>JALGPY010000029.1:2776858-4221491 GCA_023055425.1 Linanthus parryae
AACCTGGTAATTCGCCCTGAACATTGGGGGAAATTGGGTAGTATAAGCTGTTCTGGAGATATCATTTAGTCTTGCGTGGTTTAACCCATTTAAGACTTTTTTAATACACTTTTATTATGTTTTTTGACGGAACTTGGACGGACTGTTTTCATCGCCACTTACCAGTTGAAGAGACTTTCACTTAATTATTTGATCTTGAGAACTCACAACGTATGTTTCATTTCCTTGGGTTGTTTTCACTTTCCTATTGCGGTGTTTTGGGCTGAAAGTTTTCTGACATCGAATAGAGTATTCAAATGACACATATTGATTGGTTTTGATTAAACTTATAGACATTATCTTTCAAATAATGATGCCTTCTCGTAGCTCCCAATACTGTTTCCGATGGAAGGTGTGGATAAACAATGTAAAACGCATGTGTTCCTGTTTACCCTCTCTCTTTACTGAGACCGTAGTTGGTTTCAGCAGTTTTCTAAATATTTTATTAAAGTTTACTAATATTCCTTGCTTTAAATCGATAATACTGCTGTGTATGGAAAATTAGATACATTGATGATTGTTTAAATTGGAGATTTTAAGCTGGCAATGGAAGCAATTATTTTTTTCAAAGTTAAACACAGTTTAGCTTAATGTAGTTTCTAAACAGTTCTTTCCCTTTTGTTAATGTTGCTGAATCAATTATTTAGGGAAAACAGGGACCTTATTTACTCATCTTCGAGGTGCATCAATGTTTGCTCTCGATGGACCAGACTGTGATGTTTTGACTTTTGACCCACTGCCTATGAAATCGTACATATGTTTAGTTCAGTTTTGAGATGACCATAATCAATTGCTCGTTGCAGAAACACGTATGAGATGCTTTCGTTCCTCCGTTTCTTTTAATTTTGCTTACTGACTTTAAACTCCGTTGATTTTAGTTTCTGTTCGCCGATTAGGGGAATTTAAGTTTTGCTGTTAGCTAGCCACGATTTTTATTAACTAATCCCTCCCCAAAACAGTGTCTTGGCTTGACTATCACTGAGTTGAGTGAGATGCTTTTGGCTTGGTAGAGTTACAAAACTGACCTTTTACACGTGGGTGCTTTTTCTCTGGAAGTTAAAAGGTAGAAATTTGAGAAGGTTATGGAGGGAAGTAAAGTGAAAACTGAAAAGTGTGTCGCTTGTTTAGTAAGAGGACAATCTTTTTGGGACGTCCAATTTAGGAAAGGAAGACGGTCTTTTTGGGGTGGAGGGAGTAAACGTTACGGAGTGCAAATTACCAGGATAGGTATATACTCCCTGATATTCCTCATAAGTTGTCACTCGCCACACACATGTCAGTAAATGGAAATATGATTCGGCTTTGTGTGCTCTTTTAACTAGATCAGCTTTCTGGATGTACCTTTTCAGCTTTATCATTGCCGGTTTATTCTGATTTGTCAGACAATAGATAACTTAAGTCTATTTCATTAGTTTTCAGGTTGAAGACAAATGAAGCTGAGAAGAAGATGGAAGTTATATAACAACTTGATGTTTAGCTAGTTTGTCATTTCCGTGCTGAGTTCATTATTGTAACTATTATCTCTATGTTTATGTTGCAATGATATAACTCAAATCGTCGGTTTTTGGTTAAAAAAAATTTGGGTCGCTATTAGAGTTCCTTTTCCCTCATTACATTGAGCTGTTTGTGAATGTTCCATGAGATGTGTATTAAGATTGAACCGATATAATTTCATTGCTCAATGCTCAAAAACAGGGAAAATGGCGAAAAACTATGTTTGCTACCTTGAAATGGAAGAAAGTAGCGCCTTCAGGGCAAGGGTATCCCCAAGTGTATCTACACATACTCTATGCCTATTACCTCGGAAGCATGGACACTCCAAAACAAGGGCCGTACCCATGTCGGACACTTGGATACTCAGACACTACTACGATTCTCCAAAATACGTGTCAGACACTCCCGCTGGCGTGTCCAAGTATTTTGGAGAATTTTATTAGACTGAACACTTGGAGGACACTTTGGGGGAACACTTGGAGGACATTTACTAAGAGACGACAGTTTCCCCTTAGTTTTTATTAGACTTTCACACGGGTTATTTTATGAGATATTTGAACATTTTTTTTTTTAAGAATGATATTTGAACATTAAATGGGTTAAAATATAACTAAGCTAAAGTAGATACGATATACTTATTTGATTAATTGATGGCAACATAAGGTTACCCTTTTGAATGAAAGGTTCAAGTGAGGTTTTAAGTTCTCACATGCGACAACTTCTAAAGTATTCCCAGACACAACTCGTCAAACTCGAAACCACCTTAGCTACTCCTCTTCATCTTCTCAGTCTTATAAATAATATATGCTTTCCGTCATGGTTGTTATAGTTGTCAGTATCTTACGATTCACGATTCGTAACCTAATATTCGACTCAATTCATCCATGAAACAATACGAATCCCTTGGGGAATCTTTAATGGACAAAAAAAATTGAATCCCGATTCAAGAGTCTAAATCTAACGATTGAGTGAGATTCAGACCGATTCGTACGATTCACCTTCGACTCATCTGAAGGTCTTATTTTGTTACAACATAAATCTAAGAAATAATACTTCCTACATTACTTCCTACATTTAGGTCTGTATTGCAACATACATTTGTTTAACATTACTAGTGCATTTTGCTCGAGTGCGAGGCAATAGTTTCCTATTATTTTCAGTATCCTTGGCATCTCGTAGTTCCTTGCTCCACATGCCTATCTATATCTTGATTATTATTCATCTTTTAGATGAGCAAAACTCATAATCACTAGTTACGGATGCAAGTTTCCACTAACATGAGCCCTCTTTTTGTAAAAATATGATTATTTTTTTCATCAACGCTATAGCTTTATAAAATATTTAATTACATCTACATAAACTTATTGCAAGCTGAATCTTTACGATTCACGATTCGATTCGACTCACAATTCAATGAAGGTGGAATTCGTGACAGTAATCTGAATCCCGATTCGACAACTATGCTTTCCATGATATTTAACCTATAAGTATAAAGAAGTTTGGAACCAATGTTTTATCATATCTCGTAGTATAAAAATCAAATATATATAAAAAGATAATAAAATTGTTGACGTCCCTGTCGTGTAGTATCCTCATTTTTTTAGAAAATGACGTATCCCGTGTCTGTTTCCGTATCGTATCCAATAGATGTATCCCTACGCGTGCTTCTTAGCCTATCACATAATGGGCACCGACCGAGTAGGATAAGGCAGTAAGCGAAGACATCCACTATAAATAAAGAAGTACCTTCCTAATTTGAACCACGATAATAAATAGATCCATGGCATTTTCTTTTAGTAGAGAAGTTGAAGCAAAATCCTAAATATGACCCCCAAGCAAAGCAAATAAACTTGTAGTGCCGCTTCCCTGCCTATGCCCTTGCACTGCCTGCCGTTATCCACCTTCTTCGAACGACTATAGGAGCACATGCCTTCTCCTGCTCGTCCAGAATATAGCTAGAACTGGCACTGACCGATACTACCAAGAGGTACGAAATATACAATTCAGCTGTCTTTCTGCCAATGACAGGAAACCAGAAAAAAATTGACTTTTCGGCAACATCAGTCATACGCTCGCATGAAGGAGACAGTAGATCATTCGCTTAAGTTCATGTTTTTAAAAATTGTGAAGTCACACTGGCTGCTAAGATAAAGGATTGAGGACCAGCCTTCACTACAAGTATCTCCATAGAGAAGTCGTCAGACCTCCATGGAGGAAGGGGTGAGGTTCTAGAGGACGCAAGGATGAGAATTTCAGTTCTGTCATCAAAGGAAGACTACATGACGGCCTCTGTCAAAAAAAGCAACTGGATGAGGTACGCAGACTTGCCTCGGATAGAATATAGCAAACGGAAATCACTTAGGTATGATTTGCGACATGTAAGCTTAGCCTTCTCAAGGCTACTTAGCTAACGGTTTCATCTAGACCTGACAAAATGGGCTTTCGACCATTGGGCCGACCAGATTAACCAGCTAATAAATGGTCCGGGTCCTGCCTATTTATTAGTTAGTTATTAATGGGCACGTATCATTTAAGACCATCAATAACATGGGCTTATGGGCATTACCCCGTAACCCAGTTAAGCCCAATTTCAAGTACAGCCCAATGTAAAATGAAACATAGAGACTGCTATTTTTTTCCCGAACGGTTCTTTGTAAACCTTTGGTCCAAAGATTCTTTGTAAAACAACAAAATATGAAGTATATAGATATTGGATAAAAAAAAAAGTAAATAAATACATTTTCTTTTTTTTCTGAGGAATAAATAAATACATTTTCTAGTTCCAAAAACAATTAAAAAAAATGAAAAAGAAAAATAAAACAAACCAACAACCTGATCTGAAACGTAGGCCTAGGGAACGAGGGAAGATTTGAGTAGTAGCCGAACCGTAGGGTAACTGCAACGGCGATGGCGGAAGACGGCGACGGCATCCCGACGACTGCGATGGTGGAGGGCGGCGACGTCGTCGACAGCGACGCTGGAGGACAGCGGCTGCAGCGGCGATGCCCGAGGACAGCTGTGGCGGCGGCGATGCTAGAGGTACCGTCTGCCTCAACTTTTTCTCCTTCTCTATTTGACCTTTCTTCTCTGTTGATTCCATGGATCTAATTCATGGTTGGATTTGCAGATTTCGTTGTGGTTTGATACTTTGATTGGTTTTAGGCATTTGTTTTGGTAGTAGTGGTGGTGGTGCCGGGTGGTACCAGCGGTGGGGGTGGCGGTGGCTCGGGTTCCTCCGGTTGTCAAGTGGAGGTGGTTGGTTAATCAGAGAAGTGGGGTGGGTCTGTGTATTGGAAAATTTGACAGAGCTTAAAGGACTTTATTGCCATTTCAGAAATGATGAGGGGTAGTAATTGTAAATAATGTAACTGATAATTAGGTTTAAGTAGGTAAAACATATAAATCTAACCCATAAATAACCGGTCCAAATGTAACCACTTATTAATGGTTTTGCACGGGCATGAACTATTTAGGACCGAACTAAATAAAGTCCAAACCAGATCCGACCAGCCCGCCCATTTTGCCAGGTCTAGTTTCATCGATGAGGGTTAAAAATCAAAACCTGAAATGATTTGACTAGGAGCAATAGGTTTGCACAGTGAAGGTAAAGTACCATCTAGAAACTTGCAAGCTGAAATAATTCATTGCAGTTATCACTAGGATCTAAGGCTCCGTTCGGTTGGTGGTAAAACATTTTCCTGTAAAATGTTTTCCCTTGTTTTGGTGTTATAGTGCTGTTTGGTTGGAAGTAAAATGTTTTCCTGTAAAATGTTTTCCCTCAAATGATGTAAAATGATTTACACATTTCAAATCCGTAAGCCATTTTCCGGAGAGTGAAGGAGCACAACAACTCATACTAACACCTCCACCACCACTACCACCTACCTCCACCGCAACCCATCACCGCCACCCACCTTCACGGCCACCCGTCACTGTCATTTCCGTCACGGCCCACTATTTTGGCAAGAGTCAACCAAACACGAAAAAATAATTGCAGGGAAAGCTTTTTCACACAAAACATTTTACGCGTAAATTATTTTCCCTTGTAAAACATTTTACTGCGAACCAAACAGAGCCTAAATGTGTTAAACGGTGAATTCGCTTCAGAAGAAATGTATGTATATGTATGTATACATACTTTTTACTTTATCTATAGTTTTTAAAGATAGAGGAAACATATCTCAGTACATCTAAAGTAATATGTAACGTCCAAGAATAGAGTTCATTGATTTTGCTGCCGGAAATGTGGAAAAAACATCACAAGTTGATGGGATTTTCTCATTACTTACAGTTCAGAGGTAGCCAGGTTCTTTTGGCATGTCTTTCGTGCAGCAAGATTGTCAATATATTTTCAATTAATTTACACCAAAACGACATGGTTTTGTAAAGCTTTAATTTTAATTAAGGGATCATATTCATGATTCAGTTAGTTACTACGCTCTTCCATGGGTTATTTACTATTAATAGAGCAGAAACTCGATTCCCTACTCATCGGTTCATATTTCAGTGTATCTTTTATCATCTCAAAATGTCAAGTCGGCAATATCTTATGATACACAATAAGATCTTGCCATAAAGTAGCGCCGGAAGTTGCTACATTTTGTATCAAATGAGGAATTAGTATCTAATGATATATCTACATTTACCCGAGCTCAACAGTTCATGTACAATCTGACCCCATCATCTCCTTAGTACCTTATTCACCAGTGTTTTCAGAATATATAGGAACGAGATCGTCTTTTGGATTGTATAAATCTAAATTTTGAAATTTTCAGTTGTTTGGAAACTGTATACTTTGGTTTGGTTACCACAATGGGTGAGACCACAAGTTTCTTATTCCAGAAACAACCACCACTGATAATATGACTGGCATTTCAAATAGCACCAATAAGTAGGTTACTAGGAAGAACAGTAACGTATAGGCCATCATGGATGTGTCGGCCACACAAACGCATTAACCATGTTGTCTTATTGAAATTGAATCATACAGCACACCTAAAAAGTAGAACTCTAATTAATATATGCATATTTCAAGAATATTTTTGATGTAGCTATGAAGTGTAGTGGTCTGAGCTAACTGGAAACGATCGAGTCCGTTGTGTCATTTGCTTCTTTGGGCTTTGATTTAGACATTAATACTTTGCAGTAGACACTTCATCTTTAACCTAATAATACATATGAACTTTTGGTGCCGTAGTTATTCATATACGAAGCTCAGAAAAAAGTTCTCTCTCTCTCTATCTCATTCTGAGCCTACCATTCTTCTTAAGAGAAATAAGACTAGCGTGCAGAAATTTCTTTGCTCTCAAGTGACTTTTACTTAACCAGGACAAGGCCATGAAAATACAACTTCCTGCAGATAGGACAAACATGGTTACAAACAAGTAGCACTGAAATCCAATCGGTAAATGCAATATTATTATTCAATAAACAAATAAACCAATGACTCAACAGCTCTCAGAACTTTATAGATCCACTAGTCAAGCACGAGGGAAGCACTGTGGCCAGAGATACTCAGTCAAACATAAATAACACCTAATCAATAGGCTGTGTGGGCTCTGTGCTGATAACACCTAATCAAACGTGTATATTTGCAATGGATATACTGCTCTTTATGCACAAAACACAGATTATAAATCTGGAACCATTCATCGAAAATAAGTGACTTTATAAAAGCATCCATAAATAAAGGTATACTAGTAGTTTGAGAATAAGAAAACTCACAGGAACCATAAAAATGATGCGAACAATGTATCTTTGATAAGTAGGTTCTGTATAATTCTGAAGGTGCCTGTAAATATGGATAATTGCTAAAGCAATGGCCCCAGCAGTGCATGGCAATGCAACAAGGATATAGTATAATGGCGCCATATGATCCTATCAGTTTCAGCAAGGAAGCACCATCCAGTTACAGTTCCCTTAACACTGTTTCCTTCTCGTTCCCTGGAACAATCAATGAACACAAGTAATAAATACCCACACAGACATGGGAAAAGCCAAAACCATTCAGAGATTGTCTTAACCACAGCTTGCTTTACTTGCATGTCACTGCTGAACAAAATTGATTTATATAGTGCTTAAAAAAAAAATCTAGCTGTTTACCCAGAAAGAGTAAAGTAATCCTTGCAGAATTTGCTACAAGCCCAGGAATGGATATCAACTAACATCCTCAAAATCGGAGATAAATATTTTCCACTCCAATCAAAAAATATATAAAACAAACCAATTTTGTATGTGCCTTCACGAAATCGACCAATATGGAAAAAGGCGAGTTTAACAGCGACCTAACCTTAATTGACGAAATCGGAGGGACAGTAATCGACGGCAATGATAACAGATCTGGAACCTTTAGCGCGCCGCCGATGTACAGAACGTAATAAGGAGTACAGAACCTTCCGTGTGTGAAGCAATTACGGCTACCTCCAGAGCAGTATCGCACCAAAGAACGAAGGGAAAGAGATTACCCTGCACTACGGCACAGCTTCTCCAGAGTTCCCACCCAACGATGAAACAACGACGAAGTAATAGTAATTATTAGAAAAATTGACGCAACTATACCACCTAATTCTTTTTTTCACCCAAAAAACTACCACCCATTTTTCTGTAATTGTCATGGAGTTTGATAAAATTGACATTTTTCATGCATATATTGTAGAGTAATGTTATATGCCTTAATTTTTTGTCTTAAATTAATTACAAATTTGCCATCTCAAACAAGGGTACACCACGAAAGTAAACTCTTGTTCTCTGCCTTGTCTAGAGAGAGAAAGAACTCAATGTGAGTATCTTGAATCTTGTTCCGGCGAGAATATCGTTTGTCCTTCTCTTTTCCTCATGTTCCGTCTTATTGCTCACTCCATTGCTGTTTAATCTGTCTGTTTCTCACCTCTCCATCATCCTTTGCTCAATAGCCATGAGTGGGAAGGATTCTGGAGGTAAGTCACATTATGGAGGTTCCAACCCAGCCTCCGAAAATGATGAAGTTACAAGTAAGCTCGGTGCCATTGCAGTCAACTATGAGGAAGAAGTAGATTTGGTGATTAAAGAAGAAGATGCCAGTGGAAGACTAGGAGATTGCTCCAATAGTATTCTTGGTAAGATCTGTACAAGCAAGCCAGTGAATCTCTCTGGTTTAAGGCCATGATGACTTCTGTCTGGAACACACTGGAGGACTTCAGTGTCGAGGAAGTGGGAGAAAAGTTGTACCAGTTTTCTGGTTTAACGGCCCCATGACTTGTGATTGGCATAGGAAGCTTGGACATATCAGCTTACATACACTGATTATATTAATCTCTAAATACCTAGTCAGAGGTCTGTTATCCATCAAGTTGAAGGATGAAGAGGTATGCAAGGCTTGTGCTAAAAAAAACATACAATGAGCTCATTCAAGCCTAAGAACTTTGTAAGCACAACTAGACATATTGAACTGCTTATATGGATCTTTGTGGTCCTATGAGAGTTCCAACTCCACGGGGTAAGAAGTATATACTGGTTATTGTAGATGATTTCTCTAGATTTACTTGGGTTATGTTTCTTATAGAAAATTTTGAAACTTTACTTGAATTTTTTAAAGATTTGCAAAGAGCTTCAACTTTGAAAAACCTGCTTATTGCTTCAATAAAAAGTGAACATGAAAGAGAATTTGATCAACTAGAATTTGATTTATTCTATGCCAAGTTTGGTATTTCTCACAACTTCTTTGCTCCTAGCACTCCTCAACAAAATGGTGTAGTTGAAAGGAAAAACATGACTCTTGAGGACATGTCTTGGACAATCCTTTTGGAAAATAAATCGCCAAAGTATTTTTGGACAGAAGCTGTAAACACCGCAAATTACAAAGGGAGAAAGCAAAATATCTATTATTTTATACCTTTTAGATGTACTTGTTTTGTTCACAATGATGGTAAGGATAATCTTGGCAAGTTTGATGCCAGGAATGATGACGGTATTTTCCTTGGTTATTCTTTGACTAGCAAAGCCTACAGAGTTTACAATATGAGGACCAAGCTTGTTGAGGAAAGTATACATGTTATATTTGATGAAAGCAATGATGGTTCTTTGAGTGAAGGTTTTGCAGACTTAAATTTGAACAAGCATGAGCCAGAGGATGATGCAGATCCAGAGAATGGTTCTAAGACTAATATGCAGAAACACATAAGAGATTTTCAAAGCCTTGAAAGTGGCTCTCAAAGCCTTGTACAGAGACTCAAGGAACACAGAGTGGTCAATCCACTACATCAAGCTCTCAAGGCCTTGAAAAAATTCATGGAGAACCAGAACCCTGGACACAGAGAAAAAAGTGTTGGAATTGTGCCCTAGAGGCAATCAATTAATTGTGACATTTATGGATTTACGATTCATTATGTTATCGATATGGAGATATGCTAACATGAATGAAGTCCTTAGAATATAATTGTTATATTCTTGAATATCCCTAGTCAATTATAATGATTAATGGGACGATCATCTATAGACTAGTATGGGGTTGGATTGATATGGAGATATCATGATCCAACACATGGGTATGCATTAGGAGTAATGGCATACTGGATTGACCCATCTCCGAGAAGGCTACATACACGTTATGTTAAGTCACAAGCGCTTCTCGCGGTGCAATGGTATTGTCATCCTTAGACTTGAAGTCACTAGATATTCTAGTTGTGGACTATTGTGATCTTGGTAGCGTTAAACGCTACACCGTAACTGGGTAGTTATAAAGGCGTGTACTGGATACAATAAGAAGCAAGCTTAGAAATCGTAGTGGACGTAGATAGAATTTGTCCCTCCCACATAACGGGAGCTAATATCCTAGGCCACTCGAGGGATAGTGCTTATAAAATGTCTGGCCAGACTCAAATAAATCAATATGAGATATTGATGTTATTTGCACGAATAAGGCTATTCCCAGGATCGAAAAACTATGGATTGGATATACGAGTGTGACTTGTATGTCTCGTGTCCAATCCGGATATTGGGACAAAGGGATGAGACAATTACTTGCACAAGGTTTGTCATGATGACTATTCTATTTGTTGGCTAGAATGGATGTCTTGCTAGAGACCGCTCCATATTAGTAAATAGTTACTACCAACTAAATAGAACCTATGGGGTCACACGCCATATAGAGGTGAACTAGACTTGGGAAATAATTAATTAATATGATTAATTAATTAGAAGGATCAAATCGCAACAACTTGCTAACTTAGTAGGACTAATATGCAAGTTGGACTAATCCATGTATAGACATGATTAGGATTTGCCAAGGTGGCCTAATTCATGTAGAGACATGATTAGGATTAATTTGCAAATAGAACTAATCCATGTATTGACATGATAAGGACTATTTTGCAAAAGGGACTAATTCGAACTTGAGTAGGATTATGAGGGGTTCTTTATGTAGTAGGACAAGGAGTTGTTGGACTATATAAAGAACACTCCTAGCTTATTTTTCTCTCTACACACCCCACATCTATTTGATAGAAGTAAGGAGAGAACAAAGCAAGGAGAGAGAGCAAGTCCCAAAAGAGGGCCGAACCCCTTTTATGGGACCGCCCCCTACCCGTCGGCCAAGGGAGAGCCGCCCCACCTCTTGGCACTCCATTGTTGGCGATTCCTTCTTCCTCCTCCATTCTTCCTAGCTAGCACATGGATTTGGAGGATCTAGATCTCACCTCTAGGCGTGGATCAACCGTAGAGATGTGACACTATTCGCGTTTGAAGTCATCAAGGAGAACCCAAAGGTGTGTTTATGATTTCTAACCCTTACCATCGTTATGTCTCTTGACTTGTGATCCTTGGAGGGTTTTGCATGGTTTTATGTTTGTTTATGCTTCCGTTGTGCAATCCATGAATCAAAACCCTACAAAAAGTTCAAATATATGTCATCTCATCCAACATAAATATTATTTTTGATCCAGCCGCTGGTAAACAAACAAGATCTCAGCTAAAAAACTTGTGTGCTTTTTGATGGGGTGTACATTAGGTAGAAATGCAGGATCAATACTCTAGAAGGGGGTGAATAGAATATGCAAACTTTTGCTAAACAATGCAAGAATAGTTGTTTCAAAAGATTTGTAAGGTGATTCAAGGCCTTGAAATGAGTTTCAAGCCCTTGGAATGAAAACAGTTAGAGTATCCAATCTATTGCTAGGCCTTGAAATGAGTTTCAAACCCTTGAAATGAAACTGTTTGAATGCTGCAAAAATTCTAAGTATGAAACTGAAAAGTAAATGCAAGAGACACAAGATATATATAGTTCAGTCCACTTGGACCTACGTCTCTACCTCAGGGATCTTTACCCTGCAGTATTTTCAATACAATTCTTATTAATCCACAGCTAAGCCCTAGATCTCAAGCACAAAGAGATGTCTTACTTTGTTACAGCTTGTGGTTCTCACCAACATATCTAGTACATACTCTAGCTATCTGATTAAATAAGAATTCTCTATTGTTCACTTTGAACAATCCTTGAGAATGAGAACTAGAAGTATTATCAAAAAGATATACAAATGAAGTTCAGAAGAGAAGGACACTGGAAATGAATCTGAAGTGAGTATGCAGTGTTCTTCTTATGCTTCGATTGAGAGAGATGAATCTGCTTCTTTGTTACTTGTCAATCCTTGAGTGTTTTTTAGTTTCTCTGCTTATTTTCTCGTTGCAATGCTTCATCTTTCACTCCTTTTATAGATCTCGTTGCAATGCTTCATCTTTCAAGATCTTCTCTTTAACAAACTTCCTATTTTGTAGCTTCAACTTTGACTTCTCTAACAGCTTCTCCAACGGATAGTTTGATCAATATCTTCAAGGATACTTATTTGATATTGTGTGAACAACTGTTAGGCAACTTCCAAACGCAACAAGATTGATCACATAATCAATCATCACCTAATTTCCTATCCTGCAAAACTCAGGTTAGGAAACAAATCCTGAAAAATAGGAAACAAACTTTCCTGCAAAACTGAGTCAAATAGATGATGTTAGATACTATAAACTGAGTTAAAATACTTTTTCTTTCATCATCAAGTATCAACTAATCAATCATAGGAGTTTAGGAGTTAAATTAAGATCAGGAGCTCCCCCCAAGTTCATCCAAATAAAGCACAGTCAGTTTCAAGGCTTTGAAAGTTGTTTCCCTTGAAATAGACAAGCTATTTCAAGTCTTGAACCTGCATTGAACTTACAACCTCCCCCTTTATGAAAGACAAAAAAAACAATCTGTCAATCTGTTTGATACTGTGATTTTGCAAAAAATACTCATTAGCACATAGCAGAATAAATCATAACACATAATGTCAAAAAGATCCAACTTATCAAACCAACTAAAAACAGCAAATAAACAGCAAAGTTTCAGATAATCCTACTGACCAAAACCAGGTCTCTATACAAAAAATAAGACATAAAATACCCTAAATTTCTCCCCCCTTTTTGTCTTTCATAATGTTGGATCAAAGTTTTTGGAAATACTTTCAAAAGAATGATTTAAAAGATGAAATTTTCAAGACTTTGAAAAGGATTTCAAGGCCTTGAAAAGGAGAAGAAATAGTAGGCAAGAGTTAAGGGGTAGGGTCTTCATCTCTTTGCTAATCTGCATCTTCTTCCTGATTGTTTCCATCATCAACATGTTCTTCATCTTGTTGAGCCACATCAACATCCTCAATGATTAAGCTTATGGTCTTGTTAACCCTTCCAAAGCTTTCCTTCCATGTTTCAGTTTCTTCTTGACAAAAGACCTTTTCTTGATCAAATAAGAATTCTCTTATGATTCTTTCTTTCAGATTCCATGCTGGAATCTGACACATCTTCTTGAAGTTCTTTCTTCTTTTTGTCCTTCTTTGAAACTGAATAGACTTCATATGAATTTGAAGTTGCATCTGAATCTGAGTCTTGAATATAGATCTTCTCTTTTCCTTTTTACCTTGTCTGCTTTGTCAGCCTTCTTTTTCACCTTCTTAGGGCTGCCAATCTGAATCCCTTTCTGTTTTTCTTGAGCAGACTCCACTGTCTTCTTCTTCTTCTTCTTGCTGGACACTGGTGTCTCATATTTCTTGCCCTTCTTCTTGGGAGGAGGAGGTTCTATGTCTTCTGCAGTAGCAGTCTTTGAACTGGAATCTCCACTGATGGTCTGAACCTCTTCCACATTGGCCTTTCTTTTCTTCTATGTGCCAGCCTTTGAACCACCAACCATCTTGATTTTTCCATAGTTTCTCCCTAGTGCTCATTAGGGTTTGGGGAGAAGAGAGAGAGGTAGGATAGATACGAAGGAGAGAAAGAGAGAAGAATATAAATAGAAGAGAGTTTCAGTTTGAAAAGGAAACTAAATATTCTTTCTGATCTTTGAAGATCTGCTGAATAAAAAAGGATTCAAATTTTGTGTGTGTCGTTGGAAATAAAAGATATAATACTATTTTGGCTGAAAAGGGGTATTATGAAAAGTTGAGGGGCAACATTGAGAAATTATCTACAAAGGTAACGCCCAATACTGAAAGATCCAAATTATTGACTAACTGGCATACAGTCTTATTTTCAAGGATTTGGAATTGGTTTCAAGGCCTTGAAAAGTTATATGAATGAAAGCACATATACTCAAAGCTTTGAAAAGATTTTCATAGCTTTGAAAATCAGTTCAAACCTTTGAAACACATAATACTTACGTGATTCTCCCCCTAAACCAATGCTTATTTATTTAGCATGCGGAATTCCAATCTTAAGGCTGAGAATCTTTCATCTGGCAAAGGTTTAGTGAAGATATCTGCAATTGCAAGTTAGTAGAAACAAATTCAAGATCACAATATCACCTTTTTCAACATGATCTCCGATGAAGTGATGCCTAACATCAATATGCTTTGTTCTTGAATGCTGAATTGGATTCTTTGTAATTGATATTGCACTTGTGTTGTGACACTTGATATGTATATCTCTGAATTGAAATCCAAGGTCTTTCATTTGTTGTGCTATCCTTAACACTTGTGAACAGCAAGCTCCAGTTCCTATGTATTCAGCTTCTGCTGTTGATAGTGCAACTGAGTTTTGCTTCTTTGAATGCCAGGTGATTAAGGATGTTCCAAGAAATTGACAACATCTGGTGTACTCTTTCTATCAACTTTATATCCTGCAAAGTCAACATCTGAATAACCACACAAAGAGTAGTTAGATTTTTTAGGATACCAAAGCCCTAAGTCTTTGGTACCATTGAGATATCTAAATATTCTCTTAACTGCAGTCAAATGTGATTCTTTAGGATCAGCTTGAAATCTAGCACACATACATACACTGAACATGATATCTGGTCTACTAGCTGTGAGATAGAGTAATGATCCAATCATACCACTATACTCTTTTACATTCACAATCTTACCAGAATTCATCTTTGTCTAGAGACAGTGTAGAACTCACGGGGGTCTTAATCTCTTTGGACTGAGACATATAATACTTTATTAGCAAGTATCTTGTATACTTGCTTTGATGTAGGAATATGCCTTTCTTCATCTGATGAATTTGAAGTCCAAGAAAGAAGTTCAATTCTCCCATCAAGCTCATTTCAAATTTCCTGCTCGTAAGACTTGAGAATTCCTTGCACAGAAGATCATTAGTAGATCCGAACAAGATATCATCAACATAAATTTGAACTACAAGCATGTCTTTCCAATGAGTCTTAATGAAAAGGGTCTTATCTACTAATCCTCTTTTGAAATCATTTTCAAGTAGAAACTTTGACAATCTTTCATACCATGCTCTTGGAGCTTGTTTCAAACCATAAAGAGCCTTGTCAAGTTTGTAAACATGATCTGGAAACTTGTCGTTTTCAAAACCTGGAGGTTGAGGAGCATAAACTTTTTCTTGCAAGTAACCATTTAAAAATTCACACATCATATTCATTTGAAAGAGTTTCATGTTCTTGTGAGATGGAAATGCAAGTGGAATTCTAATTACTTCTAACCTGGCAACAAGAGCAAATGTTTCTTCATAGTCAATATCTTCTTCATCATTGTAGCCTTGAATTACCAATCTAGCTTTGTTCCTGATTACCTTTCCATTCTCATCTAACTTGTTTTTGAATACCCACTGGTGCCAATGACAGACTGATTTCTTGGAAGGAACTAGATTTCAAACCTTTTTCCTTTCAAACTTATTGAGTTCACTTTTCATAGCTATAATCCAGTCTGCTTCTTGTAATGCTTCCTTCATAGTTTTAGGTTCTACAAGAGAGATAAAAGCATTACAAGCGCAAAGATTTTTCAACTGTGATTTGGTTTGTGTAGCAGTGGTTGGATCAGAAATAATGTTATCAGGAGGATGAGATGAGAGATATTTAAATCTCTTTCTTGGTGTCCAAGGTTCAGGCTCACCAGTTTGTTTTTCAAATCTTTGAGAGTTTGAAGTAGTAGCTTGTTCTGCTGTCTTCTCTTGAGATTCTATTTCAAGGCTTTATACCTTAGTTTCGAGGCCTTGAAAATGCCTGCTTTGTTCCTGTGACATTTTCTTGGATCCTTTTGAGGATTCTTCTTCAGTATCTGAATCATGCTTGTTCAGATTGAGATCTGAAAAACCATCACTCAAAGAACCATCATAGCTTTCATCAAATATAACATGAATGCTTTCTTCAACAAGCTTGGTTCTCTTATTATAAACTCTATAGGCTTTGCTTGTCTGTGAATAACCAAGAAATATACCTTCATCACTTCTTGCATCAAACTTACCAAGATTATCCTTACCATTATTGTGGACAAACAAGTACAACCAAATGGTTTTAAGTAAGAAATGTTTGGTTTTCTTCCTTTGAACAGCTCATAGGGAGTCTTCTTCAGAATAGGTCTGATCAAGCACCTGTTAAGAATATAGTTTGTTGTATTCACAGCTTCTGCCCAATAATGCTCTGGTAATCTATTTTCCAGAAGCATTGTTCTTGACATGTCTTCAAGAGTCCTGTTCTTTCTTTCAACAACTCCATTCTGTTGAGGAGTTCTAGGAGCAGAAAAGTTGTGAGAGATACCATGCTTAGAACATAAAACTATAATTGACCAAACTCTCTACGATGATCACTTCTAATTGAAGCAATAGGTAGGTTTTTCAATGTTTGAATTTCTCTACAAAGCTTTGAAAATTCAGTGAGAGCTTCAGATTTTTCTCTAAAAGATATAACCCAATTATATTTAGAAAAATCATCTACTATAGCAAGCATGTACTTCTTACCTTTTGAAGTTGGAGTTCTCATAGGACCACATAGATCCGTATGCAGTAATTCAATGGGACTAGTAGTACTTACAAAGTTCTTTGGTTTGAATGAGCTTCTAGTTTGCTTGCCTTGTGCACATGCCTTGCAGACTTCATCATCTTTGAACTTGATAGAGGGTAGACCTCTTACTAAGTTCTTGGACGCCAGTTTGTTCAAGGTATGCAAGCTAATGTGTCCCAACTTTCTGTGCCAAATCTTTGAATCTTCTTTCAAGGCCTTGAGACACTCCAAGTTTTCTCCTGCAACTTTGTTAGTTTGAAAAGTATAAACATTGTTTGATCTAGAGGCAGTGAGGATGCAATTGCCAGATTTCTCATCTTGCACCACACATTTCTCTTTGTCAAAGATAACCTTGTTACCATTGTCACAAAGTTGAGAAACACTAAGCAAATCGAATTTCAAACCTTCAACTAGATATACATCAGAAACGGTGTTTTCAGAATCTGTAACATTATTCAAATGATATTCTAATACTGCAGTGTGAACAAATTTCAAATTTAAGAGAGAAAGAGATTTAAAATACGTAAGAAAATCCACGACTATCATTTACGATGGAACATGAGAGAAATGGAAAAAATTAAGTTGAATCTATCTACTTGTATTCTATTTTTTTAGATTATTTAAAATACTTTCGGGACACATCGGTTCGGTTCGGTTTGGTGCGGTGTGATATTTTATAAATCAAAAACCGAACCGATTAGACCGATTTTTGAAAACTTGAACCGTTCATAAACCCAACATCCAAAACCGCGGATTTCAATTTGGTTGGCTCGGTTTGACCGATTTGTTCGGTTTTTCTTATAGCTCTAGAATAGAGTACAGTACAAGGAGGAAGCAATTTTGATTATTAAGTTGTGGCCCCCATACAAGCGACTGAATTTAAAATAATAACTGTAGATAGTGCTTTCTGGACAGTCAGATCTTAGCCACGTGGCGATCATCTAGCACACCTAGCTGTGCTCCACACACACTGGATCACCAGCCGCGTTGATCCACGTGGATGCTGCGAGACAGGGCCCTCGCATACCACCTCACGGGACTTGTAGGGACTTAGTGGTTTGGAGGCTAGAGTAAGTCCTGTCGCGCGCGAGCGACAACCAAGCCCGCGCGCGACCCCTAGTAACTGCTTTTGAGAGATTTATGGCACGAGATCCATAAACCCGGTCAACCCGGTCAAACCCGGTCAACCTCGTAACGGTTCCGGTATACGTGGACGAACGTGCCGTAACGGTCCCTATATACGCGGACGAACGTGCCGTTGTGGTTAAGCTAATTAAGCCGCCATTAATGGGCGCATTAACCACACTACAACGGTCACATTCTCCGTTATATATAGGATCGTCAACCCTTCCATACAAGGAAAGACTCACTTGAACTACGCGGAAGATCTGCCAAAATCCTGTCTCTCTCTCATACGGTGCTATTGCCTTACTCTCTCCCTACACACAGCCTTACACTTCTGTGTCTTTCTATCCCCTACTTTTGGTTTATATTGAGTTCTCTCTGCAGGATTCTCTCGTACACATTTGGTGAACCCGACGTGAACTTACCATTGCAAGCAACCATGTCTCATGAAGATGATGTCAGTAACAGATCGCCTTCCACGGAGACCACCTCGGGAGAGGAGGCTCGCCGTACTCCTACAGCCACTGGTGAAGCTCCGACGTTAGAGGCCTTGGATGCTACCATCCAGAACCAGGCGAAGGCTCTCAAGGCTCAGTCTGTGCAGCTGGAACGGATAATGTCTATCCTGGGGACTCTCGCCCCAAATCCTGCGCCAGCCACTGTCGTCTCTCAGGGAGGGGAAACTTCCACCACTCAAGGATTGGGAGTATCGACCACACCACCTAATCCTAACCTTCAAACTTCACCGGCAACGGCGCAGTTACCCTCAGTTCAGGGGAAAACAGCTCAAATGTTGTCTCTTACCACTCATGTGCCTAAACCGCCAATCCTGGCATCTAATCCGTCTTCACAATATCCTTTGCCTCTTCCGTCGGCGGCCTGGGGCAATGCGAATCCACAGTACGTTCCTAGCCCTTCTGCAGTATATGTGTCGCCTCCAACTACAACAACCCCTCCTCCTGCTGCTGGGGGAAGTGCTGCCGGAGTGTATGACGTCGCTGCAGCGGCGCATAGAAACCATCCTGGCTAATCAACTGTTCGCGGACCCCATCATCCCGAAGCTTGACAACGATCCACCTATCCCACGCGAGATCTACCTCATGCCTAACCCTGCTGGGTACAAGGCTCCTAAATGGGACAAGTTTGAAGATGTCAATGGAAACGCCCACGAGCATGTCATGCGTTTCATCGATGTGATGGGGCCGTACGGGGATGATCCTAATCTGCTAATGCGCGAGTTCCCGAAATCCCTGGGGAACGTGTCTTACAAGTGGTACAGGACGTTGGAAGCCGGATCCATAAAGACCTGGGAGGACATGGTTCAGAAGTTTTACACTAAATTCTTCCAGATGGAAGAAAAGGTGACAATGATTCATCTCTCGCGGATGTACCAGAAGCGCGAGGAGGATGGAGTGACATTCATCAAGAAGTTCAGGGCCAAGTCCTTGGAATGCAGAGACGTGATACTTGAGGGCAGACTCGTGGAGATATGCCTGCAATGCATGCGGGACGAGTACAAAGGTATGCTTATCAATCTGCAAACTCCTACATTTTCGAAGCTGATCTAATGCACAACGAACATAGAGCCTATAGTGGAGAGGAAGAAAAAGAAGCACGCCCCTGAGAGATCCCCGAGCGGGACTACCTTTAAAATTGGGAGGTTCAACTACAAGAGGGGACGTGAAGCTGAAGTGAATACGATCTCGCCCCAAAAGCAGCCGAAAGTCGCAAACTTCGATGCGCCACCTCTTCCATGTTCGGTAGAGGAAGCGAGTGACTTGTGCAGACAATGGCGTAAAGACGAAATCTTGCCGCCGCTTGAAAGGATACCTTCCTAGGAGATGGTGAAGGACCCAAAGTGGTGCGAATGTCACGGAAAGGTTATGCACCCCACGGCTGACTGCAAGAAGCTCAGAATCATGGTAAGCCAAAAGATGAAAAATGGCGAGCTGATTGTCAGCGACCAGAGGCAGGATGTGCGAAACAATCCACTGCCTGCCCATGCGGAGCAAGAGCCGAAGGGCAAAGAGGTTGCCATGATCTCGATTATGGACCTCGAAGAGGTTGCAGAGGATGGTCTACCCATCGTTGCTGAGATCCACAATGACAAGAACTACAGCATAGACACGGAGGACGATCGTGCTGATAGGATGAAAGGGTCGCATGGGTTCAGCAGGTTCTTCGACGAAATGAACTTTTCGGAGAAATGCCGGAAGGAAATGACGAAGGCGATCCTGAGGATAGCGGAGGATTACGAGGAAGATATCGTGATCTCCAACGGAAAGGTTGTCAGGGCATCTCGCTCTACAGAAAAGGTTAAAACTTTCTCCGCAAGCGACAAGAAGACAAATGCGAGCCACCAGAAGCCTTTGTATGTAATGACAGTCATCAATGGTGTGGAGTTCAAAAGAGCGTTTGTCGACGGAGGAGCAGCAGTTAACGTTGTCTCGCTCAACACTCTGAAGCTAGCAGTGTTGGAATTGTGCCCTAGAGGCAATCAATTAATTGTGACATTTATGGATTTACGATTCATTATGTTATCGATATGGAGATATGTTAACATGAATGAAGTCCTTAGAATATAAGTGTTATATTCTTAAATATCCCTAGTCAATTATAATGATTAATAGGACAATCATCTATAGACTAGTATGGGGTTGGATTGATATGGAGATATCATGATCCAACACATGGGTATGCATTAGGAGTAATGGCATACTGGATTGACCCATCACCGGGAAGGCTACATACATGTTATGTTAAGTCACAAGCGCTTCTCGCGGTGCAATGGTATTGTCATCCTTAGACTTGAAGTCACTAGATATTCTAGTTGTGGATTATTGTGATCTTGGTAGCGTTAAACGCTACACCGTAACTGGGTAGTTATAAAGGTGTGTACTGGATACAATAAGAAGCAAGCTTAGAGATCATAGTGGACGTAGATAGGATTTGTCCCTCCCACATAACGGGAGCAAATATCCTAGGCCACTCGAGGGATAGTGCTTATAAAATGTCTGGCCAGACTCAAATAAATCAACATAGGATATTGATGTTATTTGCACGAATAAGGCTATTCCCAGGATCGAGAAACTATGGATTGGATATACGAGTGTGACTTGTATGTCTCGTGTCCAATCCGGATATTGGGGCAAAGGGATGAGACAATTACTTGCACAAGGTTTGTCATGATGACTATTCTATTTGTTGGCTAAAATGGATGTCTTGCTAGAGGCCGCTCCATATTAGTAAATTGTTACTACCAACTAAATAGAACCTATGGGGTCACACGCCACATAGGGGTGAACTAGACATGGGAAATAATTAATTAATATGATTAATTAATTAGAAGGATCAAATCGCAACAACTTGCTAACTTAGTAGGACTAATATGCAAGTTGGACTAATCCATGTATAGACATGATTAGGATATGCCAAGGTGGCCTAATTCATGTAGGGACATGATTAGGATTAATTTGCAAATAGAACTAATCCATGTATTGACATGATAAGGACTATTTTGCAAAAGGGACTAATCCGAACTTGAGTAGGATTATGAGGGGTTCTTTATGTAGTAGGACAAGGAGTTGTTGGACTATATAAAGAACACTCCTAGCTTATTTTTCTCTCTACACACACCACACATCTATTTGATAGAAGTAAGGAGAGAATAGAGCAAGGAGAGAGCAAGTCCCAAAAATAGGGCCGAAACCCCTTTATGGGACCGCCCCCTACCCGTCGGCCAAAGGGAGCCGCCCCACTTCTTGGCAATCCATTGTTGGCGATTCCTTCTTCCTCCTCCATTCTTCCTAGCTAGCACATGGATTTGGAGGATCTAGATCTCACCTCTAGGCGTGGATCAACCGTAGAGACGTGACACTATTCACGTTTGAAGTCATCAAGGAGAACCCAAAGGTGTGTTTATGATTTCTAACCCTTACCATCGTTATGTCTCTTGACTTGTGATCCTTGGAAGGTTTTGCATGCTTTTATGTTTGATTATGATTCCATTGCGCAATCCATGAATCAAAACCCTACAAGCAGGAATCCCAGAGCAGAAGATTGTCAGGCGTCCATCCCCGCTGATGGGATTCGGAAGCGACTCCAGAATGACGATAGGATGGATCCGTTTGGGTCTCCAGATTTGAAAAATCAAGTGTTCAGCTAAATTCTATGTCATTGATGCGAACACTATGTATCACATGATTATAGGCCGGGCCTGGATTCATCGCTTCGATGCGGTCCCTTCAACTGCTCACCAGGTGATGAAGGCTATTTGGAATGACAGAATAGTAGAGATACCAGCCTCGATAAATCCTTTCAACCTGGATGAAGCGCACCTCACTGAGGCGGTATGGTTCACTGAGATGGCAGATGAGCAAACGCCGGGGCCGTTCAACCCCACTCCTTTGCCTCGTTGGGAGGACATCAAAGATCAGTCACCTGCAGGAGTGATGGTGACAAGAGAGGAGTCAAAGGAAAAGCCGTCTACGCGAGAAGAGGCACCGCGGATTGCCTACCAAAGAAAGAATGTTTACACCCTGAAAAGGATAGCAAAGCATGATCCCGAAGGCAAAGAGATAGAAAGCTTCTACGCTAACGGGAAGAAATGCCACCGCATATGAAGGTACGCGGGGATACCCCCACGTGAGCATGGGGATATCCCCGAGCAAATCAACCAAATCGAGCAGGTCATGGAACTAGACAAACCAACGCCAGGCGTTTTAGAGGAAAATCTCAAAGAAGCGCCCGAATGCATGGAGGACAAGCCGAAACCACAAAAGCAGGAACTGAAGGAGGTATTCCTAAGCTCAAGCGAAGAAAAGAGGAGGCCAGTCTTTCTGAGTGCAGACCTCACGAGAGAGGAAGAGGAGAGATTACTGCAGCTTCTGACCGAGTATAAGGACGTATTCGCATGGGAGTACGATGAGATTCCCGGTCTGGACACGAGCATCACCATGCACCGGTTAGATGTAATCCCAGGATCCAAACCGGTAAAGCATAGCACAAGAAACTTCAGGCCGGAGATCAACGTGAAGATCAAGCAAGAAATTGTCAAACTTCTGACTCCCAAATTCGTTGAGCCAAATCACTATCCTACATGGTTGGCTAACATCGTGCCTGTGGTGAAGAAGAATGGGCAGCTTCGCATTTGTGTGGACTTCCGAGACCTTAATCGTTTCTGTCCCAAAGATGATTTTCTGCTTCCCAACATCGATCTACTTATCGATTCGACCGCGGGTCATCGCATGTTCAGCTTCATGGACGGCTTCAGTGGGTACAACCAGATCAAGATGCACCCTGAAGATGCACGGAAAACCGCATTCATCACTCCGGTGGGAGTCTTCAATTATACAGTTATGCCTTTTGGTCTCAAGAACGCAGGCGCAACTTATCAGCGAGCCATGATGGCCCTGTTCCACGATATGATGCACAAAGAAGTAGAATTTTACGTTGATGACTTGGTTGTCAAGTCCAAAGAAGAGGCGGATCACCTGGGGGATTTGCGGAAAGTATTCAACAGATGCAGAAGCTTCCAGTTAAAGATGAACCCCATGAAGTGCGCATTCGGAGTGACCTCGGGGAAGTTCTTGGGATGCGTGGTACATCGTCAAGGAATAGAGCCTAATCCTGCGAAAGTATCGGCCATCACTAGGATGACGGCGCCGCACAACTAGAGTGCCTTGAAGACTTTCTTGGGGAAGCTATCCTATCTGCGAAGGTTCATCCCGGCGATCGCTGAGATTACATTCTGTTTCAGCGATCTCCTCAAGAAAGATGCTGTGTATAACTGGACTACAGAGCACGAAGCTGCGTTTGGAAGGCTAAAGGACCTGTTGACATCGTCAAAGGTAATGATCGCACCACAGCTCGGATCACCGCTCTTGCTGTATCTAACATCGACGAAGAGGTCTATAGGGGCACTTTTGGCTCAGGAGTATGAGGGGCAAGAAAGGTCGATCTACTACATTTCTCGCATAGTGCAGCCAGCAGAATCAAGGTACACGGACATCGAGCGTCATTTCCTTGCCCTATTCTTCGTAATAGAAAAGTTAAAGCATTATTTTGCTTTGCACAAAGTGGTGGTGGTAACAAAGAGTGATCCTATACGGTATCTCTTGACTCACACTACTCCTGGGGGAAGGCTGGCAAAATGGTATATGACCATTTCTCAATACGACATCACATGCGTTCGACCAAGGGCAATCAAATCGCAAGCGGTGGCGGATTTGCTAGCACAGTTCCCTGATAATAATCATGAGCCTGTCATTGAGGAGGAACTGGAGGGTCCTGAGATCTACGCAGTTGAGTTGCCTTATTGGACGCTCCATTTTGATGGGTCATCAACAAGGAAAGGTGGAGGAATCGGGATAGTCCTGACCAAACCCGATGGAGAGGTCATACAGATGCCCACAAAGCTTGACTTCGCAGTTACCAACAACGAAGCAGAGTATGAAGCTCTCATCACAGGTCTTCGCGCAGCAAGGGCACTAGAAGTAAGCAATTTGACGGTTATGGGGGACTCCAAGCTAATCGTCAAACAAGCCTCGGGCGAGTACGGTTTGAAGGAGATAAACCTATTGCCCTACCGGACTTTGGTACAGAAGCTTGTGCAACAATTCTGCGATGTCAGGTACGAGCACAAACCCAGAGCAGACAATAGGCATGCTGATGCTTTGGCTACCCTGCGATCCAAGGTTAGTGCGGATAAGTGTCCCGCGAGAATCTCGATTGAAGTGCGAACGTCCTCGGCGTTGACAGAAGACGCGTGTGAGGATGAACGTATGGATGATGCAGACTGGAGAAAGTCAATATTGCGGGCCATTGCAGAAGGAACGAGAAACTAAAACTGGGCGTCCACAAAGGGGTATTGCATACATGACAACACCCTCTACTACAAAGGCCCTGGCGGAATACTCATGCGATGCGTCTCACAGCAGGAGGGACAAGCGCTGTTAGAAAAAATTCACCAACATACTTGTGGGGAAAGTGAGGTGTCAATCTATCGAAAAGCCCAGAGGTATGGGATTCATTGGTCGGGCATGTCAGCGGCCGCGGCACTGAATCAAGGAAATTGCGAGAGTTGCGCACTGATTATGTAATACCCCTGTATTTTGGCGCAGGGTTAATAGGGTAATTGCCTAAAATTACGCGGGTTCAATTGGCGATTTTAGTTTCGCGAACAAATTCGACCTATATCAGTTTTTATATCAACTTTTAATCTTCTAAATACGAGCTCCCGAAGAGTATAAGCTCCAAGTATATTTTAAATATTAGTCCTCCCAAATATGATGTTTTATTTAGTCAAATTTTGCCCTAAATATCCTATTTCATTTACAAGAGGGTGTTTGTGTATTTTCCTAAAGTACTTATCATGAAATTGAGTATAGACCATGCATTATTAGAAATTGAGGGGGAATAATTTTCTTTTATATAAACAAATATATATAATATAGTTATACTGTGTATATACTGATAATAGTACTGTATCCTTATAACCGTACGTATACCGTATAATACATAAGTATACTATACATAATATAATAATAATAACAATAACATTAATAAAAAAAAGAGAGAGAAACTCTCCTGACATCTCCTCCCAATCCCCAACATCTTCATCATCCCCAACACTTATTTATTTTTTTTATTCTCTCCCTCCTCCCTCTATTTACTGCCTCCCTCTCCCTCTTCCTCCTTCATCACCCGGCACCACCAACACCAGCCACCACAACCCACTCTCTTCTCTCTCTCGCCCCTTCTCTGCCCTCTATCAACAACTACAGCAGCGGCAGCAGCTGCAAGAAGGCAGCACCGCCACCACCAACACCTCCGGCACCAACACCACCGAAGCCGCCACCTCCACTCTCTCAACCTCCCCCTTCCCTCCATCTTCCCCTCTGCCTCTGCCCTCTCTGTCGAGAAAAAAAAAAAAAGAGCAACGGCGGTGGAGGCCGCCGGCCATTTCGACGGGAAACCCACCGAGAGACCACAGCCACCACCACCTGTGTCTATCCCTCTCGTCTCTCTCCGGCAACCCGCGAAGGAAGAAGCCACAACAAATGCGCAGCAGAAGAAGCCGGCCGCAACCAAGCCGTCGCCGCCACCATTGATGCCGGCGTGAAGCTCGACCGGCGCAATTCTGGGCGTACCCATCCCCGAAACTTGATTCCAGTAGCCTCCTGAAGGTCCAAGGAGGCCAGGGAGGAGCTCCACGTGAACCCAGATCGCCGGACTCACTAGTGACGAGAACCACCGGCGACCGACGGAGGGGAAGCCCGACCCGTTCCGATTCTTCACCATTTCGCACGGTTTTTGGTGCGGGTAAACCCTAAACGACCTCCTGAATTGTTTTCTACCATCAAAATTGAATCATTGCTAGTTTTGATACATGTTTGATCAAGTGGGTTGGGTGAAATTCGTGTGATTACTGTGAGTATGAACCAGGGGGTAAAAGTGCTATTTGAGAAACTATAAGGGCAAGTTTGGTCTTTTAAAGAAACTGTGATGTGTCTTATTTGTGTTGTTGGGGGTACTATTTATAGTTTATGCTTCTTATTTTCTTTAAGTAATAATTCAATTTTTTTTTTCTAAAAGTCATGATAATGAAAATAATAAATAGATATCACAAATTAGTAACTTGTTTATTTGAGTTTTTTACTAAAATAAACACTTGACAAGTAGTTTTAGTATGTTTATCTAGCAAGATATATATCGAAAATATTTTTTTATAAATAGCTATGTTAGTTGGCCCAAATCCTACAAATAACATGTTTACTCTAAATTTTGAATTAGAAATATTTTTATTAATATAAAGAGTAATAATGAAGAGTAAAGTAAAATGAATCAGCATGTTTTCCTAAAAACAAAGCTAGTTAATTAGTATTGTGCCTATATAAATGAGAATAGCATTATTCTTTGGCATAGAAATATACAAGTTTCATTATATTAATGCCCTTTTATATAATTAATTTATTATAAGGCTTATTTTGTAATAATCTTTAGACAGTTCCTCCATTTAAATTGTGACGATAATCTATTATTGCTTCTTAATTAACTTGCGGTTTTTCTTTATAACTAATGATAAATGATCAAAATTTACCTTCAAAGTAATTGCCACGGTAAACTCTTAACTAGCTTAAATCTCTACTATTATCTTCATAATATTATTCCCTAAACGACTATGGCTTAAAATTAATATTTATAATTATTAATAAATAGATTCTTGTAGATTATATTAGCATTTGTCGAGGGGAAAATTAATTACGATGTCACACTCGCATTGTATATAGAACACGGTTGCATTTGTCGTATGAATAAGCTATATGTATTAATTAGGATTAATTTGCGTATTTGTAGACACCCAATTCGTAGGCGACGAGTTTATCGAGTACGAGTACTAGGACTACTCTTGTCGCTCGAGCACCACTCTGCTTGTTTCGGTAAGTTCATATGTACAACACCTTAACTGTCAAAATGTGAATTTGGCGTGCGTTGCTTTCAGACTATAATCTTGCTATATCTCGTGATACTTGGATTATTTTATGAAATGATCAAATGTTTGAGAATCATGATTTGAGAACTCTTTGAATATCCCGTTTGGGAAAACTATGCAGTTATTGAAACGATCTTTGAATCAAACGATATGATTCCGTAATGACGATTGAGTAATGCACTATAATATAAATGGGGCGATGTACAGAGGATGTGTGTGGAGGCTACGGCCGGAGGCGCATGTGAGTCGATCCTCCTCGGGTGCTAATCCTACGAGATTACATACCCGGCCCCCGTGGTTGGCTGTCACGCACCGAGGTGGTGCAGTCCCGGGGTTATTTATATGTGAAAACTATGGAGTACTACTTATGCCTGTGTGGGTCACTACGGTATAGGGGTGTCGACACTTAAGGTCTCATAGTTATGGTTATGAGCGGGGATTGACGTAGGGGCTCCCACAACGCTAGGGTGAATTGGGATCCGTGATATCCCAAGAGGCACCCTATTGTGATTTATTGCATCGTGACCCCTCTGTGGACATTCGTTACCCGCTGGTCTCTTATACGTCCAGCCAAACTAATGATGGAAATGTGGAATCAGTTCTTATTGTTACAGTTCATGTGGGTTTACTCCAGTTACGGGTTGATTATCTAATTGTGTAGCCAAAACTCGTTTTACATGTTGTAGTATGATTCTTACTCAGTTTTTACTGACTTAAAATTTTCCTGCGGTCGGCTTTCGCTATTTCAAAACCCGCAGGTTACAGATGAGGTGGGGACGTTCACGACACTTTGGACAGGAAAGCTTGCTAGTTGGATTATCACATAGTATATTCTTCCACTGAAAAGTGTATTTCAAGATTTTCAAATGTTATCACTTGTTTATTTGGAAAATTGTAATAAATTATGTTTTATGTTAACGATGGTTGTACTAACTGTGAACCGACGATCCTTATCCGTTCCCAATGGGGTTCATCACCTCGGGCGGAGGCATCTTTCCAAATATACGGTTCGGCCGGCCGTATAATTTGGGGG
The DNA here is from genome assembly GCA_023055425.1 of Linanthus parryae. Taxonomy (NCBI): domain Eukaryota; kingdom Viridiplantae; phylum Streptophyta; class Magnoliopsida; order Ericales; family Polemoniaceae; genus Linanthus; species Linanthus parryae. The sequence continues at coordinate 2,805,275 of JALGPY010000029.1, forward strand.
GGGTGTTGCAGTTGGTATCAGAGCCGACGGTTCTAAGTTAGTACGACCCTTCGGTTTGAATTAAAACAAGAGATTTCAAAATTAAAATGGATATAGGACAACTAAAACTAGTAATAAAATTAAACAAGCCGGGGTTTGCAGGGTAGTTTATTCCCTATTTATCTGATACTCGTTAACATAATATGATTTACTGCTCCAAGGATTCAACATGGAGAGTCGACCCAAAATAATAACTGTATAGAGTAATCATTTTATCGACAGTAATACTGTTAGGGTATCTAACTCTTAGGATAACCCTGAGGAAACTTCATTTTTCGACCACTTGTGACTTTGGGTTAAGAGACATCATGTGAGTGCTAAGGTGTTGGAATAGTTAACCCTAGACAAAGTGTGAAGACTTTCATCGAGATAATATGACGGATTTTAGGTACCTGTTGGGATAGTATTTTGAAGACAAGAGACAAGAATGAGTACTTTTGGGAGTCTTTTCTGGTGAATGAATAAAATCATTTTAGTGGCATCGAGGATGTTCTCACCTAAGAAAAGCAACTTCAAGGTCAACTTGTTGAGTTTCGACTCGTTTCAGCTAAATGGTTATAGTTATTGAATGAATTTGAAGTGTTGATAGGAGTCTACTACCAATAATTGGCACCCGGGAGACTTTGCTAGACGGAGTTGTCTTAGATAATTTTGGAACTTTGAGGATACTTAACTAATCAAAATTTATGCGTCACCTTGAGTCTGGTTACCCTAATACTTCTTGATAATCAGGATGTTTATTTGGCTATGTATTGATTTTGGAATTGCATGACTCACTTGGGAGGAATGGTGTTTACCTTAACGTTGAATTTCGATCTGAGAATTATTTTTGAGTTTTGATTTAAATTTCGGAAATTTATATTGGAGTCTGTTAGTTTGTAGTTGGAGTCTTCTATCTCATGACGTTACTTGGAAGATATTATTATACTATGAAAAATAACAGAAGCTTCTTATATTGGTTAACTATCTCAGATACTAGGGAATATTTGGAGTGTTGATATAATATCGCCTGTGGTCGGAATAAGTGTTCAGATATGGGAAGTCTTTAAAAGTTATATGTTTTGCTTATGCCGCTTTAAGATTCTACGTTTTGTAAGGCTTGGGGAAAATGTTGTACGCTCTCCAGTTTCGCGTTATTCAGCTTATGGTGTGTGGTATGAATTTTATGGAAAATATAATAACAGTTACATGGAAATAAAATGTAAAGAAAAGCTTAGAGTCCCTAAAGGAAATTAGAAACATATTACAACTTTGAGTTTGGAGATTTATTTGGATAATATCAGTTAGGGTTACAAGTTATCTGGTGAAATTCTTGTGAGTCCACAATTATAAACCGAGTGACAATTTGCATTACGAAGAGTTATGACTTTAAATCATTGTTTGGAGATTGGTTAGAACACTATGTGGAAGCGTATGTGTAAAGATCATGTAGATAGAATACAAGTCCTTAGTTTTCACTTGGTGAAACAGTTGGTTATCGGAATATTACTTCGTGTATTTCCAAGTACTAAACTTATAGAAGAACCTACCAGGAGAAATCCGGCCCAATATGGCCTTAAGACACAGTTAAAATGAGTAGACAGTTCGGTACCGCATCTGTACAAGGACCAACTATAAAGTCACGGACCTCTATTAGCTTGAATATTTGACTTCTTGTAAGGTTTCTACATATGAGTTTGAAATACGTGATATGAGACATATGAATCGTATGTGATTATGTGCTAGTATGAACATTTGATGAAAGGAAAAAAACTTGATGAGAAGTTGATTGGCATAATGATGAGATCATGATATTGTAAAAGCCAGACTGGCTTGCTCGGAGAAATTGATTTGAGAATCTGGCATGACAACAAAGTAGAATCACAAGATCTAGTTGCCCGATTTGGGCCAATGTTCTTTTTGCAAGAAAGAGGAAAGATGTATAATATATAACCTATGTGAAAATTTTGACAATACGTTAGCAATAGTCGTGTTCCATTACATGCTATATTATGTTTCTTATTTATTGGTTTCTCTGTCTTGGACATTACCAGTTGTGCTTGTTAGGCCTTATGCCAAGTTTGGATTGCTTAGTAGTTAGCTTTGATGATGTACGGTTGTGGTTTCTTTGGTTCATTTGAAGTTCTCATTTCTAGCCACAAAATAAAATAAAAATTAGGGATGCAATAGGCTAGGGTGTAAGGAGCAAGCCAACACAGTGACTGGTACACCCCTGTCCATTCCACCTCAACGTACATTTTAATTAAGGCGCCATTTTCCTTTATCTCGTTCCTGGAATCCAAGTAGAAACCCCAAGAGTAGGACTATCATCAGACCCGGTTCTATTTGATTTGGAAACCAAAATGACAGGAATAACTAGAGTGTCACAAACAACCGTATGTGCTTACAATCTTGCGTAGTCATTACGTACTCATTAGAGTTACATCTAGCATGTCGCATTCAGTCACGCAATTTTGACGTTGGAAGAGGTTTTCTTACGCTCCGGGGACGAAGCGTTGTTTTAAGGGGGTAGTGGTGTAATACCCCTGTATTTTGGCGCATGGTTAATAGGGTAATTGCCTAAAATTACGCGGGTTCAATTGGCGATTTTAGTTTCGCGAACAAATTCGACCTATATCAGTTTTTATATCAACTTTTAATCTTCTAAATACGAGCTCCCGAAGAGTATAAGCTCCAAGTATATTTTAAATATTAGTCCTCCCAAATATGATCTTTTATTTAGTCAAATTTTGCCCTAAATATCCTATTTCATTTACAAGAGGGTGTTTGTGTATTTTCCTAAAGTACTTATCATGAAATTGAGTATAGACCATGCATTATTAGAAATTGAGGGGGAATAATTGTCTTTTATATAAACAAATATATATAATATAGTTATACTGTGTATATACTGATAATAGTACTGTATCCTTATAACCGTACGTATACCGTATAATACATAAGTATACTATACATAATATAATAATAATAATAACAATAACATTAATAAAAAAAAAAGAGAGAAACTCTCCTGACATCTCCTCCCAATCCCCAACATCTTCATAATCCCCAACACTTATTTATTTTTTTTATTCTCTCCCTCCTCCCTCTATTTACTGCCTCCCTCTCCCTCTTCCTCCTTCATCACCCGGCACCACCAACACCAGCCACCACAACCCACTCTCTTCTCTCTCTCGCCCCTTCTCTGCCCTCTATCAACAACAACAGCAGCGGCAGCAGCTGCAAGAAGGCAGCACCGCCACCACCAACACCTCCGGCACCAACACCACCGAAGCCGCCACCTCCACTCTCTCAACCTCCCCCTTCCCTCCATCTTCCCCTCTGCCTCTGCCCTCTCTGTCGAGAAAAAAAAAAAGAGCAACGGCGGTGGAGGCCGCCGGCCATTTCGACGGGAAACCCACCGAGAGACCACAGCCACCACCACCTGTGTCTATCCCTCTCGTCTCTCTCCGGCAACCCGCGAAGGAAGAAGCCACAACAAATGCGCAGCAGAAGAAGCCAGCCGCAACCAAGCCGTCGCCGCCACCATTGATGCCGGCGTGAAGCTCGACCGGCGCAATTCTGGGCGTACCCATCCCCGAAACTTGATTCCAGTAGCCTCCTGAAGGTCCAAGGAGGCCAGGGAGGAGCTCCACGTGAACCCAGATCGCCGGACTCACTAGTGACGAGAACCACCGGCGACCGACGGAGGGGAAGCCCGACCCGTTCCGATTCTTCACCATTTCGCACGGTTTTTGGTGCGGGTAAACCCTAAACGACCTCCTGAATTGTTTTCTACCATCAAAATTGAATCATTGCTAGTTTTGATACATGTTTGATCAAGTGGGTTGGGTGAAATTCGTGTGATTACTGTGAGTATGAACCAGGGGGTAAAAGTGCTATTTGAGAAACTATAAGGGCAAGTTTGGTCTTTTAAAGAAACTGTGATGTGTCTTATTTGTGTTGTTGGGGGTACTATTTATAGTTTATGCTTCTTATTTTCTTTAAGTAATAATTCAATTTTTTTTTCTAAAAGTCATGATAATGAAAATAATAAATAGATATCACAAATTAGTAACTTGTTTATTTGAGTTGTTTTACTAAAATAAACACTTGACAAGTAGTTTTAGTATGTTTATCTAGCAAGATATATATCGAAAATATTTTTTTATAAATATCTATGTTAGTTGGCCCAAATCCTACAAATAACATGTTTACTCTAAATTTTGAATTAGAAATATTTTTATTAATATAAAGAGTAATAATGAAGAGTAAAGTAAAATGAATCAGCATGTTTTCCTAAAAACAAAGCTAGTTAATTAGTATTGTGCCTATATAAATGAGAATATCATTATTCTTTGGCATAGAAATATACAAGTTTCATTATATTAATGCCCTTTTATATAATTAATTTATTATAAGGCTTATTTTGTAATAATCTTTAGACAGTTCCTCCATTTAAATTGTGACGATAATCTATTATTGCTTCTTAATTAACTTGCGGTTTTTCTTTATAACTAATGATAAATGATCAAAATTTACCTTCAAAGTAATTGCCACGGTAAACTCTTAACTAGCTTAAATCTCTACTATTATCTTCATAATATTATTCCCTAAACGACTATGGCTTAAAATTAATATTTATAATTATTAATAAATAGATTCTTGTAGATTATATTAGCATTTGTCGAGGGGGAAATTAATTACGATGTCACACTCGCATTGTATATAGAACACGGTTGCATTTGTCGTATGAATAAGCTATATGTATTAATTAGGATTAATTTGCGTATTTGTAGACACCCAATTCGTAGGCGACGAGTTTATCGAGTACGAGTACTAGGACTACTCTTGTCGCTCGAGCACCACTCTGCTTGTTTCGGTAAGTTCATATGTACAACACCTTAACTGTCAAAATGTGAATTTGGCGTGCGTTGCTTTCAGACTATAATCTTGCTATATCTCGTGATACTTGGATTATTTTATGAAATGATCAAATGTTTGAGAATCATGATTTTGAGAACTCTTTGAATATCCCGTTTGGGAAAACTATGCAGTTATTGAAACGATCTTTGAATCAAACGATATGATTCCGTAATGACGATTGAGTAATGCACTATAATATAAATGGGGCGATGTACAGAGGATGTGTGTGGAGGCTACGGCCGGAGGCGCATGTGAGTCGATCCTCCTCGGGTGCTAATCCTACGAGATTACATACCCGGCCCCCGTGGTTGGCTGTCACGCACCGAGGTGGTGCAGTCCCGGGGTTATTTATATGTGAAAACTATGGAGTACTACTTATGCCTGTGTGGGTCACTACGGTATAGGGGTGTCGACACTTAAGGTCTCATAGTTATGGTTATGAGCGGGGATTGACGTAGGGGCTCCCACAACGCTCGGGTGAATTGGGATCCGTGATATCCCAAGAGGCACCCTATTGTGATTTATTGCATCGTGACCCCTCTGTGGACATTCGTTACCCGCTGGTCTCTTATACGTCCAGCCAAACTAATGATGGAAATGTGGAATCAGTTCTTATTGTTACAGTTCATGTGGGTTTACTCCAGTTACGGGTTGATTATCTAATTGTGTAGCCAAAACTCGTTTTACATGTTGTAGTATGATTCTTACTCAGTTTTTACTGACTTAAAATTTTCCTGCGGTCGGCTTTCGCTATTTCAAAACCCGAAGGTTACAGATGAGGTGGGGACGTTCACGACACTTTGGACAGGAAAGCTTGCTAGTTGGATTATCACATAGTATATTCTTCCACTGAAAAGTGTATTTCAAGATTTTCAAATGTTATCACTTGTTTATTTGGAAAATTGTAATAAATTATGTTTTATGTTAACGATGGTTGTACTAACTGTGAACCGACGATCCTTATCCGTTCCCAATGGGGTTCATCACCTCGGGCGGAGGCATCTTTCCAAATATACGGTTCGGCTGGCCGTATAATTTGGGCGGGGGTGTTGCAGATTAGGGACTCTTTATCAATTGCTCTGGTAGATAATGACGTGGATTGGAGGAAGCCACTATTTGACTTTCTCACACAGGGGATTGAGCCGGCGTCGAGAAAAGAAGGTGAGAAACTAAAGAGGAAAGTAGCACGGTACGTGGTGCAAGAAAATATACTCTGGCGAAGGGGCCACGAGGGTAATCTGTTGCGATTCCTAGACAGCAAGGAAGCACAAGAGGTGATGGACCTCTCTCATCAAGTGGAACATCAGGGAGGTGCGAAGTTATGCAGACAGCTCCTCACAGTTGGTTACTTCTGGCCCACCATGGAAGTAGATTCCCGCGCTAAAGTAAGAAGGTGCCAGGAGTGTCAATTCAAAGGCAACCTAGTACATGCTCCTGCCGTAGATCTACATGCGTTGGGGACACCATGGCCGTTCCATACTTGGGCTTTGGATTTTGTTGGCCCTATCCGACCAACCACGCACGGGAACCAGTTCATTCTCACCGCGACTGAGTTGTTCACTAAGCGAGTAGAAGCAATACCACTGAGGACAGCAAATGCGCTCGCTGTAGTCCATTTCTTCCAAGAGAACATCATATGCAGGTTCGGAATTCCTAACACAATTCTCTCGGATAATGGTACCCCCTTCGTCAATCGCCAGGTAGCTGGGAAACTAGCGGAATACAACATAAGGCAGATATGTTCTACCCCCTATTATCCGAAAGGGAACGGTCGAGCGGAGGCAACCAATAAGACGTTGTTGAGAATTTTGAGCAAGATGGTCGCGGATGACCACAAGAAATGGGCTGATTCTTTGAACATAGCCTTGTGGGCATATCGGACTTCTCCAAGGACGCCCACAGGAGTTTCTCCATTTCTTTTATGTTATGGAGCTGAAGCTGGAGTACCTGCGGAGGTAAAAGTCAACTCTGCAAGGTTGGCCTTCCATGCACTATATGAGAATCAACGCGATCATGACTTGGTTCTGTTAGAAGAAAAGCGGGAGCAGGCTAAATGGACTAACAAGCGATATCAGGAAAGGATCGCCCGCGCGTACAACAAAACAGTCCAACGCCGAGATTTCGCAGTTGGGGACCTGGTCTTGCGCGCATCGGACCATTGCATGCGGGAAGCGGCTCACCCAAAATTCTCAGCCAACTGGGAAGGACCCTTTGAAGTCAAAGAAGTCTTCGACAGTGGCTACTGCAATATACAAAGGCTACATGGGACGGCCTCAACCCCAAGCTCAGTCAACATGCGCTGGATTAAGAAGTATTATCCTTAACTCCTCTCATTACATGCGTTAGATTACAATGCCTACTTTATGCTCTGTATTGTTAAAGATTCATGCATCTTCTCTCCCATATGAGGGAATTGTAACCTCACATCTCCCATATGAGAGTGTCCTATAATAAAAAGCTTCTCCCAAATGGGAAGAACTTTGTGATTTCAGCAGTCTTTATCGCTTTATTTATTTCTTCATTCCTCAATAGCGAAAGCCTATCTGCCATGATAGCAGCACTATGAAAATACGATCTTAAGTGATCTTCAAGCCTATCTGCCATGATAGCAGCACTATGCAAATACGATCTTAAGTGATCTTCAAGCCTATCTGCCATGATAGCAGCACTATGCAAATACGATCTTAAGTGATCTTCAAGCCTATCTGCCATGATAGCAGCACCATGCAAATACGATCTTAAGTGATCTTCAAGCCTATCTGCCATGATATCAGCACTATGCGAATACGATCTTAAGTGATCTTCAAGCATATCTGCCATGATAGCAGCACTATGCCAATACGATCTTAAGTGATCTTCAAGCATATCTGCCATGATAGCAGCACTATGCGAATACGATCTTAAGTGATCTTCAAGCCTATCTGCCGTGATAGTAGCACTATGCAAATATGATCTTAAGAGATCTTCAAGCCTATCTGTCTAGATAGCAGCATTAAGCAAACACGATCTTAATTGATCTCAAGCCTATCTGCCGAGATAGCAATCATACTTGAAACACGATCTTAATTGATCCAAAGCCTATCTGCCCAGATAGCAGCAATACTTAACACTGGTCTTGAGTGATCCTCAAGCTTATCCGCTGAGATAGAAAAACTATGCAATTGCGATCTCAAATGATCTAAAGGCTCATCTGCTAAGATATCAGCTCTTACGAATGATTTCTATAATCAGCGAACCTATCTATGGGGTAGCAAATCATAGCGACAACACAAAGTGCGAATATGAAGCTACAAAAGGTGAAGTTTGCCAATACGCATGCGAATGTTGCAATTTGTTGTGACAAAAACAGCAAATCGTACAAAGCGATTTATTATTATGAGTCAAAATGACTTACAATTTATCTGTCTAGATAGCAGCTTACAAGCGAAAAGTTCAAACTGAGCTAATTACACGACCAACGTGGCTTACAATTCATCTAAATAGCAGATTACAGGCGAAAGTTACACAGAAGGGAAATCCTTACTGTAAAATGATCGTCCTAATGGTCCTACCAAAGGCTATGCGGTATCATAGTCTGCGACCAAAGATCTGTAGCAATTAGGGTCTTGCTATAAAATGAACGTCCTACAAACGTTGCAAGAGCTACGCGACGCTATTTTCAAGATCTCAGGATCTGACAAGGCCTCTGTCTGGTCTTCACCCCAAGAGACGTGCCCGATGAACCACCTGTTCCGGCGTATGCGGCGGTGAAGAACAGGCAAGCCGCAACTCCTAGGGCAAGAAGCTCCTTGTTCACGGAGACGAGCACAATGGCTCGCCACCCCGAGTTCAAGAACGCGGAGGCAAGAAGTTCTCCTCCGGGAAAGCTAGAGGAGAAATCCGCCGTTCATTACGAATCGGTAAGAAGGTCAGTACGGCATTGCACCTCGCCGGGAGGCGCCCGGAAACACGACCTGCAAACATGATAGACGAAGAAAATTATTCGAGCAAGCATGAGGTATTATATGCATCTTCTTTATGAAAGATATGAAGATCAATAAGCTTCGTAAAGAAGATATTGGAAGCTCTTTCTGTGGCACAAAGCACAAACTCAGGTTTCACAACTTGAAGTTTCCATGAATCAACGAAAGACAGGCGTTGAAGCCAGCAGTCGTAAGGGCTCATGGCAAGCCACATTTTGGGATGAAAAACCCAAGCAGTAGAAGGCAGGGTTTATATAGACCCAACGGAGACCCTTCTATTCTCTAGCTGAGTCAGCAAAGCCTGGGAAAGGGGTAAGCATCAATCACTTATGCCTTGATAAAGGCGACATTCAATTACCCTACTAAAGGCTACGACGATTCGGTAGCGTATCCTAATTAATGACGGAAGGTCATGATACGGATGGACTTCCCAAGGAAAGCGTGCTTATCTGATAAGCAATTAGCGCGAAAATCAAGGCGGACATGTCACCAGCTGACGACATAATTAATACGCATAAAATATTCGAGCAAATCCCGGGAAAGGCAAAACGGGCATTCAAGCCTTGAATAAAGAAAGGGGGAGAAACCCTAGCAACATTACAATAATGTTTTAACATTTTGTTCAAAACAAATACTTGCTATTTTTCAAAATAAATCTTTGATCAGGGGGTCATCAGGGGAGAACAAGAGTGACACATTTGTCACTTGCTCCACTTCTCGCTTCAACTGCTCGTAGTTGGTGCTCATCTCATGGAAGAGCTTCACAGCCTCTTCAGCTTTCTGCCTTTGCTTCTCAACCTTTTGCCCCTCAGCTGCGAGATTATGAAAGCCGCGCCTCAAATTCACAGCCGCGCAAATCTGGGTAACTCTGTTCACAAGATACCCGCAGCCTAGCTTGCCTTGAACTTTGGCTTGAAGGTTTTGACACATGCTGAACAGCAACTGCGCACTCTGAGGAGAGATAGTCGCAGGTGTAGCCGCAGACAGTTGCTCCTGAATCCAGATGGCCTCGGTCAAGAACATCCTTCTGTTGAAAGGCTCTATCTCCAAGGACCTCACAAATGATCGAGGATAAGAGAGACGCATTTGAACCAGGCAGTCCAGATTAGCTTGCTTCAAACCTAACAATGTTGATTCCAGTTAGAACATGAAGCTCGTAAATGCAGAACGCAAGATGTGAACGACAATAACGGTAACATACCAGTTCCTTCAAGGATCTCGCGCAAGGAAGGAATGCGCATTACTGAGGCAGCTGAAGATTGTCCTCGCTCCATTGCTCTCCTATCAGCTGCGAGCGCTAATTCCTCATAGTTGGCAGGAAGGGTATAGGCCACACCAGGTGCGATTGCAGCTCCTACATGCGAAATCCAAAAGTTCCATGCCTGAGGAATCTCTGGAGGCTCAATCCCTGCTGAAGGAATAGAAACAGTAGAAGCTGCTGCTCGATCAGGAACGCCTTCAGGTGCGAAAAGCCCATGGGACTCAGGAGAAATCATTTGAACATTCACATTTGCATGTGATCTTACATCTTCCACGATCTGCTCACGAATCCCAGCCTCAACAACATCTGCTTCCATTTCCTCAGCAGCAGCATTGGTATCGTCCTCCATCAGCACGGTGTCAGCCTCTGCATCATCAAAAACTTCAATGACATCCTCTAAGGTCTCTCCTGCGTACTCAGCAGCTGCGACTGGCTTCTCGACGTGAGAGCTTCGCTCTGGGACATAAGATGCGGAGGGTTGATTCCTCTGTTCCAGCATGACTTCACCAACATTACCCGCGACACAAGACAAGACAATGTAAGGTAACCTGTATTAAACAATATTTCATTATTATTTTGATAAACCAAGAGCGAGCACCTCCACGCGTAGGTGGGATTGTAGCATCTTCTTCATATGCTAAGGACGCGATACCATGCCCTATTAATGTGTCTTCGTTAAGCATATCCTTAAGGTGAGTGTGACCTGGGGTGCGAAGAAACAGGTCATGATGATGATTGGGTTACCAAGTCTAGTTCACAAGCGCTATTCAAATAATTACCTGAAGGTTCACCGCACTTGCTTACTAGCCAGCGGCGAATGTCGGCTTTCGATAAGCCATGTTTTAATGCACCAACAATCACGTCTCGGTAAGTTACCGCAAGATTAAAAATCTCACCTTCATTGCCGACTGCGATCTCCTCAAAGTCTGCCTGAGCCTGCTCCAGAGCAGCCGCATCTTCTTCTTGAGCCGCATCTTCCTCATCAACTTGAGCAGCCGCAGCTTCTGGAACCGCATCTTCCTCATCGGTTTGACGCATCAAGTCGTCGACATGTTTCTCTTCCAGGATCCTTTGCTTTACGCGTTCAATCTCCTCTTCTTCTCGCTTTCTTCTTCTTCAGCTGCCTCCGCAGCTGTTCTCCTAGAATCGGCAAGGATGTCCTCGTCTATGGTTTTGTTGGAAACACCCGAGTGAGAACCCCTCTTATGCCTCTTGGCCAAAAGGCCGCTGATGGTCTCTTCATCATCATCTGCAAAGGAACAAACTGTTCAGTAAAGATTGCGGGAATTAAGATAATGAGAAGAGAAGTACGTTTGAGATACCTCCCGACTCTTCCTCTTGTGTCTCATCGGTCTCTCCTTCTCTGACATCTTCGACTCTTTCTTCTTCCTCTTCATCATCATCTCTTTCTCTCGCCTCCCTTCTCTCTTCCTCCTCTTCCTCCTGACCAAACGGAACAAAGGTCTCCACCGCGAGCTCTTTCCGCGCCTTGCTTGGCATGCGACCTTTGCCTTTGTCCCTGGAAGTAAGGGACCTCGCAGGAGGGGAAGTTGGAGCGCTCCTAGGGGAAGAGATTGCGATTCCATTCTGCCTTGGTCTCTTTGCCCTTGGAGCAGCAGTTGCTGGAGGATACGAATCGTTCCTAGGTGGAGACAAGGCTGGAGTATTGTCTATCAGCGAATAAGAAAATACGTCCATGACCTCGTGAATTCGGGCCTCAATTGCGGGAGCCATTCTCATTGCTAGCCGAACTGGTTCACCTTGCCTTCTCGCAGCAAAAATGGTGGTGATCAGCGACTTGGAGCGCTCACCAGATGCGAACCTCCTCACATAGCACTGCAACGAAAAGTGGAGTAGAAGTTTCGACACATCGGAATAAAGAAACTTAACGCGTGCGAAGGAGATTGTTTACCTTGGCGAAGTCTTCGCTGTATTTGATGACATGCGAATTACCTTTCTTAACGGAGGCCTTCTTTTGTTCGAGGATAGTGGAGGGGCACAAGTGATTCTCATGATCTTGCAATGAGTAGCAGCCATATTGGGAGTCATCTAAGCTGCAGTTAGGACGAAAGGGGAAGGAATTTCTCTTGATCACAGGAGCTCTACTTGGCCGAGGGGTCGACTGTGTCTCAAACCTTGCCTGCTGGGTCTTTCAATAGGCAACCCAGTTCCTAGAGTAGCCACCTTTGCGGTTACCTGGGGGTTGCTCAAAGGGAAGGTTTCTCCTTAAGATTGTTTTGCACTCGCCAGACAGTAGTCGTTTGTAGCAGCCTCTTATGATGGACTGTGGCCATATTGAGGGTACCACCGCATCAAAGCCAAACTGGGGAGAAACGTGAGTAGGATCGACATCTACCGTGATCCGCTCGTACTTAGGAGTAAGCTCGCGAACATACTCCGCAAGAGCAGGAAGAGAACCTCTTAGACACCAGCAGAAGAATTCGCGATAGCGCTCGTGGAAACGCTTCTCTCCCTCGAAAAGAAGATCTTCAGAGAAAGAAACAGCCTTGGAAGGATACAATTTTGGGAACCATCGCACATTCTCAACGCGCGTGGCATAAGGCCTAGGTGTAAATTCGCTGCGATCGTCGCATATCAGACTCCAGTTACACTTAGGAAAGTGAGTTCCAAACCATCTCGCAGCCCTGCCGCTGTTAAGCTCTTCCTCCGCACCCGGGACACACGATTTGTTGGGCCTAGAAGGAACAGGAGCATAGGAGGGCCATCGCTCGAAAACCCACATGGTCAAGAATGCAATGTTAACATAGGTTAACACGTCCAGGCGCCCGCGAGAGTCCTTGGTTGCTACAACCAGTTGATCCAATCTGTGGTACAGGGTACCCAAGACTAGAGGCCCAAGTGCGACTCTTTGACCAAGGGTCAGCTTCACAGCAAGGGGAAGGACATGGTATAAAACCCCATCATGAGGGTGGCCATCAATCAAATACCTCGACAACTAGGCGCAGAGGAAAGCACACAGAGTCAGATGATAACCCTTCCCATTCACATAATTTTTAGCCTTCGGGTTCTGGCTCAGAAGTTTCTTGGTAATACTACTACTCGCATAATCGCGGAAGAAGTACTGCACCCACTTGCCCCAAGTATTCTTCGCGGACGTATCAGCTAGCTTGCCGCCCAAGATTGGCCGCCCTAGGGCCGCGCGGCCCTAACCCGCGGCCTAGGCTTGTGGGTTTTGGGCCGGCCCGGCCCTAGGGCCTTGTGGTTCATCTTATTGGGCCCGGGCAATTCGATTGTTGGGCCCATGGACCGTTTTAACCCTAGAAATCCTAAAATCAATTAAAATTGACCAAGCGCGTTAAAATTGGATTTTAACTGTCTATGTGCAAATCGCATGGTGATTGGATATGGCCTTAGGATGTGGTTTGATGTGGATGTTTAATTTTGTGGTTTGGTTTTACGGCCTGCGAGCTGATCAATTAATTGTAATAATTAATTAGGGTTTTATGGCCTGTGTGCCACTTTTTTTCTCAACTTGTGAGATTTGTTTTATTTAGTATAGAAGTTAGCTAGTGCTAGATAAAGTAGATTGTTAGCCAAGATTGAAGAAAAGAAGTCCAAAGCCAAAGAAGCCACAAAAGATGGAGCATGGAGCATGGAGCATTCCACATGACTATGAAGGATGGACCAAAAGATCAAGACGCATGGAGATGTGTTTGTTTTAGGGTTCATAGATAATTCCATTGGCTTGGAATTATCTTAGTCTAAAAAAGGCCATATCCACATCACGTTTAATTTCTGTTTTGTGGTTGTTTATTTTATTTTCTTATTATTGTGTGGTTGGTGTATGGATGATGCATGCAATTAGGATAATAAGATAATTAGACAACCCGGATCTATTATTTGGAGTTTTGCCCGAACTCAAATAAATAGATTAGTTGATATTGATCAACAAAACAATTAAAATTGAATTTAAAAATCCCTCAAAATTCAAATATTGTGTTCTTGCCTTCTCGTTATTTAAACACTCATTATCATCATTATTTATCAAGTTCGTGCGTGCCAAAGCTTGGCGACTTGGTTCATAATGATGGAATGCGATGGCACGTAACAATGTGCAATTGTTTAGATAAGAGGTTGAACACAACTAGGCTATTAATTTTGATTAAGAAACCTAGAGGCAATCAATTGGGATTATCCATATGGATGGATAAATAAGGAGTTATTTGCCCAATTGAACCAAGAGTTGCATATGGGATGCAACTGGAATTGTTCCTACCTAAAGTAGTCAAATTATGGGTGACTTGCCAAAGCAAGCTCATAAGGAGATGAAAGATGGATCTTGGCCCACTAGAAAATAAAAGGATATTTTCCGCATTAATATCTTGAGGGTTATTAATCCGTAGAAAAATAGTAGGAGCTATATTTGATAAACTAGCCATTATTGAATATAGTCAAAAATTCACAAATACTAAAACTTGCGTATTTTCCTTTTTGTAGAATTCCAAATGGCAAACAAGTCATCGAGTTCACAACATTCCCTACGATCTGTCCTTGAGAAGGACAAGCTCTCTGGAACCAACTTTCTTGATTGGTACAGAAACTTGAGAATTGTTCTCAAGCAAAAGAAGAAACTGTACGCAATAGAAGAGCATGTTCCAGAAGGTCCAGAGAACGAAACACCTGCTGCCCTAAAGGCGTATCAAAAGCGTGTTGATGACGCTAATGATGCGGCCTGCCTTATGCTTTGCACCATGACTTCTGAGCTTCAGAAGCAACACGAAAACATGAATGCTGTCAATATGATCGAGCATCTGAAGCAGCTCTTCCTAGAGCAGGCGAGGGTAGAGAGGTATGAGGTCTCTAAGGCACTATTCAAGTGTCATCTGGCAGAAGGGAACCCGGTGAGACCCCATGTACTCTGTATGATCGGGTACTTGGAGAATCTCGCCCGACTAGGGTTCCCGGTCGGCCAAGAGTTGGCAACCGATCTCGTGTTGCAATCGTTGCCCGAGAGTTATGGACAATTCATCATGAACTATAACATGAAAGAGATCGTGAAACCACTGCCAGATTTACTCAATATGTTGAGGAGAACTGAACAGAGCATCAACAAGGGTAAGGGCAAGGCCATTATGGTGGTGCAGAAAGGAAAGGGCAAAAGGTTTGCCTCTTCCTCCAAGGGTAAGGCAAGTCAGTTGCCAAGTCCAAGGAACCTGCCCTTAAGCCTGTTGGTGGCATTGCCAAAGGTGTGACTAAAGGTGAGTGTCACTACTGCAGTCAGCCTGGACACTGGAGGAGGAACTGCATAAAATATCTGGAGGACAAGAGGCTTGGAATAGTGATTCCACCAACACCAGGTATTTTTGTTGTAGATGTCAATTTAACTGTCTCTACATCATGGGTATTGGATACTGGATGTGGATCTCATATTTGTCGAAATATGCAGGATCTAAAGAGAAGTAGAAGATTGGCTAAAGGAGAGGTAGATCTGCGCGTTGGGAATGGAGCAAAGGTTGCTGCGTTGGCCATAGGCGTGTGCGAGCTATCTCTGCCTTCAGGATTAGTTTTAGAATTAAATAATTACTATTTTGTGCCTGCTATGAGCAGAAACATTATTTCTATTTCTTGTTTGGACAAGGATGGTTTTATTATTTCAATAAAGAACAATTGTTGTTCCTTTTATTTAAATAATATTCACTATTTTAGTGCGCAATTATTTAATGGACTTTATGTCCTTGATCTACGCAAATCCTGTCTACAACATTAATACCAAGCGGATTAAAATAAATGATTTAAATCCTGCTTATTTATGGCACTGTCGTTTAGGCCACATAAATGAGAAACGTGTATCTAGACTCCATAAGGATGGATTACTAGACTCATTTGATTTTGAATCATATGAGACATGTGAGGCTTTTTTATTGGGAAAAATGACAAAGTCCCCTTTCAATAAGAAAGGTGAGAGGACTAGTGAGCAATTGGCGCTCATACATACCGATGTGCGTGGGCCATTTGCCACGCCTGCCAGGGGTGGTTATGTCTACTTCATTACATTTACTGATGATTACAGTAGATATGGATTTGTGTACCTTATGAGGGTAAAATCCGAATCCTTTGAAGTGTTCAAAGAATTCAAGAATGAAGTAGAGAAGCAACTTGGAAAAAGCATCAAGGCTCTACGATCGGATCGTGGAGGAGAATACTTGAGCCAAGAGTTTGACGACTATCTTAGAGAGTGTGGGATCGTGTCCCAACTCACTCCACCCGGAACGCCACAATGGAATGGCGTGTCCGAGAGGAGGAATCGAACCCTATTGGATATGGTTCGATCTATGATGTGTCAAACCGATCTTCCATTATCATTTTGGGGCTACACTCTATTAAGTACAACTTTCTCCATTAACCGTGTTCCATCTAAATCAGTCATGAAGACACCATATGAGATGTGGAGTGGGAGGCGTCCCACACTGTCGTTCATGAGGATTTGGGGCTGCGATGTCTATGTAAAACGTTTACAATCAGAAAAGCTAGGGCCTAAATCGGATAAGTGTAAATTTGTGGGGTACCCTAAGGAAACTAAGGGATACAACTTCTACAATCCAACCGAGAACAAAGTGTTTGTTGCTCGGACCGGCGTGTTTCTAGAAAGAGAGTTTGTCTCTAAAGAAGCAAGTGGGAGGAATGTAGAGCTTGAAGAGGTTCAAGAACCACAAATCACTGAACCGATTATGGAACATGAACAGGAACCACAAGCAGTTGTGGAGCAACCTGTTCAGGTAACACAAGAGCTTCGTAGATCTAGCAGAGTGCGCCAGGAACCCGATATGTATGGACTTCTCGTGACCGATTCCGGTGACACGATGCTCATAGATGATGAGCCTACTACCTATGAGGAGGCCATGAATGGCCCAGACTCTCAGAAGTGGCTAGAAGCCATGAGATCCGAGATGGAATCCATGTATAACAACAAAGTATGGACTTTGGTGGAACCACCCGATGGGGCACGGCCTATAGGGTGCAAGTGGGTCTTCAAGAAGAAGATCGACATGGATGGTAATGTGATTACCTATAAGGGCCGATTGGTGGCTAAAGGATTCAGACAGATTCATGGTATTGACTATGATGAAACCTTTTCACCAGTCGCTATGACCAAATCCATCCGAATCCTACTTGAGATAGCAGCATACCACGACTATGAGATTTGGCAGATGGATGTCAAAACAGCATTCCTTTATGGGAATCTCCTCGAGGATGTGTATATGATACAGCCAGAGGGTTTTGAGGATCCAATGCAAGCCAACAAAGTGTAAGCTGCACCGATCCATTTATGGATTGAAGCAAGCTTCTAGGAGTTGGAATCGACGTTTTGATGAAGTGGTCAAAGAGTTTGGCTTCATCTGAAATGAAGATGAGTCTTGTGTCTACAAGAAGGTTAGTGGGAGCTCTGTAGCTTTTCTGGTCTTGTATGTGGATGACATACTACTCATTGGAAACGACGTTCCCATGCTACAATCTGTTAAAGATTGGCTAGGGAAGTGTTTCTCAATGAAGGACTTAGGGGAAGCAGGATATATACTCGGTATAAAGATCTATAGAGATAGATCTAAGAGGTTGATAGACCTAAGTCAAAGTACATATATTGACAAGGTGTTGAAACGGTTCAACATGCAAGACTCCAAGAAGGGATTCTTGCCCATGTCACATGGAATCACTCTTTCGAAGAGTGGCTGTCCCTCCAATGAGATTGAGAAGGAACTCATGAGTAGAATTCCCTATGCCTCGGCGATAGGATCTATCATGTACGCCATGTTATGTACTAGACCAGATGTGTCATATGCCTTGAGTATGACAAGCAGATACCAATCCAATCCAAGTGAGAGTCACAATCGGGATATGTGTTTTGCCTGAATGGAGCAGCGGTGAGCTGGAAGAGTTCCAAGCAAGAGACGGTGGCTGATTCTACAACAGAGGCTGAGTACATTGCTGCAAATGGCGCAACAAAGGAAGCTGTTTGGATCAGAAAGTTTGTTTCTGAACTTGGTGTGGTCCCTAGCATTGCGGATCCAGTCGAGTTGTTTTGTGACAACACTGGGGCGATCGCGCAATCAAAGGAACCAAGATCGCACCAAAATTCCAAGAACGTGCTCAGGAATTTTCACCTGATTCGAGATATTATCGATAGAGGAGACGTTCGGATATGCAAGATTCCTACAGATGAGAATCTGTCAGATCCGCTTACAAAGCCGCTCATGAGTGGAAGCATGAAGGGCACACTAGGAGTATGGGCATACGAGATGCGCCAGATTGGCTCTAGTGCAAGTGGGAGACTGTTGGAATAGATGCCCTAGAGGCAATCTAGTTTAGTATGAATTATTTGTGGCTAGAAATTCATTTAGTATTTATTGGATATTTAATATAATGAAGTCCTTAGATTTACAATTGTGTTGTTTATCTTAAATATCCCTAGTCCAGTATAATGATTAATGGGACAATCATTTATAGACTAGGATCAACTCTAGGCGTGGATCAACCATAGAGAACGTGACACAATTCGCGTTTGAAGTCATCAAAGGAGAACCCTAAGGTGTGTTGTTGATTTCTTACCTTACCATCGTTATGTCTCTTGACTTGTGATCCTTGGAGGGTTTTGCATGGTTTTATGATTGTTTGTGTTTCCGTTGCGCATCCATGAATCAAAACACTACATCTAGTATCCAGAGGAGTGAGTACAGGGAGCTATCCGGGGACTTGCAACCGGATTAAATAAAAATAAATTGAAACGGAAGACCGAGATCAAACCGTCCAATGCCAATGGTAACCATACCACAATAATCATAAATGTCCCCGCACAACTATTCCACTTTACGTATTAATGCATTATCATTATCATGGTGATATTTCCAAGAAAAGAATTTATCAAGTAGAAATCACATATTGCATGTCACATCACATAAACACATTTTGAGACGTAAAGAAATACAAGAATTCGTTTTGACACGAAAGAGATAAGCACACTAGGCTTGGCATATTTACTTACCTCAAAGAAAAAATCCAACTATAGCAACTCAATCAACGTACTCTACGTACTCGTCGTCGACGAACTCGTTACCTACACGTAACAATATTCTAATCAAAAAAATATTCTAGCAATATACTTGCTATACTAATTACATGCATATGATAGTCAATGGTTTAGGGTTCTAACACCATCCTAACATCTCACTCAATTCATACTTCAAAACAAAAACCAAAACTTTGCTTCAAAATCCTTTAACCTAAAGCATACATACTCTATCATAACTCCACCAAATCTATTACTCCAGTTTCTCAAACAGATAATGGTCTAAGAACAGTTCCATTGGTTTCAAAACGTTCGAAATTATAAGTTTAGCCTCAAACGAATCTTAATTTCGATTCCTGAATCAAAAGTTACACTAGTTTCAAGTTTCCAACTTCATTCAAAGTATCAATACGGGAATTGTCAATCTTCATGAAACTTTTCCCCCAAGCATCTAGTTCATCCTATATTCATACTAAACCTAATATAACATGATTCCCACATTCAAATCAGATTTTTATCCACCTACTATGATCATTCAAACACCCAAATCATTCAATCAAACTTCTCTTCCAAACTAGGGTTTTTTCCCAACACCCAAGAACATGATAAACCCTAAAACTTGATTATCAATCCTATGAATCCATGAACAACGATCCTAACAATAACAAACTGAAAATTAAAGAATACATGCAACATACATGAATCATGAACAAGTGATCACAAGAATAAGAGATCAAAAAGAGAAAAGAAAAGAAGAAACAAAACTACCTCAAACCCGCCGCCCATGGAGGCGGACGGAGAGAGAGGTGGACGGAGAGAGAGAGAAATAAAGAGAGAAAGAAAAAGAGAAATAAAGAAAGAGAAAAAGAGAGAGAGATTACCTCAACGGAAAAGAGAGAGAGAGCGGCGGCGGCGGTGGGGTGGCTGCCGTCGGTCACAAGAGAGAGACGAGAGAGAGAGGGACGGGTGAGAGTGAGAGTGAGGGAGACGTGAGAGAGTTAGAGAAAATAGGGAGAGTGAGGGTTTTATGAGAGTTGGAAATAAAAATCAACTTCATAAGTAGGAAACCCTCTTGAATTAGGAAACTTTTACGTAGGAAGAAAAGTTAGATCAAAAGACACTTATTCCCCCTTAGTTTTGCCAAAAGACAAATACCTCCCCCAAACTCAAGTAAAAGACACTAAAACCTCTGATTAAAGTCACAAAGTTCCCCCCAAAATCTCAAAGCGTTATAATTAACTCTCTACAATTAAATTAACTTCCCAACACTTATAATAATATCAGAAAATACCCGTAGTCACAAAACGGGGTATTTCATCCTTCCCTCCTTAAAGAGAACTTCGTCCTCGAAGTTTAAACTAAAACCTCCCTCCTTAATGAGAAATCGTCCTTGAAGTTAAACTAAACCTTAACCACAATAAGGTATGAACCTTCCCTCAATGGTACAACTACTAAATGCAAACCTAAGGTCATGAATGATATGCAATATACTATAAGTAGTACTGTATTAAAGAAAAACGAAGGATTACATCCTCTCCCCCTTAGAGGAGTGACGTCCTCGTAACTCAAGGTACCTCTTCAAACAGGTGAGGGTACTTCTTCCTCATATCATCTTCCGCTTCCCAAGTTGCCTCTTCAGTGAGGTGGTTTGTCCACAAAACTTTTACAATCTTGACACTCTTGTTACGGGTGTTCCTTGTCTTGGTGTCTAAAATCTTGACAGGATGTTCTTCATAACTCAAAGACGGGTCCAGTTCTACTGGTTCGGGATCTAATACATGAGATGCATCAGGCACATACTTCTTCAACTGCGATACGTGGAATACGTTGTGAACACGACCCAAATTCGATGGTAAATCCAATCGATAAGCCACTTCTCCGATCTTTTCTATAACATCATATGGTCCAATAAATTTCGGGCTCAACTTCCCTTTCTTATTGAACCACATGACTCCTTTAGTCGGCGATACTTTAAGAAATGCTTTTTCTCCAACTTGAAATTCCAATGGTCTTCTTTTCTGATCGGCGTAGGATTTTCGTCTATCCTGGGATGCCTTCATTCGCTGCTGGATAAGTCTCACTTGATCTGTCATTTCCTCAATAAGTTGTGGACCAATTACTATCGTCTCACTAATGTCGTTCCAACACAATGGTGTTCTACACTTTCTTCCATACAACGCTTCATGTGGTGCCATTCCAATACTGGCATGATAACTGTTGTTGTAGGAGAATTCTATCAAAGGTAATCTATCAACCCATGAACCTTGAAAATCCATAACACACGATCTTAACATATCTTCCAATGTTTAGATTGTTCTTTCGGTTTGTCCATCTGTAGCAGGATGGAATGCCGTGCTAAACTTCAGCTGAGTTCCCAATGCCTCCTGGAGTGCTTTCCAGAAGTGAGAAAAAAAGTTGGGATCTCTGTCGGAAACTATAGAGCTTGGTACTCCATGATACCTCACAATGTTCTTCATATACGAATCAGGTCTTTGTTCCATATTCCATGTGTCTTTCATCGGAATAAACCTTGCTGTCTTGGTCAATCTGTCAACTACGACCCAAATCTGATTCAGTCCATTCATTGATGTCGGTAACGCAGTCACGAAATCCTTTGAAAGAGAATCCCACTTCCAAACTGGGACGTCTAATGGTTTTACTAAGCCTCCCATTCTTTTATGTTCAAACTTCACCTTTTGGCAAGTTAGACATTTTGCCACAAATTCTGCTACTTCCTTTTTCATGTTAGGCCACCAATACATCTTCTTCATGTCCTTATAGAGTTTGTCCCCTCCTGGATGTACCGAGTAAGGTGTGTTGTGCGCTTCTCGCATCAACTTCTCCTTGGTTTCCATACACTTATGTGGTACACACCATCTTCCCTTGTAACGAATACTTCCGTCTTCATGGATCTTGAAATCCTTTGCTTGACCTTCTGCAATCTTCTTCTTTATCCTTTCCAGCTTCACATCTCCTGGATGGTTACTCCATATCTCTTCTAAGACATCTGGCACAACTGTCATATTCCCAAGAATATTCTTTACTCCGCCTTGTTTCACTACTTCAATTCCAAGTTTTCGGAACTCTCGGCATAACCGATCTGGCAAAACTAGCATAGTATCTAAAGTATGGCTCGATTTTCGGCTTAACGAATCAGCTACTACGTTTGCCTTCCCTTCATGGTATTGTATACGCAAATCATAATCGTTTATGACTTCTAACCAACGTCTTTGCCCGTTGTTTAGCTCTTTCTGCGTGAAGATGTACTTGAGACTGCTATGATCCGTATACAATCTACACACAGATCCATACAAGTGATGTTTCCATATCTTCAGTGCAAAAACTATACCTGCAAGCTCTAAGTCATGCGTAGCATAGTTCTCTTCATGAGTTTTCAGTTGTCTTGAAGCATAGGCAATAACTCTCCTTTCTTGCATAAGCACGCATCCTAAACCCTTCTTCGATGCATCACTGTAAACATCAAACTCGCCAGAATCATTGGGTAAAGCTAACACAGGTGTTGTCGTCAACTTTTCCTTCAATGTCTGGAATGCATCTTCACAATCTTCGCCCCACTTATACCTTACCGTCTTCTTGGTTAGCGTAGTAAGCGGTCTAGCGATCTTCGAGAAATCTTTCACGAAACGCCTGTAATATCCTGCTAATCCGAGAAAACTTCTTACTTCGGACACATTCTTCGGAGTAGGCCAATCTTTAACTGCTGAAATCTTTCCTGGATCCACGGATATTCCTTCCTTGGAGATTATGTGACCCAAAAATGGAACGTGTTTTAGCCAAAACTCACACTTCGAGAGTTTAGCATATAACTTCTCATGTCTCAAAGTTTCTAGTACTTCCTTGAGGTGTTCTTCGTGTTCTTCCTCGCTCTTTGAGTAAACAAGGATGTCATCAATAAAGACGACCACGAAACGATCTAGAAACGTCCTCATAACACGATTCATTAGTGTTGGAATAGATGCCCTAGAGGCAATCTAGTTTAGTATGAATTTATTTGTGGCTAGAAATTCATTTATTATTTATTGGATATTTAATATAATGAAGTCCTTAGATTTACAATTGTGTTGTTTATCTTAAATATCCCTAGTCCAGTATAATGATTAATGGGACAATCATCTATAGACTAGTATGGGGTTGGATTGATATGGAGATATAATGATCCAACACATAGGTGTGCATTAGGGGTAATGTCGCACTGGATTGACCCATCTCCGAGATGGCTACATACACGTTATGTTTAGTCACAAGCGCTTCTCGCGGTACAGCGGTATTGTCATCCTTAGACTTGAAGTCACTAGATATTCTCGTTGTGGATTATTGTGACTTTGGTAGCGTTAAACGCTACACCGTAATTGGGTAGTTATTGTAGGGTTTTGATTCATGGATTGCACAACGGAAGCATAAACAAACATAAAACCATGCAAAACCCTCCAAGGATCACAAGTCAAGAGACATAACGATGGTAAAGGAATAAATCAATTAACACACCTTAGGGTTCTCCTTTGATGACTTCAAACGCGAATAGTGTCACGTCTCTACGGTTGATCCACGCCTAGAGGTGAGATCTAGACCCTCCAATTCCCTTGTGCTAGCTAGGAAGGATGGAAGAGGAAGAAGAAATCGCCAACAATGGAGTGCCAAAGGTGGGGCGGCACCCTTTGGGCCGACGGGTAGGGCGGCAATCCCATGGGGGGGTTCGGCCCCCTTTTTGGGACTTGCTCTCTCTCCTTGCTTTGTTCTCTCCTACTCTATCATATAGATGTGTATGTGTGTAGAGAGAAAAATAAGCTAGGAGTGTTCTTTATATAGTCCAACAACTCCTTGTCCTACTACATAAACAACCCCTCATAATCCTACTCAAGTTCGGATTAGTCCCTTTTGCAAAAATAGTCCTTATCATGTCAATACATGGATTAGTTCTATTTTGCAAATTAATCCTAATCATGTCTCTACATGAATTAGGCCACCTTGGCAAATCCTAATCATGTCTATACATGGATTAGTCCAACTTGCATATTAGTCCTACTAAGTTAGCAAGTTGTTGCGATTTGATCCTTCTAATTAATTAATCATATTAATTAATTATTTCCCAAGTCTAGTTCACCTCTATATGGTGTGTGACCCCATAGGTTCTATTTAGTTGGTAGTAACTACTTACTAATATGGAGCGGTCTCTAGCAAGACATCCATTCAAGCCAACAAATAGAATAGTCATCATGACAAACCTTGTGCAAGTAATTGTCTCATCCCTTTGTCCCAATATCCGGATTGGACACGAGACATAAAAGTCACACTCGTATATCCAATCCATAGTTTCTCGATCCTGGGAATAGCCTTATTCGTGCAAATCATCAATATCCCATATTGATTTATTTGAGTCTGGCCAGACATTTTATAAGCACTATCCCTCGAGTGGCCTAGGATATTTGCTCCCGTTATGTGGGAGGGACAAATTCTATCTACGTCCACTACGATCTCTAAGCTTGCTTCTTATTGTATCCAGTACACGCCTTTATAACTACCCAGTTACGGTGTAGCGTTTAACGCTACCAAGATCACAATAATCCACAACTAGATAATCTAGTGACTTCAAGTCTAAGGATGACAATACCATTGCACCGCGAGAAGCGCTTGTGACTTAACATAACGTGTATGTAGCCTTCTCGGAGATGGGTCAATCCAGTATGCCATTACTCCTAATGCATACCCATGTGTTGGATCATGATATCTCCATATCAATCCAACCCCATGCTAGTCTATAGATGATTGTCCCATTTAATCATTATAATCGACTAGGGATATTTAAGAATATAACACTTATATTCTAAGGACTTCATTCATGTTAACATATCTCCATATCGATAACATAATGAATCGTAAATCCATAAATGTCACAATTAATTGATTGCCTCTAGGGCACAATTCCAACAGTCTCCCACTTGCACTAGAGTCAATCTCCTGCATCATATGCCTATTGATCTAGCGGGGCCCTCCACGCTTACACTGCGTAGTGGCGAGACATATGCTGGCACCTTGCAAATATTCATATCTCCTCCATCAACAATTTGATTGAGATTGAATATTCTGAATAAATGCATCTTATGCAATAATTTACTCAGTCCTCTATGTTAGAATCAGTGACTGAATCTTGCCTGGAACCTTTCCAGCTCACAGTCGCTCCCACTAAGGCAAAACTCAAAACTTGACTTATAATCTGAAATCTTCTTTGTCAGATTTGAAGTTCGCATCACTGTAACTCCTTACAGCAAACTCTTCATATTATCTATTTATCAATAATTCATCCTTAGTGCTTCTCAAGTACTAAAGGATAATCTTGATATTTTATCCAGTGACTCTCACCCGATATGACTGGTATCTTTGTGTCATGCTTTATGACACGTCTGGCCTAGTACATCTCATGGCGTATCTCGTGAATCTAATTCATACGGTCCATTCCCAATCTAATTGGTAAGACAATTAGCCTTCCAAAGACTAATTCCATGTGACATGGGTAAGAATCAATATTCTTTTCTCGTTGAACCATTTCAACACCTTTGTCAATTTATGTACTATGACCTAAGCTACACAACCATCTTGATCTACCTCAATAGATCTTCACAAGTTGCTTCGCTTAAGTCTACCATTAGAAAGTCAACTCCCTAGTCAATCTACGTAAGACTGCCAAGTAGGGGCAACATTCCCAATGATTAAGTATGTCTCCACATACAAGACCAGAAAAATAACTGTGCTTCCACTAACCTTCTTGTAAACACAAGTCTCATCTTCAATTTTGATGGAATCAAACTCCTTTGATTGCATCATCAATTCGAAGAGTCCAACTCCTAGAATCTTGATCCAATCTATAAATAGATTGCTACAAGCCAGATGCGAATGGATTTAAGCATCTCAACTGGGGAAAGATTTCGTCATAGTCTATACTATGAGCTCACATGAAATCCCTTTCCAACTAATTTTCCCTTAAAAGTAATCATATTACTATCCATGTTGGTTTCCTCATAACCCACTTGCACCCTATGGGTCCTACCCTTCAGGTGGTTCCACCAAAGTCTATACTTTGTTGGTATACATGGATTCCATATCGTATCTCATGGCTCCAAGCCATTTCCGAGAGTATGGCCACACGTGGCCATCTCAAAGGTTGTAGGCTCATCTTTATGAGCAATATATCACGGGTTATGAGAAATCCTTATTTCTCTAGTCCCTTGACATATCCTACCTGACCTACGAGGTTCTTGTGCTTTCTGAGTAGGTTGCTCCACAACACCTTGTGATCCTGCTCATGTTCCATCAAACGGATCAATGTTCTATTGTGGTTCTTGAACTTTATTCAAGTTCTACTGCCCTCCCACTGTTTCTCTTAGAGACAATCTCTACCTAGAAACACTGTAGTTTGAGCAACAAACAATTTGTTCTCGATTGGGTTGTAGAAATAATATCCTTTTCAGGATATCCCATAAAACATTTATCCGACTTGGGTCCAAGTTTATTTGTAAACTCTTTTACATAAACTTCATAACTCCAAATCTTTATGAATAACATACTAGGACACTTCCTAGTCCATATCTCATATGGCGTTATTCATAATCTGTTTTTGATGGAACAAGGTTAAGGGTGAAATTTGCTGTAATTAGAACATCGCCCCCCAAAAGTAAACTGGAAGTTCTGTTTGACTCATCATGGACCGAACCGTGTCCTACAAGGTTCGAACTCTCCTTTTAGACACGCCAAACCCATGTGGCGTGCTAGGTGGAGCGAGTTTTAGATCATATCCAATACTCCCATAGATTCTTCTCAAACTATTGGCTCAAGTACTTTCTTCTATGATCCAATCGTAGAGTCTAAATAGTTTTGTCAAGTTGGTTCTCTACTTCATTCCTGAATACTTTGAACAATTCAAAGGATTCTGACTTGTTTCTTCATAAGATACACAAATTCATATTTACCTGATCCTATCAGTAAATATGATGAAGTATTGAAAACCCATCTTTAGCATTTATGCTTAGCGGCCTTCATACATCAATATGTATGATTCCCAAAAGATCATATCTTTGCCTAATAAGTCTTACATGTCTCATATGATTCAATAATCAAATGAGTTCCAGAAACCCATCCTTATGGAGTTCTAGATATGTATCTCTTATTTATGAGGCCTAAACGATAATGCTAAAGATAAGTGAAGTTCATATCATAATATGAAAACTTCTTGGTATTAATGTTATAGATGAAATTATCATGATCATGGATATATAATCCACTTAGACAAAATTGCATTACAATAATGCATATCATAATAAATGGGACAACATTTGTGCTTTATTATGGTAAGGAGCTTTCTTGTCCATACAAGAAACTTTGATAATGTTCCTACTCATAGCTAGGACATGATCATTTTTGTCTAATTCATGAGCAATTTCTTAAAGGTAGAAATAATTCCCTACGTCTTATTTAGCAACCCTTTGCTTCATAGCCCCACGTGTAGGATTATTTCTTCCTTATCCAATTGTCTTCGTCTCTTGAGTTCCTCCACATTTCTATAAATGTGAGATCCTCATCTAGTATCATATACTTATGATGATAAGATAGACACATTGATTTCTATAACAAAATACCCATATTGGAATTCATAATTCCTTTATTACTTACTTCCAGGTACTTTGGGTAGCCTCTCTTCCTCTACACCACCTATGGGACTCTAAGGCAACTTGATTTTAGCAACAGGCTTGCGTTATACCCATGGGGTCAGCGCAAACCATTTGCCCTTACCCATGTTGTTAACCTTTAACAACTTTGCCCATGCCCATTATCAGTGTTTTGTTTAGTGATTTTTCAATCATATTGAGTAAATCAACTTTAAAACAAAACTGTAATTGCATCCAATGCAATTCTTGGTCCACTTGGGTGAATAACCGTTTATTCTCTATCTATCTCATAGATAATACGAATTCACTAATGTTTCAATCACATTGAATTAGCTTATTTGCATAACGCAAAGTGGAGCAACACTTCAAACCTTTCATGTTTAGCTTGCTCTTTTGAAAGAGCTTCTTTTGATGTATGATCATATCATACTTCCCCATGTTTCTCTTCTTGCTTCCAAAGCTTAGAGTTCATGGCAGCTAACATGTGGCAAGTCATAACCAAAGAACCATTCTTTGGTGTTCCTTTCATAGGTTTTAGTGTGTTTTGGTAGTTGGTAGGAAGAGAACTTTATGTTCTACGATGTACAACAATTTCTCTTTTATTTGAGAACAATTCTCAATTTTATACCAGTCTAGAAAAAGATAAAGTCGCATTTTTATTTGTTTAATGCCATGGGTATTCAACATAATAGGATTATGCAAAGTTTGTGACGTTTAACTATATTTAACAAGGATTTAAATTGTCAAATATAGCTCCTACTATTTTACTACGGATTAATAACCCTCAAGATATTAATGCGGAAAATATCCTTATATTTTCTAGTGGGCCAAGATCCATGTTTCATCTACTTATGAGCTTGCTTTGGCAAGTCACCCATAATTTGACTACTTTAGGTAGGAATAATTCCAATTGCATCCCATATGCAACTCTTGGTTCAATCGGGCAAATAACTCCTTATTTATCCATCCATATGGATAATCCCGATTGTTTGCCTCTAGGTTTCTTAATCATATTAATAGCCCAGTTGTGTTCAACCTCTTATTTAAACAATTGCACATTGTTACGTGCCATCGCATTCCATCATTATGAACCAAGTCGCCCTGCTTGGGCACGCACGAACTTGATAAATAATGATGAACATGAGTGTTTAAATAACGAGAAGGCAAGAACCAATATTTGAATTTTGAGGGATTTTTAATTCAATTTTAATTGTTTTGTTGATCAAAATCAACTAATCTATCTATTTGAGTTTGGGAACAACTCCAAATAATAGATCCGGGTTGTCTAATTATCTTATTATCCTAATTGCATGCATCATCCATACACCAACCACACAATAATAAGACAATAAAGTAAACAACCACAAAACAAAAATTAAACGTGATGTGGATATGGCCTTTTCTAGACTAAGATAATTCCAAGCCAATGGAATTATCTATGAACCCTAAAAGCAAACACATCTCCATGCGTCTTGATCTTTTGGTCCATCCTCCATAGTCTTGTGGAATGCTCCATGCTCCATGCTCCATCTTTTGTGGCTTCTTTGGCTTTGGGCTTCTTTTCTCCAATCTTGGCTAACAATCTACTTTATCTAGCACTAGCTAATATCTATACTAAATAAAATAAATCTCACAAGTTGAGAAAAAAATGGCACGCAGGCCATAATACCCTAATTAATTATTACTATTAATTGATCAGCTCGCAGGCCGTAAAACCAAACCACAAAATAAACATCCACATCAAACCACATCCTAAGGCCATATCCAATCACCATGTGATTTTCACATAAATAGTTAAAATCCAATTTTAACGCGCTTGGTCAATTTTAATTGATTTTAGGATTTCTAGGGTTAAAACGGTCCATGAGCCCAACAATAAAATTGCCCGGGCCCAAAAGGATGAACCACAAGGCCCTAGGGCCGGCCCGGCCCATAACCCACGCGGCTAGGCCGCGGGCTAGGGCCGCCCGGCCCCTAGGGCGGCCAAACTTGGGCGGCAAGCATGAGGGGGCGGTCCCCTAGGGGGGCCGAACCTCCATAGGGAGTTGTTTCCAAAACAACTCCCTTGCTTGGTGCCCAAGTTTGGTTGTTTCCTTGTTTTGGAAGAACTCCTTCTTCCCCAAGGATGCCCAAACCCTAGATCTAAGATCCTAAAATTTCTCAAACTCACTAATTCATGCATCCAATGCAAAAATTAGATCTTGTTATGAAAGATTATTGACAAATTGCATCCCATGCTTGATTTGTCTCGTTTTACGCGATAAACAATCAAACTAAGGTGTAAAACAATTAAAACGTAACACATAAATCACGTTTATGCTCTACGACCTGTGGCTCTGATACCACTGTAGGGTTTTGATTCATGGATTGCACAACGGAAGCATAAACAAACATAAAACCATGCAAGACCCTCCAAGGATCACAAGTCAAGAGACATAATGATGGTAAAGGAAGAAATCAATTAACACACCTTAGGGTTCTCCTTTGATGACTTCAAACGCGAATAGTGTCACGTCTCTACGGTTGATCCACGCCTAGAGGTGAGATCTAGACCCTTAAATTCCCTTGTGCTAGCTAGGAAGGATGGAAGAGGAAGAAGAAATCGCCAACAATGGAGTGCCAAAGGTGGGGCGGCACCCTTTGGGCCGACGGGTAGGGCGGCAATCCCATGGGGGGGTTCGGCCCCCTTTTTTAACTTGCTCTCTCTCCTTGCTTTGTTCTCTCCTACTCTATCATATAGATGTGTATGTTTGTAGAGAGAAAAATAAGCTAGGAGTGTTCTTTATATAGTCCAACAACTCCTTGTCCTACTACATAAACAACCCCTCATAATCCTACTCAAGTTCGGATTAGTCCCTTTTGCAA
Source organism: Linanthus parryae (assembly GCA_023055425.1). NCBI lineage: Eukaryota > Viridiplantae > Streptophyta > Magnoliopsida > Ericales > Polemoniaceae > Linanthus > Linanthus parryae. Next base: position 2,836,007 of record JALGPY010000029.1, read on the forward strand.
AAATAGTCCTTATCATGTCAATACATGGATTAGTTCTATTTTGCAAATTAATCCTAATCATGTCTCTACATGAATTAGGCCACCTTGGCAAATCCTAATCATGTCTATACATCGATTAGTCCAACTTGCATATTAGTCCTACTAAGTTAGCAAGTTGTTGCGATTTGATCCTTCTAATTAATTAATCATATTAATTAATTATTTCCCAAGTCTAGTTCACCTCTATATGGCGTGTGACCCCATAGGTTCTATTTAGTTAGTAGTAACTACTTACTAATATGGAGCGGTCTCTAGCAAGACATCCATTCAAGCCAACAAATAGAATAGTCATCATGACAAACCTTGTGCAAGTAATTGTCTCATCCATTTGTCCCAATATCCGGATTGGACACGAGACATACAAGTCACACTCGTATATCCAATCCATAGTTTCTCGATCCTGGGAATAGCCTTATTCGTGCAAATAACATCAATATCCCATATTGATTTATTTGAGTCTGGCCAGACATTTTATAAGCACTATCCCTCGAGTGGCCTAGGATATTTGCTCCCGTTATGTGGGAGGGACAAATTCTATCTACGTCCACTACGATCTCTAAGCTTGCTTCTTATTGTATCCAGTACACGCCTTTATAACTACCCAGTTACGGTGTAGCGTTTAACGCTACCAAGATCACAATAATCCACAACTAGATAATCTAGTGACTTCAAGTCTAAGGATGACAATACCATTGCACCGCGAGAAGCGCTTGTGACTTAACATAACGTGTATGTAGCCTTCTCGGAGATGGGTCAATCCAGTATGCCATTACTCCTAATGCATACCCATGTGTTGGATCATGATATCTCCATATCAATCTAACCCCATGCTAGTCTATAGATGATTGTCCCATTTAATCATTATAATCGACTAGGGATATTTAAGAATATAACACTTATATTCTAAGGACTTCATTCATGTTAACATATCTCCATATCGATAACATAATGAATCGTAAATCCATAAATGTCACAATTAATTGATTGCCTCTAGGGCACAATTCCAACAGTTATAAAGGCATGTACTGGATACAATAAGAATCAAGCTTAGAGATTGTAGTAGACGTAGATAGAATTTGTCCCTCCCACATAAAGAGAGCAAGTATCCTACGCCACTCGAGGGATAGTGCTTATAGAATGTCTGGCCAGACTCAAAAAAATCAATAGGATATTGATGTTATTTTCACGAATAAGGCTATTCCCATGGATCGAGAAACTATGGATTGGATATACGAGTGTGACTTGTATGTCTTGTGTCCAATCCGGATATAGAGACAAAGGGATGAGACAATTACTTGTGCAAAGGTTGTCAAGATGATTATTCTATTAGTTGGCTAGAATGGATGTTTTGCTAGAAACCGCTCCATATTAGCAAATAGTGCTACTAACTAGATAGGACCTATGGGGTCACACGCTATATAGAGTTGAACCAGATTTGGGAATTAATTAATTGGAGTAATTAATTAGAAGGATCACTTTGAAAAACCTTGCAAACTTAGTGGACTAATTTGCAAGGAAGGGACTAAATTGAATTCTAGTAGGACTAGAATAAGTCCTTTAGGTAGTTGGCAAGGAGTTGTTGAACTATATAAAGGACCTACCTTCCTTCCTTCCCACAACTTATGCTCATAATTGATCATAACTAAAGTGGGAGAGAACAAAAAGGAGAGAGCAACAAGCTAGAGGAGCCGCCGCCCCCTAGCCCGCCGCCCGTCCCCGTCGGCCCCAAAGGAGGCCGAAACCTCCTTTGGTTCGTCTCGTTTTGCGTGATTCTTCTTCCTCTTCCTCTTTCCGGGCTAGCACCAAGGAGTGGGAGATCTAGAAATCAACTCTAGGCGTGGATCAACTATAGATAACGTGACACAATTCGCGTTTGAAGTCATCAAAGGAGAACCCTAAGGTGTGTTATTGATTTCTTCCTTTACCATCGTTATGTCTCTTGACTTGTGATCCTTGGAGGGTTTTGCATGGTTAATTATTGTTTCCGTTGCGCATCCATGAATCAAAACCCTACAGTGGTATCAGAGCCACAGGTCGTAGAGCATAAACGTGGTTTATGTGTTACGTTTTAGTTGTTTTACACCTTAAATTGATTGTTTTATCGCTTAAAACAAGACAAATCAAGCATGGGATGCAATTTGTCAATAATCTATCATAAAAAGATCTAATTTTTGCATTGGATGCATGAATTAGTGAGTTTGAAAAATTTTAGGATCTTAGATCTGGGGTTTGGGCATCCTTGGGGAAGAAGGAGTTCTTCCAAAACAAGGAAACAACCAAACTTGGGCACCAAGCAAGGTAGTTGTTTTAGAAACAACTCCCTATAGAGGTTCGGCCCCTCCATGGGGACCGCCCCTCTTGCTTGCCGCCCAAGTCTTGGCCGCCGTAGGGGCCGGGCGGCCCTAGCCCGCGGCCTAGCCGCGTGGGTTAGGGGCCGGCCCGGCCCTAGGGCCTTGCGGTTCACCTTTTTGGGCCCGGGTAATTAAATTGTTGGGCCCATGGACCGTTTTAACCCTAGAAATCCTAAAATCAATTAAAATTGACCAAGCGCGTTAAAATTGGATTTTAACTGTTTATGTGCAAATCGCATGGTGATTGGTTATGGCCTTAGGATGTGATTTGATGTGGATGTTTATTTTTGTTGTTTGGTTTTACGGCCTGCGAGCTGATCAATTAATTGTAATAATTAATTAGGGTTTTATGGCCTGCGTGCCATTTTTTTCTCAACTTGTGAGCTTTATTTTATTTAGTATAGAAGTTAGCTAGTGCTAGATAAAGTAGATTGTTAGCCAAGATTGAAGAAGAGAAGCCACAAAATAATGGAGCATGGAGCATTCCACATGACTATGAAGGATGGACCAAAAGATCAAGACGCATGGAGATGTGTTTGCTTTTAGGGTTCATAGATAATTCCATTGGCTTGGAATTATCTTAGTCTAGAAAAGGCCATATCCACATCACGTTTAATTTTTGTTTTGTGGTTGTTTACTTTATTGTCTTATTATTATGTAGTTGGTGTATGGATGATGCATGCAATTAGGATAATAAGATAATTAGACAACCCAGATCTATTATTTGGAGTTGTGCCCAAACTCGAATAGATAGATTAGTTGATTTTGATCAACAAAACAATTAAAAATTGAATTTAAAATCCCTCAAATTCAAATATTGTGTTCTTGCCTTCTCGTTATTTAAACACTCATTATCGTCAATATTTATCAAGTTCGTGCGTGCCAAAGCATGGCGACTTGGTTCATAATGATGGAATGCGATGGCACGTAACAATGTGCAATTGTTTAGATAAGAGGTTGAACACAACTAGCCTATTAATTTTGATTAAGAAACCTAGAGGCAATCAATTGGGATTATCCATATGGATGGATAAATAAGGAGTTATTTGCCCAATTGAACCAAGAGTTGCATAAGGGATGCAATTGGAATTGTTCCTACCTAAAGTAGTCAAATTATGGGTGACTTGCCAAAGCAAGCTCATAAGGAGATGAAACATGGATTTTGGCCCACTAGAAAATATAAGGATATTTTCCGCATTAATATCTTGAGTGTTATTAATCCGTAGAAAATAGTGGGAGCTATATTTAATAAACTAGCCATTATTGAATATAGTCAAAAGTTCACAAATACTAAAACTTGCGTATTTTCCTTTTGTATAATTCCAAATGGCAAACAACTCATCGAGTTCACAACATTCCCTACGATCTGTCCTTGAGAAGGACAAGCTCTCTGGAACCAACTTTCTTGATTGGTACAGAAACTTGAGAATTTTTCTCATGCAAGAGAAGAAACTGTACGCAATAGAGGAGCATGTTCCAGAAGGTCCAGAGAACCAAACACCTGCTTCCCTAAAGGCGTATCAAAAGCGTGTTGATGACGCTAATGTTGCGGCCTGCCTTATGCTATGCACCATGACTTCTGAGCTTCAGAAGCAACACGAAAACATGAATGCTGTCAATATGATCGAGCATCTGAAGCAGCTCTTCCAAGAGCAGGCAAGGGTAGAGAGGTACGAGGTCTCCAAGGCACTGTTCAAGTGCCATCTGACAGAAGGGAACCCGGTGGGACCCCATGTACTCCGTATGGTCGGGTACTTGGAGAATCTCGCCCGACCGGGGTTCCCGGTCGGCCAAGAGTTGGCAACCGATCTCGTGTTGCAATCGTTGCCCGAGAGTTATGGACAGTTCATCATGAACTATAACATGAACGAGATCGTGAAACCACTGCCAGATTTACTCAATATGTTGAGGACAGCTGAACAGAGCATCAACAAGGGTAAGGGCAAGGCCATTATGATGGTACAGAAAGGAAAGGGCAAAAGGATTGCCTCATCCTCCAAGGGAAAAGGCAAGTCAGTTGCCAAGTCCAAGGAACCTGCCCTTAAGCCTGTTGGTGGCATTTCCAAAGGTGTGACTAAAGGTGAGTGTCACTACTGCAGTCAGCCTGGACACTGGAGGAGGACCTGCCCAAAATATCTGGAGGACAAGAGGCTTGGAATAGTGATTCCACCACCACCAGGTATTTTTGTTGTAGATGTCAATTTAACTGTCTCTATATCATGGGTATTAGATACTGGATGTCGATCTCACATTTGTCGAAATGTGCAGGATCTAAAGAGAAGTAGAAGATTGGCTAAAGGAGAGGTAGATCTGCGCGTTGGGAATGGAGCAAAAGTTGCTGCGTTGGCCATAGGCCTGTGCGAGCTATCTCTGCCTTCAGGATTAGTTTTAGAATTAATAATTGCTATTTTGTGCCTGCTATGAGCAGAAAAATTATTTCTGTTTCTTGTTTAGACAAGGATGGTTTTATTATTTCAATAAAGAACAATTGTTGTTCCTTTTATTTGAATAATATTCACTATTTTAGTGCGCAATTATTTAATGGACTGTATGTCTTTGATCTAAGAAATCCTGTCTACAACATTAATACCAAGCGGATTAAAATAATTTATTTAAATCCTAGTTATTTATGGCACTGTCGTTTAGGCCACATAAATGAGAAACGTGTATCTAGACTCCATAAGGATGGATTACTAGACTCATTTGATTTTGAATCATATGAGACATGAGAGGCTTGTTTATTGGGAAAAAATGACATAGTCCCCTTTCAATAAGAAAGGTGAGAGGACTGGTGAGCAATTGGCGCTCGTACATACTGATGTGTGTGGGCCATTTGCCACGCTAGCCAGGGGTGGTTATGTCTACTTCATTACATTTACTGATGATTACAGTAGATATGGATTTGTGTACCTTATGAGGGCAAAATCCGAATCCTTTGAAGTGTTCAAAGAATTCAAGAATGAAGTAGAGAAGCAACTTGGCAAAATGATCAAGGCTCTACGATCGGATCGTGGAGGAGAATACTTGAGCGAAGAGTTTGACGACTATCTTAGAGAGTGTGGGATTGTGTCCCAACTCACTCCACCCGGAACGCCACAATGGAATGGCGTGTCCGAGAGGAGGAATCGAACCCTATTGGATATGGTTCGATCTATGATGTGTCAAACCGATCTTCAATTATCGTTTTGGGTCCACGCTCTATTAAGTGCAAATTTCACCATTAACCGTGTTCCATCTAAATCAGTCATGAAGACACCATATGAGATGTGTATTGGGAGGCGTCCCACACTGTCGTTCATGAGGATTTGGGGCTGCGATGTCTATGTAAAACGTTTACAATCAGACAAGCTAGGGCCAAAATCGGATAAGTGTAAGTTTGTGGGGTACCCTAAGGAAACTAAGGGTTACTACTTCTACAATCTAGCTGAGAACAAAGTGTTTGTTGCTCGGACCGGCGTGTTTCTAGAAAGAGAGTTTGTCTCTAAAGAAGAATGTGGGAGGATTGTAGAACTTGAAGAGGTTCAAGAGCAACAAATCACTGAACCGATTATGGAACATGAACAGGAACCACAAGCAGTTGTGGAGCAACCTGTTCAGGTAACATAAGAGCTTCGTAGATCTAGTAGAGTGCGCCAGGAACCCGAGAGGTATGGACTTCTCTTGACCGATTCCGGTGACACGATGCTCAGAGATGATGATCCTACTACCTATGAGGAGGCCATGAATGGCCCAGACTCTCAGAAGTGGCTAGAAGCCATGAGATCCGAGATGGAATCCATGTACACCAACAAAGTATGGACTTTGGTGGAACCACCCGAAGGGGCGCGGCCCATAGGGTGCAAGTGGGTCTTCAAGAAGAAGATCGACATGGATGGTAATGTGATTACCTATAAGGGCCGATTGGTGGCTAAAGGATTCAGACAGATTCCTGGTATTGACTATGATGAAACCTTTTCACCAGTCGCTATGACCAAATCCATCCGAATCCTACTTGCGATTGCAGCATACCATGACTATGAGATTTGGCAGATGAATGTCAAAACAGCATTCCTTTATGGGAATCTCCTCGAGGACGTGTATATGATACAGACGGAGGGTTTTGAGGATCCAAAGCAAGCCAACAAAGTCTATAAGCTACAACGATCCATTTATGGATTGAAGCAAGCTTCTAGGAGTTGGAATCGACGTTTTGATGAAGTAGTCAAAGAGTTTAACTTCATCAGAAACGAAGATGAGTCTTGTGTCTACAAGAAGGTTAGTGGGAGCTCTGTAGCTTTTCTGGTCTTGTATGTAGATGACATACTACTTATTGGAAACGACGTTCCCATGCTGCAATCTGTTAAAGATTGGCTAGGGAAGTGTTTCTCAATGAAGGACTTAGGGGAAGCAGCCTATATACTCGGTATAAAGATCTATAGAGATAGATCTAAGAGGCTTCTAGGCCTAAGTCAAAGTACATATATTGACAAGGTGTTGAAACGGTTCAACATGCAAGATTCCAAGAAGGGATTCTTGCCCATGTCACATGGAATCACTCTTTAGAAGAGTGGTTGTCCTTCCAATGATATTGAGAAGGAACGCATGAGTAGAATTCCCTATGCCTCGGCCATAAGATCTATCATGTACGCCATGTTATGTACTAGACCAGATGTGTCATATGCCTTGAGTATGACAAGCATATACCATTCCGATCCGTGTGAGAGTCACTGGATTGCAGTCAAGAATATCCTAAAGTACTTGAGAAGAACTAAGGATGCTTTCATGATATTTGGCGGTGAGGAAGATTTGCGTGTAAGGGGTTACACTGATGCAAGCTTCCAAACCGACAGAGATGACTTTAGATCACAGTCGGGATATGTGTTTTGCCTGAATTGAGCAACGGTGAGCTGGAAGAGTTCCAAGCAAGAGACGGTAGCTGATTCTACAACAGAGCTGAGTACATTGCTGCAAATGGCGCATCAAAGGAAGCTGTTTGGATTAGAAAGTTTGTTTCTGAACTTGGTGTAGTTCCTAGCATTGCGGATCCAATCGAGTTATACTGTGACAACACTGGAGCGATCGCGCAATCGAAGGAACCCAGGTCGCACCAGAAATCCAAGCACGTGCTCAGGAAGTTTCAATTGATTCGAGATATTATCGATAGAGGAGACGTTCGGATATGCAAGATTCCTACAGATGAGAATCTGTCAGACCCGCTTACAAAGCCGCTCACGCAGTGGAAGCATGAAGGGCACACTAGGAGTATGGGCATACTAGATGCCCCTGATTGGCTCTAGTGCAAGTGGGAGACTGTTGGAATAGATGCCCTAGAGGCAATCTAGTTTAGTATGAATTTATTTGTGGCTAGAAATTCATTTATTATTTATTGGACATTTAATATAATGAAGTCCTTAGATTTACAATTGTGCTGTTTATCTTAAATATCCCTAGTCCAGTATAATGATTAATGGGACAATCATCTATAGACTAGTATGGGGTTGGATTGATATGGAGATATCATGATCCAACACATAGGTGTGCATTAGGGGTAATGTCGCACTGGATTGACCCATCTCCGAGAAGGCTACATACACGTTATGTTGAGTCACAAGCGCTTCTCGCGGTACAACGGTACGTCATCCTTAGACTTGAAGTCACTAGATATTCTAGTTGCGGATTATTGTGATTTTGGTAGCGTTAAACGATACACCGTAACTGGGTAGTTATAAAGGCGTGTACTGGATACAATAAGAAGCAAGCTTAGAGATCGTAGTAGACGTAGATATAATTTGTCCCTCCGACATAACGGGAGCAAATATCTTAGGCCACTCGAGGGATAGTGCTTATAGAATGTCTGGCCAGACTCAAATAAATCAATTTGGATATTGATGTTATTTGCACGAATAAGGCTATTCCCATGGATCGAGAAACTATGGATTGGATATATGAGTGTGACTTGTATGTCTCGTGTCCAATCCGGATATAGAGACAAAGGGATGAGACAATTACTTGTGCAAAGGTTGTCAAGATGACTATTCTATTAGTTGGCTAGACTGGATGTTTTGCTAGAAACCGCTCCATATTAGCAAATAATTGCTACCAACTAGATAGAACCTATGGGGTCACACGCTATATAGAGTTGAACTAGATTTGGGAATTAATTAATTGGATTAATTAATTAGAAGGATCATTTGCAAAACCTTGCAAACTTAGTAGGGACTAATTTGCAAGGAAGGGACTAAATTGAATTCTAGTAGGACTAGAATAAGTCCTTTAGGTAGTTGGCAAGGAGTTGTTGAACTATATAAAGGACCTTCCTTCCTTCCTTCCCACAACTTATGCTCATAATTGATCATAACTAGAGTGGGAGAGAACAAAAAGGAGAGAGCAACAAGCTAGAGGAGCCGACGCCCCCTAGCCCGTCGCCCGTCGCCGTCGGCCCCAAAGGAGGCCGAAACCTCCTTTGGTTTGTCTCGTTTTGCGTGATTCTTCTTCCTCTTCCTCTTTCCGGGCTAGCACCAAGGAGTGAGAGATCTAGAAATCAAATCTAGGCTTGGATCAACTATAGAGAACGTGACACAATTCGCTTTTGAAGTCATCAAAGGAGAACCCTAAGGTGTGTTATTGATTTCTTCCTTTACCATAGTTATGTCTCTTGACTTGTGATCCTTGGAGGGTTTTGCATGGTTAAATATTGTTTCCGTTGCGCATCCATGAATCAAAACCCTACAATTAGATCCATAAATACTGCTGGTGCATTGGTTAGACCGAAAGGCATAACAGTAAACTCGTAGTGTCCATACCTCGTTCTAAAGGCTGTCTTCGGGATGTCCTTCTCGGCTACTCGAAGCTGGTGATAACCGGATCTCAAGTCTATCTTTGAGAAAACGCTCGCCCCTTGTAACTGATCAAACAAGTCTTCAATTCGGGGTAAAGGGTATTTGTTCTTGATCGTTGCGCTATTCAACTCTCTGTAGTCAATGCACAACCTCAAGCTTCCATCTTTCTTCTTCACAAACAATACCGGTGCACCCCAAGGGGAAACACTCGGCCTTATGTAACCCTTTTGAAGTAACTCTTGCAACTGATCCTTTAGTTCTTTCAACTCTACTGGCGCCATTTTTTACGGTGCTTTTGAAATTGGAGCTGTTCCAGGTGCTAAGTCCTTAGTGAACTCGATCTCCCTTCTAGGTGGCATTCCTGGAATTTCGTCCAGGAACACATCGACAAAATCTCTAACTATTGGTATCTCTTCTAGCACATTCTCCTTCTTAGACATGTCTTGTACATAACATAAGTAAGCACTATTCCCCTTCTTCACTTGGTTGACTATGGTCAAAGCTGACACTAGTCGGATTCATGGTTCCTTTGTGATACCACGGTAAGAAACTTTTTCTCCCTTTGGACCTTTAAGCCTCATCTTATGATCGTGACAGTCTATTACTGCTCGATATTTACCCAGCCAATCCATTCCCAATATAACATCTATTCCTCCAAGATCAAATTGTATCAGGTTTGCTGGTAGGGTACTAGCCGAAATCTTAACTTCTACTCCCTCAAAGATGGCGTCACATACTGTTACATGACCGGTTGGGGTAGCTACGGGGATGGATATTCTAGACGGCTTATTGAGACTCAGTTTTCCCACAAATGATGATGAAATAAATGAATATGATGCTCCGGAATCAAATAGAGTAAATGCTGGTTGATCATGAACAAGAAATGTACCAGTGACTACTCCGTTTGCTGCTTCAGCTTCAGTCCTGCTCATGACAGCGATCTTTGCAACATTCCCATTCTGTGTGGTAGTTCCTGTCGTTCCAGTCCCATTGTTGCTGGCTTTAGCTGGAGTGTTGTTGTTCCTATTCCCGTTTTGAGCTTCATTGTTCCTTCCATTGCCTTGGCTGTTCACTTGCTGCCTACCATAATTGTTGCCTTCGTTATTCTGGTTGTTGTAGTTCCCATAGTTCCGGTTTCCGCCCTGATTGTTGTTGAACTGTCGGTTTCCTTGGTAATTGCCTCCTTGGTTCCCTTGCTGGTTTCCATTTGGTTTCAATCGGAACTCAAAAGCACGATGACCTTTCCTGCCGCAGTTGTGGCAGTTTACAAGGTTTCCTTGGCAGTCCTTTCCTGGATGGTTTTGTTGGCACTTCTTGCAGATATAGCGGCGAGGTTGCTCATCTCCATTATTCTGCTTATTACCACGATACTGTCCTTGGTTACTTCCTCCGTGGTTAGGCTTAAACCTTTTGTCCTGACTACCTTGGTTAATCCTACTCTGATTGTTTCCATAGCCCAAAGCGTTCTCAACCTTGCGCTTCCCACGCTTCTCATCTTGTGCCTCTTGAATACGCCAAACGGCTGCAGCTCTATCATAAGCTTCTTGCAGAGTGTCGTACGTCCTGCACATTTAGTCTTTCTGCAGATGAAGTTCGAGACCAGACATGAACTTTCTAACTTTAGTCGCCTCTTCAGGCATCAGCTGACCTGCGAATCGGGATAGTTCCATGAACTTCTTGAAGTACTCGGTCACGGAACCGTTCCCTTGTGTCAGATTCACGAAGTCTATATACTTTTTATCCTGGACATGGTCCGGATAAAAGCGAGTGCGTAATGCAGTTTGAAGAGCTTCCCAATTGAAATTGGGTTGAGCCAAAAAGTTCTCACGTGTGCTCCTCCACCATGTATTAGCTACGTTCTTCAAGTAGAATGCCGCGCAAACAACCTTGCGGTCTTCGGGGCACTCAACTAGCTCAAGGACCTTATCCATCTCATCGATCCAATTTTCGAGCTTAAAAGGATCCTCATTGCCTGTAAATTTCTCTAGCTTCATGTCTACCACTTTCTTAGTCCAATTTGCGTTATTCTGCTCTCCCTGGTTTGCGCTCTGCGCCATCTGAGCAAATTGCGCAAAGAACTGCTCCATGTTGTTGTTGTTGTTGTTTGGTGCTGCCACTTTCTTAGTCCAATTTGCGTTATTACTTATACAATACCAAGAAGTACAAGCAATCATGCATATATGGCATTTAGTTCACAAATAAACAAGTAATGTCACACATCGCTCATCATTTAACTCAATTACACATGTAATTGCACATAGGCTGATCACGTCTCAACTTTTCATCTTCTCCAGAAATTGGAAAAAGGATCAATCAGACAAGAAAAAATTATGAATTTTGGTGTGCAACAACCTTTATGAGTCTAATTTCATAATCAAGAATAATCAACTCAAAATCAATTGTAGAACTAAAGATACACAGGAAATACTACAGCTGATGTCACAGCCCATCAGAACAAAAACTTTAACTTTTAAAAGCCTTAAACTGACTTTAAAATTCTCAAAATGAGCTAGGCTTTCTCCCAGAGTTAGCCGAACGTGTCTAATAGATTTCATAAAAATTTGAGATAAAAAAAGATCAGTAAGATAGGTAACAATCAAAAATTCTACAGCTAGTCACTTTGCAATTTTGCCACTGAACCATCAAATTTGAAAATTCGTAACAAATACTCCAGAACTCATATAAAGCTGAAATTTTTTATGGGAGATACCTGCCTATGTCTACTTTCTGGGAAAAATTTAGGGTAAAATAACTCCAAATTTAAATACGTCTGCTACAACAAAAACTCACTGCTGCGCAGATTCAACAACACCGAAGATCAAAGTTTTCGCGTTCTAACTCCATGAATACTTTCTACGCGCTTACTTAATAATAACAAAGCATAACACAACCATAATCCATCAAATCATACTCCAAAATTCAGAAAGATAAGTTCATTAAACTCCCCAAATCGGGTCCTCAAAACGTAAACATTATTCATCCCAAGTCAAAATGCTAAAATTTAACTGTAGCCCAAAAGTGACTATTCAAGAATCGTTCTAAAACTTCAAAGTGTTGCTTGGCTCCATAACCTTATTCAAACCAATAAAAAAACTTAAGAACATCAAGTCCAGGAAATCTAAAGAACTCTAACAAGCTTAATCTTTGTCCTCATTGCTTTCATCCATCTCTTCCTCTTCATTGGAGTCATACTCGTGCTCTTCATCTTCACTCGGGTCTTCTTCACTTTCTTCATACTCCATGGGATCTTCTTCAAACTCGGGGTATTCATCGACATCTTCCCTTGGATCTTCTTCGACTTCCTCATCGTCAATAGAGTCTATAATAATAACCTCTTTTTATCACTAGAGCTTATGTAGATCACGTCTTCTTCATCACTGGACTCTACCTCAATAACTGTATAACTTTGCCACTTAAGATAAGTCTCCATCAACAACTTGCATATAAAATCTGCACTTGCCGTCCATTCACCTTGGCAACGATAATCCCTATCATTCAGACGATTCATCCTGCCCATGATGTTACTATACTTCGTAATAATTTCCCCAAACATTGGTTTCATAGGTAATGCCTTCACCATACAGTAAGCCTGAAAAGCTGGATTTCTATACCGAGGAAAATCTAAGGCTTGGAATCTATCTTCACAATATTGAGCCACGCAGTCACGAAAATCTGGAAAGTCTTCACCTTCGACCCAACGTGTCACAACAGGGTGCTTCTCTACTGACAACACACGCTTCCTTGCTGTATGCTTAGTTCTAGCCATCTACAAGAGGAAACAACTTAATAAATCTCTAACTTCACAAGGCATAGATCGTAATCCGAAATAACTACTCTTTGCAACTAATAATCATCCCAAGACTCCAAATTGATAGTCACAAGACTCTTAAAGAAATTTCCCAACAAAGTCTCTTAAAAGTAGGCTTAAACTTGAATCCAATTGAAAGACTTCAAAAGTTCGATCCCTTAGCATCTTGGATAGACTAAGGCTCTTAGTTAGGAACGGGTGGATGGAAGTACTTGCTTTCTATCCTATTTTCTAAACACTTACACATAATAATCCTATCCATACTACCCAAATTTCCACGGCTTGTCAAATTTTAGTTTATTTCTCCTATATTCAATTTAGTAACCCTAACAAGTTTCGATTTCCTTTTTGGAATGCCGGCTCTGATACCACATGTAACACCCCCAAATGGACCAAGCCGGAGACCCGGGGATGTCACTCCGTACCCGAGAGGAGCCCGGATACAAGGAGATTTTATAACATGGTTCGCAAGCACAAAACATCCACAATACCAATTAAAACCAATTGAAATTATTCATTATTAAAATCCAACATTCTAGCCACAAACCGGCATAACAAACTAAATTGTTTAAACTAATAAGGAATTCAAATTCAAATGAAATACTACTTCTATTATTCCATGTGATGCGCGTCCCCTTCTGCGCCAGATAATCATCTTCTAAACCTGTGGTGCGGAATCAAAAAGAAACACCACAATACAAAATCAGCATGAAATACTGGTAAATAAATATCCAAACATGTAAAACGATGATGGGATAGTTATAAAACAATGACTCATTTGTAGGTAAGAGTTTTTCGCAAACACAGCGGTAATAAAGTTGACTCTTGTATTAAAACATAATAGTTTCCAATTCCATAATATATTTCCAACCAATTTCCATAATCATTAGGTAAATCCAAAATCCATCGTTAACTCCTTTCCGTTAACAAAACCAAAAACTCATTATTAATTCGTTGTGACGGGGGAAACCAAACCATCTCGCAAGCATCCAAGACCTTAAGTGTCGACACCCCCCAAAGAATCTAGCGTCCAGAGGAGTGAGTACAGGGAGCTATCCGAGGACTTGCAACCGGATTAAATAAAAATAAATTGAAACGGAAGACCGAGATCAAACCGTCCAATGCCAATGGTACACATACCAAAATAATCATAAATGTCCCCACACAACTATTCCACTTTACGTATTAATGAATTACCATTATCATGGTGATATTTCCAAGAAAAGCATTTATCAAGTAGAAATCACATATTGCATGTCACATCACATAAACACATTTTGAGACGTAAAGAAATACAAGAATTCGTTTTGACACGAAAGAGATAAGCACACTAGGCTTGGCATATTTACTTACCTCAAAGAAAAAATCCAACTATAGCAAATCAATCAACGTACTCTACGTACTCGTCGTCGACGAACTCGTTACCTACACGTAACAATATTCTAATCAAACAAATATTCTAGCAATATACTTGCTATACTAATTACATGCATATGATAGTCAATGGTTTAGGGTTCTAACACCATCCTAACATCTCACTCAATTCATATTTCAAAACAAAAACCAGAACTTTGCTTCAATATCATTTAACCTAAAGCATACATACTCTATCATAACTCCACCAAATCTATTACTCCAGTTTCCAAAACAGATCATGGTCTAAAACAGTTTCATTGGATTCAAAACGTTCGAAATAATAAGTTTAGCCTCAAACGGATCTTAATTTCGATTCCTGAATCAAAAGTTACACTAGTTTCAAGTTTCCAACTTCATCCAAAATATCAATACGGGAATTGTCAATCTTCATGAAACTTTTCCCCCAAGCATCTAGTTCATCCTATATTCATACTAAACCTAATATAACATGATTCCCACATTCAAATCAGATTGTTATCCACCTACTATGATCATTCAAACACCCAAATCATTCAATCAAACTTCTCTTCCAAACTAGGGTTTCTTCCCAACATCCAAGAACATGATAAACCCTAAAACTTGATTATCAATCCTATGAATCCATGAACAATGATCCTAACAATAACAAACTGAAAATTAAAGATTACATGCAACATACATGAATCATGAACAAGTGATCACAAGAATAAGAGATCAACAAGAGAAAAGAAAAGAAGAAACAAAACTACCTCAAACCCACCGCCCATGGAGGGGGACGGAGAGAGAGAGGCGGACGGAGAGAGAGAGAGAAAGAAAGAGAGAAAGAAAAATAGAAAGAAAGAAAGAGAAGAGAGAGAGAGAGAGAGAGAGAGAGAGAGAGAGAGAGAGAGAGAGAGAGAGAGAGAGCCGCGGCGGTGGGGTGGCTGCCGTCGGTCACAAAAGAGAGACGAGAGAGAGAGGGACGGGTGAGAGTGAGGGAGACGTGAGAGAGTTAGAGAAAGATAGGGAGAGTGAGGGTTTAATGAGAGTTGGAAATAAAATCAACTTCATAAGTAGGAAACCCTCTTGAATTAGGAAACTTTTACGTAGGAAGAAAAGTTAGGTCAAAAGACACTTATTCCCCCTTAGTTTTGCCAAAAGACAAATACCTCCCACAAACTCAAGTAAAAGACACTAAAACCTTTGATTAATTTCACAAAGTTCCCCCCAAACTCTCAAAGCATTATAATTAACTCTCTACAATTAAATTAACTTCCCAACACTTATAATAATATCAGAAAATACCCGTAGTCACAAAACGGGGTATTTCAAGACATGAACGCTATGAGGTGTCTAAAGCATTATTCAAGAGTAGTCTTGCAGAGGGGAATCCAGTAGGACCTCATGTACTCTGAATGATCGGGTACATTGAGAACCTTGAGAGACTGGGATTCCCACTAGGCCAAGATTTGGCTACTGATCTTGTCTTGCAATCGTTGCCTGACAGTTATAATCAGTTCATTATGAACTATAATATGAACAAGATCAGTAAAAATCTGCCTAACCTATTGAACATGCTAAAGACAGCGGAACAGAGCATTAACAAAGGCAAGGGCAAGGCCATAATGATGGTGCATAAGATGAAGGGAAAATGAGTTGCTTCTACTTCCAAAGGAAAGCGCAAGAAAGTTGCGAAATACAAGGAAGCCCTAAACCCTAGTGGAGGCGTGGCTAAGGATGAGTGTCACTACTGCAGCCAGCCAGGTCTCTGGAGGAGAATTGCCTTCAATATCTGGAGGATAAGAAGCTTGGAATAGTGATTCCACCACCACCAGGTATTTATGTTATAGACGTCAATCTTTCTATTTCTTCATCTTGGGTATTGGATACCGGATGTGGTTCTCACATTTGTCGTAATGTGCAGGATTTGAAAAGAAGTAGAAGATTGAGTAAAGGGGAGATAGATCTCCGCGTCGGGAATGTAACAAGAGTTGCTGCATTAGCTGTAGGCGTTTATGAGCTATCTTTGCCTTTTGGACTTATTTTAGAATTAGACAATTTCTTTTATGTGCCTGCTATGAGCAGAAACATTATTTTCATTTCTTGTTTGGACGAGAAGAGTTTTTCTATTTCAATAAATGACAAGTGTTGCTCCATTTATTTTGATAGTATGCACTATTGTAGTGCGCATTTGTCTAATGGATTGTATATCCTTGATCTAAATAGTCCAATCTATAATGTAAATACTAAAAGGATTAAAACTAATGATTTAAATCATACATATCTATAGCACTGTCGTTTAGGCCATATAAATGAGAAACACATATCTAGACTCCATAAGGATGGACGTCTATACTCATTTGATTTGGAATCATATGAGACATGTGAATCTTGTTTATTAGGAAAAATGACTAAGTCCCCTTTCAATAAGAAAGGTGAGAGGACTAGTGAGTTATTGGCACTCATACATACTGATGTATGTGGACCATTCCCCACGCTTGCCAGAGTTGGTTATACCTACTTCATCACATTTACTGATGATTTCAGTAGATATGGATTTGTATACCTTATGAAGGCCAAATCCGAATCCTTTGAATTGTTCAAAGAATTCAAGAATGAAGTAGAGAAGCAACTTGGTAAAAGTATTAAAGCTCTACAATCGGATCGTGGAGGAGAATACTTGAGCCAAGAATTTGATGAGTATCTTAGAGAGTGTGGGATAGTATCCCATCTCACTCTACCCGGAACGCCACAATGGAATGGCGTGTCCGAGAGGAGGAATCGCACTCTATTAGATATGGTGCGATCTATGATGTCACAAACATATGTTACGATATCCTTTTGGGGACATGCTTTAATGACGACAGCTTTTACCATTAAACGCGTTCCATCCAAATCAGTCATGAAGACACCATATGAGATATGAACTGGGAAGCGTCCCATAGTGTCGTTTATGAGGATTTGGGGCCGCGATGTCTATGTAAAACTTTTACAAACCGACAAGCTCGGGCCCAAAGTGGACAAGTGTAAATTTGTGGGATATCCTAAGGAGACTAAAGGATATTATTTCTACAATCCCACCGAGAACAAAGTGTTTGTTGCTCGGACCTGCGTGTTTATAGAAAGAGATTTTGTCTCTAAAGAAGCAAGTGGGAGGGATGTAGAACTTGAAGAGATTCAAGAAACACAAATCACCGAACGATGGAACAACAGGAACCGCCAACTGTTGTGGAGGAACCTGTTCAGGTAACACAGGAACTCCGTAGATCAAGAAGAGTGCGTCATGAGCCAGAGAGGTATGGACTTCTCGTGACTGAGCCCGATGACGTACCACTCATGGATGATGAGCCTGCAACCTACGGGGAAGCCATGAAAGGCCCAGACTCTGAGAAGTGGCTGGAAGCCATGAGATCCGAAATAGATTCCATGTACACCAACAAAGTATGGACTTTGGTGGAACCACCCGAAGGGGCTCGGCCCATAGGGTGCAAATGGGTATTCAAGAAGAAGACCGACATGGATGGCAAGGTAGTTGCCTATAAGGGGCGATTGGTAGCCAAATGGTATAGACTTCATTGACTATGATGAGACCATTTCATCATTCGTCATGACTAAATCCATTCGGATCCTGCTTGCTATTGCAGCATATTACGACTATGAGATTTTGAAAATGGATGTCAAAACAGCGTTCCTTTATTGGAACCTCCTCGAGGATGTGTATATGACACAACCAGAGGGTTTTGAGGATCTAGAGAATGCCAATAAAGTCTGTAAGCTGCAAAGATCCATTTACGGATTAAAGCAAGCTTCTAGGAGATCGACGTTTTGATGACGCAGTAAAAGAGTTTGGCTTCATCAAGAACGAAGATGAGCCTTGTGTTTACAAGAAGGTTAGTGGGAGCTCTGTAGTATTTCTGGTCTTGTATGTGGATGACATACTAATCATTGGCAACGACATTCCTACTTTGCAATCTGTTAAAGATTGGCTAGGAAAGTGCTTTGCAATGAAGGACTTAGGATATGCAGCCTATATACTGGGTATAAAGATCTATAGGGATAGATCTAGAAGGTTGCTCGGCCTAAGTCAAAGTACATATATAGACAAGGTGTCGAGAAGGTTCATCATGCAAGATTCCAAGAAGGGATTCTTGCCCATGTCGCATGGAGTCACTCTTTCTAAGAATGACTGTCCCTCCAATGAGATTGAGAAGGACCGCATGAGTAGGATACCCTATGCTTCGGCCATAGGATCCATCATGTATGCCATGCTGTGTACTAGACCAGACGTATCATACGCGTTGAGTATGGTGAGCAGATATCAGTCCAATCCGGGTGAGAGTCACTGGATTGCTGTCAAGAACATCCTAAAGTACTTGAGAAGGACTAAGGATGTGTTCTTGATATTTGGAGGTAAGGAAGAGCTAAGTGTAAAGGGTTACACTGATGCAAGCTTCCAAACCGACAAAGATGACTACAGATCGCAGTCTGGATATGTGTTTTGCCTGAATGGAGGAGCTGTGAGCTGGAAGAGTTCCAAGCAAGGGACAGTTGCCGATTCTACAGCAGAAGATGAGTACATTGCTACTGCGGAAGCAGCAAAAGAGGCAGTTTGGATAAAGAAGTTTATCACTGAGCTCGGTGTGGTCCCTAGCATCGTGGATCCCATAGAGTTGTACTGTGACAACTCCGGGGTGATCGCACAAGCCAAGGTACCAAGATCATACCAGAAATCAAAGCATGTACTTAGGAGATTCCACCTTATTCGTGATATGATCGATCGAGGAGACTTGAAGATGTGCAAGATTCCAACGAATGACAATGTTTCAGATCCACTCAAAAAACCTCTTGCGCAGCGAAAGCATGAAGGGCACGCCAGGTCTATAGGCATACGAGATGCGCCAGATTGGCTCTAGTGCAAGTGGGAGACTGTTGGAATAGATGCGCTAGAGGCAATCGTATATCTAGTATGAACATTGTTTTGGCTAGAATATTTATTTATTATATATTGTGATATTTAATATAATGAAGTCCTTAGATACAATGTGTTGTTTATCTTAAATATCCATAGTCCACTAATATTGATTAACAGGACGATCAAATATAGACTAGTATGTGGGTAGATTGATATGGAGATATCAAGTCTAACACATGGGTATGCATTAGGAGTAATGGCAAATGGGATTGACCCACAACGATAAGGATACAGTAGATTATGTCAAGTCACAATCGCTTCTCGTAGTGCTAATATAATTGCAATCCTTACACTTGAAGTCACTAGATACTCTAGTTGTGGAATACTGTGTTTTGATGTTATCAAACGTTACACCGTAACTAGGTAATCATAAATATAACTATTGGGCATGATAGGAAGCAAGCTTAGAGATCGTAGTGATGTAGATAGGATTTGTCCCTCCCACATAATCGGGAAAAATATCCACGGCCACTTGAGGGATGAGGCTTATTGAATGTCTGGCCAGACTAAGATAAATCAATATGGAGATCTTGATGTTATCTGTTAGCATAAGCATATTCCCAGGATCGAGGAACTATGGATTTGATATACGAGTGTGACTATTTTATGTCTCGTGTCCAATCCGGATTTTGAGACAAAGGGAAAGTGCAATATAAGATATTGGGCACAAGAGGTTTGTCGGGATCACTGACTATTTCTATTAGTCGAGTGGCATGGATGTTTTTCTAGACACCGCTCCATGTTAGTAAAGGTTACTACGAACTAAGTAGAAACCTATGGGGTCACACGTCAAATAGAGTAGAGATAGATTTGGGATTAATTAATATTGATTAATTAATAGAAGGATCATTGTGCAACACCTTGCAAACTTAGTAGGACTAATTTGCAAGGAAGGGACTAATTCTAGTTCATGCAGAACTAGGAAACACCTTTTATGGAAAATACAAGGAGTTGTTGGAGTATATAAAGGAGGCTCTAGCTTCCTTCCCACTAAATGTTATTAGACATAACAAAGAGAGTGGGAGAGAGCAAAAGAGAGAGAGCAAGAAGACCTAGAGGCGCACGCCCCTAGGCCGTCCGCCCCTTCCCATCGGCACAAAGAGGAGGCCGAACCTCCTCTTGTCCTTTTTGCTTTGATTTTTCTTCCCTCTTCCTCCGGCTCAAGCTAGCACTTGCAAGAAGGAAGAATCTAGATCTCACTTTAGACGTGGATCAACCATAGAGACGAGGACATCATTCTTTGTGTGACCTCACAAATAAAAAAGGTAAACAATACTATGCCTCTTATCATGTTATGAAGTCTCCTCCTGATGATCCGTCGTGGTCTTTGAAGTAGGATTAATTTTTGTTATTCCGCTGCCTTACCTACGTCAAAACCCAACAATGTGAGTGTCACAAGTACTTCTTATAGTGACATTGATGTTGTGGTCCTATGACTCAAAGTCACTACATTTCCTAGGTGTGAAGTGACATGTTTTAATACCGTCAAACATCACTCTGTGACAAGGTAATTATGAAGACAGTAATTGGACATGTTGTGAAACATGATGAAGTGTGTGAATGATGTTGATATGATATGTCCCCCCTACATAATGATTTTCTGGACTAGTACAAAAATTTGAGAATCACTCTCAAATAAGAGAAAAATTTGTACGTCATATAGCAGATTGTTCCTGCTCCACCAGTTGCTAATGCTACTCGAGCTGAAATGGATGCAAAAAAGAAGCATACAAATGATGCATTGGTTGTTGCATGCCTCATATTAGCTATCATGAACTCTGAGCTTCAAGAGCAACATGAGAACATGGAAGCGTATGATATTATCATACATTTACAGAGGATCTTTCAAGAGCAAGCTAGAAATGAAATGTTCGAAGTGTCAACAAATTTGTTCAAAAGCAGTCTGCTTAATGGAAATCCAGTGGGACCTCATGTGCTCAAAATGAATGGGTACATTGAGAATCTGGAGCTACTGGGATTCCCATTAGGCCAAGAGTTGGCTACAAATCTTATTCTTTAATCGTTGTCGAATAGTTACAGTTAGTTCATCATAGTCTCATTGAGTAAATCTAGCAGAGTCTTGTCAATCTCATTCATGTTGTCATGTTGAGATTGACAAGACTCTGCTAGATTTACTCAATAGGTTGAGAATATCGAAACAAAGCATCATTAATGGATAAAGGTGAATCATAATGATGGTGAACAATAAGAGAAATGGAAAGAAAGTTTCTAAAAACTCCAATGGTAAATGTAAGGTTGTTTCTAAACCCAAGTAAGTTGCCTTAAAGCCCAAAGGTGGTACATGCAATGAAAGAACATGCCGCGATTGCGGTGTGGCTAGTCATTGAAAGAGGAACTGTCCAAAATACATTGAAGAAAAGAAGTAAGGAATTGTGAATTCCGGCTCAGGTATTTTTGTTATAGAATTCAATATGTTTTTCTCTTCATCACGGGTATTAGATACTGGTGTGGATATCATATTTTTATAAATGTGCAGGACCTAAAGAGAAGTAGACCATTGACGAAATGCGAGATAGACCTACTCGTGGGAAATGGAACAAGAGTTGCTGCATTAGCCGTGTGAACTTATTATTTATCTTTACCTTCTGGAATTATTCTTTAATTAGACAATTTCTATTATGTTCCTGCTATGAGTAAGATAAGTATTCCAGTTTCTTGTTTTGACAAGAAAATGTTTTCTATCACAATAAAGAACAAATGTTTTCCATTTATTTTGGTGATATGAAATTTTCTATTGAACTTTTGTCTAATCGATTGTATGTTCTTGATCTTGATAATTCAGTCTATAACATTAATACGAAGATGCTTAAATCTAATGATATGAACCCTACTTATCTTTGGCATTGTCATTTAGGCCACATAAATGAGAACTGTATTTCTAGACTCCGTAAGGATGGATTCCTAGACTCATTTGATTTTGAATCGTATGAGACGTAAGACGCTTGTTTTGTGGGCAAGATGACTAAGTCCCCATTCACAGGTAAATGTAAAAGGACTAGTGATCTTTTAGGACTCATACATACTGATCTGTGTAGACCATTCAACACAAGTTCTAGAAGTGGTTTTAAATACTTCATGGATTTTACTAAAGATATTAGTAGATATGGCTTTGTGTATCTTATGAATAACAAATCGAAATATTTTGTAATTATCAAAGAACTCAAAAATGAAGTACAAAACCAGCTTGGCAAAAGTATCAAGGCTATATGTTAATTTCGAGGAGGTGATTACTGAAGCCAAGAGTTTTACGACCATCCATAGGAGTGTGGGATCCTATCCTAACTCACTCCACGTGGAACACCACAATGGAAAGGCGTGTCAGAGAGGATAAATCAAAACTTGTTGGTCATGGTTTGGTCTATGATGAGTTAAACATATCTTCCACTTTCCTTTTGGGTCCATGATCTACTTACAACAATTTTCACCCTTAAATGTGTTCCTTCTGAATTCGTGATGAAAACACCATATGAGATCTGGGATGGGAAGCGTCTTAGTTTTTAAATATTCGGGCTTGCGATGTTAATGTAAAAGTTTACAATCATATAAAATTGGACCCAAGTTGGATAAATCTATCTTTGTGGAATATGCTAAGGAAACAAAGGCACAATAGTTCTACAATCCAATCAAGAATAAAGTGTCTGTTGCTCGAACACGCGTGCTTTTAGAAAGAGACTTTGCCTCTAAAGGAATTAGCGAGAGGAAAGTAGAACCTGAAGAAATCAAGAACCATAGTAGAACATTGATCCCTTGGTGGAACGTGAGAAGGACCCACACTATGTTGTGGAATAACAATATGCTCGAGTAGCACAAGAACCTCGTAGATCAGGTAAGATACGTCAAGGGCCAGAGAAATATGGATTTCTCACAACAGAACCTAGTGATGTATTTCTCATAGATCAAGATGCGACTACAACCTATGAGAAGGCCGCATGTGGGTCAGACTCTGAGAAATAGCTTCGAGCCATGATATCTGAAGTGGAATCCATGTATGCCAACAAAGTATGGACTTTGGTGGAACCACCTAAAGGGTTAAAACCTATAGGGTGCAATTGCGTCGTCGAGAAGAAATGCGACATGGATGGGAATGTGATGACACTCAGGGGGAGACTGGTGGAAAACGATTTCACACTAGTTCATGGTATAAACTATGAACAAAATTTTTTCACGAGTCCTGATGCTTAAATCTATTCGCATCTTGCTTGCAATTGCAGCTTACCCCAATTATGAGATTTGGCAAATGTGTAAGTTGCAGCGATCAATATTTGGATTAAAGCAAGCTTCTCACAGTTGGAATCTTAGATTTTTATGATTAAATCAAAGAGTTTGATTTCATCAAGAACGAAGATGAACCTTGTGTTTACAAGAAGATTAGTGGGAGCACAACTTTATTTCTATGTCGATGACATACTACTAATTGAAAATGATGTCCCTACTTTGCAATCTCTTAAAGATTGGATAGGGAATTGTTTTCCAATGAAAGACTTAGGCGATACAACTTATATACATGTTATAAATATCTGTAGAGATATGTTAAGAAAGTTGCTCGGCTTAAGTCAAAGTAATATATTGACAAGGAGTTGAAATGCGTCAACATGCAAGATTTCAATAAATTTTTCTTACCTATGTCACATGGAGTTAGTCTTTCGAAGGTTAGTTTTCCTTCCAATCAGATTGAGAAGGACTATATGACAAAGATTCATTATGCCTCAGTAATTGGCTCTATGATGTACACCATGTTATGTACTAGGACATATGTGTCATATGATTTGAGCATAACAAGTAGGTACCATTCAACTCTCAATGAGAGTCACTGGATAATTGTCAAAAATATCCTTAAGTACTTGAGAAGGACTAAGGACTAATTCTTGATGTATGTAAAAAATAAAGGCCTCACTGTAAAATGTTACACTAATGCAAGCTTTCAAACCGATAAATATGTTTTCAGATCACCCAGTCAGGTTTTATGTTTTACCTTAATGGAAGAGCTATGAGCTAGAAATGTTTGAAGCAAACCGTTGCTGATTCTACCACATAGGCTGAGCATATTGCTGCATCATATGGATTACATGAGGCTGTTTGGATTGGGAAGGTCATTACTGAACTAGAAGTTGTCCCTTGTAGTGTGGATCATATATCGATATATTGTGACAACAATGGTCCGATCGCACAAGCTCAGGAAACCAGATCTCACCAGCAGTACGAGAACATACTTAGGAAATTCCACCTCATTCGAGAGAACATCGGTTGAGGAGATGTGAATACATGAAAAGTACAAAAAAGATGACAGTATTGTGGACCCACTTACCAAAACTGTAACACCTCCACCCCTCAGAGCTAGAAAATCAACCAGAAGACCCCAAGACGTACGAGAGTGTCCTCCACTAAGCCACATGAATGCCCCACAAGGAGTCTAATCCTAATGGTTCTGATACGAGACAGAATTAAAGAGACTGGAAATAGAAAACTTACTTTTATAGTTTGTATAATACCTTGTAGTAATCTAGCGTAGTGTTCAAGCGATTAACTAGTCGCACATTCCCACGTACACACCTGAAAAGAACTTTAGAAAATCTATAGACAAGTGGAAGGTTAGAAAATATGTCAAATAGTAAGGTACTATGGAAAAGAGAGCTTGAAATTATTCAACTTTAAAACTTACAGACGCTCAAGCTATTACCCAATCATAAAATTTTACATATAACACAGATAGAGTACCAATAACTTATAACACAAGGAATCATCAATCATCCATAACCATCATAACCATACCAGCCTTATACGGAGGATTCCAAATCCCAGCACCCAGAGAGTTGTGAACACCATATTCACTTACGACAAGGAAGACTTAATCCAACTCCCAGGATAAACTAGACCGTAAGTGTGCAAACCCCTTACATGTTCACCAGTCCAGAGAGTTGTACTAGTTGCCTACATGTCATAAGACAATAGTAACCATCCGATTTTCTAAGGCGTCTGAAAAATATTAGCAACAATCCAAGTGTAGGAACACAATTATATCACAACTCATACTAATATTATTCACACAAGTGCCACTAGCTTAGAGAAATACATAAAATACAAATAATTACCTGATAACCAGCCTAGTTTCCTGATTAGCGAAGCTGACTTCATATTTCAGCAACCACTAAACAATTCAAGTATATACAAAATTAAATCAAAATAGCAGAAAAGCCCCTACAATTAACTTTAGTAAATTCCAAACTAGATGGGTACAGACTGACTCCAAATGTCATGAAACTGATTAAGGGACATGAGGTCATGCTCTGAATTATGCTTTTACTGTTCAATTTGGTTTATTGAAAAATTACTAGTTTGTCCCTCATATACAACTCAGTCAAACTACAATTTCCAACAAGTCAAACTTGGTCCAACTTAACCCTTCAAATTAAAATGTTATTCTGAACAACTTTCCAAAAGGGCATTTTGGTCAATTAGGTCATCCACTAACTGAACAAAGCAAATCAAGGATAATTAAGATTATGGTTCATATGGTCAACTTTTGTAGCCAAATTTAGGTCAATCGGGATAGAAATTTTGAGAAATAATAAATAGGTTTGTAGATGGAAGTACCAGGTTTCTAGAAATTATTTGATCTCTCCAAGATCCAAAATACACAACGAGATATGTTCAATCGAAGGTGGACGAAGTTATTGATATCTGAGCAATCTATTAGTGATTTGGAAAGAACTCCTCTAAGAATGATTTGAAGTATTATCAACTAGATTTTTACAAGAGAAAGCAGAATGCAGCTTCGTTAAATATTCAGAAAGTTATGACTGACCGAAGGTGGCTAGTTCGACCCACATATCATAGTTATAAGGGTTTCTTGGCCACCTTTAGCTAGATTTGAGGAATATCCACGAGGATTTGAATCATGAGTCATAAAGAGTGATTTGTAGAATTTAGTACCAACTTTACAAGGGAGGAGACTGATAACAATTTCATTCAGTACTGGAGAAGTTACTGAGTGTCAAAGATGGCTAGCTTCAAGATGCTTTTCAACACTTAGACTTTAATAAGATATTCGGATTGTCTAGAGGCTGAAATAGCCAAGAGACCAACATGGAATTTGTAGCATTAGCACCAGAGGCAAACCGGGTCAAAGATGCATATCAATACATCAAGTAATGAATGACTTATAAGAGCTAGAAGTAGGTCGACATTTATAGGATGTTGGTAACCCTATCTCTGCGATATTCTAGAGAGACTTTCAAAGAGATTTTTGTGTGTTTAGAAAAGAATTCAGTCCTAAAAATCGACACATACCCTGTTTATAGTTACTCCAGAAGTACATAGGCCTATAGTTTCTCAAATTCACCTAGCAGCCATTACACATATTCGACGCTCAATTGTGGCCACTTAGAGTAAGATTTTACTACGATTAAAGAGAAAACCATGTCATCAAATTAACATCATACTTGCATCATTATCTGAAGAGAAACAAAAGCAACAATCCCCGCATGAAATGATAAATTATTGAGTGAATTACATGGTCTTGAATAAGCCCTTTTAGTTTGGCGGAAAAATAGAGATTAGAGAGATAAAATCCACTCTAATTCACGTTATGGCAATTTCTAGTGTACTTGATCGGTTTCAGGGTGTACCAGGGGCCTTTCTCGGCCAAATTATAGAGAATAAAATGCGAGGAGGAGAGTTTTTGTTGTACCTGCAGAAGCCTGAGGCTAGCTGCCCAGATTACAGCGATAGAGACAACAAACAACAAGTCAAGGACCCCTATTTGGACTATTGGGTTCGCAAATTCCCCACCAAATTTCAGCGATTCTTCAAATTAGCTTTTGATCACCCCAGCAAGGGAGCTCTTCGGTAATAACATAATTCTGATTGGAGCAAAGGTGGTGGTGGTTGGTGGAGGTGGTGGTTCTTGGTGTAAAATATGGTGTTTGAATGTTTTTTTTTTCTTAATCTTGAGAGTGTATCTCTATATTGGCTGCAATGCAGCAACATATGTACACATGAGAACATATTAGATAGTGTGACACTTCATTTGATGATGTGTTGATAGTGCCTTTTAGGAGCTATAGTTCTTTGACATTTACCATATGATTCAGAGGTTTTGGGAGTGTTTTGGAGCCAAATATTGATGAATGATGCATGATTATCACTTGTTTCCTTCGTATGCTTAATTCTAGTCCAGACACGTTTTATGTGTGGATTTATGCTATATTTGTCATATTTGATCGCTTGATATAGTTGTTTGTTGTCTTTGACTGAAATCAGGGTTTATGGAGCGACTGGAATTAAGAACGCGAGCTTTGGAAGCTAGGAAGGACAAGGAAAGAGGCTTGGAACCAAGAAGTTGAAGATTCAAGAACATGATTGCCCAGCACATATCGCTTGAAATAAGGTTTTTTAGCACGAAATGGCGAGAAGACTTGTGCGGAATTTTGGGGAAAAAGTGAAATTTTTGAAGACTTTAGCTTCATCACTTTGACCTAAGCATCAAGTGACATGAATAAAGAATAAGAGAAAGTCAAGAAAGGAGAGCAAGGAGACATCGTTGGCAGCATCATCAAGCAAGGAGACGAGCCTGAATCAATGCCATAATCCTATTTTTAGCGTTTGATCTATTTTCTCTCTTTCTCTTGTTTGGAATATTCAAAAAACATGTTAATTTTTTTTTATGAGTAGCTAAAATCATACCTAGGAATCTATGGAGAGTCTAGGGTGTATGTTTTGATGATAAATTTTCCAGATTTGATGACCTTTCATGTTTAGGGTTATTGATTGAATGGAGATTCTTCTAGTTTCTATCATATTTAGTTCTTCAATAAACAAAGTAGAATAAAGATGTGTGATGATTATCTATTTCTTCGTTCAAGAATAACCTAGGCTTAATTATGATCTTAGTATCATAATATCTCGTTTATTGTGCTTAATCCTTAGCGAGTTAAGAGTCATGACACAACCTTGCTATTTAAATAGTGAGTGTGTGAAAGCAACTCTACCCTAGTTGGGATGAGTAGACGAGAACATTCTTAATTAATGAGAGTGAGAAGTGAATTGAGTAGGAATTGCTAGAATAGGGTAGATTGAGTAGGAAATGGTGAGGTGCTTGTGTGGTGGTGGTTTGAAAGGACATTGTCCATGCATTATTGCTAGCCTACTAGAACGTGTTGGTAGTTGGAATTGGCATGAGAGGGAAAAATCGGTACTGGTGTGTAGAACGACAAGAGACCGATTGGTAATTGTCAGTGCCATTATCCAGCTTAGCTAACTAAGAGTTGTCGTGTTAGAACATGGAATCCGGAATTGTCAAAACTGACATAGGATCTATAGATTACCTAGTCTTCTCTCCATTGGTCTAGATCAAATCATTTCTTTTGCTTACTTTACTTATAGTTTCTAGTCACTTGATTGGGAGTGACAACACTCCAATTGCAAACCTTTTTACCGGTTACTCTAGCGGATTAAATTAGTTACTACTACTCCTAGAAATAGTAAGAACCTTCCCTTGTGTTCGATAACTCGGAATCCAAAATACTCCATTATGTTACTTGACCGTATACTTGCGTCTAAGCGCGTTAGGAATCCGCGTCAAGTTTTTGGCGCCGCTGCCGAGGAAGGCATTGTTTACTATTGTAGTCCAGTTTTAGCAATTAGTTTAGTTTACTCTTTTCTGTTTTGTTTATTAGTTTTGTGATTTCTAACTTTTTTTCTGAATTGCGTTTCAGGTGTTCAGTGCATGCATATGATTGCTAGAGATCTTGTGCCCCCACTTGAAGACCCATAATAGCTATTCAGAACACCGAGAAGGAATTCGAGACAGATTGCAATGGGTGAGCAATATAATAACGCTCAACTGAATCTGAAGTTGACTGAGCTGGAAGAGAAGCTCGATGAGCAAAAGAACAAGATGCCCTACAATAAGTCGGCCAATCACTGGTTGAAAAGTTTTATCCAACTCAGAGAGGACACGAGCAAGAGATTGTAGTGCCAACCATTGAGGCTGAGAACTTTGATTTGAAGCCTGCCACCATCACGAGTGCAGAACCAGATCCAGTACTATGAGAATAGGGATGAAGACCCCAATGAATTCATTGGGAAGTTTGATGCTTACAAAAAGACAGTGAAGTACAAGAACATGACTCTCGAGACGCTAAAATTGATTCTGTTTCCTTATTGTTTGAAGGGTGCATTATAGAAATGGCTAGAGTCCATAGAGCCAAAATCGATCACCAAATAAGAGCAATGTGTTGATGAGTTCATGATCAAGTTATACCCTGCTCAACGTGTGATTGGCTTGCAGGAAGAGATTCTTGGTTTTCAGCAGCATGGTGATGAGACGGTTGTGGATGCATGGGACCGTTTATGAGGACGATAAGCAAGTGTCTTAATCATAATTTTAGAAATTACAAGATCCTCCAGGTTTTCTATCACGGCCTGGAACGTGCTAATCAAGATTTTCTAAACATGGAAGCAGGTGGAAACTTCTTGTACATAGTGGACAAGGATGGGGCATACGCTTTGATGAAGCAAATTGAAAAATAAGATGCTCAATTCTATGACTCTAGGAGGTTTCCAAGTTTCCTGAGCCTTAGAACGATGAGTGGAAAGATGGGACCACGAAGATGTTGGAATAGGTTCCCTAGAGGCAATCTATTATTTAGTATGAACATTGTTATTGTCTAGAATATTCATATATTATATATTGTGATATTTAATATAATGAAGTCCTTAGATACAATGTGTTGTTTATCTTAAATATCCCTACTCCATTATATTGATTAATATGACGATCAAATATAGACTAGTATGTGCGTAGATTGATATGGAGATATCAAGTCTAACACATGGGTATGCATTAGGAGTAATGGCATACTGGATTGACCCACAACGAGAAGGATACATTAGATTATGTTAAGTCACAGCCGCTTCTCGTAATGCTAATATAATTGCAATCCTTAGACTTGAAGTCACTAGATACTCTAGTTGTGAAATATCGTGCTTTGATGTTATCAAACGTTACACTGTAACTGGTTAACTATAAAGGTAGTTATCGGGCATGATAGGAAGCAAGCTTAGAGATCGTAGTAATGTAGAGAGTATTTGTCCCTCCCACATAATGGGAGAAAATTACCACGACCACTCGAGGGATGAGGCTTATTGAATGTCTGGCCAGACTCAGATAAATCAATATGGAGATATTAATGTTATCTGCTCGCATAAGCATATTCCCAGGATCGAGGAACTATGGATTGGATATACGAGTGTGACTATTTATGTCTCGTGTCCAATCCGGATATGGAGACAAAGGGATAGTGAAATATGAGATATTGGGAACAAAGGTTTGTCGGGATCACTGAATTATTTCTATTAGTTAGGTGGCATGGATGTGTTGCTAGACACCGCTCCATGTTAGTAATAAGTTACTACCAACTGAGTAGAAACCTATGGGGTCACACGTCAAATAGAGTAGAACTAGATTTGGGATTAATTAATATGATTAATTAATAAGAAGGATCGATTTGCAACACCTTGCAAACTTAGTAGGACTAATAAATAAGGAAGGGACTAATCCAAGTTCATGTAGAACTAGGAAGGACCTTTATGTAGTTAACAAGGAGTTGTTGGACTATATAAAGGAGGCTCTAGCTTCCTTCCCACTTAATGTTATTAGACATAACACAAGAGAGTGGTAGAGAGTAAAGTAGAGAGCAAGAACAAGCTAGAGGCGTGCGCCCCTAGCCCGTCCGCCCCCCTTACCATCGGCTGAAAGAGAGGGCCGATCCCTCTCTTTGCCTCCTTTGGGTTCTTGATTCCTTCTTCCCTCTTTCTCCGGTCCAAGCTAGCACTTGAGAAGGAAGAATCTAGATCTCACCTCTATACGTGGATCAACCGTAGAGACTAGGACATTATTCTTCGTGTGATCTCCCAAATCAAAAGGAACACAATTACTATGTCCTTTATCATGTTATGATGTCTCTTCCTGTGATCCTTGGTGGGCTTTGAGTAGGATTAAATTTTTGTTATACCACTGGGTTACCTACGTCAAAACCCAACAGTGGTATTAGAGCCACGGGTCGTAGTGCATAACATGATTTATGTGTTACGATTTCAGTTTATACACCGTATTGTTTATTTTACGCGAAGACTGAAATTAATTGGCATAGTAGATGCAAATTGAATTTGATTCAACATGAACAAGATCTAATTTAGCATTGGGTGCTAGAATTGGTGAGTTTAATCACATAAGATGTGAATTATTGGGTTCTTGAAAATTAGGGTTCATGGGCACATAGTTGAATAGGAGTTTTCAATTATGGAAACATCCATAAAAGAAACAACCAAACTTGGGAAACAAGGAAGAAGGGAAGGAGGCTAGGGCCGAAACCCTAGCCGTCCGCCCCCTTCCTTGCGCGCCAAGAAAGGCCGCGGGTCACATAGGGCGGCCGGCCTTGGGCCGGGCCCACGTGGCGGGCAGCGATCCTTGGGGTTCGGCCTAGGCTTATGTTTGACCCCTTGGACCGTTGTAACCCTAATTCCCAATTCAATTAAATTAAACAAGCGCGTTAAAAATTGGTTTTAACTGTATTATGTGCTTTGTTGCATGGTGGATGGATATGGCCTAGGTTGTGGATGTTTATTGCTTTGTGGTTTGGTTTACGGCTTGCGAGCTGATCAAATTAATGTAATAATTAATTAGGTTTTACGGCCTGCGATTCGTCTTTTCTCCTCGACATGTGAGGCTTTTATTATTTATTTATTCTAGATGTTAGGCTAGAATCAGAAATATTTAGATGATAGCCAAGAGCATGGAGAAGAAGACCGGAGAACCAAAGAAGCCAAAAGACAAAGAAGACACCCCTAGGCGCGCGACTATGGTCGAGCACATAGAGATGAGCTTGTCACTTTAGGGCAATTTGGTATTATCATTGGCTTGATAATATCTTAGTCTAGGGGCCATATCCATGCCACACTTTTTTTTTTGTGTGTGGATGTTTATTATTTATGTCTTGTTATTTATTTTTGTGTGTATGGCGATACTAGAAAAATGTTAACAAGATAATAATAAACAAGGATGGTCTTTTATTGTGGATTGCCCAATCCAAATAAGTAGATCATGTTGATTGGATAAACCAAACAAATTAAGAAAGTTAAATCCCTCAATTAAATATTGCGTTTTGCCTTCTCTTGCCAAAACACCCTTCATGATCAGGGTTCATTAAAATTCGGGCTTGCCAAAGCAAGGCGATTTTAATTTACCATGGTGTGTTGTGGACGACACAAGCTAGTAATGTGTGTATGTTGAAGCAAGAGGTTGGATGCAACTGGGTAAGACTCAATTGGATTGATGAACCTAGAGGCATGACAATTAGGCGTTATCCATGGGATAAAGAATAAATAGTTATTCACCTAATTGGACCAAGATTTGCATGGGATGCAATTGGAATGGTTCCTACCTAAATAACCTATTCTTGGGCGACTTGCCAAAGCAAGCTCAAGAAGAAGTGAAAAAGGAATCTTGGACCTAGTAGAAAATATAATGATATTTTCCGCATTAATGGTAAGGGCTATTAATCCGAGAAAATAGTGGGAGCTATATTTGATGATCTAGCCATTGTTGAATATAGTTAAATTGTTCAAAATACTAAAATTGCACATTTCTCATTTTGTATAATTCCAAATGGAAAACAAAAACGCATCGACTTCATCCCTACGATCTGTCCTTGAGAAGGATAAACTGTCTAGAACAAATTTCCTTGACTGGTACAGATTTTAAGGATTGTCCTTAAGCAAGAAAAGAAGTTGTACGTCTTGGACACTCCAATTCCAGACCACAAGATGAGTCTGTTCTGGCTGATGTAAGGACACGTCATAAACATATTGATGATTTTAATGACGTGACTTGCCTCATCCTTTGCACCATGACTCCTGAGCTTCAGAAGCGGCACGAGAATATGGAAGCCTATGATATGATCATACACTTGAAACAACTGTTTCAGGAACAAGCAAGGCATGAGCGCTGTGATGTGTCTTAAGCATTGTTCAAGAGTAGTCTGGCAGAAGGGAATCCAGTAGGGCCTTATGTACTCCGAATGATCGGGTACATTGAGAACCTTGAGAGACTGGGATTCTCACTTGGCCAAGGTTTGGCAACTGATCTTGTCTTGTAATCGTTTCATGACAGTTATAATTAGTTCTTCATGAACTATAATATGAACGAGATCAGTAAGACTCTGCCAGAATTATTGAACATGCTAAAGACAGTGGAACAGAGCGTCAACAAAGGCAAGGGCAAGGTCATAATGATGGTACATAAGAAGAAGGGAAAAGGAGTTGCCTCCACTTCCAAAGCAAAGTGCAAGAAAGTTGCAAAATCCAAGGAAGCCCTAAATCCTAGTGGAGGCATGGCTAAAGGTGAATGTCACTACTGCAGCCAGCCGGGGTCACTGGAGGAGGAACTGCCCTAAATACCTGGAGGATAAGAAGCTTGGAATAGTGATTCCACCACCACCAGGTATTTATGTTATATACGTCAATCTTTCTATTTCTTCATCTTGGGTATTGGATACTGTTTGTGATTCTCACATTTTTCGAAATGTGCGGGAATTGAAAAGAAGTAGAAGATTGAGTAAAGGGGAGATAAATCTGCGCATCGGGAATGGAGCAAGAGTTGCTGCATTAGCTGTAGGCGTTTACGAGCTATTTTTGCCTTCTGGAGTTATTTTAGAATTAGACAATTGATTTTATGTGCCTGCT
Source organism: Linanthus parryae (assembly GCA_023055425.1). Taxonomy (NCBI): domain Eukaryota; kingdom Viridiplantae; phylum Streptophyta; class Magnoliopsida; order Ericales; family Polemoniaceae; genus Linanthus; species Linanthus parryae. The sequence goes on from JALGPY010000029.1 coordinate 2,870,132, forward strand.
ATGAGGATAAACATTATTTCATTTCTTGTTTGGACGAGAAGGGTTTTTCTATTTCAATAAAGGACAAGTGTTGCTCATTTATTTTGATAGTATGCACTATTGTAGTGCGTATTTGTCTAATGGATTGGATATCCTTGATCTAAATAGTCCAATCTATAACATAAATACTAAAAGGGTTAAAACTAAAATCCTACATATCTATGGAATTGTCATTTAGGCCATATAAATGAGAAACGTATATCTAGACTCCATAAGGATGGACTTCTCGACTCATTTGATTTGGAATCATATGAGACATGTGAATCTTTTTTATTAGGAAAAATGAAAAAGTCCCCTTTCAATAAGAAAGGTGAGAGAACGAGTGAGTTATTGGCACTCATACATATTGATGTATGCGGGCCGTTCCCCACGTCTGCCAGAGGTGGTTACACCTACTTCATCACGTTTACTGATGATTTCAGTAGATATGGATTTGTATACCTTATGAAGGCCAAATCAGAATCCTTTGAATTTTTCAAGGAATTCAAGAATGAAGTAGAGAAGCAACTTGGTAAAAGTATTAAGGCTGTAGGATCGGATTGTGGAGGAGAATATTTAAGCCAAGATTTTGACGAGTATCTTAGAGAGTGTGGGATAGTATCCTACCTCACTCCACCCGGAACGCCACAATGGCGTGCTCGAGAGGAGGAATCGCACACTATTTGATATGGTGCGATCTATGATGTCTCAAATGGATCTTCCGATATCATTTTGGAGACATGCTCTAATGACGGCAACTTTTACCATTAACCGTGTTCCATCCAAATCAGTCATGAAGACACCATATGAGATATGGACTGGGAAGCGTCCCATAGTGTCGTTTATGAGGATTTGGGGCTGCGATGTCTATGTAAATCATTTACAAACAGAAAAGCTCGAGCCCAAATCGGATAAGTGTAAATTTGTGGGATATCCTAACGAAACTAAAGGATATTATTTCTACAATCCCACGAGAAAAGAGTGTTTGTTTCCCGGACCGGCGTGTTTCTAGAAAAAGAGTTTGTCTCTAAAGAAGCAAGTGGGAGGGCTGTAGAACTTGAAGAATTTCAAGAACTAAAAATCACTGAACTGATGATGGAACATGAACAGGAACCGCAAGCTTTTGTGGAGGAACCTGTTCAGGTAACACAGGAACTCCGTAGATTAGGTAGAGTGCGTCATGAGCCAGAGAGGTATAGACTTCTCGTGACTGAGCCCGATGACGTACCACTCATAGATGATGAGGCCGCAACCTACGGGGAAGCAATGAGAGGCCCAGACTCTAAGAAGTGGCTAGAAGCCATGAGATCCGAAATGGATTCCATGTACACCAACAAAGTATAGACTTTGGTGGAACCACCCGAAGGGGCTCGGCCCACAGAGTGCAAATGGGTTTCAAGAAGAAGACCGACATGGATGGCAAAGTAGTTGCCTATAAGGGGCTATTGGTAGCCAAATGGTATAGACAGATTCATGTATTGACTATGATGAGACCTTTTCACCAGTCGCCATGACTAAATCCATTCGAATCCTCCATGCTATTGCAGCATACTACGACTATCAGATTTGGCATATGGATGTGAAAACAGCGTTCCTTTATGGGAACCTCCTCGAGGATGTGTATATGACACAACCGGAGGGTTTTGAGGATCCAGAGAACCCCAATAAAGTCTATAAGCTGCAAAGATCCATTTATGAATTAAATCAAGCTTCTAGGAGCTGGAATCGACGTTTTGATGACGCGGTCAAAGAGTTTTGCTTCATCAAGAACGAAGATGAGCCTTGTGTTTACAAGAAGGTTAGTGGGAGCTCTGTAGTATTTCTGGTCTTGTATGTTGATGACATACTAATCATTGGCAACGACATTCCTACTTTGCAATCTGTTAAAGCTTGGCTAGGAAAGTGCTTTGCAATGAAGGAATTTGGATATGCAGCCTATATACTGGATATAAAGATCTATAGGGATAGATCTAGAAGGTTGCTCGGCCTAAGTCAAAGTAAATATATAGACAAGGTGTTGAAAAGGTTCATCATGCAAGATTCCAAGAAGGGATTCTTGCCCATGTCGCATGGAGTCACTCTTTCTAAGAATGACTGTCCCTCCAATAAGATTGAGAAGGACCGCATGAGTAGGATAACCTATTCTTAGGCCATAGGATCCAACATGTACGCCATGTTGTGTACTAGACAAGACGTACCATACGGGTTGAGTATGGTGAGCAGATATCAGTCCAATCCGGGTGAGAGTCACTGGATTGCTGGCAAGAACATCCTAAAGTACTTGAGAAGAACTAAGGATGCGTTCTTGATATTTGAAGGTTAGGAAGAGCTAAGTGTAATTGGTTACACTGATGCGAGCTTCAAACCCGACAAAGATGACTACAGATCGCAGTTTAGATACGTGTTTTGCCTGAATGGTAGAGCTGTGAGCTGGAAGAGTTCCAAGCAAGGGACAGTTGCTGATTCTACAACAGAAGCTGAGTACATTGCTACTGCGGAACAACAAAAGAGGCAGTTTGGATAAAGAAGTTTATCACTGAGCTCGGTGTGGTCCCTAGCATCGTGGATCCCATAGAGTTGTACTGTGACAACTCTGGGGCGATCGCACAAGCCAAGGAACCGAGATCACACTAGAAATCAAAGAATGTACTTAGGAGATTCCATCTTATTCGTGATATGATCGATCGAGGAGATGTGAATATGTGCAAGATTCCAACGGATGACAATCTTTCAGATCCGCTCACAAAACCTCTTGGCAGCGAAAGCATGAAGGGCACGCGAGATCTACAGGCATACGAGATGCGCCAGATTGGCTCTAGTGCAAGTGGGAGACTGTTGAAATAGATTCCCTAGAGGCAATCTATTATTTAGTATGAACATTGTTATTGGCTAGAATATTCATTTATTATATATTGTGATATTTACTATAATGAAGTCCTTAGATACAATGTGTTGTTTATCTTAAATATCCCTAGTCCATTATATTGATTAATAGGGCGATCAAATATAGACTAGTATGTGTGTAGATTGATATGGAAATATCAAGTCTTACACATGGGTATGCATTAGGAGTAATGGCATATTGGATTGACCCACAACGAGAAGGATACATTAGATTATGTTAAGTCACAATCGCTTCTCGTAGTGCTAATATAATTGCAATACTTAGACTTGAATTCACTAGATACTCTAGTTGTGAAATATCGTGCTTTGAAGTTATCAAACGTTACACCATAACTGGGTAACTATAAATGTAGTTATCGGGCTTGATAGCAAGCAAGCTTAGAGATCGTAGTGATGTAGAGAGGATTTTTCCCTCCCAAATAATGGGAGAAAATTTCCACGGCCACTCTAGGGATGAGGCTTATTGAATTTATGGCCTGACTCGGATAAATTAATATGGAGATATTGATGTTATCTGCTCGCATAAGCATATTTCCAGGATCGAGGAACTATGAATTGGATATACGAGTGTGACTATTTATGAATCGTGGCCAATCCGGATATGGAGACAAGAGGATAGTGCAGTATGAGATATTGGGCACAAAGGTTTTTCAGAATCACTGACTTATTTATATTAGTTGGGTGGCATGGATGTGTTGCTAGACACCGCTCCATGTTAGTAATAAGTTACTACCAACTGAGTAGAAACCTATGGAGTCACACGTCAAATAGAGTAGAACTATATTTAGGATTCATTAATATGATTAATTAATATGAAGGACCAATTTGCAACACCTTGAAAACTTAGTAGGACTAATAAGCTAGGAAGGGACTAATCCAAGTTCATGTAGAACTAGGAAGGACCTTTATGTAGTTAACAAGAAGTTGTTGGACTATATAAAGGAGGCTCTAGATTCCTTCCCACTTAATGTTATTAGACATAACACAAGAGAGTGGGAGAGATCAAAAGAGAGAGAAAGAACAAGCTAGATCGTGCGCCCCTAGCTCGTCCCCCCCCCCCTTCTCGTTGGCTCAATGAGAGGGCCGATCCCTCTCTATGCCTCCTTTGGTTGATTGATTCCTTCTTCCCTCTTCCTCCGGTCCAAGCTAGCACTTGAGAAGGAAGAATCTAGATCTCACCTCTAGACTTGGATCAACCGTAGAGAAGAGGACATTATTCTTCGTGTGATCTCCCAAACCAAAAGGTACACAATTACTATGTCCTCTATCATGTTATGATGTCTCTTCCTGTGATCCTTGGTGGGCTTTGAGTAGGATTAAATTTTTGTTATTCCGCTGCGTTACCTACGTCAAAACCCAACTGAAGATGGTATCCGACATGGCGAAGCATGTGTATCATGATAAGAAGATGTGTCTGCGGTAGAGGAGCAAGAATTTGATTCAGCTTTGACTCAAGATGCAAGTGAAGACATCACCTACGTGGGGTTACAATGGTAGCGTCAGAACTTGAATAAGGGGAACTACGGGCCAGGGACCAGAGATCATCCAAGATTCAGGTATGAGGATCCAAGCTGGAGCTTCATATGCACCGGAACTTCAGCATAGGCAAGCTGCGCCAGCTGCTCAGGTGCCACCACCACCAGCTGCAGGTCATAATGCTGAGATGACAGATCTCAAGAACATGGTGTACCAGATGGGCAAGAACGTCAATACCTTTACTTATCTGGTGGAGATGTTGACATCTGACTTGCACATCGCCAAGACCTTACTTCGTAACTTGGAGGTGCAGGTAGGACATATTGCCACTCAGCTCTCCTCTAGAGCCATGGTCTTTTCCATCTGATAGAGAGAATGTGCGCCAGGTTCATGCTGTTACCACTCGTAGTGGGATTTCTCTTGATGATCCCTCATACCCGAGCCACACTAGAGCACAAGGCCAGGGAGCATGAGGTCTTTGACAAGACCCCTGTCATTATCCTCCAATCAAAGGGTGTGACTCCACACATGAATGATGTGGTAACACCACCTTCTTTGCCTAAGGATCTGCCATACCCATTTAAGGCGAGAAAGAGGAAAGATGACTCCGAAGAGTACAAGAGGTTTTTCTCCATTTTCTCAAAATTTCATATCAATGTGCCATTGATTGAGGCAGTCAAGATGATGCCTTAGTATGCCAAATACATGAAGGATGCAATTTCAGGAAAAAGGACGGTGCCAGATTTTCATACAGTGGATTTGACCGAGCAGGTGAGCTCGTGTTCTGCATGGGTTGCCACAGAAACAAAAGGATCCGAGGAGATTTGTGATAGAAGCTAACTTGGGAGGATCTTACACGGGACATGCCCTATGTGATTTGGGGGCCAATTTTAATCTGACGCCACTTTCAGTTTTTCAGAAGCTGGGAGTGCAAGCTTGATCCACATGGATCAATCTTCAGTTTGCTGACAAGTCTTGCAAGAGAGCCTATGGAGTGGTGGAGTGTAACACCCCCAAATGGCCCAAGCCAGAGGCCCGGGGATGTCACTCGGTACCCGAGATTAAACCTGGATACAAAGAGATTTTTTAACATGGTTCTCAAGCAAAAACATCCACAATAATAATTTAAAACTAACCGTTATTACAATCCGGTAGTTCTCGCCTCAAACCGGGTGTAAAGCAACTAAAGTAATTAAAGAGTATAATATAAAATAAGACTTAATGAATTAAATGATGATACGCGTTCCCCTTCTATGCCAGATTCCCATCCTCTAGACCTGTGGTGCGGAATCAAAAAAAAACACCACAGTACAAAATCAGCATAAAATACTGGTAAGAAAACACCCAAGCATGTAAAATGATGATTTTATAAAACAACGACTCATTTACAGGTAAGAGTTCTTTTCAAAAACACAACTGAAATAAACTTAACACTTGTGGGGAAACATGAGAGTTCCCAATTCCATAATATTTCCAAACCAATTCCATAATATTTCGAAACCAATTCCATAATCCATGCGCCTTCATCTTTTGGTCCATCCCTCGTAGTCTTGTGGAATGCTCCATGCATTATCTTTGTGGCTTTCTTTGTCGTTGGGATTCTTTTCTCCAATCTTGGCTAACAATCTATTCTATCTAGCACTAGCTACCAACTATACTAAATAAAATAAATCTCACAAGTTGAGAAAAAAATCGGCTCGCAGGCCGTAAACCCTAATTAATTATTACAATAAATTGATTGGCTCACAGGCCATAAATCAAACCAAAAAAATTAAACAATCACACCAAACCACATCCTAAGGCCATGTCCAATCACCATGCGATTTGCACATAAACAGTTAAAATCCAATTTTAACGCACTTGGTCAATTTTATTTGATTTTAGGATTACTAGGGTCTAAACGGTCCAAGAGGCTCAACCATAGCATGGCCGAACCACCTTGGAGCCGCCCAGGGCCGAGCCTAGGCCGGCCGGCCCAACCCGTGGGGTTGGCCGACCGCCTAGGCCTTCAGCCTAGGTGGCTTGGGCGGCAAGGAAGGTGAGGGGCGGTTCCCTGGGGGGGCGGACCTCTTAGTTGTTTCCAAAAACAACTCCTTCCGTGTTTCCCAAGTCACTAATCCATGCATCCTATGCATAAACTAGGTCTTGTTTAGTTGAACCAAATTCAACATGCATCTTTATGCTTAGTTTGTCCGTTTTAACGCAATAATCTAACAATTATGGGTGTAAAGGACATGAAACGTAACACATAAACCACGTCTATGTTCTACAACCAGGCTCTGATACCACTGTAGCGTTTGGATCATGGATACGCAGCGGAAGAAAGAATTATCCATGTAAGACCCTCCAAGGATCACAGGAAGAGAATCATAACGACGGTAAGGGAAGAAACAAGCAACACACGTTAGAGATCTCATGTGATGACTTGTAACGTGGATTGTGTCACGTCTCTACGGTTGATCCACGCCTAGAGTTGAGATCTAGATCTTTATTCTCCTTTGTGCTAGCTTGTACCGGAGGAAGAGGAAGAAGAAATCACGCAACGAGGGCCTCTCTTTGTGGCCGACGGGTAGGTGGTAGACCAAGGGGTCGGGTTCGACCTCCTTGTGTCTTGCTCTCTCTCTCTCTCTCTCTCTCTCTCTCTCTCTCTCTCTCTTGTTTGTTTCCTTCCCACTCAATTCATGTTATGAGCATTAGTGTGGTAAGGAAGCTAGGAGCATCCTTTATATAGTCCAACGACTCCTTGTCAACTACCTAAAGGTCCTTCCTAATCCTACATGAATTCGGATTAGTCCCTTCCTTGCATATTAGTCCTACTAAGTTTCCAAGGTGTTGAAAGTGATCTTTCTAATTAATTAAGCATATAAACTAATTCTGAAATATAGTTCAACCCTATTGGGTGTGTGACCCCATAGGTTCTATTTAGTTGGTAGCAACAATTTGCTAATATGGAGCGGTCTCTAGCAAGACATCCATTCTAGCCAACTAATAGAATAGTCATCCGACAAACCTTGTGCAAGTAATTTTCTCATCCTTTTGTCTCAATATCCGGATTGGACACGAGACATATAAGTCACACTCGTATATCCATAGTTTCTCGATCCTGGGAATAGCTTTATTCGTGCAAATTACATCAATATCCCATATTGATTTATTTGAGTCTGGCCAGACATTCCATAAGCACTATCCCTCGAGTGGCCTAGGATATTTTCTCCCGTTTTGTGAGAGGGACAAATTCTATCTACATATACTACGATCTCTAAGCTTGCTTCTTATTGTATCCGGAACACGCCTTTATAGATACCCAGTCAACGTGTAGCGTTTGACGCTACCAACTTCACAATAATCCACAACTAGACGATCTAGTGACTTCAAATCTAAGGATGACAATACTGTTGTCACCACGAGAAGCGCTTGTGACTTTACATCTGCATACCCATGTGTTGAATCATGATATATCCATATAAAATCAACCCCATACTAGTCTATAGATGATTGTCCCATTTAATAATTATAATGGACTAGGGATATTTAAGATAAACACCGCAATTGTAAATCTAAGGATTTCATTATATTAAACATCCAATAAATAATACAATGAATATTCTAGCCAATACTAAGTTCATACTAAACTAGATTGCCTCTAGGGAATCTATTCCAACAGTCTCCCACTTGCACTAGAGTCAATCTGATGCATCCCATATTCCAATGCTCCTAGTGTGCCCTTCATGCTTGCGCTGAACAAGAAGCTTTGTAAGTAAATTTGACAGATTCTCATCAATAGGAATCTTAAATATCCGAACATCTCCTCTATCGATAATATCTCGAATAAGATGGAACTTCCTGAGCACGTGTTTGGATTTCTGGTGACCGGGAATCCTTTGATTGCGCAATCACCCCAGTGTTGTCACAATACAACTCTACTGGATCCACAATTCTAGGAACCAAACCAAGTTCAGAAACGAATTTCCTAATCCAAACAGCTTCCTTTACTACGCCCTTCGCAGCAATGTACTTAGAATCTGTTGCAGAATCAGCAACCGTCTCTTGCTTGGAACTCTTCCAGCTCACCACTACTCCATTCAGGCAAAACACATATCCTGATTGTTATCTGAAATCATCTCTGTCAGTTTGGAAGCTTGCATCCGTGTAACCCCTTACACGTAACTCTTCCTCTCCTCCAAATATCAAGAAAGAATCCTTAGTTCTTCTCAAGTACTTAAGAATGTTTTTGACTGCAATCTAGTGACTCTCACCTGGATTGAACTGGTATTTGCTTGTTATACTCAAGGAATATGACACATCTGGTCTAGTACATAAAATGGCGTACATGATAGATCCTATAGCCGAGGCATAGGGAATCCTACTCATGTGTTCCTTCTCAATCTCATTGGAAGGACAATCACTCTTCGAAAGAGTGATTCCATGTGACATGGGCAAGAATCCTTTCTTGGAATCTTACATGTTGAACCGTTTCAACGCCTTGTCTATATATGTACTTTGACTTAGGCCTAGCAGTCTTCTAGATCTATCTCTATAGATCTTTATACCAAGTATATATGATGCTTCCCCTAAGTCCTTCATTGATAAAAACTTTCCTAGCCAATCTTTAACAGATTGTAGCATGGGAATGTCGTTTCTAATAAGCAGTATGTCATCCACATACAAGACCAAACCTTCTTGTAGACACAAGACTCATCTTTGTTTCTGATGAAGTCAAACTCTTTGACAACTTCATCAAAACGTCGATTCCAACTCTTAGAAGCTTGCTTCAATCCATATTCAGAATCAACCATATTAGGTGGTCGGATTCATGTGCCTGAAGCAACCACTATTCAAAAACCACTTGTGATCCTTAGTCTTGGTGACATCCTGCAAAATTCAAACAATGACTTAACAGGCTATTAAACCAAGTGTAGAATTTGGACTCATATTCAGATCAGCTATATGAGATGGTTTGATTCGTTTAGGAACCCAAATCTACTTCACTTGTCCCTTAATCTGATAAGGATAGGTGTTCCTCATTATGTGAGGTTTTGTCGTTCTAAAGGGGAAAGTTAGCTTTACATGACCAAGCTTTCCACAATAGAAACATTTCGGTGAATGTCTGTTTCCTGCCTTTACATAGGTGGTTTGGTTTTCCTTTGGAAAATTTGGATTGTAATAAACTCCACTTTTGTGTACAGAATGCAGACTTCCTCCAAGCATGAGACTGAGGTTATATTCCGAGCCTGCAAATTTTGATACAACATTCCTAGATTTCTTGAAGTTTCTTAGTCAGTGAAGTTTTTTATTGTTCTAAATCATCTGAATGATGTTTCAGATCAACAAACTTATCAGTTAAAAGAGAATTCTCATCTACCACTTCTTTGACCTGTGCTTTCAAGGCTTTGAACCTGCTATACAAAGCTTTGAGGTCACTGTCAGTTTTTTACTGAGATACTTTAAGAGTTTTGTTAGGAAAAACCAACTTCAAAATTTTCTTTTGCCTGCTCATGACCTTTCACCTTCAAAGATTCAGTCTCATTTCTATAATTTTCCTTATTTGAAAACATGCTTTTGAAGATTTCTGGTAGAACATCTGAAGGACTAGAAAAAAGATATTTTACCATCTCCTCATTGTGTTTGTTTGAGTTGTTTTCTTCTTCATGGTCAGCCATTAGGAAAAGATTGGCTTGTTCTTCATCTGAGTCTGAATCACATGATGAATCAGAATCACTCCATGACGCAACCACAACTTACTTCCTTTTGTTTTCACTCTCCTTCTTAGGAAAATGACGGTTCTTCTTATTTTGTGGACAATCTCTAACCAGGTGATCTTCATCACCACATTCAAAGCAATTCATTACTTAAGATTTATGTGAATGTGAAAAAGACTTACCTCTGTGATCCTTGCTGCTTGAGGATCTGGTTTCGTCTTTTTTGTAGTCCTTATTCCGAAATATTTTATTCATTTTCAGTATTCTGGTCAAAGCTTCGGAGATCAAGGTTAAGGCTTCCTCATCATCATCATCTTCCTATTCAAGGCTTTGGTATTTCTCATTGTCTTTTTCCTTGAGTGTCAGATTCTTAATGTTGTGACTCATATCCCCATCCACTTTTTCATAGAAATCTCATGAGTGAAAAGCTTGCCTTGCAGATCATCTAGCTCAATAAGGCTCAAGTCTCAAGCTTCCTAAAGTGTAGTGTCTTTGTTCCCCACAATTTACGTGAAGCTTTTGAACATGTCCTTGATGGACTCATCAGAATTCATCTCGAATAGCTCATAGTGCCTTAGCAGAATGTTGATTTAGTTTGATTGACTTGACTAGTTCCTTCATATGTCACAACCTGCTTGTCCCAAATATCCTTGGCACTTTTGCAGTTGGATATTCTGTTGAACTCATCTCCACTAAGAGAACAATATAACAAGTTCATAGCTTTATAATTTTTTGATACATTTTCTAATTTAGTGACTGAAATATCATCCTCAGACTTGACAGTCCTAATCCCATCTGTAGTAGAATATTTAATGTATGGACCATTCTGAGTTATTGAACACAGCTCCAAGTCATGATCTATGATGAACATTTTCATCAATGATTTCCAATGCACAAAGTTGTCACCACAGAACAGTGGAGGTCTGTTGGATGCTCTTCCTTGTGAGAATCCTGTCACAAGAGGATTATATCTTTACAGTGACCCAAGCTCTGATACCAATTGAAAGTGTGTAATGCATGTATAAAACAGGATCAATATACTCTAGAGGGGGGGGGTGAATAGAGTATGCAAACTTTTTCTAAATTTGAACTTTTGAAACTTAAACAAAGAGTAATGATGGAACCTCAAAGCTTTGGACAAGTATAAAGAAGTTTGAGATTGCTTGAAACATATTGGAGCTTCGACGATTTGAAGTAAGAAATCCTCCAAAGCTTTGGAGCTTCTCTGTGTTGTGCAGAGTGAAATGCAGAACTGTAAAAAAGATTAACACATTGATTTTTTACGAGTTTGGCCACCAATGGGCCTACTCTCCGCCTGAGGGATACTATCCCTCCAGGATTATAACAACTTCTTATTAATCACAGACTTAGCCCTATATATCAAGCCTAAGTGAATTGCCTTACACCTATACAACTTGTGGTTCTCAACCTATCTAGTTTCAGCTACAATCTGATGAAACAATAAGAACCTCTTGTTGTTCACTTGAACAACTAACTTACTAAAGTTGGTGAGGTATAGAATTCAAATGATATACACAGATAAAGCACAATACAGAAGAACATAGGAAGTAGAAAAAGCAGTGATGCTTAGATGTGTTCTTAAGAGTTCTGGAATGATTGATCTTATGAAATGTTGAATCTTCAAACTGGTTGAATGGATGAATATTTTATTGATGATCTCCCACAAATATTCATTCTTCTGTTTCTCAATTGATCAGTACTATCTCTAGCTTGAAATTCAAATCCAGTATATAACAACTTGCAGTAATAACCTGAGAGATTTTAGGAACAAATTTCCTACAAATCCTCAACCCCAAACAACTTCTTTCAACAGCTATATTTGAACAACTGATTTGATTTTGTTAGGCAGGCTTGACCAACGACTAGTCCTACAAAACTTCAACACAAGATCAAACAAAATCAAGACATAATAGCATAGATATAATGTCCCTTTTGGCAGGCCACTTAAACCATTATGCATAGCTATATTCTGAGTGTAATCAATAGCAAACTTCACCAAAATAATAATAAAAATTAATAATATAATGTAGAATAATTCAATGATCAAGCATACAACTTGATATATCATCCTGTAATAGGAATATGTTATCCAGAATATCACAGACACAAGTCAAAGGCAACCTCCAAATCTTTGGAGCTTTGGCCAAGTTCAAACTTTGGCCAACAACAAGTGATCCTTAAGACATGTCAACCTGCATACTCATCTAATTATTAGCACAATATACAATATCAAGAATATTTGTGAGAGACAGTATAAATGCTTATAAATAGCATTCAATCCAATGCCCATCAGCCTTGGGCTTCAAATCTTGGGAGCTTTGAACAAGTTTCTCAAAAAATTCCAGTCTTTCATCATCTTCACAGTATAACTCCCCCTGAGTTTATACACCACAAAATTCAGAAGGGATTGAACTATCAGGTAATAACTTGAAATGAAGTGGGTAGTTGTTATACATTGAATTTAATTGAAGAGGGGATTATTAACAAGATGTTTTGGATGTTGTTTTATGTGAAAATCCCGAGTTTTAGCGAAACCGGAAAAAATGTCGTTATAGCAAAATGGTGTCTAGTAATATTAAAGTGAGCATATCTTTTGATTCAGGAATCGAAATTCGAATATGTTTGATGCTAGATTATATTTCAGAGTGTTTTGGATCTAATGAGACTATTTTTGAGTCATGATCTATTCGGAAATTTGGAGTAATAAATTAGTGAAGTTATGTTAGGTTATGTGCATATTAGTTAATGGGATTTTGGAGAAAATGTTGAATGTGTTTTGGAACTTGGACTAAGTAATTACCTATAAAAATTGAAGTCATATTAGTAGGAACAATGTTGTGTCATGTAGAAATTGTTTATCTTTATGTAGTCTTGTGTTATGATTTCTTGCATATTTAAATATATAGGAGGCATTTTCGTTGACCAAGGATACGTTTAGTAGTAATAGCGAGTGATTGTGTTTTGCTTGTGAACCAAGGTGAGTTGATATGCCAAGCCTTGACCTTTATCTTCTTTTGTGTCTAAACGATATTTTATTAATACGTCTCAAAATGTGTTTCATTATTATGTGCTTTAATTGGGACTTAGTTTTTATTCGAAGTATTCTTTTTGAGCAATGACATGGGACATGTATTAATGTGTAATGACGTAAAGTGGAAAGAGTTATATGGAAATTCATAACGTGGCATGAGCAAGTTGAAGTTGACTTCGATCATCTGGCTTCTACGGTTTTATTCGTTTTCTTTATATAGCAATATGACAGTTTGACTTCGGTCTTCCGAATTCTACGTATTTATCCATTTATTTATATGTATACTCGACCGTGATTAAGCCTCGAGTCGTTGTAGTACTCACGACTATGATCGTTGGGTTCTTAGGGGGTGTTGGCACTTAAGGTCTAGGGCCAGTAGTTATGATGTTTGTTACTCTTCTCCATATAACAAAGTAAAATGCAAAATAGAGGCTATGTGCATGACCCCAGTACTAGCCTTACTAGATTTGTCTAACGAATTTGTGGTAGAAAGAGATGCTTGCTACAAAGGTTTGGGAGCAGTGTTAATGCAGGAGGGTAGACCTATTGCATATTTCAGCAAGTCTTTAACCGGCAAGCACTTAGGTCTATCAACATATGAAAGGGAGCTACTAGCTCTTGTACAAGCAGTGAAGAAATGGAAGTCCTATTAAGAGGTCAACATGTTTCAAATCAGTATGGACCATTACATCCTCAAGTTTTTTGTTGGGACAAAAGGTGAGCACTCTCATCCTACAGAAATGGCTCAGAAAACTAATGGGATTAGATTTTGAGATTGCGTTTAAGCCAGGCAAACTAAATTCTGCAGCCGATGCCTTCTCCAGGGTTGAACAAGTTAAAAGAGATAGAGAACAATGAGGGTGTGGCATCTTGTTTAGCCTCTACAGTTATCACCCCTCACTGGGTTGATGATATGGTTAAATTTTATGAAGCGGATGCTTGGCCTCAAGAAATGCTTATTCATCTAATTGTGGACCTTAACCCTGAAGGAGAGTTCCAAATCAAGGATGGAATGATCAAGAAGGGATCCATCATTTATGTGGGAATCCATGGAAGCCTCAGATTGTCACTCATCAAATAAATGCATAGCAATGGTGTAGGAGGCAATTCAGGCATTCCTGGAACTTACAAGAGGCTATCTGCTCTGGTCTTCTGAGAAGAAATGCACAAAGTTGTTAAGGAATGGGTGCAATTTTGTTATATGTTCCAGAGGGTGAATGTAAAACAAGTTTTTTACCCTGGGTTGTTACAGCCTCTTCCCATACGTGAAATTCCTTAGACACACATTAGCATGGACTTTGTGAAGGGACTTCCTAAATCAGATGGCAAAACCACTATCATGGTGGTGGTGGATAGGTACTCCAGTTATGGGCATATCTTGCCACTCACACATCCCTACACATCAGCTGAGGTAGCACATATCTTCTTGGACCACTTTCACAAACTGCATGGTCATAGTTAGTGACAGGGACACTAAATTTTTCAGCTATTTCTGGAACACCTTGCTCAAATCACTGGGAACTAAGCTACATTTCACAAGTGCCTATCACCCTCAAACTAATGGATAGACAAAGAGGCTCAACCAATGTTTAGAGACAAAACTGAGATGCATGACTTTTGATAGGGCTTGAAAGTGTGAGTATGCAGATGTATAATTAACTAAGATACTCTAGAAGGGGGGTGTTGAATAGAGTATGCCAACTTTTTGAAAAACTTCCTAACAAGTAGAAGAACTAGTGCAGACAAGGGAATTCAAGGCCTTGAACACGGGTTCAAGCCTTTGAAGAGAAGCAGAAAGTTTTAGAACAAGTATGCATTTTTCAAGGCCTTGAAAACAAGTTCAAACCCTTGAAAAATAAACAGTTTTTGTATGCTGCAAAAGCTTTGAAAGTAGATGAACTGAAAAATGCACAAGACAAGTGATTTATAGAGTTCAGTCCACTTGGACCTACTTCTCTACCTCATGGATTAGATCCCTGCAGGATTTTCAACTCAATTCTTATTAATCAAAAGCTAAGCCCTGGAACTCAAGCACAGAGATATCCCTTACTCTGTTACAGCTTGTGGTTTTCCCTAACCTGTCTAGTACATGATCTAGCTAACTGATTAACTAAGAATTCTCTATTGTTCACTTTGAACAGTCCTTGAGAATATAAGTAGAAGTAATACATAAATGATCTACCAATATAGCTCTATACAGAAGATCACTTAAGAATAGAAAGCTGCAGTGAAATGCAGTGAACTTCTGCGTATGGATTGGAAGAGATGAAGAACTTCTTCGATGCTTGTCAATCCATAATGCTTTCTATGTATATTCCCGTTGAGAATTGTGTTGTTGTTGCTTCGAATTTGAACTCTTTAAATACTTCAAACAACTCTGCAAATCTCTCCAGATTTTCAGCAACAACCTTCCTATTTTGTAGGTAACAGACTTTGACTATTTTGAGATCTTCTCCAACGGTTGAATGATTGTAATTTTATGAGATATTGTTGTAATCCTTCATTAAACCATCAATAGAAGCTGTCAAACACGTCTGATTGATCACATGATCAAAGTCTTCAAGTGTTTCCAAGTCTGCAGCAATCCATTTTAGGAAACAATCCTGCAAAAATTAGAAACAATATTTCCTGCATTATCATGATCAAACAGTTGAAGTAGCACGATTCAAAACATGTTTAACAATTTTTCATTCATCATCTAACAACAAGTAATCAAATATATGTAAGAGAGATAATAAATTAGATCGGAGAGTTAGCAGAAAAACTCCCTCTGAGAATATGCTTTCAGGTTTAACAGTTTCAAGGCTTTGAATCCAGTTTCAAGGCCTTGAAAATAGCCAAGACTATTTTCAAGCCTCTCAAGCTGATTCAAGGCTTTGAAAGCTGTTTCAAGGCCTTGAAATAGGCAAGCTCTTTCAAGTATTGAACAACCTGAGCTTTCAATCTCCCCCTTGATGAAAGACAAAACCAAATTCTGTTTGATCCTTAGTCTCTGCAAAATAAACTGATTAGTCTGCAATTTAAAAAACACATTTATTCCAAAAAGATCCAACTTATTTAAATTCTAGCAAAAACACATAAATAGTTCAGCAGATAAAAACAAATAAAAACAAATAAACCTAAAAAAATAAACTGAAACCTAGAATTTTCTCCCTCTTTTTGAATTTCATCAAAAAGATAGAAGATGTTGGATCAAGTGTCTGGAAAATTTTGAAAACTTAAAGAAATAAAGCAGAGAGAATATGGAAGAAAGAATAGGCAAGATTAAGGGTCCTTCTCATCTTCCTGATCTCCAGTTTATTTCTCACTTTCTTCACTGTTGGTTAGAACTTCTTAAGAGATCGAATCTATTTCTTCAATGAAGGAGCTGATCTTTTCAATAACACTGTTGAATATGAAGGTGAGTCCTTCCAGGGCTTTCTTTCCATGCTTCAGTTTCTTCTTCACAGCTAACCTTTTCTGTTGAGGAGAGACAGTCTTTATATTCTTCTTTCCTGCTTTTGATGCCTCTTGGGATGGATCTTTGTCTTGTTTCTCTTTGTTGGGTAGAGCATACACACCATAAGATCCTGAAGAAGTGTCTGAGTTTGAATCTTGAATAAGGATTTCCTTTCCTTTTCCTTTAACCTCAGAGACTGTCTTCTTCTTGTCTCGCTTAGGGCCTGAATTATGGATACCCTTCTGTTTTTCTTGTGAAGATGCCGTAGATTGTTTCTTCCTTGCTGGAGCTTGATCTTTTCTCACTATCTTCTTGGTTGGTGAGAATTCTTCTTCTTCCTCAGTGAAGCTTTTGGACACAGAGTCCTCACTGATCTCTTGAACTTCTTCTACTGCTGCTTTTCTCTTCTTCTCTGAGACAGGTTTTGAACTACCAGCCATCTTGATTCGATGTGAGGCTCTTCTTGTGCTCATTACGTTATGGAGAAGAAAAGAGAGAGATGGAATGATACGGAATGGAGGAGAAGATAAGAGGATAAATACTAAAAGATTTTGAGTTTCAAAAGGAAACTAGTATCTCTCTGATTCTAAAAAGATTTGCAAAGATCACAGAAAATTTCAAACTATTATGCCGTTGGAAAAAGAATATACTAATACTATTTTTTGGCTAAAATCAGATTTTCGGAAAAGGTAGGGGCTATATTAGGAAAATATCTACAGAGACATCACCCAGTATAGAATGATCCAAGTTTATTGACTATTAGTGTAACAGATTCATTTTCAAGGCTTTGAAAAGGCTTTTAAGACCTTGAAATACTGTAACACTGCAACAGATAAAAGATCAAAGCTTTGAACTGGTTTTCAAGGCTTTGAAACTCAGTTCAAACCTTTGTAGACATAAATAACTTACCTTTCTTACCTTAAGCTCCCCCTAAACCAATGCAGTCTTATTTAGCATTCCCAATTCCAATCTTAGAGCTGAGAACCTCTCATCTGCTAATAATTTGGTGAAGATATTTGCAATTTGCATGTTAGTAGCAACAAATTCAAGAACAATATCACCTTTCTCAGCATGATCTCTGATGAAATGGTGTCTGACATCAATATGCTTGGTTCTTGAGTGTTGTACTGGATTCTTTGTAATTGAAATTGCACTAGTGTTATCACACTTAATAGGTATGCCTCTGAAGTCAAATCCAAGGTCTCTTAGCTGTTGAGCAATCCATAGTACTAGTGAGCAACATGCTCCTGCAGCTATATATTCAGCTTCAGCTGATGATAGAGCAACTTAATTTTGTTTCTTGGAATGCCAGCTAATTAAAGATGATCCAATGAATTGACAGGTTCCAGAAGTGCTTTTTCTATCAACTTTGTACCCTGCAAAGTCAGCATCTGAAAAACAACTTAAAGAGAAGTTATAATGTATTGGATACCAAATCCCTAAGTCTTTGGTAACATTGGGATATCTGAATATTCTCTTCACAGCAGTTAAGTGTGATTCTTTTGGATCAGCTTGAAACCTAGCACACATGCGTACACTAAACACAATATCTGGTCTGCTTGCTGTCAAATAGAGTAATGATCCAATCATGCCTCTATACTCTTTAACATTGACACTCTTACCAGATTCATCCTTGTCTAAGGATAGTATGGAGCGCATTGGGGTCTTAGCTTCCTTGCATTGAGCCAAGTTGTATTTATTTAGCATATATCTTGTATACTTGCTTTGATTCAGAAAGATACCCTTCTTCAATTTATGTATTTGAAGTCCTAGGAAGAAGGTTAATTCTCCCATCATGCTTATTTCAAACTCCCTGCTCATAAGACTTGAGAATTCTCTGCACAATTGATCATTAGTAGCTCCAAACAGTATATCATCAACATATATCTGGACAACAAGTAAATCTTTCTCATGAGTCTTAATGAAAAGAGTCTAGTCTACTAAACCTCTTTTGAAATCATTTTCAAGTAAAAACTTTGACAGTCTTTCATACCAAGTCCTTGGAGCTTGTTTCAAACCATAAAGAGCTTTGTCAAGTTTGTAAACATGATCTGGAAAAGTACCATTTTCAAAACCAGGTGTGTAACACCCCCGATTTCCAGAGGAGCAGGAGACCGGGCGGTGCCCTCCGTACAGGGGATTTTACCCTTTCGTACAAGGAGTGGTAACAACGAACTAGTGAAACGAAACATCCAACTACTGATTCATTACGATAAAAGTTTACAGCATCTGTGATTGGTTCCAAACTGGACACCGAGTCTAACAAAATATATCTTACAACAAAAAGGCTCTTCGATTAATTACTAAGCTCTATTGTTTGCATGAGAGAACAGATTTTTGATCCCAGCGCGTTACCCCAAGCAACCAATCATATACCTGCGGGGAATTTAAAAGAAACACAAGGACGCAGTTTTTCGAGTATCAGTAAAAACTGAGTGAATATACAACTTAGCATGTAAAACAGAGTGGCTAGACAGGGTTCAGGGTTTACGTTGAAACGCTTTAAAACAGTATCAGAGTGTAAGTATAAACATCAGAGTACGAGTAGAAGTCACGATTATCAGAGTTCTCAGAAGTTATTGTTTCTAAACTGAAAGTTGTTATGAGTAGCCGATTCGTTTACCGAGATATTCATACGTTTCCAAACATGAGTATAAAACAAGTCATAGTATTATGTCGCAGTAACCAGGGGAGACCAGGGTGAAGTATATCATCTCAGATTAGATATCTAGATCATGAATTGGGAAAACCTTTCCCGGGGAAACCTTCCCAACGTAGGTCGACAACGAGAGAGAAAACCTTTCCTCCGTGCCTGGCGTTATGGAAAACCTTTCCCGCCCCCACTATAATAATAAACTACGTCACAATTTGGGAAAACCTTTCCCGATGTAGGACGACAACAAGAGAGAAAACCTTTCCTCCGCGCCTGGCATTATGGAAAAGCTTTCCCGCCCCCACTATAATAATAAACTATACTAGGCGAAGAGTCGTGCCATCTGAGAGAAATCATTAAAGCCAACTAAGGGGATTCCAAGTAACAACCAACTGGTTCCAGTACATGCGATCTTTCACTTTACGTTGTTAATGAATTCTGACTTAGTGACATTTGAACAATGAGCATTCCGATTTGAAGACGAGTAGTAAAGTGACGATTTAAAAGCAAGTACGACAATTTTAGGAATTTCGAAATAACGTGCGGCAATTATTTTCAAATAAAACAAGTATATCACATGAAATGAATTGGCACGCAAAACTAAGCATATATTTTGAGACAAGACATAAATCACGTTTTGACACGAAAGAAGATAAGCTCACGAGACTAAGCATGAATACTCACATGTATATTTTGAGACATGAAATAAAATCACATTTTGACACGAAGGGAGATAAGCACGCAAGGCTAAGCATGGATACTCACCGTGAGAGACGAAGATACGCAAGTTGCACTACAGGTAGACAACGCCTGGTTCTACGAAGTCAGGCTCTACAAACAAACACAAATAGTCCTAATCATAAACAAGTTTGGTTTACAACGTATGACGATGCACGTGTCCTATTTGAATGCAAGCAAAAGCTCTAAGTAATTACAGCCACCTAATTATATTACGAAAGCAAATTTTATATCTACTGCCAAGTCACAAATCTCCAAAACGATTTTAGAAAATTAAATAATAAATTGTAAGAATATATAACGATTTAATATTCTAACTAAACAAACTTATTTGTTGATAATTGAAATCTTAAAAGTAAAGAAATTAAAATGAGATTTAGATTTTATTTATCTTTTAAACAACATAATCTTTATTGAGATATATATATATTTAAACATATACAAAAAATATATTTTATTAACTTATTTTCAAGAACTAATTATAAATACATACCACTCTGTCCCCCCTCTTTCTTCCCATGGCGGCGGGGCGATTAAGACAGGGTGCATTTTGTCCAAAATACCCTCGACAGTTTATGCAAATTACACACCGTGTCCCACACCCCCCTCACAGTAAACCACCTACAACTCCACCAAAACACCACCATCAGCCACCATCAGCCACCATGAAAACCACCATCAATTTAACTATTTAACAGCAGATCTTTAACAAAAAATACATAAAGAACAAAAATAAAAATTGACAAATTGTACATGAACAAACACCAGATCTGAACTCTTTATTTACAGATCTAAACAAAAAAAATGCAAGAAGAAGAAGAAGAAGAGAAGGAGTACTATGGAAGACAGAGGAAGAAGCCTCGATTTGCACTACCACAGCCACCACCACCCAACGACCGCATCGCCGAAGCCAGCACCACCGTCGGACCAGACCTGTGAGAGGGAGAGAGGGTAGATCGGAGCCCAAATCGAAATAAGAAGACAATGAACGAAATAAGAAGAGGAACTGAACTCATACCTACCGCTGCTACCGGCGTCTTCGTCTACCACCGGCAGATCGGAGCCCAAATCGACGGATCTGCCTCTGTCTGCGAAGAAGAAGAAGAAGAGACGAGCTTGGGTTGTTTGCTCTGTCTCCGGCTCTGTCTACCGACGGAGAGACAAGATTGGGTCGCCCATCCTCTGCCTCACGTTTCTCTTCGATCTTCCACGCAGTCACCGTCGCCGTTGTTCTTCGATCTTCATTGATCTCCGTTGGAGCGACGGAGAGAGGGTGGAAGAGGCTGCTGTGTTTGCTCTGTATCCGCCTCTCTCTCTACTTGTATGTTTGATGTGTGGTGTGGGTGAGGGGTGTGAGGGAGAGGATAAGGCTGAGTGGGTGGTGTGAGTGAGTGGTTGAGAAATGATAAAAAATATGTGGGTATTATTTGTGAGGGTATTGTGGTCTTTTTTACTGTTTAAGGTTACCTAAAAAGGAAATGGGAAGAAAGAGCAGGGACGTCCCAAAATGGAAATTGGGAAGAAAGAACAGGGACGGAGTGGTAATTGCAAACAATTTTTGATTTATAGAAATTTATCTTTATTTTATATTACAAACTATTTTTTTGTACTTATTTATTTTAGTATATAAAATTACAGAAATTAAATAAAGATTTATACTAACTAAATACAATAGTAAATACAAGTATATGTATGTATATGCAGTTTACACATAAATACAACAAGTACCCCCAATAGTTAGAAATAAATTTATACATGGGACAAAGTCTGCCCTTAAATTCTCTGATTGTGCAATAGATGCCCCCTGTGAACAAAACAGAATAATCTTCTTCTTCCTCTCGATTTTTTTTCACGGCAATTCAACACACACACACACACACACTCAAATTGAACTACCAAGACATTATTTTGAGCAAGCACAACGGATGAAGATGGAGTTGAGAGAGTACCCAAACGAGAAACGAGTCAAATCGGACAAGATGAGCTCCGGGTTGAAATTCGCCGGAGCTTCGGACGGTGATGGGGGCATCGGGGTTCTGGGTCGTGGTCGCCGGATTACTCCGCTGGCTGGGCTTCGTCCGGTCACGACAGAGAGGCGGAGAGAAGTGGAGGAAGAGGCGGGGAAGAGTCAGTCGGTTGCAGCGGCGGTGGCGGCGTCGGGATCTGTCTCCGGCGTCGGCTTCTGCTGCTGCTTCTGGGTTGCTGTCGAGGCCGAGAGAGAGGGAGGTGATTCCGAGAGTGATAGGGGTGGTGTGTGGTGATGGTGATGGAGTTGGTGGCTAACGGTGGTGGGTTTGTTCTCGGCAAAACAGGGGATGCAAGGGGGCTGTTTCAGGTGGGTTTTTATGCGGCAAAACAGAGGGTCATGTTGGTGTTCAGTGGTGGTGATTGGAGGAGATTGATGATGGGTGTAGTGGCTGAGTTACGATGGTGAAGTGTGCTCTGTTTTGGCTGGGTTCGGTCTTGGCCAAAAACAGAGCAGGGAGTTGGAGATGCAGAGGTGGAGGTTGTGGTGATTGCCGAGGGAGCTTCAGGGTGGTGGTGTTCGGTGGAGTGAGAGAGGGGGAGATTTAGAGGTGGATGATGGGGGTGGTATTCGGTGGAGGTTGAAGGAGGTGGGTTTGCTTGGCTTGTTCTCGGCAAAACAAGGCAGAGAGTAGAGATCGAGGTGAAGAGGATGAAGAAGAGAAGAGGAGGAGATGTTGAGGGCTGGTGTGAATTGAGAGGAGCTAGGCTAGTAGGCTAGCTGGTGAAGTGGCGTGCGTGGTCGAGGTGAAGGGTACGGAGGTGGCTGGTCGGTGGCTGAAGCAGGGGAAAGCAGTAGAAGAAAAGATGAGAAGTGATGGAAGAGAGGAAGAGATTGGGTGTGGCTGGGTCACCAAACTACGCGGTGGTTCGACACGTGAAAAGTGGGTACAAACGCAACGAAAGTTAACACGCGGCGAACGTTTTAAAAAAATACGCGACGAAGGTCCTACACACAATACACAACTAATACGATAACAAATACATAAAACGATTTTGACTGAAAAACTAAACTTTGAATGATAAAAACAAAACATCTAATGACAAAATAAATTTGATTGTTAAATATAATTTAACTAGTATAGAAAAATGAATTTGTCTAGTAAATTAAGTTCGACTGATATGTTTAATAAAAGTTTAAATGTTTATCTTGAGAAAACTCCTAAACATTTTTCTTTTTAACAAAAAAAAAAGTTACTAAACGATTTATTAAAATTTACAATTAACATATTATTCAAAACAAAAGTAATTTGTTTAAAAGAAATTCTTAACAATAATTATTGTTTTCAAAATAATTATAAAAACAAACAGTTAATCGCTACAAAAACAAATCAAGCTTAATATCTACAGTGTCGTATTACGACTAATCCTAATATCAAACTATACGATCTCACATTCTCCAACAATAACTACGTCATACAAAATTACTTAAATAGCCCTAGAGTAACATACGGGTTGTTACATTCTTCCCTCCTTGGACTAAGCTTCGTCCTCGAAGCTTGAACTCGGTGCTAGGTCTTACGGGTCTTTATTTAAGTCACAACTAGCGAAACAAAAATTAGCAGGCAAATGAATGCAGGGACAAAACAGGGTCGTTACAACGTGGTTGTGCAACATAAACTTCTTCTTGTAAGTAGCCATTCAAGAAAGCACACTTCACATCCATTTGAAATAGTTTCATGTTCTTGTAAGATGAAAATTCAAGTAAAATTCTAATTGCTTCTAACCTGGCAACTGGAGCAAAGGTTTCTTCATAGTCTATACCTTCTTCTTGATTGTAACCTTGAGCAACTAACCTTGCTTTGTTTCTGATTACATTGCCACTTTCATCCAACTTGTTTCTGAATACCCATCTAGTACCAATGACAGACTGGTTTGTTGGTGTAGGAACCAGGTTCCAAACCTTGTTTCTCTCAAACTCATTGAGTTAACTTTGCATAGCAATGATCCATTCTGCTTCGTGTAAAGCTTCCTTCACAGTTTTTGGTTCTACAAGAGAAATGAAAGCATTAAAAGCACATAAGTTCTTCAACTGTGATCTAGTATGTGTACCAGTGGTTGGATCTGATATGATATTATCAGATGGATGAGATGAGAGATATTTAAATCTCTTCCTTGGAGACCATGGTTCAGGTTCACCATAAGTCTTCTCTGGTCTTGAAGTAGTGACTTTGTCACTTGAATCCCTCTGATCGTCTTTTTCAATGCTTTGAGTTGTATTTTCAAGGCCTTGAGAACTGTTTTCAAGGTCTAAAAAATGTCTTCTATTTTCTTCTGAGCCTTTCCTGAATCCAAGTGGATTCTTAGTCTCTCCCTCTGATTCATGCTTGTTCAAATTTAAATCTGCAAAACTTTCACTCAAAGAACCATAATAGCTTTCATCAAAAATAACATGAATGCTCTCTTCAACCAGTTTGGTTCTTTTATTATAAACTCTATAAGCTTTGCTATTCAGAGAGTAACCAAGAAATATACCTTCATCACTTCTTGCATCAAACTTACCAAGATTGTCTTTTCCATTGTTATGGATAAAACAAGTGCATCCAAAGGGTCTGAAGTAAGAGATGTTTGGCTTCCTCCCTTTGAATAGTTCATAGGGGGTCTTCTTTAGCATAGGTCTGATCAAGCACCTGTTCAAAATATAGTTTGCAGTATTCACAGCTTCTGCCCAGTAATGTTTTGGAAATTTGTTCTCAAAAGGCATTGTCCTTGACATATCTTCAAGAGTTATGTTCTTTCTTTCAACAACACCATTCTGTTGAGGAGTTCTTGGAGCAGAAAAGTTGTGAGAAATACCATGCTTATCACAGAATAAATCAAACTCTAATTGATCAAATTCTCTACCATGGTCACTTCTGATTGAAGCTACAGGTAGGTTTTTCAAGTTTTGAAGTTCTCTGTAAAGCTTTGAAAATTCAGAGAGGGCTTCAGATTTTTCTTTGAGAAACATAACCAAGTGTATCTAGAAAAATCATCTACAACAACTAGCATATACCTTTTACCTTTTGGAGTAGGAGTCCTCATAGGACCACAGAGATCCATGTGAAGTAACTCAATAGGTCTAGTTGTACTTACAAACTTCTTTGAAGGAACTTCTGGTCTGCTTTCCTTGTGCACATGCTTTGCATAACTCATCCTCCTTGAACTTGATGGATGGCAATCCTCTTACCAACTCTTTAAAGATCAATTTGTTCAGAGTGTGCAAACTGATATGGCCAAGTTTCCTATGCCAAAGCTATGAATCTTCTTTCAAGACCTTGAGGCACTTCAAACATTCACCTGCAACTTTGTTAGTCTGAAAAGTATAAACATTGTTTGATCTAGAGGCTGTGAGAATGCAATCTCCTGATTTCTCATTTTGCACCACACACTTCTCTTTGTCAAAGATGACTTTGTTGCCATTATCACAAAGCTGAGATACACTAAGTAAATTAACTTCAAACCTTCAACTAAATAAACATCAGAAATAGAGTTTTCAAAACTTGTACCAACTTTCCCAATACCAAGAATATTACACTTTCCTTTATCACCAAGTGTTATTGAACCTTCTGATTGCTCCTTTAATTCTGAGAATAGAGATCTCTTTCCACTCATGTGTCTTGAGCAACCACTGTCCATGAACCACTTCTGTTCCTTGGTGACAACATGCAAGCACTAATCACTGCCTTACCCAGCTGTTAGACCAAGTGTGGAATTTGGATTCATATTCAGGATCAACCATGTTAGGTGGTCTAACCCCTTTAGGAACCCAAATCTGCTTAACTTGTCATTTAAGTTGAAAATGAAAAGTGTTCCTCATTATATGAGGGTCTCTTCTTCTAAGAGGACAAGTCATTTTAACATGACCGGTTTTACAGCAGTAATGACAAGTAGGAGAGGTTTTGTTTCCAACTTTCACAAATCTGGTATTGTTTCTTCTTGGAAAGTTTGGATTGAATTCAATACCAGCTTTGTGAACAGACTGTGAGCTTCCTCCAAGAATCAAGTTTAACTTCTGTTCTGATCCAGCAAGCTTGATTTTCAATAGTTCAGATTCTTGAAGTTTCTAAGTAAGAGTAGTCTTTTGTCTTTCTAAATCATCAACATGATGTCTTAGATTAACAAGGCTGTCATTCACAAAGGAATTTTCAGTGACTACTTCCTTGAATTGTGTTTTCAAGGCTTTGAAACTAGTTTTCAAGGCCTTGAAATCACTGTCATTTTTCTTCTGAGAGATTTCAAGATTCTGATTTAGGCAAAAAAGTTGTAAATTTTCTTTAGCTTGCTCATGAACTTTTTCTTTCAAGAGCCTGATCTCTTTCAGATAATCTTCCTCATTTAAAATCATTGTTCTGAGATAATCTGAAAGAGCTTCTTTTGGATTTGAAATTAAACAGTTAACCATTACCTCAATGTTCTTTTCAGAACTATCATTATTCTTGGCCATGAAGCAAAGATTGGCATGTTCTTCTTCAGATTCAGATTCGCTGGAGCTGTCTAAATCACTCCATGAGGCTATCATGGCTTTCTTTCTTCTGTCATGATCTTTCTTCTGAAAGTTCTTGCTCATTTTGTATGGACAATCTCTTATCAAGTGTCCTGCATCACCACACTCAAAGCAGTTCATAACTTTTGACTTGCTTTGTGAAGAGGACTTACCTTTGTAGTCCTTGCTGCTGGATGGTCTATGCCTTTCTCAGTTGAACTCTTTGTTTCCCGAGTTTCTCTTCATTTTGAGAATCCTTGTCAAGGATTTGGAAATTAAGGCAATTGGATCTTCATCATCACCATCCTCAGTTTCAAGGCTTTGAATTCTCTCATTCTCTTTGGCTTTGAGGGCTAGATTTTTGACACCTTCTGGGAGTTCTCCATCAACTTCATTCATGGATATCTCATGTTTCGGGAGCTTCCCTTGGAGGTCATAAAGTTGTAAAGTTGAGAGATTATGAGCTTCTTCAATAGTTGTGGTTTTTGGTTCCCACTTTGCCTTTGGAAGACTTCTAAGTATCTTCCTCACCTTTTCCTCATTGGAACAGTGTTTTCCCAGTGAGTCAAGGTTGTAGAAAATATCAATGAATCTCTTGAACATATCTCTGATGGACTCATCTGCATTCATTTTGAACAACTCATACTGTCTAAGATAAATGTTGATCTTGGTCTGTTTGACTTGACTGGTTCCTTCAAAGGTAACCACAAGTTTATCCCAGATTTCTTTAGCAGTTGTGCATCCAGAGATCCTGTTGAATTCATCTGTACTCAAAGCACAATACAAAATGTTAATAGCCTTGGAATTCTTATAAACTTGCTCTAATTCAGAAGAGGAGAGTGAGTCTTCTATTTTGGGAGTTCTGATCCCATTTTTTCTGTATAGAAAGTATGAGGTCCATTTTGGATAATGGACCAAAGCTCCAGATCTTGATCAATGATAAACATTTTCATGAGAGCTTTCCAGTGAGCAAAATTTTCTCCCCAGAATAGAGGAGGTCTGTTAGCACCTCTTCCCTGTGAGAATCACCTGCAGTACTCATGATCACCAGATGGTTAAATCTTATACAGTGATACAAGATCTGATACCAATTGAAAGTGTGAATATGCAGATGCATAATCCACTAAGATACTCTAGAAGGGGGGAGGGGGTTGAATAGAGTATGCCAACTTTTTTAAAAACTTCCTAACAAGTAGAAGAACTAGTGCAGACAAGGGAATTCAAGGCCTTGAACACAGGTTCAAGCCTTTGAAGAGAAGCAGAAAGTTTTAGAACAAGTATGCATTTTTCAAGGCCTTGAAAACAAGTTCAAACCCTTGAAAAATAAACAGTTTTTGTATGCTGCAAAAGCTTTGAAAGTAGATGAACTGAAAAATGCACAAGACAAGTGATTTATAGAGTTCAGTCCACTTGGACCTACTTCTCTACCTCATGGATTAGATCCCTGCAGGATTTTCAACTCAATTCTTATTAATCAAAAGCTAAGCCCTGGAACTCAAGCACAGAGATATCCCTTACTCTGTTACAGCTTGTGGTTTTCCCTAACCTGTCTAGTACATGATCTAGCTAACTGATTAACTAAGAATTCTCTATTTTTCACTTTGAACAGTCCTTGAGAATATAAGTAGAAGTAATACATAAATGATCTACCAATATAGCTCTATACAGAAGATCACTTAAGAATAGAAAGCTGCAGTGAAATGCAGTGAACTTCTGCGTATGGATTGGAAGAGATGAAGAACTTCTTCGATGCTTGTCAATCCATAATGCTTTCTATGTATATTCCCTTTGAGAATTGTGTTGTTGTTACTTCGAATTTGAGCTCTTCAAATACTTCAAACAACTCTGCAAATCTCTCCAGATTTTCAGCAACAACCTTCCTATTTTGTAGGTAACAGAGTTTGACTATTTTGAGATCTTCTCCAACGATTGAATGATTGTAATCTTCTGAGATATTGTTGTAATCCTTCATTAAACCATCAAGAGAAGCTGTCAAACACATCTGATTGATCACAGGATCAAAGTCTTCAAGTGTTTCCAAGTCTGCAGCAATCCAGTTTAGGAAACAATCCTGCAAAACTTAGAAACAATATTTCCTGCATTATCATGGTCAAACAGTTGAAGTAGCACGATTCAAAACATGTTTAAAAATTTTTCTTTCATCATCTAACAACAAGTAATCAAACATATGTAAGAGATATAATAAATTAGATCAGAGAGTTAGCAGAAAAACTCCCTCTAGGAATATGCTTTCGGGTTTAATAGTCTTAAGGCTTTGAATCCAGTTTCAAGGCCTTGAAAATAGCCAAGACTATTTTCAAGCCTCTGAAGCTGATTCAAGGCTTTGAAAGCTGTTTCAAGGCCTTGAAATAGCCAAGCTCTTTCAAGTATTGAACCACCTGAGCTTTCAGGCCTCATAAGTGGTCAAATTAGCTGCCCCTGGCTGAGTACTGGTACAACACTTCCCATCACTCCAATGTAAGAATGTCTCCTTTTGAGTTCTTGTATGGCTATGCCCCCAAAATGTTGTCATTTCACCAGTTAAATGCCAGTGGTAATGCTGGCATTGATCAATGTCTATAAGAAAGGAAGAAGGCAATGGGGCTCATCAAGGACAACCTACTGAAGGCCCAAGAAAGGATGCAGCACTATGCTAACAAGCATAGATCAGACATGAAATTCCAGTTGAATGACATGGTCTTCCTTAAGTTGCAACCCTATATATAGACCAGTGTGCTGCTGAGGAGGAACCTAAAACTCTCTCATAGGTTCTATGGGCCCTTCCAGATCATCCAGAAAATTGGTCAGGTAGCTTATAAATTACAACTTTATGCTGAAGCTAAAATCCACCCTGTCTTCCATGTATCGCAGCTCAAAAGGGCAAAAGGTCAATCTCTAACCAGCTCTCTTACATTGCCAAAAGTTGGTCCTGAAGGGCAGATGTTGGCTGAGCCAATTTTTGTGTTATAAAGGAAGTTAGTTAAGGGAAATGCACCTGTAGTGATGGCTCTAGTATAGTGGGCAAATACTACACCTTTTGAAGCTACCTAGCAAGAATATCACTCCCTCACAGCCCAGTTCCCTAGTTTTGATTCATGAGGACATGAATCATGCAAGGGGGTGCATTGTCATGAAAGTAGGGCGAGGTAAGAAAATCAAAAGTCAATTGATTTATCAAGTTACTGTTCATTTGATCATTTTCATCTTGTTTCAGTAACTGTACGATGGGGAGGGTAGCATATATTCTCAGTCGTTGGCTGAGATGAATGTTAAAGATTTAAATGAATTAGTACAATGGTGTCATTTAGTTAAGGTTTGTCACCTATGTTTAAGTGGAACGATGTTTTTGGGAGGAAGCTGACGCAAACGACACTTAATTGGTCCAGCTCATGCATTACCCGTCACAGGGGGTTAACTCAGCATGCTAATGTAGCCAAGCCTTTACTCACTTTTGTTATTTTCATTTCTACCCCATAGTTTCTTTTAATTACAATTGTAGTTTATTATATAAATACTCTCTAGTAACTCGTTTGAAAGGGAATGAAGAAAATTATCCAATTCATTTCTCTTACAACTCGTGCTCCAAATTTTTTGTCTATGATTTCTCTCCCTCTCTCGTCGGAAACTTCTCCGACCAGGTTAGAACAAGCTCCAGCGAAGCTGTCTCTGACAGGGGTATTTGTATTTATCCAAACAACGGAGGGGTAATTGTATTTAACTCATACCTAATGGGTGGAAATTGTCTTTTACCCAAAAAAAACTTTATAAAGGAATACGTCATCGGGCTCATGACGTGCCCTACTCGACCTACGAAGTTCTTGTGTTACTTGAACGGGTTCCTCCACAATATTTTGTGGTTCTTGTTCATACTCCATTGTCATATCAGTGCTTTGTGGTTCTTGAATTTCTTCAAGTTCTACAGCCCTCCCACTTGCTCTTTTAGAGATGAACTCTCTTTCTAGGAACACACCAGTTCGAGCAACACTTTGTTCTCGAATGGGTTGTAGAAGTAATATTCTTTAGTTTCCTTAGGATATCCCACAAACTTACACTTATCTGACTTGGGTCCGAGCTTGTCACTCTGTAAACGTTTTACATAGACGTCGCAACCCCAAATCTTCATAAACGACACTATGGGACGCCTTCCAGTCCATATCTCATATGGTGTCTTCATGAACGATTTGGATGGAACACGGTTAATGGTAAAAGCAGTTATCATTAGAGCATGTCCTCAAAACGATAACGGAAGATCTGCTTGACACATCATAGACCGCACCATGTCCAACAAGGTGCGATTCCTCCTCTCTGACACGCCATTCCATTGTGGCGTTCTAGGTGGAGTGAGTTGGGTCACAATCCCACACTCTCTAAGATAATCGTCAAACTCTTGGCTTAAGTATTCTCCTTCACGATCCGGTCGTAGAGCCTTGATACTTTTTCCAAGTTGCTTCTCAACTTCATTCTTGAATTCCTTGAACAATTCAAAGGATTCAGATTTTGCCTTCATAAGGTACACAAATCCATATTTACTGAAATCATCAGTAAATGTAATGAAGTAGGTATAACCACCTCTGGCAGGCGTGGGAAACGGTCCACATACATCAGTATGTATGAGTGCCAATAACGCACTAGTCCTCTTACCTTTCTTATTGAAAGGGGACTTTGTCATTTTTCCCATTAAACAAGACTCACATGTCTCATATGATTCGCAATCAAATGAGTCTAGTAATCCATCCTTATGGAGTATAGATATGTGTTTCTCATTTATATGGCCTAAATGAAGTTCCATAGATAAGTAGGATTTAATTCATTAATTTTTATAATCCTCTTAGTAGATGAGAATACTTAGATCAAGGATATATAATCAATTAGAAAAATTCCCAATACAATAGTGGATACTATCAAAATAAACGGAACAAATATTGTTCTTTATTGAAATAGTAAAACCTTTCTCGTCCAAACAAGAAATAGAAATAATGTTTCTGCTCATAGCAGACACATAGAAGCAATTGTCTAATTCTAAAATAAGCCCTGAAGTCAGAGATAACTCATACACGCCTATAGCTAATTCATCAAATCTTTCTCCATTCTCATGCGCAAGTCTATCTCCCCTTTAGCCAATCTTCTACTTCTTTTCAAATTCTGCACATTTCGACAAATGTGAGATCCACGTCCACTATCCAATACCCAAGATAAAGAAAAAGAAAGATTGAAATATATTAAAAAAAAACCTGGTGGTGGTTGAATCACTATTCCAAGCCTTTTATCCTCCAGATACTTGGGGCAATTTCTCTTCCAGTGTCCAGGCTGACTATAATAGTGACAATCACCCTTAGTCACGCCTCCACCAGGCTTCAAGGTAGTTTCTTTGGATTTCTCAACCTTCTTGCTATTTCCTTTGGAGGTAGATGCAACTGACTTGCTTTTCCTCTTACTGACCATCATTATGGCCTTGCCCTTGCCCTTGTTAATACTCTTTTCAGTGGTCCTCAAAATATTGAGCAAGTCTGGCAGAGTCTTGTTGATCTCATTCGTGTTATAGTTCATCATGAACTGGCTATAAGTGTCCGGAAACGATTGCAGGATGAGATCAGTGGCCAACTCTTGGCCGAATGGGAAGCCTAACATCTCGAGATTCTCAATGTATCCGATCATACGGAGTACATGAGGCCCGATTGGGTTCCCCTCTGCGAGATTACACTTGAGCACTGCTTTGGATACTTCGTATCTCTCATGGCGGGCCTGCTCTTGGAAGAGCTGCCTCAAATGTGCGATCGTATTGTGTGCCTCCATGATCTCATGTTGCTTCTGAATCTCATAGCTCATGGTATACATCATGAGACCGATCACATCATTATTGTGATCCACAATCTTTTGATGTGCCCTTACGACAGCCTCGGCTGCATCCTCGGCTGGTGGTGCTGGAACATGTGCATCTAAGATGTAAAACATCTTTTCTTGCTTAAAGACAATCCTTAAGTTTCTGTACCAGTCCAGAAAGTTGTACCCTGACAACTTGTCCTTCTCAAGGACATAACGCATGGATGGTGTCGATGGTTGATTGTTGTTTGCCATTGGAATTCTACAAAATGAGAAATATGCGATTTTAGTATTTTGAATAATTTAACCATATTCAATAATTGCTAGATTATCAAACATAGCTCCCACTATTTTCCTCGGATTAATAGCCGTCACCATTAATGCGGAAAATATCATATATTTTCTAGTGGTTCCAAGATCCATATTTTACTTCTTCTTGAGCTTGCTTTGGCAAATCACCTAAGAATTAGTTATTTAGGTAAGAACGTCTTTCTAATTGCATCCTTATGCAACTCTTGGTGCAACCGGGCAAATAACTCCTTATTTATCTATCTCATAGATAATCCCAATTGCTTCGTCTCTAAGTTTATCAATTCAATTGAAATTACTTAGTTACGTTTAACCTCTTACTTTAACAACCACACAATACTTGCTTGTTTCGCCGCATCACATCATGGTAAATTAAAATTTCCTTGCTTTGGCAACCCCGAGATTAATAAATCCTGATCATGAAAGGTGTTAAAATAAGAGAAGGCAAAACGTAATATTTTCTTGAGGGATTTAAATTTATTATCTAATTTGTTTGGTTGATCCCATCAACATGATCTACTTATTTGGATTGGACAGTCCACAATAAAAGACCATTCTTGTTTATTATAATCTTATTACGTTTTACTTGTATCATCCATACACAAAATAAATAACAAGACATAAATAATAAACATCCTTAAAATAAAAATTAACGTGGCATGGATATTCTAAGACTAAGATATTATCAAGCCAATGATAATATCAATATGCCATAAAGTGACAAGCTCATCTCCATGTACTCCACCATAGCCGCACGTCGTAGGATGGGAGTCTTCATCATCTATGTGGCTTCTTGGTTCTTTGGTTTTCTTCTCTGTGCTCTTGACTATTATCTAATTTATCTAATTCTGTCCTAGCATCTAAAATAAATAAATAAATAAAAACCTCACATGTTGAGAAGATGATTTGCTCGCAAACCGTAAAACCTAATTAACTATTACATTAATTTGAGCAGCTCGCATGCCGTAAACCAAACCACAAAATAAACATCCATAATCTAATCCATATCCATCCACCATGCAATGAAGCACATAATACAGTTAAAACCAATTTTAACGCACTTGTTCAATTTTAGTTGAAATTGGGTAATTAGGGTCAAAACGGTCCAAGAGGTCAAACCAAAGCCTTGTTTGAACCCAATGGACCGCCGCACGCCACCGGGCTCGGCCGGCCCTAGGCCGCACGGTCCAACCGTGCGCCTTCGGCCAGCTGCCCTAGGTGGTCGCGGTATTGCTTGGTGCGCAAGGAAGAAAGAGGGGCGGCGATTAGGGTTCGGCCCTAGCTTCCTTCCCCTTCCTTCCTTGTTGCCCAAGCTTGGTTGTTTCCATAATTGGGAAACCCCTTTTCCCCAATTTTGATGCCCAAGAACCCTAATTTTTCAAGAGCCCAATTGACACATCATATGTGCCCGGAATAGGCTGATTCTATACGAAGATAGTAATTTGCCCAATCCCTATTGAATCATATTCTTATTGCATCAATATGCCGATTTCAGTTTTCGCGTAAAATTAACGATACGGTGAAAAAACTGAAAAACGGTAACACATAATATCATGTTATGCGCTATGACATGTGACTCTGATACCACTGTAGGTTTTTGATGCAGGTTACGTAGTGGATAACAAGAATTTAATCCTGCTCAAACCCCTCCAAAGATCACAGGCAATCAATCATAACATGATTAGGGTAGAGACATGTGTACCTTAGTTTGTGTGATCACTACGAAGAATTGTGTCTTCTTCGTCTCTACGAGTATCCACACCTTGAATCTTCAAATGGAATCATTCCCACCATGTAGTGCTAGCGACGGAAGAAAGGAGGAATGGATCTCGCAAAAAGAGGCGAGACCGCGCCCAAGGGAGGGCCGACGGCGTCGGGTAGAGGAAGGTTTGGGTAGCTTCAGCTCCCAACTTCTCTCTCTCTCTCTATCTATCTCTCTTGCTTTGTTATGTTCTCTCAATAATGACTTAGATGAGAAAATAACTAGCTAGAGTTCCTTTATATAGTTAATAACTCCTTATTAACTACATAATTTCCCCAATACTAATCATGTCCTTACATGGATTAGTCCACTTGAAAATTAGTCCTACTAACTTTGCTTGTGGTTTCATTATGATCCTTTTATTAATAATTCCAACTAATTAATACCCATATCCAGTTTAATCCATACGGTGTGTGACCCGATATGTTTCTACTTAGTTGCACTGCTAGAAATGAGGGTTTTTGTGGCGGCTAACAACCGCCAATAATAGCAGTAAACCCGCCACATTTAGTATTTGTGGCGGTTTTTGTGGCGGTACATGCCCGCCTCAGAAAATTCGGTCGTAAAAACTTTTCAGCGGTAGGGACCCGCCACAAAAGGTATTTGTGGCAGCTGTAGTGGCGGATAATAACCGCCTCCATTACAACAATTTGGCGCCAAACTAATCATTTTGACGTCGGATTGAAACCGCCACGAAAGCTTTTCTCCGCCGCAAAAGAAATATTTGGCGCTAAAATATGAATATGATGCGTCGAATTTTACCGCCGCAAAAAGATAATTTTTCGGCCACAAAAAGAAAAAAATATGACGAAATTGTTGCCAGCAACCATAATTTTGGTGCCATTTTCAACAGCTTTTTGCCGCACAATTTGCTTGACTCCTCCACGCAGGAAAACAAGCATGCTCGCCAATTCTTTTCAGCACAATCAAGAACTAATATTTCTACACTACTATTGAAGTTTCCAAATGTAAATGTCAAAAGAAACTAAATTGAGACTTCATATAAATACATAAAACCATGTCCAATGACATTCAATGGCAAGGAAAAACCAAAATCACGAGTTCATAACCAAAAGAAACTCATT
This sequence comes from Linanthus parryae, assembly GCA_023055425.1. Classification (NCBI taxonomy): domain Eukaryota; kingdom Viridiplantae; phylum Streptophyta; class Magnoliopsida; order Ericales; family Polemoniaceae; genus Linanthus; species Linanthus parryae. Next base: position 2,905,577 of record JALGPY010000029.1, read on the forward strand.
GTCGACAGAAAATATAACTAAAGTTCACTTATTTTGGGAAGTTTCAAAGAAAACTAAATGAGTTTGAAAAATCCATGCTCTAACTTCACTGATCCTCTACGCATCTAAACTCATGCTCTAACTTCACTGATCCTCTACGCATCAATCATCTCAATCTGCATAGTATTAAGAAAATCACAATTAGCATTTTCATAAGAGAACAAGTACATAATATCCAACATATGAGCTTACACCAAGAGTTCTTACGTCGCATAAATTCCAAATTATGTTGCTCCTTTCGACGACGTCTCCAAGAGTTCTATTTCCACCAAAACGGACCACTAGAAGTGTTTCGGGCTTGTAAGCCATCAAAACGCGTACTTCACAAAAGTCGTCTCCTAAAAGAACACCACATGCCTTTTTTCTTGGCTCGTTAGAGATGAAAATCTGCAACTACTTCTTTTGGCAACGTTCCAGAAAGCAATTTCACCTCCGTCCCCGTATCAATATGCACCTGGAAATAGAATATATTTAATCAATAAAATAATATGGTTAATCCAGATTATGCCAACCAATGGACTCAAAAATATATCCAACAAAGCAGTTCAACTATCGGGAAGTTCATTTCCAGTTAGTATTTGAAATCCAACCAGGTTCTCCCATTTGAGTCTGTAGGCCTAACCAGGGGGCCTTCCCTTCCCTCTTTATAGTTTTCCTAAAGGGTAGATGTGTTGGTTGCAGCCTTGCAGCGTCATTTTTGCCTATGAATGATTGTTTCTAGGAACTGATCTCTCAAGTATTTTCCAATTGGTTGAAAACTGATAATCAATCTAGTGGACGTTGCTTATTATTTTTAGGTTTGTCTTGGGTCTGCTGGTCGCGGTTTTGGGTCCCAAGTTGTTTTGTTGAAGATTAAACATAAGTCATTCTTGAGATTTACAATCAATGCCCAAAACCAACCAAAAGACTTGAAAAGTCAATGATAGTGTTGATCATAAGGTGAACTGATGCATACAGGAGACAATATACTTTATTCAAAACCAAAACCCACTTTCAGAACCAAGTTCCCAAACTCATAAACTATTCACTAAAGCCATCATAAAACAAAATTTTCTTGTTGAAACATTCAAACCCAAGTTCCCAGTGAAAGGAACAGTTTCAAGTAGCAAAACCCACTTTCAGTAAAGCCCGTATGGTAAATTCTAGCAGACAAACAGGTTAAAGGCTCACACTTGAAGTTTATCTAGATTTTCATATTTATCTGAAACTTTTTAGTATAGCTTTTCTCAAGAAAATTAGCCATCAAGGAAACATACACAAAGTTTGGCCATATGTTCTCGCAGGTGGACCTGCAGGAAATCTAGTTTAGTTCTACATGCTTGAAATTTGGAACAATGCACAAAAAAGCAGCATACCACTAGTTTTGCACTGTAGTAATTTTTTTTTTTTTTGTCAAAGCACTGTAGTAATCGGAATCAGTGTTAGACATCTGGATAAGTCGATTTAGCTCAAAGAAGAATTGAAGTACAACAAATTATCTACACGTCAAGATTTTTCCAAGCTTCAGAGTCAGCTGGATGTCGCACTTTACCATCTTTCGTCCGTCCCTCTGCATGCCACCTCATATTTGAGGCAGTTTTACTTGACATGAATAGTCTCTTCAATCTTGGTTTTTATAGGAAAGTATCGTACTTGTTTAGCAGGAATTTTTTTACCACGACTGTCTGGCAAGCCACTTTTGGTCTTTTTGTATCTAGATTTATCGCAGAAGTCACATTTTTCTTTGAACTTGTCTTCTTTCCAGTACAACATACAATCTCCAGGACATGCATCGATTTTCTCGTACCCAAAACCAAGTGATGAATTCAACTTCTTGGCCTCATAGTAACTTTTAGGTAAACCTTCACACATGGGAAAGGCACGGTGTATCAAGGCTAGCAATTTGTCTAACGAGGTATTACTTCATCCACATAATGCTTTAATGTGCAACAACTGCACAATAAATTCAAGGAGAGTGAATGTCTTGCATCCTGGATATAGTTCGTGATGCTCTTCCTCTAACAATTTCCAATATTTCTTCGTCTCTTCATGAGGGTCACTCCTTGTTTCCCCAGGTAAATCATCGCCAAGAGTATAATTATCTTGCATTTGATCAGCAAACGCATCATTTACCATTTCAACCATATTATTAACCGAATCACTACCGCTGTATGTCGTATCTGCTCCACCAAAAGAAGACAATCGCTCTCCATGCGTGGACCAATGAGTGTAATCGGTTTTGAACCCATGAATAGTTACGTGAGCATAAAACTCATCTCTCAATAAGAACTTGCGGTTGGCACACTTGTTACATGGGCAATATATCTTCGCATCGGGAATCTTATTGGTATAAGCAAATTCAAGAAATCTTGAAATCCCTTGTTTATACTTGTTGCTTAACCGATCATTCAAGTGAATCCAACTCTTATCCATATATAAATCTAAAATTTGATCACCTGGAGAATCAATATAGCATTAGTATTAGAGTATGTGGGTGCGTGAGGGAGCAGTTGAGTTGGACATGTATCATTTGAGATATGAATTATCTTCTATCCTAAAACCAACTACACCGACTTAAAACAATCTGACGATGACAAGTACTTCAAAGAAAAATTTAAAAAGAAAAGGAAGATGAGAAAAGAAAATACATTCTATATACATGATTATAGAGTTGTTGGATTGTGGGTTGTTGCCACAACCCAACAACTCCATAATCGTGTATATTTTACAATCCAACAATTCAATTAGATGTCTGCTTTAGAGGTTACACAATTAGTAATCAAACTAGCTACAATATCAACGATCAAACTAACATTAAAGACTGTATTTTGAATATCTGTGGTGCCTAAAACGCCATCACCTATGTGTCGGGACTGATTTCAACTGCATCCCTTATGTTCTGTAAAATCAATGACTAATTTCAACTTTTCAGTTGTTCTTAGTTGAATCTGGGACTGCAGAAGAGAACCATTTTCCAGCAAAATAGCATGTTATTTTGTTAGATGTGCAGAACCTGGAGCAAAATAGTCACTGTTTTATTTATGGTTATTTACTTTATAATACTTCTTGGTTATTCTACTACTTGTACTCAACTATGCTAAGTAATCATTCTTTTCAAATCCATACCTAATTGGTTAAATAAGTGAAGTCACCATTGGGGACTTTTCAAAGTCAGAGTAAAGCCAGTAGTATTGCCTTCATATTTTTGGATCATACATTTCCGGCACTTTCAATCATAGTAAGGCTCTCTATCACATATATTTAGATGTGAAAAGTACTACAATGGGTCGTAACCCACAATCACTACATTGGATAACACCTTGATTTTAGTATTTTAGGTGTCACCACTATTAATTGGCTTGATACGTATTGTTTTTTCCGCATTCCCAGCATTCCCAACTGTTCTGCGCATGGATAATGTGCTTCCTGCTATGCATATATTCATGTTTATATTTGAACTCTGAATGATTACTATCTAACATCTACCCCTACTAGCTGTGCTCACCTCAGTTTCCATTTCTTTCCGTCACCTTTTCTCAGGTCCTCTTCCCAACATAAAAGATAATTGTGTTTGGTTCAAATATTCATTGATGAGGGTTTTAAATGTTTTTATGCTCATGTACCATGACTCCAGCCTATTTTTGCGTAATTTACTTAAGTATCCTTATTAAATAATTTACTAATTAAATAATTTACTTAAGTATCCTTTTACTCTTTACTAGTAATCTTTTGCACATTATGCAGCAGAACCAGCCTTTTTTTAACTCCTAGTCAAGGTGATCGTCTCATGCAAGAGGGAGAGAAGGCCTAATGCCATAGAACACAAGTCCAGAGCAACGCGGCGAATTAAGTAAAAAAACATCCCAATTTCGCATTGACAAGTTTCTATTCAGAGAAAATAAAACTATCAATTCAGGAGACCATTCAGAACATGAAGCACACATCAATCAGCGCAATGTAAACCGAATATGGAGATCGCAAGACCACTATTGAATTAAGAAAACACACAAACAGAACTACATAAACTCACCTATTCGATTTTCAGCCACGCTAGAGATGATCCAGTTCGCTGCACCACGGCGGTACACTACTTGTGGAGTGAATTCTAAGCTAGCCTGGATTCTGCATTGCCATTTTCACCAAATTAACCAAACAGTTCGAATTCATAAAGCAAATAAATCTACGGCTATCATATAAAAATTTGAGACCAGAGACACAAATATGGAGTCCTAAGATGGATCCAAACCCTGTGTGCCTATTGAACTAACACACCCAGAAACCAGTATAATAGAAGCCTGATCATGTGTGCCTGTTTGATGGAAATACCATCTACAGTTGTAATAACCTATCCAAGCTGCATATGCTTTATAACAACCTATTCAAGCTGTTGGATATGTTCCATCTACAGTCGTAGCCTAATTGTAATTGGAAGTAAACAAAGAGACTCTAAATCAAACCTGGACACTCCTAATGTAGTTAGTAGGACGAAGGAATGCAGATTGCAAAGATTTTACAAAGTCATAAAAGGCAAAATAACTTGTATCGTACTCTTCCAAGAGATTAGAAAGTTTAGAAAAGATTGATATTTTATAATAAATTTTTAGATCAACAATTTCCATTTCCCAGTCAATAAAAAAACATGAAATCGTTAGAAAACAAACAATCCCCTCTAAGTAAGGCTTCCGAGAAGCAATGGAAGTCACTAGCTAGCTACCACCAGACTACACTTTTTAAACATAAGAGTAGAGGTAACAATGAGGAAGTAGTTGTTGGAATAGATGCCCTAGAGGCAATCTAGTTTAGTATGAATTATTTGTGGCTAGAAATTCATTTATTATTTATTGGATATTTAATATAATGAAGTCGTTAGATTTACAATTGTGTTGTTTATCTTAAATATCCCTAGTCCAGTATAATGATTAATGGGACAATCATCTATAGACTAGTATGGGTTGGATTGATATGGAGATATCATGATCCAACACATAGGTGTGCATTATGGAATGTTGCACTGGATTGACCCATCTCCGAGAACGCTACATACATGTTATATTGAGTCACAAGCGCTTCTTGCGGTGCAATGGTATTGTCATCCTTAGAATTGAAGTCACTAGATATTCTAGTTGTGGATTATTGTGATTTTGGTAGCATTAAACGCTACACCGTAACTGGGTAGTTATAAAGGCGTGTACTGGATACAATAAGAAGCAAGCTTAGAGATCGTAGTGGACGTAGATAAAATTTGTCCCTCCCACATAACGGGAGCAAATATCCTAGGCCACTCGAGGGATAGTGCTTATTGAATGTCTGGTCAGACTCAAATAAATCAATATGGAATATTGATATTATTTGCACGAATAAGGCTATTCCCATGGATCGAGAAACTATGGATTGGATATACGAGTGTGACTTGTATGTCTCGTGTCCAATCCGGATATAGAGACAAAGGGATGAGACAATTACTTGTACAAATGTTGTCAAGATGACTATTCTATTAGTTGGCTAGAATGGATGTTTTGCTAGAAACCGCTCCATATTGGCAAATAGTTGCCACCAACTAGATAGAACATATGGGGTCACACGCTATATAGAGTTGAACTAGATTTGGGAATTAATTAATGGGATTAATTAATTAGAATGATCACTTTGCAAAACCTTGCAAACTTAGTAGGGACTAATTTGCAAGGAAGGGACTAAATTGAATTCTAGTAGGACTAGAGTAAGTCCTTTAGGTAGTTGGCAAGGAGTTGTTGGACTATATAAAGGACCCTCCTTCCTTCCTTCCCACAACTTATGCTCATTATTGAACATAACAAAGAGTGGGAAAGAACAAAAGGAGAGAGAGCAAGCAACAAGAGGAGCCGACCGCCCCCCTTGCCGCCGCCCATCCCGTCGGCCACAAAGGAGGCCGAGACCCTCCTTTTGGGTCTCGTTTTGCGTGATTCTTCTTCCTCTTCCTCTTACGGGCTAGCACCAAGGACTTGGGAGATTCTAGGATAAACTCTAGGCGTGGATCAACCATAGAGAACGTGACACAATTCGCGTTTGAAGTCATCAAAGGAGAACCCTAAGGTGTGTTATTGATTTCTTCCTTTACCATCGTTATGTCTCTTGACTTGTGATCCTTGGAGGGTTTTGCATGGTTTTATGATTGTTTGTGTTTCCGTTGTGCATCCATGAATCAAAACCCTACAGTGGTATCAGAGCCACAGGTCGTAGAGCATAAACGTGGTTTATGTGTTACGTTTTAGTTGTTTTACACCTTAATTTGATTATTTATCGCGTAAAACAAGACAAATCAAGCATGGGATGCAATTTTTCAATAATTAATCATAACAAGATCTAATTTTTGCATTGGATGCATGAGTTGGTGAGTTTGAGAAATTTTAGGATCTTAGATCTAGGGTTTGGGCATCCTTGGGGAAGAAGGAGTTCTTCCAAAAACAAGGAAACAACCAACTTGGGCACCAAGCAAGGGAGTTGTTTTGGAAACAACTCCCTCAAGGAAGTTCGGCCCCCCTAGGGGATCGCCCCTCTTGCTTGCCGCCCAAGCTTGGCCGCCCTAGGGGGCGGGCGGCCCTAACCCGTGGCCTAGGCTTGTGGGTTTTGGGCCGGGCCGGCCCTAGGGCCTTGTGGTTCACCTTATTGGGCCGGGCAATTTGATTGTTGGGCCCATGGACCGTTTTAACCCTAGAAATCCTAAAATCAATTAAAATTGACCAAGCGCGTTAAAATTGGATTTTAACTGTTTATGTGCAAATCGCATGGTGATTGGATATGGCCTTAGGATGTGGTTTGATGTGGATGTTTAATTTTGTGGTTTGGTTTTACGACCTGCGAGCTGATCAATTAATTGTAATAATTAATTAGGGTTTTATGGCCTGCGTGCCATATTTTTTCTCAACTTGTGAGATTCATTTTATTTAGTATATAGAAGTTAGCTAGTGCTAGATAAAGTAGATTGTTAGCCAAGATTGAAGAAAAGAAGCCCAAAGCCAAAGAAGCCACAAAAGATGGAGCATGGAGCATGGAGCATTCCACATGACTATGAAGGATGGACCAAAAGATCAAGACGTGTGAAGATGTGTTTGTTTTAGGGTTCATAGATAATTCCATTGGCTTGGAATTATCTTAGTCTAGAAAAGGCCATATCCACATCACGTTTAATTTCTGTCTTGTGGTTGTTTATTTTATTGTCTTATTATTATGTGGTTGGTGTATGGATGATGCATGCAATTAGGATAATAAGATAATTAGACAACCCGGATATATTATATGGAGTTGTGCCCAAACTTAAATAGATAGATTAGTTGATATTGATCAACAAAACAATTAAAAATTGAATTTAAAATCCCTCAAAATTCAAATATTGTGTTCTTGCCTACTCGTTATTTAAACACTCATTATCATCATTATTTATCAAGTTCGTGCGTGCCAAAGCATGGCGACTTGGTTCATAATGATGGAATGCGATGGCACGTAACAATGTGCAATTGTTTAGATAAGAGGTTGAACACAACTAGGCTATTAATTTGATTAAGAAACCTAGAGGCAATCAATTGGTATTATCCAAATGGATGGATAAATAAGGAGTTATTTGCCCAATTGAACCAAGAGTTGCATATGGGATGCAATTGGAATTGTTCCTACCTAAAGTAGTCAAATTATGGGTGACTTGCCAAAGCAAGCTCATAAGGAGATGAAACATGGATCTTGGCCCACTAGAAAATATAAGGATATTTTCCGCATTAATATCTTGAGGGTTATTAATCCGTAGAAAAATAGTGGGAGCGATATTTGATAAACTAGCCATTATTGAATATAGTCAAAAAAAATTCACAAATACTAAAACTTGCGTATTTTCCTTTTTGTAGAATTCCAAATGGCAAACAACTCATCGAGTTCACAACATTCCCTACGATCTGTCCTTGAGAAGGACAAGCTCTCTGGAACCAACTTTCTTGATTGGTACAGAAACTTGAGAATTGTTCTCAAGCAAGAGAAGAAACTGTATGCAATAGAGGAGCATGTTCCAGAAGGTCCTGAGAACCAAACACCTGCTGCCCTAAAGGCGTATCAAAAGCGTGTTCATGACGCTAATGATGCGGCCTGCCTTATGCTATGCACCATGAATTTTGAGCTTCAGAAGCAAAACGAAAACATGAATGTTGTCGATATGATCGAGCATCTGAAGCAGCTCTTCCAAGAGCAGACAAGGGTAGAGAGGTATGAGGTCTCTAAGGCACTGTTCATGTGTCATCTGGCAGAAGGGAACCCGGTGGGACCCCACGTACTCCGTATGATCGGGTACTTGGAAAATCTCGCCCGACTAGGGTTCCCGGTCGGCCAAGAGTTGGCAACCGATCTCGTGTTGCAATCGTTGCCTGAGGGTTATGGACAGTTCATCATGAACTATAACATGAACGAGATCGTGAAACCACTGCCAGATCTACTCAATATGTTGAGGACGGCTAAACAGAGCATCAACAAGGGTTAGGGAAAGGCCATTATGATGGTACAGAAAGGAAAGGGCAAAAGGTTTGCCTCTTCCTCCAAGGGAAAAGGCAAGTCAGTTGCCAAGTCCAAGGAACCTGACCTTAAGCCTGTTGGTGGCATTGCCAAAGGTTTGACTAAAGGTGAGTGTCACTACTGCAGTCAGCCTGGACACTGGAGGAGGAACTGCCCAAAATATCTGGAGGACAAGAGGCTTGGAATAGTGATTCCACCACCACCAGGTATTTTTGTTGTAGATGTCAATTTAACTGTCTCTACATCATAGGTATTAGATACTGGATGTGAATCTCATATTTGTCAAAATATGCAGGATATAAAGAGAAGTAGAAGATTGGCTAAAGGAGAGGTAGATCTGCGCGTTGGGAATTGAGCAAAGGTTGCTGCGTTGGTCATAGGCGTGTGCGAGCTATCTCTTCCTTCAGGATTTGTTTTAGAATTAAATAATTGCTATTTTGTGTCTGCTATGAGCAGAAACATTATTTCTATTTCTTGTTTGGACAAGGATGATTTTATTATTTCAATAAAGAACAATTGTTGTTCCTTTTATTTAAATAATATTCACTATTTTAGTGCGCAATTATTTAATGGACTTTATGTCCTTGATCTAAGCAATCCTGTCTACAACATTAATACCAAGCGAATTAAAATAAATGATTTAAATCCTGCTTATTTATGGCACTGTCGTTTAGGCCACATGAATGAGAAACGTGTATCTAGACTCCATAAGGATGGATTACTAGACTCATTTGATTTTGAATCATATGAGACATGTGAGGCTTGTTTACTGGGAAAAATGACTAAGTCTCCTTTCAATAAGAAAGGTGAGAAGACTAGTGAGCAATTGGCGCTCATACATACCGATGTGTGTGGGCCATTTGCCACGCCTGCCAGGGGTGGTTATGTCTACTTCATTACATTTACTGATGATTACAGTAGATATGGATTTGTGTACCTTATGAGGGCAAAATCTGAATCCTTTGAAGTGTACAAAGAATTCAAGAATGAAGTAGAGAAGCAACTTGGCAAAAGTATCAAGGCTCTACGATCGGATTGTGGAGGAGAATACTTGAGCCAAGAGTTTGACGACTATCTTAGAGAGTGTGGGATCGTGTCCCAACTCACTCCATCCGGAACGCCGCAATGGAATGGCGTGTCCGAGAGGAGGAATCGAACCCTATTGGATATGGTTCGATCTATGATGTGTCAAACCGATCTTCCATTATCATTTTGGGGCTACGCTCTATTAAGTGCAGCTTTCACCATTAACCGTGTTCCATCTAAATCAGTCATGAAGACACCATATGAGATGTGGAGTGGGAGGCGTCCCACACTATCGTTCTTGAGGATTTGGGGCTGCGATGTCTATGTAAAACGTTTACAATCAGACAAGCTAGGGCCGAAATCGGATAAGTGTAAATTTTTGGGGTACCCTAAGGAAACTAAGGGATACTACTTCTACAATCCAACCGAGAACAAAGTGTTTGTTGCTCGGACCGGCGTGTTTCTAGAAAGAGAGTTTGTCTCTAAAGAAGCAAGTGGGAGGAATGTAGAACTTGAAGAGGTTCAAGAACCAAAAATCACTGAACCGATTATGGAACATGAACAGGAACCACAAGCAGTTGTGGAGCAGCCTGTTCAGGTAACACAAGAGCTTCGTAGATCTAGTGTAGTGCGCCAGGAACCCGAGAGGTATGGACTTCTCATGACCGATTCCGGTGACACGATGCTCATAGATAATGAGCCCACTACCTATGAGGAGGCCATGAATGGCCCAGACTCTCATAAGTGGCTAGAAGCCATGAGATCCGAGATGGAATCCATGTATACCAACAAAGTATGGACTTTGGTGGAACCACCCGAAGGGGCGCGGCCCATAGGGTGCAAGTGGGTCTTCAAGAAGAAGATCGACATGGATGGTAATGTGATTACCTATAAGGGCCGATTGGTGGCTAAAGGATTCAGACAGATTCATGGTATTGACTATGACGAAACCTTTTCACCAGTCGCTATGACCAAATCCATCCGAATCCTACTTGCGATTGCAGCATACCACGACTATGAGATTTGGCAGATGGATGTCAAAACAACATTCCTTTATGGGAATCTCCTAGAGGACGTGTATATGATACAGTCGGAGGGTTTTGAGGATCCAAAGCAAGCCAACAAAGTCTGTAAGATGCAACGATCCATTTATGGATTGAAGCAAGCTTCTAGGAGTTGGAATCGACGTTTTGATGAAGTAGTCAAAGAGTTTGGCTTCATCAGAAACGAAGATGAGTCTTGTGTCTACAAGAAGGTTAGTGGGAGCTCTATAGCTTTTCTGGTCTTGTATGTGGATGACATACTACTCATTGGAAACGACGTTCCCATGCTACAATCTGTTAAAGATTGGCTAGGAAAGTGTTTCTCAATGAAGGACTTAGGGGAAGCAGCCTATATACGTGGTATAAAGATCTATAGAGATAGATCTAAGAGGTTGCTAGGCCTAAGTCAAAGTACATATATTAACAAGGTGTTGAAACGGTTCAACATGCAAGATTCCAAGAAGGGATTCTTGCCCATGTCACATGGAATCACTCTTTCGAAGAGTGGTTGTCCTTCCAATGAGATTGAGAAGGAACGCATGAGTAGAATTCCCTATGCCTCGGCCATAGGATCTATCATGTACGCCATGTTATGTACTAGACCAGATGTGTCATATGCCTTAAGTATGACAAGCAGATACCAATCCAATCCGGGTGAGAGTCACTGGATTGCAGTCAAGAACATCCTAAAGTACTTGAGAAGAACTAAGGATGCTTTCTTGATATTTGGCGGTGTGGAAGAGTTGCGTGTAAGGGGTTACACTGATGCAAGCTTCCAAACTGACAGAGATGACTTTAGATCACAGTCGGGATATGTGTTTTGCCTGAATGGAGCAGCGGTGAGCTGGAAGAGTTCCAAGCAAGAGACGGAGGCTGATTCTACAACAGAGGCTGAGTACATTGCTGCAAATGGCGCAGCAAAGGAAGCTGTTTGGATCAGAAAGTTTGTTTCTGAACTTGGTGTGGTCCCTAGCATTGCGGATCCAGTCGAGTTGTTTTGTGACAACACTGGGGCGATCGCGCAATCAAAGGAACCAAGATCGCATCAGAAGTCCAAGCACGTGCTCAGGAAGTTTCATCTGATTCGAGATATTATCGATAGAGGAGACGTTCGGATATGCAAGATTCCTACAGATGATAATCTGTCAGACCCGCTTACAAAGCCGCTCACGCAGTGGAAGCATGAAGGGCACACTATGAGTATGGGCATACGTGATGCGCCAAATTGGCTCTAGTGCAATTGGGAGACTGTTGGAATAGATGCCCAAGAGGCAATCTAGTTTAGTATGAATTATTTGTGGCTAGAAATTCATTTATTATTTATTGGATATTTAATATAATTAAGTCCTTAGATTTACAATTGTTTTGTTTATCTTAAATATCCCTAGTCCAGTATAATGATTAATGGGACAATCATCTATGGACTAGTATGGGGTTGGATTGATATAGAGATATCATGATCCAACACATAGGTGTGCATTAAGGAATGTTGCACTGGATTGACCCATCTCCGAGAAGGCTACATACATGTTATGTTGAGTCACAAGCGCTTCTCGCGGTGTAATGGTATTGTCATCCTTAGACTTGAAATCACTAGATATTCTATTTGTGGATTATTGTGATTTTGATAGCGTTAAACGCTACACCGTAACTGGGTAGTTATAAAGGCGTGTACTGGATACAATAAGAAGCAAGCTTAGAGATCGTAGTGGACGTAGATAGAATTTGTCCCTCCCACATAACGGGAGCAAATATCCTAGGCCACTCGAGGGATAGTGCTTATAGAATGTCTGGTCAGACTCAAATAAATCAATATGGGATATTGATGTTATTTGCACGAATAAGGCTATTCCCATGGATCGAGAAACTATGGATTGGATATACGAGTGTGACTTGTATGTCTCGTGTACAATCCGAATATAGAGACAAAGGGATGAGACAATTACTTGTACAAAGGTTGTCAAGATGACTAATTTATTAGTTGGCTAGAATGGATGTTTTGCTAGAAATCGCTCCATATTGGCAAATAGTTGCTACCAACTAGATAGAACCTATGGGGTCACACGCTATATAGAGTTGAACTAGATTTGGGAATTAATTAATGGGATTAATTAATTAGAAGGATCACTTTGCAAAACCTTGCAAACTTAGTAGGGACTAATTTGCAAGGAAGGGACTAAATTGAATTCTAGTAGGACTAGAATAAGTCCTTTAGGTAGTTGGCAAGGAGTTGTTGGACTATATAAAGGACCCTCCTTCCTTTCTTCCCACAACTTATGCTCATTATTTAACATAACAAAGAGTGGGAGAGAACAAAAGGAGAGAGAGCAAGCAACAAGAGGAGCCGACCGCCCCTCTTGCCGCCGCCCATCCCGTCGGCCACAAAGGAGGCCGAAACCCTCCTTTTGGTTCTCGTTTTGCGTGATTCTTCTTCCTCTTCCTCTTCCTCTTCCAGGCTAGCATCAAGGACTTGGGAGATTCTAGGATCAACTCTAGGCGTGGATCAACCATAGAGAACGTGACACAATTCGCGTTTGAAGTCATCAAAGGAGAACCCTAAGGTGTGTTATTGATTTCTTCCTTTACCATCGTTATGTCTCTTGACTTGTGATCCTTGGAGGGTTTTGCATGGTTTTATGATTGTTTGTGTTTCCGTTGCGCATCCATGAATCAAAACCCTACAGTAGTTAGATTAGATTAAAAGTACTGGACAAGATTATTTGATGGGGTAAATGCTGAGCATGCACCACATCTACTTTTATTTTGTTTATTTATAAAATTTGAAATTTTTTAAGAGCCCCTTAAATTTCTCCACTTCTGTGGAAAAGATTTCCAGAGTTTTCTCACAGCCTTTTTCGCCTGCAGCCAACTACCACTTCTCCAAACACCATCAACCAAAGAGGGGAAGGACGTGCATTGAGAAAATGCACTATGTTTTCTTTCCAAAAATGGAAGCAACAAGTGGGAGTCGTTGAAGAGTGCATGTGGATCATAAGGGGTGTATTTGGATAATAAGGGGTGTAATTACAACAACCTCCCATCAGGTTATCTCATTACACATACCACTGGTTTTTTATATTGCAAATATCCCCGTCATGAGGATATGTTAAGTAACTAGGTTCTGTTATTCAATTACAATCGTATCCCCTCACAGAGAAATACTTTGTCTTCCCTACTCCCTGCAGATTCCAGGAACCCATATTTTTGACCAACCAGTGTGCCTTCCACAACACTGTCCAACCTAGTTACTTAGCAAATCTGACTTCCATAACTACTTCATATTCCATATAGTAACATATGAAGCACATATGGTTCTTCAGGATGACGCACAAGCCATCTGACTCTCCATGCTTCTAGGATGCTTTTTTGACTCACCAAGTGCCGTCCCCTCATTCTCTTTTGTCTTATTCTCAACACACCAAAGATGTGTGTAGGATAACTAACAGGTGGTCAAAAATTAATGGAGACTACATCTTTAAGTAGCATACACTATCCAGAACTAGAAACAAGATAGAAATTGGATAAATAACAGTATTGGAAAGAAATTTGAAATAAAATCAGTCTTACGAAATTAATCCTAAAAAAGTATATGGATATGTTGTGCTTCATCTATTGTAAATTGATTTACCAAATTTAGTACCTTTTTCGTAGTTGATTGATAGAACAATCAATATATATCAAATACCAACTTGTCAATGAAGGTGAGCATTGGCACAATGGTAAATGCAAGGTAAGGCTGCGTAAAATAGACTCCAAAGTGAGTCCAACCCTGCCCCTAATCCGCGCATTTTGGGAGCTAAGTGCACCGAGCTGCCCCTTTTTACATAGAAAAACTTTTGGATAGATAAAATTGTAGTCTGCCCTTCCCAATAGCATCCATAGCAAATCTCTGAAACACCCATATCCATCCCCACCCCGTCTCTTTGCTTCACAACTTGGACAACCAATGTATGCAATTAGTTTGGTCTTTGGAAAACTTCGATAACACTTAATAAAATATAATTCTGCAGAAAACATGAAAATTAAAAGCTTAATCAAAATCCTGCACATATTACAATTTTTTGAAAGTATTAGAATTGCAGTGCTCCTCACTAAACAATTATACGGCATTGTAGATATCAAATCACTTCTCAGCAAACATTTTACTTGAGCAGATTGGTCTCGAAATAAAGCACAGTCAAAAAACTAGATCAAGGGACAATACACACATTCAGAGGCAACTCAAAAAGAATGTATCGATGTTCAGTGACCAGTAAGCAGCAATAGATGGCTGCTGCGGAGAAGTTACATCTAACACAAATCCCACGGAGTCTCTTACATATTGTATAGGTCAATAACTTTACTTCGTTCTACAGTGGCAAGATACAGATACAAGATATTAAAATGACAAAATAGAATGGCTAATGAACAGTAAGGGTCCTGTTAAGATAATATGTACATGCATCACTAAAAAGCAGCTGATGAACGGCCACTCTATGTTCTTCAAATCTTCCAAAGCGCAGATGTAAGTCAAAATATATATGATAAGCATGCATACAACATCCTAAAAACTATAAGCACCTTTTCATAAGTCACATATACTGTCTTGCCCTAACTTCCTCGTTTCAGAAGTAACAAAGTACTAATTGAATGAAAATTAGAGGGCTACTGTAGTACTAAATGGTTTATCATAGTCTCCGAACTTTTTAATGCCCATGTGGTCAAGTTTATATAAGAAAACACAAATCTGCCACTGATTCAACAGAAGAGATCCTAGTATATCCAGGATAAATTGGCAAGGGTCCGCTAAAGACGGGGATCCACCAACAAACTAGTAACCCACTAACATTTGAGCAATATTCAAAATAATATTATTACTTCTAAAGCTAACTTGTTTGAACCCATTTGTTCCTTCCAACTGAGTTTTAAACCAAGTTACTATAGACCCATCATTTTTCATAGGGAGTACGCCTTAAACATAGACAGCAATCATCCACAAGGTGGACCTAATTTGGAGATAGCAAGACAAGTACAGATGTAGTTCGAAACAACACAAATAGAACAAAAAATCACACATGTTGAATTTTGGCCAATCTGGACACAATCCAGTCCGCTGCACCACTCCCGTGAACTGATAAACGAACGATAGAGGAGTAGGAAGAGAAAACGCAAATCAAATCAACAGAAAAAAATCAAATCCTTGAAGATATACATCAATCAACACACTATATGGAAATCGCAAGAGAAGTACTGAAGAGTTCGACCACAACCCAGAGGAATCCCAGAACGCACCTCTAGATTCCAGCCGCAAACAAGACAATCCAGTCCGCTGAAGCACTGCGGAACTGGATACACGACCGATTGAGGACTACGAAGAAAAGAACCGCAGCCCAGAGAAACCCCTAATCTCGTCGATCTTCTGACTCGGTTATTGACCTTCTACACCACTTTGCACGATATTA
Organism: Linanthus parryae; assembly: GCA_023055425.1. Lineage (NCBI taxonomy): Eukaryota > Viridiplantae > Streptophyta > Magnoliopsida > Ericales > Polemoniaceae > Linanthus > Linanthus parryae. The sequence goes on from JALGPY010000029.1 coordinate 2,921,634, forward strand.
GGATCTAATCAAGAGACGTGTGATCTGAAAAGATCCTGTTTGACTCCTACCACTACTTCACTAAAATAAAAAACGCGGGGTTAATTAGTGTTTTTCATTTTATTCCCTCTTAATCTTATCTTTTTGGGGCTATTAAAGCGACGGCTCTTTTTATCAGCAAAAAAAACTAGTTTTTTGTGGCTCTTTTCTCAAGCACCACAAAAAAATTCAGCCACAAAAACCCCTATTTCTAGTAGTGTTGGTAGTAACTTATTACAAACATAAAGCGGTGTCTACCAACACATCTATGCCACCCAATTAATAGAAAGAGTCAGTGATCCCGAAAACCTTGTGCCCAATGTTATCGTGTTATGTTATCTCTTTGTCTCCATATCCGGATTGGACACGAGACATATTCGTCACACTCGTATATCCAATTTATAGTTTCTCAATCCTGGGAATAGACTTATCCATGTAGACAACATCAATATCTCCATATTAATTTATATGAGTCTGGCCAGACATTCCATAAGCTCTACCCCTCGAGTGGCCGTGGATATTTACTCCTATTATGTAGGAGGGACGAATCCTATCTAGATCACTGCCATCTCAGATTGCTTCATATCACGCTCGATTGTTATCTTTATAGTTACCCAGTCACGATGTAACTTTTGATAATATCAAAGCATGATATTTCAGAACTAGAGTATCCAATGACTTCAAGTTTAAGGATTACAACACCATTAGCACAGCGAGAAGCGCTTGTGACGTTAACATAATTATATAATGTAGCCTTCTCGCGGCGAGTCTATCCAGTATGTCATTACTCCTAATGCATACCCATGTGTTAGACTTGATATTCCCATATCAATCTACCACATACTAGTCTATAGTTGATTGTCCCGTTAATCAATATAGTGGACTAGGGATATTTAAGGTAAACAACATAATTGTAATATAAGGACTTTATTATATTAAATATCTCCATAAATAATACAATGATTATTCTAGCAACTAAAGTTCATACTAAACAGATTGCCTCTAGGGCATCCAAAACCAACATGTAATACTACACAAAGGCCTATGCTGGAACGTTCACACTCTTGTCAACCCAGCAACATGGGACAAAACCACAATACCTCCAAATATAATAAATTGCCTCCCACTTCCATCAAAGAAAGTGGTGACAGTTGGGAGGGACAAAGAGAAAAGACACAAGTCAATTGTCGAAACCGTGCATGAAAAGAAGCGAGGAACTGGAACGTACGGATGTGGACATTGCCATTTTACAAAAAGAGTTGCCCTCTTTTACGACATTGATGTTGTTATACAAGTCGTTGTGCGTTCTTTGTAATCTCAAGTCAGCAACTTCTTCTGGAGATTGCGCAGCCAATGTATCCTTTGTTTCTAACTTCAGTTTGCAATTGACAACAATTTTTCACAACCAACACATAATTTACCTTGTTAATATTAATTGGCAAATTATTTATTTAATTAGTAAATGTTATATAAATAAAATATATTAAAATAAATATAAATGTAACTAGTGGAATTTAATAAGCCAATGTTTTAAATTTGGATACATTATCTATGTCACCAACGCATAGAAAATGTATCCAAATTATTATAGTTGAAAACTTGCAAAATTAAGTACTAGCACAAGAACATGTACTTTTGCCTCCCTCTCTCCATCTACCCCCACGATTTCTACCATCTATAAAAGCACAAAATTTATGCCACCAAAATCATTACATCAACAATGGCGAAAAATAGCCCATCAAAGGAAGAACGAGAAGAGACTAAGCCGACAAAAGAAAAAGAAAAAACCGCGGAAGAATCTGAAGACGAAGAGGAAACTAAAGATGAAGAGGATACTGAAAATGAAGATGAAGATGAAACTGCAGATTTAGTAGAAAAAGAAAAAAAAAAAAAAAGAACCACAGAAACCAAAGAAGAAGAAGAAGACTGGAGATCCAAAGAAGCTGACTAGGGTGAAGAAGATCCGCCAGATGAGAAGCCCTCTCCTCTTCCAGAAGAAGAGACATGTGCAATGAAAAGGAAACACATAAGATATGTGGTTGAAGAGGATATGAGCACTTTCATTCCATGGATTCCAGATGAAAAAAAAGCCCAAGAAATATTTATTGTAATTGTTTTTAAATTTTTATGTTTATGAGATGGTTTTTTCCCCTCTTCTTTCAATTTTTACTGTTTCTGTGTCAGACGAGTAATTGCTCGTCCCGGTTTCATTTCTCGTCTCAGTGTGACAATATACTGGGACGAGCAAAATCCTCGTCTCAGTATATTGAGCTGAGACGAGCAATTAAACTGGAACGAGCAAGGTAAATTGGGAAGTGTAAAAAATCGGGACGAGAGAGAGTGAAGTGTAATTGGGATACCACCGTGTGATTTGTTTTAAGAAGAAGGTTAACCTCAAGTGAGGTAAAAAAAAAAAAAAAAAAAGCCAATAGAACCAACTAGCTAGTCGAGTACCCCAATTTTCTAGAGAAACGGAAGGAAAACAGAGAAATAGCCGCGAGCAGAGAGCATCTAATGGACTGGACGAACCCCGGCGAAAGACACAAGACCTTCTTGTAACCGTTGTTGCACGAATCCGCGCTATTTACTGGTCGGCGAAATCTGTGAGTAGTGAGAACCCTTTCAGGGATTCTTCTCAGGTGAGTTTGTAACTTCAGTTTGCTCTGAAATCTAATTTCTTGATCTGATTTCTCCGCCTAACCCATTCCTAATCAGTTGAGTTCAAATTTGTTATGATGTACGGCGTTTGAGTCGAAATTTCATATCGAGTTTTTATAATTATGATTTGTTTAAACTAGGGTTTGTGTTTAGAAACGGCGAATTGTCAATGTTAATAAAAATTTGAACTCAAAATTGGAGTTTTCTATATCTAAAGGTCTTACAAGATTTAAATTTTCATCTGATTTGGATTTTGTGATATTAAAATTGAAATTTGTAGACTAGCTTTATGACTTGAAAATAAGGGATTTGCTATTGTTATGTGCTTTTGAATTTGATAGCTTGTTTCCCTCAATTTTTTTTTTGGATAGCTTGTTTGACTCGATTCTGTGGTTTAATTCACCGATTTGCAGAGCTAATCTGATCATCGCCGTTGTTTTTCCAAGTTCCCTTGCTATGTTTCTCTATGTTGATATGTTTCTGTAATGTGTTTTAATCACACTTGCTTTATTCTGTAAAATCTATGAAGAAGGGTCCAATTTCATGAGTTTGATCACAGTTTTCGTATCTCAATTTTTCTCAAGATGTTTGCATAAATATTTTATAGAATCTGCCAGTAGTGAAGCATACACTTGTTGTCGCCAGCTATATACTTGTATGTTCTCACGTGTCAAAGTACATAACCAGACTACAGCTTTATGTTCAACCTTCAAATGGTCGAGAGCAATTACTTTTATGTTCGTGACTGATGCGACCATGGATTTACTTCACGGCGTTAATATTGTATCTGTGTAGTACGGGAGAAATTACTTGCTGATTGAGCATGCTATCGAAAGAATTACTGAAATGAAATTGATGACTTTTCACTATTCTCTATAGCTACAAAGGAATGTGCCCTGGCTCTTCTCAGTTCCTGTCTCGGCCACGGGGAGCGAACATGACTGCATGGTCGCGTAGGGTTACATTAAGTCCCCACTATGGGAAGTTACCATAACTGCCGCCCACTACCCCATGTTGCTTGGTTAGTGGGACCCAGTCCGATGTGTTCTAGGCATATATAAAGCACACTCATCCCCTTTCGTGGGGCGGTTAGATTCTTCAAACTGTCTCTGTCTTCTTCCTAGTGATTGGCTTGTTAGTTATTCCCATTCCCTCTCAATCTCTTTCGTCCATACTGGAGTAAATTACTCTCATCTTGCTAGAAGGTTCTTTACTATACAACCCACCTTTACACATGTATAAGGTATGGAGTACGAGAAAGGCTGCAGAAAAGGAAATTCAGGAAAATAGCATTTAATTTTGGGTAAAACACACATTGCACTCCTATAATTTGATGAAAAGACACTTTGGTCCCCTGACGTTTGAACAATACATCAAACACCCCTGTAACGGAAAAAAGTGAGGACACTTAGCACCCTTCTGTCCTATTCCGTCCGTCCAACCACTTTTTAGTATTTTTTGGACGATTTTGCCCCTTCTTGTGTCATGTTTTTCGGTGTTTTTAGCGTTCATTCATGTTCTTGATGTTTTTTGTGTTCTTGTTCTTAGTCTCCACCACAACAAATCACAAGAACAGACCCATACTTTCTTCTTCTTGTTATTGATGTTCTTCTTCCTCCTCTCTATCGTACTGGGTTTTCTTCCTACCACTGCTTTCTTCTTATCGGCACCCACCACCAACACCATCAGACAACCACCAACAATTGCATCCACACAATTTCATCCACCATTAGCACTGTTGGAACACCCACCAAGCTGCAACATCCTTCACTCGATGCCTTTTCTTCACCAAACCTGTGGAAAACTCCCTTTACCGAACAACTCCATTCTCTACCAGCAATTCCCTACCCAAAAACTCAAAACAATCTTCGGCAAATTAACAACCCGGAAACATCTACGACCGTCACCGCCAACTCGAATATCACCTCCATATCTACGACCATCATTGCCAACTCCATGGGTCCACCACCTGAAGTCTAAAACTTACCAACACCAGAAACCCCAAACTTCTTCGCCCAAATCGGAACCCGGTATACGGTTTTGATAACGAAAAAGAAGAAGAAAAAAATGTAGCAGGAAGGATTGGAGAGAGATCTGACAGAAAACTCTCAGATCTCTGCCACGGGCTACATCTTCTCCGCCATTATCGCGGCAACTAACCAAGGTGAATGAAACCTCGGTGAACCTGCCCAGTTACTCGCAGACTAGTTCTGGTTTCGTCGATCTCGGTCGATTGGGTTCGTGAGAGTGTTAGAGAGAGGCGGAGGCCATAGTAATTGGGAGTGGGCACCGGGATTTGGTAGTTCGGCGACGCCTCGGTGGTTGTCCGGCGATGGCGACTGGTGAAGAGAGAGAGAAAGCAGATCAGAGTTGAGAGATGAGGAGAGGAGATAGTATGGTTTGGTGGCTAGGGTTTTCTGTTTGAGAAGAAGAAGATGGGGAAGAATACGGAAGTGAGGAGAAAGGAGGGAAGAGGAATAAGATAATTGGCTGGGGGCAAAATAGTATTTTGGATGTCTCCGTTAGTAACTGTCAGTTACAAGGGTCGTGTAGTGTATTGTTTAAACGCCAGGGGACCAAAATGTCTTTTCACCAAATTATAGGGGTGCAAAGTGTCTTTTACCCTTAAAATTTTTGACATTTTTTTGTAAATTCAATTACATGTTGCCCCTCCCTGATCATGTCTTGATTTCAGAACAGGGGGATAAGTTGGTTGGACCAATTAGCTGGAATAACTTTTTTATATAATCTTAAAATCACTGTGGCAGCAATTTAAAATCCATGTCCAAGTAAGGTTTTTAAGTGTTTAATCCTTTTTTCTGACATTCTGATAAACACTTCCAATGAATGGCTGTTTAGAAATTCATATTTTTATTCAACAACGCATGTAAGAATGTATAGATGCCGCTCCTTGTTTCCTTCATCTTAGAAGGTACTTCTAACATTGCAGGTTTTAGCTCAGGGTATGACTGCATATATGTTTACCTTCCACTTGATGCGGTTCATAAGAAGAAGATAAAGCACCAGTTCGATATTTCATTTGCAAGTTGTCTAGGGTTTCATATGGACGCTCCAGATCTGTTGGCAGCGGAATATAATAATTATTAGTTGCTAGATTGGACTCCTCATATATATTACTTTAGGTTCTATTTTATAATATCAGTTTATTAGTGAGGATATTTTAGTTATTTCGGCAAGTAAGGTTTCATATTCGTTCTCTATATATGGGATTGTAATCTTTATTATTAATCAGAGTTTATAGATGAATTATTAGTTGCGAATGCGTTTGTGTGATTAGCCGATCCCTTGCAAAGGTTGGGAATGCGTTTGTGTGATTAGTTTGATCCCTTGCGAGGTGTACACTATTCCGTGGTCGTAATTCCCTTTCCCAAATGCTAACCCTAGTTTTGTCCCACATCACCACTGCATCTCATTGACTTTTTGGACTGCTTTTCTTGTAATTTGAGAACTTATCTGTTCAATGAGTAACTCTCGTTACTTTTCTCTCGTGTACTGTCTTTTAACATGCAGTCCCATGGTATTTGGGTGTCGTATAAACTTATATCCAATTGCTAAAGTAGCTAAACACTAACTTTCAGGCCAAATGATTCAATTGTTTCTGTCGGAATCCAACTGTAGCTCTCCTGGTCCTAGGGGTGATGATTCCCTTGAGCAACAAGTATTACTGTTAAAGAAGTTGGAATCTACAGTTTGGACACTTATAATGTCATGTGGAGGTCGATCTGAAGCACGGTTGTGGCTTTCGAACACTCTTGCAAGCATGACTTCCATCACCCCTCGCCAGCAGTGTGAACTTTTTGTTAAATTATTGAGATCTGGGCCACTGAAGCGGGTGCTGGCAGCTCAAATTTGGCAGATTATCTTTGAGAGGAAGCCACGCAAAGCAGGATATATCCTATCCAAGAAAAGTCACCTATTGGAGTATTTCTTTAAAGGTAATTTAGTTTCTGCACATTGTGTGTTTTCTTGTTTCGATGTTGGTAATTGTGTTTTGTTAGCTGTCAGGTAGATATGCATCCCCAATATTAGTTATCTTAATAAACTTCTCTATGAAGAACCAGATGCATATTGCGTTGGATTCTCCAATGCTCTGATTCTTCTAGGATGCTTCTCTGATCACCAAGATTGTAAGAGATGCTAGAAGGTATTTGGGTGTTATATGCATATTGTGTTTGCCTCCTCTCTTCCCTTCTTTTTGTACTTCATCCCTCAATAGGAGTGCTAGTCAGAGATGCTAGAAGGTGGCATAAACTCATCAAAAACACTCTCCTCGTAATTACTAGAACTAGAAAGAAAGGATTAAGAACAATCAACACATGATCATTCATAAAAAAAATCGAAAGCAATTCTTGCTTTTACCAAAGTTGGTATTTTTACAGTACTGTGTGTCCTAGAGAAGTTGTAAGTAAATAAATTACACTGCTCTCTCCCGGCCGCACAGGCATTCCGATTTACCAAAATGGGCGAGTTGCCGAATCCTTGTCACATTCGCACCCAACTAGGTGCTTCATAAATATAAATATTTCATAAGATCTCCTTAGAGGCTAGTTCCTTTGGCTAAGTCTGCTTCCAAGTTAAGGATGGAATTTCAACCCTTTGGGAATAACAGAATGCAATTAGTGCTCAAGGTTAGGTACATAAGCAGGGAACACGGTCCATGAAAGTCGAGCTGAGCTGCCATAGTGAGCCATACACATTTATGTCTCGACTATGGATAGTTTTATTAAAGGTTGTTGACCATATAGAAATGGAAGTTGCCTCTTGAACAGCTGAATAGCTTTAGCCAATTTGTTGGGTAAGCTTCAATGCAGTTCTGGAGTGCTGAAAGTTTGGTTTCAAGCCTGCTCTGCACCTAATTACTGCACGTCTTGGGATCCTCGCCGAAGGGTATGACTAATAAGGGAGCACATTGAGGAAGGGTGTGACTAATAAGGGAGTACATTGAGGATACATATTAGCCTTTCCTAGGGGGCAGGGTAAAGGAGATTTAGGACTCGCATCTTTTGACCTTAGGGCCTAGAGCTATAACGTCACATGATTTGATCTAGCACCATGTTGGTAATTATTAGTTAAGGAATATTGTGTTGTATTACAATGTGTATGGGCTCAATATTATTGGTGTCCTGTGTAGAATCTTATTGTGCATTAATTCTTCGACAACCTAGGACATCCAAGAAGAATATTGCAGTGGTTCTCTAACTTCTCCGACGGTGATAAGATGGGGCACACAAGAGGGGCGAAGGCACTGTCTCAATTTGCTTTTGTTAATCGAGACATCTGCTGGGAGGAGCTTGAGTGGAAGGGGAAACACGGGCAATCTCCGGCCATGGTTGCTACAAAGCCTCATTATTTCCTTGATTTGGATGTTCAACAGACTGTTGAAAACTTCATTGAATATGTACCGAAATTTTGGTCGTCACCCGAATTTGCTGATTCTTTGCAAGATGGTGAGATTTTGGTGATTGATACAAAATTCTTTGTAGATCTTTTTATTAATTTAATGTTCAGTGAGGATGAAAAAGAAGTCTGGGATGTTATAAGTGAGTTTATAATGGAGGAATCTTTCTCTTCTTTGTGTCACCACCTTCTCATTGTTCTGGGAGAGCAAGATTTATGTGTTTTCTTAGAATCACTCCGAAACATTCTCAGTACAAGAATATATCAGGTAGACTACAATACCCAGTCGTACTGGCTCGAGATGGTACTTTCAAGGTGCACTGGCTCTGTACCTATCGATCAGCTACTTCTCCTAAATGCTGTTGTAAATCAAGGCCGCCAGCTTCTCCGGCTTGTATGTGACGAAGAGAACAAAGAGGAAAAGGAAAAAATTAAAAGTACCATTGATCAGATCAGCATTTGTTCAAGCCACAGCAGTTTGAGTCTATTAATGGAAGAATGCTCAGAAACAAAGACCATTGAAGCTGTGAAATGGCTGGGTGTTCAGTCTTGGGTGCTTCAGTATAGATTATCAGAAGAGTGCTGTACTCCTCAGTCCTGGGAATCACTGTTCACTGATAACGGAATAAGTTTCCGCAAGTCTTGCAATTACGAGCTCTTACATCATGACGGATTCTCAGAGGAATGGGACTCTGATTTGGATGATAGGGTTTCTTTAAAAGTGAGAAGGAAGAAGAAAGAGAAGCGTAAAAAGAAAAGGAGAAAGAACCTTGATGAAGATGAGCTACTGGATCTTGATATGTCAAAAAACAAGATGAGTTTGGAGGCTGGTGCTGTCACTTGGTTGCTTTCCACTGATGGATATTCTACTTCATGGAGCAGTGTAAGTGTATTTAGCTCTTTTTTGTTATGATAACTCCCTCTGCTATAGATTCACTTTGAAATTACGAATGGCAATTATAGCGTTGTTATGCTCCGAAAATTAGTTTGTTGAACGAGCCGTCCTGCTTTATTAGAGAGCTGGTTCTGTTAAATATGATTTCACTTTCAAGAGTTTGTGCTTGGGTGGAAAACTAATTTTATGATTGTGAATGAGAAATATGCGTAAGGGAATGGAAGTGCTGTTATTTTAACTTTGCCAACATAATAATTTTGCAACAAAATCTTCTTGCCATCCTGACTTATTCGGTGCCTTTTTTTGTGTGCCTGAGCTGGAATCTGGTCCTTGCACTTCGTTTTCACAACAGTTTGGTTTGATTTTCGTACCATAAATAGTTGATTATTAACAAGAAACAGTTGTGTGAGCTTACCCCATTGTACTTTTGCTTCCTAGAAAGTTGGTACCCAAAAAGTTGCATTAGATCGTTTTCAAATTACAAAGTAATTATATATTTTTTTTTTTATAAACTAGTATTATAAGATCTTCTCCAGTACATCAGTTAAATAGTGGTTATGGTTAAACTATAAATAACTTGTTAAAAAATATGCAATACACTCTTTATTTGGTTCTTTGTTTTACAGGTTTCTATCACGCTCTCTATATTTAGAGAGTTAAGTAGAGATCTTCATATTTTCTGTAAGCACCATCTTGATGGTTATGCCTTGAATTCCTTTAACTCTCTTTTAGCATATATACGTGTCACATGTTATTTAAATAAAAAATGTAGCTAACATTTTTCGAGTAACGTACTAAAAATCTGCAGTAGGTAAAATAAAAATGTATGATCGTCATCAAATTATAAAGAACTTTTAACTAGTAGTATTGGAGATGCTCTGACATGCCTCTACATAAAATCCTTTTTACAGCTCTTGTTCTCTACATACCTGTCTGGCTTGGCTGAATATGGACGCCTATCTGTATAGATCATTTCCTTCTGGAGTCTTATCAGATTTTAAGTCAGTTCAGAACAGAGTGATAAATATAAAAAATATTTACTTGCATGTCTCTATGTACTAAACAATCAAGTATCTAAATTATATGATCTTTTGCAGGTGGATTTACCGGAACATCTATCAAAGCACTGCTTCTCAACGTGGATGAAGGTGATTCACGAAAGATGGAAAAACCAGGCTTAACTTTCTCAACCGTCATCATAAATTCACTATCCTACGCGGAATTTTGGAACCTGTCATTTAACCACTGCAGACATGTCCTGACTTTTAGGATGGCTTATTGTGGTACGTTCCTACCACTTAAAGGTACGAGGAAAAAAGCTTTTTGGAATTTGAATTGTATATCTTTGTGAACCCAAACGAGCTCAAGAAATTGATTCCGATTTTTATTAATTTTAGCAAGCAGCTATTAATGTCATCGACCAGAACGTGAAGTAGATACCATGATATGGTTTTGGCTAACTGAATTTGAGTCTGCTGAGACAGCCAGTTGAAACAGATTGCTATGGTTGGTTGTTGCAAGCAGGATGACTTTGCACATGTACTGGAAGATATCTAAGAGAGTTGACGACAACTTTGATGGAAGTGGTTGGGAGAAACTTGGTTAAAGCTCATTCATTGTTATTGTTTTTAAATAAAAAAATCTATCCAGGTTCATTTCTCTTCGTCTGCCTCTGACTTATCCAATTCGGTAAAAGTTGAATGGTGAATACAAACACTATTATGCACGAGGAGGTTCTGGAATAGCAAATTGTAATGAAGTGTTCTGTAATGTTTAGTAAAACAACTAGCTGACATTGGACACACATGATAAACATTTATTACACGTTCGACTTGCTATTTGTTGAGATTCCTTTTCTCTTTTTAGAACTGTGCATGATGCTATGAACTTAATTGAGCGGATTTAATATTTTGCAGTACTTCCGCACGACATCATGATTCGTGAACCAACTAGATTTTTTATCTTGTTACAAAGATTATCTTAATGAACTCGCAGATGTATATCTTGGACAAATTTGTAAATTGCAAAGACTTCCCTTGCACAGTTGAACCAAGCAGGTCTTCGAGCAGAACTTTATAATCTGCAGGTATTTGGGTATCCATTTGATATCAGTCATTGTAGTGCTTTCCAAGACTAACATAGTTTCAGCCTGTAAAGGAAAGTTATGGAAGTATTGTAGTGACCTTGGAGGGTTGATAGTCTTTGTTTATCCAAGCAGTGTCTGCAAGTCTGTTTTCGTTTCGGGTTGTCCACGTTAAACATGGTGGGTTGATACCAGCTTTGTATGTTAATAGTGATGCACTTGGGCAGGAGAAACCAAAATGGGTTATGGTGGTTGGGTTTTATGAGACTACAGAGGACATTTTAAGGGTTTGGTACAGAAGACCACTGTTGGATCTTCAAACAATGGACAGCTACAGAAATCAATAGCAGATTTCTGGTATAAAGATCTATAAAAGCAACGGTGGGAAAATGGAAGTATGTTGTAGGATATCAGGAGATAGGTGGTCTTTGGAGATGAACACAAGCTCGGGTTGAATATGCGGCCGAGGTAAACAAGAAAGTGGATTGTCAGCTCAGGCTCGCAGCTGTGATTGCTATATGGAATGTGTGGAAATGCAGGAACTCATCTGTCTTTAGCAACGTGAAGCCAAACCTAGAAGCGGCAATCTTTTGGAGCAAGAAAGAATTCCTTGAGAGTATGAATGTGTACCATTCCAAGCAGAAGACTATCAGTGAGTGGATGCTCCTAAAGTTAAGAAGGTGAAAAATGTAAAATGGAAGCCACCTCCCCTAAACACACTGAAGTGTAATGTGGATGCTGCTTGGAATGTGTCTAATGGGAATGCTCTTGAGGGATCATGAAGGTATGTTAATTGAACGGGATTGGGCCACAGAAAAATGTAGTAATGCCACCACCTGTGCAGAAGCTTTTTTTTTTTTTTTTTTTTTTTTTTGAGGGAATGTGCAGAAGCTTTAGCTCTCAGATTAGCCACTTCAAAACTGCAAGAGAGGTTTTAAACAAATATATGTTTTGAAGTTGATTGTTATATGGTTGCAAATAGTACCAACAATGAATTCAAGTAATGGTGGATGATATACAGAAGCAGATGAAATCTAGATGTTGGAAGGTAATATTGGTTCCTAGCTCTGCAAATTTGGCAGCTGATCTTTTAGTGAAAACTGCTAGATTTGAAAGTGCTTTTTTTTTGGGAAATAAACACAACAGACTACAACCCTCCACTCATGCGGATCATATCCCTAAATGACTAGTCTCTCTTCTTGGTCTCTTCCTTTTCTGGGAAGCGCATCAACCACAATGTTGGTGTTTCTGTGGATGTGCACAAGGTCGCATTGGCATCCTTGGAGAAGGGTTTGGATTTCCTGAATGATGACTGAGAAAGTGTGGTCCTTCCAACCCCCCCCCCCCCCCCCCACCCCTACAAAATAAGGTTGGCAGCTTTAAGAGAGTCAGATTCCACAACCACCTCCTTCAGATTCATCTGGGGGACCAACACCAAGCCTCTATGAATTCCCCAGAGCTATGCCTCCATCACTGAGTTGTAGCCGATATTACCCATATAGCCTTTGATCATTTCTCAGCTTCATCCCTAAAGACTCTTCCATAACCTGCAAGGCCATTCCCTTCCTTCCTGCTTCCATCAGTGTTAAGTTTGATTTTCCCTGCACAAGGAGGAAGGCAATTAGATCTTATCACAGAGCCCTTCTCAGTGGTGTCCTTAGAGTTGAAGGCTAGAATAATCTCATCAGTCATCTTTTGAGCATTAAAAACTTTAATATGCAGCGGGGTACTAAGCTGGTTGAAGCAAAAATTATTGCGACATATACAGATAGACCAACAACAGCTAATGAAAAGAATTTTACGCTCATAACTTTGAGTGACATCATTGAGATTGTAAGTAAACCAATCCTGAAAACTGTTAAGAAACAGTTGGGAACACCAGTGAGGGGGAAAATCATTGTCCACAACCCAAGAGGTTTTAGGACAACTTCTGAACATATGGTTCAAATCCTCACTAGCTCCAGGACAGTGAGGAGAAGAACCATCAAGAGTGAGACCTCTACAGAGTCTTGGTGATTTGTGAGTAACTTTCCATGCTTGATTTTCCAAACAAAGATAATTAGTTTCATAGGCATTTTGATTTTTCTGATCCACTTCCAATTCTCTCCCACATACTCATTACAAGCTATAAGCTCATAAGCAGAGGCAACAGTAAATGAGCCATTACTAGTCCCTGACCAGAAGCACTTATCAACAGTGTTAGGATCACGAGGAATGCTCTCAGCATTGATGGTATCAAGAATGTCCATAGGCAAGATATACTTAACCAAGTTAGTATTCCAGCACCTATTCTCATCAATAAGAAGACCCACAATGAGTTTGGGATCAAAGGTGATATCAACGAACTTTTCTTGGAGGGAGAAGTTCACAATCCAATTATCTTTCCAATTAGAAATGGTTTTGCCATTCCCCACTTTCAATTGAAGGTGTTTAGCAATGAATTTCCCAGAATCAATGAAGTTGGCTCAAGAATTTGGTTCAAGAAGTTGATGATAGTGATAGTTATGTGTTGACTTCTAAAGCGGCTGGTGTGGATATAAGGTTAGACCACAAAGCTTTTGCCAAAGTCTTGGGAGTACCTAGGAAGTATAGGGTACATGAACATCCAGATTGGAGGTACTGTTTTGAGTTAGCCAAATCCATATTTTTCTTGGAGGGTACACCAACTGGACCCAAACAGTTAACACACTTTGTGTTCAACTGTGAAGCCAAAATCATATTCTCAATTATCATGAGGTGTGTAGTATCAAGGGAGCATTCTAAAGAGCTGGTGACTGACAGGGTGTTAGTTCTGATGTACTTAATCTGTCAAGGCTTTGAAGTTGATTTGCCTACTGTAATCATGGAGCATATGGTTTAATGTGAAGCTAGAAATAGGAATCACTCTTTGCCTTATGCAAATCTGTTACCACTGTTCTTTAAACACTTTGAGGTGCCCATAGAGGATGAGGAGAAGATTACAAGTGGTTTTGGGTTGGTTGATGAAGCATCACTTCAAAAGATTGGTGTTGTTCAGACTGGTAAGGGGAAGTGGAGATTCTATCATGAGTTGTCTGCAAAAGAGCTGAAAGAGAAGGAGTACATCAAATCCAGAGCAGCAACAACATCAAAGGCTTCTGGTAACTTAGATTTTCTCAGGTTTTGGATATAGTTGAGGTCTTAGAGGATGGTATTAAAGATCTTAGACAAGGGTTGTTTGATCTATCTACTGATTTTGTGAAGTTCAAAGGTTTGGTGACTTCAAGTTGGATGTGATAATCAATGGTTTGAACTTGGAGAAGATACCATCTGCTGAGAGTAGAGACACCGGTATTGATTCAGATGAAGTTATTGGGGAAGTGCTGAAGAAGAAGAAGAAGAAGAAGAAGAAGAAGAAGAAGAAGAAGAAGAATAAGAAGAAGAAGAAGAAGAAGAAGAAGGTTCCAATAGTTCTTGCTTCAAAGGATTTGTTTGAACAGACTGATGATGAAGCTGGTGGTGAGGAAACTGCTGAGAAAAATACTGCAACAATGGAAGTGGTAATTGCTGAAGTGGTTGTTGATGTAGAGGCTGAAAATGTAGAAGCACATGATGAGACTGTGGATGAACAAGCTGAGCATGTGGAAGAGAAAGCTGAGATTGGTGAAGAATCAGATGCAGAAACAGCAGAGGAATAGCAAGTGGAGACTGAGGACAAAGGCAAAACTCAAAGTGGAAAGAAGACTGCTAAGAAAAGTGCTGGTGTTGGAACCTCAAAGCCTTGAAACCTCTTCTTTCTGATCTTTTCTTTCTCTCTCTCTCTCTCTCTTTCAAAGTCATGAAGTGTTTTTATTTATTTTTATTTTCAAAAACCTCTGAACAAGATCCTACATTTCTTTTACTCTTTTGATGGAAGTCAAAAAGGAAGAAAAGATTTATGTGATATTTGTTGATATTTGCTAGGTTTTATTACTGAGTTTTTGTAATATTTTGGATGATGCTGTAGGATACAGGTTTTTGTCTATGCTATCAGTTTGTTTTTATATATTTGTGATGTGTTAAATAAGTTGAAATTTTCTGATTATATCATGTTAAGTTTTAATGTGGACATTAAGTTGCAGGATATCTTGGAAAGCAATAATATTTGTTTTGTCTTTCATCAATGGGAAGATTGATAGTTCAGGCTCATAAGTTTGAATGAGTTTACAAACTCAGGGGGAGTTTTATCTTTGATGATGAAAGCCACAAGATTAGAGACACTAAGTCTCAAAGCTCCAAAGCTTTGAGATACTGTAGTGCTTATGCTAATTATATTGTGCCTAACTGTTTCTGTGATTGCAGGCTTGGATACTGGATTGAGTGATGAGTTTATCATTCAATATTGTCTCTTTAAAAAATTATTGAGTCTATGATTAGATTATATAAGTCTCACATATTGCAGGATTCGGTTTTAAGTTCAAACTTGTGAACTGGCAATCAAAGTTCCAAAGGTTTGAGATTGCCTTATGCTCTTAACTGATGAATTGTGCTTAACTATTTTCTGTATGCAGGAAGACTTAGATGGATTCAAAACTGGATAATGATTTATTCTAACTCTTTATTATGTTATTGATCTTGTCTTACATACACATACACACACACACACATGTGGCTATTTATATTGAATTTTATCTAAGGCAAGAATAGCTAGGGTTTATGTATGAACTGTCTATCTAACATATCAGATCCTGTAACTATATTGTCTGGATTGTGTTTGATCTTAGTTGCTGAGTACATGCAGGTTTGTTGGTCGTCCAAACGTCCCTATACAAACTTTATAGCTATCCAAACATAGATGTTGAAAGAAGCATATCAGGGGTGAGGATTTGTAGGAATTCAGTTCCTAAAAATCTCTCAAGTAGTTGCAGGTTGTTGATAAAATCAAGAGTTTGAATTTCAAACAAGATATACAGAGCGAGAGGCTGATCAACAGAGAAATTGAAGAGAGTTTCATACGTTGGAAATCAAGTTACACATCTCTTCATTCATTCAAGCCATTCAACACTGCAAGAGAAAAAGATCATTCATCAAATCTGAAGAACACTTCCAAGCTTCATTTGCTTATCTTTTCTGTGTTCTTCAAAATGTACTGAATTTGTATTATTCATTCTTAGTTTCTCAACCTCACAAACTTAGAAGTTTAGTTGTTCAAGTGAACAACAAGAGGTTCTTATTATTTCAACATGTTGTAGCTGTTACTAGATAGGTTGGGAACCACAAGCTGTATAAGTGTATGGTAGCTCACTTAGACTTAAGATCTAGGGATAAATTTGGGTGATTAATAAGAAGTGTGTTGAAATCCTGGAGGGATTAGATCCCTCGGGCAGAGACTGGGTCCAATTGTGACTGAACTCTGTAAAAGTCCTTGTGTTCTTTAGCTTTACTTTGTTGTTTTTTATTCGTGTTGCTATTCAGTTCAGAACAGGTAACTCCAAAGTTTTGGAGGATTTTCTATCTCAAAGCTTCGAAGCATCTGATAGTTGCAATTCTGTCTCCAGCTATTCAAATCTTTTCCAAAGCTTTGAGATTCTACTTGCACATTAGCTTAAAGTTTTCAAAGCCTAATTTTAAGAAAAAGTTTCCATACTCTATTCACCCCCCCCCCCCCACCCACACACACCCTCTAGAGTATTAGATACTTGCATCATTTTTTCTTGTTTGGACGAGAAAGGTTTTACTGTTTCAATAAAGGACAAATGTTTCTCCATTTATTTTGATAGTATGCATTATTGTAGTGCGCATTTGTCTAATGGATTTTATATCCTTGATCTGAATTATTCCGTCTATAACATAAATACCAAGAGGATTAAAACAAATTAATTTAAATCTTACCTATTTTTGGCACTGTCGTTTAGGCCATATAAATGAGAAATGCATCTCTAGACTCCATAAGGATGGATTGCTAGACTCATTTGATTATGAATCATATGTGTTAACTTAGAAAATATTATTGACGGAGATAACTAGTGCTAGAACAACTATTAGTTTTAATAGACTATCTAAGGACTAATAATTTAAATATACTTTCACTTATTTACAATATGTCCTACACGCCCCCGCAAGATGGAGGATCTGGTGGAGACTCCAATCTTGGAACGCAACGAGAGAAGCGGTCCACAGGAGAGTGGTTTCGTGAGACAATCTGCCAGTTGATCTTGAGAAGAAACATGAGAGACGCAGAGAATGCCAGCATGAACCTGTTCCCGGACAAAGTTGAAGTCAAGGGCAACATGCTTCATGCGAGAATGAAACACCGGGTTGGAGCAAACATAATTGGTCCCCATGTTGTCACAATAGATGACAGGTGCAGCCTGCAATGGAGCACCAAGTTCAGCAAGAAGTGAAGAGAGCCAGCGTAATTCAGCGGACGCAGCTGCTACAGCACGATATTCAGCCTCAGTTGATGAACGAGCAACGGTGCGTTGTTTCCGTGAGCCCCAGGAGATAGGGGAACCTCCAAGATACACAATATAACCAGATGTGGACGTATAGTCATCTTTGTTCCCTGCCCAATCAGCATCAGAGAACGCATAGAGAGTGCGTGGCCCACGACAAAGAACTAAGCCAAGATCAGTTGTGCCATGTAAGTACCGTAGCATACGCTTGACTGCATTCCAATGAGATGTTGTTGGTTTGTGCATGAACTGAGAGAGCCGATTAACGGCAAAGGAGATGTCTGGCCGAGTGAGGGAGAGATATTGCAGACTCCCAACAGCCATCCGATATTCCTTGGCATCGGAAAGAGCGGTGCCACTGGTGATGCGAAGATCAGCTGAAGTATCCATGGGCGTCTGAACAGGATTGGCCGAGGACATGCCGAGACGTTGGAGAAGATCAAGGATGTACTTCTGCTGCGATAAGATCAGGCCCTGAGGATGCGGTAAAACCTCTACACCGAGGAAATATGACAGATCACCAAGATCTTTGAGAGAGAACCTGCGAGAAAGATCAAGGATGCATCGCTGGACAGCAGAGGTGTCAGATCCAGTAATTATAATATCGTCCACATATACCAGGAGATATAGGATAACACCCGAGTGACGATATATGAAAAGAGATGTATCCGCACGAGAGTTCACAAAGCCTTGCTGAAGCAGAAAATGACGGAGTTCTGCATACCATGCCCTTGGGGCCTGCTTGAGGCCATAGATCGCCCTGTTAAGGCGGCAGACATGATGTGGACGATCTAGGTCCACAAATCCAGGAGGCTGCTGCATATATACTGTCTCATGAAGTGAGCCCTGCAGAAAGGCATTATTGACATCCAACTGTCTGATAATCCAATGTTGAGATACTGCAATAGAAAGCACGAGCCGAATGGTAGATGGTTTGACAACCGGGCTGAAAGTGTCATGGTAGTCAATGTCGGGCCGTTGATGAAACCCCTTGGCAACTAAACGAGCCTTTTACCTGTCAACAGACCCGTCGGGATTACGCTTCACGCGAAATACCCACCTGCAACCAACCAGATTAGTGGCACTAGACGGTAAAACAAGATCCCACGTGTTATTCTGAACAAGGGCATCAAGCTCGGCAGCCATAGCCGTGCGCCACTGAGGATGCCTCAAGGCCTCAGTGACAGAAGTGGGTTCGCTATCTTTATCATTGATAGGGGCAGTGACAGTGAAGGTGTAACGAGGAGTATTACGAAGGGTGCCGTCACGGGAGCGGGTGACCATAGGATGTGTGGAAGCTGGTGGAGAAGCAACTGGGGGAGGAGCTGGATTGACTGGGGGCTGGGGTTCGGCCACATGTGGTAGAGGCTCGGAGGGTGTGGTGGTACGACGAACATAGTGTTTGCCGGAGTATCTGTGAGGCGCATGTATATCTGGTGGAGGAATGGACGTCTGGGCAACGACTGTAGGCCGTGTAGGCCGCATATCAGATGTTGGGGATGGTAAAGTGAGTATACTGGTGGTAGGTGAGAACCACAAGGAGACAAGATCGTCTGTGGTAGAGGGTCGTCGGTCAACTGAGAAGAGAATGGGAAGGAGGACTCGTCAAACTGAACATGTCGAGACACGTACAAACGATGAGATGTAACATCAAGGCAAAGATATGCACTTTGTGTTAAGGAGTAGCCGACAAAGACACACGGGGTGGACTGGTCATCCAATTTGTGGGTGGTGTAGGGACGGAGGTAGGGATAACAGAGACATCCAAAGACTCGGAGTTTGGTGTAGTTGGGTTGTTGTTGGAAGATGACCTCAAACGGAGAACGAAATTTGAGATTTCGTGTAGGCAGACGATTAATAAGATAGACGGCTGCAGTGAATGCATAGGGCCAGTAGTGAGTAGGCATAGACGCATGATGGAGTAGGGCAAGGCCAGTTTCGACAATGTGTCGATGGCGCCTTTCAGAGTAGCCATTGTGTTCAGGTGTATGAGGTGGAGAGTTAAGGTGAGATATACCGTGGGTTGAAAGATAGTTGCGGAGGCCAATGTATTCACGACCATTGTCGGAGTAAAGAGTTTTGAGAGGCAATGAGAATAACTTTTCGACAACGGCACGCCAACGAACAAAGATATCGTGTAGCTGAGATTTACGTTGCATCGAATAAAACCAAATGTACTTAGAATAATGATCAACAAATACGACATAATATTTGGAGCCATCATGAGATAGAATGGGGGAAGTCCAGACATCCGAGAAAACCACCTCAAGGGGTCGAGAAGATTTTATATTAGAAGTGTGAAACGGAATTTTATGACTCTTGATGCATTGACATGCATTACAGGACTCAGACTCTTTGCTACTACTGAACGGAAGTAAAAACTTGGACACCACTTGACGACAAATTGTGCCAGCTGGATGACCGAGACGACTGTGCCATGAACGAAAGGACGGACGAGACTCAGTGACGAGTGCCAGCGAGGGAGTGGATGCTGGCCACTCATAGACCCCAACTTTAAGTGGTCCGGTCAGAATAGGCGCCCCCGTGGTTCGATCCTTCAAAACAAAACCAACATAACTGAATTCAGCCACAAGATTGTTAGAGGAGCAGAGCTGAGAGACGGATATAAGATTTTTCTGAATGGCTGGAACACAAAGAACGTTATTAAGCTGAAAAGTATGAGACGAAGAGGATAAAGATAGCGAACCAGTGTGGGCGATTGGCAGACTAGTGCCATCACCAATCATGACATCATCGCCGTAGTTGTATGGCTGATGGAGCGATAGATTGGCCAGATCAGAGGTGATATGATGAGTAGCTCCGCTATCGAGCAGCCAAGACGGTGTGGGTGGCACTCCTGACTGAGCCGTGACCACATGAGCACGCGGAGTCCAGGAGGAGGACTGCGAAGGGTACCCTGGGTTGTTGTTGTAGCCTGTACGAGGAGCTGAGGGACGAGGAGACCCGGAATCATGATATTGCTGGAGCATCCAGCCGAATTGTGAGTACTCACGAATACGATGACCTTGCGCACCACAACCCTGACAGAACCCCTTAAACGGACGTGGCGGTTGGGGACCTGATTGAGTAGACGGGGAGTACCAGCCTGATGAAGGGGGAGGAGGGGGTGGCGAGGTCCACTCGGGTTGATACGAAGGTGGAAACTGCTGTTGTGTGTTTGTATACTGCTGATGGTTCGATCGACCGGTGTGCCCGCGACCACGCCCACGACCTTTATGCTGAGGACCAAAGGAGGCATGGGCTGAAGCAGGAGTGGATAGTGAAGAATTCGGCTGAGTTTTAGCAAAGAACTGCTCCTGTTGCGTTAGTTTCTCGAAGAGCTCCTCAAAGCCAATATCCGTGTCTCGTGCTTTAATGGCTGCAACAATGGGGAAGTAAATCTCATTAAGTCCATCAAGAATTCGATCCACCACGTCAGATTCATCCATAGGCTTGCCTAGGAGAGCCAGTTCGTCTGCTTTGTGTTTCACAAAATGCATAAAAGCGGATATTGTCCGCGTTCCTTGCCGTGGGTTTTTCAGATGTTCCTTGATTTGATTTATGTGGCCACGAGTTGGGCGAGCATAAATGTTGTGAAGGGTACGCCAAACGTCAAAAGCTGTGTGCGCAGTGGTGATGTGCGACAAGGCAGATTGTGACAAAGTGCTTGCAAGGAAGGCAAACACCAGTTGGTCCTGCTGAAACCAGGACGTGTATGCCGAGTTCGGTTGAAGGGCTGTGACGCCGGTGCTACCAGAAGAGGCGGACGAAGAGTCCGTGGCAGAAACCGCCACTGTTTGTGTTGGCTGACCCGTTCCGGCTGTCGGGTTGGCTTCGGAAGCCGTTGTTTGAGTTTCTGTTGAGGGCGCGATTAGAGGCGGTGGTGGCGGCTTTGTTCCGTCAACATGACCCAGCAGTCCATGGCCGGTGAGAAGCGCCTGAACTTGGACCTTCCAAGTCAGGAAGTTAGCACCATCAAGTTTGTTGAGCGTCGGAGGAGCGACGACCACGATGAGTGGCTGCGAGGGATCATTCGGATCTGGGACAAAAGTATTACCTGGAGCCATGCCGGAAAAGATGAGGGAACGACTGTTGATCGATCCTCTGATGCGCGGCGACGGCTACCTAGGGTTTGGAGCAGGATCACAAACCTGCTCTGATACCATGTTAACTTAGAAAATATTATTGACGGAGATAACTTGTGCTAGAACAACTATTAGTTTTAATAGACTATCTAAGGACTAATAATGTAAATATACTTTCACTTATTTACAATATGTCCTACAATATGAGACATGTGAATCTTGTTTATTAGGAAAAATGACAAAGTCCCCTTTCAATAAGAAATGTGAGAGGACTATGGTTAAACCTTTTCCCCAGTCGCAATGAACAAACCAATTCAAATCCTACTTGCTATTGCAGCTTATCACGACTATGAGATTTGGCAGCTGGATGTCAAAACAACATTCATGTAAGGAAACCTCCTTGAGGATGTGTGACACCACTGGAGGGTTTTGAGGATCCAGAGCATGCCAACAAAGTCTATAAGCTACAACGATCCATTTATGGATTGAAGCAAGCTTCTAGGAATTGGAATCAACGTTTTGATGACTTGGTCAAAGATTTTGGCTTCATCAAGAACGAAGATGAGCCTTGTGTTTACAAGAAGGTTAGTGGGAGTTCTGTTGTGTTTCTGATCTTGTATGTGGATGACATACTACTCATTGGAAACGACATTCCAACCTTGCAATGTGTTAAAGATTGGTTAGGTAAGTGTTTCGCAATGAAGGACTTAGGCGATGCAACTTATATACTTGGTATCAAAATCTATAGGGATAAATCTAGGAAGCTACTCGACCTAAGCCAAAGTACATATATTGACAAGGTGTTGAAACGGTTCAACATGCAAGAATCAAAGAAAGGATTCTTGCCCATGTCACATGGAGTCACCCTTTCGAAGGCTAACTGTCCCTCCAATGAGATTGAGAAGGAACACATGAGTAGAGTTCCCTATGCATCGGCCATAGGATCTATCATGTACGCCATGTTGTGTACTAGACCAGATGTGGCATACGCGTTGAGTATGGCAAGCAGATATCAGTCTAATCCGGGTGAGAGTCATTGGATTGCTGTCAAGAACATACTTAAGTACTTGAGAATAACTAAGGATGCGTTCTTGATATTTGGAGGTAAGGAAGAACTCAGTGTAATTGGTTACACTGACGCAAGCTCCCAAACCAACAAGGATGACTACAGATCGCAGTCGGGCTATGTGTTTTGCCTGAATGGAGGAGATGTGAGCTAGAAGAGTTCCAAGCTAGAGATAGTTG
This sequence comes from Linanthus parryae, assembly GCA_023055425.1. Classification (NCBI taxonomy): domain Eukaryota; kingdom Viridiplantae; phylum Streptophyta; class Magnoliopsida; order Ericales; family Polemoniaceae; genus Linanthus; species Linanthus parryae. The sequence goes on from JALGPY010000029.1 coordinate 2,944,428, forward strand.
CTGATTCGACAACTAAAGTTGAGTACATTGATGTTTCAGGCGCAACAAAGGAGGCAGCTTGGATAAAGAAGTTTATCACTGAGCTTCGTGTGGTTCCTAGCATTGTGGTATAGGGTTTTGTAACGGATTACGAGGCGGAAAAACAATAATAATTATCCGCACGAGACCCTCCAAGGATTAGAGGAAGAGACATCATAACAATAGTGAAGGTTCTAGTAACAATTATCTTGTTTGTCTCATGTGATGACATCAAACGCAAAATATTGTTTGCGTCTCTACAGCTAGTCCACGCCTAGGATCAAGAACTAGATTCATCCACGTCTTGTGCTAGCAACCGGTGGAAGAAGGAAGAAGAATCACACAAAACGAGCACCCAATGTCGCGCCTACAAGAGGTTGATAGCAATGGAAGGCGGAACGGGGGGTCGGGTTCGGCCCTTTCTTGTCTTAGCTCTCTCCTTTCTTTGTTCTCTCTCACTCAATGTATGTTATGCGAATTAGTGAGAAAAATAAGCTAGGAGTGTCTTGTATATAGTCCAACAACTCATTTCTAACTACATAAAGGACCCTATCTTAATCATGTCCATACACGGATTAGTCCAACTTGCAAATTAGTCATACTAAGTTTGCAAGTAGTTGCGTATTGATCCTTCTATTTAATTAACCATATTAAATTAATTCCCAAGTCTAGTTTAACCCATATGGCGTGTGACTCCATAGGTTTGTACTTAGTTGGTAGTAACGATTACTAACATGGGGTGGTGTCTAGGAACACATCCATGCCACCCAACTAATAGAAATAGTTGTTAGTTTGACAAACCTTGTGCAAGTATTGTCTCATCCATTTGTCTCTATATCCGGATTGGACACGAGACATACAAGTCACACTCGTATATCCAATACATAGTTTCTCGATCCTTGGAATAGTCTTATCCATGCAGATAACATCAATATCCTATATTGATTTATCTGAGTCTGGCCAGAAAGTCAATAAGCACCATCCCTCGAGTGGCCGTGGATATTTGCTCCCGTTATGTGGGAGGGAAAAATTCTATCTACATCACTACCATATCTAAGCTTGCTTCCTATTGTGTCCGATGAGCGCCTTTATAACTACCAGTCACGGTGTAGCGTTTGACGATATCAAAACATAATATTCCACAACTAGAGGATCTAGTGACTTCAAGTCTAAGGATGACAATACCGTTGTCACTACAAGAAGCACTTGTGACTTCATATAGCATGTATGTAGTCTCCTCGTTGTGGGTCAATCGAGTATGTTATTACCCTTAATGCATACCAAAGTGTTGGATCGTGTCCATATCAATCATACCCCATACTAGTCTATAGTTGATCGTCATATTAACTAATATAATTGACTAGGGATATTTAAGATAAACAACACATTTTCAATATAAAGACTTCATTATATTAAATATCTCCATAAATAATACAATGAATATTTTAGCCAAAAGTAATGTTCATACTAAATAAGATTGCCTCTAGGGCATCTATTCTAACAGTCTCCCACTTGCACTAGAGCCAATCTGGTGCATCTCGTATGCCAATAGATCTAGTGTGTCCTTCATGCTTGCACTGAAAAAACGGCTTCGTGAGAGGATCTGACATATTCTCATCTGTAGGAATCTTGCATATCTTCACATCTCCTCTATCGATGATATCTCGAATAAGATGGAACTTCCTGAGCACGTGTTTGAATTTATGGTGTAATATGGGTTCCTTTGATTGTGTGATCGCTCCAGTGCTATCACAATACAATTCTATTGGATCCACAATGCTCGGAACCACACCAAGCTCAGTAATGAAATTCCTAATCCAAACAGATTCCTTTGCTGCGCCACTTACAACAATGTACTCAGCCTCAGTTGTAAAATCAGCAACCGTGTCTTGCTTGGAACTCTTTCATCTCACAGCTCCTCCATTCAGGCAATACACAAATCCCAACTGCAATCTGAAATCATCTTTGTCGGTTTGGAAGATTGCATCCGTGTAACCCCTTACACGCAGCTCTTCCTCCCCTCCATAGATCAAGAACGCATCCTTATTTCTTCTCAAGTACTTTAGGATGTTCTTGACCGCTATCCAGTGACTCTCACCCGGATTAAACTGGTATCTGCTGATCATAATCAACGCGTATGACACATCTATTCTAGTACATAACATGGCGTACATGATGGATCCTATAGCCAAAGCATAGGGAACCTGACTCATGCGGTCCTTCTCAATCTCATTGGAAGGACAATCATTCTTCGAAAGAGTGATTCCATGCGACATGGGCAAGAATCCCTTCTTGGAATCTTGCGTGGTGAACCAACTCAACACCTTGTCTATATATGTACTTTGACTTAGGCCAGCAGCTTCCTCGATCTATCTCTATAGATCTTGATACAAAGTATATAAGTTGCACCCCTTAAGTCTTTCATTGTGAAACACTTTCCTGGCCAATCTTTAAAATATTACAGCATGGGAATGTCGATTCCAATGAGTAGTATGTCATCCACATACAAGACCAGAAATATAACAGAGCTTCCACTAACCTTCTTGTGGACACGAGATTCATCTTCGTTCTTGTTGAAGTCAAACTCTTTGACTGCTTCATCAAAACGTCGATTCCAACTCCTAGAAGTTGGCTTCAATCCATAAATGGATCGTTGCAACTTGCAAACTTTATTTTCATGTTCTAGATCCACAAAACCCTCAGGTTGTGTCATGTAGACGTACTCGAGGAGGTTTCCATACAGAAATGCTGTTTTGACATCCATCTGCCAAATCTCATAGTCGTAGTAAGCTGAAATAGCAAGTAGGATTCGGATAGATTTGGTCATTGCGACTGGTGAAAAGGTTTCATCATAGTCTATACCATAAATCTGTCTGAATACTTTTGCCACCAATCGGCCCTTATTGGTAATCACATTACCATCCATGTCGGTCTTCTTCTTAAGGACCCATTTGCACCCTATGGGTCGCACCCCTTGGGGTGGTTCCGCCAAAGTCCATACTTTGTTGGTATACATGGATTCCATCTCGGATTCCGTGGCTTTACGCCACTTCTGAGAGTCCGGCCCTTTCATGGCCTCTCCATAGGTAGTAGGCTCATCATCTGTGAACAACGTGTCACCAGACTCAGTCACGAGAATTCCATACCTCTCTGGCTCCTGGCGCACTCTACTCGACCTACGGAGCACATGTGTTACTTGAACAGGTTCATCCACAACATCTTGTGGTTCATGTTCATGTTCCATAGTAGGATCAGTGTTTCGTAGTTCTTGAACTTCTTCAAGTTCTACAGTCCGCCCACTTGCTTCTTTAGAGACAAACTCTCTTTCTAGAAAGATGCCGGACCGGGAAACAAACACTTTGTTCACGGTTAGATTGTAGAAATAATATCCCTTAGTTTCTTTCGGGTATCCCACAAACTTATACTTATCCGGCTTAGGCCCGAGCTTTTCTAATTGTGGAAGATCAGTTTGACACATCATAGATCGAACCATATGGAGTCTTCATGACCGATTTGGATGGAACACGGTTACTAGTGAAAGTTGCACACAATAGAGTGTAGCCCCAAAATGATAATGGAAGATCAGTTTGACACATCATAGATCGAACCATGTCTAACAGTGTTCGATTCCTCCTCTCAAACACCCCATTCCATTGTGGCTTTCCGAGTGGAGTGAGTTGGGATATTATCCCACACTCTCTAAGATAGTCATCAAACTCTTGACTCAAGTATTCTCCTCCACGATCGCATCGTAGAGCCTCAATACTTTTTCCAAGCTGCTTCTCTACTTCATTCTTGAATTCTTTGAAATTTTCAAAGGATTTGTATTTGGCCTTCATAAGGTATACAAATCCATATCTACTAAAATCATCAGTAAATGTAATAAAGTAGACATAACCACCCCTCGCAGGCGTGGAAAATGGCCCATATACATTAGTATGCACGAGCACCAATTGCTCACTAGTCCTCTGACCTTTCTTATTGAAAGGGGACTTTGTCATCTTGTTAATAAACAAGCTTCGCATGTCTCATATGATTCAAAATCAAATGAGTCTAGAAATCCATCCTTATGGAGTCTTGATACACGTTTCTCGTTTATATAGCCTAGACGACAGTGCCATAGATAAGCGGGATTTAAATCATTCGTTTTTAATCCTCTTGGTATTTATGTTATAGACAGAATTGCTTAGATCAAGGATATATAATCAATCCATTCAATAATTGCGCACTACAATAGTGAATACTATTAAAATAAATGGAGTAACAAATTTCCTTTATTAAAATAGCAAAACCATCCTTGTCCAAACAGGAAATAGAAATAATGTTTCTCCTCATAGTAGGCACACAATAGCAATTATTTAATTATAAAACTAATCCTGAAGGAAAAAACAGCTCGTACACGCCTACGACCAATGCAGCAACCTTTGCTCCATTCCCAACGCGCAGATCTATCTCTCCGTTAGGCAATGTTCTACTTCTCTTTAGATCCTGCACATTTTGACAAATGTGAGATCCACATGCAGTATCCAATACCCAAGATGAAGAGATAGTTGAATTTGTAGGGTTTTGATCATGGATACGTAGCGGAAAAGACAAATTATCCATTCAATACCCTCCAAGGATCACAGGAAGAGAATCATAACGATGGTAAAGGAAGAATCATGTTACGCACCTTAGGGTAATTCCTGTGATGACTTGTAAAGGAATTGTGTCACGTCTCTACGATTGATCCACGCCTAGAGTTTAGATCTAGATCTTCCTTCTCCTTTGTTCTGGCTTGGACCGGAGGAAGAGGAAGAAGAAATCACACAACCGGGTAACAAAGAGGCTCCGGCCTCCTTGCTTTGGCCGACGGGGACGGGCAGCTCAAGGGGGTCGGGTTCGGACCTCCTTGTTGCTTACTCTCTCCTTTTGTTCTCTCCCACTCACTTATGATATGAGAATTAGTGTGGGAAGGAAGCTATGAACATCCTTTATAGAGTCCAACAACTCCTTGTCAACTACCTAAAGGCCTTTCCTAATCCAACGTCAATTCGGATTAGTCCCTTCCTTGCATATTAGTCCTACTAAGTTTGCAAGGTATTGCAAAGTGATCCTTCTAATTAATTAATCACATTAATTAATTTCCCAATCTAGTTCAACCCTATCTAGTGTGTGACCCCATAGGTTCTATCTACTTGGTAGCAATAATTTGCTAATATGGAGCGGTCTCTAGCATGACATTCATTCTAGCCAACTAATAGAATAGTCATCCGACAAACCTTGAGCAAGTAATTGTCGCATCCCTTTGTCTCTATATCCGGGTTGGACATGAGACATACAAGTCACACTCGTATATCCAATCCATAGTTTCTCGATCCTAGGAATAGCCTTATTCGTGCAAATAACATCAATATCCTATATTGATTTATTTGAGTCTGGCCAAACATTCCATAAGCACTATCCCTAGAGTGGCCTCGGATATTTTCTCCCGTTATGTGGGATGGAAAAATTCTATCTACGTCTACTACGATTTCTAAGCTTGCTTCTTATTGTATCCGGTACACGTCTTTATAGCTACCCAGTTACGGTGTAGCGTTTGACGCTACCAAAATCACAATGATTCCACAGCTAGACAATCTAGTGACTTCAGGTCTAAGGATGACAATAACGTTGTCACCACGAGAAGCGCTTGTGACTCCACATAACATGTATGTAGCATTCTGGGAGATGGGTCAATCCAGTGCGCCATTACCCTTAATGCACACCCATGTGTTGGATCATGATATCTCCATATCAATCCAACCCCATACTAGTCTATAGATGATTGTCCCACCAATCAAATGAGTCTAGAAATCCATCTTTATGGAGTCTAGATACATGTTTCTCGTTTATGTGGCCTAAACGAAAGTGCCATAAGTAAGCAGGATTTGAATCATTTATTTTAATCTTCTTAGTATTAATGTTTTAGACAGGATTGCTTAGATCAAGGACATATAGTCCATTAAATAATTGCACACTACAATTGTGAATATTATTAAAATAAATGGAACAACAATTGTTCTTTATTGAAATAATAAAACCTTCCTTCTCCAAACAAGAAATACAAATAATGTTTCTGCTCATAGCAGGCACAAAATAGCAACTATTTAATTCTAAAACTAATCCTGAAGGTAGAGACAGCTCGCACACGCCTACGGCCAATTTAGCAACCTTTGCTCCATTCCCAACGGGCAGGTCTATCTCCCCTTTAGCCAATCTTCTACTTCTCTTTAGATCCTGCACATTTCGACAAATGTGAGATCCACATCCAGCATCCAATACCCATGATGTAGAGATAGTTAAATTGACATCTACAACAAAAATACCTGGTGGTGGTGGAATCACTATTCCAAGCCTCTTGTCCTCCAGATATTTTGGGCTGTTCCTCCTCCAGTGTCCAGGCTGACTGCAGTAGTGACACTCACCTTAGTCACACCTTTGGCAATGCCACCAACAAGACTAAGGACAGGTTCCTTGGACTTGGCACTTGACTTGCCTTTGCCCTTGGAGGATGAGGCAAACCTTTTGACCTTTCCTTTTTGCACCATCATAATGGCCTTTCCCTTACCCTTGTTGATGCTTTGTTCAGCTGTCCTCAACATATTGAGTAAATCCGGAAGAGGTTTCACGATCTTATTCATGTTATAGTTCATGATGAACTGTCCCTAACTTTCAGGCAACGATTGCAAGATGAGATCGGTGGCCAACTCGTGGACTACTGGAAACCCTAGGCGCCCTAGGCTCTCAAGATAGCCTATCATGCGTAGCACATGCGTCCCTATGGGGTTTCCTTCTAACAGATGACATTTGAGCAATGCCTTGGAAACTTCATACCTCTCAACCCTTGCCTGCTCTTGGAAGAGTTGCTTCAAGTGTGCGATCATATCGACTGCATTCATGTTCTCATGTTGCTTCTGAAGCTCAGAGGTCATGGTGCAAAGCATTAGGAAGGCCGCATCATTAGCGTCATCACCACGCTTCTTATACGCCTTTACGGCTGCAGGAGTGTTGTTTTCTAGAGCATCGGGAACTTGCTCCTCTAGAGTGTACAGTTTCTTTTCTTGCTTGAGCATCAGGAACTCACTCCTCTATATTCAATAATGGCTAGTTTATCAAATATAGCTCCCACTATTTTTCTACGGAATAATAACCCTCAAGATATTCATGCGGAAAATATCCTTATATTTTCTAGTGGGCCAAGATCCATGTTTCATCTCCTTTTGAGCTTGCTTTGGCAAGTCACCCAAATTTGACTACTTTAGGTAGGAACAATTCCAATTGCATCCCATGCAACTCTTGCTTCAATTGGGCATGTAACTCCTTATTTATCCATCCGTATGGATAATCCTAATTGATTACCTCTCGGCTTTAATCATATTAATAGCCTAGTTGTGTCCAACCTCTTATTTAAACAATTGCACATTACTTGCTTGTGTCGTCGCATTACATCATTATGAACCAAGTCGCCTTGCTTTGGCATGCACGAGCTTGATAAATTATGATGACAATGAGTGTTTAAATAACGAGAAGGCAAAACACAATATTTGAATTTTGAGGGATTTTAAAATTCAATTTTAATTGCTTTTTATTGATCCATATCAACTGATATATCTAATTTCAGTTTGGGCACAACTCCAAATAATAGATCCGGGTTGTCTAATTATCTTATTATCCTAATTGCATGCATGATCCATACACCAATCTCAAAACAATAAGACAATAAAATAGTGAACCACAAAATCAATAAAACGTGATATGGATATGGCCTTTTCTAGACTAAGATATTACCAAGCCAATGGGAATATCTATGAACCCTAAAGCAAACAAATCTCCATGCGTCTTCATCTTTTGGTCCATCCTTCATAGTCATGTGGAATGCTCCATGCTCCATCTTTTGTGGCTTCTTTTGGCTTCGGGCTTCTTTTCTTCAATCTTGGCTAACAATCTATTATATCTAGCACTAGGTAATAACTATACTAAATAAAATAAACCTCACAAGTTGAGAAAAAAAATGGCCCGCAGGCCATAAAACCCTAATTAATTATTACATTAAATTGATCAGCTCACAGGCCGTAAACAAAACCACAAATTTAAACAATCACACCAAACCACATCCTAAGGCCATATCCAACCACCATGCGATTTTCACATAAACAGTTAAAATCTAATTTTAACGCGCTTGGTCAATTTTTTAATTGATTTTAGGATTTATAGGGTTAAAACGGTCCAAGGGGCCCACCATCTTATGTCCGAACCTCATTGGAGCCGCCTCGGGCCGAGCCTAGGCCGGTTGGCCCAACACGAGGGGTCGGCCGACCGCCTAGGCCTTCAGCCTAGGTGGCTTGGGCAGCAAGGAAGGAGGAGGGGCGGTCCTAGGGCCGAACCTCCTTAGTTGTTTCCAAAACAACTCCTTCCTTGTTCCCCAAGTCCAAAAAAATTCCAAATTTGAAACTAGTTTCCGAATTGGTGCCCAAACCCTAGATCTAAGATCCTAAAAAATTCTCAAACTCACTAATTCATGCATCCAAGGCAAAAACTAGGTCTTGTTTTTTTATTATTATTGACAAATTGCATCATATGCTTGATTTGTTCATTTTACGCGATAAACAATAAATTTAAAGTGTAAAACTATCAAAACGTAACACATAAACCACGTCTATGTTCTACGACCCGTGGCTCTTATACCACTGTAGAGTTTTGATCATACGTACGCAGCGGAAAAGCTAAATTATCCATTCAATAGCCTCCAAGTATCACAGGAAGAGAATCATAACGATGGTAAAGAAAGAATCATGTTACGCACCTTAGGGTTTTTCCTGTGATGACTTGTAACGTGAATTGTGTCACGTCTCTACAGTTGATCCACGCCTAGAGTTGAGATCTAGATCTTCATTCTCCTTTGTGCTAGCTTGGACCGGAGGAAGAGGAAGAAGAAACCACATAACCGGGTAACAAAGAGGCTTTGGCCTCCTTGCTTTGGCCGACGGGGACGGGCGGCGCAAGGGGGGTCGGGTTCGGCCCTCCTTGATGCTTGCTCTCTCATTTTGTTCTCTCCCACTCACTTATGATATGAGCATGAGTGTGGGAAGGAAGATAGGAGAATCCTTTATATAGTCCAACAACTCCTTGTCAACTACCTAAAGGCCCTTCCTAATCCAACATGAATTCGAATTAGTCCCTTCCTTGCATATTAGTCCTACTAAGTTTGCAAGGTGTTGCAAAGTGATTCTTCTAATTAATTAATCACATTAATTAATTCCCAAATCTAGTTCAACTCTATCTAGCGTGTGACCCCATAGGTTCTATCTAGTTGGTAACAACAATTTGCTAATATGGAGAGGTCTCTAGCAAGAAATCCATTCTAGCCAAATAATAGAATAGTCATCCGACAAACCTTGTGCAAGTAATTGTCGAATCCCTTTGTCTCTATATCCGTGTTGGAAAAGAGACATACAAGTCACACTCGTATATCCAATCCATAGTTTCTCGATCATGGGAATAGCCTTATTCGTGCAAATAACATCAATATCCTATATTGATTTATTTGAGTCTGGCCAGACATTCCATAAGCACTATACCTCGAGTGGCCTCGGAAATTTTCTCCCGTTATGTGGGAGGGACAAATTCTATCTACGTCTACTACGATTTCTAAGCGTGCTTCTTATTGTATCTTTTACAAACCTTTATAGCTACCCAATTACGGTGTAGCGTTTGACGCTACCAAAATCACAATAATCCACAACTAGACAATCTAGTGACTTCAAGTCTAAGGATGACAATACCGTTTTCACCACGAGAAGCGCTTGTGACTCCACATAACATGTATGTAGCCTTCTCGGAGATGGGTCAATCCAGTGCGCCATTACCCTTAATGCACACCCATGTGTTGGATCATGATATCTCCATATCAATCCAACCTCATACTAGTCTATAGATGATTGTCCTATTAATCATTATATTGGACTGGGGATATTTAAGATAAACAACACAATTGTAAATCTAAAGACTTCATTATATTAAATATCCAATAAATAATACAATGAATGTTCTAGCCAAAAACAAGTTCATACTAAACTAGATTCCTCTAGGGCATCTATTCCAACAGAATTGGCATCTATAAAAAAAATACCTGGCGGTGGTGGTGGAATCACTATTCTAAGCCTCTTATCCTCCATATACTTTGGACAGTTCCTCTGTAGGGTTTTGATCATGGATACGCAGCGGAAGAACAATACAACTATCCGATCAAGACCCTCCAAGGATCACAAGAAGAGAATTCTTGACGATGGTAAGAGAATAGTGTTATGTACCTTTGAGGTCTCCTTGATGACTTCTAACGAGAAAATTATCACGTCTCTACGGTTGATCCACGTATAGAGGTGAAATCTAGATCTTCCAAACGCCTTGTGTTATCTGGGAGGAGTGGAAGAGGATGAAGAAATAACACAACGGAGCACCAAGAGATGGGCGGCCTCTCTTGTGGCCGACGGGGTGGGCAGACGACAAGGGGGCTTCGGCCTCCTTGTTTGTCTTGCTCTCTCCTTCCTTCTCTCCTACTCAAAGTGTATTATGAGCATAATTTGTTGGTAACGAAACTAGAATCATCCTTTATAGTCCAACAAATCCTTGTTTACTACATAAAGGCCCATCCTAATCCTACTCAAATTCGGATTAGCCCAACTTGCATATTAGTCATAATAAGTTAGAAGGTTGTTGCGATTTGATCCTTCCAATTAATTAATCATATTAATTAATTATTTCCCAAGTCTAATTCACCTCTATATGACGTGTGACCTCATAGGTTCTATTTAGTTAATAGTAACTATTTACTAATATGGAGCGACCTCTAGCAAGACACCCATTCTAGCCAACAAATAGAATAGTCATCGTGAAAAACCTTTGTGCAAGTATTGTCTCATCCCTTTGTCTCAATATCCGGATTGGACACGAGACATAAAAGTCACACTCGTATATCCAATCCATAGTTCCTCGATCTTGGGAGTAGCCTTATTCGTGCAAATAACATTAATATCCCATATTGATTTATTTGAGTCTGGCCAGATATTCCATAAGCACTATCCCTCGAGTGGCCTAGGGTATTTTCTCCCGTTATGTGGGAGGGAAAAGTTTTATCAACGTCTACTACGATCTCTAAGATTGTTTCTTATTGTATCGCTACACGCCTTTATGGCTACCCAGTCACGGTGTAGCGTTTGACGCTACCAAAATCACAATAATCCACAACTAGATGATCTAGTGACTTCAAGTCTAAGGATGACAATACCGTTGTCACCGCGAGAAGCACTTGTGACTTCACATAACATGTATGTAACCTTCTCGGAGTTGGTTCAATCCAGTATGCCATTACTCCTAATGCACACCCATGTGTTGGATCATGATATCTCCATATCAATCTAACCCCATACTAGTCTATAGATGATTGTCCCATTAATCATTATAATGGACTAGGGATATTTAAGATAAACTTTCACACAATTGTAAATCTAAGGACTTCATTATATTAAATATCCAATAAATAATACAATGAATTTTCTAGCCAATTTATTGTTCATACTAAACTAGATTGCCTCCAGGGCACCTATTCCAACAGTCTCCCACTTGCACTAGAGCCAATCCGGTGCATCTCGTATGCCAATGCTCATAGTATGCCCTTCATGCTTGCACTGAACAAGCGGCTTTGTAAGAGGATCTGACATATTCTCATCTGTAGGAATCTTGCATATTCGAACGTCTCCTCTTTCGGCAAAATCTAAATTAGATGGAACTTCCTGAGTACGTGCTTGGATTTCTGGTGCGACCTTGGTTCCTTTACTTGCGCAATCGCTCCAGTGTTGTCACAAAACCACTCTATTGGATCTGCAATGCTAGGAACCACACCAAGCTCAGTAATGAACTTTCTAATCCAAACAGCTTTCTTTGTTGCGCCATTTGTAGCAATATACTCAGTCTCTGTTATCGAATCAACTACCGTCTCTTTCTTGGAACTCTTCCAGCTCGTCGCTGCTCCATTCAGGCAAAATACAAACCCTGACTGTGATATGAAATCATCTCGGTCGGTCTGGAAGCTTGCATCCGTGTAAACCTTTACATGCAACTCTCTATCACCTCCAAATATCAAGAATGTATCCTTAGTTATTTTTAAGTACTTAAGGATGTTCTTGACTACAATCCGGTGACTCTCACCTGGATTGGACTGATATCTGCTTTTCATGCCCAACGCATATGACACATCTGGTCTAGTACATAACACGGTGTACATGATGGATACTATGGCTGAGGCATAGGGAACCCTACTCATGCGTTCCTTCTCAATCTCATTGGAAGGACAACCACTCTTCGAAAGAGTGACTCCATGCGACATGGGCAAGAATCCCTTCTTGGAATCTTGCATGCTGAACCGTTTCAGCACCTTGTTTATATATGTACTTTTACTTAGGATGAGCAACCTCTTAGATCTATCTCTATATATCTTTATACCGAGTATATAGGCTGCTTCACCTAAGTCTTTCACCGAGAAACACTTTCCTAGCCAATCTTTAATAGATTGCAGCATGGGAATGTCGTTTCCAATGAGTAGTATGTCATCCACATACAAGAACAGAAAAGCAATAGAGCTCCCACTAACCTTCTTGTAGACACAAGATTCATCTTCGTTTCTGATGAAGCCAAACTCTTTGACTACTTCATCAAAACGTCGATTCCAACTCCTAGAAGCTTGCTTCAACCCATAAATGGATCGTTGCAGCTTATAGACTTTATTGGCTTGCTTTGGATCCTCAAAACCCTCAGGTTGTGTCATGTACACATCCTCAAGGACATTCCCATACAGAAATGCTGTTTTGACATCCATATGCCTAATCTCATTGTCGTAGTATGCTGCAATGGCAAGTAGGATTCGAATTGTCGCACCCCCGTACTTCGTCGTGGGAGAAATACGGAAATGCCACTCCGCACCCAAGATCGCTCCCGGGTGCAAGGAACATGGTAATCAAATCAAACATCGCCATGATTATATATTACAAGCTTTAATGTTTACAATAGTGAAATAATACAAACTATTAAACATGATGAAATATTATCTAGGTGTTTCAAATATTTAGTACTAATCACAACTAGATGAGTCCGCGTTTCCCCTTAAGCCGAGCTCCCCTCACCTAGACCTGCGGGGGAAAGAAACAAAGACCGCAGTTTTTCCAAAGTCAGCACAAAAATGCTGAGTAAGTAAACACCCCAACATATAAATCGGAAAGAGGCATATTTTTATTTTAAGAAATAAGGATGATATGTAAGAAGTAAACAAATATGTTCTCGTGTGAGAAAAGAGATATATTTACCAATTTTTAATTCTTTGTTTCCCGAAACGTGTTCTCAAATCATCACAGTATAAATAGACATTTATCCAAACGAAACATTTCGATCCATAATATTTGTCCCAATTAGGGAATTTACAATAATCAAAATCCATAATCCATCATCCACATCTCAAAATTCACATTTTTATTTAGTCGTAGTGGGGAACGAACCAATAATATAGAACCAACCATCTCGCAAGCATCCAAGACCTTAAGTGCTGGTACCCCTCTAAGACTCTAGCGGCCAGAGAGGTGAGTACATGGAGCAGCCCGGGGAAATTGCAACCGAGCAAAATATAATAACCACAATAAATAATAATCCGCATATGGTTCCACCGCACAACTGTTTCCACTTTACGTTGTTACGTATTATTAATTTTCATGTGATAGTTTCCAAATGAATCGATAAACAAGTAATTGAAATTCCAAGTCAAGCACGTATTTCACAATTCACATTTGAGGCGTATAAATCATAAAAATAGTTGGACACGTAATTGAAATATCAAGTTAAACACGTAAATCACATTTGAGACGTAAAAGTCATAAAAATATTTGGACACGAAAGGAGGACGGGCACACTAGGTTAGGCATATTTACTCACCTCAAGTAGCAAGGCAAATAGCGCGATAAAGCTTCTACGGATATACATAACTCTTGCTTACGATCTTGTCACCTACAATTTATAATTCCTAAATCAATTTACAAGTTTAATTATGCAAGTATAGTATGCAAAAATACTATCTCTCCTAATTTCTCATTTGAAGTTATCCCCCTTAACCCATTAATTAATAGCATGCAACAGTTATTTAATTAACACTTATATTTTTCTCATAAAAATATTATAACTTATACAAATACAAACTCGTAAAATTATTGAGTAATAAATCCAATATTAATTTCATACGCCCTCATTTTATAGGGAATAATAATTTAATAAACAAACTATTTATTCATAAGTGACTATAAAAATTAATTCAAACCAATTCAATTATAACTATTTATTTATTAGAAAATATCTACACTATACAATAATTAAATACTCAAATAAAATTCACAAAAATTCTTATTTCAATAAAACAAGTCATATATATAATTATAAACTTATGTTGAATAAATAATTTCTAATATCTATGAAAAATATTCAAGTAATATCAAATAATAGAATTATAGATTTTTATTTAAAAAGTCTACTTAATAGTCATTTCATAAATTAACTTCCGACCTATTTATTCTTATCAATATTAACAAAATAATCTCTTTTACTCAAAACACTAGTTTACAAGCACTTTAAACTATTTAGTTAAACAAACCGAAATTATATAATTAAACCAAATCGTACATTTTTATCTTGCTTATAAAAACAACAATATTTCATATAAATATAGTTCTATGTAATTTTCACAACCAATTCACTTTTATATAGTCAAAATAACATATAGAAACATTATCTTGTAACATTAATCTAAAAATCATATTTTTAATTTCACATATATATGCAGTTTGATGAAATACACAAATCACCCCCAACTTTTCAGAAACTAAACATGCAGCTCACATCTCACCCTCCAATTTTCAGAAACTACATAAACAACCCCCCCTTCAAGAACATAAGCATACAACTTCAAGCCAACATACCCAAATCGATTTTAAGCTATCAAGCTCAGATTTTGATGATTAAAAATGAACTAGAGGGTGATTTAGAGTTTACCCATGCGAAAAATCGCGAGAAATGGTCAAGAGACGAAGCGGGTCTCGTCTTCGAAGGTGGCGGTCGGCGGTGATGAACACCGGCGATGAATCGAACGTCCTAGGCTATGTTTGATGTTGCTAAAGTACTCCTCGGACCTCCAGGAGTTGAATGGTACCAACGGGAGTGAGTGGGTCGCTCCGGTTAGCTCGGGTGAGCTTCTCGCCGGAAAAGATGGTGGCGGCGGCGATGGAGGTGGTTCTGGGTGAACTGCAGCGTGTTGCCGCTGCGAAAGCTTCTCTTTGTGACGAAACAAAGAGGGTAGGTGTTTCAGGAGGTCAAAACGAGTGAGGGGGAGAGAAGGCAGAGGCGAGTGGCGGCTGTTTCGCCGTTGGGTTGTCCGCCGGAGGTGGTCGGCGGCCTTCTCGGCGGCGGAAGCTGGTGCTGCCGCTGTTGTTCTCGTCCTGGGGTCACTACAGAGGGTGGAGGAGGCTTAGGGATTCAAACAGAGAGAGAGAGAGAGGACGGAAGTGGCGGGGGTTGATTCCCGTCGGGTGGTTCGCCGGAGTGGTGGTGGGATGCCTCCTCGTTGGCGGGAGCAGCTGCTGCTGCTGGTGGTGGTGAGTGGCAGAGAGGGAGAGGAGAGGGAGAGAAGAGGTGGCTGCTGGTGATGAAGGTGGTTCGGGTGGTGGTGATGGAGGTGCGGTGGTGGTGGTGCCGTGGGTTTTGATGAGAGAGAGAGATGAGAGAATTTGGTTTCTGATGTGTGAAAAACATGAGAGAGAGCAATTATTAAATAGAGTTTGGATGACTTGGAGAAGTCATCTTCCTTCCCCAACCGACTTCTCTCTTTCTTTTTCTTTTTTTTTTGTCTTCTAGTTAGTTATGCTAAAGTAGTTTGGGAGTACTAATTGTGTGTGTCATCTAGTGGGTTGGGTACACACTTGTTATATTTAAATAACTCACGTAAAACACTAAATAAAATACGCAATAAAAATACCGTTTCCTATAAAATTATTATACGAACTTCCCGAGAATATTTTCAACCCAAAATAACCCAACTCGTTTCTCGCAATAAAAATTAAATTTTATTTCTTAATTACCCAATTTACCCTTCATAAATAGACGGGGTATTACATCCTTCCCCCCTTAAAGAAAAGATTCGTCCTCGAAGCTAAAATCAAACAAATATCCATGATGCTAAAACCCCGCAACCAACCACTTATTCTCGGAGTTAGAAACATGAATCTCTCATAATCGATAAATCTCCATTTTACGCGTATATTGTAATATGAAAAGTATATGAAATATCAAGTAATTCGATAACTCATTTAAGTTACAAAAATGAAAATTCTAGACCCGACATAATAATACGGAGGTTCTAATCGTGTATATGATCTCACGTAGCGGTTATAAACGAAAGGTGCTAAATGATGTAAACGTTCTCACGTAGCAGTTCTAAACGAAAGATGCTAAACGAAGGGTCACATCCTCTCCCCCTTAGAGGAGTGACGTCCCCGGAACTCTATATAATTTGCCACGATGGATTGTCATACTTGGCTAATACGAGTCGTGGGTATACTTCTTTAGTTGTAGCATATGCACCGTATTATTTTTGTTCCAGAGTAAATCCTTATTTGAAATTATGTCTTTCTCCCAAAATAGGTTGAGACGGAAATTAAGGTATCTTCCAAGATCCTACGGCTTTAAATGGCAACTAGAAATCGCTTTCCTATTTCTATTTCTTATTGAAACCTATATCGTTTACCCGTACATGATCATTCCGTCGGAGGTTGCTTCACCCAAATACCACGTAAGGTATTGTCTCCACTAGCCCATTTTTCTCTAGATAACTCGTTTCACAAGGTCTGTTTAAGGAAATTATAACATTTGGTTCAACAAATAAGACTTAGAGTTACCCCATAAACTTGTGTAATACCCAAAAAAATAGTCAATAAGAGAACAAACATCCCATGGACCCCAAATATCTTTTTAGCGATAGGACTCTCATTTGCTCACTTGCACTGGTGAATCGTACTAACTATTTGAAGCCTGAATCGTACCATAATTCGATTAGACATAGCCTAATTACACCGAGTAATTGAAATATTTCAATAAACGTACAAAGTCTTGATAAACTACTAAATTCACCTTTAATACGTACTTGATATTTCCAGTCGTCCAGAACGTAAATCAACAAAGAAATTAAAATGTATTCCCCTGATACTTAACACATAATTCTACGGTTTCCATAACTCCAACGGTAATTCATGACTCAGAATTTATGCTCCTGTAGTGATGGTCAAGTGACAAAACTCCATACATCAATGGCAAAGAAACTGTCAACTTCTTAGACACACAAGCTCTTTATTCATCCCACACGTGTCTTAAGGAAATAAAAAGCGAGACTTTAAAATAAACAGTTCTTCTTAATCTTAGAAATCTAGCTATCGACCCAAATTTCTGAGGTGTCACTCATGATCCCATAATACTGTTTCAAATAATTATTGAAGGCTTGATTCGAAAGACGGACTCCCAAAACAACTTATTACATTTCAATCCTCGTAGCCAAACTCGATTACGCGAACGGTTTATACCACAACAAGACGTCAATTAAGATTTATGGGAAGAGTAAGTACCCCAAGTAAGGAAAAGTAAGGCTACCAAAACATGATATTATGCTACACAACTCCCAGAAGCTTACAAAGACTTACTAGTCTACACACATTATGGAGAATTCCTGACAACATCAATAATTAGATTCCTCAGAATAGTTTATCTAAACAAAAGAACTCCAAATAGACATCTTAAAATCGAACTTATTGTCTCCAAACCAAGTTAGCAGAGGGTATCTAAAACTTAGTAGATTGGTCGTCTGATCTTTGATCCAACTGTTAACATTTCCTCGAAGTTCCTCCAAAATATCACATAACGGAGTCCCCTTTGATCACATGCTACCCGAATGTACCTCAAGTCACGTTGATTTTAACCAAGTACTGAAGCGATTAATCTTTAAGATTCCAAGTATGTCTTACTAAAGTCTTCATATTTGATTTGGTGCTAATTACCCATTTGCTTCTATCGAATATTCTAATTGACTCCATATAATCATTTAAATCCATAACTTTTCTTAGTCCAAGTTTGTTACTCCAATAGAAAATGTGAATTCATGCAAATCCAACCAAACAACCTGAAACAATGACGTCGTGCCTATATTGCAACAAATCCCCAAACGTAAAGCTGTAATATGCCTCCGATTTCTTACACGCACTCCAAGGTTTTATTAACATTTTCTTCCTAGGTAATTGGTCGTATCACAAACTAACCCAAATAACGCGAAGTTTGAAGAATGTTCAACTTTTCCCCTAAACCCAATAAACGTTAGAACTTTAGAACAACATATGCTAAAATAAACATCCCTTAGAGTCAATTCATAACTGAACACATTCCTCGATCATGAGCAACAGTATTGCTACGACACTCCAAGTACGCGATAGTTAAATATAAGAAGCTCCCTTGATTTATCATAAAATAATATCTCCCGAGCAATCGTCTTAAAATATGAGACTTCAAATATAAAATTATTAGGCTCCTAAATTTCAATATCTGAGTCAAAACTCCAATGCAATATTAAATGTGTAACTCCATATTAAATCGTCTTAGATCTGTTATAGGGTGCGTCTAAATATTATAGGCGACCATCAATGAAATAGCAATACTTCTTTCATAGTTTACACACTATTTCTCCCAAGTGAATCCTAAAATTCCGAAAATAACAAGTAACCGAGTAGACATCCCCATTATTAAGCAATATTAGAGTAATCAGAATACAAGCAACGCCTCAAATAGTTATACATCACCGATACCCTTAAATGACAAGGCAGTCTAGTATAGCTCTCAGAATAAAATTATGAAGGAGTAGACTCCAATCAACCATTTACATAGAAAAATATCTCCAATCATCAAGGCTGTAAAACTGTATTTAAAACTAGTCAAAACTCAACGGGTTGATTTCTTAGTTTCTCAGGTGTGGGTGGGAGGGACCTTTAATCGAACAATTTTCTGTGTTTACAAGAGAAGACTCCAAAAATTAATTTATTCTTGACCGCTGATTCTAAACTAATATCTCAATTGATACCTCAAATATATCATCAAAGTCTTCACGTATCTTGTAACTGAAACTACGGTTCACTAGTCAAATATTTCAACATTCCCGTTACGTCTCTTTATTCCAAAGTCTCCAATGGTCGAAATCTAATACTTATCACCAGAGTTGTCACAAGAGTCTAGTATTCCTACAAACTTTACTATCGAATGAAGGAGTACTCTACGTGATTATTTCTCTGAATCGTCTATCCTTATCGGGTCCTCCTAGTATATTACCGCAATTGTTTACCATTTACATTCTCCTGCATTCACTTATTCTACCTTTGTTTGTTGTATTCCAGCCTCACTAGTTTTAATTCATCATATAAATACACATAACATGTCATATAGCAGTTCATATGAATCTCATATTCAGGTTATCAATTTTTAAATAGAGAAAAGCATCATTCATAATTCACAGTTATATAATTCATAACCAACTTTCTTTATTTAAAGAATATTATTTATTTAACAACCAATCGAAATGAAGACACCACATAATCCAAGTATCATCGACCTTATAGAAGTCAAATCATGCATGATATAGTGATTTTCACATATAACCCATCTTTTCAAATCACCTTCAATCCAAAATTTGGTTCCAATAATCCATATTTCTCATTTTTCCACAATAAGAGTAACATTGGTCAATCAATCCATGACGTTACCAGCTCAAACAAAATAATCCAAGTACCATTTAATCACGTTACAATTAGAAAGAAAGAATGTGGGTGGGATCAATACCAGCACTTGGACTACCCATAACCCTATCGGCTTTTCCAGTTTTATTTTCTTTCCTTATATCAATTTTAAGTTGCCCTACAGGTTTTTATCCCTTATTGGATTGCCTGCTCTGATACCACCTGTGGCACCCCCGTACTTCGTCGTGGGAGAAATACGGAAATGCCACTCCGCACCCAAGATCGCTTCCGGGTGCAAGGAACAATGGTAATCAAATCAAACATCGCCATGATTATATATTACAAGCTTTAATGTTTACAATAGTGAAATAATACAAACTATTAAGCATGATGAAATATTATCTAGGTGTTTCAAATATTTAGTACTAATCACAACTAGATGAGTCCGCGTTTCCCCTTAAGCCGAGCTCCCCTCACGTAGACCTGCGGGGGAAAGAAACAAAGACCGCAGTTTTTCCAAAGTCAGCACAAAAATGCTGAGTAAGTAAACACCCCAACATATAAATCGGAAAGAGGCATATTTTTATTTTAAGAAATAAGGATGATATGTAAGAAGTAAACAAATATGTTCTCGTGTGAGAAAAGAGATATATTTACCAATTTTTAATTCTTTGTTTCCCGAAACGTGTTCTCAAATCATCACAGTATAAATAGACATTTATCCAAACGAAACATTTCGATCCATAATATTTGTCCCAATTAGGGAATTTACAATAATCAAAATCCATAATCCATCATCCACATCTCAAAATTCACATTTTTATTTAGTCGTAGTGGGGAACGAACCAATAATATAGAACCAACCATCTCGCAAGCATCCAAGACCTTAAGTGCTGGCACCCCTCTAAGACTCTAGCGGCCAGAGAGGTGAGTACATGGAGCAGCCCGGGGAAATTGCAACCGAGCAAAATATAATAACCACAATAAATAATAATCCGCATATGGTTCCACCGCACAACTGTTTCCACTTTACGTTGTTACGTATTATTAATTTTCATGTGATAGTTTCCAAATGAATCGATAAACAAGTAATTGAAATTCCAAGTCAAGCACGTACTTCACAATTCACATTTGAGGCGTATAAATCATAAAAATAGTTGGACACGTAATTGAAATATCAAGTTAAACACGTAAATCACATTTGAGACGTAAAAGTCATAAAAATATTTGGACACGAAAGGAGGACGGGCACACTAGGTTAGGCATATTTACTCACCTCAAGTAGCAAGGCAAATAGCGCGATAAAGCTTCTACGGATATACATAACTCTTGCTTACGATCTTGTCACCTACAATTTATAATTCCAAAATCAATTTACAAGTTTAATTATGCAAGTATAGTATGCAAAAATGCTATCTCTCCTAATTTCTCATTTGAAGTTATCCCCCTTAACCCATTAATTAATAGCATGCAACAGTTATTTAATTAACACTTATATTTTTCTCATAAAAATATTATAACTTATACAAATACAAACTCGTATAATTATTGAGTAATAAATCCAATATTAATTTCATACACCCTCATTTTATAGGGAATAATAATTTAATAAACAAACTATTTATTCATAAGTGACTATAAAAATTAATTCAAACCAATTCAATTATAACTATTTATTTATTAGAAAATATCTACACTATACAATAATTAAATACTCAAATAAAATTCACAAAAATTCTTATATCAATAAAACAAGTCATATATATAATTATAAAATTATGTTGAATAAATAATTTCTAATATCTATGAAAAATATTCAAGTAATATCAAATAATAGAATTATAGATTTTTATTTAAAAAGTCTACTTAATAGTCATTTCATAAATTAACTTCCGACCTATTTATTCTTATCAATATTAACAAAATAATCTCTTTTACTCAAAACACTAGTTTACAAGCACTTTAAACTATTTAGTTAAACAAACCGAAATTATATAATTAAACCAAATCGTACATTTTTATCTTGCTTATAAAAACAACAATATTTCATATAAATATAGTTCTATGTAATTTTCACAACCAATTCACTTTTATATAGTCAAAATAACATATAGAAACATTAGCTTGTAACATTAATCTAAAAATCATATTTTTAATTTCACATATATATGCAGTTTGATGAAATACACAAATCACCCCCAACTTTTCATAAACTAAACATGCAGCTCACATCTCACCCTCCAATTTTCAGAAACTACATAAACAACCCCCCCCCCTTCAAGAACATAAGCATACAACTTCAACCCAACATACCCAAATCGATTTTAAGCTATCAAGCTCAGATTTTGATGATTAAAAATGAACTAGAGGGTGATTTAGAGTTTACCCATGCGAAAAATCGCGAGAAATAGTCAAGAGACGAAGCGGGTCTCGTCTTCGAAGGTGGCGGTCGGCGGTGATGAACACTGGCGATGAATCGAACGTCGTAGGCTCTGTTTGATGTTGCTAAAGTACTCCTCGGACCTCCATGAGTTTAATGGTACCAACGGGAGGGAGTGGGTCGCTCCGGTTAGCTCGGGTGAGCTTCTCGCCGGAAAATATGGTGGCGGCAGTGATGGTGGTGGTTTTGGGTGAACTGCAGCGTGTTGCTGCTGCTAAAACTTCTCTTTGTGACGAAACAGAGAGGGTAGGTGTTTCAGGAGGTCAAAACGAGTGAGGGAGAGAGAAGGCAGAGGCGGGTGGCGGCTGTTTCGCCGTCGGGTTGTTCGCCGGAGGTGGTCGGCGGCCTTCTCGGCGGCAGAAGCTGCTGCTGCCGCAGTTGTTCTCGTCCTAGGGTCGCTACAGATGGTGGAGGAGGCTTAGGGATTCAAATAGAGTGAGAGAGAGAGAGAGGGCGGAAGTGGCGGGGGTTGATTCCCGTCGGGTGGTTCGCCAGAGTGGTGGTGGGATGCCTCCTCGTTGGCGGGAGCAGCAGCTGGTGGTGGTGAGTGGCAGAGAGGGAGAGGAGAGGGAGAGAAGAGGTGGCTGGTGGTGATGAAGGTGGTTCGGGTGGTGGTGATGGATGTGCGGTGGTGGTGGTGCCGTGGGTTTTGATGAGAGAGAGAGATGAGAGAATTTGGTTTCTGATGTGTGAAAAACAAGAGAGAGAGCAATTATTAAATAGAGTTTGGATGACTTGGAGAAGTCATCTTCCTTCCCCAACCGACTTCTCTCTTTTTTTTTTTTTTTTGTCTTCTAGTTAGTTATGCTAAAGTAGTTTGGGAGTACTAATTGTGTGTGTCATCTGGTGGGTTGGGTACACACTTGTTATATTTAAATAACTCACATAAAATACTAAATAAAATACGCAATAAAAATACCGTTTCCTATAAAATTATTATACGAACTTCTTGAGAATATTTTCAACCCAAAATAACCCAACTCGTCTCTCGCAAAAAAAATTAAATTTTATTTCTTAATTACCCAATTTACCCTTCACAAATAGACGGGGTATTACACGAATGGATTTGGTCATAGCGACTGGTGAAAAGGTTTCATCATAGTCAATACCATGAATTTGTCTGAATCCTTTAGCTAACTAATCTGCCCTTGTAGGTAATCACATTACTATCCATGTCGATCTTCTTCTAGAAGACCCACTTGCACCCTACGGGCGGTTCCACCAAATTCCATACTTTGTTGGTGTACATGGATTCCATATCGGATCTCATGGCCTCAAGCCACTTCTGAGAGTCTGGCCTTTCATGGCCTCTTCATAGGTAGTAGGCTCATCATCTATGAGCATCGTGTCACCAGATTCAGTCACGAGAAATCCATACCTCTCTTGCTCCTGACGCACTCTACTAGATCTACGAAGCTCTTGTGTTACTTGAACATGTTGCTCCACAACTTCTTTTGGTTCCTGTTCATGTTCCATAGTTGGATCAATGCTTAGTGGTTCTTTAACTTCTTCAATTTCTACATTCCTCCCACTTGCTTCCTTAGAGACAAACTCTCTTTCTAGAAACACGCCGGTCCGAGCAACAAACACTTTGTTCTCGGTTGGATTGTAGAAATAATATCCCTTAGTTTCCTTAGGGTATCCCACAAATTTGCATTTATTCGACTTAGGCTCTAGCTTGTCTGATTGTAAACGTTTTACATAGACATCGCAGCCTTAAATCTTCATGAAAGACACTGTTGGGACGCCTCCCACTCCACATCTCATGTGGTGTCTTCATGACTAACTTAGATGGAACACGGTTAATGGTGAAAGCTGCACTCAATCGAGCATAGCCCCCAAATGATAATGGAATATCAGTTTGACACATCATCGATTGAACCATATCTAATAGAGTTCGATTCCTCATCTCGGACACGCCATTCCATTGTGGCGTTCCGGCTGGAGTGAGTTGGGATATTATCGCACACTCTCTAAGATAGTCGTCAAACTCTTGGCTCAAGTATTCCCCTCCACAATCTGATCGTATAGCCTTGATACTTTTGCCAAGCTGATTCTCTACTTCATTCTTGAATTCTTTAAACATTTCAAAGGATTCGAATTTGGCCCTCATAAGGTATACAAATCCATATCTACTGAAATCATCAGTAAATGTTATGAAGTAGACATAACCACCCATGGCATGCGTGGAGAATGGCCCACATACATCAGTATGTACTAGCGCCAATTGCTCACTAGTCCTCTCACCTTTCTTATTGAAAGGGGATTTTGTCATTTTTTCCAATAAACAAGCCTCACATGTCTCATATGATTCAAAATCAAATGAGTCTAGAAATCCATCATTATGGAGTCTAGATACACGTTTCTCGTTTATATGGCCCAAAAGACAATGTCATAGTAGGATTTAAATTATTCATTTTAATCCTCTTGGTATTAATGTTATAGATAGGATTGCTTAGATCAAGGATACATAATCCATTAAATAATTGCCCACTACAATAGTGAATACTATCAAAATAAATGGAACAATAATTGTTCTTTATTAAAATATTAAAACCATCCTTGTCCAAACAAGAAATATAAATAATGTTTCTGCTCATACCAGACACAAAATAGCAATTATTTAACTCTAAAACTAATCCTGAAGGTAGAGACAGCTCGTACACGCCTACGGCTAATGCAGCAACTCTTGCTCCATTCCCAACGCGCAGGTCTACCTACCCTTTAGCCAATCTTCTACTTCTCTTTAGATCCTGCACATTTCGAAAATTGTGAGATCCACATCCAGTATCCAATACCCATGATGAAGAGACAGTTAAGTTGACATCTATAACAAAAATACCTGGTGGTGGTGGAATCACTATTCCAAGCCTCTTGTCCTCCAGATATTTTGGGCAGTTCCTCCTCCACTGTCTTGGCTGACTTCAGTAGTGAAACTCACCTTTAGTCACACCTTTGGTAATGTCACCAACAGGCTTAAGGGAAGGTTCCTTGGGTTTGGCAACTGACTTGCCTTTACCCTTGGAGGATGAGGCAAACTTTTTGCCTTTTCCTTTATGTACCATCATTATGTATTTGCCCTTGCCCTTTTTGATGCTTTGTTCAGCTGTCCTCAACATATTAAGTAAATATATCAGAGGTTTCACGATCTTATTCATGTTATAGTTCATGATGAACTGTCAATAACTTTCAGACAACGATTGCAAGATGAGATCGGTGGCCATCTCTTGGCCTACTGGAAACCCTAGGCGCCCTAGCCTCTCAAGATAGCCTATCATGCGTAGCACATGCGGCTCTACGGGGTTTCCTTCTGACAGATGAAATTTGAACAATGCCTTGGAAACTTCATACCTCTCAACCCTTGCCTGCTCTTGGAAGAGTTGCTTCAAGTTTGCGATCATATCGAATGCATTCATGTTCTCATGTTGCTTCTGAAGCTCATCGTTCATGGTGCAATGCATTAGGCAGGACGCATCATTAGCGTCATCAACACGCTTCTTATACGCCTTTACGGCTGCAGGAGTGTTGTTTTATGTAGCATCAAGAACTTGCTCCTCTAGAGTGTACAGTTTCTTTTCTTGCTTGAGAACGATTCTCAAGTTTCTGTACCAGTCTAGAAAATTTGTCCCGGATAGCTTGGCCTTATCAAGGACAGAGCGTAGGGAGTGAGATGAGTTCGATGAGTTGTTTTTCATTGGAATTCTACAAAAAGGAAAATACACAAGTTTTAGTATGTAGTGAACAATTAACTATATTAAAAAAATGGCTAGATTATTAAACATAGCTCCCACTATTTTTTACGGATTAATAACCCTCAATATATTAATGCGGAAAATATCGTTATATTTTCTAGTGGGTGCGAAGATCCCTATTTGACTTCTTTTGAGCTTGCTTTAAGAAATGACTCAAAATTAGCTATTTAGGTAGGAACATTGCATCATATGCAACTATTGGTTCAATTGGGAAAATAACTCCTTATTTATCTATCCCATATATAATCCCAAATGATTGCCTCTAGATTTTTAATCTTTATTAAATCACCTAGTTACGTCCAACCTCTTACTCTGAAAATTGCACACTATGTGTGCCATCGCACCACATGATGATGAATCAAATCGCCCTGCTTTGGCACGCACGAATTCGATTAATCGATCTTGTGATGAGTGTTTAAGTAACGAGAAGGCAAAACATAATATTTTGTTTTGAGGGATTTTACTTTCAATTTTGAGTTTTTTTGCTGATCTTTATCAATTGATCTACTTATTTGAGTTTGGGCACAACTCCAAATAAAAGATCCGGATTGTTAATTATCTTATTATCAAATTGCATGCATCATACATACACCAACAACAAAAATAAGACAATAAAATAAACATCACAAAACATGAAATAACGTCAAATTGCATGCATCATCCCATAGATAATCCCAATTGGTTGCCTCTAGGCTTTTAATCTTATTAAAATCAACTTGTTGCGTCGAACTCTTACTCAAACAATTGCACATTACTTGCTTGTGTCATCGCATCACATCATGATGAATCAAGTCGCCCTGCTTTGACACGCGCGAGCTTGGTAAAGCATGATCATGATGAGTGTTTAAGTAACGAGAAGGCAAAGCGCAATATTTAAATTTGAGGGCTTTTTCCTTTCAGTTTTAATTGTTTTGTTAATCCATATCAACTGATCTACTTATTTTGAGTTGGGAAAACTCACAAATAAGAGATCCAGATTGTTAATTATCTTATTATCAATTTTGCATGCATCATCCATACACCAACAATAAATAATAAGACAATAAAAACAAACCACAAAAAATAACATTCACAACATCCATATCTAAGGCCATATCCAATCACCAAGCAAATAGCACATAAACAGTTAAAATCCAATTTTAACGCGCTTGGTCAATTTTAGTTGATTTTGGATGAACTAGGGTCAAAATGGTCCAAGAGGGCCCACCATCACCATAGCCGAACCCCTAAAGGACCGCCACAAGCCTTGGGGCCGGCCAGGCCTTAGCCCACACGGCTAGGTTGTGCGCTAGGGAGGCCCGGCCCCTTGGTCGTGGCTTACCTTGGGCGGAAAGGAAGGGAGGGGAGGTTCCCTGGGTGGGGCGAACCTCTTCGGGAGAATGTTTCCAAAATAACTTCTTCCTTGTTGCCCAAGTTTAGTTATTTCCAAATTAGAAAAAAATCCTTTTTCCAATTTGTGCCCAAACTCTAGTTTTCTAGATCCAAAATTTTCACATCCTATGTGATCCAAATTCACTAATCCTTACATCCAATTTAATATTAGGTCTTGTTTGATTGAAGTATATACAAATTGCATCAAATATGCTTGATTTGTCTGTTTTACGCGATAAACAATAATTAAAGCGTAAAATAGACATAATCGTAACACATAAACTACGTTATGATCTACGATCTGTGGCTCTAATACCACTGTAGGGTTTTGTAACGGATTACGCAGCAGAAAAACAATAATAATGGTCCGCATAAGACCCTCCAAGGATCATAGGAAGAGACATCATAACGATAGTGAAGGTTCTAGTAACAATTACCTCGTTTGTTTCCTGTGAACGCATAATATTGTTTGCGTCTCTACAGCTAGTCCACGCCTAGGATCAAGAACTAGATTCTCCAAGTCTTGTGCTAGAAACTGGTGGAACAAGGAAGAACAATCACGCGAAACGAGCACCCAAGGCCGCGCATACAAGAGGCCGACGACAATGGAGGGGCGGACAGGGGGGGGGGGGGGGAGGGGATCGGGTTCGACCCTTCCTTGTCTTAGCTCTCTCCTTTCTTTATTCTCTCTCACTCAATGTATGTTATGAGCATTAGTGAGAAAAATACGCTAGGAGTGTCCTTTATATAGTCCAACAACTCCTTGCTAACTACATAAAGGCACCTATCCTAATCCTGTCCATACACGGATTATTCCAACTTGAAAATTAGTCCTACTAAGTTCGCAAGTAGTTGCGTATTGATCATTCTATTTAATTAATCATATTAATTAATTCCCAAGTCTAGTTTAACCCATATGGGGTGTGACCCCATAGGTTTCCACTTAGTTGGTAGTAACGATTACTAACATGGAGCGGTGTCTAGCAACACATCCATGCCACCCAACTAATAGAAATAGTCATTACTTTGACAAACCTTGTGCAAGTATTGTCTCGTCCCTTTGTCTCTATATCAGGATTGGACACGAGAAATACTAGTCACACTCGTATATCCAATTCATAGTTTATCTATTCTCGGAATAGTCTTATCCATGCAGATAACATCAATATCCTATATTGATTTATCTGAGTCTGGCCAGACATTCTATAAGCACCAACCCTCGAGTGGCCGCGGATATTTTGTCCCGTTATGTGGGAGGGAAAAATTCTATCTACATCTTGCTTCCTATTGTGTCCGATGAGCGCCTTTATAACTACCCGGTCACGGTGTAGCGTTTGACAATATCAAAACATAATATTCCACAACTAGAGGATCTAGTGACTTCAAGTATAAGGATGACAATACCGTTTTCACTACGAGAAGCACTTGTGACTTTACATAACATGTATGTCGCCTCCTCGTTGTGGGTCAATCCAGTATGCTATTACCCTTAATGCATACCTATGTGTTGGATCGTGATATCTCCATATTAATCCAACCCCATAATAGTCTATAGTTGATCGTCCTATTAATCAGTATAATTGACTAGGGATACTTAAGATAAACTACACATTTCCAATCTAAGGACTTCATTATATTAAATATCTCCATAAATAATACAATTAATATTCTAGCCAAAAGTAATGTTCATACTAAATAAGTTTGTCTCTAGGGAATCTATTCCAATATGTGGATCCCATTGCGTTGTACTGTGACAACACTGGGGTGATCGCACAAGCCACGGAACCTAGGTCACACCAAAAGTCCAAGCATGTACTTAGGAGATTCCATCTCATTAAAGAGATCCTTGATCGAGGAGATATGAATATATGAAAGATTCCAAAAGATGAGAATCTTTCAGATCCACTCACAAAGCCGCTCGTTCAGCGAAAGCATGAAGGGCACACTAGATCTGTAGGTATACAAGATGCACTAGATTGGCTCTAGTGCAAGTGGAAGACTGTTGGAATAGGTGCGCTAGAGGCAATCTAGATTTAGTATGAATATTTTTTGGCTAGAATATTTATTTATTATTTATGGAGATATATAATATAATGAAGTCCTTAAATTACAATATGTTTTTGTTTATCTTAAATATCCCTAGTCAATTATATTGATTAACAGGACGATCACTATAGACTAGTATGTGGGTAGATTGATATGGAGATATGAAGTCTAACACATGGGTATGCATTAGGAGTAATGACATACTGGATTGACCCACAACGAGAAGGCTAAATTAGATTACGTAAAGTCACAAGTATTTCTCGTAGTGCTAATGGTATTGTAATCCTTAAACTTGAAGTCACTAGATACTCTAGTTGTAAAATATCATGCTTTGATATTATCAAACGTTACACCGTAACTGGGTAACTATAAAGATAGCTATCGAGCATGATAGGAAGCAAGATTAGAGATGGTAGTGATGTAGAGATGATTTGCCCCCCCCCCCACATAATGGGAGCAAATATCCATGGGCACTCAAGGGATGGTGCTTATAGAATGTCTTGTCAGAATCAGATAAATCAATAAGGAGATACTGATGTTATCTGCTCGGATAAGCATATTCCCAGGATCGAGGAACTATGAATTGGATATACGAGTGTGACTACTATGCCTCGTCTCCAATCCGGATATGGAGACAAAGGGATAATACAGTGCGGTACCATTGGGCACAAGGTTGGTCGGATCACAGACTATTTCTATTAGTTGGGTGACATAGATGTGTTGCTAGATACGGCTCTATGTTAGTAATAGTTACTACCAACTAAGTAAGAATCCTATGGGGTCACACACCGTATGGATTAAGATGGATATGGGCATTAATTAGTGGGACTAATTAATCAAGAGGATCTTAACGCAACCATAAGCAAAGCTAGTAGGACTAATTTTCAAGGTGGACTAATATGTGTATGGACATGATTAGTATTGGGGAAACTATGTAGTTAATAAAGAGTTATTAACTATATATAAAGGAACCTAGCTTGCTATTTTCCCAACAAAAGTCATTTTTTAGAGAACATAACAAAGCAAGGAGAGAGACAAGACCAAGACGCCGAAACCTCCAAGTCCCATCCACCCTGTGACCGTCAACCATCCCTAGGCGCGATGACTTGCTCCGTTTTGCGTGATCTCTTGCCTCCTTCCGTTGCCAGCACTACACGAGGAGAAGGATTCTAGTCAGTAATCCAAGGTGTGGATACTCGTAGATAGGAAGACACAATTCTTCATAGTGATCACACAAACTAAGTTACACGGTTCTCTACCTTCATCATGTTATGATTGCTTGCCTGTGATCCTTGGAGGGATTTGAGCAGGATAATTTTTTTCTAATTCTGCTGCGTGACCTGCATCAAAACCCTACATGGACCCCTCCATCCACCCCATCTTTAGACCAATCAATGTCCTGCTATGCAAGTAAGAAAGCATTTAGGGAGTTTGGCTTGTACGAAATAAACGGGTTTTCAACTCAGAAAGGAGGGAGTTTACTGAAATTCTAACGATTTCTCTAGCAGCTAATACGAAATTTCTAGAAATACTTATCTGGATTCGAGATCAGTACATGCAGGGACAATCGAAGTTGTTGCAGATCGGGCGTAGGAGCGGTGATTCAAAATAACCATGGTGACTTTGTGATGGCCACGACCTTCCGATTCCGTACTATAAAAACTCCATGGTGGCTGAAACTTTTGTAGGGTTTTGAACATGGAATCGCAGTGGAAGAAAATAATTATTCCGTTCAAATCCCTCCAAGGATCACAAGTCAAGAACACATAACGATGGTAAAGGATTAATATGTGTTTACCTTTGAGTTCTCCTGTGATGACTTCTAACGCGAATAATGTCACGTTCTCTACAGTTGATCCACGCCTAGGATAGAGAATTGGACCTCCCAACCTTCTTGTGCTACCTAGAACGGAGGAAGGAGACAACGGAATCACGCAACAAAGTCACAAGGAGGGGCTCGGCCTCCTTGTGTGGCCGACGGGTTTGGGGCGGCGGGTAAGGGGCGGACGCCTCTTGCCTTGCTTGCTCTCAACTCTTCTCTCTCCTCTCAATATGTGTTATAAATAGCATGTATTGAGAGGGAAGTAAGGAGTTCCTTTATATAGTTCAGCTACTCCTAGTTGTTTCCATAAAGGCCCCAATACTAATCATATCCATATATGGATTAGTATCATTTGCTAATAAGTCATACTAAGTTAGCAACTTGTTGCAATATGATCCTTTTAATTAATCTATATTAATTAAGTCTCTTGTCCAATTATATCCATATGGCGTGTGACCCCATAAGTTTCTACTTGATTGGTAGTAACTATTTACAAACATGGAGCGGTGTCTAGCAACACATCCATGCCACCCAATTAATAGAAATAGTCATCTTGACAAACCTTTGTGATCTTTTTATCGCATCCCTTTGTCTCATTATACGGATTGGACACAAGACATACAAGTCACACTCCTATATCCAATCCATGTTTCTCGATCCTGGGAATAGCCCTATCCATGCATATGACATCAATATCTCCATATTGATTCATATGAGTCTGGCCAGACATTCCATAGGCGCCATCCTTCGAGTGGCCTCGGATATTTTCTCCCGTTATGTGGGAGGGACAAATCCTATCAACATCACTCACCATCTCTAAGCTTGCTTCCTATTGTGCCCAACATGTGCTTTTATAACAACCCAGTTACGGAGTAGCGTTTGACGTTGTCAAAGCACAACATTCCACAACTAGAGGATATAGTGACTTCAAGTATAAGGATGATAATATCCTGTCACCGCGAGAAGCGCTTGTGACTTTACATAACTTGTATGCAGCCTTCTCGGATTTGGGTCAATCTTGTATGTCATTACTCTTAATACATACCCATGTGTTGGATCGTGATATCTCCATATCAATCCAACCCCATACTAGTCGATAGATGATCGTCCTGTTAATCATTATATTTGACTAAGGATATTAAGATAAACAACACAATTTGTAAATCTAAGGACTTCATTATATTAAATATCTCCATAAATAATTGACACGAATCAGTAATTTGTGGTTCTTAAACTTCTTCAAGTTCTGCAGTCCTCCCACTTGCTTCTTTAGAGACAAATTCTCTTTCTAGAAACACGTCGGTCCGAGCAACAAACACTTTGTTATCGGTTGGATTGTAGAATTAATAGCCCTTAGTTTCCTTTGGGTATCCCACAAACTTACATTTATCCGATTTCGGCCCGAGTTTGTCTGGATGTAAACGTTTTGCATAAACATCGCAGCCCCATATCCTCATAAACGACACTGTGGTACGGCTCCCACTCCACATCTCATGTGGTGTCTTCATGACTGATTTGGATGGAACACGGTTAATGGTGAAAGCTGCACACATTAAAGCATAGCCCCAAAAAGATAACGGAAGATCTTTTTGACACATCATAGATCTCACCGTGTCCAACAAGGTTCAATTCCTCCTCTCCGATACGCCATTCCATTGTGGTGTTCCGGGTGGAGTGAGTTGGGATAATATCCCACACTCTCTAAGAGAATCATCAAACTCTTGGCTCAAGTACTCACCTCCTCGATCTGATCGTAGAGCTTTGATACTTTTGCCAAGTTGCTTCTCTACTTCATTCTTAAATTCCTTGAATTTCTCAAAAGATTCGGATTTAGCCTTCATAAGGTATACAAATCCATATCTATTGAAATCATCAGTGAATGTAATGAAGTAGACATAAACACCTATGGCAGGTGTAGCAAACGGCCCACATACATCAGTATGTATGAGTGCTAATTGCTCACTAGTCCTTTCACCTTTCTTGTTGAAAGGGGACTTTTTCATCTTTCCTAACAAACAAGCCTCACATGTCTCATATGATTCAAAATCGAATGAGTCTAGAAATCCATCCTTATGGAGTCTAGATACACGTTTCTCATTTATATGGCCTAGACGACAATGCCATAGATAAGCAGGATTTAAATCTTTCATTTTAATCCTCTTAGTATTTACGTTATAGATTGGATAGCTTAGATCAAGGATATATAATCCATTAAATAATTGCGCACCACAATAGTGAATACTATCAAAATAAATGGAACAATAATTATTATTTATTGAAATAGTAAAACCTTTCTTGTCCAAACAAGATAAGGAATAATGTTCTACTCATTGCAGGAACATAAAAGCAATTATCTAATTCTAATACTAATACAGAAGGCAGAGACAGCCTATACACGCCTATAGCTAATGCAGCAACTCTTGCTCCATTCCCAACGCGCAAGTCCACCTCTCTTTTTGCTAATCTTCTACTTCTACTTAGATCCTGCATATTTCGACAAATATGCGATCCACATCCAGTATCCAATACCCATGATGAAGAAGTAGTTAAATTAACATCTATAACAAAAATACCTGGTGGTTGTGGGATCACTATCCCAAGGCTTTCATCCTCCAGATACTTTGGGCAATTCCTTTTCCAGTGTCCAGGGACTGCAGTAGTGACAATCACCCTTGATCACGCCTTTGGCCACGCCACCAGTAGGTTTAAGAGCAGCGTCCTTAGGTTTAGCAATTGCCTTGCCTTTACCCTTGGAAGTAGAGGCAAACCTTTTATCCTTTCCTTTCTGCACCATCATTATGGCCTTGCCCTTTCCCTTGTTGATGGATTGTTCAGCTGTTCTAAACATATTGAGTAGCTCTGGCAGAGGTTTGACGATCTCATTCATGTTATAGTTCATGATGAACTGTCCATAACTATCCAACAACGATTGCAGAATGAGATCTGTGGCCAACTCTTGACCAATCGGGGACCCTAGGCGATCGAGATTCTCAAGATACCCGATCATCTCCATAGCTCCAATGTCTTTGGGCTTCTTTTCTTCAATATTGGCTAACAATCTATTTTATCTAGCTACATCTATACTAAATAAAATAAATCTCACAAGTTGAGAAATAAACGACTCGTAGGCCGTAAACCTTAATTAACTATTACATTAATTGATCAGCTCGCAGGCCGTAAAACAAACCATGAAATAAACATTCACACACAAACCACAACCTAGGGCCATATCCAACCACCATGTGAATAGCACATAAACAGTTAAAACCAATTTTAACGCGCTTGTTCAATTTTAATTGTCTTGGAAGAAGTAGGGTTTAAAACAATCCAAAAAGAACTTCCCAAAGCCCTACTGGATCACACACGGCCCTAGGGCCCGGCCTAGCCCAAGTCGCCGGTCCCCCCGATCGCGCCTAGGCCCGGCCGGCCCTTAGGCCGTGCGTGGCTTGGGCGGCAAGGCATAAGGGCGGTCCCCTATGGGGGGCCGAACCCTTCTAGGAGTTGTTTCCAAAAACAACTCCTTCCTTGTTGCCCACTCCAAGTTGTTTCCATGTTGAAAAACCCCTTTTCCAAACATGTGACCAAACCCTAATCTTCAAACCAAGAAATTCAATAACTTGTTGCATCCAATGCTCAATTATATCTTGTTAGATTGAATCTCAATTCAATTGCATCTACTATGCTTAATTTGTCGTTCTTACCGATAAACATGAATTTAAAGTGTTAAAATAACAAAATCGTAACACATAAACTACATTATGCTCTACGACCTGTGGCTCTGATACCACTTTAGTGTTTTGAACATGGAATCGCAGCGGAAGAAAATATTTATTCCGTTCAAATCCCTCCAAGGATCACAAGTCAAGAACAGATAACGATAGTAAAGGATTAATATGTGCTTACCTTTGAGTTCTCCTGTGATGACTTCAAACGCGAATAATGTCACGTTCTCTACGGTTGATCCACGCCTAGGATAGATAATTGGACCTCCCAACCTTCTTGTGCTACCTAGAACGGAGGAAGGAGCCAATGGAATTACGCAACAAAGTCACAAGGAGGGGCTCGGCCTCCTTGTGTGGCCGACGGGTTTGGGGCGGCGGGTAAGGGGCGGATGCCTCTTGCCTTGCGTGCTCTCAACTCTTCTCTCTCCTCTCAATATGTTTTATGAATAACATGTATTGAGAGGGAAGGAAGGAGTTCCTTTATATAGTCCAACTACTCCTAGTTGTTTCCATAAAGACCCCAATACTAATCATATCCATATATGGATTAGTATTATTTGCTAATTAGTCCTACTAAGTTAGCAACGTGTTGCAATATGATCCTTTTAATTAATCTATACTAATTAAGTCTCTTGTCCAATTATATCCATATGGCGTGTGACCCCATAGGTTTCTACTTAATTGGTAGTAACTATTTACAAACATGGAGCGGGGTCTAGCAACACATCCATGCCACCCAATTAATAGAAATAGTCATCTTGACAAACTTTTGTGATCTTATTATCGCATCCCTTTGTCTCATTATCCGGATTGGACACGAGACATACAAGTCACACTCGTATATGCAATCCATGTTTCTCGATCCTGGGAATAGCCCTATCCATGCATATGACATCAATATCTCCATATTGATTCATATGAGTCTGGCCAGACATTCCATAGGAGCCATCCCTCGAGTGGCCTCGGATATTTGCTCCCGTTATGTGGGAGGGACAAATCCTATCTACATCACTCACCATATCTAAGCTTGCTTCCTATTGTGTCCAACATGCGCTTTTATAACTACCCAGTTACGGAGTAGCGTTTGACGTTGTCAAAGCACAACATTCCACAACTAGAGGATCTAGTGACTTCAAGTCTAAGGATGATAATATCCTATCACCACGAGAGCGCTTGCGACTTTACATAACTTGTATGCAACCTTCTCGGATTTGGGTCAATCCGGTATGTCATTACTCCTAATACATACCCATGTGTTGGATCGTGATATCTCCATATCAATCCAACCCCATACTAGTCTATAGATGATCGTCCTGTTAATCATTATATTTGACTAGGGATATTTAAGATAAACAACACGGTTTGTAAATCTAAGGACTTCATTATATTAAATATCTCCATAAATAATACAATGATTATCTAGCCAATTCATACTAAAATTTGATTGCCTCTAGGGCATCTATTCCAACAGCTTTTACAATGAAATTTCCCGTTGAAGTTGCGAAAAGTCCCCTGATTTTCTATCTCTGAAAATTGAATCTAATAGCTTCAACCTTGTGATTGTCTGAAGTAGAGAGATGCGCTGTCTTCTACTCGGAGACAGAGAGACTGCTTTTTTTCCGTAAAACATGAGGGCCAGAGCCCTAAGCAAACAACCTAACACAACCTAAACCACAAAGATCAGCATCTAACAAAACTCTACACTCATCTGGAGGATCAAAAATAAAATTCTTCTTAAAATTTGTACTACTCACACCAATATGAGCAACAAAGTCAGCAACTTTGTTAACCTCCCTGCAAGCAAATCTCAGAGATGTCCCTGAGTCCACAAGAAGCTTTCTAATCTTCATCACTTGAGCTCCAAGGGGGTGTCTATTACAAGGCTTCAAAACTAACTCCACAGCAGTAAGAGAATCAAACTCGATAACAGCACTGTGTAAGCCCATCTCAATCAGACAAGAGAGCCCTTCCATTATAGCCCAGACTTCACCATCCAACATCTCCACCAGATCAACTCCTTTATGTAAGACCCATTGCCACATACCCTGGTCATCTCTGCAAACCACCCCAATAGCCATCCTTCCAGACTCAGAGTTAGCAGCACAATCAATATTCAATTTTAAGCAACCAAAAGAGGGCTTATCCCACTTAACCAAAGTAGGGCAAGCATTACTAATTGTAGCCAGGTCAGGAGAAGCCATACTCACAAACTGAGTTTGTTGAAAAATAAAAGCCACTTTT
This sequence comes from Linanthus parryae, assembly GCA_023055425.1. NCBI lineage: Eukaryota > Viridiplantae > Streptophyta > Magnoliopsida > Ericales > Polemoniaceae > Linanthus > Linanthus parryae. The sequence continues at coordinate 2,981,708 of JALGPY010000029.1, forward strand.
TCAACTGGAACTTCACCAGGGAATCATGCAGCTTGACATTGTGCCAAAACTAGAAATAATTAACTTCGGCTGAAAAAATAATGGACCATTTTAGGTTTTTAGCTACACCCCAACTTTGAACAAGATTATGATCCACCCAAGCTTCTAATTGGAGGGAGAAGGAGGTAGACCAGTGAGCAGAATCAACCAGGTTCTTCCAAATCTCTCTAACCCACTTGCAATCCCTGACTACATGAAGAGTTGTTTCAGAGTCCTCTTGACAAATCAGACACCTATTAGTACCAATGATACCCCTTTTCTGTTTCATAAGACAAAATTCTATCATGTCTGAGTAACCAGAGAAAGGACTTCCATCTCTGATACCCATCAGATCTCCAAATGTTCTTCCAAGCAGCAACATTTTGATTACTCCACTCAGAGGCAGTTATAGATTTATAAGCATCATCCACATAAAACTTACCAAAACTTGTCCCTAACCAAGAACAAGAGTCATTCTGCTCTGAATCAGCTCTCAAAGAAACTGTATTCAAAATATCGCAATAGATAGAAGGAAGAACATCCTCCATATTTGAACTCCAACCCTCATCATCACTCCACATACTAGCCACAGTAACTAAAAGATCATCATCAGAGAGGCTCCCAAAAGTCACATCCATTAAGAAGAAATTACCTAACCATTTATCAACCCAGAACAAGGTATTCTTACCCGAGTTAACAATCTTCCCAATTTTACTCTTGACAGCTCTCAAACTCTTCACAGTATGCTTCCAACATCTAGAATTTGAAGCTTTAACTGCATCCTTCTTGAGATGAGAGTCATAATTCTTATCGATCTCAGCACCCCCCCCCCTAAAAAAAATAAGAAGAATCCTCCACCGACTTCCAACCAGCTTTAGCCAATAAGGCTTTATTAAAGCTCTTAAGATCTCTAAACCCTAAACCCCCTCTCATTTGGGAGCAAAAACAGATTCCCAACTAACTAGAGAGAGTCTAGCATTTTTAGGAGAGCCTCCCCAAAGAAATCTCCTGAAAATCTTATCCATTTCACCCACAACAGAGAGGGGAAGAAGGGTAGTTTGCATAGCATAAGTAGGATTAGCCTACTGCACAGATTTGATCAAAGTAATTCTACTGCCAGAGATAACTGGGAAGCTTTCCAACCAGAAAGTTTCTTCTGAAGCTTATCAAGAATAAACTGAAATTTTGCTCTGTTCCACTCTTGATGAATCAAATTTAACCCCAGGTGCATCCCCAAATCAGCAGAGAGCTCAACCCCAAAGAGAGAACTGAGATTACTAGCAGCAATTCTGCTAACACAAGGAGCAACAGACATTTTTGACTTCTCAAAACTGATGGCTTGACCTACTTCCAAACAAAAATCTTCAAGCATAATCTTCATGACTTCAACTTGTCTCTCAGTAGCTTCTCCAAAAAGAAATAAATCATCAACAACGAACATGTGAGATATAGGGATTCCACTCCTGCCAATTTCGACCCCCTTCCAGAGACCATCATCTACAGCTTTCTGAATTTTTTGCGCCAGACACTCCATTGTAAGAAGGAACAGATAGGGAGAGATAGGATCCCCCTGTCTAAGACCACTATGAGGAGAAAACATCTCTTGAAGTTCACCATTCCAAATAACTTGGAACTGTGCAGAAGTGACAAAATCCATAACCAAGTTTCTCAGATTCCCAGGAAGACCAATCTGAGCAAGAATACTACTAAAAAAAGACCACCACACTCTATCATAAGCTTTAGCAAGGTCAATTTTGACGGCTTAGGCCCCCTTTCTACTTTTCTTGTGCTGCAGGATATGAAACGACTCCTGAGCTAAAAGAACATTTTATGCAGTACCCCTCCCAGGTAAGAAACTGTACTGGAGAGGGTGGATAAGTGTTTGAAGAGCAGGTCTCAATCTGTGAGTGATAGTCTTGGTGATGATCTTGAGAGATACATTACAAAGCAATATGAGTATTATTTATATTCTGAGAAAGAGACCCAGTACTCACTACAGTTCTAACCATGTCCACAAACACCTCCTGGACTTGGTGCCAGTGCTTCTGGTAAAACAGAGGGGGGAGGCCATCAGGCCCATGAATCTTATAAGCTCCCATAGAAAAAACCACACCCTTAATCTCATCCATAGAAATACGAGATCTTAACACATCCAATTCATAATCAAGCAAAACCCCTCCTTGCCAAACAAACCCTTCAGAAGTAAGAGGATTAGGATCAGAGTATAAGTCCCTGTAATGCTTGGTAACTTCCAATTTCAACTTAGCCACATCATCACACCACTCCCCTGACTAAAGCTGTATCATATTAATCTTTTTTCTCCTTCTTCTAGCCACAGTAGTGAGATGGAAGAATATAGTATTTCTATCCCCAAGAAAAAGCTTACACAACCTAGACTTCTCAAACCAGAACAGTTCTTCTTGCAACAACACCTCATTAAGTTGCTTAAGTAATTCGTGTTCTAAATTCATAAGAAATCTATTCTCCCTTATAGCTAAAGCCCTCTGAATACCAAGAAGTCTAGCTCTGAGACTCCTTTCCTCCCAAAAATATTTCCAAAGCTTTCAACATTCCAATCTTTAACCTTAGTAGTGAATTTTTCCACAATACCAGCAAAAGGCTCACTGTCTACCCAAGTATCAATAACCAAACCCTTAAAGTTGTATTCAAGGAACCAAGCAACTTCCATTCTAAAAGGCTTTGGATTTGTAGAAGGAAGAGGAATCCCTTCTGTATCTAACACAATAGGATGGTGATCAGAATTCTCTCTAGCCACATGCTTAACCAGGGCTTTTGGAAACATAAGCCTCCAAGAGCTATTACAAACAGCCCTATCTGGCCTTTGCCTGATCATACCACCAAGTTGAGAATTTAACCAAGTATATTGAGGCCCAGAGAAACCCATGTCCATAAGCTGACAAGATTCAAGACACTCCAACATCTTGCTACAGTTAGCAATATTCATCTTCCTCCCACCTTTCTTCTCAGAACCTGCAATAATCTGGTTAAAGTCTCCCATAACCAGCCAAGGGAGAGAATGAACATTACTAACCACCTTAAGATGAGACCAAATAACCTCCCTACCAACAGCCAGAGGACTGGCATAAACTGCAGTGAGCAAAAAAATCAGGTTGATCCTTCACATGGACCAAACCTGTAACAGCTTGGGCACAAGAGTGCACCACAATCAGATCAAGCTCATGGCTCTTCCAAAACACCCAAATGCCACTTGAGAAGCCTCTCACCTCTTCCACATGAAATTTATCAAACCCAGAGATGGAACAAAAATGCTCATGCTCCCCCCACGAGAAGCTCCACAATAATAGCAATAGAAAGCTTATACATCTTGCAAAGATCTAGTAATGACCTTACCTTAACGTTATTGCCGAATCCTTGGCAGTTCCATGCCATAAACTTCATTTGGGCAGAGAAAAAGATTGTCGATCACTCGACCCCTGACCCGGAAGAGTACTACCCCCTTCCTTTGTCAAAATTGACACCTCGCCGTAGCGCCGAGTCTCCTTAACCTGCACCGAATTGCATCCAGAACCTCCAAATGTTGAAGACCCTGCTTGAAAACGACCCAAGAACGGGAATTGATTATTATCCATGCAGTAGAAAGGGGGTCTAGGGTTAGGGTTCTTCACCCCTTTCTCTTTCCCCAACTGCACTTTGCCTTTCGTAGCATTACGCATAAAAATTTCTTTGTTACGTGGAAATTTCTGATTGGCTTTCCCCATCTGAGATGGACCAACCACGCCCTTTCCTTTACCCGAATAAGGAGCAGATCCTCTGGTACTCGGAGTACGAATCCCATTATCATTAAATAGCCCTGAATTAAACACGCCATACATGGACCCACTACCATCTGGAACTCATGAATCCTCCACAGCCGGAGCACCATCACCCGGTTCTCCCATAGCGCCACGCGTACGGTTACGGTTCTTCTTCTTCCTTCTCTCTGCGAGTATCCAAGCCGCAAATTTCGGATCTGGCACCGGTTCAGTGGCCGGAGTTTCCTCTATCGCCGCCACCGACTGAGCATCCTCCACCGTATCCATCTCCGTCATTGGCGGCACCGCCGTCTTGACCTTCTCTAGGCACGAATCCATCCGGTGGCCGTACACTCCATAATCAAAACAAATCATCCCTAAACCTTCATATTCAACCAGGACTTTCTTCTAATTAACCCAGATTGCCGGAATTAGGCTCTTCTCCAGATCTATTTCGACGCAAATTCTAGCATACTTACCCCTTGACGCTGCTGCCGTCGCTCAGTCGACCTTCACCAATCGACCAAACTTTTCCCCAACCTCCATTAACAAATCCTCCTCAAAGTATTCGATCGGTAAACCACATAGACGAACCCACACCGACATCTTCTTAACCTCCGGCCCATACGGATTGAAGTGAGGAACCCATCTCTGGACTGTGATGTACTTCCCCTGGATCATCCATGGACCACCGAGAAGAACCCGCTCATAATCCTCTTTTCCGAAAAACCTCACACAGAAAAAACCATTGTTAATGTCAGTGAGTTCAAACCCTAGCTCCAGCTTCCATTGTGCTGTCAATCGGGCATGGAGTAACGGATACGCCACCTCCTTCCCCATCACATGAACAATCAGCGCCTTACTCCATGGCCGATGTTAGCGCTGTAGCGTCCGACCGCCAATCAGAATGCAGTCTCGCCCATCTGAAGAAATCTACGACGTAACCGTCGTTGATTCCTGATCCAGCTGCCCCATTGGGACTTCATCGTCCATGTAGATCCGAGGCGGACTCTGTTTCAGAGCTTCTCTAAAACTTCGATTCCCCGATATCGATTCATCCTCATCGGATAGAGAGGAATTAGCCACAAAACGGCATTTGAAAGAGGTTTGATTACGAACATGAGTCGCCGGAGTTTCAACAGAAAATTCCGGCGAGGGAGGTGGGCCATGACGAAACGAGAAAGACGGAGTACCAGAGCTCATTTCCTAGAGAGAGAAAAAAAAGTTAACTTGACAGAGAGACTGCTTGATGAAGTGAGAAAAACACTATGTATGTTTATATCTATTATGGTATCTTGGTGTTGAAAAGACTATAATACCCATGCTCATGATCTCGAGAAAATGGGCTTGGGTTGTTCTATTCATCACTTTTGGACCGTTATCCGCACAACTTGTACAACTCTTGGGTTTTTGATAAAGTCCCGTACTAAATAAATTTACATTATTAATCTGGAAAAAGGGAACCTGACAGCTAGGGTGGTAGCTCAAATGGTGGAGCGTTGAAATCTTGTATGTTTTTGCAGGTTCAAACTCGGTTGATGAAAAAAAAAAACATTTTTCTCAAAAAAATAAAAAAAGAACCTGCAATTTTTTTAATTACATTTTAAATTGCCCACGTCTTTGACCCAACTTTTTAAAATCCCACATTTGGCGATTCTTTTGATTCTTTCGTGGCGTCGTTCGTCAGCCAATTTCTCAGTAGAGAACAGAGAATCCAACGAGCAGCGAGCGTCTAACGGACTGAACGTACCGCGGCGAAAGACGCAAGACCTCCCGTTGATGTGCGAAGCCGGTGTTATTCACTGGTCGAAGTCTGTGAGAAACGATATTCACTATCACTGGTTGGCGAAGTCTGTGAGAAGTGAGAACCTCTGACGGATTCTTCTTAGGTGAGTATGTAACTTCAGTTTGGTCTGAGATCTAATTTCTCCTCCTAATCTATCTTCATCATTTGAGTACTATCTTGCTACGATATACTGTTCGCCATATGGAATTTGATGCTTTTTTTTGGTGTCTTGTCTAAACTAGGTTTTATGTCTAGAAATTGAAAATTGTTACTGCTTTGTAACAGTTTGAATTGAAATTGGAGTTTATATAAGTAAGGTCTTACAGGATTTAATTTGTTATCTAATTAGGGTTTGTGATATTGAATTGAAATTTGTACACTAAGCTTTATGACTTGTAAATTGGTAATTGGCTATTGTTATGCGAGTTTTCTTGATGTTGATATCTCTCCGTAATGTGTTTTAGTGGCACTTGCTTTGTTCTGGAAAAATCTATGAAAACTGGGCCTAATTCACGAGTGTAATCACAATATTTGTATCTCAATTTTACTTGACATGTTTGCAAATCTAATGTATAGAATCGGCCAATCACGAAGCATGTACTTGTCTGTTGTCAGCTATGTACTCGTATGTTCTCATGTATCTACGTACATAACCAAACCAAGGTTTTATGTTCAAACAGTCGTGAGCTAGTAAATGGTACCAAATGAAGTTTAGTTTTTTTTTGTTTTTTGTTTTTTTTAAACTTCATGACGTTAGTATTGTGTTTGTTTGTTACGGGATAAATTACTTGTTTGAATCATTCTATCAAAAGAATTACTCAAATAAAGTTAATGACTTTTGCTATTCTCTAAAGCCTTGTTAGGGTAGGGGATATATAAACAGTGGGATATGATGTTTACTGGGATATGATAACTGAGGGATAAGGCAGGATATGGAATTTTTCTTTGCAGTGTTTGGGTGCTGCAAGATGAGCCAGGATGTGATAAATGTTTGATGTGACAATGACCAAAAATATCCTGTAATATGAGATAGGTAGTTGTCATCCCCAATTTAGGTGGATAAATTGTCTTGGCTTGGTACGGTGCTTAAACTAACTAATAAATACCATTTCCTAGCCCACGGCTGTTTTATGTCTTGTAATTTAGCTATGTGGATGAGTGCAACTTTTTATTCATAAAAAATATGCCCAAATCATATCCCACCTTATACCCAAGGTTTTCAGGATCGTGGAGTGAACCAGAGGATCGAGGATCGGATCGTATGATCCTACCAAAAGTGTAAATTTTATTTTTGTATCGATAATGTGACTACTTAAATGACTTATTTTCAGGTTCTTAATGTCATAAAAATGTTAATACACTAGCTCAAGACCTAATATACCATAGAAACATATCATTTGGGTCATTTAGGACATCAATTTCCTTACTAATTTTCACCACAATCTCTGCACTTGCATTCGATGTTCAATCTTTGAACTTTCAAAATCAGGCGTACGACATTAGACTTCAAAACACTTTTTTCCCCCCCAAAAAATAAAGCCATGAGAAGTAAAATATATAAAAATTTAAAATATATAAAAAATAAAAATAAAAAATAAAAAAAAATAAAAAATAAAACAGGTAGGATCGTATGATCCTACTCGTGATCCCACCCGATCCTATCAGAAAACAATTTTCTAGCCAATCCAGAACGTCACTCTGCGATCCTGACAACCATGCTTATACCTTTGTGGGGAGGGGGGTGGTGGTGGTGGTATATGATTGTTGTGTAAATTGGGTCGGGGATTTGATATCCCCTCACCCAAACACGGTAAATAAAAGAGAGGGGATATGATTACTGAGGGATAAGGCAGGATATGAAAATTTTCTGTGCAGTGTTTGGGTGCTGCAAGATATGAGCCAGGATGTGATATATGTTTGATGTGACAATGACCAAAAATATCCTGTAATATCAGATAGGTAGTTGACGTCTTCCAATTTAGGTGGATAAATTGTCTTGGCCTTGTACGGTACTTAAACTAACTAATTAATACCATTTACTAGCTCACGACTGTTTTATGTCTTGTAATTTAGCTATGTGGACGACGGCAACTTTTTATTAATAAAAATATGCCCACACCATATCCCGCCTTATACCATTTGGGGAGGGGGGGGGGGTATATGATTGTGGTGTAAATTGGGGGTTGGGGATTTGATATCCCCTCACCCAAACATGGTAAATAAAAGAGAGGGGAGATTATAGCCTTATCCCCTACTCAAACGAGGCCTAAAGATACATGGGACTGTACCTGGCTCCTCTCAATTCCTGGGTCTGCCTCTGTTTAGGACCTTTTTTGTAACAAACATGTAACTTACAGCTGAAGAGTCGTTTCTTATGATCACAAATCAGTAATGGGTGCCTTTTTCTAATTCTAAAAGCTTTACTTTCGTCAGATGTATGTCGACTGTGAAAAATCAGCAATGGGAACCTTTTGTTAATCTCAAAGCCGTGGCTTGAATAATTTAGCACAGTTACTTTGCGTACGGGTATTGTCTATCCAGTTAGATGTCTGTATTTGTCTTATTAAAGATGTAGTTTAATGGTTGTCTCATTAATGACAATTCAGGCATGTTGCGACTCTCTTCTTAGTGCTTATGGGTCACTTTGATGTTCTGAGTTTCTTGTTCGCGGCTGCTGTTTGGTGTGCAACTTATGCTTTTGTTGCAGTTGTCGGGGTCTGTCAGATCTTCAACATCCTAGGGACCTCCATTTTGAACTGAATACAGAATTTCCCGAGTCTACCATGGGCTATGCACAACTTGTTATCGGTCCTGCTGGCAGTGGCAAGGTGAGTGCTCAGTTTTTCTTTTTTACATGTACGAAGGATATTGCTTGTGTCCTCACCCATAATTTAACATCTTCTTACCCTCATACTTCTTTCTTGCAATCGTTTTCAACGGATAGTAACTCAACACTGTCCTTTATTCTTCACCAGTCTACATACTGCTCTAGCTTGTTTCGACATTGTGAAACCTTGAGGCGCACAATTCATATTGTGAACTTGGATCCTGCTGCTGAGAATTTTGACTATCCTGTTGCGATGGGTAAATCAATTTTGCCATTGATTGGATTTCTTTGTCTTAGTTAACTTCCTTTGGCAACAGCTCAATTTTCTTTCTTTGCCAGATATTAGAGAGCTCATTTCTCTGGAAGATGTTATGGATGAGCTTGGATTGGGTCCGAATGGTGGCCTTATGTATTGCATGGAGTATCCTTCAAATATGGGTTTTATGTTCTCCTATTCCCTTTTGTATTTTTCTCTTGTTACCATACAGTGTTGTCTCGGCCTACTTTGATGGGTATATAAGTAGACTTATGGGTGTTTATTGATTTTGTGAATGGAAGCCAAGGGCTGTACTTTCCGTTTCAAATTTTTCTTGGTGCACTCCAGATATCAAGCTTTTGTGGCCTTAAGTCTTTACTCTCAGGAATCTTGAAGAAAATTTGGATGACTGGGTGACCGAAGAATTGGATAACTACTTGGATGACGATTATTTGGTTTTTGACTGCCCAGGTAGTCAAGCTTGTGTACATACCTGTTACATAGCCTCCTTTGAAAAGTCTTTCCCTTGGTATGCCAGTCTGATAAACTAGTGGAACTCATGGTCCGTTCATCTTAAAATATGCAAAAACCTCAACTTAGACACTTCATGTAGATAACTGCTGGAACGAACTGTGAACATTCGCGACCATGTATTCTCATAACCAGAAGCATGTAACGAATATGTATAGGTTGTTGAAATCAGTATGGCTTCCATTCTCTATTTGGTCAAGTGTATTGAACGAGTGATCAGCTTGCAAAGCCCTGTTCCTTCCCTCTATGATTAGTCACTTTTGGTCTTTATCTATGAGCTGACTATGGTGTTGCAAATGGTGGTTGGACGGTGGGGACTATGGTTCTCAATTCTGTTCTCAATGAAAGAAACTGACGGTCACGCCATGGGTGGTGCTTGTACATCTCCCAACATTGGTCTTAACAATGTTACTGTGATGAGCTCCACCTTTATCCTTGGTGCATGATCTATTGTGCTTTAAGCTGGAAATAGCTTTGGCTTTTGGACTTATGCTGAGGGCCTTATTGAGGTCACCTTGTCGACGAATGGTTGAGGTTGACTCGTGGTCATCTTGTATGAGTTTGTCTGATGCAAAACATGCAAAGAAATCAAAGGGAACATATGGAATTACATAGTCCCTGTTTAGGGCTTTCTTTAATCTCTTCTAGGGTTTATAGGAGTCTTTTGAGTCTCAAGTCTGCTGGACTGGTTTAGTTATGTTTCATTATTTCTTAGCGATAAGGGAATTTAGGTAATAGAATTCTGCAATTTTTGCAGTAGGATTTCATAGAGTCGGATTATGGGTAGGATCTATATTGAATAGGAAGAGAAATTGGAGTTGATTGAGTTTCCATTAGAGAGTTGAAGTGTATTAGGTCTAGGGTATTGACTATTGAGAGCCTGTGTATTCGTATGTAATCTTGATTATGATTCAGTGATTGAATATGAATATTTTATGAGTTTCTGAAGCTTGTTAAGCTCGTGTTTGGAGTGTTTCGCAGCCGAACCCTAGGGGGTCAATCCTATGGACATCTAGGCGGGAGTCCTAGATCACATCTTGGCTTTGTTTGGGTAGAGGATATGAGGGTGGGATATGATATGATATCCCCTCCTAATCAAATCCGAGGGGATATGGGAGGGCATATCATATCCCACCTTATCCCCTCTCTAGAATTAGGATATGATTTGGGCACATTTTTGGGAACAAAAATGCCCTCATCAACAATTTGTAATTACATAGTATAAATACCCAAAAACCACCACTATTCACTCATCTCTCTCTACCACTATTCTTTCCTTAATGCTAATTTTAAGGAATCACCATCTTTGGTGCATTGTTAATTTGAATGTTAATTCCAGATAATTCTTTGCTTCTCTCTCTCTCTCTCTCTCTCTCTCTCTCTCTCTCTCTCTCTCTCTCCTTCTCTAATCTCTCTCACACAGTCGGTTTCTGAGAGTGCAGGTTCTCAGAAAGTTGTAGAAAAAGGTTCTTGTCAATCAATCCATCTCTATCATAATCAAAGACACGGCATTTTAGTGGATGCGACCTTCTTGACCTGTTGATTCTTTTCTTGCCTTCATTGTAACTTTGTGCACGGGGTAACTTTGATTTAAGGGATGTCAACGCGTTGTTTGATTGTGTTGCTGGAGTTTGCGTTTTGTGGTTCGTTCCAAGACGGTGTTTCATTATGCCATGTTGTGTTGCTTCATTGCAGCCTCTAATTTGAGCCCATGATGGTCCTAGCCACTTCATCCTTGCTTAATCTATAATTCGTCCGACACTCTGCCCTGGCAAGATTTGACAAAGAGAATTTGGCATATAAAACAACTAATGCGTGACAGCAAAACAAAAGCATATTCTTCCATCACTAACACGCCCGTTTAACTAAAATAGGTAAGGCTGATATGTCTACTGCATATCCCATGTTTGAAAAAATACTTTTTATGCCACAATGTAACAATATCTCTGACCAGCAGTCTAAGACTGTCGGAACGTCACAAAATTGTCAACCGACACAATTTAGCCTCACGCCGGTGCTTGGACTATATCCAAATTCGATGTAATCAAGCATGAAGGATACCATTATCATAAATATGATATTCTACTACCACAGATCACATGAATCGTACAACAATTCTAAGGGCAAAAAATAATTCCCTAAAATGCAAAACTGTGAAATACAACAGCTGCCGACTGATAAACCAAGCTCTATAGAACCCCCCGTGAGCTGAAAGTGGTTAATTGTAACGAAGTATCAGATGTAGCAGTCCAAAAGACCAGTAAATTTAGGGGAAAAGTAGTCGGACTAATTGAAACTATGAAAGCATGGAATTTGGTTCAGGTGCAATTGTGCAAATGTCGATCCATCGTAGATTCACCGAATCTTCATTTGAATTCTGAAAATCTGCTACCCTATCTTGCAGCATCTATCATCCAACAAAAAATATTTCACTGTCAACCAAGCATCACCCACTGGTTAATGCATTCCAAGGATCATTTGAATCTCATTACTTATTACAGCTAGATTATCTATAAAGCAGTTCTAACCTCAAATACTTATAATCCCTTTCCCAGACATCTAATTTATTTTTAAAGAGCTGTGACGTTTAAACAACTTAATTATGTCCCTCAGTATGCATTTCTTTCCGAAATCTTAATCTTTGTAAATGTAAATTTTACCTACAGGTGACTACTAATTTTGAAAGTCAGGTTGCTACTTTTTGTTGACTATGTCTTTTGAGTTTTAACAACTATTGATGTTACCACAACTTCTTATTAAATTGACTATAAAAGTAGGCTACAGTGAATGAGCCTCCACATTAAAGTTGTTGTCGAAGTAGTAGCTTCACTTGTGTAGACAATAGAAAAGACCTTTATAAGAAAAAACAAAAATCCCAGTCTGAGTAACCATGGTATACTGAATCCATGATATCTATGTTCGGAATCAATGGTGATTATGGGGAACATGTAAAGCCCTACAGAAGGAAACATATAGAATTTGGATCCACACATCCATATCCATTAATAAACTAGTTTAAGTAATTTATATGAATGAAAACTAGTTAGGTTTGAACTAATTTAAGTAAAAAACAATATACTTATGTGTAAAAAAGTAGTGTAAGCATGTCATTTGGTAATAAATTTAACGACAGTTTCGTAACCAAATCCACTGGAATGCCTTTTATGGGCATTTTTACATTAATCCTGCCTCATATCCTACAACACCCAAAACACTGTAAAGCAGCGTATCATATCCTGTCTTATCTCACAATATACATATCCCACCTCATATCCCAACATACGTCATATCCCGCGTATCATATCCGCTACCCAAACGAGGCCCTTCTTCTTTCTTTCTTCCTCTTCTCCTCACATTTTTTTATTTCTTTCTCTTGATGCGATTTCACTGTTCACGTTTTACTGTTCGCAGCCCTTAAGCAACCTCTTTCCTGCTCCTAAAACCCTAGATCGTCGATTTCTAACCCTTCCTAAACATATCTCTCCCAGTTAACCATTCAACTATATTCTGTAATCCTAAGTCCCTCAGCCTCCCTCTAATCAGCAAATTATCATTGTAGCAGTACGAACACATATTTTTCCCCTGCGTTGCCTGGACTCGTCAGTTTCATCGGAGTACCCGTGTCGATACGATCTGATCCGATCCGATCCGGGTATGGGTATGATATCCGCGTCGATCTGGCGACTTCATCTTGGACTCGGCTAACCGTTGATACTTTCTCCTTCAACATCCCTTCGCTTTGAACCGTTAAACATCCTCCGCTATTCCGCTGAATTTCTCGGCAACAGGTCTTCATAGTCTTCGTTCAGCTGTAAATACCAAGACGAAGACCTAATTTCTCTTTTGGGGGTGTCTTCTGTTTCTTACTTAAGGAAGGCCCAAGTGTACAATATATTATTAAGCTCACTGTTATTTTTAGATTAAAGCCCTAGAAAACACAATTTATTGATAAAAGCTCCTCAAGCACATCTTTTATTTCAGAATGTTCATTGACATCATAGAAAATGTCATTGAACCTCTTACAGTACTAAAATGGATGCATGACCTACACAGACCAACACATAAAACAGAAAAAATATAGCATATCCCCACACCTGTGTCCAGAATTTAGGTACTTTCCAGCGAGTCCCCGAACCCTAAATTTCAACAATTAGGCAAATCCAATCCTCAGATCCACATCCGACATGACAACGAACCCGAGTCAAAGTTAACGTTGTTTGTTCTACATCATTGTCCATGTTGTGATCCAAAAGCAAAGCTTGGTACCTGATGAACATAATGATTATTGGCGCCTGCCGCCTGGTAAGGGTTTATAATTTCTGTACATACTGGACAATGGACCAGGGGGTTAGGACTACAAAAGACAGAATGGAGAGTTGATTGACTCTGATTGATTGGCTGATACTTCAATGAGAGAGGGTGATCGCCAATTGACTATACATACTCCTGATAGATAGATGACCCGCTAGCCAATTTCTTTATGTTAGATAGATCAGTGGACTTTCATATATTTCAAGGGTCAATAGTAGGTGATCCCGATACACATACATACATTCATACATACATACATACATACACACACTATTCTTGAGCTTCTTTCACGCTCATGTCACGTCGAGGTACTGCAAAAGAAAAAACTGCAAAAAAGACATTTATAACACGACCCAATTAATCCTTACTCACTGGTATCTGAGCAAGTTTTCATGTTACCTTTACATAACTTCCTTCTTGCTTGAAATATCTTAAGAGAAGTAAAGTAGGACGTGCCGATATATTATTCTCACTGGCCCTCCTCAATCACTCGCCTTGGTCCCGGGTTGAAAGGTCTTCTCTTTCTTTTGTTGTTTCTCATTGAGTTCTTGAAGAGTTTGTTCCCACACGTCGATCATTTTAGGTATATGTTCTACTCGGGGTAAAGATCTGCCCGATTTTGATTTGCACATCCGTCGACTTTAGAAATCGTGAGGGTTCAAGTCCCTCTCTCCGGGGTCGTATCGATTGGCTATGTATGTGTGTGTGTGTGTGTGTGTGTGTGTGTGTGTGTATATATAATGCCCTTTGTGTTAAAACTTTTTTTGGGAACTGAAAATTTAAGAATCTGAAAAGGGTATCGAGAGAAGTGAAGTTAAAATGTATGTTCCTTCTAAAAATTGAGGCACTTGTTTGTTGACTGCTCAAAGAGGAAAGCAAGGCACTTATATTGGGAGAGAGGGAGTATACAAACACACACACAGCACTACCTGTGGTTGTATTACCTTCTCCAGTTCTTGCCTCTATGTTCTTTATACGTGAAGTTGATAGTAGATCTTCCTGTATTTTGTAGGTCAGATAGAGCTTTTCTCACACGTTTCTGTACTTAAGAACTTTGTAGAGCATTTGAAGCGTAAGAACTTCAACGTGTGTGTCGTATATCTGCTTGATTCACAGGTTTGTGCATATTCTTCTGCATCACGTAGTGTCTCCATTTCCTAAAGCATTTTTTGGTGTCCTCATATCTGTGGTATCTGAATATTTTCTGTTTCTTTCTGTTTATTAGTTCATGACTGATGTTACCAAGTTTATTAGTGGCTGCATGGCTTCACTTTCTGCCATGGTTCAACTTGAACTACCTCATGTCAACATTCTATCGAAAATGGATCTTGTGCCTAACAAAAGAGGCATTGATAAGTGAGTCATTTCACATTCAATAACTGTTTCTTTTTACGCTGTTCATTTATCTTAATCTTACATCTTTGTCTGTTAACTTACTGTTAGTTACTTGAATCCGGAGCCTCAAGTCTTACTGGCGGAGTTGAATCAGAGGATGGGACCACAATTTGGAAAGCTTAATAAAGCTTTGATTGAAGTGGTGAGTTAGAAGGCGTATACTCCTCTCTTTTGTTGACATGTTCTAAGATTCCTCATAATTGAGAAAATTCACTGTTGTTGGAGTAAGTCATCTCACTATTGGATGGTATTTCCTGGGCTGAGGATAGTGCATTAGAAAATATCTTTCCACGATTTCTGTCGTCGAGAGGGTTATATTTCATGGGTGGGTTGTCATGTCAAATAATGTTGCCCTCTTTTTCGTTGGTACTTGACATTTATGTTTCGAATCTCATAGATTGTTATTTAATTGGGCCTGAAGTGAGGAACCAGTATAACTTCAGAGATAAAAAAGACGATGTTGGATCTTCTTTTGGGTGGCGTCTGGGGGCATGAATTTCCTGGGTGTTAATAATGTGGTCAAATCACTGTAATATACAATGGTATGCGAGTGTTATCACATACCTGCCTCCACAGACATTTATGGCTGACTTGTACAAATGTCAGGAAGGTACTCATTCATTAATTTCTTTTGTATGATAGTCCATTCGTGTGCTCTGGAATATCCATCCATTCAGAAGGATGCGGCACAAATTTTAGTTTTAACTCTCATTTGACAGATTATCATTGAGAGGTCAATAATTTTTGGAATATGGATTTCATGTTGTTATATCTCTGTTTTTTCTAGATTCCCTTATGCTGTCAGTATATTATTATTATTTTTAAATGTAAAACCATATGCTATTAGATACTTATGGTGCACAACAATTGTCATATATGGGACTTTTTTGCGACCTTCATCTTATTTTGTTTTGAAGTGGGGGCCACTGGACACTAATAAGGAGTGGCAATCTTGTAACGAGTAGTTTTTATCTTAGGCATTTGTTAGTGCCTGTTGATTGCCACCATGTTGTGCTAATATTGGTCCTAACAGGTAGATCAGTACAGCATGGTAAGCTTTGTGCCCCTGGACTTGAGGAAAGAGAGCAGGTACTCTCTCTCTATCTCTGTATATGTATGCGCGTGCGTGCGGGCATGTGGGATCCCTTAGCATTGATTGATATTCCTCCGTGCTTTAGTGCACATCGTATAGTAACAGTGTATGTGATTTTATTGTTAAAGAGTAAGTGCAATGTCATGTGATTATTTCCTACCTAAATCTATCGCAGTATCATCTACTAATTTTAGTTTTGGCGATCTTCTATAAAGACATTGAGATTTCTCCCTAAACTCATCAGACCTATCAACCCATCACCTGTACTAACTGCACTTGCAAGTCCTTAGTATTTCGTGTTGTGTATTATATGCCGAATTGGAGTGTAGCGGAGAATGTTCAGTTATATTTTATGATGAAAAATTCATATCTTTTGCCTTGCTCTCATTGGTCTAAGCATTTTATTCAGTTCTTGTTTGTTATTTGGATTGGACTTGATGTGGTTGTGGTAGTAACTTTGGGGGTTTCAGGCCGATAGTTGCCATTGTATGACTGTGATACAAGAAAGCAGAAAATTGAGTTTTAAAATTGTTGTCAAGAAGGGTATTTCTTGCACCGAAGCCTAAGGCCAGACTTGTGAAAGCCTTCTCTCCCAAGTACCACATACAGATAGCAGATGTCAGAAGGTATCATGATGAGCTGACAACTCCGTAAAACAAAGGCTTCCCGATCAGCCACCGGCTCACGACTCAGGAGAGTTCCACCCTAGTTATAAGCCAAATATTAAGGTCCAGTTTGGGAATGCTTCTGCTGCCAGCACAGCAGCTTCATAACAGCAGAAGCAGTATTAATGCGTTTGATAAAAATATTTTTTTTTGGCTTTTTGGACAGTTTCTGCTGTCCCACAGCAGCTTTCAGGAAGCAAAAGGGAGGGAGGGAGGGGGAGGGGGGTAGATGCTTTTTCGGAACCTGCTTTTGATCAATTTATCTACAACTGAGTTTAATTTTAATATTTTTGAAAATTTCAATATCTATCCTTACGGAACGTGTAAATTTCATATTTTTTTCCGGTCATTTTACTCTCTCATAGCAGCTTCACAGTTGATTTTACCAAACACAAAATTGCTATATTAATATTTCACAGTAGTTTTCACGTTATATTTACCAAACAACATTTGAACCAAAATTCACAGCAGCTTTTCCACAGTAGTTCTCACACAACGGCTTTTAGCACCGCCACATTCCCAAACTAGACCTATGTAAGGCCAGGTGAAACTGGACTGCAATATGCTACAGTGGATGCGTGTTTCTGTCTCGAGCCTTTGATTTTTTTAATATGAGAATGAGAGGAAACCTCCCCGTTGATTTGCTCATGCAATGAGAACTGAGAAGTGTTCCAATGATTGTGATGAAAAGAGACCAATTATTTGGACTTTGGTGCCATTATCTATTTGAAGCACACACTGTTGGTTCTTTTGAGTATAATCCTCATCATGGCCTTTAGTTATCGCCCTATGAAAAGTCTGGAATCCAGGCATCTGTGGCTTTGGGGATTCTCATATTTAGCCTCCTTGTGGTTGACATCATCATATTCCATCTTCACAAATCACATTTGAGAATAATCAGCTGAAGGTAACAACTTTTGGTTGGATGCCAAAAAGACTGACGCACCAACTCTTTTCAGTTAAATCACAAGCATTAACCATTGATATGATGAATAAGAGGAAGAACCAAGAGAGGCGACTAGGAGCAAATGATGAACAAGATGCTTGATTTTCTGCCCACAAAATTGATCTTAAACTCTAAAGCCTTAACATAAAATTGCCACAGCTCTGACTTCATATACACAGGATGTCTGTGGTAGAAGTTCGGCGAGCGCCAAGATCAAAAAAAGGGTTAAACAAGTTGGAAATTAAATGTCATGAACAGAGGGAAAAAAGTATTAAACAAGTTAGAAACTAAATGTCATGAACTCAAGTTGGAGGTAAAAAAGGGTTAAACAAGTTAGAAACTAAATGTCATGAACCGAGGGAAAAAGAGGGTTAAACAAGTTAGAAACTAAATGTCACAACCTAAAGTTGGATGAAACGAGAGAAATCCTTTAACTCAAATGACTGACCTACTATTAACACTATAAATTAAAGAAATTTGGGTTTTGCTTTAACTATGAGCTATTTCCTTCTAACTTGGACCAGAGTAGCTTCTACAGATCCAAATTGGAACACACAATATCTACTTTGGGGAAACAACTACTTTTAATCACATCAACACTTGCTTTAAAATAAAAAAATAAATATAGAAGAAAAACCCTTAAAAGTTTGTGTCCCCAAACAAGGCTAATATGCCAAAAGGTAGATCAGATCTGATGCATTGACCGTTACTTGTAACACCCCACCTTCCAGGGCTGTTAGCTCTGATGGACTACAAATCTGAGCAGGTGAGTGCTCTGCATCGAGGGCCGAAACACCCGAGCAAGGAGTAACCATAGGATCAACTACAACAGAAATGAGGCTATAACACAACCAACTCATATTTACATAGCTAAAGAAAGAGAGTTTACAAGTAGTTTACAACACTTGTGCGAGACTACAATAGGTCATGCTAAGGCTAAGCCACTAATGCTTCTAATTTCCATCTCATGTTCACGCACTTGCAGAGTTCAACAAAAGATCAGCAGAGAAACGTCAGTATATAGAACTAAGTTAAGTGAACAATCCCTTGATATGTGAAACAAGGAATTCAACAGAGTTAGTAAACAAACTTATTTATAAGTTGAGTTGATAAAACAATTTATCCCAAATTATAATTTAACCATCACTGGATCCACAATAACCATAGTCCTGGTATTTTCTAGCGGACTCTTAATTTCGACAATTGTAGAACATTGTAGAGTCCAGACTCACATAATGTTGCCACAATCCACCTGAGGACATACAATAATTGTTGACTCTCCTCGGAAGGGACCAACCCCTAAAGAGTTGTAATGCTGGTACGACCACTGACACTCTTTTGACCGTGGGAGGCTTACACGGTCTTTGGCCCCACAGGTCACCATGGAGCTGGGGAGACCTACAAATTTCTACCCCTGGACTCAGCGCCATGCCTATACCATGAAGACGCCCCAAATCATAACCATATCCATATCCATATCCACATCCATATTCCAAATCCAGTCCAGTTCGGTGTATTTAACAGAAAACAGTTAAACAAATGAATCTCAGCTTAGAGATATTTCTGAAATAACCAGTTTGCCTTTTTACAGACAACTTTCCAGAAATAGAAAATCAACCCCTCTACCCCCAGACTCCGCGCTCAAGCCTATACCCTAAAGACACGCCAAACTATAACCATATCCTTTACCAGAAACTAGTTTAACAAATACATCTAATTTGGTTCTATTTAGAAATAACCAGTTTGCTTGTTTACAACAACTTTCTAGAAATAGAAAGTCAACCCAATATCCAAATACAGAAAGTCAACTATAGTTCAGAAAGTCGACAAATGACTTTGCGAGGCATTTCCACATTTATAATCCATTCTTAAAATATAATTTCTTAGTACAATTGATATAACAAGAAAACAGGTAGAGTCAAGCATGACTGCTCACCTTAGAATCATCAAGTCCTAGCTTGCACTCCGTCTAAAGCTGGTGCTCCACAACAGTAGTATCTACATGAAAGTGACATGCAGACTGTCAATAGCAGGACTGTCACCTTAGAATCATCAAGTCCTAGCCTGCACTGCGTCTAAAGCTGGTGCTCCACAACAGTAGTATCTACATGAAAGTGACATGCAGACTGTCAATAGTAGACCTCTATCTGAGGTAGAATGCACACAAGACAAATGCTATGCAGATTATCTATGCAAAATGACCAAAGGGCTCCTGAAAGCTCGGACAAGAGTACATTGCCCGACTGGTTTTGACTCCAAAACAATGCTAAACATGCTCAACATCTCAATACCCTTCGTGACACTCCAAAGTACAATTAAGAAAGTGCATTTAAGCCCCTGAAGTTATCAGAAATTGCAAAGGCTTCCAATGGTCTACTAAGTCAACACTAGGCCACAATTTGCATGGGAGCGCTCAAACAATCACTGAATGACATACACAGCCCCAAACATGCGACATATCATAGAATTACCCCCCCCCCCCAAAAAAAAAAAAAAAACATAACTTTAATGTATTTGCACTTTGATCCCTAGAACATTGTGACGGCCATAATTTGGTCAAAACAACTCCAAGTTGATTCATGAAGAATCACAACAGACTGCCCTTAGTTCTCAAGACATGATTTCTCAAGATTCAAGCTACATGATGGATTGAAGCATGGTTAGCATGTTTATCAGGAAACATAAAACAACAATAAATCAACCCAGAATTCAGGGAATCAACAAGAACATCAAGAACAGGGCGTGTAGGAATAGGTTGGAACAGCCAACTTCAAAGATATATACTGCCCGTTCTAGGATGAGTTGATGGGTACCATTAACATACAACTTGGAAGTATGAAATATGGGAACAGACAGAAATAAGAACCAACTCAAACGAACAACTAGAGAGAGATGTGCAAGCATTACCGGGAGAGAAGTCCCGCTGGAGAAGAACATGCAAGAGTCAAACCCAACAAATAATGTTTATGGATAGGATTTGAGTCAGGGATTTTGTACAGGAGCTTACTAGGAGTTCATAGCAACAAGAATCACTCAAAATTATGAAGAATCGAAGAAGTTACCCTTAGATAAACTTTTCCTGGCACCGACCTCTGGCGTTTTTGATTCACTGCGAGTTAGGCCGTGAAATTGGTGTCAATAGACTCGTATTCTCAGCGCCAGAGTAGCTACAAGGTTCAACTAGACCAAATTTAACATTAAAACAGAGGAAGCAAGGAAGAAGTGTTCGTCGTGTTCTTACATTAATTTTGAAAAACAACGTAATGAAAGAGCAATTGCTCGTGATGATGACTTCTATGTGATTTTATGAGGTTATGCTAGCAGCAGATTTCAAAGAGAGAAAGATTTGGAGAGGTTTTGAATTTTCTTCTCAAGAACACTATGAATGACCATGAGTTTTGGTTGAATTTGGCTGATTTGATCCATATACTGCATGTAACAGTAGCTGAAAGTGTTTAGGTCCTTGACTCCTCACCCGTTGAGGTGTCAAGTGGAGAGATTAGCTTGAGTTAGCCTTGATTTAGGGCTAGATACACGATTAGGTTGTGTTTTTGACGATAATCAAAGTTTAGGGCTAGATTTAGCGTCTAATCAAGTCTAAGATTAATCCTAAGCAGCCCCTTAACTGAAACAGAATCACACTTAATCCCATTTCTCCCTCCCTAATTATTGTTATCTCCTCCAGCAGAGCTTGATAGCCAGACAGAATAATTACACAATGACCCTTAAACTTTCTGAAATCACACTTGAACCGCTGCAGAAAACTGGGGTGGTAAAGAAACTACTGTCAACAAACCAGGCTAATGTGTGTATTGGGGTGACTGAATTGTATGTTATTGATTTAGGGTCCGTGTTGAGGAGCAAGGTGGCTCAAATTGCCAGGAGTATCCATCAAGTATCAAGTTGGATTATTGAGACATTTCGGGATATTGGATTGTTATATTGAATTTTGTGCAAGTACTTGCTTTGCTATGAAATGATAAATACAGTTGTGTGAAAGGTGAGGGGGTTATTCCCGATTTCCAGTGACTACAGGCAGGGAGGCGAAATGCAATTCACCCTTCTAATTTATTTTGGGGTGGCAACTGGCAAATATGGGTTGAATGTGACAAGATACTAACGTGGCATGAAGTTCTGGGTTTATGTTCAGTTTGAATTTGAATGGGTTTGGGTCATCAAACTGTCAACACTGGCTAAACATTATGCTAAACCAGTTGGTTTTGTGTTGACCTGTCTTGTTTATGGAAGTATCAAACCAGTATTGGGAGACTACCGAGCAAGTCTCAGTAAACAAGTTAACTGTAATCAACACATAACCAGTTAAGTTGTTAATCCATCTTATTTGTTGTAATTTGTGTTGGACTTGGTGGTTGATGTTTATGTTGAATTAATTTCTTTGCATATACATATCGCTCATTTGAACAATGTTTAAACTTTTATTGTTTAGAGATTTGGATGAATTTAAATAATTCGCGACATGTTGGTATCTGGATGGTAATAATCGCTCCTGTAGAGGACTAGATTAGATTCATGTTCCACGATTTAATTACTCAGTTTAGTGATATATTATACACATATTAAAAGACTGTACGTCATGAGCGGGGTGATGAAAGACAGAAACCTGTATATAGGTCAAGGGTATTGACATGTTTGGGTTTAACTCCAGTGTGAACAAGATTGCCTTCAAGATCATATGTAAGATTCGTAAGTTTTGACCAGAACACTTGTGATCGGCATTCTGACCTTTGGGCTCTGAGTAGGTGCATAATGTTCTCCTGATAGAAGAGGCTTATTGAAATATAAACTTCAAATTTTATTGCTTTTGAATTGATATTTTAATTGTGTTGACAAAATGTTACCGTGTTTTTCCTTTTCAGTACAGTATGTCCTTTCACAAATTGACTTGTGCATTCAGTATGGAGAGGATGCAGACGTGAAAGTGAAGGATGATCTTGATGATGATGGCGACGGGTGAATGTTTCAGCTAATATATAAACAAACTTTGTACCATATTGAGATCTTGCTGAAAACTCTCGCGAATTGCCAAATTTGTTTACTGCCATTTGTATCTTGGTGTGTGAGTTCTTTACTAGCCCATTTGCAATTGTATTGGTTTTTGTTGCAAATGAGGTTGCTGACTTCTTGGATCTCTTTTCTTGGCTGCGCCCGAAACCCACAAAATGGGATATTTGGCATCTTGCAGAGCTTTTCGCGGGTTATTTTTGGATGAAATATCGTAGCATAGATAGAGAGACAAACAACACCAAGTTCAACGTCATACAGACAAGCCACACGTGGAGCACCTCTAAATAAACTACAACAATTACATGATATGGTTGTAATAGGCTAAATTGCATCCATGGTACCCATAGTTTCAATTCGGTGTGGATTTAGTACTCGTAGTTCCAATTACAGCATCGGTGGTACTCATAATTAAAAATTGTTGCAATCAAGTACCTATTTTTAACTGCCATCCATTTGTTACTACGGTTTTGTACGAAGAGACAATGTTACCCTCTCATCTCATCCATATTTTTTATAGTTATATTTTTGTACCTTTAATATTTATAAAAAGGTTAATTTCATTCACCCCCTGTGCTCCACTGAGATTGAAAGCCTTCCCTTCCAAATTCAATAGCTTCACGAACCCATCCTCCCCAGCATCATATACCTCCTCGATTCCCAACCCTAATTCCACCTGATTGTCGGCCCCAATCGCCGTCGTGAAATTAGGGTTCTCTATCGCTGAGAATCAACACTTAGTCGCCGATGTTAAGACTATATCCAGTCGTGGGGGAGGGCTCCCATGGAATTGCCATTACGCACTGCAACAAGGCGCGGGAGGGGGAGGGGGCTACGCTAATCCGCAGGTGGAGGGGGAGCTTGAGGGGGCGGTGAAGCACCCGGGCTTGCTCGCCTGGCCCACACGAGCAAAGAGACTTTCTTCTTCTTCGTGTTGTTTTTGTTCGCTGTTGAACTGGGGTCTTTCAAGGGTTTTTGCTTTTCTTTATCACAAGAAGACCCCTTTAGTTTAGGTAAAAATATAAAAACATCCCTAATTTGCTACTTCTACTAATTTACTTACAAGTAAACTCGCCACCTATTAGTCTGTTACATCTACTAATTTGCTACTTCTCATATTTTGTTGTTTGGCTTGGTACGTTTTACATAAAATTGGGGGTTCAAAAGTATTTAATTCATATCGGGGTCTAACTATGTTTTTGTCTAAAAATAAGGGGAGCTAAGTGTATTTAATTCTAGAAACATAAAATACAGTATTCACATTAAAATATAATAAGAGGGAAGCGGGTGTTTTTACTGCTGGAGGTGTTAGGGTGAGATTGTAAATATTACGAAAAGTAATAGTAGGATAAATGTGGGACAGGGAGGGGTGGGGAAGCCCATGATTGGAGATAGTCTAACAACCTTCTTCCACGCCTTAACACGAAGGCGTCGTTGACGAAGATGTAGGCGATGGTGTTGACCCAGGTGGGCTTCAATTCCGCCACTTTCTCCATGAATCCCGGCAGGTTCTTCTGAGAGCAGGTCGGCGAAGAAGGATTTTCCCCCTTTGTGAGGTCAGAGACAGTGATAGTCTGGACTTCCCCTTCTTCTCTTCTCTCAATCTGGGTTGTCCCGGTTGATTTGATGGTAGCTCGGGTTGGATTAGTTTGATTGGGTTGTGGTGAATACGAGTTCTAGTTCAATCACTGCGAGTTGGGTTATGCGATAGTCTACCAAAAAATCAAAACTAATTTAATCTAATATCAAATTCAGTTTAAGATAATTTCTGAAATAAAGTTAATCGAAGCCTAATTTGAGTTCAAACTGGAACATAAAAATCAATGTTTTTGATTTGGGCGTGATTTGAGTTGTGGGTGCCAAGTGGGTTCTCGTATGGGCGTTATGGTTTTGAATTCTGGTTAGGCACAATACAAACTGTTAGCATTTTGGTGCGCCCAGGTGGGGTGCCCAATGCAAATATTACAACCTTATGGGGTTGGTTGCAATAATGCTCATACCTTAAGGGGTTAGTAGCAAAGGCACAAATCCTATGGGGCTATGTGCAAACTAGGTATTAGTCTGACTATATAAGGAGACAACGTCCTACACATTATAGTGTGATACATAATACACAATGCACAACTGTGTAGAGATCATGTGCTGATCAAAATACAGTTCTATGAACCCTAGCCTCCCTCTTTAACTAGCCTCCATTGGTGGAACTTGGTGTGGATCAGAGCTTTCTTCCTAGTGATTCGAGCCAGACTGTGAGAGCAAGACATTGGTGCGTGAAAGCAAGCAACCTACGATCATCCTCAGCGCTAGGAGCTAAGGAAGAAAAGGTACACACATGAATCTTCCGCTATAATTCATGTTGTAGATCTCTATGTGATAGATCATGTAAATCCTTCATTGGTATCAGAGTCTGGTTTTGTTTTTCGTGCCACGTAATGCGAACCCGAATCTAATTAGAAAATTGAGTTTCTGAAAGTTCATAATCTATAGGCGAAACCTATATGGTTAGGTAGAGTTTTTCACGAGGATTTCAGAAATATAAATTTTATAATTTTTGAATAAACGATGAATTAGTTATGAATAATTTAAGATTCGGAACTGTATAAAATCTTGACTGTTTTGATATGATCAGTAATTCGATTTTTTTAAAAGTTGTTAGAATTAATTTTTGAATACATAATCGGATTCAGGGAGAAGAGACGATTCCAGTGGTATAAGGATCATCGGAAACGGAGGCCGGGAAGGCGGCGCGTGGGCTTCACGCGCCGCAGGGCTGGCGGCGCCTGCTGACATGGCTAGGGATGACGTGGCAGGCAACGTGGCGGTGCCACGACATCGCAAGGGTTGACGTGGCGATGACATGGCAGTCACTTGTCTGCTGACGTGGCAGTTGATGCCATCGTATGGATGACGTGGCGTGCCACATGGCACAAGGCCGACGGCAGCGCGTGACGGAGGCAGATGCGCCCACGGGCGGTGGCGCGTGAGGGCGCGTGCGGCCTCCTCCCGCCATCAATTTCTGCCAATTTTTTTTCTACAAACTCATAATTAAATTTCTTATTTTTTGGGATTTTTTCATAATTTTTGGAAAAACAGAAAATTTTATTAATTTCCATATTAATTAATTAGTGTTTAGCACACTTCCCTAAGCAATTAGACGACCTTAAACACACTGTTTTGAGCCCAAATTTTTTCGGGAGACTTAGGTCAATTTTCCCTACTGTCTACCATAGGTGGTGAGATCTTAGGAGGTTTAGAGCAATTTTCGATCTTTTTAGTTGATTAGATTATTGCTTATTAATTTACAGTAATTAGTATTTAATTCTGGAAATTTCCAGAAAATTTCAGTATGTTTATTTTATCATTATACATGCTGTTGTGGGTTGAATGGATGTGTTTGATGCATGGATGTGGAATGGATGTTTTTATATTTGATTTTGGTTTTGGTTTTGAGATTGTAATCAATTAAAATACGGCCTGCGTGTCGTGCCTCTCTATATACTCTAGTGTCTTCTCTTCTCATTCAATCGCCTCTACGAGGTTACTTCTTATTAGTCATAAGATAGTTAGTGAAGATTGAAGAATAGAAGCTTCAAGAGAGGTGGCCAAACCAAAAGCTATGGTGCAAGGTGCATGGAGCAAAATAAAAATCTATGAAGCCTCAAGCTTGGAGTCCTCAAGATAGGCAAGATGGCATAATATGAAGTTCAAGACTTGCTCAAGACGTACTCTCAATAGTGAGAGTGCACCTTAGGGGCCACATCCATTGCATATTTATTTATGCTTGTGCTTGTTTTATGTTATAACTTTGTGTGATTGGATATAACTGTATAACATCGCATGCTAAGGAACTAAGACAAAAGAGCTCACATGATTAGACATGATTAAAACTAACAGGGAAAAATAAGTGACAATATTTGATTCCTGGAATTGCTACTAGGTTTTGGTGGAGTCCTTATGAAGAACTATTAAGTTTTAATCTATGTCTCATGTTATTTTGGAGCTAAGTAAATCCTAATATTATTTTCCTATGCAATGTCTCAAATCAATCGTGTCTAAATTGAAACTGTAAAGGCGAAAATGGTGACAACAAGCGACAAGAAGTGTCGTCATACTATGAAACCAACAAGTGGAAATAGGTTGTCAAAACCAACTACAAGTATGGTCGAACCTGTGATGAATAGCTGTCACAGCAGCACATGAACATTATCTTTAGACTAACCAATTTTGGGAGGCAGTCAAGATATATAGAGCATGCTATGCC
Source organism: Linanthus parryae (assembly GCA_023055425.1). NCBI lineage: Eukaryota > Viridiplantae > Streptophyta > Magnoliopsida > Ericales > Polemoniaceae > Linanthus > Linanthus parryae. The sequence continues at coordinate 3,008,592 of JALGPY010000029.1, forward strand.
AAGGTGGGGAAATGACCTTATCAGCAAGTTCTAGACCACTTTGAAATTTAAGCATTGTGGGGATTGGCCAAAGAAGAATCTTGGATCCACCTTAGCCATTTGCATACATTAAAATTGTGAGTAGTGACTCATAAATCCCTCCTTAACCTATGAGACTCATGTCATAAAAAATGAGCACTCAACTATAGTGTCTGAGATTAGCACTCAACTATAGTATTTGAGATTCATGCCATTTATGGTGAGAGGGTTAAGATATCCAATTAGCAAATTGTTGCTATCCCTGCCACGTTTCATAAAAATGCCATGAAAACGTTATATGACACACCGTGAAAGTGTCAAGATGTTTGGATAAGGCCAAACATCGCTTTGTTCTAGGATCTAAGAAACCAAGTGTTTGCTAAGAATGCTATATCGGCAAGTCTAAGGGAAAAATGTTTGCTAAAGACCGTTGGCGAAGTATGATAGGCAGACATAGTCCCTACCCCGGTATTAGGACCGTGAGGAACAGGTGGGGGCAAGGATAAGGGAATGTGGGCACAATATTGGTACAGGACCAATAGCCCAAAAATTGGCAAAAGCAATGGATGGAATGATGTTTCCCTAAGACTAGAAGGCCAGACCTGGCACTAACTTCTCGTTTATGGATCCATAAGATTATCTTTGATGAAGTAGCCACCAAAAGCTGTTTTGGTCACAGTTTTGCTTTGGAATTGGTCATGCGCTCTTAGATTCTAGCATGAATAACGCCTCAGAATCTTTGGATATCACCTCTAGGGTTGTGACTTAAGATTCTGATATGTGGCGGGCTATATTGAGACACACAATGTCAGAAAAGGATGTTCAGGCTAGCTAAGGTAGGCCTGCTAGGACTATGCCCAAGGTATCCTTTGATGTGTGTGATTCTTGCCTTGTATGAAAGGCAAAATGCAAACCATCCAGTAAAGCAGTAAGGATTATTGAGTCTTTACATATTATTCATTCTGTTGTATTTGTGTTCCATTAAATGTTAGAACTAAAGACATGGTGCGTACTGTTCAATTTATAGATATCACTAAAGATATTGAGAAAGCGAAATTTATTAAATTGAAATTCTTTCCATCACATTCGTATATTATTGTACGCATCTCAACTATGTGTGCTTGGGCCACATAAGTCTGAGGCACAAGGGAGCTTCAGACAGGTGTATACAAAAGGTAGAAAACCGTCTGGACAAAAGGATATCTCCTTAGCCAGAATGAGACTGCGAGTATCTATCTTAGCAAGAGCTATGTGATTGAGAGGAGTAGTAAGGCAGTTGTGTAACACCCCGTCTAATTCTGAAGGGTAAAATAGTAATTTGGGAGGTAAAATAAAAATTTAGTTGTGAAAAATAAGTTAGATAAAATCATCGTGTTTTATCGTTGAGGAATTTGTGTTAGATTTTAGAAAACGCTAGATCAATACTCGTAAAATTAATATGTTAGTATTTTCTTTATTCAAGTCGCTAATGCGCGTGCAACCACCGCGAGTTTTTGTAAGTAAGTTACACCCAATAACTATATCACCTGGTACATCACTCATACCAAATCATTTCCAAAAAAACTATTGTTTTATATGTATTTGTTTTCACCAGCTTTTTCTCACTCTTCTTCTCCTTCATGCTTTGCCTTAACGTCAAAGTACTTCTCCACCGCCACCAACACTTCACCTCCTCCTCATAACCGCCCTCACTCCCTCTATATAACCTCTGTCTCGCTCCCTCCTGGGAACACAACAGCCTAGCCACCACCCCCTCCACTACAGTCACCATCTCCACCAACGCCATCATCCTCTTCATAAATTGACCGCCACAACCACCATGGCTATCTCTCTCTGCCTCCCCCATACTCTCTGACTATATTATCTCCCTCTCTATCTCTTTCTCTTTGCTACCGATCAGGATAGCAGCAGCAGCAGCGGCTGGTAATAACAACCACCAACCACCACCGTGCAGCCACCATCGAGAAACCACTCGAGCACCACCACCTATTTATCTCTCTATTTCTTATCAACGCTGCCTCCTATCTCAAACCCCTCTATGTTGCAACCTGGAACAAGTCAAATAAGCGGAGTAAGAAGCAACAAGAAGCAGCCGAAGCCGCAGAACCCGTCCCGCCGCCGAACCTTCATCTTTTCCGGCGACTTTTTGAAGCCAGCCATTTCAAGGACACCACCTCTCGCAGACTCTTCCTCGCACCTCCTGGATGCTCGCGGAGGCTTTTTACAAAGTAATTCGAAGCCCAAGCCATCGGAAGCAGCCCCGTCAACCAACTCCGGCGACCCATCGACGACGAACCCGAAAAAACTCGTTTCTCGTCCGTTTTCCGCCACTCTTGGGGGGTCAAGTTTCACTTTTCTGAAATTCAGGGGGGGGGGAGTAGTTATCGTTTACCTAAACTGTTTGGGGGATGAATTTGTGATTCAAGATATCTTTAGGGGGCTGCCTTAATGTCCACATTATATATATTATTGTTTTTTTGAGAAATTGTATATATATATTATTGTTACTTTGTTTAAAGGCATTTATAATGTTTTACTAAATGATATTTCAAATAAAATGAATGTTTTAATAATGAAAAGAAAAGATATGGGTTGTGATAAATTCCTTCCTGTAAAAATAAGCTAGTAAAAGTGTTTATGTATATTTGAATATTTGTTTTTATCAAATGTGACTTTATAAATATGAACTAGTAAGTCCCCAATCTCTCATCGACAAGTATATTTGCTTATAATAAACATTGTTTATACTAAACATTGTTTATTTGATAAATATTGATTAGATTATTTAATATTAAGTTATTATCCTTATATATAATTATATGACTTAAATACGGATCTTATTGGACTTTATTGGGGGTATCGTGAGAGTTTGACATAGTTATGCGCCGTAGCCGAGCGTCTGAACAGTATAAGTGCTTTACCTATTTAGAAATAACATTATTGTAATTAGAAATTGGTAATCGTTGGCAGCAGGTTCATAGACGGGGACGGTGAACGTCTGTAAGAGCTTTACGTGCTAATTGCTGTGGACTAAGGTGAGTATACATGCCAAGTCTCGTGTGCTTAGCTTCCTTCGTGTCATACGTGCTTTTATAACTTGTCTCAAAATTGTATTTTACGTGTTTTTACTTGGCAATTTGATGAATTTATTTACTTATTCTTTGGAAATGCTTACACAATAATCAATAATCCGTAATAACGTAAAGTGGAAAGAGTTGTGCGGGGAACGTCATTTGGATTATTATCAGTTGGTTAAGTCGCGTTTGGCTCGGCCACCCGACCCATTGATATTTAGCCCAGTTGCAATTTGCCTCGGGTTGGCTCCTTGTAATCACTCGTTCTGGGCATAAAGACCCTGTTAGGGGGGTGTTGACACTTAAGGTCTTGGAAGCGGGTTTGGGATATATTTGGGATATATATGTGCTGGTTAGCTATTTGCTGTGATTACCTTGATATTTGGTACATGCTTATTTTGTTTTGTCTGTCGAGACGTTAGTGACGCGCGTTGACTTTAGAACCTTTCCGAGACTTAGCGACCCTAGCTTCGAGGACGAAGCTCTCTTTAAGGGGGGAAGGATGTAACACCCCGTATTTTCCGGAATATTTTTGACGAATTTTTGTGTGTGAAATTTAATCAGTTATTTTCAAAATATGTATAGTTAAGGGGGAGGTAGTTGTAATTTAGCTAATATTAAATTATTGTTGTTGGGGGGTATTATTTGTCTTATATAAAACTTTTAGTATTTAATACTTGTATTTGTATTTATACTATACGTATTTTATACTCTCTACCTATACGTATTTACACCATATACATACTACACATTTTATATTATATTTTATATTATAATACTTTAATAATAATAATAATAGTAATAATAATAATAATAATAATAATAATAATAATAATAATAATAATAATAATAATAATAATAATAATAATAATAATAATAATAATAATAATAATAATAATAATAATAATAATAATAATAATAATAAATTTGAGTTTCCCAATTCCCCACATTTTCGCCACCCCCAACATTCCTTCCCAAACCCCAACATCCTTTCTTTCTCTCATGTACATCTCTCCCTCTCTCACGTCTCTCTTTCTCCCTCATTCTCTCTCTCTTTCCCCGACACTCTCCCCCTCTCTATTTAATCCCCCTCCCTCCTTCTCCTTCGGCAACACCATCACCACCCGAAACCCTCACCGTCTCCCTCTCTGCCTCCCTGTTTAGCCAACGAAGAAGCAGCAGCAGCAGCGGCGGCAATGGCCGCTGCCACCTCCGGCGACCCACCAACCTCCACCAACACCAACGCCATCACCACCATCACCTCCCTCTGCATTCTATGATCTCACCCACCGTCCCTCTCTCCCTCTTTCTGCTCTGCCACACAAGAAGAAGAAGCAGCAGAAGCAGCGGCAACAATGGCCGCTGCAACGCCGGAGAAAATCACCCGACACCACCACTGCCCATCCACCTCTCTCCATCCCTGCTCTCTCCATCTCTCTCATCTCTCACTTGCTCGATGGAGCCACCAAAAGCAGCGGAGAAAGTAACAGAGGCCGCAACGAAGCAGACCGCCGCCAACACCGACGAACCTCCATGAATTCCGGCGAGTTTCTCGCCGGAGTTCAACCACGACGTTCCAAACCGCCAAATCAGTTCCATTCGACTCAGAGGAGTCCGACTAAGCTCCAGTAGGCCTCAACCGAAGAAGAGAACGACCGGAGAATGCCCAGGCGAGCTCCAACTCCGGCGACCCCGACGGCGATCTTGACCCGACCTATTTCTTCATCGTTTCTCGCGATTCTTCGACTGGGTATGCTTGAAATCTTCCCCTGAGGTTTTTTTAATGATCAAAATTAAGTTTTAAGGCCTCGAATCCACGTTTTAATCGGTTAGTTTGCATATTCATGTTTAGGGGGTTAAAGTGTCATTTTCAAAAAGTTTTCAGGGGGGTTATAATGTCGTTTCAGAAACTTAGGGGGAGGCAGTTGACATTTTAGAAACTTTTTGCAGTTTTTAATTTCAGATTTATTTAGAAAATTAGTTTTTCTCTAATTCGATTAGATTATTATTTATAAATTAATAACCATATTTTTTGGGGAAAATATTATTAAAGAAAATATAATTTGGGTTTATAAATAAGTTAAAATTAATATTGTATTGAGAAAAATAAAATGAGCTAGAAATAAATGTAGGTTGTATATTTGTTGAGATTATATTAAGTTAGAAGCTCCGATTTGTAGGTGACGATTCCGTAGACGAGAACGATTTATAGGACGTGCTTGGATTTTGGTAAGTTAATATGCCTAGCCTCGTGTGCCTTTCCTCCTTTCCGCGTATCGCGTGAGTTATTTGTGAAATTACTACTGTACTTGATTTATTTGAGTTGTTGTTTATTCTGAAATACTCCTCTTTGAAGTCTCGTTTGAAATTGGTATCTAAATCTAAATAACAATCCGAAAGACGAACATCTAAATGATATTGTGAAATAACTTGTAAAAGTGATTCCCCAAGACGGACCACGTCATTGGGTTGGAAGTACGAAATATCAAATCATTGCCTCGGTTACCAAAAGTAGCACACCGCTCACTTTTTGGTCAAATCTGAATATCTCTCAATCGTACATCGATTATTGTTATTTTTGCCACACCGGCTTTTGTTTGGAGCTCCTTACACGATTCTACACCTTGAAAGAAAATTGGTAATTATGTAAAGTGGAAAGCTGTTGTGCGTGGGTTTGTGCCATATCCCTGATACGATACATTTCTGACATATTGTGTTGGTTACTATTATGAGATTATGAGATTATGAGGCTCTGACCTCCTTTGATTAGTTATGGTTATGAGGCGCTGTGATGCGAACCTCCTGTGATTGAGTTATGGTTGTGGTAGTGATTTTGCACATATGAGAAAGAGGTTGTGGATTGGATATGGTCACGCCCCGTATCACCTAGTTACTAAAATGGATTTCTGGACTCGATTCATATCGAAGAGATATCTTGAGATTAAAGTAATATTGTGAATTGCTATTAACAGTGAGTTCCCGAGATGGACCACATCTTTGGGTTGGAATACGAAATTTGAGATCGCTACGGAGTTTGACACACCGAAACAGTTGTGAACGCTTTTCCCGCTAGTATTTGTTATTTATTATCAGCGAATATGTTATTCCTGTCATATGTCTCATCATCTGTTTACGTGCTATGGGTGTTAGCTTACTCAGCCGTTTGCTGATCATTTTCTGTAAAAACTGCGTCGGCTTTTGCTATTTTAAAACCGCAGGTTGGCTATCGAGGTGGGGGAACGTTCACGACACTTTGGGCAGGGAAGCTTGCTAGTTGGAAGATCACATAGTATATTATCTCACCTAAAAGTGTATTCCTTGATTTTCAAAAGCTATCACCGTTGTATTGGAATTGTAATAAATTATGTTTTATGTTATCGATGGTTGTACTAGCTGTGAACCGACGATCCTTATCCGTTCCCAATGAGGCTCAGCACCTCGGGCGGAGACATCTCTTCCGAACGTGGGGCCCGGCCGGCCTTGCGGCTCGGTGGGGTGTTGCAGTAATAATTCTAGAGATGCAAGTTTTATTCTGAGACTTGTGTAATGTTTAAGACTTTTGTACTGTTTAATATTATGTAATAAATAATTAAGGATGTTATGCTTTTGATTTCCGCCGTCACTTTTAGCAGCGCCCTCCCAGTTCTATCCGAGCCGGATTAGGGGGTTGTTTCAGGTGGTATCAGAGCAGTTCTTTCCACTCCTGGACTAAAACCTGTAGGGTAACTCAAAATCAACATAGGGTAAGATATTAAAACTGGAAAAGCCAATCGAGTTGTGGGTAGTTTAAGTCTTGGTCTTGCTGTCCATTTGACCTTCATCCTATGATATTGTATGGATTGATTTGAGAACTTCATTTTTTTTCTTGCTACATGAATGCTATGTTGGAATAGATGCCATAGAGGCAATCTAGTTTAGTATGAACTTGTTTTTGGCTAGAACATTCATTGTATTATTTATTGGATATTTAATATAATGAAGTCCTTAGATTTAAAATTGTGTTGTTTATCTTAAATATCCCTAGTCCAATATAATGATTAATAGGACAATCATCTATAGGGTTGGATTGATATGGAGATATCATGATCCAACACATGGGTGTGCATTAAGGGTAATGGCGCACTGGATTGACCCGTCTCGGAGAAGGCTACATACATGTTATGTGAAGTCACAAGTGCTTCTCGTGATGACAACGGTACTGTCATCCTTAGACTTGAAGTCACTAGATTGTCTAGTTGTTGATTATTGTGATTTTGGTAGCGTCAAACGCTACAACGTAACTGGGTAGATATAAATGCGTGTACCGGATACAATAAGAAGCAAGCTTAGAAATCGTAGTAGACGTAGATAGAATTTGTCCCTCCCACATAACGGGAGAAAATATCCGAGGCCACTCGAGGGATAGTGCTTATGGAATGTCTGGCCAGACTCAAATAAATCAATATAGGATATTGATGTTATTTGTACGAATAAGGCTATTCCCAAGATCGAGAAACTATGGATTGGATATATGAGTGTGAGTTGTATGTCTCGTGTCCAATCCGGATATGGAGACAAAGGGATGTGACAATTACTTGCACAAAGGTTTGTCGGATTACTATTCTATTAGTTGACTAGAATGGATGTCTTGCTAGAGACCACTCCATATTAGCAATTTGTTGCTACCAACTAGATAGAACATATGGGGTCACACACTAGATAGAGTTGAACTAGATTTGAGAATTAATTAATATGATTAATTAATTAGAAGAATCACTTTGCAACACCTTGCCAACTTAGTAGGACTAATTTGCAAGGAAGGGACTAAACCGAATTCTAGTAGGACTAGAATAGGGTCTTTAGGTAGTTGACAAGGATTTGTTGGACTATATAAAGGATGCTCATTACTTCCTTCCCACATTTATGAAACTATTGTTCATAACTTGAGTGTGAGAACAAAAAGGAGAGAGAGCAAGCAACAAGAGGGCCGGATTCGACCCCCTTGCGCCGCCCCCTACCCGTCGGCCAACAAAGGAGGCCGAAACCTCCTTGTTGCCTTGTGTTGTGTGATTTCTTCTTCCTCTTCCTGCGGTCCAAGCTAGCACAAAGGAGAAGGAATATCTAGATATCAACTCTAGGCGCGGATCAACCGTAGAGACGTAACAAAATTTGTGTTACAAGTCATCACAGTAGAAACCCTAAGGTGTGTAACATGATTCTTCCTTTACCATCGTTATGCTTCTCTTCCTGTGATCCTTGGAGGGTATTGAATGGATAAAATTATCTTTTTCCGCTTTGTATCCATGATCAAAACCCTACATGCTATCCCTGTGATAGAAATAAGAAATATGAATGATCAGAATTGGATTCTCGAGTATGGATGGAGTACTGTCTTTTCTGAGGAGACAAGTCATGTGGGAATCAGTAACGAATGTTACCCCTATAATTGAGAAATAGATGTGAAAAATGAATCCTGAATTGTGGTTTATTTATATGTGTTATGATCACTACGTGGTTGTTAAAAACTGATACTATTTCGAGTATGCATTCTTGGGTTAGTGTTGAATGAATTTTGCTTCTATAATATGGGTTATTAAAGTTGGACCAGGGGTCATGAATGACATATTGCTTTATATGAGGTTTCCAAGTTAAATGTGATATTCATATGTGTGACACACTATTGGTTATCTGAGATTTCATTTATAATATAGTGGTGAAATATTAAGAATATATAAACCCTTGAGACAATGACGGGATGAGAGAACCTTGAACAGAGAATCATGGAGGAAAATTAAAAGAAATGTTGAAAATTTGACCAAAGGTCGCAGAGATTAACCCAATCAGTTTTACATATTTCGACTAATTTAGTTTGGAGGTATTATGATATTTTGGAGGTTCATTCGAGGTTTATTGTCTTTTAGATCAACTACCCTGGGGTGTTTGGTTATTGATTTGGCCGGGAAGTCTCAGCACTGTGTGGGTTAGTAAGTCCTTGTGAACTTGGAGTCATTTAACATGACGATATGTCTCGGTGGTCAAACTTAATCTTCCTTGTGGCGTATACTCTTCACATATAGTTTATTCGAAGTCTTATTGTTAACATCTTGTTTCATTATACATTCTTCACATAAGTTTCAACTGAAGTTTCTTTCATTTTGGAAATTTTCTAACTTAGGTTTGGTTCTTGTTTGATTCGCGTGGTGTGAATGTTAATAAATTTCTTGAAAGTCTGGTCTTCGGTAAATACCTTCTCTAGTCATCTGACACATGATTTTGGGATTCTTGGGAGGCATCGCGAAATTTGGGTCAGTAGTCAAATTTCAAATAATAAGAAGAGCTGTGTATTGTGAAGTCTTATTCGCTATTTTCTTAAATTCTTTTTGGTATGAATGAAGTGTTTTGGGTACTTAAGAAGTTGATAGATTCTTGGGATGTTGCTATTTGAAGTATTGTTACTCAATTATTCCTATAGGGGCATTTTCTTTGAGTCATGAATTACCATTGGAGTCAGTGAATTCGTAGAATTATGTGTTCTGTATCTTGGGAGTACATTCTAATTCCTTTATTAATTTAAGTTATGGACTAATGATTATATTAAGTAAGCATTAAAGGTGGCTTTATTAGTTTCTCAAGACCTTGGAGGTTTCTATTGAAATAGTTCTATTACTTCGTGTAATTAGGCCTTGTCTATCGAATTAGGGTACATATTCGGGCTTCAGATACTTAGTACGATCCGCCAGTGGAGGTGTTTAAATTGGAGTCTTGTCACTAAACAGATATTTGGGGGCCCTGGGATGATCGTTCACTTATCAGCTACTCCTTGATGTTACATGACTCTATTATGTTGCTTTATGTCTCATTTGAACCAGATGTGATAACTATTCTTAAGAAGACTTTGTGAAATGGGTTATCTGGACAAAAGGGGCTAGTGCAAATAGTGTCTTTCTTTGTGAATTGGGCGGATGCAGACCTTGTTTGGTTTATCAAATGGTGGCAACTTGCTTGTGTGAAATGATTTGTTTGGTATATGGGAGTTAGTTGTTTGTTGGGTAATTTTCTAGTTTTTGGATTTTAGCTTCGATAACGAAGCTCCCTGTAAGGGGGAAAGAGTGTAACACCCCGTCTAATTCTGAAGGGTAAAATAGTAATTCGGGAGGTAAAATAAAATTTAGTTGTGAAAAATAAGTTAGATAAAATCATCGTGTTTTATCGTTGAGGAATTTGTGTTAGATTTTAGAAAACGCTAGATCAATACTCATAAAATTAATATGTTAGTATTTCTTTATTCTAGTCGCTAATGCGCGTGCAACCAACGCAAGTTTTCGTACGTAAGCTACTACCCAATAACTATATCACCTGGCACATCACTCATACCAAATCATTTCCAAAAAGACTATTGTTTTATATGTATTTGTTTTCACCAGCTTTTTCTCACTCTTCTTCTCCTTCATGCTTTGCCTTCACGGCAAAGTACTTCTCCACCGCCACCAACACTTCACCTCCTCCTCATCACCGCCCTCACTCCCAATATATAACCTCTGTCTCACTCCCTCCTGGGCACACAACAACCAGCCACTACCCCCTCCACTACAGTCACCATCTCCACCAACGCCATCATCCTCTTCATAAATTGACCGCCACAACCACCATGGCTATCTCTCTCTGCCTCCCCCATACTCTCTACCTATATTATCTCCCTCTCTATCTCCTTCTTTTTGCTACCGATCAGGATAGCAGCAGAAACAGCGGCTGGTAATAACAGCCACCAACCACCACCATGCAGCCACCATCGAGAGACCACTCGAGCACCACCACCTATTTATCTCTCTGTTTCTTATCACCGCTGCCTCCTATCTCAACCCCCTCTATGTTGCAACCTGGAAGAAGTCAAATAAGTGGAGTAAGAAGCAGCAGAAGCCGCAGAACCCGTACCGCCGCCGAACCTCCATCTTTTCAGGCGACTTTTTGAAGCCATCCATTTCAAGGACACCACCTCTTGCAGACTCTTCCTCTCACCTACTGGATGCTCGTGGAGGCTTTTTACAAAGTCATTCGAAGCCCAAGCCATCGGAAGCAGCTTAGTCAACCAACTCCGGCGACCCATCGACGACGAACCCGAAACAACTCGTTTCTCGTCCGTTTTCCGCCACTCTTGGGGGGTCAAGTTGCACTTTTCTGAAATTCAGGGGGGAGTAGTTATTGTTTACCTAAACTGTTTGGGGGCTGATTTTGTGTTTCAAGATATCTTTAGGGGGCTGCCTTAATTTCCACATTATATATATTATTGTTTTTTTTGAGAAATTGTATATATATTATTGTTAATTTATTTAAAGGAATTTATAATGTTTTACTAAATGATATTTCAAATAAAATGAATGTTTTAATAATGAAAAGAAAAGATATGGATTGTGATAAATTCCTTCTTGTAAAAATAAGCTAGTAAAAGTGTTTATGTATATTTGAATATTCGATTTTATAAAATGTCACTATATAAATATGAACAAGTAAGTCCCCAATCTCTCATCGACAAGTATATCTGTTTATACTAAACATTGTTTATTTGATAAATATTATTTCTTTATATATAAGTATATGACTTAAACACGGATCTTATTGGACTTTATTGGGGGGGGGGGGGGGGGTATCGTGAGAGTTTGACATAGTTATGCGCCGTATTCGAGCGTCTAAACAGTATAAGTGCTTTATTTATTTAGAAATAATTTTGTTACAATTAGAAATTGGTAATCGTTTGAGGCAGATTCATAGTAGGGGACGCTGAACGTCCGTAAGAGCTTTTACGTGCTAATTGCTATGGACTAAGGTGAGTATACATGCCAAGTCTCGTGTGCTTAGCTTCCTTCGTGTCATACGTGCTTTTATAACTTGTCTCAAAATTGGATTTTATGTGTTTTTACTTGGCAATTTGCTGAATTTATTTACTTATTATTTGGAAACTCTTACATAATAATCAATAATCCGTAATAACGTAAAGTGAAAAGAGTTGTGCGGGGAACGCCATTTGGATTATATTATCAGTTGGTTTGGTCGCGGTTGGCTCGGCCACCCGGCCCATTGATATTTAGCCCGGTTGCAAATTGCCTCGGGTTAGCTCCTTGTAATCACTCCTTCTGGGCATAAAGACCCTGTTAGGGGGGTGTCGACACTTAAGGTCTTGGAAGCGGGTTTGGGATATATTTGTGTTGCGATGGATTTTCCCCGTTCAACTCAAAATTTAAAAGGGAATTTTGGGTATGGATGAATATTAATGCAAAATGAAGATATTGGGAATAATTGAGAATTTCTTACATGGATTATTGGAATTGCATTGGAATTTTCATATGAGAATATCGGATATGGATTAAATGCTGGCTTCTGGAATTTCAAGAATTGTGTCTGGAATTTGAGATTATCTAATTATTCAGCTTCTGATGTCGCTGTTATTATTTACTAATTTAATCAAATCAACTCCATTCTGTGTTCTACATGTTTGGGTGTTGCTCACTCATTATTTATTGCTGACATTTCAAAATTGCGGTTCCTGTTTCCTTCACACCACAGGTGTAGAAGCAGGAGACACCGGCGTAGCAGGGTACGGGACTCACCTGGATGAATACCATCATGAGTAGAAATTAGTTTGTTAGCTAAGCCTTGTGTAATAATTCTAGAGACACACGTTTTATTCTGAGACTTGTGTAATGTTTAAGAATTTTGTGTTGTTTAATATTTTGTAATAAATAATTCAGGATGTTATGCTTTTGATTTCCGCCGCCACTTTTAGCAGCGCCCTCCCGGTTCTGTCCGATCCGAATTAGGGGGTTTTTGCAAGTTGGCTATTCCCATGCCCCGCAGCAGAATGTTGTGGCGGATAGGAGGAATAGGATACAGCCTGAGATGGTTCGATGTATGATAGTGCGTGCAAAGTACATGTTCCCTATACTGAGGAGACACTTTGCTAAACGGTTGTTGACGTACTCAACCTAATACCCACCAAGTCTGTAGCAACTACACCCTCGAGATGTGGACCAAAAGGAAACCCATATGAGGTCACCTTAGGCCATGAGGATCGGCAGCTTATGAGCTAACTAAATTTCCAAGTCAGGAAGAGGTTCGCAGAGAAGTACGTCTCTACGAAATAGATGTTTCACTGGATGACACCCCATCCCTGATTGGTCAACATGAAATAGTTCCTACGGATCTTCAGGACGGTGGGAGTAACTTTCCTAGTGAACAACCCATCATAGATTATGACTGTGTTGGTAAATCCTCACTGCTTAGGAGCGCTCTTTGGAGCGTACCCCGTCGGCGATTTGACATCGAAGGGGAAGACGTGATGGTCACCACACAAGACGATGATGAACCTAGGATATTGCCCTAGGATCTTTCATCACCTGGCAAGAAGGAAATAGAAGTTGGACCCTAGATGGAAGAGACATATCTTCATGGAGTAGCGTATCTTCTTATGGTGTAAGAAGCACTCTAGGGATTGTGTGTTCGTAACGCAACAGTGGATAAGTAGTATAACTTAAATGGATTCACAAGATCATGACTTCTCTTAGGAGATGCCCATAAGTAAGGAAATGTTCGTAGAGATGATGATCTCCCCGAGCATGGAGGAACCATTAGAAAACGCATTTTTCCTTAGCGCATTATGAGGAATTACTCCCTCAAGGATTATCGGACTGTGGGAGTGACTTTCTAAGCGAGGTGCCCATCCATAGGGGTGAGAGCAAATTATGATCCTCCAATGCAAATGAATTGCTGGTAGGATCATACCCCATCGGTTGTTTGAGATCGAAGGGATGGTCTTATGGATCACCTTGCATAAACGATGGGATAGAATACTATGCCTTATCGTTCCCTAATTATGAAGAATGAAAAGTAATTTTTACAGGAAAAGTTTGAGTCTGTAAGGACCAAACGAGTTTAAGACTAGGTTGACTTTTCCGACTGGATATCAGATTAGTGGAAATGAGTGGATTTCCAAGGTCAGCCAGAGTAACACAGACGAAAGCATAGTAAGGCATACGACTTGCAGATATATCGGTAATAGTTATGAAGATGGAAATAAGGCTCCATTCATGATAAACGTGACAAATGAATTTCTCAATAGAGATATCAGAGAGGTGATCTGTAAGACTCGATCACAGGGTTTCGAGATGTATGATATGTGCAAGCTAATTAAGTCCATGTATGGTCTTAACTAGTCCTCTACGTCAGCAGTATTTTATCAATGGATGAAAAACCGCTGCATATCACTCTCAGTAGTAGAGAGTAATCACGTCACTTATTATCGAGGACACACTATTGGCCAGGGGAGTCTAAGGACTATTTCACATCCACTATTGAGTGGTTTTCCTCTCGATTTGTGACGAAGGATATTGGTAGGGTGAGATGCATTCTCGTTCGTTCAAAAGGGCTTCTTATATTGTCGCATAAGGCGGACAACAAGAAGATACTTTGAACGATTCCATATTATGGACCCAAGCCATGTGATACTCCTATAGCTCGCTCCAAGACTTTACGAGACTGAATATGTGCCCTAGAAGACACCATAGAAGTTTGACCAAATGACCAAAGTGCTCGATGCAGTGTGAGTCTGCTACATACTATGGTATATACTGAGACCCCACAAACCCTTATGCAATCGGAGGAGGGGATTTCAGGAAATCCAACTTAGGACACAAGATAACTGTCACGAGGATACTCAGATAACTCTAAACGATGGATCACGTGCTATAACTATCGGAGATCGATGCTTCGACTAGTTATCTATGCATGCTAACTAGGGTGGGGACCTAGATGCGCGTCGATCCACTTCAGGCTATCGTCCAAGCTTGATGACACATCGCATGGAACAACAACATCGTTTTAGACCGCTCCATTAACCATGGAAGCGAAGCACGATTGCCTGTTCTGCCACCGTGCAGAAACATGTTTGGATAAGAAGGTATCTGACAAGCTTATGAGCTGTCAACCAACCTGTAGTGCTAGCGTACGACTACAGTACATTGATAAGGCCAAACATATAGAAAGAGGTACTGTTTCAAAAAAGGTGAAATGACTACCTGAAGAGTAATCTTGGAGTGGATCGACTACGGGCCAAAGTTTAAGCCACCTAAGAATCATATTTGTTCTTTAGAAAATTGGGACTTGGTAGTCGATCACTAGCAATTTGATTGATGAGCATATGAGACATTGATAAGTGGATTTTAATTGGATTTGATCTGATTATTCTACATGTTGTTTTGATACGTGTATGATACATTTACATATCCTGTACTAGCATAGAACATGTCGCGCGGACACTAGGTTAGCTCTCTCACACGAGCAACCGCCTTTACAATATCCTGGATAGTCTAGGTGAGTAAGAGATGAGACAGAATCCCGATAAGTGCTAGAAGCCTATGATATGATAAGTGACGCCTGTCAAATGAGGCGCATGGCCTATGACAAGAGCTAGACATATCTCAATAGTGCAATACCCTGTAAGAATGATTCATTTGTCGCATTGGAATAAGTTACAAGGTGAGATTGGTTCATGGCCATTCGAACATGGTTAGTACATCGAGCCATGTATAGTCTGCGTAGAGAAAGCCAGATGAGAGAATTGATTTTGATTTGCATATGTGCAACATTCAGTACTCGGGTTAATAGTCATAAGGGCTGTTGGACTTATATCTGCATAGTGGTCCCTATGGGATAGGACATGTGCTCTTATTAGATTCCAAACGCTATGGCGCATATCTTCCCGAGATAACGCGTGCTGATGAGTGACATGAGGTGGCGAGTAGAACTAGTCCCTGAGATTCCTCGCCGTGTGAGCCTCGTCGATCATATGAGAATGATTGACACTGTATACCCTTAGTACTTTCATCCGTGTCGTGGAGAAACGGTTCGATGGTGCTACTTTAGCGTGACACCTTACGGCTATAAATGATTCGGCCTTCCAGGACATTGCTAGGAAAGCAGCCAATCCGAATCAAAGAGACTAAATGGATGGAAAGGAAGATTCTCATTGCATCACACTTTGTTATTTTCATTGGGCACACTTAAAAGATCTTATGGGATCATGCAGGATATGAATATAATAAAGGATATGTAGACTCATTGGTGCACGAACTTCGGGACAAGGTAGGTGCTCATGGTCTACGAGATGACAATTAATCGAATCTGGGGGATACGATATATATATGTATGTATTGCATTATTTCTATAGGTAGAGTGCGCCTGCTGCTAGCTCGTCTCGTATGAGTTTAGAGTATGGAACTCCCGAAATGCTGGTACTCTCAACAGTCACATACCAAGGCCACAAAAAACTTTGGCAGATGATAATAGTAGGAGATTGGGGGAGACTAGATGAACTGTGATTGTGCATCCCCAATGTGCGAGTGGGAGATGTTAGCATTTTTGCCCAATAAATATTACAACCTTATGGGGTTGGTTGCAATAATGCTCAAACCTTTAGGGGTTAGTAGCAAAGGCACAAACCCTAGGGGGTTATGTGCAAACTAGGTATAAGTCTGTCTATATAAGGAGACAGCCTCCTACACATTATAGTGTAATACATAATACACAATGCACTATTGTGTAGAGATCATGTGCTGATCAAAATACAGTTCTAGGAACCCTAGCCTCCTTATCTAACTACATATATATATATATATATACATAATATATGTATATGTATTATATCTAAGGGTTACAATTGTAATTATGCTAAATTTATTGATGGAAATAGAGGGTAAAATTGTCTTTTCACACAAGTCCGTCACAATATGTGGATGTCCGTTAGCTCATGATACTTGATTTGCAACAATTCTAAACTATGGGTACCGTGAATGCTGCAATTGGAACTATGGGTATCAAAACCACACGAAAAGGGAATTATGGGTACCACAGATGCAATTTAGCTGGTTGTAATACATAGCATTTTTTGTGGCTCTATGAGCTTTAGCTACCGAAGCACCTCACTTGTATCTAGAAATTCATATATAATGTAATAATTCAAGATATAAACAAATAATTCTTTAGATCTTTAATTCAATTGATATCCTAGTTGGTAGCGTAGATCATATGGAATAAATCTAGCATACATCAATTGATTCATCAATCCGAATAGCGTCGCATGATTCATAATCAATTGGAAATACAGTGAGATACAATGAAGTAAAATAATCAATTAATCGATCTCATGAAAATCAAATGTTTCATTCCGTTTTGAATAAATTGAAACAATGCTCTTACAAATTCTAAATTCAAAACTACTCCGCCTATTTGTCACATGAATTTGACAAAAGGACGAGGTAAGCATCCAACTAAATAAACAAAACTATGGAATAAAACAAAAATCACTCAAAGGACTTAAGTCAACTCCGTGCATCATCCTCACTGTCAAAGTCAAGCGGAGTATGAATAAAAAGCAGTAAAAACAACCAGAGAGTCTGCAACACGCCTGGTCCATCTCTTCGCACTGTCATAAATTGATAGAAGAGGAGTTTTTGCTTCGGACTAAGTCGTATCACTAGCCTCATGCACAATCGGATCAGTTTTATCAGCACTAAGTCTACTTCATCCTCTCCCTTCAACTCATCCATCCTAGTTTGATCCATTAGACGAACAAATGAATATTTTGCGCAAATTGCAATGACACACTCCAAATATTTTGGTGAAAGCGAGGAACGGAAACCATATCCAAACTATCTGGAAACCAAGATATCTTAAAAACATGAACATTACATAACTCACTTGTATCCGATAATTCTTCTCTTGTCTCCCTCGTGCTAGGACCCTTGACATAGATGCCTAAAATATGTATACAATCATTGAATTTGGCTGAGAAGACAACATGCAATGATTTTGGAAGGAGCCATGAAGCTACAAAGAACCAAAGAAGAGAAGATACTGAAGCCTGAAGAACAGAAGGAGCCGACGAGTCACTAAGACATGCCGTGGCTCACTTAAAAAATCTCACCTAGGTTTTCTAACTTCTTGGATGAGAAACTTGGATCTCTTAGGTGTTTGGGTATGATTCTCCAACCTTTTGACACATATTTGGGATCTCAATCCTATCAAAAATCAAATTCAAGATATGGAATAATCCTAAAACACCAGATTCCTAAACTTAGTAAACCTCTAATAGGACACCGAATCTAGGTCAAATCTAGAATTTTGGTAAGAATATGAGTCTAAAGGAATTAAAAATACGCAAAAGTATTTATAAGTCAAATTCGGTCTTACACCCTATGGATGCCGGAATTCCCAAGTAAAAAGATAAAAATCAATTTAGAATTGAGAACAAGCTAGGAAATTGTGAAAAAGCTGATAGCTTTTGACAATCTCATACATAAAATACTCCCCCCTAGCTAAAACAAATTTACATGACATGTTAGATAGTAAAAAAAAAAAGATTCTCAAAATCTCTTGTTGAAAGTAATTTCTTTAACACAAATCCTTCATGAACAAGAAATAATCACCGACGGAAAATTATTTCTTTCAGAAAAATCATGGATAAAAAAAAGGAAACTCAATTCTCTTCAGCCTCCACAAAAAACAAATTGTAAAGTATGTGGAAAAACCTTTGACCAAAAAGAACATCCATGATTAGAATACACACAAATCCGGAATGGTGTTTGGTAGAAATTGATCCTATAAAAAACATACTAATGATTACATACTGAATATGATTTTAACCTTAAAACAAAAATATAATAAATATTTTCATCCCTAGGCCCTGAGGGGCACGATCTCCACTTCAGATGGTCTAACCAGAAGTTAGGAAACACTTCAATCAAGTTCCATATTCAGAGTCCTTTCTTGGTGAACATTTGAGATTCATTTGCAGATAATTTGAGACTCTGCTTAAACGTATGGCATTTGCAACCGTAGATAGATTAGAACACTTGATATTGTTATTTTAATTCTCTCAGTCTTATTGCACCCGCATGAAAATTATCATCGCGAAAGATGTTGTTAGAATGTGAGTGTGGAAATTTTATGATTTTCTCTTAAGCCCGCCATAACGGATAGTGATACACGACCCATGACTTCATTTAGGTCACAACAACCGTGCCAAATTAAAGCAATCTCAACACGGAATTCAACTCGATATCATTAAGAGTCCACAAGGTTTTACATAAATATAATAAATACAAGAACAATGAGGAACTCGTTCCAAGTAGCACAATAGAGGAAGCGTAGATATACCATTATGAGACATTTATGATCATAAAAGGAATTTAAAGAATTCATGACAGTACTTCAGCCTTAGCATAACTCTACACAGGATGCGGCGAATGTAAGGGTTGGTAAAAAGGCATATTTTAATTATGGAAATTCTTAAGGGAAAAGAAAAAAGAAAAATAAATCATTCTTCATGAAAACAATAAGTTTTAAGTTACCTTTCAAAGTTTTCCGTTCTTTTTAAAATTGTGAAATGTACGAGCAAATATTAGTCCAATTGTGCATTGTCAAAGATTATGGAATAAGTAAGTGACAGTCACAATACTCGGCAAGTCAACAAGAGATATTGTTCTTCCTTTAAAATTCACAAAGTCTCTTATGATTAGAGTAATGTTACGTATCTGGTGATAGGTTAGGCTGACAAGTATGTGTAACCTATGTCTATAAGGTTATCCTAGATTGATAGGACGGATCCTCGAACACATGGATGATTCTATAGTCGCAGGTTGCTTTCTTTGAGTTGTTTTCCCACCTAAAGTGGTAATTCATGTTAACTCGATAATCTCTTAGGGAACAAGATAAATCTAGGGGACATGTAGGGTGAAGACAACATTTTATGAAGGTTCTAAGGCAAAGGCACCTAGAGTTTCTTGTAACGATGGATGGTCTCAGAAATAATAGTCCAACGAATTAGAGTCCATACACTATGTGGTCCATAATGCCTGGAGAAACAGAGGAGACAAGACTCCAAAATTAAAGCATAAAAAAACTATTTTGACTCTAGAATAATCAACATACACATCTAGATAGAAAAATTAATACAAAGCTCTATTTTCCTTTCATGCTGGCAAACTCACTCCAAGTAAGAGCTAACATGAACTGATACATACATAGAACAGCTGAACTCCTGTGCAATCTCTTAAACGTAAACATATATTCATGACATGATTTCTATAGAAAACTTCCAATACATGGATTAGACTATAGTAGAGCATATCGTGACATATCAGCTATATACTCATGAAGCATGTGAGAATGTACGTACAAGTTCAACGAGGGAAGTATGCTACTTGAAAAGTGTAGAAACGAACCTGAGACTAGCTTAGTTTTACAAGTGTTCTAGGATATACCAATGATGAGCACGAGCATTTACTCTTGGACACTCAGGTTGTATTTTCACCTACCCAACTAGAATGTTGCTGCAATAACTCCTATGAGTTCTCTAATCGAGACGTTTCTGGAACTCCATACCGAGAAATTACAGTCTGCACTGTGTGTCACACGAATTTGTGAGGTTAGGGGCGAACATCGTCCCAAAAAGTTCGTGAAACTTCATCTCAGAGGACAGGATTACAGTAGAACATATCTCTATACCATTCTCCTGCATAGAAATGTTATTCTAGAAAACAAATGAGCTGCAAATTGATGAAGTCTTGAGATTCCAATGAAATAAGGAATTCAGAGAGTTTCTGAGAATCCTTATGTTCCATGATGTTCCAAGATAACATCTTGGAGGTAGAGGAAAACGTTTGGAGAAATCACACGAGTTTTACTCCCCCCTGTCTTGCAGAATCCCTCAATTCTAAGGAAGGGTGTGAAAACTGTAAAGATCCCACTCGTGTGCTTTTCTACAAAATAGTTATTAAAACCAGAAAACGTAATAGGCATGGAATATTGATCGATAACAAAAACTTTGGCAAATTACTTTCAAGTAGCATGGTTCTAGACATGTCTTCAAGAGTTATATTTTTCCTCTCAAGTACACCATTCTGCTGAGGAGTTCTAGGTGCAAAAAAATTGTGTGAGATACCATGCTTTTTACAAAATAAATCAAAATCAAGTTGATCAAATTCCCTACCATGATCACTCCTAGTAGATGCAACATGTAAAATTTTCAAAAATTGAAGCTCTTTACAAAGTTTCGAAAATTCAGATAATGCTTCAGACTTATCTCTAATAAACATAACCCAAGTAAATCTGGAATAATAATCAACCACAACAAGCATATATCTCTTATCTTTGGGTGTTTGAATCCGCATAGGACCACACAAGTCCAAGTGCATCAATTCTAAATGTCTTGAGGTAATTACAAAGTTTATGGCTTGAATGAACTCCTGGTCTTCTTACCTTGAGTACATGCCTTACAAATCTCATCATCTTCGAATTAGAGCCACCCAACCCAGCAGGTCAAGGGCGGCATAGATTTGAATCCTGCTCCCAGACTCTTTTATTAAGCAATTTCACCTGGGAAAGGCCTTGCAACATGAACAAGTGAACGAGGATTCGCTTATCAGTGTGATATTCAAAATTTTGAAAAGTGAAAAAATCAGTCATTCATTGAGCTCGGAATTTGCCTAGGATAAGATTTGATACACAAACCCTCTTTTTCTTCATACGAGGGGTTGACAAAAGACGATTGATCTGCCTCATGAGATGAGTATGTTCAAAGTGTGAATGCTTATATGACCAAGCTTTCTATGCCAAAGCTTTGAGTCATCCTTCAAATCTTTGAGACATTTCAGACTATCACCTGCAACTTTGTCAGTACATAGTGCATAAACATTATGTGACCTAGGAGCAGTGAGTATGCAATTGCCTGATTTTCATCTTGCACCACACATTTACCCTTGTCAAAAAATACTTTATGTCCTTTATCACAAAGCTGAGAAATACTCAATAAATTATACTTAAGACCATCAGCTAGATAAACATCTGAAATTGACAATGCATAATTATTACCAATACTTCTTATACCAATTATGTTGCACCCTAATTTGTCACTAAGTGTGATTGTTCCCTCTAATTTCTCTTAAAGCTCAGTGAATAAAGATTTATTTCCACTCATGTGCCTGGAACATCCACTATCCAAAATCAATTTCTGATCTTTCAAAGCTTTGGTGACATCCTGCAAAATTCAATCAATGCCTTAACAGGCTATTAGACCAAGTGTAGAATTCGGATTTATACTCAGAATCAACCATGTTAGGTGGTCTAACTCCTTTTGGAACCCAAATCTGCTTCACTTTTCCCTTAATCTGATAAGGATAGGTGTTCGTCATTATATGAGGTTCTGTCCTTCTAAAGGGGCAAGTTAATTTCACATGTCCAATTTTGCCACAATAGTGACACTTTGGAGAATGTCTGCTTCCTGATTTTACAAATGTGGTTTGGTTTATTCTTGAAAAATTTGGATTATAACCAATTTCGCTTTTGTATACAGAATTGTGCACAAGAGATTCCGGCGGGGAGACCTCCGTGTACACCGTATGTAGAGGATCAGAGATGGCACAGGAAGAGTTGGGTTGTGTGTAGGGAGAGAGT
Organism: Linanthus parryae; assembly: GCA_023055425.1. Classification (NCBI taxonomy): domain Eukaryota; kingdom Viridiplantae; phylum Streptophyta; class Magnoliopsida; order Ericales; family Polemoniaceae; genus Linanthus; species Linanthus parryae. The sequence goes on from JALGPY010000029.1 coordinate 3,031,163, forward strand.
AAGGCAGTAGTAATGTCTGAGAGAGAGACAGAGGTTTGGCAGAGCTTCCGCGTACGTCTGGTGTGTCCTCCTTTGTATGGAAAGGTTAACGTCCTATATATAATGGAGAATGTGACCGTTGCAGTGTGGTTAATGCGCCCATCAATGGCGGCTTAATTAGCTTAACCGCAATGGCACGTTCGTCCGCCTATATAGGGACCGTTACAGCACGTTATGCGCGAATACCGAAACCGTTATGAGGTTGACCGGGTTTGACCGGATTGACCGGGTTTATGGAGCTCGTGCCATAAATCTCTCAAAAGCAGTTACTAAAGGTCGCGCGCGGGCTTGGCTCGCACGCGACAGGACTTACTCTAGCCTCCAAACCACTAAGTCCCTACAAGTCCCGTGCAATGGTATGCGAGGGCTCTGTCTCGCAGGCCCCACATGGATCAGCGCGGCTGGTGATCCAGTGTGTGTGTGGAGCACAATATGGTGTGCTGGATGGTTGCCACGTGGCCCAGATCTGCTAGCTCAGAAAGCACTATCTACAAGAATGCATACTCCCTCCAAGCATAAATTTTAGCTTATGTTCCGAGCCAACAAAAGTTGAAAGAATTTTCTTTGATTCCTGAAACTCACTAGTCAATGAAGTGTTCTGTTGTTCTAAATCATCTGAATGACTCTTTAGATCAACAAATTTTTCAGTTAAAGAGTGTTTTGATCAACCACTTCTTTGACCTGTGATTTCAAAGTCTGTTGTCCAAGGCTTTGAAGTCACTATCAATTTTCAACTTAGTAGCTTCAAGACACTTTTTTTGAAAAACCAAATCTAAATTTTCTTTTGCTTGCTCATGAACCTTCACTTTCAAGGAATCAATTTAATTCATGTAACTTTCCTCATTTAAAAACATACTTTTTAGGATTTCAGGTAAAACATCAGAAGGACTAGATGAAATATTCTTTACCATATCTTCAATTTTCTTATCAGTAGAGTTGTCTTCTTGATGTCCAGCCGTTAAAAAGAGATTGACTTGCTCTTCATCAGAATCTGAGTCTGAAGAGTCTGAATCACTCCATGAGGCTACCATTGCCTTCTTTCTTCTATAGTCATTTTCCTTATTAGGAAATTGTTTTCTTTTCTTATTTTGAGGACAATCTCTTACCAGATGATATTTTTGATGCTTGCTGGTAGAGGGCCTGAATTTTTCTTTGCTGTAGTCCTTGTTTCCAAAGTTTATCTTCTTTTTCATAATTCTGGCCAAGGCTTTGGAAATCAGGGCTAAAGCTTCTTCATCATCATCATCATCCTCCTGTTCAAGGCTTTGAGATTTTTCATTGTCTTTTGCCTTGAGTTCCATGTTCTTGATGTTGTCATTCAAGTTACCATCTACCTCCTTCATGGATATCTCATGAGTGAGCAATTTTCCTTGTAGATCATCAAGTTCCAAAATGCTTAGGTCTTGAGCCTTTTCAATTGCAATTGTCTTAGGCTCCCATTTTGCCTTTGGCAAACTTATGAGTATCTTCCTAAACTTTTCCTCATTTGAGAAAGCTTTTCCCTAAGATTCCAAGTTGTTCACAATATCTGTAAACATTTTGAACATATCATTGTTGGATTCATCAGAATTCATCTTGAATAGTTCATACTGTCTCAAAAGCATATTAAGCTTTGTCTGTTTGACTTGGCTAGTTCCTTCATAAGTAACAATCAGCTTATTCCATATCTCTTTTGCACTTTTTCAGTTGGATATCCTGTTAAAATCATCTGCACTAAGATCACAATATAATAAGTTCAAATCTTTGTAATTCTTTTATACCTTTTCCAGCTCGGTGACTGAGAGATCTTCGTCAGGTTTGACAGTCCTGACACCATTGGTAGTAGTATAGAATAAATTTGGGCCATTCACAACAATAAACCATAGTTCCATGTCCTGGTCTATGATGAACATCTTCATCAATGCCTTCCAATTCACAAAGTTATCACCAAAAAATAGTGGAGGTTTATTAGCTGCTTTTCCCTTTGAGAATCCCCCATCACCTACATTACTCATTGTCACAAGATTGTTATATCATTAAACAGTGACCCAAAGATCTGATACCAATTGAAAGTTTGTAACGTAAGTGTAAAACTTGATCTAAATACTCTAGAAGGGGGGTTGAATAGAATATGCTAACTTTTGCCAAAACTCAGCCTTTTAAAACTTGAGTAGAGTAAGCAGTTGATATCTCAAAGCTTTGAAACAGTTTTGAGAAACTTAAAGATATAACTACATAATACAGAGGCTTCAAAGATTTGAGATTCAGAAAGCTCCAAAGCATTGAAACTTCCTGTTTAGACTTGAGTATAAATATAACAAAAGTAAATAGCAGGAACACAAGGATTTTACAGACTTCAGTCACAATTGGACCTAGTCTCTTCCTGAGGGATCTTATCCCTCCAGGATTCAAACACAACTTCTTATTAATCACCCAGATTTAGCCCTAGATCTCAAGCCTAAGTTAGCTACCTTTCACCTATACAACTTGTGGTTCCCAACCTATCTAGTTCCAGCTACAATCTGTTGAAACAATAAGAACCTCTTTGTTGTTCACTTGAGCAACTAAAATTCTAAGTTTGTGAGGTTTAACAGCACAGAATGATAATACAAGTTTAGTAAAAGTGCAAAGAACACAGAAAAAATATAAGCAAAATGAGCTTGGAAGTGTTCTTCAATCTGGGATGAATGATCTTGCTTCTGGAATGTCAATGGCCTGATGATTCTGAAGATTTGAATGATATGAACTCTCCTGTTTGTAGCCCCGTTTAAATCTCACGAAGATCAGTCTCAATCTCTGTGTCTCTATTATATTCAAAATACTCATCTCTTTAAATAACAGCCTGCAACAAACTGGGAGACTTTAGGAACTGAAAACCTAAAAATCCTCCTCCCTAATATGCTTCTTTCAACAGCTATGTTTTGATAGCTGTTTGATTTGTTTATGGACGTTGGAACGCCCAACAAACCTGCATACACTCAACAAACAAGATCAAACAAATCAAGACAATCTAGCATCAAGATCTGATCAGCAATATTCTAACAGTTTATGAAAAAAGTGGGCTAGGTTTGTCAGGTTATAAACTTAGCTTATATATATTCAATCTGATGAATATATCAAGTAACTAGTGTAGAAAAAGTGTTATTCAACAAAAATAGATTCAAAACAAGTTCTGAATCTCACAGAAATGACCTATATACACAGAACTAGTCAGATGAACTTAGCAGTGAAGAATAACCAGTGAATCTCAAAGCTTTGAAGCTTTGCCTGCTAATTCATCAGAATGAACTTGGATTTCCAATCCAACTCAGTCCTGCATATTTTGTTAATCAGAACATAGATTGCTAATGCCTACATAATGTCATTCCAAATCAAAACCAAAAACCTGCACAAAACAGTTAGAAAAATATATATATGCACACAGCTACAGTGCCTCAAAGCTTTGAAGCTTTGATACTTAGGCAAATTTCCTGCTTGTGTTTCTGGCTTTCATCATCAAGGAACTAAATCTCTTGCCTATGTATTCATATATTAATATCAAGAAGCTTCGGACTTATCTGAAAGGAACCTTGTGAGATAAACCAAACATGTATTTGGCATTTACGACTTGATCATATCAATATAAACAGAATACAAAGGCTGGTTCAGAATAGACCAGTAGGTTTATTAAAAGTGGAGGCTCTACCCAGCATGTGAGTCATGTTTAGAAGGTAAGATGACCAAGAGGCCATTTTCGGCAAAGGGTAATAGGGCCAATGAACTGTTGGAGCTTATCCATTAAGATGTTTGAGGAGAATGTCCAAGCCAGGGGAGGTTTTGAGTATTTCATTACTTTTATTGATGATTACTCAAGATATGGATATATATATTTAATGCGGCGTAAGTATGAGGCCTTTGAGAAATTTAAAATTTGTAAGGCAGAATCAGAGAAGCCTCTAGGAAAATATATCAAGTCATTTGGATCTGATCGAGGGGGCGAGTGCCTATTGGGACAATTCAGGGATTACTTGGAGGAACAATGGTTTCAATTTTAGTTGTACGCTCCAGGTACGCCACAACAGAACGGTGTGGTAGAGCGAAGGAATATGACACTTATAGAAATGGTTAGATCCATGATGAGTTTTTCAGATTTACCAACTTCCTTTTGGGTGCATGCTTTAGAGACAGCTGCATATATTCAGATATTGGTTCCGTTTAAGCCAGTACCAACTACACCCACAGAACTTTGTACTGGGCGCACCCCTAGTCTACGACATGTTCGGATTTGGGGTAGTCCAGCACATGTGCTGAAGGGGAACGCAAGTAAGTTGGAATCAAGGACAGAAATATGTGTCTTTGTAGGATACCCGAAAGGAATAAAGGGTGGTTTATTTTATAGTCCTAAGGATCAAAAAGTAATTGTTAGAACCAATGTCATATTCTCAGAGGAAGACTATATTATGGATCACAAGCCTAAAAGTAAAATTTTTCTAGAAGAAATGCGAGGAAATCAAGTAGTCCAAGGTCATGATATACCAACTGTACAAGAAGAAATACCACAAGAAAACGATATCGACATTCAACAACCTTTGGGTGGTTGGAGAAATGTAGATACCCATGATACGCAACAAAATGGTGTGACATCCCACCGCGAGAGGGCAGTGGGGGAAATGACAGTACTAGTGATACACAAGATAGTAGTGACATTCCGCCGCAATCGAGCAGTGGGGAAAATGTTGTTTCTAGTAAACCACAAGTACAACCTCGTCGTAGTGGGAGGGTTTCTCGTAAACTAGACAGATACATGTACTTGGGATTGTCTTTTGACAAGGTCCCTGATGAGCATGATACTGATCCCAGCAACTATAATGAAGCTGTTGGAAGTACAGATGCGGAAAAGTGGAAAAAGGCTATGATTTCTGAGACGGAGTCTATGTACTCTAATCAGGTATGGGATCTTGTAGATCCAACAGATGGGGTAAAACCCATCGTTTGTAAGTGGATCTACAAGAAAAAATAGAGGGGTAGACGAGAAGGTTGAAACCTTCAAAGCAAGGCTTGTTGCGAAAGGTTTTACTCATAAAGAAGGGATCGACTATGAGGAAACTTTTTTGCCGGTAGCCATGATTAAGTCTATCAGGATTCTCTTGTCTATTGAGGCTCATTTAGATGACGAAATTTGGAAAATTGATGTCAAGACAACTTTCCTTAATGGAAGTCTTGATGAGTGCATTTATATGATGCAACCAGAAGGATTCGTAGCTAAGAGCCAGGAGAACAAGTTGTGCAAAATTAAGAGGTCTATTTATGGACTTAAGAAGGCATCTAGATCATGGAATATTCTTTTTGATCATGCAATCAATTCCTTTGGTTTTGATCAGTGCTCGGATGAGCCGTGTGTGTACAAGAAGTGTAAGGAAAACGTGATAGTATTCATGATACTTTACGTTGATGATATATTGCTCACTGGAAACAATGTTGGTGTATTATCAAATGTGCATGTATGGTTATCAAGTCAATTTGATATGAAAGACTTCGGAGAAGCAGAATACGTTCTAGGGATCAAGCTTATGCGAGATCAGAAAAATAGGATGTTGGGCTTGTCTCAAGCCAATTATATTGATACTGTTCTTGCAAGGTTTAGCATGCATGATTCCATGAAAGAGTTGATCCCCATCAGACATGGAATCGGTCTATCTACGGATCAGTGTCCTAAAACATCTGATGAGATAGAAAGCATGAAAGCACTTCTTTATGCTTCTGCAGTAGGAAGCCTCATGTATGCGCTATTATGTACTAGACCAGATATTTGCTTTGCTATTGGCATGGTTAGTACATATCAGTCTAACCCTGGCAGAGAACATTGGACTGCGGTAAAAAATATATTGAAGTACCTGAAAAGGACTCGAGACTATATGTTGGTTTACCATGAAAATAGTCTTTTACCCATCGGGTACACAGACTCAGGTTTTCAGTCATATAGGGATTCCAGGAAGTCTACCCGTGGATATGTTTACACACTAGGAGGTGAAGCTATTAGTTGGAGGAGCATCATGCAATCTTCCATTGCTGATTCCACCATGGAAGCTGAATATGTGGCTGCTTCGAAAGCTGCTAAGGAAGGTGTTTGGCTCAGAAACTTTCTAATGGAACTTGGAGTGGTAACGAGTGCACAACCAGCTATGACGCTTTATTGCGATAATAGCGGTGCGGTTGCAAACTCAAGGGAACCAAGAGCTCACAAGAAAGGAAAACACATACAGCGTAAGTATCATTTAATTAGAGAAATCGTGCACAGAGGTGATTTTGCAGTGATGAAGATTGCATCAGCGGATAACCTGGCAGACCCATTTACGAAGTGTTTGACAGCTAAGGCTTTTGATGGTCACGTAGAGGGAATGGGTTTGAGGTGTGTTACTGCATGGCTTTGAGTCATAGTGGGAGATTGTTAGATTGAATACCAAAAGTCATGTTTTTTGTATTGGATTATCTGACTTAGATCATTTATGAGAATGGTTTTGGGCAATGTTTTTTCATTATATTACTATTGTGCATAGTTGTCTATTGTTCCACATAGTAGACGATCTGGTGTGTAGAGTCTAGCTTACACACAGAAGATCTTATCTTCGGTTCTTGTGGAATGAAATTTGTGATTTCATAATCTAGATGGAATTAGGCAAACCATCGGAACGATTGTAGTACATTGTTTTAGTAGGTCTGTCTTGGCTACAGGAAACAGTATAGTTCATACTATAGTTTCAACTCAATGGGCTTGTATACTTTTTGTATATTGAACATGACCAAGTTGAGATCATTGTCTTTGTACTGACATAACAAGAAAAATTATGTCTCATGGTTATTATGATTACTGATGCTCTTAATCCTTAGATAGTCAATGTTCACATGTATTTAGTAGTTATTGCTTTGACAAGTCAAGTGAGTGAGATTCCTATGGAGTCAATAACCTCGATGAGCTGGGTGATACTATTGAGTCCATGGTGTAAATTGATATATCGAAGGAATCCATTTCCCAGTTATGGGATTGATGATATCCCCTTGATGAACCTTATAAGTTTTGATTATGTCAAACCCAGCAGGTAGGTTACTTGATAATCTGGAGATATCAAATAAGTTAGTGGTAAGGATCAACGAATTGGGAAGAGGTCGATTAAATGAATTAGTCAGTAATTAATTTAATCGACGAATATCTGTAATCTTAACATGGGGAGATAATAAGTATTTAATAACAGGATCTCGAAATATTATTTTTTGAGAATAGGGACAAGAGTGCAATAACAGTTATTTAGTGGTACTAACTGTTATTAACTTTATTCGGGCTAGGTTCGGGTGGAACCAGAAGTCCTAATAAAGTTAAGAGCCTAATTCGTATTTTCTCTTCCAGGTCCCTCCCGTAGCCTATATAAGTATCCTTAGTCTTAAGAATCCGTATGCCTTAGATATACACTAAATTCTAGGCTTTTGAGAGTGAGAGCAATACTTTTGGAGGCCAAGAAAGATTCAGGAAGCAGCAAGCCCACACTTGCATCCAGGAGGAACTTCAGGAAAACGGGAGAAGATCCGAAGTGATTCAGACCTACATCGGATAGCTTGGACTCAGGTATGATTCCTAATTCCACCTAGTAGGGTTTCTAGCGTTCACGTTGAAACAAATTTTAATCGGTATAGCACACATGCAATCGAATTGGTCCGGGGATTCGCCTCCCTTCAGAATAGAGTATGGAAACTTTTGCTCAATAACTAGCCTTTTGAAACTTCAAGGAAATGTGTAGTTGAAATCTAAAAGCTTTGGAAAAGATTTGAGAAGCTAGAGATACAACTGCAGAAAACAGTATCTCAACGCTTTGAGATAGGAAATTCTCCAAAGCTTTGGAGTTACTTGTTTTGCACTGATTATTAACAGTTATGACAAGCATTAAAGTAAAGCACAAGAACACAAGGATTTTTACAGAGTTCTGTCACAATTGGACCTAGTCTCTGCCTGAGGGATCTAATCCCTTTAGGATTTCAACACACTTCTTATTAATCACCCAGATTTAGCCCTATATCTCAAGCCTAAGTGAGCTACCTTACACTTATACAGCTTGTGGTTCCCAACCTATCTAGTACCAGCTACAACCTATTAAAACAATAAGAACCTCTTTGTTGTTCACTTGAAAAACTAAACTTCTAAGTTTGTGAGGTTTAGAAATAAGAATGAATACAACAGATTCAATACAAGTTGAAGAACAAAGATGATATAAGCAGATGAAGCTTGGAAGTGTTCTTCAAATTTGATGAATGATCTTCTCCTCTTGCCGTGTTGATTGGCCTGATTGATTTGAAGAGTTGTGTAATGTAATCTCCCACGTATGAAAGCACTCTTCAATCTCTGTTGATCATCCTCTCTCTCTGTGTGTCTCGTTTGAAATTCAATTTCCAGCTTTTATCAACAACCTGCAACAACTTAAGAGATTTTAGGAACTAAATTCCTACAGATCCTCTCCCCTGAGATGCTTCTTTCAACAGCTATGTTTGAATAGCTTTTTGAATTTTTTTATGAAAGTTTAGACGACCAACAAATCTGCACAATCTCAGCCATAAAGATCAAACAAAAATCCAGACAGATTAGCCACACAAAATATGATCTGTTAGACATATAGTTCCTGCATAGACCTAGCTAATTTAGCCTTAACTAAAATCCAATATAACTAGTCACATGTGTATATAATTGTAAGAAAAGATAGATAACACAATAAGAAGTTAGGATAATTTCAAATCCAATCATGAATCCATCAAGCTCATCCTGCATACAGAATTCAGTTAAGCAGTTTTGAGCATCAACGCAATCTCAAAGCTTTAGAGATTTGATTGCCAGTGCATATGAATGAACTTTAAAACAAAACCCTGCAATCTACAAAACCAATTCAATCAAAACATAGGCTCAATGATATTTGTTAAAGTCAATAGTGAATGAATAAGTCACTACAAAATCAAATCTTCAAGCCTGCAGGTACAGAAACTATTAAGAATAATAAGCATACGCAAACAGTATCTCAAAGATTTGAAGCTTTGAGAATTTGACATATCTGATCCTTTTGGCTTTCATCATCAAAGATCAAACTAACTAAGTTTGTAAACATATTCATGCTCAAGAGCTTCAACTATCAGGAAAAATCAACAATTTTTTTTTTAAATTAGAAAATTAATTAATTATTCTCATAAAATTATGCCTTACGATCAAAATGGTTTCCGGAAAGAAAACACCTCTTAATGACGATCTTTATGCTCATAATCACTCTCATTCTATCTCCCCTATCCCATTCTTACTATTTCTTTCCACTCCTATTTTTTCTTCGCATTATCTCTCAATGAATATTGACTTCATCCTAAAATTCCCCAATATGTCTCTTTCCTCATCAATCAAGGACTTTTATTTCCAGTCTTTTTTTATGACGGGGAACCCGCAACAACTATCCTTCGGGTGCGCGATGGGGTAAACCCCCGCTCTAGTTTAATAGCCTACAAACTACACCAGAGAGGTTAATCAGCCTGAGAAAACCCAGATTGACATGCTCACAATTGAGAAGGCCAATAGAAAGCCCTTGGGTTACCCCAATGTTCGAACTCATGACCTCTTGAAAAATGCCCAAAGTCTGAAGAATCTTGCATTTTATTTTGTTTATATGTTTGTTAAATTTTTTTATTTACCATAGAAATTATGTATTCTTAAATATATGCTATTACACAATAAACCTACATAATAGGGGCCTTCCCTGGCTTGGGGCCTTAGGCGGCTGCCTAACCTGCCAAAGGGGAAGGCCGACCCTGACTTGAACATATAATTGTAAACTTTCTCTTTCAGATTTCAGCTTCTTTAATTATTTCTCGTAACAGAACTGTTAATATTTAACTCATTGCTAAGGACTTTATATACCTAAGCGGAGGATGCTACCGTAAGCTTGAGGGTCTTCTAGTAGATTTCCCAGCTCAGGGGGGTGGTGGTGTTACATTTCAAATCTCCTCAAAACTTCATTCATCAACGCTTGGTAAAGCAGATATAAGGCCTTCTTATCTCGCTTCCTAGACTCCTTCAAGTAGGTCTTTTGAAGGTTGCTCAACCAATCTTCTATCTTTTGAGAATGTGGTTCATCACAACCTTTCTCGATCAAATTCCATGAGTCTTGAGAGCCAAGTAACACTCTCATTTGAAGACTCTATTTTTCAAAATTTTCCTTTCCCAACCTTGGAAATCGGGACTTAAAGAAATTGGTTGAGCTAGCCATTAAGAATCAGGAGACAAAACCCACAATATTATCTTGAGCCAACCCAATTCAAAATACGACAAAGCTCTGATACCAGGGTTTTTTAAATGGGAAGCCCAAATTCAGATTTAAAACTTAAAATTACATGTTGAGGTGACTTGAATTGTGAAAGTCAAAGGCGGTGAAAACAAATTGGACCAATGGTTTGAGTTATGGTCAAAGGCAGTAGGGTAGCTAAGGAAACAAAGTGGGGCGGTGGAGTGTATTTGTACCACATTGACAAGTGAGGTGATTCTCACCTCCCCACTAGTACTATATAAAGCAGCTAGTAGGCTCTCTACTAGATGTGCAAACAAGAGTGTAATTGTTCCTCTTAAGTGAATAAAGGGTTCTTTTTTGCGGTGGATGTAGTTAGCGAATTTCTTCGCTAGCGAACCACGTAAAATCCCGTGTTCTTCTTTTATTCGTTCTTCGTTCGTAAGGTGTTTTTTCATAAGAAACTGGTATCAAAGCTCGAGTTTGGCGGTGTTTCAGGATCAAGATCAAGGCGGAGCAAAGCTAGGGTTTCACAACTTGGTGAAATCAAAGCTAGGGTTTTGCGATCTAGGTGGAGCACGCGACTAGGGTTTAAGATACACCAAGAACGATGTCCGGATCGATGTTGAAGATCGACATGTTCACAGGAGGGAACAACTTTAGTCAGTGGAAGATAAAGATGGAGACTTTGCTCAAATCGCAAGGCTTGTGGGCACCTTTTACTGCGGAAAAGGGAGGAATGAATGTTGCATCATCAGAGTTCAAGGTATTGGAGGAGAAGGCACACACAACGATTATGTTGTGCTTATCGGATGACGTGATCATCGAGGTCGCAGATCAGAAGGAAGCAGAAGGTCTTTGGCTCAAGTTTGAGAGTCTCTAAATGACGAAGAGTCTCACTAGCAAGTTGATGCTAAAGCAAAGGCTCTTTACTTTGCGGATGCTCGAAGGTACGAATCTCAAGGATCATCTTGATCAATTAAATACAATTCTTTTAGACTTGCGTAATATTGGCGAGAAAGTGGGCGATGAGGATGTCGCACTCTTGTTATTGATCTCGCTACCTCCATCATACGAGAACTTCGTTCAGTCGTTCATAGTGAAGAAGGACGACTTATCCCTAGAGGAGGTCAGATCGGCGCACCATGCTAGGGAACTACCCCATAAGGGTGCATGCATAGGTACAGAGGACCATGCTTTCGGACTGATGGCAACTGTAGGAAGCAAGAAGGCTAAGAAGAACAAGAAGAAGCAGTTCTAAGGTTCTAAGTTACCCAAGGATGTCTGTGCATTTTTCAAGGAAAAGGTGCACTGGAAGAGAGATTGCCCGAAACAAGGTCAACAAGGGCAGAATGGATCCGCAGCTGTAGCTAAACAAGGTAACTCGTCTGAGGATGATTACATTCTAATGGCGGATGTTGTCACGCACTCTTAAGATGCGTGGGTCCTTGATTCCGGAGCTTCCTATCATATTTGCTCTAACAGGGAGCTATTCTCGACGTACGACCAAACGGATGGAGGGTCTGTCTACATGGCAAACAGATCCGTCAGTAAGGTGATTGGGAGCGGCTCAGTTAGATTGAAGACGAATGAAGGGAATTTATGTACCTTGGAGCAGGTCAGACATGTACCACTTATTAAGAAGAATCAGATCTCCTTGAGTCTACTCAACAGCAAGGGATATAGTTTCAAAGGTGAAGGTGGAGATCTACAAGTCTGCAAGGGTTCTAAGGTGATTCTCAGGGGAGTCAAGAGTGGGACTTTGTACATGTTACAAGGTTCGACGATCACAGAATCTGCTGGAGTTCTCTCAGACGAGATTAAGGAAGCTGATCTAACTAAGCTGTGGCATATGAGGCTCGGTAATATGAGTGAACATGGAATGCAGGAAGTTCACAAGAAGGGATATCTCACCGGGCATGCTCCCAAGAGCCTAGGGTTTTGTGAGCACTACGTGTATGGGAAGCTATAGCGTAGCAAGTTCCCTAAGGCGGTTCATAGAACGAAAGGTACTCTTGATTATATCCATTCGGATTGCTGGGGTCCATCTCGAGTTGAGGCTATTGGCGGGTACAAGTATTTTCTAAGAATCATAGACGAATACTCCAGGATGACTTGGATATTCGTGATGAAGCACAAGAGTGAAGCCTTCGCAAGATTCAAGGAGTGGAAGAAACTAGTAGAGAATCAGGTGGGAAAGAAGGTGAAGAGGCTGCGCACTGACAACGGCTTAGAGTTCTGTTCATCAGATCTTGATGGATTCTGCAAGGATCAGGGAATAGCACGCCATCTCACCGTTCGGCACACACCGCAACAGAACGGTGTAGCCGAGAGAATGAATCAGACACTTTTAGCGAAAGTAAGGTGATTGCTTTCGAATGCAGGTCTTTCTAGAGGTTTCTGGGGAGAGGTAGTTTCCATGGCATGCTATCTCATAAATCAGAGCCCGCACACAGGTATAGGATGCAATTTCCGTTTCTGACTCAACTTCAGCTTCGGTTTAAACTTCCGCCTATCTTTACCGTTCATACGGAATGCAGAGGAGGAAGGGTGGGCAGCATGTACCTAGATTCCTATGGAAGTATGGTTCGGTAATGCAGTGGATTACTCGGATTTGAGAGTTTTTGGTTGTGTTGCCTATTATCACGTTGACGATGGCAAACTAGAACCAAGAGCAAAGAAGGGAGTATTCATGGGTTTTGGAACAGGTGTGAAGGGATACAAGATATGGGCATACAACAAGATTATACTTAGCAGAAGTGTAGTCTTTGATGAGACTCATATGTTGAAGAACTCCGTGGAGGTGGAGCTTGGAGGTGCAAAGAAGAAGGTGGAGGGAGAGTCGGATCCTAGTGATCCTAAGGATTCCGAAATCCCTACACCGCCGCTAGAAGCAGAAGAGTTTGCTGAAGGAACCAAATAGGAAGAAGCAAAAGATCGATAGTGAGGATGCGTCTACACCACACGAACTGGTTCATCAAAGTATTGCTGAAGGAAGACCAAAGAGAGTCATAAAGCCTCCGGCGAGATACAGTAGGTGCTTGAATTGTGAAAGTCAAAGGCGGTGAAAACAAATTGGACCAAGGGTTTGAATTATGGTCAAAGGTGGTAGGGTAGCTAAGGAAACAAAGTGGGGCGGTGGAGTGTATTTGTCCCACATTGACAAGTGAGGTGATTCTCACCTCCTCACTAGTACTATATAAAGGAGCTAGTAGGTTCTCTACTAGATGTGAAAATAAAAGTGTAATTGTTCCTCTTAAGTGAACAAAGGGTGCTTTTTCGTCGTGGACGTAGTTAGCAAATTTCTTCGCTAGCGAACCACGTAAAATCCCGTGTTCTTCTTTTATTCGTTCTTCGTTCGTGAGGTGGTTTGTCATAACATTACATAATCAGTACTGAAGGAATAACAGGATCTATCACATACAGATCTACAACATGAATTATAGAGGAAGATTCATGTGTTTACCTTGTCTTCCTTAGCTCCTAACACAGCGGATGATCGTAGGATGCTTGCTTTCACGTGCCCACCTTGCTCCCACAGTCTGGCTCGAATCACTAGGAAGAAAGCTCTGACCCATACCAAGTTCCACCAATGGAGGCTAGTAGGAGAGAGAGGCTGGGATTCCTAGAACTGTATTTTGATCAGCACATGATCTCTACACAGTAGTGTATAAAATAATGGGAGCCTGTCTCCTTATATAGACAGAGTTATACCCAATTGCAATATCACCCCCTAGGGTTCATACCTTTGCTACCAACCCCATAAGATAATTGCACTTGGCACCCCACATGGGCGCACCAAATGCTAACATCTCCCACTTGCACAGTGGGGTTGCAAAATTACAGTTCATCTAGTCTCCCCCAATCTCCAACTATTATCATCAGCCAAAGTGTTTTTGTGGCCTTGGTGTGTGACTGTGAGAGAACCTCCATTTTGGGAGTTCGATACTCTAAACTCATACGAGACGGGCTAGCAGCAGGCGCACTCAACCTTAAGAAATAATGCAATATATATATATAATATATGTATCTCGTATCCCCCAGATTCGATAAATTTTCATCTCGTATACCATGAGCACCTACCTTTTCCCGAAGGTCGTGCACCAATGAGTCTACATCTCATGTATTATATTCATATCCTGCATGATCCCATAACATCTTGTAGGTGGGCCCAATGAAAATAACAAAGAGTGATGCAATGAGAATCTTCCTTTCCATCCGTTGTGCCGCTTTGATTTGGATTGGCTGCTTTCCTAGCAATGTCCTGGAAGGCCGAATCATTCATAGCCGTAAGGTGTCACGCTAAAGTAGCACCACCGAACCGTTTCTCCACGACACGGATAAAAGTACTAAGGGTATAAAGTGTCAATCATTCTTATATGATCGACGAGGCTCACACGGCGAGGAATCTGAGGGACTAGTTCTACTCGCCACCTCATGTCACCCATCAACACGCGTTATCTCGGTAAGATATGCGCCATAGTGTTTGGACTCTAATCAGAGCACATGTCTTATCCCACAGGGACCACTCTGCATATATAAGTCCAACAGCCCTTATGACTATTAACCTGAGTACTGAATGTCGCACATATGCAATTGACATCAGTTCTCCCATCTGGCTTCCTCTACGCAGACTATACATGGCTTGGTGTATTAACCATGTTCGAATGGCCATGAACCAATCTGACCTTGTAACTTATTCCAATGCGACAATTAAATCCGTCTGACAGACGTCTTGCTCTAGTGATAGATGTATAGCTCATATCATGGGGCACATGCTTCACATGATAGGCGTCTCATATCATACCATAGGCTTCTAGCACTTATCGGGATTTTGTCTCGTCTTCTACTCACCTGGTCTATCCAAGATATCGTAAAGGCGGTGGCTCGTGTGAGGGAGACAACCTAGTGTCTGAGCGACATGTTCTTTGTTAGTACAGGATACGTAACGCATCATACACGTATCGAAACAACATGTAGCATAATCAAACAATCCAATTAAAATCCAACAATCAATGTCTAAATCATATCATCAGTCTGAAATCTCTAGCGATATCTCACCACCTATCTAAGCCCATATTCCTAACATAACCAGTGAAAACATGCATTAACAACGGTTTGGTCATGGGATCAGCTAACATCTGATTCGTAGGAATGTGCTCCAAATAAACATCTCCTTTAGCTACCACCTCCCTAATGAAGTGATACTTTATCTCTATGTGTTTGGCTTTACTGTGGTATTTCGGATCCTTAGCACAAGCTATGGCCGACATACTATCACAGCGTAGTGTTACTGGTCTTGGTTTGTCAACCTCCCTTAGGCTGACCAGAAATCTCTTTACCCAAACACTCTCATGCGCTGCCGTAGAACAGGCAACATATTCAGCTTCCATGGTTGATAAGGCAGTGCAAGTCTGTTTGCTACTGTGCCACGTGATGGCTCCTCCACCCAGCATGAAGACGTATCCTGAGGTCAATTTCTGTGCGACTAGGTCCCCACCCCAGTCAGCATCACTGTAGCCAACGAGTCGAAGCTCTGAGCCTCGATAGCACATCACGTAATACTTTGACCCTTTGAGATATCGGAGTATTCTTTTCACAGCCTTCCAATGCCCAATACCAGGGTCAGACTGATATATACTAACTAAACCGACCGCATGACATATGTCAGGTCGTGTACACATCATAGCGTACATGAGACTCCCTGCAGCACTTGCATAGGGTACTTTGGCCATCTGGTCTTTCTCATGTTGGTTCTTGGGGACACATTTCTAGACTGAGTTTCTCGCCATGCCCAATTGGAGTTTCAAGTGGTTTGGCATCGCACATTCTAAATCGTTCAAGTACCTTCTTTATATACGCTTCTTGCGAAAATCCTAGAAGTACTTTGGAACGATCTCTCAGGATCTTAATCTCGAGGATGTAGCTTGCCTCGCCTATATCCTTCATCGAGAATCGAGAGAACAACCACACTTTAGTGGTCTTGAGCATTCCTATATCATTGCTTGGCAATAGTATGTCATCCACATATAGAGACAAAATCATGAACTTATTTCCTGAGCTTTAGACATACACACAGTGGTCTTCATCTACCGTTGCAAAGCCATATGCTACAATGTCCTGATGGAATTTCAAATACCACTGTCTTGAGGACTGTTTATACTTAACCAGTTTGCACACTTTGTGCTCTTGACCTTTCTTCTCAAAGCCTTGCGGCTGATCCATATAGATCTCCTCGTCTAATTCTCCATTGAGAAACGCAGTCTTAACATCCATCTAATGTAGCTCTAAGTCCATGCTTGCTACTATTGCTAGTATAAGGCGAATAGAGGCTATTCTCACCACCGGCGAGAATGTCTCCTCATAATCCACACCCTGCTGTTGGGTGTAGCCTTTCGCCACTAGTCGGGCCTTATGCCTGTCCACGCTTCCGTCTTCCTTCCTTTTGACCTTGAAAACTCATTTGTTTCCAATGGCCCTACGTCCAGGAGGCAAGTCAACTAGGTCCCAAACATGGTTGGTTTTCATTGACTCTATTTATTCTTGTAAAGCAATTTCCCATTCTTTCTTGTCTGGTGATGATGGAGCCTCGGACAATGTCCTTGGTTCATCATCTTCTTACGTGGTGATCACCATGGCCTCCCCTTCGATGTCAAATCATCGACCGGGTACGCTCCCACGAGCGCTCCTACGCAAAGAGGGTTCTTATTCAGCATTATCGTCATATAAGATAGGCTGCTCACTAGGTAAGGCACTCCCACTGTTCTCAAGATCCATAAAAACAAATTTCTCTTGAGTAGTGGTGAATTGAGTGTCGTCTAGTGGTTCCTCTTCTTCGTAGATAATATCTTCTCCACGAGCTTCTCCCTGACTAGGAAAATCTCTTTCGAGAAATTCAACATCTCGCAACTCCATCTCTGTTAGACTGCCATCCGGCTGTTGCGCTATGAATACGTAACCCTTAGAGTGCTCAGAGTATCGTATGAAGATGCACTTCTTTCCTCAAGCACCCAATTTCCCATGGACATGGGAGACGTTACGTACATAGGCGGCAGACCCCCATGGCCTAAGGTGACCCAATTCGGGTTGCCTTTTGGTCCACATCTCGTAAGGGGTTGTGGCTACAGACTTGGTGGGCATACGGTTGAGTATGTATGTGGCTGTCATCAATACGTCTCCCCAATAGGAGACAGGCATATTCGCGTTTTCCATCATACTACGCACCATCTCTAATAGTGTCCTATTCCTTCTTTCCGCTATACCATTTTACTGTGGTGTGAAGGGGATAGTCAACTGCCTCACTATTCCTTTATCCTCATAGAGCTCTTTAAATTTCTCAGATAGATACTCACGACCTCGGTCGGTCCTAAGAGCCTTAACTCTTTTGTCCAGTTGGTTATCTACCTCTTGTAGGAACTTTCTGAAGCACTATAGCGCCTCAGATTTATGTGTCATCAAGTACACATAGTCGAATCGAGTGCGATCATCTATGAATGTGATGAAATAGCGAGCACCACGTCTAGTCCTAACATTCAATGGACCACAAACATCAGAATGAATAAGTTGTAAAGGCTCGGTAGCCCTTACTGCTTTACCAGACGGTTTGCGTTTGGCTTTCCCTGCAAGGAAACACTCACATAAAGGTAGAATAATCTTGGACATATCTCCAAGTAGGTCTGCCTTAGCCAGCCTGTTCATCCTGTCATGTCCTATATGTCCCAATCTAGCATGCCATCTAGTGGAATCAACATCACTAGAAGACGTAATGAATGAATTGAGAATCATAAACATCACCAAAGCTAGAACCAATAATGTCTAGATAAAATAAACCACGAGAAATCAATCCAGTACCAAAACATGAATTGCCACAAAACAGTTTGGCAACTCTACCCTAAAAAACAAGTTTGTAATCCAATTCCAAAAGTCTAGAAACTGAAACTAAGTTCTTGCGTGCATCAGGAGCGTATAGAACATCATGGAGGACAAGCGTCTCTCCAGACATCATCTTCAGCTGACATGTGCCAGTGCCCACTACGTCAACGAAGGAGTTGTTCCCCATGTACACTCTTTTACTGCCCACTGGTACTCGCCTATAATCCGTGTATACCTCACGATCGCATACTAGGTGGTCGCTCGCACCTGAATCCAAAACCCACTTGTTAGGGGAATCGACAATATAAACTTGACTTATAACATAACAGCCAGGTTTTGGATTATGGAATACCTTTGGCTCGGTGCAATCACGAGCAAAGTGACCTTTCTTTTGGCAATTGAAACACAAGACTCTTTCAACATTTCTAATCCTTTTTCCCACTCTGCTCTTGCTGATCTTAGGGCATGGGCCCAATTGGCCTTTAGGGTCGTATCCCACAATGCTCCCACTCGGCCCTTTGGCCAAGAATGAGCTTTCTACCTCCAGTTTTAACATGCTAGTCCTGACATGTTCCAGTCTTTGTTCTTCAAACATCAGATATCGTTTGGCATGTCCAAACGTTCTCATGTCTTCTGATTCAGCCAGAACTTTTCTCACGGGTTCCCATGACTCTGGTAGGGACATCCTCACAGCTCTGAGTTGTCTTTCATCAGTTACATCAAGCCCAAAAGTTATAAGCTCAGTAATATAGAATGTTAAGGCTCTTAGGTGCTTTTCCATGGAGTCACATTCTTTCTTTTTCAGAGTGGTGAGCATCCTCAATAGGTACTGCTCATGGAAGCTGTCAAATGTTCCGTACCGTGCTAGGATGTCTTCCCAAAACTTCTTTGCATAATCAATCTCGATTGAATCTAGGAGTTCGAATTTCACTAGATCCATCAATTCCAGACATGCCATGTTGTCATCGGTTTTCCATTTCTGGTAAGCCTCAACATCACGCCTGTATGCCTCATTCGGGCCGCCCTGTGGCTCCCAAGGCTCGAGTTTTGCCACATGTAAGTGTTCAGACAAATCCAGCTTTATGAAGCAGCAAATCACGCTTCTATACCATGTATGGAAATTGTCTCCGTTCGGTATTACAACAGTTTTAAGTGGTTGAGTCATCGTATCTGAAAAATATGAGACAAAGTGGAAGTTAATTACTAGCATTGTTTTTAGCTCCTAGAAACATTTAGACAAGATTAAAAATTAATAGTTCTTAATAAGGACTCCACCAAAACCTAGTAGCGATTCTAGGAATCAAATATTGTCACTTACGATTCCCTATTAGCCTTAATCATGTTTAAGTGTGAGCTCTTTTGTTTTAGTTCTTTAGCATGCGAGGTTATACAGTTATATCCAATCACACGCAATTATAACATAAAACAAGCACAAGCATAAAATATATATTCAATGGATGTGGACCCTAAGGTGCACTCCCACTATTGAGAGTACGTCTTGAGCAATTCTTGAACTTCTCGCCTCATGGATCTCGCCTATCTCGAGTACTCTGAAGCTCCTTGGTTCGTCTATTTGCTCCATGCACCTTGCACCATTAGCTTTTGGTTTGGCAACCTCTCTTGAAGCTTCTATTCTTCAATCTTCACTAACTATCTTATTTCTAATAAGAAGTAACCTCATAGAGGCGATTGGATGAGAAGAGAAGACACTAGAGTATATAGAGAGGCACGACACACAGGTCGTATTTTGATTACATATTCAAAACAAAACCAAAACCAAATATAAAACCATCTAAGCCACATCCATGCATCAAACACATCCATTCAACCCACAACAACATGCTAATTACAGGAAATTAATAAGCAATAATCTAATAAACTAAAAAGATCGAAAATTGCTCTAAACCTCCTAAGGTCTCACCACCAATGGTAGACAGTAGGGAAAAATGACCTTAAGTCTCCTGAAAAAATTTGGGCTCAAAAGAGTGTGTTTAAGGTCGTCTAATTGCCTCGGGAAGTGTGCTAAACACTAATTAATTAATTTGGAAATTAATAAAATTTTCTGTTTCTCCAAAAAAGTATGAAAAAATCCCAGAAAATAGGAAATTTTATTCCGAGTCTGTAGAAAAAAATTTGGCAAAATTTGACTGCAGGAGGAGGCCGCACGCGCCATCATGCGACGCGCGCGCGTGGGCACGTCCGCCTCCGTCACGCGCCGCCATCGGGCCTTGTGCCACGTCAGCTGTCACGTGGCAAGCCACGTCAGCCATGTACTGACGTCAGCTGCCACGTCATCAGACACGTGGCTGCAACGTCAGCGCCACGTCAGCAGTCCGCCGCAGCCCTTTGGCGCGTGCGGCGCGTGTCCGCACGTGGGGGTGGCGTCGGTGGCGCGTGAAGCCCACGCGCCGCCTTCCCGGCCTCCGTTTCCGATGAAACTTATATCATTGGACTCGTCTCTTCACCCTGATTCCGATTATGTATTCAAAAATCAATTCTAACAACTTTTGAAAAAATCGAATTAAAGATCAGATCAAAACAGTCCAGATTTATACAGTTCCGAATCTTAAAATTTTCATAACTAATTCATCGTATATTCAAAAATTATAAAATTTATATTTATGGAATCCTCGTGAAAAACCCTACCTAGCCATATAGGTTTCTTCTACAGATTATGAACTTTCAGAAACTCAATTTTCTAAACAAATTCGGATTCGCATAATGTGGCACGAAAAACAAGCCTATGGCTCTGATACCAATGAAGGAATAACAGGATCTATCACATACAGATCTACAACATGAATTATAACGAAAGATTCATGTGTTTACCTTGTCTTCCTTAGCTCCTAACGCAGCGGATGATCGTAGGATGCTTGCTTTTCACGTGCTCACCTTGCTCCCACAGTCTGGCTCGAATCACTAGGACAAAAGCTCTTATCCACACCAAGTTCCACCAATGAAGCCTAGTAGGAGAGAGAGGCTAGGGTTCCTAGAACTGTATTTTGATCAGCACATAATCTCTACACAGTAGTGTATAAAATAATGAGAGGCTGTCTCCTTATATAGACAGACTTATACCCAAATGCAATATCACCCCCTAGGGTTCATGCCTTTGCTACCAACCCTATAAGGTTTGAGCTTTGTTGCAACTAACCCCATAAGATTAAGATAATTGCATTGGACACCCCACATGGGCGCACCAAATGCTAACAAGTACCAAGCTAAGCAATAAGTTAACTCGCAAGTAGAGTTTTCAGACCAACATACCCATCACATTTCTTTTCTTACCAAAGTAAGAAAAAAGAGAAACACACACACAAAATTCGCTGCAGGTATACTCCACTCCAATTCAGATAACAAATTCAATGAGCAACCTTCCATTCATAATTAGCAACAGTACACAACAACTACACTGAAGCATGAACTTCTTCTCTACAAACACAGACAACTCACTAACTTTCAATCTCAAGAACATCAGCTATTTTCTAACTCTGTATTTCTTTCTATTTTCCGAATATTTGAAACGCACACAACAAACTCCTTTAGTATTCAATCACTGCCGCTTGATTGAGCTTTCTTCAACAAGCAGGAAATCGCCCTTCTTTTCCGACTTGGCCTTCTATTGCGCTTGCTTGCTGCTTTCCGCATAACAAAGTTCAAGGAGCAGCCCACAATTGTCGACTATTTCAAAGCCTCATAAGCTAACACTATACAATTACTAATCTAACCTAAAACATAAATTGAGTTTTCAAAAATCTAACACATATCCCCTCCCCTATACAAGGCCTAGAAGCTTTATTCTTAATATGTAAACCTGAGTTGACTTTCTTAAGGTGACTTTCCTAATGTCATTGTCTTAAAATAATTGGACCCGAAAAAACAGAAATAAAAAATGTCTCAAGATAATAATACAAATGGGCTATGTATCGTAAATCAGAACATGGACTCCTACATACATTCAAATGGAAGAAATGCACATCTCACGGTACGTCGTAGTTGGTGAGCGACATTCAGAGGGGAAGACGACGACTACAGCAATATCTTCGCAATACCATCTCCCTTCATCGACTATGTCGAAGCTAAATCTCATAAGAAGATGAAATCCCGAGAGTGATTTTGCATCATACTAACAACAGAGTGAAATAGAGGTACTGGAGGCAAGTTAAGCTGATGTTCAAAAACCCTCTTTTTGCAGTGACAGATACAAAGGTTAGAGGATGGCTAGTGGGGAGAAGAACCAGTTGGAGAAGAGCTATTTCGATGTGTTAAACCTATGCTGTTCGTCAGAGGTCCCGTTGATTGAGAAAATTTTGAATTCTTTGGAAGGAGTCAAGGATGTCTCTGTTGTTGTCACCTCCAGAACGGTGATCGTCGTCCACGATAGTCACATAATTTCTCAGCAACAGATTGGTCAGTTTTCTCTTCCTTCTGATAGTAATACTAGAATATCATGTCGTTTCAATCTATCCGTTAATTATTGGGTTAGGGTTACTGCGAGTAAATTGACTGACTGATTAGTATTGCAGATGGATTTGTTTGGTGAGCTTGGAGGGATCAGTGATCACATAATAATATACTACCTCCGTTCCTTCTCTATGTTCTCCCACGACTTTTGATGGTCACTTTGACTCGGTGATTTGATTAGCAAAATGATGCAAGAATTTGATAATTTTTTTTATGGTGTTGTGCATCATAATTTGCTCTACTACCCCATGAAAAATTTACAAAATTTTTACATCGTTTTGCTAACCAAATAATACTGCTGTTGACCTCCGTGACTGTTTATATGTGTATTGACTGAAAGTAACCACAAAATAACAGAGAACTGGCTAGGTTAATTTTACGAAAAATATGACAAATCCACTTTTTTTGAATTGGGATCAATTGTTTGACTAGATCTATGATATGGATCTTATCTGTTCCTTCTATTGAAAAAGTGTTTTTGATGAGAGTCAACTAGGTTTCTCAACTTGTAGTACACATGGCCGGCCAAAGATACTTAGACCTAGAGCTAGTAATCAATCTGAGCCCCCCCACCCCCCACCCCCCCCCCCCCCCCCCCCAATTTGAAAAAAAAAAAAATCACTTAAAAGTGTTTACTTTTAGAAAATATATATATATATATATATATATATATATATATATATATATATATATATATATATATATATATATATAACTTACGAATTTCAATACCTGTGTGTAATATATTGTGTTGAGCTTTTATAATAGATTATATTAACATATATTGATGTTAACCTTACAACTTTCGTGCTACTAGTACAAAACTATTCTTGATACGAAATAACTGGCATTCCAAGAACATGCATTCCCCACTACCTGTTAGGTGTTGTTGGAGACAATGACTATTGCAGTTCACCAACTTTGTATAGCCAGGGCTATCCTAATCAGAGGCAAGGGGTTGGGCACCGGAAGCCCATGGTGTTTTCCTAGCCCGTCCAAAAATCTTTAGAGTCGAACAATTCGATGCTTGGCTAGTTAGTTACTGAAATGATTTCTAGGCCCGAGCAGGCAAGTACCGGCACTCTCTGCATTTGGCTAATGAGTTCTCACGCGTATATTCACTCATTTACATTGCTATAGGCTTCTTGAATATGTTTTGCCATTTATGCTCTAGGAATCCTGTCACACACGTGTTAATGATTACTTTTATCCAGGCTCAACTGAAAGAAGATTCAGTTTTTCTGCATACTTAAGCTGGATAACTACTTCTTTAGATGAAAACTTATGATTCATGAATGGTGCAAATTGATTTTACAAGAAATTACTGTTTCATGCATTTTGTCCTGTCTGGACTCTACAATGATTCTGTTGTTCTTTGCCTTTCTTTGCTGTTGGATTCGATAAATTGAGTTTCTTGGTTTTGGAATGCATTGGCAGTGAAAGTGCTCAATCAAGCAAGGCTCGAAGCAAACGTGAGAGTTTATGGTGTTGGAAATGAAGTCCAGTTTGAAAATAGATGGCCAAGTCCTTATGCCATTGCCAGTGGGTTATTTTTGTTGCTGTCATTTCTGAAATACGTGTATGATCCACTACAATGGCTAGCACTTGGTGCTGTTTTTATTGGTATTGGGCCGATTTTTCTTAAAGCTGTTACTGCCATCCGGAATTTCACTATCGATATCAACATCTTAGCAGTTTTGGCTGGTAAGTATCTTTCACCATGGACAGAATTTTTAGACATAAACATAGACATAATTTCCAAATGTAGTAAAATCAATCTTTACTATGGAAATACTAAACCCTAAGGAAACATTGACACATAATCAAAATCATTAAGAGTAGAAATTATGTCTAAAATTCTGTCCAAAGTTCAGTCCGTTTAGAATTATTCTTCACCATGACCATTAACATTAATTGCATTCTACTGAAATACTTGATACAGTTATAATGGGTTACTATTATAATTATTTTTGAAGTAATGTTATGATTTTCATTTAGGAACAAACATTACAAGCTGATCAGCTGTAATTGCTGATATAAGAATGTTTGGACAAATACCTAAATACATAATGACATTAGTAACCCCCTAAATAGTTGGTAGCTTCTTCAAAGTCAGCAATCAGCCTTCTCAATTTTAACGAAGTATTCGGTGCTACACTCGTGCGTAAACACTTTCTTTCCAGTCCTGATAATTTCTCTCCAGAAACTCAACAATTGTCCAACTGAAATAGCAGACAATAAGTAAGATATGTTTTTTTTTCCAGTTACAGCATAACAGCTTTTGTGCATTACATGGACATATCCATAGCGATTTTATATTCAATCTTCAATATTATGAATTCTTTGGTTTGAACGTAAACAGGACGCTTTGCCAAAATATGAAGATCAAAGTAGCGAGAAAACAAATTACCTTACTTTTGTTTTGGGACCGTCCATTAATAAACATCTAGAAAACATCCAGGGGTTTTCTGAGAGTTTTCTGAGATTCAAACAAATTGAAAGCTGAAACATCCTCAGTATGGTAAAGTTTAGGTTCTAATAGTAAAAATCAAAAGACATTAAGGGGTTTGCGAGGTTCAACCAAAACTGAAAGTTTGAAATGTCCTAACCTATAGGGTAAGCTGTAGGTTGAAATAGAAAGACATTAAATTGAATGTATAAAGAGTAAGTGTCTTAGTAGTGTGACTGTGTGAATGTTTAGTTATTACTAATTATGTGTAGCTAAAACCTGAAAAAAAAAAAAATAACGAAATGCTAAAAATGCCAGATAGAGAAGTAGTTCAGTGCCATGGTTAGTACACTTAGCAGATAGGATGAATTGGTGTCCTGTCTTCTTACTAGATGAAATTGATAATCTGAATTTATTTTTTTCGAATTAATAGAGGTATATTACTTTACAGTTGCAGGGTCAGTTACTCTACGCGATTACTGGGAAGCTGGCACCATTGTGTTTTTGTTCTCAATTGCGCAGTGGCTAGAGGCTAGGGCAAGTCACAAGGTTTAAACTCTCTCTCTCTCTCTCTCTCTCTCTCTCTCTCTCTCTCTCTCTCTCTCTCTCTAATGTTACAATGTTGGATTGCGTAGGCCACAGCTGTAATGTCTTCACTAGTGAATGTAGTCCCTCAAAAAGCTGTAATAGCAGAGACGGGACAGGAAGTTGATGTTGGAGAAGTGAGGTTGAACACCATCCTTGCTGTTAAGGCCGGTCAGATCATACCAATTGATGGCATTGTCGTGGATGGAAGATGTGAGGTAGATGAGAAGACATTAACTGGTGAACCATTTCTTGTTTCGAAAGAGGTTGGTTCAACTGTTTGGGCTGGGACAATAAATCTCAATGGTATGCAACTCCTTCTTGCTCATGCTCATTTAAATGCAGATTATCCCTGCTGATTTTCTAGGCTTTATGCCCTTAGCTTATAGATTATTCAAAACCATGTTATGTTGTTCATAATTCAGACTGCAACTAATTACAATATGATGAGCAAAAATGTGTGTCAATTCATTATCGCTTTGTCATAACTTAGTCTCTTGTTTGTAGTCACACTTGTGTAGTTATTGTAACTGATTCTGTATCATATTTATCCTTCCTTCACCAGGTTATGTGAGTGTATGAACAACTACACTAGTGGTGGTTTTTTGTTACACTAATGTAGTAAAGATGGTCATCGTTATTGTAACTGACGCTGTATCATATTTATCCTTCCTTCACCAGGTTACGTGAGTGTAAAAACAACTGCACTAGCAGAAGACTGTGTGGTGGCAAAAATGGCCACTCTGGTAGAAGAAGCTCAGAACAGCAAATCAAAGACGCAAAGGCTAATAGACAAATGTGCCAAGTATTACACTCCAGGTCACTTAAGTTCACAAAAATTTGACTTGTGATTTCATCTGTCTCTCATAATTTCGTTACTTACTTCATCTGGTTTCTGCAGTTGTTGTGGTTATATCAGCTTGTTTGGCAGCTATTCCCGCTATCCTAGGTGTTCACAACCAGTATGAGTGGTTTCACAAATCACTGGTTGTTCTCATAAGTGCATGCCCATGTGCACTTATCATCTCAACACCGGTTGCTACTTTCTGTGCACTTTCTAAGGCTGCAACTTCAGGTCTCCTAATAAGAGGGGGAGAGTATATCGAAACCCTCTCTAGTATTAAAACAATAGCTTTTGACAAGACAGGGACGATTACAAAAGGAGAATTCACAGTGTCGGATTTTCGCTCTTTGTCTGATGATGTCAGCTTCGACACTCTGCTCTACTGGTAGATACACCTAACTTTTTTTATCAGTACTAATTCACTGATCAATGAAAGGTTTTTAAGTTTGTTTATTGATATGTATCGCTATTCATGGTCGATCCCTAACAATCAGCCTTCTTAAAAAATTATAACTAAGGCTCCGTTTGGTTGGTGGTAAAACATTTTCCTGTAAAATGTTTTCCCTTGTTTTGGTGTTTTTGTGCTGTTTGGTTGGAGGTAAAATATTTTCGTGTGAAATGTTTCCCCTCAATTATACATTTCAAATCTGTAAGCCATTTTCCGGAGAGTGAAAGAGCACAACAACTCATACTGACACCTGCACCGTGAATAACCACCACTACAACCTACCTCCACCACGACCCATCACCGCCACTGCCGTCACGGCCCACTGTTTCGGCAAGTGTCAACCAAGCACGAGAAAATAATTGCATAGAAAACTTTTTCACACAATATTTTACGCGTAGAATATATTCCCTTGTAAAACTTTTTACTGCGAACCAAACAGAGCCTATATCTTGAATAAGATTTTTGGACAATAAAAAAATATTGAGAAGTCCACGAATGAGTTACTGATATACTTCCCCTGATTTAAATTATCTATTTGAGTAGGAAATAGAACATCACGCCTTCTTACCTTATTGATGTGCATGATGCTATGCCTGGATCTAGTTGTATGCACAGAAAAATGATGTGTGGCGTTTTGATTATTCTCTAGCTTTCTATCTGATTTGTATCATCAATCTTGATTACGAAAACTATTCCCACATAACTTGTGTCAGAGGTTATTAGAAGTAGACAAGTAGTACAGAAGACAATATGGAACTTTTGTTGTACAAAAAGTATTTATCACGGGCTTTTTCGTAACTGTTGTGACAATTATGTCCGATATTTTGAAGGGTTTCAAGTATTGAGAGCAAATCAAGTCATCCAATGGCAACTGCCCTGGTTGACTATGGACGACTGCATTACATTGAACCAATGCCAGAAGAAGTAGAAGAGTTTGACAACTTCCCTGGGGAAGGAATCCATGGGAAAATAAATGGGAAAGACATATTTGTAGGCAATGAAAAAATTGGTCTGAGAGCGGGGTGTACCACAGGTGAAAACACTGATTTGTACTAGTTTTGGCCTTCTTCATGAAATTATATTGATTCTTAATGCTTACTAATATTCGGTTTTCTTTCCATCAAAATGAATTGATCAGTTTCAGTATTGGATAGAGTTACGAGTGAAGGAAAGTCTGTTGGATACATATTTGTCGAAGCAACTCGAGCTGGATTCTTTACCCTCTCAGATGACTGTCGCACTGGGGTTGAGGAGGCTATGGACCAACTCAAATCAATGGGTATTAAGGTTGCTATGCTTACAGGAGATAACAATGAATCAGCAATACTTGTTCAAAACAAGGTAAGACATAATCGATTTTTAAAACTCCATATCTAAAATCAGTATATTCTTGATATATTTTTCAGCTTATTTTACTTATATCTTTGTGCAGCTGGAAGACGCTTTTGATGTAGTTCGTGCAGAACTTCTTCCTCAAGACAAGGCCAATATTATTAAGGATTTCCAAAATGAAGCTCCAACAGCTATGGTTGGTGATGGCTTGAACGATACTCCTGCGTTAGCCACAGCTGATATTGGTATCTCAATGGGCATCTCAGGTTCTGCCCTTGCCAATGAGACAAGCCATATAATTCTTATGTCTAACGACATCAGAAAGATCCCAGAAGCGGTCCGTCTAGCAAGAAAAACTCGCAGAAAAATAATTGAAAATATCACACTATCAATATTGCCAAAAGTAGCTATAGTTGCATTGGCTTTCGCAGGCCATCCACTTGTTTGGGCTGCAGTGCTTGCTGATGTCGGAACATGTGTAATTGTTATTCTTAGCAGCATGTTACTGCTAAACGCAAACCTGAAACACAAGGTTGAAGGTAAGTTCGTATAATATTTTAGCTCATATGAAGGACGCAATTTATTAATATAAATAACAAAATGTTAATGAAATTATCATCGATTTTATTGTCCTAATCTTGCAGAACAAAGTCAAAGAAGAATTAAAGAGTTTGATGGGCGGAATTCATCCAATTCTCCTCTCTATGATAGTTTACTATCTTCTCCAACCAAGCCTGAGTCGCAGGGTTGCTGCTCCCAAAAGAGTTCTTCGAAATGTCATTCCAGCTCAGATAGTGCAAAGCAATGCTTTGCAGATGAACACAAGCCTCTACCAAAGAGTAGTTGTTGCGCACCAAAAAAGATGCATCGAGAAGAGAGTAGTTGTACAGGGAAACAGAAACATTTACAAGACGCCAGCTATTTAGACCATGAAAGCTCAAGTGCTTCTGAACGCAAGAAATGTTGTTCAAGTGTTTCCTCAAGCTCTAATGGAGGGTGCAATATAAGCATAGAAAGCCGCCAGGAAAGCACATCCCAGATCTGTAAAGCCTTGGCAAATAATTTCTGTTGCCCTGTTGATGAAGAACAAAGCTATAATATTGATGAAAAGTGTTGTCTTGCTCTAAATGAAGATGATAGCTCCAAATGCCGGACACACACTGTAGACAACTCATCCCTTTTGGTTGGCGACCCCATGCAGCAGAGACAACAGGAGGGTGTTGCAAAAGTTACAGAAAGGAATGCTGTGTTAAAAATGGATATTCTGAAGCAGGTGCAGGAAAATTATCTGAAATTATCATAGAGTAAATGTAATTGGAAGTTCAGTTTTAGCAAGGGATGATTTCATGATTCTGTTTCGAGTATTCGTGTGTGTGTGTGTGTGTGTGTGTGTGTGTTGTTAAAGTCATACTACTATCAAATCTATATTTCTGTTGTTACTTAATCGGACCGAACAGGCTAACACCTGGCGCAGTGGTTGATGAATAAAAAGACGTTTGAGAAATTTATTACCAATCTTCTCCTTTTACAACTTTTAGACCTTATCTTCCCTACCATTGTCTATGGAAGACCCCTTGTGCACTTCTCTCCGTATAATTCTATGGTCCAAGCACAGAAGTTTTTTCTTTGTTTCGATGAAGTCCTTTCGATATTAGTTTAAAAAGAGTCAGCAATTACATTTTTTAGTCTCTACCAAAAGCTTTCTTAACTGAGAGAGGAAGCTTCTGGGACTCTAGCATTAATTCCACTAACTCTACTCTTCAAGGCCCAGCTTCGTGGGCAACAACAGTATTTGCTACTCTAGAAACAAAATTCCTAGACAATTTCCCTTCACTACCAATTCTTTTCTTCTTCGCTTTTACTCTTTCCTTTCAAGACCAGGCAGCTTGATGGGCATTGTTGCAAGCAATCACCGACTGTAGTACAGTCAGATTCTGTTGGAGAATAATCGAAACTAAACTCGAATAAGAACATGGAGAAGAAGTTGATACTAAACTGTATAAACAATCAATAAGTATAAGGAATCAATAAATAATGACTGGAAACACCTATAATTATTAACGAATTTGAATAATATTTCAAACAGGACCTCGAGCATTCACTTGATCTCCTTGACGCTGTTGGATTTGTGCCTTGAATAAGTTGAAGAAATCATCAAGAGCAACAACGGGGACCAAAGTGACCAAGAGGGAGAGCAAAGACGCATTCAGGATGTTTTCACAAGTCGCACGACCTGGAGGAAAACATCCGGAGCATCAGGATTTTCTGGAGGAGGTCGCACGACCTGATCAAAAGTCGCATGACCTAGTCTGGGTGGTCGCACGACCTGGACCACTAGGTCGCACGACCTAGTCTGCTCCTGGCCTTTTCGGAATTGTTTCTTAATCTATCTAGGATGGCTCTAAGTTGGTTCTAAGCACTATAAATAGGCTCATAAGTGTTTAGAACGTGTATGTACTTCATTGTAATCGTTCATCTTGATAAATAAAGGCTCTCTTCGTCGTGGATGTAGTTAGCTCAATTTGGGCTAGCGAACCACGTAAACTTGGTGTTTTGTCGATTATTTCATCGTTCGTGAGGCCTGAGTGATCATGAGAGGTATACCAAACTGATAGCAGAGCCTCGGTCGAGATCAGTCCACCAAGAACGATGTCCGTATCGATGTTGAAGATTGATAGGTTTACGGGAGGGAACAACTTCAGTCAGTAGAAGATAAAGATTGAGTCCTTGCTCTAGTCGTAGGTTTTGTGGGCACCTTTGACCATAGACAGAGAAGGAATGGATGCTAGTACATCGGCAAGGTATTGGAGGAGAAGGAACACACAACGATTATGATGTGCTTATCGGATGACGTGATCATCGAGATCGCAAATGAGAAGGAAGCGGCAAAGCTTTGGCTTAATTTGGAGAGTCTCTACATGACGAAGAGTCTCACTAGCAAGTTGATGTTAACGCAAAGGCTCTTCACTTTGCGGATGCTCGAAGGTACGACTCTCAAGGTCCATCCTGATCAATTGAATACAATTCTTTTAGATTAGCGTAATATTGGCGAGAATGTGGATGATAACGATGCTACACTTTTGTTACTGATCTCGTTACCTCCATCATACGAGAACTTTTTTCAGTCATTCATTGTGAACAACGATAGCTTATCTCTAGAGGAGGTCTCCATGCTAGAGAATTGCGCCATAAGGGTGCAGGCAGAGGTACAAAGGACCATGCTTCCGGGTTGATGGCGACGGGGGGAAACAAGAAGGGTAAGAAGAACAAGAAGAACTTGTTCTCCGGTTCTAAGTTACCCAAGGATATTTGTGCCTACTGCAAGGAGAAAGGTCACTGGAAGAGAGATTGCTCGAAACGAGGACAACAGGGACAGAATGGCTCTGCAGCCGTGGTAAGGAAGGGAAATTCTTCCGAGGATGAATTCGTTCTACTGGCGGATGATGTCACACATTCACCCGATGCATGGTTTCTGGACTCTGGGTTTCCTTATCACATATGTTCTAACATTGAGCTATTTTCAAGCTACAACCGTGCGGATGGAGGATCCGTTCATATGGGAAACGGAGCTGTTTGCAAGGTCATAGGAAAAGGCTCAATAAGGTTCAATACTGTGGATGGGAAGACATGCACATTGAAGGAGGTGAGACACGTACCGCTTGCGCTTGACATAAAGAATCTGATTTCTTTGAGTCTACTTGAAAGCAAAGGTTTCAGTTTCAAAGGTGAAGGTGGAGGATTATGCGTCTACAAGGACTCGAATGTGCTACTCAAGGGGGTCAAGGATGGGACTTTGTACGTGCTACAAGGTTCAGCCATCAAAGGGTGTGTCAGAGTCATGGTACCTGAGGGCGAGTGGCGATCCGGATCAGTTAGAAAATCATTTTCTGATAGGATCTGGTGGGGTCCCACGTAGGATCGTAGGTTCGGCTACGATTCTATGATCCTACGATCCTACCTTTTTTTAAAAAAAAATTATTTATTTTTAATTTTTTTATTTGTTTTAATTTATTTTTTTTACTTCTCATGGCTTCATCATGCCGCCAAAATGTTTATTGAAGTCTAATTTTGTAGGCATAATTTTGAAACTTCAAAGATTCAACATCATATGCAAGGGCAGAGATTGATGTGAAAATTAGCAGGGAGATTGATGTCCTAAATGACCCAAATATTATCTCTCTATGGTATATTAGGTCTTGAGCTTGTGTATTAGAACTTTTATGTCTCTATTTTATTTTTGCAGTATCAATACAAAATAAAATTACACTTTTGATAGGATCTTACGATCCGATTCGATCCTACGATCCTCGATCCTATGGGCCACTCATTGATCCTACATGGGATCACGATCCTGAAACCTTGGGTCGAAGTTGCCTCAGTCGAGGTTAAGGAAGCTGATCTAACTAAGTTGTGGCATATGAGACTCGGTCATATGAATGAACCTGGAATGCAGGAACTTCACAATAACGGGTATCTCACCGGGCATGCGCCCAAGAGTCTAGGGTTTTGTGAGCACTGCGTGTATGGGAAGATACAGCGTAGCAAGTTCCCTAAGGCGGTTCATAGAACGAAAGTTACTCTTAATTCTATCCATTCGAATTGCTCGGGTCCATCTTGAGTTGAGGCGACTGGCGGGTACAAGTACTTTCTGAGCATCATAAACAACTAATCAAGGATGACTTGGATATTCGTGATGAAGCCTAAGAGTGAAACATTTGCAAGATTCAAGGAGTGGAAGACGCTAGTAGAGAATCAGGTGAGAAAGAAGGTGAAGAGGATGCGCACGAACAACAAGTTAGAGTTTTTTTCATAACGGTTTGATAGATTCTGAAAGGATCAGGATATTGCCCGCCATCGCACCATTCGGCACACACCGCAGCAGAACAGTGTAGCCGAGAGAATGAATCAAATAATTCTAGCGAAAGCAAGGTGCATGCTTTCGAATGCAGGTCTGTCTAGAGGCTTTTGGGGAGAGGAAGTTTCCATGGCATGCTATCTCATATATCGGAGCCCGCACATAAGTATAGGATGCAACATTCCTATGGAAGTCTGGTCCGGAGAGCAGTGGATTACTCGAATTTGAGAGTCTTTGGTTGTGTTGCCTATTAGCACGTTGATGATGGCAAACTAGAACAAAGAACTAAGAAGGGAGTATTCATGGGTTTCGGAACAGGTGTGAAGGGATACAAGATATGGGCAGACAACAAGATTATACTTAGCAAAAATGTGGTCTTTGATGAGACTCGTACGTTGAATAATTATGTCCGGGTGGAGCTTGGAGGTGCAGAGAAGAAGGTGGAGGGAGAGTCGGATCATATTGATCCTAAGGATGTCGAATCCCTACACCGCCGTCGAAAGCTAAGAGGAAGAAGCAGAGGAGTATGATAGTGAGGATGTGTCTACACTAGAGAAACCAGTTCATCAAAGTATTGCTGAAGGAAGACCGAGGAGATTCATAAAGACTTCGGCGAGATACAAGGATGATGGTATCGTGGGATATGCATTACAGGTAGCAGAAGTGGTAGAGGATGAGCCATCCTCCTACAAGGCCGCTATATCTAGTTCTGAGTCAGCACAACGGATTGCCGCGATAGGAGAGGAGATGGAGTCTCTTAGCAAGAACTCGACTTGGGAGCTTGTTAAATTGCCTGCGGGAAGGAAGATAGTCTGTTGTAGGTGGGTTTTCAGAAGAAAGGAAGGAACTGCATTTGGAGAGGGTGTCAAGTATAAGGCAAGGCTAGTTGCAACAGGGTTCAGTCAGAAAGAGGGAGTTGACTACAACGAGATCTTCTCACCAGTGATCAGACATACTTCTATCCGGGTGTTACTAGATTTAGTGGCACACCACGACCTAGAGCTTGAGCAACTGGATGTCAAGACATCTTTCCTACATGGAGAGTTTGAAGAAGAGATATACATGAGCAAACCCGAAGGGTTCCAAGTTCCCGGAAAAGAGAATCACGTGTGCAAGCTTAAGATATCTCTCTATGGACTTATGCAGTCACCAAGGAAATGGTACAAGAGGTTTGACAGCTTCATGATGAAGATTGGTTACCACAAGTGCGAGTATGATTGTTGCGTGTATCACAAAGATTTACATGGTGGAGCGCGTATTTACCTAGTTCTGTATGTGGATGATATTCTGATTGCAACTCGGGATATAAATGAAATCAGAGTACTAAAGAGGTCCCTTAGCGCGGAATTCAATATGAAGGATCTAGGAGATGCTCGGAAGATATTGGGAGTTGAGATCTATAGAGACAGGAAAGAAGAATATTTTCTTGTCACAGCAAGGATACATCAAGAAGTTCTTGTAAAGATCCGGGATGTTATCAGCTAAAGCTATAGATACTCGTATGGAAACTAACATCAAGCTAGGAATGTACACCGTTCAGACTGAGGAGGAGGAGTACATGTCCAAGGTTCCATATGCTAGCGCAGTTGGAAGCCTTATGTATGCTATGGTCTGTACTCGACCGGACATAGCATTCGTTGTTAGTGTGGTTAGTCGTTTTATGGTTCATCCGGGAAGGGACCATTGGCAGGCGGTGAAGCGCATATTCAGGTACCTTAGGGTACGTCAGACATTGGCGTATGCTATGGGTCACGTGAAAACATCTTGCCAGCTGGTTTCTCAGATTCAGATTATGCAGGGGATATTGATAGTAGAAGGTCAATGACGAGCTATGTATTTTCTCTGGGAGCATCTGTTATGAGTTGGAAGGCGACGCTACTGCCGACGGTGACTTTCTCCACCACGGAGGCGGAGTACAATGGCTCTAACGGAAGCAGCAAAGGAGGCAATTTCACTCAAGGGAATGGTCAATGATCTAGGGCTACATCAAGATCAGGCGATAGTCTACTGTGATAGCTTGAGTGCAATTTTCTTGACTAAGGACCAGGTTCATCATGAAAGGACCAAGTATATTGACATAAGTTATCATTTTCTGAGAAGTAAAAGCACGATTAAGGTGATGAAGGTGGGGACTGCTGACAACCCTGCGGATATGTTCACCAAGCCGGTTCAGGAGAGCAAGTTCCAGCATTGTCTGGAATTGCTCAACACTATGAGCCAGTGAGCCCTTCGGGGTATGTCAGACCCGCTCGGGGTCCAGTGAGTCTCCGTGACGGGAGACATTGGGTGCGGAAGAGGCAAGCTTTATTTGCGAGAAGAGGAGTTGTTGTTGCTGCATGAGAGAATTAAAGTCAAGGTGGAGATTGGATTTGTGCCTTGAATAAGTTGAAGATATCATCAAAAGCAACAACGGGGCCCAAAGGGACCAAGATGGAGAGTAAAGAAGCATTCAGGATGTTTTCACAGGTCGCACGACCTGGAAATTAGGTCACACGACCTGGAGGAAAACATATCCGGAGCATCAGGATTTTTTGGAGGAGGTCGCACGACCTGATCAGAGGTCGCACGATCTAGTCTGGGAGGTCGCACGACCTGGACCGCTAGGTCGCACGACCTGGTCTGCTCCTGGCGTTTTTGGAATTGTTTCCTAATCTATCTAGGACGGCTCTAAGTTGGTTATAAGGACTATAAATAGGCCCCTAAGTGTTTAGAACGTGTATGTACTTCATTGTAATTGTTCCTCTTGATAAATAAATGTGTCTCTTCTCCGTGGATGTAGTTAGCTCGATTTGGGCTGGCGAACCATGTAAACTTGGTGTTTTGTCGATTATTTTATCGTTCGTGAGGCGTGAGAGATCGTGAGAGGTATAACAGACACTATATTTTCTTCCTTTGTTAGCTTTATCAGGAATAACGTGTCTCCCAACATAATTGCCTCACAATGTGCAAGAAGTCAGTACACCGCTTACACCCTACGAATCGCAACGACATGAAATCTCCCTTGAACGAATTGATTTGAAAGATAGAAATTTGGAATTATGAAAGTTGTAGGTTCTACAAAGTTTATTGCAACCTTGTAGAGAATTATGTGACTAGGAGGAAATGTTGGAGTGCTTGAAAGAGGTAGAGAAACCCTCTATTTATAATAGAATAGGTGATTGTTCAGTTGAGTGCAAATGAATAGTTGTGTTTATTCGGGGGTTTAATTCCCAAACAGTCACAACTTTTCAGGGTCTAACTAAAAATAACTAACTTTGGTGTGGAAGTTTATAAATATATTAGTAGTTCCACGACATCCCCTACTAATTATACAATAATTAATTTGGCCCGGCTTAGAATTGCAATATCGCACCAAAAGTTAAATCACGTACGAAAAAATGACATATTTGTACACCCATATTGGTATCTCAATGGGCATCTCAGGTTCTGCCCTTGCCAATGAGACAAGCCATATAATTCTTATGTCTAAGAGCATCTCCAAGAGATGGCTTATATGTTGTCTTTGGCACAAATTTAGGCCAGT
The DNA here is from genome assembly GCA_023055425.1 of Linanthus parryae. Classification (NCBI taxonomy): domain Eukaryota; kingdom Viridiplantae; phylum Streptophyta; class Magnoliopsida; order Ericales; family Polemoniaceae; genus Linanthus; species Linanthus parryae. The sequence goes on from JALGPY010000029.1 coordinate 3,067,830, forward strand.
TTTGTCCAAAAAGCAGCTCCAACAGATGGTGCAAAATCTGGCCTAAATTTGAGTCAGGCCTATAATTGGACCAGTTTTGGCCTAAACTGAGGACAATTTGAACCTGGTGTAAAAAATAAAAAACTATGATTTATTGCTTTGCTTCTCCTCTGATCCTCCTCCTGATCCTCTACAACTACTCCAACGTTCGGATTTACCGTAGCAACAACAAATTAGAAAAATTTATACATACTTATCAACAATTAAATGAAAAAAACAAGAACAAAAAATTACAAAAATTACCTTCAACTCATTTAATACTTTCATTAATTCGATATTAAATGTATAAATTATGATAATTATTAGATATAGTAACATAATTGTTTAATAATGAAAATAAAATAATAATGCTGTTGACCTATATTTAGGCCAGCTGCTGGAGCAGAAACTCTAAAAATACATGTGTAAAATATAGGGCAGGTACAAATATAGTCCAAGGACAATTCCACTGTTGGAGATGCTCTAACGACATCAGAAAGATCCTAGAAGTATTCCTTCTTGCAAGAAAAACTCGCAGAAAATTAATTCAAAATATCACACTATCAATATTGTCATAAGTAGCTATAGTTGCATTGGCTTTGGTATCCTCTTGTTTGGGCTGCAGTGCTTGCTGATGTCGGAACATGTGTGATGTTATTCTTAGCAGCATGTTACTGCTAAAGGCAAACCTGAAACACAAGGTTCAAGGTAAGTTCGTATAACATTTTAGCTCATATGAGCGACGCCATTTACTAATTTAAATAACAAAATGTTGATGAAATTGTCATATTCTTGCAGAAAAAAGTAAAAAAAAAAAAAAATTAAAGAGTATGATCGTCGGAATTCATCCAATTCTCCTCTCTATGATAGTTTACTATCTTCTCAAACCAAGCCTGAGTTGCAGGGTTGCTGCTCCCAAAATAGTTCTTCGAAATGTCATTCCAAATCAGATAGTGCAACGCAATGCTTTGCAGATGAATACAAGCCTCTACCAAAAACATTTACAAGAGGTCAGCTATTTGGACCATAAAAGCTCAAATACTTCTGAGCGGAAGAAATGTTGTTCAATTAGTTCCCCAAGTTCTGTTGGAAGGCGCAATTTAAGCGTAGAAAGCCACCAGGAAAGCACATCCCAGACCTGTAAAGCCTTGGCAAATAGTTTATGTTGCCCTATTGATGAAGAACAAGGCTACAATATTGATGAGAAGTGTAGTCTTGCTGTAAATGAAGATGATAGCTTCAAATGTCGGACACACACTATAGATAACTCTGCAAGAAAATATTTTAAACTAGTTATTTGGGCTACCAATAACTGTCTTTCAGTTTTATAAAACGGGTTGAAAGTGGTTCAAGTAATTCACCGGTACGAGCCCAATACTTTAGTGATCCTGTGTTTGGGCCAGGGTGCATCTTAGTGTTATTATTATTAGTGTGGTATGAAGGTGTGGGCTGTTTGGTCATTGGGCTCCTTGATAGGAGGGCCCAATGACTGTTTATGATTATTAGGCCCGGTCCCCTCTCCACTCCCAAAAACCCTTGCCAGTTCTTATAAATAAGAGCAGCTGGGGGATTGTTAGCCCTATCAAAAAACAAACAAGAGTGGGAGTAGGAGGGGAAGATCCGGTGCTCTAACTCTTCCAAGTTTTTGAAGATTCGACGACTACGAAGATGGCTGGATCAAACGGTACGTTTTATTATTATCGTTTATCTGTTTACGGTGTTTTAATTTCTTATATGAGATCCAAAAAAAATCTTACAAGTGGTATCAGAGCCTACCTACACGAAATTAAAACCCTAATACGCTGTTTTACTCTCGGCATTGTATCTGCTAATTTCAAGTAACAATCCGTTCTTCTGTTCGTACTGTTTGGGTATTAGAGCAACTCCAACAGAAGGAGCAAAACACCATTTGGACTAAAAAATGCTCCATATCAGGGAAAACACAGCTCCAGCAGAAGGAGCATCTGCTGGAGGAAAACCAAGGACAATGAAATGGAGGACAAAACCTGAGACTTACTGTTCATAGGAGCAAAACATAAAAAACTGATTTTTAATCAAATAATTGATTCCACCCTCAATTTCATAGGAGCAAAACATAAATCTGCTACCTTTTTTTTAGTTTACTAGTAATTATATTTAGTTAATTAACTTTGAATTCTTTATAAATATGTTAGTTTTTGTTTTTTTCAATTATAAACATGTTGCTAGCAAAAGTTAAAACTATGTAGAAAACAAAAAATAATTAATTAAAACTAAGTAAATAATTAAAATATTATATTAGTTACATACTATTTGTAACTTTTTTTTCTCAGAAAAAAAGTTACTTAAGACTAATTAATATAGAAATATAATTAATAATAATAATAATAATAACAAAAAGTAATAAAATACAATAATATGGTCCAAGGACAAATTTTGCTCCTCACTGTTGGAGCTCAAGCAGCAAAGTGGAGGAGCAAATTTTGCTCCAGGACCAAATTTGGTCCAAGGACAAATTTTTATCCTCCATCTCTTGGAGATATGAATGGCGCTTTGGTTTTGATTACTTTTCTCAAAGTGATATCATTCATTCAACCTCTCAATCAATATTTGTTCTTCTAAGTGGCCGACAAATCTGATACTTTCTCAGAAAAAATATTAGATCAAGTCTTAGATGAAAGTATGTTCTCTGACAATGAATAAAACCAATAGCGCACATGGGATGTCAATTCTCATCAGCTTTGATTTGTACTATATACTGTTGATGAACTTTTTGTTATTTTTTAATCATTTAATGTACTTGTGTGTTCTCAAGGAATGCAGAGCACATGACTGAGTTGTTTCTTGGTTTAATATTTATTCATACCAAGAAGTATAATAGATCCTTGTGGGGTTTGTTAGGTCACAGTAGTGCATATGATATTAATACTCTGTGAACGGAATGCAACTACTAAGCATCTAGGGTTTAGACGAAACCCAGTGTGATACTTAGTACTGACTATTGATGTTATGTCATCATATAACAAGAAGGAATATAAGTTTTTTTGCGACTGTCTCTATTATAGAAAAATTTAACGACAATATATTGGGTATTTGTAGTATTCTTTTGTCCCAGCTGAATATTTTTGATTTATGCATATGTACTGCCAAAGTGGTACTTGTGTACTGAATCAAGATGTTTCAATAAAGGATCCTGGGTTGCTCCTCTTGAAGTTATGTATTTAATTACCTACCCAAAGAAGGTCGACTAAATGCATCAATTTTGGAGGTAGTGTGAGTCATTAGTAAGGGGATATATTTTGATTCCGAAGGAGACTATTTACCCAAAGGAATTCAGTTCTTCTGATGAATTGTTCTTACTAAATGACTTGGTTGTGGTCTTGGATGTGTCAAATATATTATGCCCAAAGGTGTTTATATGATGACGCATTGCATGATCATGTGAGAATATTGCTTGATTTATATTTGGCATATTCTTGTAAATACCCATGAACTGTTATTGACTTTAAAACTGAATTGAAATCTTATTGCAGCTGTTAGCAATATTGCTGTGAATAATCAGATTTGCGCAACTGAGACTCTCTTTGCTAGTAACTTTAAGAGGTGGAAACGTGATGTTGAGTTAGCCTTGGGACTTGCTGATTTAGACATTTGCCTGATTGACGATGAGCCCGCTAAGCTGACTGACACTAGCACTGCTGAACAGAAGGCTTATTATCAGAAGTGGGAGAGAGCTAATAGGCTTAGTATTATGATTATGAAGAAGTCCATATCGGAGAGCTTTCAGAGTGTGGTTCCGAATGAGACAAATGCTAAGAAGTTTCTAGATGAAATTGGAAACAAATTTCAGGAATCTGAGAAAGCTGAAACTGGTGAGCTCTTGGAGACTTTTTCAACCATGAGATACGATGGGGTGAGTGGGGTTAGGACCTATCTTATGAGGATGCAGGAAATTGCAAACAAGTTAACCAACCTCAAAGTCCCCATAGCCGAAACCTTCTTAGTCCACCAAGCCCTCAATTCTCTTCCACCATTATTTGATAACCTCAAAACAACTTACAATGTTCACAAAGAGTCGTGGTCTGTGAATGAGTTGATTTCCCTTTGTGTTCAAGTGGAAGAGAGGAACAAGAGAGCCAATTCTGAGAGTGTGAATATGGTGTATCAGCCACGCCATGTTTGGGGGAATATCAATGGCAGTTCTCAAAACAAGAATCATAAGCATCATAAAGGCCAACACCATAAGAATAAGCACGGTCAGCCTAAACAGCCACATGGCCCAAAGCCTACCATTGAAAAGGTGTTCTCTTGCTAGTTTTGCAAGTTGAGTGGTCATAAGAAGTCAGAGTGTCCCAAGCTACAATCTTTGTCTCATAAGAAGAAGAATAAGCCACAAGGTGAGGTTTTCGTCTGTTTTGAGTCTTCCTTGGTCGATGTCCCACTTAATTCTTGGTGGCTTGATAGTGGAACCTCTATTCATGTTTCTAATTCCTTGCAGGGGTTCCTAAGCAAACACAAGCCTAGGGAAGGTGAAGATCGCATCTTTGTAGGAAATGGAGTCAGCATTCCCATAGTCTTCATTGGTAGCGTCAGGTTGTTTTTGAGTCCAAATCTAGCATTGTGTTAGAAAACGTTGCTTATGTACCGTCTATAAGACGGAATTTGATTTCCGTGTCAAAACTCGATGTCTCTGGTTACACGTTCACTTTTGGCAATAATAAGTTTGAGTTATTCTTGAAGTCATCTCTTGTTGGTAATGGATTCTTGTGTGATGGATTGTATCGTTTGAATCTTTCACCTACTCATTTCTCCTTTAACGTCGAGTGTAGTGGTACCAAAAGACCTTTAAGTAAAGACAAATCTCATGCTCTTTGGCATAGGAGACTTGCTCACATTTCTAATGAGAGAGTTCAGAGATTGGTTAAGGAAAATATTCTTCCTGATCTTGAACAAGATGGTGGTGGACCTTGTGTTGATTGCATAAGAGGCAAGATAACTAAAACAAGGAAGCTTGGGTCCACCCGTAGTACGAACCTTTTAGAGATAATCCACACTGATATTTCTGGGCCATTCTCTTCAATTTTGTGTGGGAAAAAGTATTTTATCGCCTTCATTGATGATTATTCTCGCTATGGGTTTGTTTATCTGATTCAACATAAGTCAGAGTCTTTGGAGAAATTCAAAATTTTCAAGACCTATGTTGAAAAACAAACAGGAAAGGCGATTAAAGTTGTTAGGTCTGACCGTGGGGGTGAGTATTATGGAAAGCACGGTGATGTTGGCCAACACAAGGGACCTTTTGCTGAATTCTTAGAGAACTGTGGAATTGGTGCCCAATACACTATGCCTGGTACCCCTGAACAAAATGGTGTGGCTGAGCGTCGTAATCGCACTCTAGATGAGATGATGAGGTGTATGTTGAGCTTATCCAAATTACCTAAATCTCTTTGGGGTGAATCCATTCTCACTGCCATGTATATCCTAAACCAAGTACCCTCAAAATCTGTTCCTAAAACACCCTTTGAGTTGTGGACTGGAAGAAAACCTAGCTTAAACCATTTTCGTGTATGGGGATGCCCTGCTGAAGTTAAAATCTATAATCCTGCTGAATCCAAGTTGGGTCCTAGAACCACTCGCTGCTATTTCGTAGGTTATCCAGAGGGGTCAAAGGGATATCGCTTCTATCGTCCTGGTCATGGGACAAGAATTGTTGAATCTGGCAATGCAAAATTCTTTGAAGACAATGTGGGTGATTATGCTTCCCCTACTATTCAGTCTGAAGTTTTCAATGATGGACCAGCTTTTGTGCCGTTGCCTATTGTGATAGAAAAATCAAGTGCTCCAACTTTAGAGACAATAGATGGAGTGATGAATGCCCCGGTTGTCCCTGTTGAATTGTCACCGCAAGGTGAGAATGTTCAACAAGATCCACCCCCCCCCCCCCGTGCGTAGATCTGAAAGGGTAAGGTGACATACAACTTCTGAGGATTTTGTTTATCTTGGAGAGCATGATATAGTTGATCCCATAAGTTACAACGATGCCATTATCAGTGTACAGTCTGAAAAGTGGATTGAAGCGATGAAGGAGGAAATGAACTCAATGTCTAATAATGAGGTATGGGAGTTAGTTGAGCTTCCTCAGAGTTCTAAAGCCATTGGGTGTAAATGGATTTTCAAGACAAAGAAAGATTCCAAAGGGAGTGTTGAGAGGTTTAAAGCTAGACTTGTGGCAAAGGGTTTTACTCAAAGAGAGGGTGTGGATTACACTGAAACCTTTTCCCCTGTTTCCTCAAAGGATGCTTTTCGCACTATCATGGCATTAACTGCACATTTTGACTTAGAACTTCACCAAATGGATGTGAAAACAGCCTTCTTGAATGGTGATCTATATGAGGAGGTGTATATGAAGCAACCAGAGGGGTTTGTGTCAACTGGAACTGAAAATTTACTCTGCAGGTTAAAGAAGTCTATTTATGTCCTTAAGCAAGCCTCAAGGCAATGGTACTTAAAGTTTCACCAGGTAATGGTATCTCTTGGTTTCATTGAGAATACTGTTGATTCTTGCATATATCTCAAGATCAGTGGGAGCAAGTTTATTTTCTTGATTTTATATGTGGATGACATATTGCTTGCTAGTAGCGATTTGGGATTATTGTATGAAGTCAAGAAAATGTTGTCTGATAGCTTTGACATGAAAGACCTTGGTGAGGCATCGTTTGTGTTGGGAATTTAAATTAAGAGAGATCGACGTAGGAAATTTTTGGGGTTATCTCAGAGAGCTTACATTGATCGCGTCCTCACGAGATTTGGCATGCAGAATTGTAACCTGGTATTGCACCTATTTGCAAAGGGGATAAACTCAATAACACCCAATGTCCACTAGATGATATTCAGAGAAAGTGTATGGAAACTGTCCCTTATGCAAGTGTTGTTGGTAGTCTTATGTATGCAGCTGTTTGCACTAGACCTGATATAGCTTATGCTACTAGTGTGTTGGGCAGATATTCTTCTAATCCAGGTCATGATCATTGGGTTGGAGCCAAGAAAGTTCTGAGGTATTTGCAGAAGACCAAGGGTTACATGCTTGTTTATAAGAATGTTGATCCTCTTGAGATTGTTGGTTACGCCGATGCGGATTTTGCTGGTTGTTCTGATGATAGAAAATCCACCACTGGGTACATATTCATGCTGGCAGGTGGAGCGGTATCGTGGAAAAGCTCTAAGCAATCTCTCATAGCATCTTCCACTATGGAGGCAGAGAGTGTGGCGTGTTTTGATGGTGGGGACAGGCTATATGGCTAATGAATTTTATCGCAGGGTTAAATATTTTCAACTCCATCTCTAAGCCTATGAAAATGCACTGTGATAATATGGATGCAGTGTTCTTCTCCAAGAACAACAAAAATTCAGGCGGGTCTAGGTTTATAGACATAAAGTATTTCAAGGTTAGAGAATGGGTTGAAAAGGGGGAAGTAGTCTATGAGCACATTGGTACTGCAGACATGTTAGCTGATCCACTTACAAAAGGGCTCAGGCCTGTAGAGTTTGCTAAGCATGTTGAGCATATGAACTTAGTTGATTCATTAGATGTGTTTGGTTAGTGGGAGTTTATGTAACTCTTTACTAAAAACCCCGAGATGATATTATTTGATGGTTTTATCAAATTCATTCTTGGACTTGCTTAATGTGAATTTTATATCATTATTGCAAGTTGTGCTCTTTTTGCATTGAGTTTATGCAGGTTAAGCTGTATCGAGATGAAAAGATTGCTTCGATTTTGAAGCGTTGATGGATCCATGGTAGCTGGTGTCTTGGTTTAAGACATGAGTGCTTTGGTATAAAAGCATGGTATCTCGGTTTAGAGATGTGTTAGCTTCCTTTTTTGGAAGTGATGGGATATATTCCTGTGAGTGACCTTCAATGGTCATGTAGGACCTGATGTAGAATTTGCATGGTATATTATTGGATCACATGTGCATATATTCTACACTACACTTTACCACACTTTGGGGTCTATGTTGGCAACATGTTGAAATTTGTAATTATGGAAGGTCTTATGTTGATAAATAACATAATTGCCGCCATAGTTCGATTTTAATGTGACTGTTGAACGAGATCCTGTGCTAAGATGAAGTTTGCTTGAACCATGTTTATGGCCATTCAGTTGTTCAATCCGAGAGTCGTTTTATAAAAACAAATGCTTTTTCAAATCCACAATTATTGTTGCCCAAGTGGGAGAATGTAAGAAAATATTTTAAACTAGTTATTTGGGCTACCAATAATTGTCTTTCAGTTTTATAAAACGGGTTGAAAGTGGTTCAAGTAATTCACCGGTACGAGCCCAATACTTTAGTGATCCTATGTTTGGGCCAGGGTGCATCTTAGTGTTATTATTATTAGTGTGGTATGAAGATGTGGGCTGTTTGGTCATTGGGCTCCTTAATAGGAGGGTCCAATGACTGTTTATGATTATTAGGCCCGGTCGCCTCTCCACTCCCAAAAACCCTAGCCAGTTCTTATAAATAAGAGCAGCTGGGGGATTGTTAGCCCTATCAAAAAACAAACAAGAGTGGGAGTAGGAGGGGAAGATCCAGTGCTCTAACTCTTCCAAGTTTGTGAAGATTCGACGACTACGAAGATGGCTGGATCAAACGGTACGTTTTATTATTACCGTTTATCTGTTTACGGTGTTTTAATTTCTTGTATGAGATCCAAAAAAAATCTTACAAACTCATCCCTTGGCAAATAGTTTCTGTTTGAGTATTCGTGTGTGTTTGTGAACTGTTGTTAAAATCATACTACTATTAAAACTCATGTCACTGATATTTCTGTTGTTACTTATTCAGACCGAACAGGCTAACACCTGGGCAGTGATTGATGAATAAAAAGAAGTTTGAGGAATTTCTTACAGAATCTTCTCCTATACAACTTTGACAATTTATATTCGTTGCCATTGTCTATGGAAGACCCCTTGTGCACTTCTCTCCGTATAATTCTATGGTCCAAGCACGTAAGTTTTCTTTGTTTTGACTTCGGATAAAGTCATTTCCATATTTGTTTAACAAGAGTCAGTAATGAATGCTAGTGATCTGACAAACCTCGATGACCAATGTTACCGCGTTATATAATCCTTTGATCCACATATCTAGATCAGACACAAGACATGGAGTGTAACCCTTCTATACGCTATCTATTGTTTCTTGATTCTGTGAGTAGACGTTCAGAGTCGATATCGAGGCATGTGGACTTTATAACACACCGAGTACGAGTGTGTCCGCCAATCTGCCAACAATTTGCACAGCAGAATACTACGGATATATAGAGCCAACAGTTTAGGTATTGCTCTGTTGAAAGAATGTATAAATAACAAGATAATAAGATCTAACCAAACCTATGTAAAAACTGTGTAAGGATATAATAAGGTGCCAACAATAACTATAAAGTAAAAAAGTGAACTATTGAACATTTAAAGCAGATATTACGAGACAAGAGACACTTGATTTTTATCTTGGGAAAACCTTCTGTTGTGAATTATCTCAACGTAATACTCAGTAAATGAAAACCTCAGCTGCTAGCACAAATTAGTGCTAGATAATATATTACCAAAAATGTCTGATGCATATCATAAAAAAACAAGCTTGTTACTAGATTCGTGTAAGAAAATGTTGTGGGTAGTGATATGTATATGAGTTAGGTCGATTAATTTCAAAATTTCTTTGAGTGGTTCTTGCATCCAACAAGTTCTTTTCTTTTCTTTTTTTTTTGAGAGAAAGAAAAATTTTATTAATGAATAATCTCAGAATTGTTTCATCCTACTTACATCATTTTGGAGAAGTTGAAACGCCCAACTCGGGGTACTACATAGCCAAACAAATTTGTTTGGTAATGAAAGTCAAAATCTAGCAAATTCGTGTGCAACAGAGTTTGACGATCGATGACGATAAACAAAAGAAATAACGTCAAAACGATGAGAGAGGGATTGAATGCTTCTAATAACGTCTCCATTTTCCGATTTATCAGGCTTTGGTCTTTTGTTATTGTTGATTGAGTCATTCACCATCTTAGCATCAGCTTCAACTATAACACACCTTTGACTACACTCGATAGAGAGGAGAAGACCTTCCCAAATAGCAAGTGATTCAGCCTCGAGCGCTGAAGAAGCCGTAGGTAGTGGAGTAGAAACTACCGCCACCAAATTTCCAAGATCGTCACGTAGAACTGCGCCCCCTGCTGCTTTGTCTTCCTCCGGCAGCCAAGCTCCGTCATAGTTAATTTTCAACGTTCCCATTTCATACGGTCTCCAGCAAGAGGAAGGCGAGATCTGATCGCCAAGAACTGCTGCTTGGACTTCCAGACCACCATTTTTTTCTACGATGAACTGACTGATCGACCTCTTCAGCAGCACCTCATTCACGACCTCACTATTAAAGATTACCGAATTGCGAAGAGCCCACAACCTCCAGATAACAATACATAACATAGGATGCTTCGAATTCGGCAAATTCAGATTGGTTCGAGGGAGCCAGTCACCAATATTACCCACCAGATTTCGACAAAAAACTTCATCAAAGAAAAAATCCCACATTGCTTTGGCCACTAGAAAATCGATGAACAAGTGAGTCTCCGTTTCCGAACTAAGAGTGCACAACCCACACTCAGTAGTGACATTTTGTTTGAAGATAGCAACCTTTGATCTTGTAGCTAGCGAATTTTTTGCGTCCCGCCAAACAGTATATATGATTTTGGGTTGAACCCTAATCTTCCAAAGAGCTTTAAGCCATGATTGAGACTGGGACGTAGTCGAGGAAGCTAAACTTTGAGCTTTCTAGTTTCTCGACAGCGCATAGCCCGAAGCAACAGAAGATTCCCCATCCTCCGTATAATGCCACCTACGAACGTCAGAAGCATCAGTCGGAGCGATAGGTTTTTTGCAAATTTCAGCCAAGTCCACCTCTAAACCATAGCTAACAAGTCTATCTCTATCCCATGTGCAGTCCGGCGTGATGAATTGCGCCACAGTAGCATTTTGAAGCCCAACCATCTTCATAATGGTACAGAAAGAGGGTTGGCGTTTGAGCCAAGGGTCACGTGTGAGGAGAATGCTTTCCCCATTATCCAATTTCCACCGGGATCCACTGATAATCAAGTCACTAGAGCTAGAAATAGAGGGCCGAGCATAGGAGCTATTTTGATGTGCAGAAGCATTCAATAGATCACTAGAAGGAGAATACTTATGCTTAAAAATTCTTCTTACCATAGAAAGTTGAGATTAATCTCCAAAGCTTCTTGGCTAGAAGGGATTTGTTGAAGTCTTCAAGGTCATTAAAACCAATCCCTCTCTCATCTTTGGGTCTCTTAAGAGCTTCCCAAGCAATCCAGAGCCTCCCTGTTGGCCATGATCTTTATCCCAAAAGAACTGACATGTCAACCTCTCGAGTTTCTTACAAAGCGTAGAAGGGAGCTTGAAACAGCTCATAGTATAAACTGGAAGAGATTGGGATACTTCTTTGATGAAGACTTCACGACGTGCATAAGATAAGCTTTTCTTCCACCCCTTTAACTTGCTATCCACTCTCTCCTCTAGATTGCCAAAGCCATTAATCTTATTCTTACCAATAGAGGTAGGGAGCCCAATATACTTTTCATGGCTAGCCGTTTCTTGGATCAAAAGCAAAGTACAAAAAGTAGGTCTTTCAACTGTAGGGACGTTTGAGGAAAAAAAAACATGAGATTTTTCAAAATTTACCTTCTGACCCGACGCCGCTTCATAAAGTTGAATTAAATCTTGAAAGAAGAAAATTTCCTTGGTAGTTGCTTTGAGAAAAATCATTCTATCATCCAAAAAAAAGATATGAAAGACAATAGGCCCTCCACGGGAGGCGGCCACTCCTAACATCCTTCCTTCTCCAACTACCGCAGCAAAGCTATGGATAGAGATTACAGACAAAGAGGAAGAGATACGGCAAAAGTGGGCACCCTTGTCGCAGCCCCCTCTGTGGACAACTTTACCTTTTAATCTCCCCTTGAATAGCAAAGGAAAATGACACTGTAGAGATGCACTCATGAATCAGAGTAACCCAACGAGAACTAGAAGCCATTCTGGCCATAACAGCTTCAAGAAAACACCATTCCACCCTGTCATAAGCCTTTTCCATGTCCATCTTGGCTACCAAGTGCCCTGTTTTGCCTTTCTTGTGAGTTCTCATAGAGTGAAGAATATCGAAAGCATTAAAAATATTATCAGTAATCAATCTTCCTGGAATGAAAGCACTTTGGTATTCAAATATGCAAACATTAAGGACTTCCTTTCGGCGGTCCGCTATTGCTTTCGTAACCAATTTATAAATTACTGAACAGAGACTGACGCCTAAGATCTCTTGGCTTAAGAACCTGTTTGACCTTAGGAATGAGGGAAATGATGGTTTTCTTGAAACCTTCCGGACTAGCATAATTATTCAGGATTTTGAGACACGTAGCAGTCACCTCATCACTGACAAGATCCCAATTCTACTGAAAGAATAAAGCGGGAAATACATATGGACCCATGGCTTTGGCTGACCCAATCTGAGATAGTGTCTGATCAATCTCAGCCCGCGAGAAAGGAGCATCTAGGGTCCCGAACTGCCTGGCCGAGAGAGTCGACCGAACATGATGGAGCAGCTCCTCCATATTTGCATTGAAGGATTTTGAGAAGTAAATATACCACAAGTGACTTTCAAGAATGGATACGATACCTTCAGGTCACATGTGCCATACCCCTGCTGTATCATCCAAACCACAGAGATGATTCCTCGCTTTGCGAGGAGAAGCCTTGCGATGAAAGAAACTGATGTTTCGATCGCCTTCCTTTAGCCATTGAATTATAGATCGTTGTAGCCACCTAACCTCTTCATTAGATAGAAGACCGTTGAGCTCAAGCTTACACTTTTAAATTTCTCCATAAACATTGTCTATATTATCATTCTGTTGCAGCTCTTGAATTCTATCCCTGATAAAATCGATTTTCCTTCTAACACTTTCGAAGGTAGTGCATTCCCATTGTTTGAGCCTCTGACCTGAAGCTTCAAGTTTGCCATTAAGATCCAAGATACCCAAAGTATCCCAGTTAATTGGTATGAAAGGCTTGCAATCATCATGACTCATCCACACCGATTCGAAGTGGAAACGTGGGACTCTATTTCTTATTAGAGCCCAACACAACTATAACGGGATATGATCAGAAAAAACAGAGGTAAGATGACAGACAGTGGCTCCATTAAATAGCTCGATCCAAACCTTATTAGCTACCACTCTGTCCAACTGTTCACGTATGCGAATACCATTCCTCGGATTGCTGGTCCAAGTGAACCGCTTCCCGCTAAAGCCAAGGTCGAATAACTCGTTTCTCGATAGAGCTAACCTGAAATCATCCATGAGATGTTTTTCCGTAGGACGACCTCCTTGTTTTTCATCCTCCCTTAAATATTCATTGAAATAACCCATAACACACCATGGGTTGTTGTTAGGATCTCCTCAAAAGCTCCCATGGATTTCTCCTTTCATTGCTATCTGGATCCCCATAAACGCATGTCGACTAACATTGGACTTGAGACGCGGAATCACTGACAAGACAATTAATGAAGAATTTAGAGCTTATAATAAGAAAAACATCCATATTCTCATGCCATAAAAGAGCTAGGACGCCGCTGCAACCTTCACAAGGAACACAAAACCCAATGTAGGACACAAAACGACTCATCAACCGATTGAACTCCTCCTCCGATAACCTGGACTCCATTAAGAAAACCAATTTGGAGACTTTCCCCTGACGAGGTTTTTAAGCTCTATAAAATTACGGAGATTCCCAAACCCCCGTATGTTCCAGCTGATCGCATTCATGATGATTGGTGGGACTGCGTCGCAATCACCGCCATATGTTCATTCGGAGTTTTTTGTGCGCTCCTTTTCCTGTCGACTTCTTCCCCTTCCAACATTGCAATACTGAGGCCACTCTTTATGAATTGAGCTCATTTCTCGGTGATAAAATCCTTCTTCCTCACTTGAAGAGTTCTCTCTAAAAGGCGAAGATCCTTGAGAAACTTGGCATAAGCCGGAATTTGCTTGATAGCATCCAAGAGTGGGATGATTATCTTGACATTTTGGAGTGTCTCAAGGATATCTTGGTTGCTAGCCTTCTTAGTAGAGGCCAATAGTCTTTGGGGAAATGTGTTGGAATAGATGCCCTAGAGGCAATCTAGTTTAGTATGAATTTGTATATGGCTAGAAAATTCATTTATTATTTATTGGATATTTAATATAATGAAGTCCTTAGATTTACAATTGTGTTGTTTATCTTAAATATCCCTAGTCAAGTATAATGATTAAATGGGACAATCATCTATAGACTAGTATGGGGTTGGATTGATATGGAGATATCACGATCCAACACATAGGTGTGCATTACGGAATGTTGCACTGGATTGACCCATCACCGAGAAGGCTACATACATGTTATGTTGAGTCACAAGTGCTTCTCGGGTGCAATGGTATTGTCAACCTTAGACTTGAAGTCACTAGATATTCTAGTTGTGGATCATTGTGATCTTGGTAGCGTTAAACGCTACACCGTGACTGGGTAGTTATAAAGGCGTGTACTGGATACAATGAGAAGCAAGCTTAGAGATCGTAGTGGACGTAGAGAGGATTTGCCCCTCCCACATAACGGGAGCAAATATCCTAGGCCACTCGAAGGATAGTGCTTATAGAATGTCTGGCCAGACTCAAATAAATCAATATAGGATATTGATGTTATTTGCACGAATAAGGCTATTCCATGGATCGAGAAACTAGGGATTGGATATACGAGTGTGACTTGTATGTCTCGTGTCCAATCCGGATATGGAGTCAAAGGGATGAGACAATTACTTGTACAAGGTTGTCTAGATGACTATTCTATTAGTTGGCTAGAATGGATGTTTTGCTAGAAACCGCTCCATATTAGCAAATAGTTGCTACCAACTAGATAGAACCTATGGGGTCACACGCTATATAGAGTTGTACTAGATTTGGAATTAATTAATTGGATTAATTAATTAGAAGGATCACTTTGCAAACCCTTGCAAACTTAGTAGGGACTAATTTGCAAGGAAGGGACTAAATTGAATTCTAGTAGGACTAGAATAAGTCCTTTAGGTAGTTAACAAGGAGTTGTTGGACTATATAAAGGACCCTCCTTCCTTCCTTCCTCATAACTTATGCTCATTAGTGATCATAACAAGAGTGGGAGAGAACAAAGGAGAGAGAGAGCAAGCAACAAGGGCCGAACCCGACCCTTGCCGCCGCCCCCTCACCCCGTCGGCCAAAAGAGGGCCGAGCCCCTCTTTTTGTCTCGTTTTGCGTGATTCCTTCACCCTCCTCTTATTCCGGGCTAGCACCAAGGAGTTTGGGAGATCTAGGAGCAACTCTAGGCGTGGATCAACTATAGAGAACGTGACACTATTCGCGTTTGAAGTCATCAAGGAGAACCCAAAGGTGTGTTTATGATTTCTTACCTTTACTATCGTTATGCATCTAGACTTGTGATCCTTGGAGGGTTTTGCATGGTTATTTGTTTGATTATGCTTCCGTTGCGCGATCCATGAATCAAAACCCTACAGTGGTATCAGAGCCACAGGTCATAGAGCATAAACGTAGTTTATGTGTTACATTCTTGTTGTTTTACACCTTAATTTGTTGTTTATCGCGTAAAACAAGACAAATCAAGCATGGGATGTAATTTGTCAACAATTACCCATAACAAGATCCAATATTTGCATTGGATGCATTAATTGGTGAGTTTGAGAAATTTTAGGATCGTAGATCTAGGGTTTGGGCATCCTTGGGGAAGAAGGAGTTCTCCCAAAACAAGGAAACAACCAAACTTGGGCTCCAAGCAAGGAGGTTGTTTTGGAAACAACCTCCATGAGGAGGTTCGGCCCCCTAGGGGTCCGCCCCCTTGCTTGCCGCCCAAGCTTGGCCGCTCTAAGGGGTCGGGCGGCCCTAACCCGCGGGCCTAGCTTGCGGGTTTTGGGCCGGGCCGGCCCTAGGGCCTTGTGTTTCACATTGATGGGCCCGGGCAATTGGATTGTTGGGCCCATGGACCGTTTTAACCCTAGAAATCCTAAAATCAATTAAAATTGACCAAGCGCGTTAAAAATGGATTTTAACTGTTTATGTGCAAATCGCATGGTGATTGGATATGGCCTTAGGATGTGGTTTGATGTGGATGTTTAATTTTGTGGTTTGGTTTTACGGCCTGCGAGCTGATCAATTAATTGTAATAATTAGTTAGGGTTTTATGGCCTGCGTGCCATTTTTTTTCTCAACTTGTGAGACTTATTTTATTTAGTATAGATATTAGCTAGTGCTAGATAAAGTAGATTGTTAGCCAAGATTGGAGAAAAGAAGCCCAAAGCCGAAGAAGCCACAAAAGATGGAGCATGGAGCATGGAGTATCCCACATGACTATGAAGGATGGACCAAAAGACCAAGACGCATGGAGATGTGTTTGCTTAGGGTTCATAGATAATTCCATTGGCTTGAAATTATCTTAGTCTAGAAAAGGCCATATCCACATCACGTTTAATTTCTGTTTTTGTGGTTGTTTATTTATTGTCTTATTATTTGTGTGGTTGGTGTATGGATGATGCATGCAATTAGGATAATAAGATAATTAGACAATCCGGATCTATTATTTGGAGTTGTGCCCAAACTCAAATAGATAGATTAGTTGATATTGATCAACAAAATAATTAAAATTGAATATAAAATCCCTCAAAATTTAAATATTGTGTTCTTGCCTTCTCGTTATTTAAACACTCATTATCATCATTATTTATCAAGTTCGTGCGTGCCAAAGCATGGCGACTTGGTTCATAATGATGGAATGCGATGGCACGTAACAATGTGCAATTGTTTAGGTAAGAGGTTGAACACAACTAGGCTATTAATTTGATTAAGAAACCTAGAGGCAATAAATTGGGATTATCCATGTGGATGGATAAATAAGGAGTTATTTGCCCGATTGAACCAAGAGTTGCATATGGGATGCAATTGGAAATTGTTCCTACCTAAAAGTAGTCAAATTATGGGTGACTTCCCAAAGCAAGCTCATAAGGAGATGAAAAGATGGATCTTGGCCCACTAGAAAATATAAGGATATTTTCCGCATTAATATCTTGAGGGTTATTAATCCGTAGAAAAATAGTGGGAGCTATATTTAATAAACTAGCCATTATTAAATATAGTCAAAAATTCACAAATACTAAAACTTGCGTATTTTCCTTTTGTAGAATTCCAAATGGCAAACAACTCATCGAGTTCACAACATTCCCTACGATCTGTCCTTGAGAAGGACAAGCTCTCTGGAACCAACTTTCTTGATTGGTACAGAAACTTGAGAATTGTTCTCAAGCAAGAGAAGAAACTGTACGCAATAGAGGAGCATGTTCCAGAAGGTCCAGAGAATCAGACACCTGTTGCCTTAATGGCGTATCAAAAGCGTGTTGATGACGCTAATGATGCGGCCTGCCTAATGCTTTGCACCATGAACTCTGAGCTTCAGAAGCAACATGAGAACATGAATGCTGTCGATATGATCGAACATCTAAAGCAGCTCTTCCAAGAGCAGGCGAGGGTAGAGAGGTATGAGGTCTCAAAGGCACTGTTCAAATGTCATCTGGCAGAAGGGAACCCGGTGGGACCCCATGTACTCCGAATGATCGGGTACTTGGAGAATCTCGCCCGGCTCGGGTTCCCGGTCGGCCAAGAGTTGGCAACCGATCTCGTGTTGCAATCATTGCCCGAGAGTTATGGACAGTTCATTATGAACTATAACATGAACGAGATCGTTAAACCACTGCCAGATTTGCTCAACATGTTGAGGACGGCTGAACAGAGCATCAACAAGGGTAAGGGCAAGGCCATTATGATGGTGCATAAAGGAAAGGGCAAAAAGTTTGCCTCTTCCTCCAAGGGCAAAGGCAAGTCAGTTGCCAAGTCCAAGGAACAAGCCCTTAAGCCTGTTGGTGGCATTGCCAAGGTCGTGACTAAAGGTGAGTGTCACTACTGCAGTCAGCCTGGACACTGGAGGAGGAACTGCCCAAAATATCTGGAGGACAAGAGGCTTGGAATAGTGATTCCATCACCACCAGGTATTTTTGTTGTTAGATTTCAATTTAACTGTCTCTACATCATGGGTATTAGATACTGGATGTGGATCTCATATTTGTCGAAATATGCAGGATCTAAAGAGAAGTAAAAAATTGGCTAAAGGGGAGGTAGATCTGCGCGTTGGGAATGGAGCAAAGGTTGCTGCGTTGGCCATAGGCGTGTGCGAGCTATCTCTGCCTTCAGGATTAGTTTTAGAATTAAATAATTGCTATTTTGTGCCTGCTATGAGCAGAAACATTATTTCTATTTCTTGTTTGGACAAGGAAGGTTTTATTATTTTAATAAAGAACAATTGTTGTTCCTTTTATTTGAATAATATTCACTATTTTAGTGCGCAATTATTTAATGGACTTTATGTCCTTGATCTAAGCAATCCTGTCTACAACATTAATACCAAGCGGATTAAAATAAATGATTTAAATCCTGCTTATTTATGGCATTGTCGTTTAGGCCACATAAATGAGAAACGTGTATCTAGACTCCATAAGGATGGATTACTAGACTCATTTGATTTTGAATCTTATGAGACATGTGAGGCTTGTTTATTGGGAAAAATGACGAAGTCCCCTTTCAATAAGAAAGGTGAGAGGACTAGTGAGCAATTGGCACTCATACATACCGATGTGTGTGGGCCATTTGCCACGCCTGCCAGGGGTGGTTATGTCTACTTCATTACATTTACTGATGATTACAGTAGATATGGATTTGTGTACCTTATGAGGGCAAAATCCGAATCCTTTGAAGTGTTCAAAGAATTCAAGAATGAAGTAGAGAAGCAAATTGGCAAAAGTATTAAGGCTCTACGATCGGATCGTGGAGGAGAATACTTGAGCCAAGAGTTTGACGACTATCTTAGAGAGTGTGGGATCGTGTCCCAACTCACTCCACCCGGAACGTCACAATGGAATGGCGTGTCCGAGAGGAGGAATCGAACCCTATTGGATATGGTTCGGTCTATGATGTGTCAAACCGATCTTCCATTATCATTTTGGGGCTACGCTCTATTAAGTGCAGCTTTCACCATTAACCGTGTTCCATCTAAATCAGTCATGAAGACACCATATGAGATGTGGGGTGGGAGGCGTCCCACACTGTCGTTCATGAGGATTTGGGGCTGCGATGTCTATGTAAAACGATTACAATCAGACAAGCTAGGGCCTAAATCGGATAAGTGTAAATTTGTGGGGTACCCTAAGGAAACTAAGGGATACTACTTCTACAATCCAACTGAGAACAAAGTGTTTGTTGCTCGGACCGGCGTGTTTCTAGAAAGAGAGTTTGTCTCTAAAGAAGCAAGTGGGAGGAATGTAGAACTTGAAGAAGTTCAAGAACCACAAATAACTGAACCGATTATGGAACATGAACAGGAATCACAAGCAGTTGTGGAGCCACTTGTTCAGGTAACACAAGAGCTTCGTAGATCTAGTAGAGTGCGCCAGGAACCCGAGAGGTACGGACTTCTCGTAACTGATTCCGGTGACACGATGCTCATAGATGATGAGCCTACTACCTATGAGGAGGCCATGAATGGCCCAGACTCACAGAAGTGGCTTGAGGCCATGAGATCCGAGATGGAATCCATGTATGCCAACAAAGTATGGACTTTGGTGGAACCACCTGATGGGGCGCGGCCCATAGGGTGCAAGTGGGTCTTCAAGAAGAAGATCGACATGGATGGTAATGTGATTACCTATAAGGGCCGATTGGTGGCTAAAGGATTCAGACAGATTCATGGTATTGACTATGATGAAACCTTTTCACCAGTCGCTATGACTAAATCCATCCGAATCCTACTTGCAATTGCAGCATACTACGACTATGAGATTTGGCAGATGGATGTCAAAACAGCATTCCTTTATGGGAATCTCCTCGAGGACGTGTATATGATACAGCCGGAGGGTTTTGAAGATCCAAAGCAAGCCAACAAAGTCTGTAAGCTACAACGATCCATTTATGGATTGAAGCAAGCTTCTAGGAGTTGGAATTGACGTTTTGATGAAGTGGTCAAAGAGTTTGGCTTCATCAGAAACGAAGATGAGTCTTGTGTCTACAAGAAGGTTAGTGGGAGCTCTGTAGCTTTTCTGGTCTTGTATGTGGATGACATACTACTCATTGGAAACGACATTCCCATGCTGCAATCTGTGAAAGATTGGCTAGGAAAGTGTTTCTCAATGAAGGACTTAGGGGAAGCAGCCTATATACTCGGTATAAAGATCTATAGAGATAGATCTAAGAGGTTGCTAGGCCTAAGTCAAAGTACATATACTGACAAGGTGTTGAAACGGTTCAACATGCAAGATTCCAAGAAGGGATTCTTGCCCATGTCACATGGAATCACTCTTTCGAAGAGTGGTTGTCCTTCCAATGAGATTGAGAAGGAACGCATGAATAGGATTCCCTATGCCTCGGCCATAGGATCTATCATGTACGCCATGTTATGTACTAGACCAGATGTGTCATATGCCTTGAGTATGACAAGCAGATATCAATCCAATCCGGGTGAGAGTCACTGGATTGCTGTCAAGAACATCCTAAAGTACTTGAGAAGAACTAAGGATGCCTTCTTGATGTTTGGCGGTGAGGAAGAGTTGCGTGTAAGGGGTTACACTGATGCAAGCTTCCAAACCGACAGAGATGATTTTAGATCACAGTCGGGATATGTGTTTTGCCTGAATGGAGCAGCGGTGAGCTGGAAGAGTTCCAAGCAAGAGACGGTAGCTGATTCTACAACAGAGGCTGAGTACATTGCTGCAAATGGCGCAGCAAAGGAGGCTGTTTGGATCAGAAAGTTTGTTTCTGAACTTGGTGTGGTCCCTAGCATTGAGGATCCAGTGGAGTTGTTTTGTGACAACACTGGGGTGATCGCGCAATCAAAGGAACCCAGATCGCACCAGAAGTCCAAGCACGTGCTCAGGAAGTTTCATCTGATTCGAGATATTATCGATAGAGGAGACGTTCGGATATGCAAGATTCCTACAGATGATAATCTGTCAGACCCGCTTACGAAGCCTCTCACGCAGTGGAAGCATGAAGGACACACTAGGAGTATGGGCATACGAGATGCGCCAGATTGGCTCTAGTGCAAGTGGGAGACTGTTGGAATAGATGCCCTAGAGGCAATCTAGTTTAGTATGAATTTGTATATGGCTAGAAAATTCATTTATTATTTATTGGATATTTAATATAATGAAGTCCTTAGATTTACAATTGTGTTGTTTATCTTAAATATCCCTAGTCAAGTATAATGATTAAATGGGACAATCATCTATAGACTAGTATGGGGTTGGATTGATATGGAGATATCACGATCCAACACATAGGTGTGCATTACGGAATGTTGCACTGGATTGACCCATCACCGAGAAGGATACATACATGTTATGTTGAGTCACAAGTGCTTCTCGGGTGCAATGGTATTGTCATCCTTAGACTTGAAGTCACTAGATATTCTAGTTGTGGATCATTGTGATCTTGGTAGCGTTAAACGCTACACCGTGACTGGGTAGTTATAAAGGCGTGTACTGGATACAATGAGAAGCAAGCTTAGAGATCGTAGTGGACGTAGAGAGGATTTGCCCCTCCCACATAACGGGAGCAAATATCCTAGGCCACTCGAAGGATAGTGCTTATAGAATGTATGGCCAGACTCAAATAAATCAATATAGGATATTGATGTTATTTGCACGAATAAGGCTATTCCATGGATCGAGAAACTAGGTATTGGATATACGAGTGTGACTTGTATTTCTCGTGTCCAATCCGGATATGGAGGCAAAGGGATGAGACAATTACTTGTACAAGGTTGTCTAGATGACTATTCTATTAGTTGGCTAGAATGGATGTTTTGCTAGAAACCGCTCCATATTAGCAAATAGTTGCTACCAACTAGATAGAACCTATGGGGTCACACGCTATATAGAGTTGTACTAGATTTGGAATTAATTAATTGGATTAATTAATTAGAAGGATCACTTTGCAAACCCTTGCAAACTTAGTAGGGACTAATTTGCAAGGAAGGGACTAAATTGAATTCTAGTAGGACTAGAATAAGTCCTTTAGGTAGTTAACAAGGAGTTGTTGGACTATATAAAGGACCCTCCTTCCTTCCTTCCTCATAACTTATGCTCATTAGTGATCATAACAAGAGTGGGAGAGAACAAAGGAGAGAGAGAGCAAGCAACAAGGGCCGAACCCGACCCTTGCCGCCGTCCCCTCACCCCGTCGGCCAAAAGAGGGCTGAGCCCCTCTTTTTGTCTCGTTTTGCGTGATTCCTTCACCCTCCTCTTATTCCGGGCTAGCACCAAGGAGTTTGGGAGATCTAGGAGCAACTCTAGGCGTGGATCAACTATAGAGAACGTGACACTATTCGCGTTTGAAGTCATCAAGGAGAACCCAAAGGTGTGTTTATGATTTCTTACCTTTACTATCGTTATGCATCTAGACTTGTGATCCTTGGAGGGTTTTGCATGGTTATTTGTTTGATTATGCTTCCGTTGCGCGATCCATGAATCAAAACCCTACAAAATGGTGGAGGAACCTTAATTTCCTCACTTTCTTCCACTACTTTTTTTCCCTTGTCAAGACTCCTTTTTGACTCTTGTGAGACGACAAATCTCTCTTGGTCATCACTCTTCTCACACTCCTCTTCTTCCTCATTTTCATTGGACTCCCCACTTGAAAGTCCATTGTTAATAACCTTCCCACTTCTCAAAACGGTGATGGCCTTACAACGTTCCACATGGTTGAAGCTTTGGTCCCTTGGGTTTTGTTGAGGTTCAGATGGGAATTTTCCCTTCTCTTGAGCATTTATGGTAGACTCCAACCTAGCCAACGTATTTTTTAACTCTTGATTAGATTTTTGCAGCTCTTGAGTGGTCTTTCTCAACTCTTGGTTGGTTTGGTTTTGGCTAGCCATAAATTGCTCAAAGGTCTCTTCTAGACTCCTTTTTTTAGGAAGGATATAAGTACAGCTTGAGGGCTTCACTTAGGTATCTTGGCCTTGTCTCCATGAGAAATTAGGTTGATTCCTCCAGTTTGAGTTATATGTCCTCGAGTAGGGTAAGTTATTACAAGGTTTCCTATAATTGTTAGAATTCAACATATTCACTTGCTTACCCATGAGCTCTTGGGCTCTTAGAAAATCGGGACACTTACTCAACTCATGAGAGTTATCACTACAAAATGAGCACAATGCCTCACTCTTAGCCTTAAGTTGATATAGGGTACCTTTAGGCTTAGAGTAAGCATCCTTAGAAGGCTCATTGATGTCCCACGATTGGACTTTCTCATAAATTTCATCTAAACAATCCCACCCCTCATCTTCACCTTTTGCCAAAAAATCTCCCCCACTCATGGATTCAATTGTGTGCTTTTGGTCACATGGAAAACCATCATAAAAGGAGCTAATCAATCTCCATGTCTCAAATCTATGTTGAGTGCAAGCAATGAGGATATCCTTGAAGCGTTCCCAAGCTTGGGAAAGTGGCTCTCCCTCCATAGCACAAAAAGTCACAATTTGCCTTCTCATGTGCCTATGGTCATAGGTCTCAAGGAGTGAAGCCATGCCTTGGCTTTGTCCTTTTAAGATAAAAGAAACAACCTGAGCTTGATAGTTTTACTAGAGACACCATTACAATTAACCGTTGAGGCAATATCATTGAAGTCCTTAAGATGAGAGTAAGCACTCTCGGACTCTAGGCCATGAAACTTAGGAAGAAGTTGAATCGTTCCTGGCTTAACATCAAAGTTTCTTTCTTTTAATGGAAACACAAATCAAGAACGTGAAATTTGCCTAGAAGGATGCATCAAATCTCTAAGTGTATGAAATCGCATAGTCTCGTTGTTGCTACTATGCTCATCATATCCATGCATGATTTCAAAGCTATTAAGAGAGCTAGAATCGTTGGATTGGACTAGACTACTACTACCACTAATAGAAGAACTTTCACCAAAGGGATCTCCACCCTCTTCTTCAAGAAAAGTGCGTTGCAATCTCTGATTACTATCACGTTGCCACACACTCATGCAATCCAAACTCAAATAAAGTTCAAGAGGGTTACCTAACACAAGCTAGGAGTATGATTTTGTGATTTTTCACTTTTCGCTTTTTTTGTTCCAAAGTTCAAATATAATCCCGGAGTTTTCTTCAAGCGTATCTAAAAAATAAAAACAAGAAAAACAAGAAGCAACTAAAGAGTGAGTCTCTTAGCACACGACGCCAAAAACTTGTTCGACGAAAATCCCAAGTATAGGATATCGATTCAAGTAGTACCCGAGTAAGAACGGGGTCGATTTCCACAAGGATTGGGAAAGAGGGAACACTCTAAGCTAACAAAAATCCTAAGAAACTAACTAAAGTGACTAAAGTAACTTCTCAATGGCTTTAAAGCTTGCCAAGCTTCAAATCTACCAAGTAGAACTTGGTAGTGCAAGGGTTTGTGAGAAATTGCAAAGAAACAAAATGAAAGAAATGAAGAAACTAAGCAAGTAGAGATGAACTAATATCGAAATAGAGTCTCTAAAACTGAGAGGAGATGTTGGCCTTAGTTGAATACCCTAGATGTGTTGTGCATGAATCCAACACCCAAACAATTTTCACAATGAGGAATGTGGATTCTAATGTCGAATTCAAGTGTGATTCATGAAGAAATCTTGTGAAATTCAAAACTAAATTATATCAACTATCTAGAATGTGTATTCAATCATGAATCCATATTCAAGATGAAGCTACAATCGAGATTGTATTTCAAGACTCGTTCGAGATGAATCACAAGAGGAACTTCTCAACTCAATTATTCAAAAATCGAATCCACACCCAACAACATCTAAGTTCACCAACCTTAGCCAACAATTAGTCTAGCTACTCATGTTCAAGAGAGCAACATAAGAGATATCAAGCACATTCATGAAGATTTTCATTAGATTCAAGCTTAAATACTCTTCAATTTCAACTTAAGAACACAAGTTTGCTACAGAATGAAGAACAAAGGCACTAATACTTGATTCAACTACTAGAACTTCATTCCAAACTACACAATACCAATCAGTAGAAGCTAGTTTCACTGAAATTATCAACTACATCAACTAATTAAACCCAAAAAAGTAAGAAAAATCCAAGAAAAATGAAGAACAAGATGAACTATAGCCTTGAATCTGACCCAACTCTTCCCTTAGGTGTTCTTGGCTCTGAATTAGCTCAAAACGAGCACAAAATCACCAAGAAAAAACCCAAAAATCGGCCAAGGCCGAGCGAGAGAGAGAGAGAGAGAGCGAATAGAGGTTCGGCTAAGCAAAGTGTGAGGTGGGAGAGCGAGTTCTTCAATCTTAAACTTGGTTTTTATAGACTGTGGGAAAGGGTTTCTTCGTGTCCAAGGATGATTCCCCACCCTCCAGTTCATCCCAATCCATCTCTATCATTGATTTTTGGAACCTTCATGAACCTTAGGTCGAATTGGGGATTTTTGATTTGTTGTGTGTTGGGCCGAATTGATGGTTCTAGAAGAAAGCTTGGGGTCTAGGGAGCATTTTGGGAACTGTTTCAATCAATTTGATGAAGTTTTTATGGGGTTTTGAGGGAAGGTTTGGACCTTGGACGAGCTTCAATGGAAGCTGTTGGGTTCTCTTCGCTGGTGCGTCGGGGAAAGAGAGAGAGAGAGACACGTGTGAGTTGTCTCTTGTTGGGAATTGTAACTTTGCCCCCCTTGTTTGTCGGGAGATTTAAAATGGCTAGATTTTGTTTTCGCCGTGAATTTATATTACAGGTCCTAAGCCCCAATGACTTGTGATGGTATACTTCCAAGTAAGCATTGAAGAAAGTGGAATATATATGATTCATTTAATGCTATGAAGAGGGGGAGTTTCAAGCTTCAATCATGAGACTATGGGGCGCTGTACTCTTTTTTTTCGCTGAGGTTTTTATCCCACATGATTTTTCCTAGCAAGGTTTTTAATGAGGCACGCAGCCAAAAGTGAGTTTATGAAGAATGTCATCTTCAGTGAAAGTCAACAAAGAATCCAGAAGATTCAATATGACGAGGAGAATGTTTATTTAGATCTGTACTCTTTTTCTTAGCCAAGTTTTAATCCCTGGGGTTTTACTTGGTAAGGTTTTAACGAGGCAAACGATACAAGCCTTCAAGCACCGATGTACTCCTTTTCCTTCGTCATAGATTTTGTCCCGCTGGGTTTTTCGTGACAAGGTTTTAACAAGGCTCCTTATGGTGAATATTCAAGGGGAAGTGTTATGAAATATTGGGCTAGTTTATTGGTGAATATCCACCACATGTGGTAAGCCAATGTTGTATATTGTTATTAGCCCATTAGCCCACCCTAATGCCTATATAAGGAGGCTTAGGGTTGGAGAATAATACACGTCTCTACACTATTCTCTCCCTACATCTTGTCTCTCTGTTTATTTCTTGTCTCTCAATTCTCCTTTCACAACACTTAAAATAGCTCCTAGACATGATTGTAGTACAATAGAAATTAATTTAGAAAGTTCATGTCAATTACTCCAAGTCTTCTTGGCTAGGAAAGATGCTTTATAAAAAGTAAGTTCTCTTGTAGTAAAACAATTACAAGCTCGACTATTTTTACTCAGGCAATTTTAACTAAAATAAATATCGGTTAGGTAAAAGCTAAAGAAAACAATCATACTTTTCTAAATATATATTTATTTAGATGGGGCAGTCGTTACATCTAGTTGTTAGTTGTCGCCTATCTTGTCGCCTATCTTATTACAAGTATTGTCGCCTATCTTATGGACGTTAGAAAACAGTTTTATTTAATTGATATTCGAAAAGAATTCTCTATGTTGTGCAGGAGGAGCAAGGGATTTTGCAATCAGAGATGACTGTGCAAGGCTCGCCTAGTTTACTATCAATAGCCGATGATGCATCATTACCCATGAAACCTACAAAACATACATTTATTTGTTAACAGTGTTTTACAGAAAAGAAGAGAGGAAGAGAGATAGAGAGAGAAAGAAACTTGAGGAAATCATTAGGAAGAGGGAAATCATAATCATGATTGGGGATGTCCTATAGATGTTCTTGGGATTATGTTAACTATAAAGTTGAAGGAACATTGAAAATTTCACTAGTTGTATTCTCTTTATCCTACTACCTATATAAAAGAAGTTACGGCCAGTTTGCGTGGCAGTGGTGGTCCAATTACATGCTGCCAATTCGGACCAAGTGCCAGCGAAATGCCTACGTAATAGTGACGTGTAGAAAAGGTCGGTTATGCCCTTGCTGACATGGAACAGGTAGGATGTGGTTGAAGGGCGATATTGTCATTTGAGATGTCCCTGGTTGGTCTGGGCTGTGGAACATGAACTTCGTAGTCGGTGTTCTTCTTGGTGGGACAGGTGGCTATGCTCCGAGTAGCTGTGGCTGGTTTCCGGCACTCGTTAGTGGGACAGGTGTCGACTTCTTGCCATTCATTCTTAGAATGTGGGAGAAGGCTCTTCTGATGTTGGTGCCATTTGCTGATCTATTGTCACCGGGTCAGTTCTTTTGTCTCTCTCCGTCTCTGTATTTTCTACGGCTTGTGGGTTTTGTTTTCGCCGGCGGCCGGAAATTGGTACGGTGGGTCGTGCGTTATCCGGTAGTTGGTGTGTGTAACGGTTTGTCAGGTTCTGTAGGGGTGCTGAATTGGGTTTTTGACTTGGGTTTTACCTCTTTTTTTTTTTTGGGGGTTTCTTTTTGTCTTTAATGACCCGAAGGTTTTCTAAATCGGGGCTTCGGGCAGTTGGTGGGGTTGGGGGGGGGGGGTGGTTGGGGGGGTTTTATTTGGTTGATTGTGAATTGAATATTTACTCTGCCATGTGGGTTGTTGTGATACTTTCTTGCATGTGTGTTTTTTATGATGATGATTAACAAATAGGTATTTGTATGTGGTTTGATTGCCTGCATGTGTGTGTTGTTGGGTTTTTTTGTTGGCTAATGGTGTTATTACTGCATATAGAAGTGTGCTATATATACGTATGGGCTCTGCAGGTGGTGGTTGTAGCCAGTTGATAAGATGATGCTTGGTTAGTATGATTCACATTTGCTTACATTCAGCGTTGGTGTTTGCAGGTTGATCATCTGTTGCTTGAGCAAGGAATTCGTTGTGATCGTTTATCTGGTATGTTCATATCTGTAAGAGTTGGCAGTGTGTGTTTTGTTTTATGCCTGTTGTATGTTGCTGTGTTTCTATACTGGCTTGCTAGCGTGTGGGATTTGTGTCTTGCCATCCCTTTGGTTTTTTGTTTGTCCACTGCTTGGTTATTTGGTATAGATTTTGTGTCTGTGATGTTGTTACCGTGGTTGAAGTTAATTGATGTTTGTGGCTTTCTGTAGTGTGTGGCCTGTAGTTTCTAAATGCCTACAGGTAGTCTTGGGAAACCAATTCGCCGGGGTTTAGTGGGGGAGGAGCTAGCACGCGGTTCAGGATTATCTGCAGGAGTTAACACTTCTGCCCCGGCTCTGCGGCCGTCGGGTAGACCGTGGTCGGAAAATGCGAATAGTGGGCCTTCATCTGCAGGAGGTAATACGTCTGCCATGGCTCCGCGGCCGTCGGGTAGACCGCGGGGGCGTATTGCGAATCCCAGCCCGTCTGTGTACAATGCAGATGTAAGGGGTTCTGTTACCGGTCCTGTTGTGTATACTGCGATACCAGGTAGTAGTGTGCAAGCACCTAGGTATGCTTCCCCGTATCCCATGCCCGTTGGATCCATGGCTATTAGGAGTTCTGGCCTGAATAGACCGTCTGTTGGTTTTGCGGCCGGATATGGTACTGCTTTGGATGCCTATAATGGTTTACCAAATACTGTGCTGTCATACATGCCATCTGTGTCATCTGGGTTGCCCAATATTGCTTCAGGCGCGTCGGGTTCTTCATCGCCAGGTTCATTACAGCATCCACACACTGTCTATGCGTCTTCTGGGAATAGAGGCACCTCTGTCGTACCTCCTGCTGGATTTGTGGGTGAATGTAATAGTCGTGCTGGCGGTGCTGCTCGAGTTCCCCAACCACCCCGTTAGTCTTCTTTCCTCGATTATGGCTTCATTTGTATTTATATGTGTGTTCAGTTATGGTTTGATATCTGTTAATTGTTTTTTTATTCGGTTGTGTAGGGCAGAGACGTACGAAAAAGTGGAAGCGGGGTGCTCCGCCCCCGCCTATGGAGCCAAGCATGCTGCCCTCTCCACGGAGATGTCCACATTGTGATGCTAAATTATTTGCGTACGAACCAGATGGCTTTTGCTGCAGTGAGCGGTGTGTAGTCCTTTCCCCTCATGAGATCCCAAATTCGTTGGCGGAGTTGCTCCTGTCCGACAATGTGACTAGCGAAGATTTCCGGAATAATATTCGTGCATACAATTGCCTGTTCTCCTTCACTTCGATGGGTGTGAAAGCTGATCCTGACACGAAGAATAAAAGCAAAGGGATCTACACATTCCGTGTACAAGGGCAGATATACCACTACATTAATGATATTGATCCTGGCCAACAACCTCCTAGATATTTACAGGTTTATTTCTACGATCCAGCCTTCCAGCTGCAAAGCCGAGTGAAGGCTTTTGAAAATCTTGATCCGGCTGTTATTTCATGCTTGACTGATATTCTAGAGGCCAATCCTTATAACCAGTCATTTCAGTCTATTAGTGCAAGCCCTGAATTTGCTGATTGTGATGTGCGGATTAAATGTGATCCTGGACTTGATCAGCGAACGCAAAATTTACCTACATCTGATCAGGTTGCAGCAATTTGGATTGACGATGAGTCGCGTGCTGGTAAATACGTCCGTGATATTAGGGTGAGGCATAAGGGTGGTGAAGCAAAGAGTATTCAGTATCATCTGGGTTGTTTTGATCCGCTTCAGTATCCTATCATGTTTCCTCGTGGGCAGCCTGGATGGCATCCTAGAATTAATAAAAAGCCTCCGAAAAAGAAGCCACGAAAAGGTAGTTTGATGTTGTTACTTAGTATGTGTAAGTTCATATTATCAGTGTCGTTGTGTGTGCTGTGTTGCTGAATAATGAGCCTCTAATTGCAGGTCCAAGTGATGCAGAGTCTGACAGTGCAACTGTTAGCTGTCGTCAGTATTACTGCTACCGGTTACAGATGCGAGATATACGCCGGTCATCGATGTTGTTCTTTGGGCGTCTGCTTCAGCAATACATGGTCGATATGTATGTGAAACTTGAGACAAGCAGGCTAGATTATGTGCGTCAGCATCAGGACACTATCCGGGCGGAAATTTACCAGGGAATACTGGACAGCATCACTGCAGGTGAAATGAACCCAAATAATGTCGGGCGTCAAGTCGTCTTGCCACCGTCTTTTGTAGGTGGGCCCCGTGATATGAAGCGTCGTTACCAGGATGCAATGGCTTTGGTGCGTAAATACGGCAAAACTGATTACCTTGTCACGATGACATGCAATCCCAACTGGGCAGAGATTCGTGCGGAGCTTCTACCATTTGAGCAACCTCAAAACCGGCCTGATTTAGTAGCGCGAATTTTCCGGGCGAAAACAGTAGAATTCAAGCGGGATTTGATTGATAGGGAGATACTTGGCCCAATTGCTGCTTACACCTACGTGATTGAGTACCAGAAGCGGGGTCTACCACATGTGCATTTCCTACTGATTCTAAAGAAATTTGCCAAGTTAATGAGCCCTGATAGAATTGACAAGTACATATCTGCCGAAATACCTGACCCGCATGCAAATCCTCATTTACATAATGCAGTGAAGAAACATATGATGCATGGTCCATGTGGTGAGTTTAACCGACAGTGCCCTTGCATGCGACCTAAAACTGGCTGCAAGAACAAATATCCTCGGGAATTTGCAGATGTTACAAGGACTGGTGATGATGCATTCGCATTTTATCGCCGGCAAAGAAATGGCCGAACTGTTGAGGTGAGAGGACAAACATTGGACAACAGGTGGGTTGTGCCGTATAATCCTTACTTGCTTGCTAAGTATGACTGCCACATAAATGTGGAAATATGCTCAACCATAAAAGCCGTTAAATATCTGTACAAATATATATACAAAGGTCACGACAGGGTTGTGTCCAAGTGATATCGGAACAGAAGGGTTGCATAGATGAAATAAAGGCTTTTCTGCTAGATGGATTTCCCCGCCTGAAGCTGCTTGGCGTATCTTCAAGTTCCCTTTGAATGAGATGTATCCTCATGTCACTGTCCTGCAGCTTCATCTACCTGGAATGCAGTCCATTGCATTCAACAAATATACGAAACTCGCGTATATCGCGACGGATAAGAAATATAAGAAGACGATGTTAACCGAATATTTTGAAACAAATAAACGGGATCCAGAAGCTAGGCGGTGGCTCTACAGTGAGTTTCCTGAACATTATGTATGGAATTCTACAAAATCGGAGTGGACGCCTCGGAAGAGAGGTGATGCTATTGGTCGTATAGTGGCTGCTAATCCCGCGGAAGGTGAGCGTTTCTTCTTACGTATACTACTAATGCATGTCAGAGGTGCGGAATCATACGAGCATCTTCGGACCGTCGGTAATCATGTGTGTGAAACATATCGTGAGGCTTGCGAAAAGCTTGGGCTGCTTGAGAAAGACACTGCATTGGAAGATTGTCTAGAAGAGGCTACAACGTTCCAGATGCCACACACTTTACGACGACTGTTTGCCACCATTCTGGTGTTCTGCCAGCCGAGTAATCCTCGGCAGCTGTGGGAACGATTTTATGCTAAGCTTTCTGAAGACTATCGTCGTGGAGAAGCCAATAGTGAAGGTCAGGTCCTTTCAAGAACCCTAAGACATGTAAACATGGTTCTTGAGTCAATGGGAAGGCAGTTAAGAGATTATAACTTGCCAATGGATATTAATGGGTCCGATGAAGTTGCACCGCTAAATCGAGAGATCGATGAAGAGTTAGCAATTCCTATCCCTCCAGAAGACATTGCGGCATCGAAGCAACTGAATGAGGACCAGCAAACTGCATATGATGTAATCATTGATCATGTTTTGCGGAAGAAAGGTGCGTGTTTCTTTGTTGACGGGCCTGGTGGCACTGGGAAGACATTCCTTTACAGAGCTATCCTCGCTCGTATTCATGGCATGGGTTATATTGCATTGGCCACTGCCAGCACAGGTATTGCAGCATCCAATTTGCCTGGGGGTCGAACAGCGCATTCTCGCTTCAAGCTACCTCTGGACACAAAAGAGAAGAGTTGCTGCAACATTGGGAAGCGGACTGCCTTAGCAGAGCTGATTCGACAATCAAGTGTAATTATATGGGATGAGGTCACAATGGCAAAGAAGCAGAATATCGAGGCTTTTGAATCTATGCTCCGCGATATATGCTAGAGCAACGAATTGTTTGGAGGGAAGGTTGTTGTTTTCGGTGGTGATTTTAGGCAAGTACTTCCTGTGACAGTGCGAGCAACGAAGGAGGAATGCATATGTAACAGCATTGTTGATTCACACCTGTGGCCTCATATGCGCTTATTGCGTCTAACGGCGAACATGAGGGCAATACATGATCCATGTTTTGCGGAGTTTCTGTTATCAGTCGGGGATGGCAGCTTGCAAGAAAATGATGAATCCTTATTAAAGCTACCGCAATCAATGGTTGTGCCTTTTGTAAATGAGAGAACATCGATTAATGCTTTCATTGACTACGTTTACCCTAACTTTGAAAGCGATTGCTTGAAGTCTGATTACCTTGTCTACCGGGCCATCTTGACACCAAGAAATGATTGTGTTGATTTACTGAATCAAATTTTACTTGGTAGATTCCCTGGTAACACACATGTCTACACAAGTTTTGATCATTGTCTTCCTGGTAGCCGAGATAATCATTCTTTAGAGTTTTTACATACTCTTACACCTAATGGACTGCCTCCTCATGAGTTGCGCTTAAAACGTGGTTGTCCTGTGATGTTGTTACGAAATTTAGATCCATCTGCCGGGCTGTCTAATGGTATTAAGCTCATTTGTAAAAATCTCCTCCCTAATGTCATACATGCTGAAATAGCTATAGGACACAATAAAGGCAAGGATGTCTTCATACCTAGGATACCACTCAGGCCATCTGAGACAGATAACTACCCAGTTGAGTTTGAAAGAAAACAATTCCCAGTCCGACCATGCTTTGCTATGACAATTAACAAGTCCCAAGGCCAAACTTTGCAGTATGTTGGTATTTATCTTCCTCAACCAGTATTCTCGCACGGTCAACTCTATGTTGCATTATCTCGAGCGACGTTGTCTGCGTCAGTGAAAATTTTAATACATCCACTTGATAATATCCAAACTGTTGACAGTACCCTGAATGTTGTGTATAAACATTTGCTGCGTCGAGCATCGGGGCAATTAGAATAGTGATTCACAACAGGAATAGCATATACTATATATATATATATATATATATATATATATATACTTTTTTTTTTGTCATGCTTTCGTCCGTGTCACTGGAAATACCACACATGAAATTATGGCCCCGAATATGTGCTTGCTATAATCTTGCCTGGCTGCATTATTGTGGTTTAAATTTGTTGTTTGTTTGATTTTGCTATATCAAATGTACTTGCTGCAAGGTTAAATGATCCCGTGATTATGCATCGAGTTTTTTTACGATCTGAAAAGCATGTAACTACAAATGTGGTGCTTATATATGCTGTTTGTGTGTTGCTGTTGTAAACTAGGGATGGAAAGTGATATGCTGAAGTTATCTGCCCTAACTGATCAATTGAAAGAATGGAAGATTAAACTTCGTGTCGTTGAGAAGTACCGTGCAACAACAGCTCGATTTGGCAACACTAAGTATCAGCGATATGTCCTTTGTGATAGCGAGGTTAGTTAACGAGTAGTACACTGACCTCACCCAATACCTGTGTCATATTCATCATTACCTGCTTTGTCCTGTGCAGGGCAAAAAGATACAAGCCACAGCTTTTGACGCTGAAATTGAAACGTTTGACAAACAGCTACATCCATATCATGCATACTGGTTCAGTGATGGAGTTGTACGCCGTGTTAACCCGCAACATCGCTACATTGATCACGATTATGTCCTTGTTCTGGATCCTCAGATGAAAATTGTACCAGTCGAAGATGCTGCAGATGAAAGAGGAACTACTACGTACAACTTCAAGACTCTGACTGATGCCCGCGACCTCATCGGGAAACCTGACAAATTTGGTAGTTTCCCCCAATATTTTAGCACTGCATCGCTTGATGTGTTGTTTATGCGTTGCTCTTATTTAGTTGTGCTAGTTATTGCTGTGCTTGCCGTGGCTGTCTTTCTTCGTTCCATCAAAATTTACATACTCACAATATATGTATCCATATGCAGATGTTGCAGTGATAATCATAGCTGTCATGTCGCCGAAAACAGTGCCATGGAAGGATTCGAGTGCTCGTTCGAAGGTTCGAGATATAGTTGTTATTGACGATACGTAAGTTCTCGGATGTGCCTTGCTTACTTCTAATATACTGTTCTGCGTCTATTCTTGTTAGTTAGGTGTGACCACATTATAGGCAGCGGACGTTCTTAAATCAATAGTATAATTAAATATTGTCTCATACAGTGCAAATATTGCTTTGTTATGCTCTGTAAAGTAATAGAAGAACGAAAGCATACCAGATCAACATTAAGCTTGTATAATGTGACTTGCGAGCAATGAACCATCAGTGTATGCAATCTAGATATCTTGATTTGCCTGATAAATTAATATGAGCATGTATAACACTTGTCTGTTCCTCGGCTTCATCAATTTTGGTTCGTTTATACTGGTATGGAATGCAGATATGAAATATACATGTTATATATATGTAAGATGTGTTTAGTTATTTATGATGCTGAAAATTGTTATGTAATCGATGATATCATGTGGTGTCTTTTCCCTCCCCTTTCTGGATCTTATCCACTCTATCTATTTGCTGTTTTCTCTAACTTCATTTGCCTTGCCAAACAGTTTGAGTCCAGTGTGCCTTTCGGCTTGGGATGAGATAGCAACCACTGATGCAGAAAAACTGGCCAAGTTAGCAAAGTCCCAGCCGGTGGTCATCGTCACTAATGTTGTGGCATCGAAATACTCCGGTATCGACATGATATCTTTTGCTGAAATGTTGACGTATGATATGTTATGTTTGTACCCACTGCTATGTTCATAAATGGTTTTGCCTGTGCCTCCCAGGATTCTCCTTGAAAACTACTATGTCTACTATGTTCTTGACTGATGTTCCTGATGCACGGGTTGATGAATTGTTGGATTGGTAAACTGCCTTCATTATCTACCTATATGTAGTTCATAGCTTGTCGTCCGGTAGTATATGTTAACAATCTAAAGATCTTGCAGGCGCGCTGCTAACTACGAGAAAATTGATGCTATCAGTGACCCTGAGATGCTACTGAAAAAGAAAGTTCCCAATACTTCTACATCTGAGTTCAAACTTGTGAGGATTGCAGACTTACCAAGTACTCCGGTAACTTGTCCTGTCTAGCATTGTAACCGCGGGCAAGTTTATCCATGATGTTCCCGATTGAATTAATGTTGTTTTGCATTGCAGCAGGCTGGTTCTGATGAAATCTGGGTGAGAGTGTTTGTTGTTGTAGCACCATGTAGTCAGCGGCCGTGGTATACCGCGTGCAACAAGTGCAACCGGGCTACTAACCACGTGCTAGGCGAAGTATTTTCTTGCCCAGGCTGTGAAAAAAATGACTGCATCTCTGCACCATGGTATGTCGCGTTCCATCTCACATAATTTTTTCGAAGTTAATGTTTACCAATTCAATAACTCATGTCATCTATGGTTGTATACACAACAGTTCATTTGTGAACAACGGTGTCTTTCTCATGTAAGTATATGATTTCTAATTGTGATGTAAATAAATTGATATCGTGCAGGGGGCACCTCGGAGTTCGAATTGGTGATGGCAGTGGTGAACTTGAGGTTGCTATATTTGGACATGCTGTTGAAACTGTGTTAAATAAGAGTGCGGTTATCCTGTCTGCAATGACTCCAGATATCCTGTCTGCAATGACTCCAGATGTAAGCTAACTACGCCCATATGTCGCAATTTCGAGTTGAAATGCAGCTGACTCCATGGGATGTTAATTAATATAGTCGTCTTATATTACCATGCAGGAACAAAGCGATGTGTTGTCCAAGCCGAATGATGCAGCGGTAGACAAACGATTCTATTTCCGCCTGGCTCCATCCAACAGCAAGAATCCACGCTGGCTTAACAAGTGGAGTGTTCGCCAAGTTGAGATTGCATAAAATTAACTCTGTGATGAAGGCCTGTAAAACTATATGATCAGATATGTATGTAGATATAAGGACTGCACTTAGCAGTGAACCCTGGAGACAGCAGTGCATAAAATTAACAACTTGTGCTTACACAGTTGTTATTTTTATGCCTTTTGCTAATATTTTTTTGTGCAGTTTCAGAGCAAAACATGGCAGTCATTTTATGCATGTGAAGATGCCATACTGTATAGTTTCCTGTTTTGTTGTAGTGGCAAGGGTAAGGTAATGTCTCCAATCGTAGCAGAGACCTGGGTATTTTTTGGGTACACTTTTGGGACAACATATGTGTAATATAACATATAATGTTTTGTTTGTTTTATATCGCTGCTTTTCCTTCGTACATTTCCCTACGCCACTTCTAATATTTATTTATTGCACATCCATCTCTTTAAGATATCCAGCTTCACATTGTTTGCTGGCAATCCAATGTTGTTTGACGTCAATAATTTTCTATAATTCATGTATTTGCATATACTATTCGACTTGGTGTTTAATTATTGTTGTGTCATTGTAAAATAGATGTCTTTTATAGACATCTATACGAAACTTACTATGTACACATTGTTTCGATGCAATTAGCAGTTAGTTAAATAAACCTACGCACAAATCAGGCTGGTGTGATAGATAAAATAGCAGTTTAAACTTTGATGAATACAAAATCTTAATAAGATCAGTTATTAGTAAGATTGCAACCTCGGTACAATGCAATACTAAACTCCAATTATACGTAATAATCTTTCGTATAATTTTTAAACGCCGATGCAGATATATTAATTTCTAGAACGAAGACTCAATTAGTGCCCAGCAAATAACTATTATGTATTAGTTCTTGATTAAACTCGGCCAATCATATGCATAATATTAAATATCTACACACAGGAGGGCCTGCACTGCAATTTTAGTCGAATATAATAAATTAATCGCGCAAAACTTCGTTGGGTATTCATAACCACCCACTGCTCCTCCCACCCAACCCTTCATATTGCAAGTCTTAGGTATCGCCGCCAAGCTTCACCTGCTTCAGGTACGTTTCGTTTAGGGTTTTCTTTCCAATCTGTAATTTCACTTGAAAAAAAAAGGATTTGCACAAGTTCATAAGAATACCTGCTTATGTATATGTGCACAACTCATTGAAATCAGCTATCACTTGTTTGTGTTATTGTGTTAGACAATTTCAGTCTGCAGTGTTTGCAATTGCGAGCCAATAGTGACAGTTTGTTTTTCCCCCTTCGATATTGTTTCTGTACTTTTGCTTGTATGTACTATTTCATCAAAGTATGCATGCTCAAGATGCGTATTCAATTTCCCGCTGAATTAGTCTTCCCGAAGATTTGAACCGCGTAAATGAATAAATACAGAATACACGAGTTCTTGGGTACTTTGAACCGCATTATGTTTGTGTCACTGTGACAATGCATAACTATGTTATGATCCTTCCGGTTTTTTTTTTTCTTCTTCTTTGTTTTTTTTTTATTCTGCATTCTTATTTTCTTTTCTTTTTTTTTCCATATATATTTTGTTTGTATATGCACATACATATATATATATATGTGTGTGTGTGTGTGTGTGCGTGTGTGTGTGTGTGTGTGGGTCTGTGTGTGTGTGTGTGTATGTGCGTTTGTGTGTGTGTATGTGATTCAATATGAACTTATTAAAGAACTGATGTGGTTGCCATTTGTATACACAGCCTACATTCTATGATCAAACATTAGCAGTTAAGGCCTCAGCATTGGAATCAGTATGAATTTCTTCAAAGTTATCGTATCCAGTGATCCAGAAAATGACAGACTGGTAAGCTTATCTATAAAGCTCCTAATGCCAGTATATGACTAAGTTCGATAATAGTTATTAACTACATGTTCTGCATACAAGGAACTTAACAATATTATTTCAAGCAAACAATCTAATCAACCGTTGTTCCGCTTGCAGTCCTTGCCTCGTATCTTTGTTGATGTATACAAGAAAGATGTTGGAAATATTGTCCAGCTACGAACTCCCTCCGGAGCAATCTTTGACACGACGATTCTTGCAGGCAACAATGAACTGTATCTTAGCAATGGGTGGAAAACTCTGGTCAAATGCAACTCAATCAGTTTGGGATATTTTGTCTTCTTCAAATTTAGAGCGAATCTGAGCTATGATATAAGGATAATGGATCCCACGTGCACCGAAATCACTTACCACAGTATTGTTAAGCAGGAAAGCAACGCTACTACTGGCATTCAAGAAATAGCACCTCGCTTCTTCAAGCTTTACGATCCATTTAACAAGAAAGATACCACCCTGGTAACAATGTCGGGCAATTTGTGTATATGTTCTCCTTAATTAAAATTTATTGATTAGCTACCTCTGTTGGATAACCATTTTCTTTGTGCAGCGGATCCCTCCAAAGTATGTTGCTCGTCACTACGACAGCATCGCACCCATTGTTCGCCTACATGTGCCCAACGGGGCATCGTGGAATATCTGCATCGATCAAGTAGATAATGAGCATTACTTTGGCATGGGATGGCTTCAATTTGTCAGTGCTTATCGCATCCCTCCTAAGGCTGTACTTATGTTCAAATATGAGCGCAATTTGAATTTCAAGATTCGTATCATGGATGAATCTGCTGTGGAAATCAACTACGGGCTCAATTCTTCTGTCTTTCGAATAGGTCCACAGGAAAATCATGCTCTTGCTCGTGCGCAAGCTCACAACACTGAAGTGCCATTCTATGCATTCCGCATCATTCATTCTTACACTACGAGAAAGGGCGGAGTTGTAAGTACTTAATTTCTAATTCCTTGAGACATTTGTATTGATGTATGATATCAACAGGTTATTTTAAATTGTGCAGAACATTTCTACATATTTTGTACGAGAATACTTGACTGGCACCCCGAAGAAAGTGTGGCTAGAAACATCGGATAATGGCTACATGAGATGGGAAACAACATGTGGTTTCACGCACGCAGGAAATCCTTTCCACCGTCGTCTTGCTTGGTTTAAATACGTGATGCATTCTCAGCTAGCGCTTAATGATGCATGCGTGATTGAATTGGTTGATCCCAGTATTCCAATGTTTCGGGCAACAGTCTACCGCCAGTAATTTCTCATGCGTAGCAATCATCTGTAATATCTGTGTATGCTCTTTGTTATGTTATTCGTCGTTTTTTTTCTTTTTGCAGAACTGCATTGCTAATGTAATCAGAACAAAGCTAACAGTTGCCTGTTTTAATAGGCTTTTGTGAACAGATGTTTCATACATGTGTCGTACACATCATCTGATTTGGTAAAACTTGATGTCGATCATATATGCAAACTCAATTTATGCTAAGGTCTATTTTTTGACGAGTGTTGCTCCGTTGGTAATTTCACCACACCTAAATTTCTCCGAGATATATAGTATGGTGAGTTGTTTGTTTAATTGTGGTCAGTTTTAGGCTATCGTCATTGTTTACGCATTGTGATATTTATACATAGTATTTAACGACACCTATGTATCTGATTAAATATTATGTACTTTTCTATCATTCAATTGGTAATGCACAATGAAATTATCGGTAATCTACTATTTATTGTATCATAAAGTACAGCAGATATGCTTTTGTATAGTAGATGTTCAAAGGGAATACAATCACAGTCTTAATACCGTGCGTCTATGTTCATATCATATCTGTAATAGCATCCATTCCATATTACAGGAAAAAATAAACAGTTACATGAAATATACTTTCCATAATATACATTGGATTGTATTGAATTCTAAACATCTGATAATCCAAGATACAGCAGTACTCTTGTTCATATTTTTTCTCATGTAATTCGTATTTTGTGCATTTTCGTGGTATATTATTATGCAACGACCATCAATAACTTTCCATAATGAAACCAACCAAAGCAAACATCCTTAATATGAATTTCAAAATTTACAATAGCCATTCATACCCAAGTAATAGATTTATAATTTAAATTATGCGACATATTACAAATAAGATATAACAATTAATTTATTTTCTACGCTTCTTCTTTGAGATTTTTTCATTAACATCGTCGGCTTTACTTTTCAATCGTTCCTGTCGCTCTGCTCTGGCTTTACGTCCTGCCTCCCTCTGTCGGCGAAACATAGCTAAAATAGCTTTCTTATTTCTTTCGTAGGATCTTGCCGTATCACTGTCGCATGCCTCGTCTTCGTCGTCGTTTCCTGAGTAAACTGTAGTTTCAGATCCTTTGCCAACAACATAATCGTGCTGATGCCATGTTTCCGATTCATCTTCGCTATCACTCTCACTACTTTCCGTGCTTACAGTATACTTCGGCTTCTTCCGCTTTTTGACTTCATTGTGTCGCTTCCTCTTGCTACTCGATTTGTTTTCCGCAATTTCTGGAGACCTACTTGCACCGTCCTCTTTCTTGTCCATATCTATTCTGATATAATCTTTTCGAAAGCTTTAGGAATGTTTTTATAGCAACAGCATCATAATGGAAGATGAAGAGCCCACTGACTGTTTTAATCTCCACCCACTGTATGCATTGCATAGATCCCTTTTTCAATGTTGTATTTATTGTTCCATGTATATAGATACAATTTCCCACCAGAGGTTGCATTAAAGAGTTACACGGTATTATATAATATATCAAAGATAGCTGCATCAGTTTCAAAATACAGTGTATCTGTATATTTCTCGTTTGTATATCAAATAAAAACAAAAAAAAATAAAGCTCTGATCGATTAATACTCCGTGCTGATACTGTCCGCAAACGATACAATCCAAATTGCTATTGTTACTTTCTATAACCATTTATAAAACCATTACCAATTCAGAAAATCATAATACAAAAACACCCAGCCATCGTCATCTTCGCTCTCATCAGAGTATAATGTTGTCCCCGACCCTTTACCGAAATGTAGTCACTTCAACAAGTACTTTCTTCTTCGAATATATCCTTCATCGCACTTGCATTTTCTTCTTCTGTATCAGTTGCTTTGCTAACCTCCTCAGAACTGCCTTCTTGTTGTTGTTCTTGGTATTCATCGTTGCTCGATGCTATCTGAAGTTGTGTCGACTGATTGTTGTCTGCCATGCGATATAATGCTCTTCCTGGTGCAGCTGGACGCAATAACATGTTAAACCAAATAAACACTTGTAAAAATAATAATAATAATAATAATAATAATAATAATAATAATAATAATAATAATAATAATAATAATAAAAAAAAGAGGAGCATAAAAAAAAAGGGAAACATAAAAAAAAAATATATATATACATTGACACAATATAGTCACTAATTCGCTGTATTACTCTTCGGCTTGGTAATCAACTTCAGTTGGCACACAGCATTATCTTGAACAGCCTGTTGGTAGAGATACTCCAGTTGCGACTCATCGCATTTATGCAGCCAGTACAGTCATTTTGTGACATCTCGTCTAGCCGATCACGTAAGCGTATACCAATACATATCGTAAATGGGGTGTAGTTCTGCAATTACGGCATTTTACGCACATTAGATGAAGTTGTCGTATGTTCAACTGTGTTGATACTGTTACCAACTGAAATATTAACTGTCATACGTTTATAGTTACAAATGCACACGAAATGTACTCCAATGCCACTTCATTCATATCCAAATCATGTGTATAAATGTAGACACAATTACACGCATCCAAATTTATACACGTGATCAGAATACGTGAGCACCAGAAGACACGGCAACATATCCAAGTGCTACTATCGAAATGCGTGCCATAATTTGTTAGCTATAAAACTACATCTATCTCCCCCTCCATACAACCCAACGTCACACCACCACAACAACCAGCTAGACAAAACTGGAAAAATTAACAATCGCTGCCTTCGATGTCAACACCAAAGGAGGAGTCGTCAGACTCATCTGCTACGTCCCGAACTTTACTCAGTGCAACAACTTTCCGGGGTGAAATCCCTCCTAGGAGTGTGCCTAACTTGCAAAGTAAGTACTAATACATTTAATCATGTTAATCACTGATAACATAAATGTGCACGTGTTTTATGATTTGTGGTGTAATTCTGTGCATAATATATGATTGACATAGGGATTGCCAGAATAAGTGTGTACGGCTTTGCAGCTTCTGCAACAAGCAGTGGTGGTATCGGTGCAGTTTGCCGAGACAACGAAGATAACTGGTTGCTTGGTTTCATAGGAAAATTAGATGCAACAAATAAACTGGAGAGTGAACTTTGGGCAATCTATCACGGCATTCACTTAGCTTATGATAAAAACTGGAGTAACATAGAAATACAGACTTCATGCTACAAAGCAATAAAGATATTCCATTTTGTCAGAGATTTTCCTGCAGGTATGAGAAATCAAATCAACCGGGGGCATATTCTGCTGCGAGACATGCACATAGCCCTAAATCATATTGGCTACTTAGAAAATAGCGTCGCCAAACAGCTTGCAAGTATGGGGGCACAGCAATCAGATGAATGCAAAATTCTGTATGAAGCCCCAGAAATGATACAGGATTTGATTACAGAAGACAAGTTAGAAGCGTGTAGTCGTTATATGTCACCGAGTGATACGGATTAACTACATAATTCCAGCTATTTGTATCATAGCTTGAATAAATGTTCATCGTCTGGTTGTTTGGCAATTCGAAATTCCTGTGTCTGATGCTGCTTATTTATATTGTTACAGCCACATGTATAATCAAGCGGTAAAGTCCGCTATGCTTAAAACATCAAATTGACCAAATGCATAACCTGATTAGTAACCTATATAGGTAAGACAGGGTACTAGCACATAAGTCCGTGTAGCCTTGCAAGCACGTAGCCGCAATAATTTGTAGACATGATCAGTCCAAACAAATTCAAAAGATATGTGAATATTCGCACAATGCTTCTTTTCCCAGATCACA
This sequence comes from Linanthus parryae, assembly GCA_023055425.1. NCBI lineage: Eukaryota > Viridiplantae > Streptophyta > Magnoliopsida > Ericales > Polemoniaceae > Linanthus > Linanthus parryae. The sequence continues at coordinate 3,111,201 of JALGPY010000029.1, forward strand.
TTCCACTAACTATTACATTCAAGATTCATACTGGCTTTATATAAAAAACTGTACCGCATTATTTGCTATCTTATCGAAATCCAAATACGATCCAACAGTATCCGCTGTACTGCTTCCAGGACTGGTCCCTACTACCGTGCGTTAAATATATTATATGATGCTCCTCAAATAGTACGCAACTTAATACTTGAGGACCAGTTGTATACTCGTTGGTTTGAATCATGTAATTAATAATTCGTATCATTACATGCTTCATCTAATATCCTTCGATTGCTGTATTACTTGTGCACTGAATGCATTACATTGATAATGTCCTCCGTCCATATACCTAATTTTAAGGTTTTTTTTAGCAATATCTCATTTTAATTTCGATGTTGATCAAACAACCAACTTCTTTAACTTTCACGTAAGTGGGTTGTTGTTTAACCTCTTCACGTGTCACGTAATGCTCCAGAACCACCCAAAAATAGCTTATTGCCCTACTCATACAGTCGTATTCATACATTCATAGGGAAAACTCGATAACTTGGTTCTATAATTGTAATTGTGAAAATGCAAATGCCACTTACACCCCTTATGTGTATAGTTGACTGGGAGGAGAATCGAACCTGTGTAGTGGGATTTGCAAACTACAACAACTACTACCGCCAACAATAAGCTAATGCAGTGGTCATATATATGGCACACAAGTTGTGCATTCATTCATACCAATAGATTAATTCTAGCTTTGAACAGCTATACAACATATGTGTATAATGTATTATCACGATAACACACTTGTTATATGTAATATATCGATTACCTTTTCCCTCATTGGTTTTCACTAAATCAAAATCTTTTCTCACACAATGGCTATCTTCCCAAGTAGACTAGGTATGCGTGCCAGTTAGTTAACGAATCAAACATGCTGAGCCTGACACTTTCAGCACAAGCATCAAAAGTTGCTATTCAACTTTAGAAGCATACCGACACCACATGCAAGCTTAGGAAATTTGCATCCAACATACAACTTACACAGTTGACACATAACAGTATTATGGCGACACTACATAGGCCTGCAAATTCAGATCACACACAACTTGTGATAAGCTTGACTCTAATTAATAGTTTATAACTATGTATATCCATCTAAAAATAAGCTCAGTATAACATACTGATACATTTGAGCTACTAACAACTGATCAATTATACCAAACTCATCTCATTGTCAGTTTCCCCATGAAATAGAAATGTGTGCCAACAAATGGATAACTTAACTATGCAAAACTGACAATTGCAGTGCAATGATGATGAAACACTCTGAATGCTTTATCGCCTAGCATGCTCACATGCATTCTAAACATATGCCTATCTACCATGCAACCCAAACACTTGGCATACAACAATATTGCACCCACACACTTGGCACAAACAATACCATACCAACTTTAACCATCTGTAAAACTACACCGCGGTCATTTCACAAACCATAACATTGATGATACTACAGTATCTATCGGTGTAATACAGTAATATCCTGTTGTTGGTAAATTGACAACTAGCAAATTACACAACATGATTAAATATGTATAGAAATACACCTCCTTCACTAATTTCTAGCTATCGGCATGGATACGAAACAATCTTCGAATCCCCGACTGACAATACATATGATTTTTGCTAATAAGAGCACATTACCCCACATCATATTCTTAATATACTTCCTAAACAATTTCCCACCTACCAGTTATGCACTATATAAACCATTAGCTCCCCAAACGAGACACGCATCCAGTACCATTAAACGCATCCTATGTTCCAACAATTCCACCGCCAACATTCAATCGCCAGACCGAACATCATGACACCATCCACGATTGCAGAACTTCAATCGTCATTGGTATCATTACTTCGCACAATACTGTTGTCATATTACTTTCCAAAATCAGATCATGTAAGCTCTTACTTCACAACAATGCGATATTAAATTGAATCACTGCCACATTCTTCTCAGGAAGCATACAATGAAGCTTGGATAAGAGTCTGCATTCGTATCATCCCAACCACACAGCAGGGATGGTTCGATGCATGTGATATGTGCCAGCGAGAGCGTATTCATTCAATCTGTCACACTTGCAAGAGCTCTCAATCTAACACTACTCCCAGGTTAACCAGCTATAACACATGCAAATTCACATTACAAGATGTTTATATCAATATTTTACATACAAATATTTATTTCGATACAGATGCCGTCTCATTGTTGAGCTCAAAGATGAAACCGGTATATTGAATGTTACGTTGTTTGGGCAAGCTGGAGAAACTGTGCTTAACACAACATCTGCAACCTTGGCACGAATGACGCTAGAGGTATCAATATAGTACCTACAAATAATACATCATATAACTACATAATACAACATCCATAACATATTTACAATGAAATTTGTGCCTCACTTCAATGTTATAATGTAACACCAGGAATGCCAGTCTCTCATCATCAATGTCAACACAAACAATGCATCAAGACCTTTCTATGTGCGTGTTGTGAAGGGCATACACCAAACCAATCGCAGCATATTTAGGTGGGTGGTCCGCCAGGTTGAGATTGCATGAATGTGACGACGCAATGGCAATAATAATGAATAAGATCCAGTGATGCATCTGTATCGAAATAAATTTCTCTCATTACGTACTTTGTTATATTTCATTTCCCTTTGTTGTACGATATGTGGTGCAGTACCATGTTTCCCTGTGGCTTTGTTGCATTAAATAAAATTTTGTTATATTTTCTACTCTGCCATTATTGTTGATACTGCATAGTGTACAAACTCCTATAATTGACTAAAAGCACGACAGCACAGACAGACAAGGATTACTTATTCCATATCTACTCCGGCTATAACCCAATCCCAACTATATCGACCATATAATTATATGTCTACCGTTATGCTAAACAAGAGGATAAGAACATGCATATATCACTAAATTATATTGACACTATAACCAACAGCACCGCAATTAACATTCGTATATCATTTCATCCCAACTTTGCTGAGCATGTTTCGTTTCATCGACATGTGGCGGCCTCGGTGTATGCAACACATTGTAATGCGTGCCATTCTATCACGTGCACCATAGTTCAACTAACTAAGTAGAGCAGGCATGCTATATAAGCAGTACCTCCAGAATCTAGACTGTCATCAACATACAGCATTGGTGCGACGGCTTTCAATGGAAGTCAGCAACATATCAGCCGTTAGGGCAACTTTGGTGAGTTATTTCTTCCATTTAGTTATCTTGTCCACAGCATAACAATTGCAAAAAGCTAACACCTATTTAATTATACATGACAGCCCTTATACAGAGAAACATGGATTAAGGTATCAATAACTGCAATACCAACAACCCAGCAGCCATGGTTCAATGCATGCCGAAACTGCAAAAATGAGTGCTTCGGACAGATCTGCAATAAATGCGGCAATGCTACCCAGGATGCAATCATATGGTTAGATAACTATTCAGCGTACAATATGTGCAACAATTCTTCTACTGTATACTACATTTGTTCTTTACATGAAATATATGCAAACTAACAACCACACAACCCTTCGATACAGTGGCCGCCTCTATGTCGAGTTACAGGATGACACTGGGATAATGGATGCCACAATATTTGGGCTACCTGTTGAAACTGTCTTAGACAACACCCTTGTCACAATGTCAACAATGTCTGAACAGGTATTCTTATCATTTAAAATAGGCAATATATACACTCCATAACAACACCAACTACAATTTCATATTCAGGAACAACAAAATCTCCTACTAGCCGCAAATGCAAGAGGCACATCACAGAAATTCTACGTCCGCATACTCAGATGCACACAAAACAGGAACCCAAGATTAACAAGGTGGGTCGTTCGCCGAGTTCGAAGAGCAGACTAAACAATTATAAGAACCATTGCTGAAGGCAAATATGGTACAGGCTTTTATTGATGCCATGCATGTTGACTGCTAATGTACTTTCCTTGCTGCAATGCTGCAATATCAAGTGTCTACCTTCCTGCTGTTCGAATGTAATATTCACAAGTTTTAAACTATTCATGTTATAAAGAAGCTACTATCAGCTATGAATCCGATTACTCTGAATATAATGTACCTACAAATCTTAAGACTATTTACAGTGACCCGCAATGACAACCACATTTCTCCGCTCATCCGACAAGCAGACGTCCAAAGGGTGTTGGCAGATGGATCTAACATTCGTAACAATGTCACAGGACAACTAATCAAAACTTGTGTAGACGTGTGGGTTACCAAAGCGTCTATCAAGTAAAATTTCATTCCAGATATCACAACAGGCAATCCTTGATGTCAAGCCAGCTAGGTTCACAACGTACTCAGACTTAAAGCAATCAACTTCAAGATTAGGGTAAGCATATCCAGTGAAAATGATAATCAATGTTCTCTCATATACAAAAGGCACAACCATTGATTGCAGTAGCTTTAATAAGGTTTCTTCATTCTTGCATAAGCTGCCATCCCCGTTTGATAATACAAACTCCACAAAACACAAATCATGTATTGCCCTCATGTCCTTCGTTAGATGCAATAAACGCAAACAAATTCAGAGATGTGAATCAATCATGCTGTTACATTTGCATTCTTCATTCGTTGCGCGCATCATGACAGGGAGTTTCACATGCACTTCTGGAGAGTATTGCCGGCATGTTTTTAATCAAATAACACCCTGACACAATGCACATACAAGAATGCCTCCTCCGAATTATATAACAACAGCAACAGGAAAAACACCGAAACCATACACTAGAACCTCTCACTAGAATCAATACAGGGTATAGTTAGCAAGGTATAATAAATCGTTCTAACCAAACATGGAATCATCACAAATCAACATTGCATTGACAGACAAAACATAACCCCAGATGCTTCCCCAACTTTCCAATGGTCGATGTGTTCTTCAACATATGGTGGCAATGAATAACCATCAGTGGTTACAACTAACATCATTCTTTCAATAAAATGGATTGATTATCCACTAATTACTTATCATCGATACGCATCTTATACATTTTCCACATCACATTCAACTGGTTTCCCCAACTACCAATTCGGCTTAATTACTGATAATTTTTCCGAATGATATTGCTCTGAAAAAAATGTATCATACCATGCTGTGAAGAATTTATCATTTAATTATGTACATGGATAAATAAGTAGTTTGCTGGTATTCTTGAACTGCGTGCCATCGTATGCAAATTTTTTACAGATGACATTACCACCCACACCAGCTGATTTGAGTGTTACAGCATGTCTCAGTTTCAATGCGAAACAAATATCTAATAATAATAAAAAAAAAGAACACAAACAAAAAGAGCAAAGAAAAAGCATTTAGCACAGAACATTATATAACTATATTACATATAGCTCAGGTATCCACCAACCCTTGCAACAAATGTTACTATAAATACTATCATACAAATCAACTATACCTCATACTGCACAACAACCAGGCATTGTCCCATAAGCTTCGTTTGCACCTTGCAAGAAGAATTCATCCAAGCCTCAAAGTTTGTATTGTGTTCAAACATACAAACAAGAAATGAAACTCTGTGCAATAGTCGATCTGCCAACATTACCGGTGAGAATTTTCTTCACTAATGAACAATCATTGTCAGCTTAGTAATGCAGCTTTCCCAACAGTTTCACTTTAGATTGTATGCTTCTTATGAGTAACTGCAGGCTACAGTACGCGAAATTTGGGTACAAGCCACCGTTCACGCTTTACCGACAAATCAGCAAGCATGGTATTACGCATGCAAGTTGTGCAATCGTGTTGCAAATCGTTATCCAAACAACAGATTCCAATGCTCTGCTTGCCAAAATAATGATTGTGATGCTATACCGTGGTATATAATGACACTAACAAGCATTACGTCATAGACTGTATCAACCTAATTTTACACAACATCAATTTAACACCTTTTTTAAAGAGGATACGAAATCTAACTGCCAAATGTTGTTTTTTGCTTGTTTCTCCCCAGGGGACGTATAACCGTGCAACTTCATGACGGTAGTGCTGAACTCCAGGTACGCATCTTCGGACAGTCAGGTGACACTGTATTGGGGATAAATGCAACAACCATGTCATCAATGTCGGCTGAGGTATGAAACAAAATTTCTCAATCTAAAATTATACTCCATACCCAGTTAGCTCATTATATTTGCCACTGTGATTGTTTCAAGGAACAACAAAGCGTGCTTGAGACCGTGAACACGAACAGCGGCACAAGAAGATTTTACTTCCTCCTTTCCCGATGCACCAATGGAAATGTGTTTCCAATAAATGGTTGGATTGTACGCTATGTAGTTGAATCTTGATGCACGCTTACACATAAAAACATAACCCCATCGACAAACTAATTAAGATAATATGCCATTATCGTCTTGTATGTTATTGTAATCAACGCTTTGTTATCAGTGGATGTCCACGTAATATTGTAATTCAGTCTGCATAATACGAAGTCCCTACTACATTTCAAATAATTCAACGCTACCTCCATTGACCAGATACTGGTACAGCATGTATAATGCAGCAGATACACCGAATGTATAAGTAATGCCAGAATACTTCTGGACAAATACCACAACAACAGAACTGCCGATACCAACTAATCACGTCACTAATCCATAATTCCATATTACGCATCGTACCAATAATCTGCCATATGTACTTGCGATTTAATTTTCGACAATTACAGTTGATAGACGAATAAAAATCCAATCCCTGATTTTAACGGCGATGTCTATGGCCAGCTACAAGATGAAACTCAAATCATAAATGCAATAATATTTCGGATAGCTATTGAAATTGTATTAGATCACGCTCTTGTGACAATGTGAACAATAACTGAACGTATACCATTACGGGGAGAAATTCTGGCTTCTAAAAACAATCAACATCATTATTTAGTTAGTGAATTCCATGTCCACTGGTCAAGCCTAAAAAAGAATCTTTGTAAGTACCTAAAAAAGGAACAATTTCTGGTCATAATATCCAAACTTTACTATATATATATATATATATATATATTTTTTTTTCCCCCCCATCCCATATCGAGTTTCCTATGGTCAGCGAACACCGCTACGCTTTCATCTAATGCAGATGGTTGCTTCCAACAATTATCCGATGTATGCCTATTAAAGAAAGCAACTGGATTCTTGTGTTTCATTTTATTGCCACACATCTACATGCTATTTACGGTATTAGTCCAATCAAATAGAATGAACACACAGTGTTAATTCGTTCCTTCGTCGCTCATTGTTTGCCAATATAATATCTGTGTCAATCTATGAATAACATAATCTAATACATCATTCTAAACGAGTATTAAATTATGAAAAAAATAAAAGCTGCATTGATTCGCAAAATATAGACCAGGATGACATTAGTTCATAACTCCATTACAAAGTAAACATTACCAAGCTCAACATTACTGCTCATAAGGCATATTACAATTCACCATAAAATAACACACACAGAACTCTATACTTTTGGTTTCTTTTTGCACGACTCTTGAGCATCTTCGTCGGTCTTCTTTCTCTTGCCGCCCTTCTCTGATGTCGCATTCAGTGGAAGAATTGATCTCTTCATCTGCAAATCTTCGCTACCTTTGGCTGTCACTTTTTGCTTCTTCTTCCTACTTGAACTGGAAGAACGAGAGCCAGAACCCTTCAGCTTCAGCGGATATGACGAGGCCGTGTCAATACCCCATAAGTCAACTTCTTCCTCCGTGTCTGAGTACACTGTAGTGTCCGATCCCTTCCCGACAACATAACCATGTTCGGTCCAACTCTCCCACTCAGACTCTCCCTCTGTGAATTCTTCCTCGCTCTGATATTTCTTGCTTCTCCTCATCTTCTTTTTGCTCTCCTTCTTAGCAGTCTTCCTCCAATTGTCATCGGTATTTTCCTTAGGAGAATCCATTGCATCACAGTATGTTGTCAATTAGGCCAACTGCTTGTGATTTTATACCACAAGTAAGGAAGGAAGTCAAAAGACCGTATCAAGTGATCATGACCTTTGATTAAACAGCTTAACATGATTACTCAGACAGACACCTCTTCAATAAATGTAATCTGCAATACAGGCTTCAATACACATCAGGCAATGCATTTACATTATGAAACCTAAAGCAGAAGCGGAGATATAATGACTGATTGGGGGAAATAATAGGCATTGACAATGCACTAGGTTGTGCATGTACTGGTAATATATAGCACCTGTTCATGTCATGATTACATTAAACTGATTGACATGCATATTCAAATAAACACATCACCAATAAATGCAATCTGCAATACAAGTCAATCAAGCACCATCTACTGCAAAGCCTACTTAACTTAAGAAAACATCAATACGCATCAAGCAATGCATCCACATGATGAAACCTAGGGCAGAAGGAAACTAACAATGGTTCATTGGGGAAGACAATAGGCGTTGACATGAACTGGTGATACATAGCATCTGTCCATGTTATTTTAATAAACTGATTGGCGTGCATATTCAAACAAACAAATCTCCAATAAACGCAATCTGCAGGACAGGTGAATCAAGCAGAAGATTCATCAGATCTCACTCAATCTACTCAAGAAATCTTCAATTTATGTCAAACAGTGCATCTAAATGATGAAACCCAAATCAGAAGGAGATAAATGTTAGGTGGTTGCAAAAGGTGGCAAGCATTGACCTTGGATAGGGTTAATAAATTATAAATATGACGAATTCCTAACTTTTGTTTTCGAAGCAATGACAAAGTTTGTCAATCTTTCTTATTATCAGGCTGTAACTACGTAATACATGTATTCTGCATCTAAGATTGCTTGCTGTTACTGCACATCAAGCAACGAATTAGGATTTCGTTATGCAATTGTAAACCATATCTCGTACTTCCAATCTCATGAATAAACAATTTACTGTCTACAAATTTTATTACCTTAAATGCACATAAAAAAATGACAATTGCCATCAACGAATCCAATTACTACCAGTGTGGTGCACCAACATATGTATCGTGCAACCATAATGTTGTTCTAGAACATCATACTCAAAATATGCTACCAAAATTACATAAATATCGATTACAATGACAGTGAGACGATAACAAAGTTCAAGGCAGAAAAACAACGCCCAATAAAATAACAGCAAAACGCAGTATAAAATAATTATGCAGTTGCAAATGTATATCTCTGCCCATCAGACAAGCAAACATGCCAAGGCCACACCGCGCGCAACGCGCGCGGGGTGGAACCTAGTTCCTATGAGATTCCGCTTATAAGCAGTAATCTGTAACATGTAACTAATAAAATATTGATGTACTATTTATGTATTTATCAAAAAATATTAAATATAATGACAAATGTAAATAATTTGTAACTGTGGTGATAATATTCCATTTGGGAAATTTGCATTTCTGTAAATATTAATTACTATACTGTAAATAACATACCTCAAATAATATATTCATAACACAATGAATATTTTATTTAATTATCGAGTTTTAATTTTCATATAATGTTAAATGTACTGACATTTGTAAAGAATATTGTAATCGTGCTGATGACTTTCTATGAGAAACTTTTTATTTCTAAAAGTATTAGTAACTATGTTTTACAAATTATTTTGAATTCTTAAGTAAAAAAAGTAATGTTATTGATGATACACTTAAAAAGGAATATTTAAATCTCATTTTTTTATTTTTTTACTCCGAAAAATAGATTGGAAATGGCAACACCCCAAACTAGAGGTACAATAAGTGAACTAAAATTTGAAAACTACATTCGAGTTTTTTGGATGTTGAATGATACATTTTATACGAAAAATTTTGGAACAGCAAAACGCTCTAGTTGAAAAGAGTGTTCTATTGATTTACATCACTATTGGATCATCTATAAACCATATGAAACGAGTGAAATTGCACATGCTGAAGGCAAAATTGGGATAGGTGTCTTGCATCAAACTCTTATAAATGGACTAACTCGTATATTGTACTAGTATATTTATTTACATTATTTTTCTCTTTACCTGGCAATTGAAAGTCGACATTCAAAAACCATTCGTTATCGAATGTTCAATCACTAATACAATTCAAATTAAGATGTTATGAAATATGATGATTAGTCATTAAGAGTTTACAAAAATGGTGTATAATGAAAACATATATATATACATATCTATTAAAATGTATTATTTTTTTTCAATTTGTTATTGTTTTTAAGTTGTTTTATCAATAAATAATTGTAATAATTAAAGATAGTAATAATAAATAATATTAAGTTATGTAATATAATGTAATTAAATTAATTCATTGATTATGATATTAATCCCGATTTCTTGTTTTCTTCTTGTCTAAATGTATGTCTGAGAGTGCGTGTGGGGGATCGTTGAGAAATTTAAACAAAAGACTAGATTATGGTTCAAAAATTTCACATTTTCAATATATTTTCATACTTTATCCCCTCAAGAAGTCATACGTATGTAATTTAAATTTTGTTAAAATATCAACCGTTATTTTTGAAGATTAAACCAAAAATATTATTAAGCTAAATCAATAAAACTTAAACATGTTTTTTTATTATTTTACCCATCACTAATTAAGATTGCCAAAAAAAAATTATCAATGCTATTCCATATATACCTTTTTACTACTTTTTTAGATAACAAACTTTACTTTTTTGATAGATAAGTTTCAATTAAAATAATATATGAATTGCATTAACATAATAATGTAAGTGTGTGTTACTTTTTGATTAACCGTAAAACAAATTAAAAATCAAATTGTGACAATACTTTTTTAAATATCATAATCATACTACGCTTTTTTAGGAAAAAGATTTTTCATGAACCTGGAATAGTCAAATTACTCTGAGTCACCGTGAGTTGTGTCAATCTCCACACCGTGAGTTGTGTCGATCGGTGAACTTGCAGCTTCCAAAGAATCTTCCAGAACGATGTTCTCGCTACACTTGATTGGCCCTTCGCATTCACCTCCTCGCTCCGACCTACCTCTTCCGCTAGGTAATATCCCGAGCGAACCATATAGCTTCCAAACTTATCAAAAAACCAGCAGCACTCATCATCTTGCCGAGTGATTGGAACGATAATTTTTGTAATGGTGTTACAATCGGCCGTATTCAGTACCGAAGCCAACTTATTCGGGTCCCAAGCTCTTTCGCCATCCTTAAACAACTTCGCTACATTAATGTGAAAATTGTTTGGGTTCAAAGAACTGACCTTAAAACTTGATGGACGAGGGACCCATCGATCACCAAAAACGTTTATAGAACGTCCACCCCCTATCAGTACGTATGCTCCGTGATCAAGAACTCGTATTCCTTCCAAAACAGCCCGCCAAATCTGAGACGGATTATGCCCAATCTCATCCCCAAAGAAGTCAGAGTTCGCGAAGTATTTAGCATTTAAAAGTCGAATTAAGAGTGATTCTGGCTTCACTAGGATCCTCCACCCTTGTTTGGCCAAAAGAGCGCGATTAAAAGAATGAATGTCACGGAAGCCCATTCCCCCATCGACTTTAGACCTTTTCACCCGGTCTCAAGCAAGCCAACAAATACCTTTTTTATCCTCGTTACACTTCCACCAAAAAGTTCAGATAAGACTTTCTATTTGTGCGCATAATTGCTTCAGAAATAAGAAACAAGACATCGCGTAGCTCGGAATCGTTTGCACCACATCCTTAATCAGAATTTCCTTACCAGGGATTGACAAGAATTTCTGGTTCCAACCATTCACCCGTGCACTTATACAATCCAGAACTCCAGCAAATGTAACCATCTTTGCCTGACCTAGTTTTGTTGGCAGCCCCACATACTTCTCGAACATGACTAGTTGAACTCCTATAACCTGGAAAAGGTGCGCCTGAGTCAGTTGAGGCTCATTTTTGGAGAACATAGCTGCAGATTTCTCTAAATTAATATTTTATCCCGATGCAGCCTCGTAATACGGGAGAATTTGTCTCAACAAACCAATTTCACCCTCATCAGCTTTTGTGAAGAAAATACTGTCATTCGCAAACAAGAGATGAGATATCAGTGGTCCTACACGACACGCCTTCATTGGCGTGATTAGATGATTCGAACTAGCGGCTAACAGTGAGTGTGAAATGCCTTCAGTACATAACATGAATAGGTATGGTGACAGCAGGCAGCCTTGTCGCAAGTCGCTGTGCTGTATAAGATCACCCACTACAGCCCCATTACGCACAAACGAATAACGCACTGAAGTTACACAACTCATGATTAGGGAAACCAACATCTCCCCAAAACCAATCCTGAGCAAACTGCACGAAGATAGTTCCATTCAACACTATCATAAGCCTTACTCATGCCAGCTTTAAAGGCCATCATACCCTTTTTTCCTTTCATCCGACTATCCATAGTGTGCAGGAGTTCATACACGAAAATTACATTATCAATTATCATCCGGACTGGGACAAAAGCACTTTGATTCTGAGAAATCAGGGAATCCATGATTGACTTCAGGCGATTTGCAATAGATTTTGAAACGAGCTTATACACCACCATACAAAGGCTTATATGGCAAAAATCTGACGGTTTAAGAGGCCGTTTAGTCTTAGGAATTAACACAATTAGAGTCTTATTAAGGGAATTTACCTCCGCTCCCCCGTTAAGAATTCCGAGACAACTGGCTGTGACATATTCCCCTACGATTGGCCAGAACTTCTGGAAGAACAACGGGGGAAATCCATCTATACCTGGAGCAGAGTGCGGTCTCATATGCTGTGACGCGTTCCAAACATCTGCTGCTGTAATACGGTCATCCAACAATGCTGATTGTTCAGGAGAGAGGATTCGGGGAATAGCATCAACAACCCTGTTAATCGTAGTGATTGGAGGGTTGGTCGTAGCAAACAGGTTCTCGAACTAATCATTCAGGATATTCTCCACGTCGTCATCTCATTCTCTCCACACACCATGGGTATCTTCTTACCCTGAAATAGTGTTTTGGATCCGCCTCGCCGAAGGCTTTTGGTGGAAAAAGCGAGTGTTCCCGTCCCCCAGGCGTAGCCACAGAATTCTAGAGCACTGGAACCACAATTCTTCTTCAGCCTTGAGCAATCTGTTATACTCCCCTCGCAGATCTTGGACAGCTTGCAACACCTCGGATGTTTGCTTCTGTGCGGCCAGATTGGCAAGGCCGGATCTCATTTATTGTAGATTGCGTCGGACACCACCGACCTCTTTCGAGCTCCAAACCCGAAAGTTTTGTGCGGTAGTCTTTAGCTTTGCTCTGAGATCTCGCGCTGAGGAGCCCCAACTGTCTTGTAAGTTGCGTTCTAACCCACTGTAATGCAACCATGAGCATTCGAAATTAAAACGACGATGCGGGTTATACGATCTGACCCAGATATCCGAGCCCACCAGAATTTAGACCGGTAAGTGGTCCGAAACCGTCGTGGTTAAATTGTTAACACGGGTGCCTGCAAACATGGAGATCCACTCTGGTGAAGCGACTACATGGTCTAATCGTTCACGGATTGTTCGGTCATCACTTTGGTTATTCGACCAAGTAAACTTGGGTCCCGCGAAGCTAAGATCCTTTAATTCATTTCGGTGCAGTGCTTCGATTAAAGGTAAGAGTTGTGAAAACGTAACACCCCTACCCCCTTCTTTTTCTTCCGTAGAGAGGATAGCGTTAATTAAAGTCACCTAAAATACACCAAGGTTTGACATCGTGTCGATGGACTTTTTCAATAAGAGACCAAGTGTTAAAGCGTTCCGAAGCCATGGGATCGCCATATAAACCAGTGAAAGTGCCAAGACAAATCCGAATTACCACATCTTATTGAGCAATCAACGAAAAAGAAGGAATACTTCAAAACGGATACCTCCAAAGAGTCATCCCACATAAAGGTAGACCCCCTTGGTGACCTTTACCCACGCAACTAACATGAACACCCGACTTGAACCCCAACTTGTAACAAATACGGTCCATCTCAAACTTATTCTTTTTAGTTTCCAACAAAAAAAAAGACTCGGACGCTCCCACTTCACAAGGTCGAGTAGAGCACAGAACGTGCAAGGGTTATTCAACCCTCGCACATTCCATCCTATGGCGATCATTGCGTCTCACCGCCGATATCTCATTGTTTTCATCTTCCGAAGCCACCTCTTTGATTACATCTTCAACAAGTGCATCCGACCCACCTTCCTTCTAGGCTATTGGATCATCAATCTTAAGACGCTTTCCTCTTCCTTGCACTTCAATTGTAAAATTCGTTTACACAAAATCCTCCACCGTTTTGCGTTTAGTAGCAAGAGGGCCATCAACCTTGTCAGTTAAGATCTTTTCCTTCCCTTTGCGAATCTGCTCCCTAAATTCAGCTAAATTTCTACCTTTCTTCTTGTCACTTTCTTTCTTGGCCAACTCCTTCTTCATAGTCTCGATTTTCTTAGACAGTCCTGGTGAGGGAATCACATTCCCTGTTGCAGAAAAGGCCATATGGCTACCTGGGCTTGTCGAGACAAGTGGGCTGGGAATAACTAGCTCTGGTAATGGGCTAGAAGTGATGACCTTACCAGTAGGTCCGCCGAATTTCAGCCCACCCAATTTTGGCCCTAAATTCACACCTGGCAAAGTCTCCTGCGGCTTGACCTCAACAGTAGCCACTTGAGTGCTCTGCGAAGAAACACCGTCGTCGTCAATAGCATTCATCTCCTTCTAATCCACCACCACGCCGTTTGAAACTGAAGAACCCGCCTTCTTCGACGCCTCCATCAATGCTCCTTCAAGTTCGATGTCATCCAAATCCGTGACCGATGCCGTACTTCGCGAATCTGGTGAAACCGCTCCCCTGTTCTCCTTTAACCTCTCCGACCAGCCAAACGCCGGAGCACTTCCTTGAATTTAGAGTTTTGCCCCATTGTATGGCTTGTATCCATTGGGGATTAGCAGCTATGAGCCGAAATTGGCTTCTCCGACACCATTCTCCCTATGGAGCGCCGCCTGGTTGCATCAATTAGTCTGGTGAGTGATTCGGCCACACCTGAAACAAATCGACGACAAGTGATCATAAGGAAACGCCACCGTGCATTTTCCCCCTTCACCCAGTCCCACATTCGCAGATTTCTTCAGTGGCAGGGAAAACGGAATCCGAACCCGGGCTCGTAATATCCTTTCGCCTTTGGGCTCATCGTCGAAAGCCTCCGCCTTCACCACAAAACCCAGTTTTCCACCTACAAGACTACCAACGCCCTTATTCCTCAAGTGCGTCGAAAGGCCCAGAAACTGAACCCGTACTGCAATCTCCAGAACACGTAGTTTTAGGGAGGAATGGAGGGGTCCCATTTCTGAACAACAAGAACAACCTCATCAACCCAATTGAATCAAACCTGCAAAGGAATAGAGTTTCCCCTTCTTTGGATTCAGACCTGGTCATATGCCAAATCCTCTTGAGTAACTCCATCATCGGTTTCTCTCGAATAAGTTTATGTGTTAGATAGGAATCTTTTTTTTTTACCTTATGTTAGAAATTCTACAATCTTGATTAGTATCAAAAACCTCGATTTCGCTCCTCATCTCTTGTGCTAATTTAATAGCACATATTTTTTTAATAATTTGTTTTTTTAAACAAGATCAAATTTTGTTAAAAGAAAATATAAATTTTTATAGTTACTACTGTTTTTAGTATAACATCAGAATGGTATTTAATCAAATCATGGTGAACGCGAAATTATAGTAATTTCATGCGTTATTACATCCGAACATCTCCCTACTCTTTTGATTCCATAAATATTGCGTAACATTTTTATGATACAATAAAAAAACATAAACATGTATTCGCAACTCATGCACTTATCATGGTATGTCGAACAATAATTTATGATAAGACACATGAAAGTTCACTCAAATATATTATTCAAGAATCATCGCCTCTCATATGGAGGTTAGAACACAACATTTTATTTAATTAATATTCGAAATGAATTTTCTGTTTTGTGTTGAAGGAGACGCATTGTTTCCTTTGTGGAAACACATGCAAACTTCAAATATGCATTCAGGAGGATTGAAGTCTGGAGGACAAGGGATTTTGCAATCGGAGGTGACTGTGCAAGGCTCGCCTACTTTACTTTCAATAGCCGCTGATGCATCGTTACCCATGAATCCTGCAAAACATACATTTATTTATTAAGTGTGTTTTTGATAAAGAAGAGAGCAAGAGAGATAGGCAGAGAAAGAAACCTGATGAAATCACTAGGAAGAGGGCAACCATAATCATGAATGGGGATGTCCTAAACATGTTCTTGGGATTATGTTAACTATAAAGTTGAAGCAACAATGAAAATTTCACTAGTTGTATTCTCTTTGTTCCTATGAGACTCCTCTTATAAGCAATAACTTGTAACATGTAAGCAATAAATTATTGATATACCAATTGTGTATTTGTAAAAAAATGAAGTATAATGACAAATGTAAACAAATTTGTAGCTGTGTTGATAACTTTCCAACCCGGAATTGACATTTCTGTAAATATTAATTACTATACTATAAATTACATAGCACATTGAGTACATTATTGAATTACCGAGTTTGAATTATTATACAATGTTAAATTGTACTGACATTTGTAAAGAAGATTGTAATCGTGCTAATAACTTTCTATGATAAACCTTCTGTTTCTAAAAACATTAATTATTATTGAAAAGTTTGTAGTGTAGACTAAATACAAGACCAAAATACTCTAGAAGGGGGGGGGGGGGGGGGTTGAATAGAGTATGGAAACTTTTTTCTAAAACACAAGATTTAACTAAGTGAACAAGTAAAAGACTCAAAACTCAAGGCCTTGAGATTTTGCAAAACTAGTCAGAAACTTCCTAAGGCAAATAGAAAGCTTCAAAGCCTTGAACTATCACCAGTTCTAAATAGTTTATGAACCCTAGTTTGATTTGAGTTGCTTGCAGAAGTAAATAGCAAAATTGTAAAGTAAATAACACAAGGCAATTTACAGAGTTCAGTCCCGAATGGACCTAATCTCTGCCTGAGGAATCTAATCCCACCAGGATTAGGCAAACACTTCTTATTACTCACACAGAAACAGCCCTAGATCTTCAAGCCTAAGTGAACTCCCTTTAACCTATATAGCTTGTAGTTCCAAACCTATCTAGTATCAGCTACTAACTGTTGAGCTAACAAGAACCTCTTGTTGTTCACTTGAACAACCAACCACTAGGTTTTGTGAGGTTTGAGATATACAGAAGATAAGCAGATTAAAGTACAATAGAAGAACACAGTAAAAGAATAAGCTTGTGAAGGTCTGGATGTGTTCTTCAGGAAAACTGGAATGATTGATCTTCTGTAAACAGTGATTGAAGCCTGAAGTTGTGAGGGATTGATTATCTGATCTTCCACAAATGTATCAAACCTCTTTCTCAGTTCTTTGTAAGCTTCTATCTATTTCAAAATTCAAATGAGTCTTTTATCCACTCTTTGCAACTGAATGAGAGATTTTAGGATCTCAGTTCCTGCAAACCCTCATTCTTTCTAACTGCAATTCAAAACAACTTTGAGTCGATATCCGTTGGAGTTTGTTGTGATTACATTGCACGTTTGAAAAACCTGCAAAAACATTAAACACAGCAACAAATAAAATCCAGAAATAAAACAGCACTAAGTCTGTTTGGATTTCCAGCTTCTGAATAAAAACTGGATCAGATAAATAAATCAAGAACCTGATTAACTTCTGAAACATATTACTCATAATAAACCAGTTTAAGACTTGTAAAAGTCATTAAACAATCATAATAACAAAGATCAAATCATGCAAGAGAGAATCAAGTTAATTCTGTAAAATTGTCAGCAGCTTAAGGCACATCTCAAGGCCTTGAAGCTCTGAACATACTTCATAGTCTTTCAATATTAAGACCAGAAACCTTTGATTCACTCTGATTATGATATCTGCAATTATGTTAGACATATAAAGAATAGATAAGAAGGATATTTGCAATAAATCTCTGATCTTAAACATCAGATAGAACACCTGCATCACAAGATTATCAGATCACACTATATAAGAAAACTACTGTCAAAGCTTTGAAGCTCTGATTAGTATCTCAAGGCCTTGGAGCCTTAGAAATACTTTTTCTTTTATCACTCTAAATAGTTACTTCTCGAAGCACACTTAGAAGTCTTAAGTCAACAATCTCCCCCTTGATGAAAGACAAAACCTATAATCTTGTGTAAATAACCTTGTAACTTTTTGTAAGAATTAGATATCATCATTTGTAGAAATAACAAACAGTAACACTGATTAATCCAGATTAACACAGATAACCATGTCACAAGTACATAAACAACTGATTAACACAAAACTCATAATCTTATTACCTAAACACTGAAGAGTAACACTTAATAAACACAAATAACACAGATAACTTATCCCCCTTTTTGACTTTCATCAAACAAAGGTGAAGAAATGTTGGATCATTACTCAGAGTCTTAAGAAATAAATAAACAAAATAAGTTCTACTGATTTTCAAGGCCTTGAGATAAGAAAGAAGAGAAGAAAGAAAGAAAGAAAGAAAGAAAGAAAGAAAGAAAGAAAGAAAGAAAGAAAGAAAGAAAGAAAGAAAGAAAGAAAGAAAGAAAGAAAGAAAGAAAGAAAGAATCAAGGCTTTTGCTTTCTCAAGTCTTCACTTCGTCTTTGATGCTTGGCCTTTCTCTGAGCCTTCTCCAACATCTTCATCAATTTCAGCTTCTTCTGCAGACTGATTCTCTTCTTGTTCAGCATCCACCTCAGCAACAACTTCCTCAATAATTTCATCCACTTTCTTGTTCTTGACTTGCACTGAATCACCCTCTGTAGCTGCATCAACACCTGTGTCTTATCCAGCTTCCTCATCATCAGTTTGCTCATATAGATCCTTTGAAGTGAGCAAAACTGGAATAGGCTTCTTCTTCTTCTTCAAGAATTCACCTGGCATTTCATCTGAGTCAACACTAGTGTCATGACTAGTAGCAGAAGGGATCTTCTCCAAATTCAAACCCTTGATGACAATATCCAGTTTGCCATTCATCACACCCATCAAGGCCTTGAACTGATTAAATTCAGAAGATAAATCAAACAACCTCTGTCTAAGATCTTCAATTTCAACCTGCTGTTCTTCAAAATTTTCAACCAACTGAGAGTAATCCTCATTGGCTTGTCCCCTTGATGTTGTATCCCCCTTAGGTTTGATAAAAAATTTCTCCTCAAGCTCAACTTTGGACAACTCTGAATAGAACTTCCAATGTCCCTTTCCTGTCTGAACCACTCCAATTCTCTGTAAAGCAGTCTCATCAATTAACCCAAAACCACCAGTTATCTTCTCCTATCCTCTCACAGGTACCTCAAAATGCTCGAAGAGAAGAGGTAATAGGTTGGCATATGGAAGAGTATGTTTCTGGTTCTGGTAGCACAGTAGATCATATGCTCCACGATCACTGTTGGCAAGTCAATTTCAAACCCTTGACATATTAAGTACATCAGGAACAACACTCCACGATCTCTTGAGTTTTCTCTAGGAACAACACTTCTCATCAGAATTGTAAACAGAATTTTAGCTTCACAATTGAGCACAGAGTGTGTCAACTGTTTGGGACCAGTAGGAACATCATCAATGAAGAACATGGCTTTGGCTTTTTCTTGACATTACTTCCTATCAGGATAGTCAGCAACATTATACTTCCTAGGAATGCCCAAGACCTTGGCAAAAGCTCTATGTTCTAGCCTTAAATTTATCCCAGCTACCTTAGATGTTAACACCATTTTATCTTCCCCTTCTTGAACCAAATTCAGATAAAACAACCTATTTAACCTACGATAAGCTTTAGAACTAAGATTTATAACCTTCCAAACTGCAGATTCCCTTAAATTCCTCATACAGTCAATATCCAATTTATCTAATAACTCTTCAGAAATCAAACTACAGAAGGCAACCTTAGATGATGCATACCCTTGCATCCAAACTGTCCTAACTTCTGAACTAACAAACCAATTAGAAGGAAGTACACTTTTACCTTGATAACCCTTTTTGGTTGCAGCACCAACCTGCTTAACCCTTGATTTCTTCTCAGCAGGTTTCTCCTTCTCTGGTTCTTCTTCAGCAGACTTCTTCTTGCCTTCCTTAGCATATTTCCCTTTATCTTCTACAGGCCTTTTCTTGTCTCCCCCTTTCTTATTGTATGACCTAGTTTGATCATCACCCTGAACCTCTGTTTCTTTCTGTGGATCAACACTTGAACCTTCATCCCCTTTTTCTGTTCTGATATTCTTTGCAAGAGGTGAGTCTTCATGCAAACTCTGTGTATTTTCTGAATCTGAATTAGAAATCACAACCTTCTCCTTCTTGTTTGACCTCTTCTTAGATCTAGAAGAAGGCTTTCCCTGTTGTTAAATCATGGCTTATTTGCGCTCCATTGTGGGATCAGGTTTTTGAGAGAATAATGTGATTGAGAGAGATAGAGAGAGAGCAGAGAGACATAGAGAATTGAGAGAGAATGAAGAAAGAAAAGCCCTGACTTTGAGCTTAAGTAGGTTGAGAGAATGTGTTTAAAAAGGACTCTACTGAAATCAACATGCAAAACGTATCTACAAAATATTTTTGGATATTTTAGAAAATTCTCTGAGTAATTCAAATATTATACAATTATCTAAAAAGATAACATATAATATTGGTGATCAACTTTTTTTTAAAATGCACAGATGTTTCAAGACCTTGGAGAACAATCTCAAGGCCTTGAGATTTTCTGCAGTTTTAGAAATTTCAAAGCTTTGAACTATACTTTCAAGGCTTTGGAAAGTATAATCTCAAGGCTTTGAGATTTCAATACATAAACACAAGTAAGTACTAATACTCCCCCTAAACCAGTGCATCCTTGTTTAGCATACCCATTTCAAGCCTTAGGGATGAAAATCTATCATCTGGCAGAGGTTTAGTGAAATATCAGCAATCTGCATAGAAGTAGAAATAAAATATAGAACAACATCACCTTTTTCTGCATGATCTCTAAGAAAATGATGCCTTACATCTATATGCTTGGTTCTTGAATGCTGTACTGGATTCTTAGAGATTGAAATGGCTTTTATGTTGTCACAGTTAATAGGCACATTTCTGAAGTTATAGCCAAGATCTCTAAGCTGTTGAGCAATCCACAACACTTGTGAACAGCAAGATCCAGCAGCAATATACTCAGCTTCTGCAGTTGATAATGCTACAGAATTTTGCTTCTTGAATTGCCAACTGATTAGTGAAGAGCTCAGAAACTGGCAACATCCAGAAGTACTCTTCCTATCCACGTTATATCCTGCAAAATATGCATCTGAATAGCCACAAAACATAAAGTTAGATCTCCTTGGAAACCAAAGCCCCAAGTCTTTGGTTCCATTCAAATATCTAAACATTCTCTTGACAGCAACTAAATGACTTTCCTTAGGATCTGCCTGAAATCTTGCACACATGCAAACACTAAACATAATATCAGGTCTCCTAGCAGTTAAGTACAGAAGTGATCCAATCATACCTCTATACTCCTTCTGATTTACACTCTTACCATTTGAATCCTTGTCTAATGAGAGTGACGAGCTCATAGGAGTTTTGAGTACCTTGGACTGTGTAATATTGTACTTGTTCAACAAGTCGTTGGTATACTTTCCTTGATGTAAAAATATTCTTTTCTTCATTTGTAAAATATGAAGTCCAAGAAAGAAATTCAGTTCTCCCATTAAGCTCATCTCAAACTCCCTGCACATTAGACTAGAGAACTCTTTTGAAAGAGCATCGTTAGTAGCACCAAAAAGAATATCATCCACATAGATCTGAACTACTAACAAGTCAGCTTCATGATGTTTAATAAAAAGAGTTTTATCTACTAGACCTCTCTTGAAATTATTGTCAAGTAAAAACTTTGAGAGTCTATCATACCAAGCCCTTGGAGCTTGTTTTAAACCATAAAGAGCTTTGTCTAATTTGTAAACATGATCAGGGAATTTTTCATCTTCAAAACCAGGAGGTTGGGCTAAAAAAACATCTTCTTGTAAATAACCATTCAGAAAAGCACATTTGACATCCATTTGATAAAGCGTTATGTGATTGTGAGATGCAAATGTAGAAGGAGTATTCTAATAGCTTTTAACCTGGCAACAGGAGAAAATGTCTCCTTATAGTCTATACCTTCTTCTTGATTGTATCCATCTGGCTTTGTTCCTTACCACTTTGCCATACTCATCAAGCTTATTCTGAACACCCATCTGGTTCCTATAACTGATTTCTCTTTTGGTCTGGGAACCAGATTCCATACCTTGTTTCTTTCAAATTCATTCAGCTCACTTTGCATTCCAATGATCCAGTCTACATCTTCCAGTGCTTCTTTTATATTCCTTGGCTCAATCAAAGATACAAAAGCACTAAAAGCACATTAATTCTTCAACTGTCCTCTTGTCTGAATTCCAGTTGTTGGATCAGATATGATATTGTCAGCTGGATGGTCTACAAGATACTTAAACTTCTTCCTTGGTTTCCAGGAATATTTTCCTTCAAGGCTTTGAGTTCTTGAAACAGTAGAGGGAGCATCATAGAGAGTTTCAGTTTCTGTCTCAAGGCTTTGAGATTTTGGCTCTGCAGGAGGTTCAAGGCATTGAGATTCTACTGATTAATTTTGCACTTTAGTTTTGCCTTTGTCCTCTTTCACAGCATCATCATCACACTCATGCTTGTTCAAATTGAGATCTGCAAAACTTTCACTCAGAGAATCCTTAGACTTTCATTAAAAATTACATGAATACTCTCTTCCACAATCTTGGTTTTTCTATTGTAAATTCTATAAGCTTTGCTAGTCTGAGAATATCCAAGAAATACACCTTCATCACTTCTAGCATCAAACTTACCAAGATTGTCTCTACCATTATTATGCACAAAACAAATACAACCAAAAGGTTTGAAATAAGAAACACTAGGCTTTCTACCTTTAAACAGTTCATAAGGATTCTTTTTCAAAATAGGCCTAATCAAACATCTATTCAGCACATAATTGGCAGTATTAACAGCTTCTGCCCACAAGAGCTTTGGCAAATTACTTTCAAGTAGCATGGTTCTAGACATATCCTCAAGTTTCCAATTTTTCCTCTCAACTACTCCATTTTGCTTTGGAGTTCTAGGTGCAGAAAAGTTGTGTGATATGCCATGCTTTGCACAAAATAAATCAAAGTCAAGATGATCAAATTCCCTACCATGATCACTTCTAATATATGCAACAGGCAAGTTTTTCATAGTTTGAAGCTCTTTGCACAATCTAGAAAATTTAGATAAGGCTTCAGTTTTGTCTCTAATAAACATAACCCATGTAAACATAGAATAATCATCTACTATCAGAAGCATATACCTATTACCTTTTGGAGTCTTAACTCTCATAGGACCACACAAGTCCATATGCAACAGTTCTAAGGGTCTAAAAGTACTTACAAAGTTCTTTGGCTTGAATGAGCTTCTTGTTTGTTTACCTTGTACACATGCCTTGCAGAACTCATCATCTGAAATTTTTTGTGATGGTAATCCTCTTACCAAATCCTTTGAGATGAGTTTATTGAAGGTGTGTATGCTATTATGCTCAAGCTTTCTATGCCAAAGCTTTGAATATTCCTTCAAGGCCTTGAGGCATTTCAACTTGTCACCTGCAATACTGTTAGTACTCATAGCATATAAATTGTATGATCTAGGAGCAGCGAGTATTCAATCTCCTCGTCTTGCACCACACATTTCTCCTTGTCAAATATAGCTTTATAACCTTTATCACATAACTGAGAAATACTAAGCAGATTATATTTAAGTCCATCCACAAGATAAACATCAGAGATAGAGTTGGTAGAACCATTACCAATACTACCTATACCAATAATATTGCATTTTGCTTTGTCACCAAGTGTAATTGTTCCTCCAGATTTTTCTGTGAGCTCAGTAAAAAGAGACTTCTTTCCACTCATATGTCTGGAACAGCCACTGTCTAATATCCATTCCTGATCTTTCAAGGCCTTGGTGACATCCTGCAAAAGTAAATCATTGCCTCAACAGGCTGTTAGACCAAGTGCAGAACTTTGAGTCATACTCAGAATCAGCCATGTTTGGTGGTCTAATTCCTTTTGGAACCCAAATCTACCTAACCTGTCCCTTAAGCTGATAAGGATAAGTGTTCCTCATAATATGAGGTTCTAATCTTCTGAAGGGACAAGTTAATCTAATATCACCAATTTTTCCACAGTAATGACATTTTGGAGAATATCTGCTTCCAGATTTGACAAAAGTAGTTTGGCTTTTCTTTGGAAAATTTGGATTGTATGTAGGGTTTTGATTCATGGATCGCGCAAACGGAAGCATAATCAAACAAACAACCATGCAAAACCCTCCAAGGATCACAAGTCTAGATGCATAACGATAGTAAAGGTAAGAAATCATAAACACACCTTTGGGTTCTCCTTGATGACTTCAAACGCGAATAGTGTCACGTTCTCTATAGTTGATCCACGCCTAGAGTTGTTCCTAGATCTCCAATCTCCTTGGTGCTAGCCCGGATTGAAAGGAGGGTGAAGAAATCACGCAAAACGAGGCACCAAAAAGGGGCTCGGCCCTTTGTGGCGTCGGGGACAAGGGGGCGGCGGCAAAGGGGGCGGCGTCCCTCTTTGTGGCTTGCTCTCTCTCTCCTTTGTTCTCTCCTACTCTTGTTATGTTCTCTCTAGAGCATAAGTGTGTAGGGAAGGAAGGAGGAGGGTCCTTTATATAGTCCAACAACTCCTTGTCAACTACCTAAAGGACTTATTCTAGTCCTACTAGAATTCAATTTAGTCCCTTCCTTGCAAATTAGTCCCTACTAAGTTTGCAAGGGTTTGCAAAGTGATCCTTCTAATTAATTAATCCAATTAATTAATTCCACAATCTAGTACAACTCTATATAGCGTGTGACCCCATAGGTTCTATCTAGTTGGTAGCAACTCTTTGCTAATATGGAGCGGTTTCTAGCAAAACATCCATTCTAGCCAACTAATAGAATAGTCATCTAGACAACCTTGTACAAGTAATTGTCTCATCCCTTTGCCTCCATATCCGGATTGGACACGAGACATACAAGTCACACTCGTATATCCAATCCCTAGTTTCTCGATCCATGGAATAGCCTTATTCGTGCAAATAACATCAATATCTCATATATTGATTTATTTGAGTCTGGCCAGACATTCTATAAGCACTATCCTCGAGTGGCCTTGGATATTTGCTCCCGTTATGTGGGAGGGGCAAATCCTCTCTACGTCCACTACGATCTCTAAGCTTGCTTCTCATTGTATCCAGTACACGCCTTTATAACTACCCAGTTACGGTGTAGCGTTTAACGCTACCAAGATCACAATGATCCACAACTAGAATATCTAGTGACTTCAAGTCTAAGGATGACAATACCATTGTACCCGAGAAGCACTTGTGACTCAACATAACGTGTATGTAGCCTTCTCGGTAATGGGTCAATCCAGTGCAACATTCCTTAATGCACACCTATGTGTTGGATCGTGATATCTCCATACCAATCCAACCCCATACTAGTCTATAGATGATTGTCCCATTTAATCATTATACTTGACTAGGGATATTTAAGATAAACAACACAATTGTAAATCTAAGGACTTCATTATATTAAATATCCAATAAATAATAAATGAATTTCTAGCCAATTACAAATTCATACTAAACTAGATTGCCTCTAGGGCATCTATTCCAACAGTCTCCCACTTGCACTAGAGCCAATCTGGCGCATCTCGTATGCCCATACTCCTAGTGTGCCCTTCATGCTTCCACTGCGTGAGAGGCTTCGTAAGCGGGTCTGACAGATTATCATCTGTAGGAATCTTGCATATCCGAACGTCTCCTCTATCGATAATATCTCGAATCAGATGGAACTTCCTGAGCACGTGTTTGGACTTCTGGTGCGATCTTGGTTCCTTTGATTGCGCGATCGCCCCAGTGTTGTCACAGAACAACTCCACTGGATTCGCAATGCTAGGGACCACACCAAGTTCAGAAACAAACTTTCTGATCCAAACAGCCTCCTTTGCTGCGCCATTTGCAGCAATGTACTCAGCCTCTGTTGTAGAATCAGCTACCGTCTCTTGCTTGGAACTCTTCCAGCTCACCGCTGCTCCATTCAGGCAAAACACATATCCCGACTGTGATCTAAAGTCATCTCTATCAGTTTGGAAGCTTGCATCAGTGTAACCCCTTACACGCAACTCTTCCTCACCGCCAAACATCAAGAAATCATCCTTAGTTCTTCTCAAGTACTTTAGGATGTTCTTGACAGCAATCCAGTGACTCTCACCCGGATTGGATTGGTATCTGCTTGTCATACTCAAGGCATATGACACATCTGGTCTAGTACATAACATGGCGTACATGATGGATCCTATGGCCGAGGCATAGGGAATCCTACTCATGCGTTCCTTCTCAATCTCATTGGAAGGACATCCACTCTTCGAAAGAGTGATTCCATGTGACATGGGCAAGAATCCCTTCTTGGAATCTTGCATGTTGAACCGTTTCAACACCTTGTCAATATATGTACTTTGACTTAGGCCTAGCAACCTCTTAGATCTATCTCTATAGATCTTTATACCGAGTATATAGGCTGCTTCCCCTAAGTCCTTCATTGAGAAACACTTTCCTAGCCAATCTTTCACAGATTGCAGCATGGGAATGTCGTTTCCAATGAGTAGTATGTCATCCACATACAAGACCAGAAAAGCTACAGAGCTCCCACTAACCTTCTTGTAGACACAAGACTCATCTTCGTTTCTGATGAAGCCAAACTCTTTGACCACTTCATCAAAACGTCGATTCCAACTCCTAGAAGCTTGCTTCAATCCATAAATGGATCGTTGCAGTTTACACACTTTGTTGGCTTGCTTTGGATCCTCAAAACCCTCCGGCTGTATCATATACACGTCCTCGAGGAGATTCCCATAAAGGAATGCTGTTTTGACATCCATCTGCCAAATCTCATAGTCGTAGTATGCTGCAATCGCAAGTAGGATTCGGATGGATTTGGTCATAGCGACTGGTGAAAAGGTTTCATCATAGTCAATACCATGAATCTGTCTGAATCCTTTAGCCACCAATCGGCCCTTATAGGTAATCACATTACCATCCATGTCGATCTTCTTCTTGAAGACCCACTTGCACCCTATGGGCCGCGCCCCATCAGGTGGTTCCACCAAAGTCCATACTTTGTTGGTATACATGGATTCCATCTCGGATCTCATGGCTTCAAGCCACTTCTGCGAGTCTGGGCCATTCATGGCCTCCTCATAGGTAGTAGGCTCATCATCTATGAGCATCGTGTCACCGGAATCAGTTACGAGAAGTCCGTACCTCTCGGGTTCCTGGCGCACTCTACTAGATCTACGAAGCTCTTGTGTTACCTGAACAGGTGGATCCACAACTGCTTGTGATTCCTGTTCATGTTCCATAATCGGTTCTGTGATTTGTGGTTCTTGAACTTCTTCAAGTTCTACATTCCTCCCACTTGCTTCTTTAGAGACAAACTCTCTTTCTAGAAACACGCCGGTCCGAGCAACAAACACTTTGTTCTCGGTTGGATTGTAGAAATAGTATCCCTTAGTTTCCTTAGGGTACCCCACAAATTTGCACTTATCCGATTTAGGCCCTAGCTTGTCTGATTGTAAACGTTTTACATAGACATCGCAGCCCCAAATCCTCATGAACGACAGTGTGGGACGCCTCCCACTCCACATCTCATATGGTGTCTTTATGACTGATTTAGATGGAACACGGTTAATGGTAAAAGCTGCACTTAATAGAGCGTAGCCCCAAAATGATAATGGAAGATCGGTTTGACACATCATAGACCGAACCATATCCAATAGGGTTCGATTCCTCCTCTCGGAAACGCCATTCCATTGTGGCGTTCCGGGTGGAGTGAGTTGGGACACGATCCCACACTCTCTAAGATAGTCGTCAAACTCTTGGCTTAAGTATTCTCCTCCACGATCCGATCGTAGAGCCTTGATACTTTTGCCAAGTTGCTTCTCTACTTCATTCTTGAATTCTTTGAACACTTCAAAGGATTCGGATTTTGCCCTCATAAGGTACACAAATCCATATCTACTGTAATCATCAGTAAATGTAATGAAGTAGACATAACCACCCCTGGCAGGCGTGGCAAATGGCCCACACACATCGGTATGTATGAGTGCCAATTGCTCACTAGTCCTCTCACCTTTCTTATTGAAAGGGGACTTTGTCATTTTTCCCAATAAACAAGCCTCACATGTCTCATATGATTCAAAATCAAATGAGTCTAGCAATCCATCCTTATGGAGTCTAGATACACGTTTCTCATTTATGTGGCCTAAACGACAATGCCATAAATAAGCGGGATTTAAATCATTTATTTTAATCCGCTTGGTATTAATGTTGTAGACAGGATTACTTAGATCAAGGAAATAAAGTCCATTAAATAATTGCGCACTAAAATAGTGAATATTATTCAAATAAAAGGAACAACAATTGTTCTTTATTGAAATAATAAAACCTTCCTTGTCCAAAAAAGAAATAGAAATAATGTTTCTGCTCATAGCAGGCACAAAATAGCAATTATTTAATTCTAAAACTAATCCTGAAGGCAGAGATAGCTCGCAAACGCCTATGGCCAACGCAGCAACCTTTGGTCCATTCCCAACGCGCAGATCTACCTCCCCTTTAGCCAATCTTTTACTTCTCTTTAGATCCTGCATATTTCGACAAATATGAGATCCACATCCAGTATCTAATACCCATGATGTAGAGACAGTTAAATTGACATCTACAACAAAAATACCTGGTGGTGGTGGAATCACTATTCCAAGCCGCTTGTCCTCCAGATATTTTGGGCAGTTCCTCCTCCAGTGTCCAGGTTGACTACAGTAGTGACATTCACCCTTAGTCACGACTTTGGCAATGGCACCAACAGGCTTAAGGGCTTGTTCCTTGGACTTAGCAACTGACTTGCCTTTGCCCTTGGAGGAAGAGGCAAACTTTTTACCCTTTCCTTTATGCACCATCATAATGGCCTTGCCCTTACCCTTGTTGATGCTCTGTTCAGCCGTCCTCAACATGTTGAGCAAATCTGGCAGTGGTTTAACGATCTCGTTCATGTTATAGTTCATAATGAACTGTCCATAACTTTCAGGCAACGATTGCAACACGAGATCGGTTGCCAACTCTTGGCCGACCGGGAACCCAAGCCGGGCGAGATTCTCCAAGTACCCGATCATTCGGAGTACATGGGGTCCCACCGGGTTCCCTTCTGCTAGATGACATTTGAACAGTGCCTTTGAGACCTCATACCTCTCTACCCTCGCCTGCTCTTGGAAGAGCTGCTTTAGATGTTCGATCATATCGACAGCATTCATGTTCTCATGTTGCTTCTGAAGCTCAGAGGTCATGGTGCAAAGCATTAGGCAGGCCGCATCATTAGCGTCATCAACACGCTTTTGATACGCCTTTAAGGCAGCAGGTGTCTGATTCTCTGGACCTTCTGGAACTTGCTCCTCTATTGCGTACAGCTTCTTCTCTTGTTTGAGAACAATTCTCAAGTTTCTGTACCAATCGAGAAAGTTGGTTCCTGAGAGCTTGTCCTTCTCAAGGACAGATCGTAGGGAATGTTGTGAACTCGATGAGTTGTTTGCCATTTGGAATTCTACAAAAAGGAAAATACGCAAGTTTTAGTATTTGTGAATTTTTGACTATATTTAATAATGGCTAGTTTATTAAATATAGCTCCCACTATTTTACTACGGATTAATAACCCTCAAGATTTTAATGCGGAAAATATCCTTATATTTTCTAGTGGGCCAAGATCCATCTTTTTCATCTCCTTATGAGCTTGCTTTGGCAAGTCACCCATAATTCGATTACTTCTTAGGTAGGAACAATTCCAATTGCATCCCATATGCAACTCTTGGTTCAATCGGGCAAATAACTCCTTATTTATCCATCCATATGGATAATCCCAATTGATTGCCTCTAGGTTTCTTAATCAAATTAATAGCCTAGTTGTGTTCAACCTCTTATCTAAACAATTGCACATTGTTACGTGCCATCGCATTCCATCATTATGAACCAAGTCGCCATGCTTTGGCACGCACGAACTTGATAAATAATGATGATAATGAGTGTTTAAATAACGAGAAGGCAAGAACACAATATTTAAAATTTGAGGGATTTTAAATTCAATTTTTAATTATTTTGTTGATCAATATCAACTAATCTATCTATTTGAGTTTGGGCACAACTCCAAATAATAGATCCGGGTTGTCTAATTATCTTATTATCCTAATTGCATGCATCATCCATACACCAACCACACAAATAATAAGACAATAAATAAACAACCACAAAACAGAAATTAAACGTGATGTGGATATGGCCTTTTCTAGACTAAGATAATTCCAAGCCAATGGAATTATCTATGAACCCTAAACAAACACACATCTCCATGCGTCTTGATCTTTTGGTCCATCCTTCATAGTCATGTGGTGTGCTCCATGCTCCATGCTCCATCTTTTGTGGCTTCTTTGGCTTTGGGCTTCTTTTCTCCAATCTTGGCTAACAATCTACTTTATCTAGCACTAGCTAATATCTAAACTAAATAAAATAAATCTCACAAGTTGAGAAAAAAAATGGCACGCAGGCCATAAAACCCTAATTAATTATTACAATTAATTGATCAGCTCGCAGGCCGTAAAACCAAACCACAAAATTAAACATCCACATCAAACCACATCCTAAGGCCATATCCAATCACCATGCGATTTGCACATAAACAGTTAAAATCCAATTTTAACGCGCTTGGTCAATTTTAATTGATTTTAGGATTTCTAGGGTTTAAAACGGTCCATGGGCCCAACAATCCAATTGCCCGGGCCCAAATAAGTGAACCATAAAGCCCTAGGGCCGGCCCGGCCCAAAACCCGCAAGCTAGGCCCGCGGGTTAGGGCCGCCCGCCCCCTTAGGGCGCCAAGCTTGGGCGGCAAGCAAGGGGGGCGGCTCCCTAAGGGCCGAACCTTCCTTGTGGAGGTTGTTTCCAAAACAACCTCCTTGCTTGGAGCCCAAGTTTGGTTGTTTCCTTGTTGTGGGAGAACTCCTTCTTCCCCAAGGATGCCCAAACCCTAGATCTAAGATCCTAAAATTTCTCAAACTCACCAATTCATGCATCCAATGCAATAATTGGGTCTTGTTTTGATTAATTCTTTGACAAATTGCATCCAATGCTTGATTTGTCTTGTTTTACGCGATAAACAACAAATTAAGGTGTAAAACAACAAGAATGTAACACATAAACTACGTTTATGCTCTATGACCTGTGGCTCTGATACCACTGTAGGGTTTTGATTCATGGATCGCGCAAACGGAAGCATAATCAAACAAACAACCATGCAAAACCCTCCAAGGATCACAAGTCTAGATGCATAACGATAGTAAAGGTAAGAAATCATAAACACACCTTTGGGTTCTCCTTGATGACTTCAAACGCGAATAGTGTCACGTTCTCTATAGTTGATCCACGCCTAGAGTTGTTCCTAGATCTCCAATCTCCTTGGTGCTAGCCCGGATTGAAAGGAGGGTGAAGAAATCACGCAAAACGAGGCACCAAAAAGGGGCTCGGCCCTTTGTGGCGTCGGGGACAAGGGGGCGGCGGCAAAGGGGGCGGCGTCCCTCTTTGTGGCTTGCTCTCTCTCTCCTTTGTTCTCTCCTACTCTTGTTATGTTCTCTCTAGAGCATAAGTGTGTAGGGAAGGAAGGAGGAGGGTCCTTTATATAGTCCAACAACTCCTTGTCAACTACCTAAAGGACTTATTCTAGTCCTACTAGAATTCAATTTAGTCCCTTCCTTGCAAATTAGTCCCTACTAAGTTTGCAAGGGTTTGCAAAGTGATCCTTCTAATTAATTAATCCAATTAATTAATTCCACAATCTAGTACAACTCTATATAGCGTGTGACCCCATAGGTTCTATCTAGTTGGTAGCAACTCTTTGCTAATATGGAGCGGTTTCTAGCAAAACATCCATTCTAGCCAACTAATAGAATAGTCATCTAGACAACCTTGTACAAGTAATTGTCTCATCCCTTTGCCTCCATATCCGGATTGGACACGAGACATACAAGTCACACTCGTATATCCAATCCCTAGTTTCTCGATCCATGGAATAGCCTTATTCGTGCAAATAACATCAATATCTCATATATTGATTTATTTGAGTCTGGCCAGACATTCTATAAGCACTATCCTCGAGTGGCCTTGGATATTTGCTCCCGTTATGTGGGAGGGGCAAATCCTCTCTACGTCCACTACGATCTCTAAGCTTGCTTCTCATTGTATCCAGTACACGCCTTTATAACTACCCAGTTACGGTGTAGCGTTTAACGCTACCAAGATCACAATGATCCACAACTAGAATATCTAGTGACTTCAAGTCTAAGGATGACAATACCATTGTACCCGAGAAGCACTTGTGACTCAACATAACGTGTATGTAGCCTTCTCGGTAATGGGTCAATCCAGTGCAACATTCCTTAATGCACACCTATGTGTTGGATCGTGATATCTCCATACCAATCCAACCCCATACTAGTCTATAGATGATTGTCCCATTTAATCATTATACTTGACTAGGGATATTTAAGATAAACAACACAATTGTAAATCTAAGGACTTCATTATATTAAATATCCAATAAATAATAAATGAATTTCTAGCCAATTACAAATTCATACTAAACTAGATTGCCTCTAGGGCATCTATTCCAACATTGTAGCCAATCCCACTTTTATGCATTGATTTCAGACTTCCTCCAAGAATGAGATTCAGATTATGTTTAGAGCCTGTAAAACTGGCTAGGACCTTTTTAGACTCTTGAAGTTTCTCAGTCAAAGAACAGATTTTTTGTTTAAATCCTTTGAATGAGTCTTTAGATCAACATACCTTTCAGTTAAGAGAGTGTTTTGATCAACAATCTCTTTTATATGTGCCTTCAAGGCTTTGAATCTGCTGTCCAAGGCCTTCAAGTCCTTTCAATTTTTGTCTTAGAAACTTCAACATTTTTTTTTGACAAAAACTAGGTCCAGGTTATCTTTTACCTGCTCATGAATCTTAATCTTTAAATAATAAATCTCATTTCTATAACTTACCTCATTTAAAATCATGCTCTTGAGAATTTCAGGAAGTACATCAGAAGGACTAGCAAGAAGACTTTTTTTTATTCATCGGAAAAATTAAAGAGTTCAACAAACAAGCAAACAGGAAAGGACAACAACAAACAGTCCCATTTCATCAATGTGTCTGTCTGGAGATTTTTCTTCATCATGTTTGGCCATGAAGCATAAATTTGCTTGATCTTCTTCTGTGTCTGAATCACTTGATGAATCAGAATCACTCCATGAGGCCATCATTGTTTTCTTCCTTCTATTGTCACTGTCTTTCTTTTGAAAGTTCCTCTTCTTCTTCTTCTTCTTCTTCTTCTTCTTTTGTGGACAATCCCTTACTAAATGATCTGCATCACCACATTCAAAAAAATTCATTACTTTAGTTTTATGTGACTGTGATGAAGACTTACCTTTGCAGTATTTGCTGCTTGAAGGTCTTGATCTCTCTCTGTTGTAGTCTTTGTTACCAAAGTTTCTCTTCTTCTTGAGAATCCTGGCCAAGGCCTTGGAGATCAATTCGAAATCCTCTTCATCATCATGCTCATCTTCAGTCTAAGGCTTTGAGATTTTTCATTGTCTTAAGTTCTTGATGTTTTCACTCAGATCACCTTCTACATCCTTCATAGACATTTCATGAGTGAGCAGCTTTCCCTGTAGATCATCTAGCTGAAGAAGACTTAAATCCTGAGCTTCCTCAATAGCTGTTGTCTTTGGCTCCCACTTGGCTTTTGGCAAGCTCCTCAAATTTTCCTGACCTTTTCCTCATTTGAGAAACTCTTTCCCAATGACACCAGATTATTCACCACATCAGTGAATCTTTTGGACATCTCCTTGATAGTCTCATCTGAGTTCATCTTGAACAGCTCATATTGCCTCAGAAGTATGTTAATCTTGGTCTGTTTGACTTGACTTGTTCCTTCATATGTCACAACAAGTTTGTCCCATACTTCTTTGGCATTCTTGCAATTTGACACTCTGTTGAACTCATCTGCATTAAGAGCACAGTATAACAGATTCATAGCCTTGTAATTTTTTGATGTCTTTTCCAGTTCAGTAACTGAGAGATTTTCCTCAGACTTGATGCACATAATGTTGGAATAGATGCCCTAGAGGCAATCTAGTTTAGTATGAATTTGTATTTGGCTAGAAAAATTCATTTATTATTTATTGGATATTTAATATAATGAAGTCCTTAGATTTACAATCGTGTTGTTTATCTTAAATATCCCTAGTCAAGTATAATGATTAATGGGACAATCATCTATAGACTAGTATGGGGTTGGATTGATATGGAGATATCACGATCCAACACATAGGTGTGCATTACGGAATGTTGCACTGGATTGACCCATCACCGAGAAGGCTACATACATGTTATGTTGAGTCACAAGTGCTTCTCATGTGCAATGGTATTGTCATCCTTAGACTTGAAGTCACTAGATATTCTAGTTGTGGATCATTGTGATCTTGGTAGCGTTAAACACTACACCGTGACTGGGTAGTTATAAAGGCGTGTACTGGATACAATGAGAAGCAAGCTTAGAGATCGTAGTAGACGTAGAGAGGATTTGCCCCTCCCACATAACGGGAGCAAATATCCTAGGCCACTCGAAGGATAGTGCTTATAGAATGTCTGGCCAGACTCAAATAAATCAATATATGGGATATTGATGTTATTTGCACGAATAAGGCTATTCCATGGATCGAGAAACTAGGGATTGGATATACGAGTGTGACTTGTATGTCTCGTGTCCAATCCGGATATGGAGGCAAAGGGATGAGACAATTACTTGTACAAGGTTGTCTAGATGACTATTCTATTAGTTGGCTAGAATGGATGTTTTGCTAGAAACCGCTCCATATTAGCAAAGAGTTGCTACCAACTAGATAGAACCTATGGGGTCACACGCTATATAGAGTTGTACTAGATTTGGGAATTAATTAATTGAATTAATTAATTAGAAGGATCACTTTGCAAACCCTTGCAAACTTAGTAGGGACTAATTTGCAAGGAAGGGACTAAATTGAATTCTAGTAGGACTAGAATAAGTCCTTTAGGTAGTTAACAAGGAGTTGTTGGACTATATAAAGGACCCTCCTTCCTTCCTTCATTCCTTATAACTTATGCTCTAAAGAGAACATAACAAGAGTGGGAGAGAACAAAGGAGAGAGAGCAAGCCACAAAGGAGGCCGACGCCCCCCTTGCCGCCGCCCTCGTCCCCGTCGGCAAAAAGAAGGGCCGAGCCCCTTCCCTTTTGTCTCGTTTTGCGTGATTCCTTCACCCTCCTCTCATTCCGGGCTAGCACCAAGGAGATTGGAGATCTAGGATCAACTCTAGGCGTGGATCAACTATAGAGAACGTGACACTATTCGCGTTTGAAGTCATCAAGGAGAACCCAAAGGTGTGTTTATGATTTCTTACCTTCACTATCGTTATGCATCTAGACTTGTGATCCTTGGAGGGTTTTGCATGGTTGTTTGTTTGATTATGCTTCCGTTTGCGCGATCCATGAATCAAAACCCTACAGTGGTATCAGAGCCACAGGTCATAGAGCATAAACGTAGTTTATGTGTTACATTCTTGTTGTTTTACACCTTAAATTGTTGTTTATCGCGTAAAACAAGACAAATCAAGCATGGGATGCAATTTGTCAATAATAAGATCATAACAAGACCCAATTTTGCATTGAATGCATGAATTGGTGAGTTTGAGAAATTTTAGGATCTTAGATCTAGGGTTTGGGCATCCTTGGGGAAGAAGGAGTTCTCCCAAAACAAGGAAACAACCAAACTTGGGCTCCAAGCAAGGAGGTTGTTTTGGAAACAACCTCCATAAGGAGGTTCGGCCCCCTAGGGGACCGCCCCCTTGCTTGCCGCCCAAGATTGGCGCCCTAAGGGGCCATGCGGCCCTAACCCGCGGGCCTAGCTTGAGGGTTTTGGGCCGGGCCGGCCCTAGGGCCTTATGGTTCACTTTATTTGGGCCCGGGCAATTGGATTGTTGGGCCAATTGACCGTTTTAACCCTAGAAATCCTAAAATCAATTAAAATTGACCAAGCGCGTTAAAATTGGATTTTAACTGTTTATGTGCAAATCGCATGGTGATTGGATATGGCCTTAGAATGTGGTTTGATGTGGATGTTTAATTTTGTGGTTTGGTTTTACGGCCTGCGAGCTGATCAATTAATTGTAATAATTAATTAGGGTTTTATGGCCTGCGTGCCATTTTTTTCTCAACTTGTGAGATTTATTTTATTTAGTATAGATATTAGCTAGTGCTAGATAAAGTAGATTGTTAGCCAAGATTGAAGAAAAGAAGCCCAAAACCAAAGAAGCCACAAAAGATGGAGCATGGAGCATGGAGCATTCCACATGACTATGAAGGATGGACCAAAAGATCAAGACGCATGGAGATGTGTTTGCTTAGGGTTCATAGATAATTCCATTGGCTTGAAATCATCTTAGTCTAGAAAAGGCCATATCCACATCACGTTTAATTTCTGTTTTGTGGTTGTTTATTTATTGTCTTATTATTTGTGTGGTTAATGTATGGATGATGCATGCGATTAGGATAATAAGATAATTAGACAACCCGGATCTATTATTTGGAGTTGTGCCCAAACTCAAATAGATAGATTAGTTGATATTGATCAACAAAATAATAAAAATTGAAAATCCCTCAAAATTTTAAATATTGTGTTCTTGCCTTCTCGTTATTTAAACACTCATTATCATCATTATTTATCAAGTTCGTGCGTGCCAAAGCATGGCGACTTGGTTCATAATGATGGAATGCGATGGCACGTAACAATGTGCAATTGTTTAGATAAGAGGTTGAACACAACTAGGCTATTAATTTGATTAAGAAACCTAGAGGCAATCAATTGGGATTATCCATATGGATGGATAAATAAGGAGTTATTTGCCCGATTGAACCAAGAGTTGCATATGGGATGCAATTGGAATTGTTCCTACCTAAGAAGTAGTCGAATTATGGGTGACTTGCCAAAGCAAGCTCATAAGGAGATGAAAAAGATGGATCTTGGCCCACTAAAAAATATAATGATATTTTCCGCATTAATATCTTGAGGGTTATTAATCCGTAGAAAAATAGTGGGAGCTATATTTAATAAACTAGCCATTATTAAATATAGTCAAAAATTCACAAATACTAAAACTTGCGTATTTTCCTTTTGTAGAATTCCAAATGGCAAACAACTCATTGAGTTCACAACATTCCCTACGATCTGTCCTTGAGAAGGACAAGCTCTCTGGAACCAACTTTCTTGATTGGTACAGAAACTTGAGAATTGTTCTCAAGCAAGAGAAGAAACTGTACGCAATAGAGGAGCAAGTTCCAGAAGGTCCAGAGAATCAGACACCTACTGCCTTAAAGGCATATCAGAAGCGTGTTGATGACGCTAATGATGCGGCCTGCCTAATGCTTTGCACCATGACCTCTGAGCTTCAGAAGCAACATGAGAACATGAATGCTGTCGATATGATCGAACATCTAAAGCAGCTCTTCCAAGAGCAGGCGAGGGTAGAGAGGTATGAGGTCTCAAAGGCACTGTTCAAATGTCATATGGCAGAAGGGAACCCGGTGGGACCCCATGTACTCCGAATGATCGGGTACTTGGAGAATCTCGCCCGGCTTGGGTTCCCGGTCGGCCAAGAGTTGGCAACCGATCTCGTGTTGCAATCGTTGCCTGAGAGTTATGGACAGTTCATTATGAACTATAACATGAACGAGATCGTTAAACCACTGCCAGATTTGCTCAACATGTTGAGGACGGCTGAACAGAGCATCAACAAGGGTAAGGGCAAGGCCATTATGATGGTGCATAAAGGAAAGGGCAAAAAGTTTGCCTCTTCCTCCAAGGGCAAAGGCAAGTCAGTTGCCAAGTCCAAGGAACAAGCCCTTAAGCCTGTTGGTGGCATTGCCAAGGTCGTGACTAAGGGTGAGTGTCACTACTGCAGTCAACCAGGAAACTGGAGGAGGAACTGCCCAAAATATCTGGAGGACAAGAGGCTTGGAATAGTGATTCCACCACCACCAGGTATTTTTGTTGTAGATGTCAATTTAACTGTCTCTACATCATGGGTATTAGATACTGGATGTGGATCTCATATTTGTCGAAATATGCAGGATCTAAAGAGAAGTAAAAGATTGGCTAAAGGGGAGGTAGATCTGCGCGTTGGGAATGGAGCAAAGGTTGCTGCGTTGGCCATAGGCGTGTGCGAGCTATCTCTGCCTTCAGGATTAGTTTTAGAATTAAATAATTGCTATTTTGTGCCTGCTATGAGCAGAAACAATATTTCTATTTCTTGTTTGGACAAGGAAGGTTTTATTATTTCAATAAAGAACAATTGTTGTTCCTTTTATTTGAATAATATTCACTATTTTAGTGCGCAATTATTTAATGGACTTTATGTCCTTGATCTAAGCAATCCTGTCTACAACATTAATACCAAGCGGATTAAAATAAATGATTTAAATCCTGCTTATTTATGGCATTGTCGTTTAGGCCACATAAATGAGAAACGTGTATCTAGACTCCATAAAGATGGATTACTAGACTCATTTGATTTTGAATCATATGAGACATGTGAGGCTTGTTTATTGGGAAAAATGACAAAGTCCCCTTTCAATAAGAAAGGTGAGAGGACTAGTGAGCAATTGGCGCTCATACATACCGATGTGTGTGGGCCATTTGCCACACTTGCCAGGGGTGGTTATGTCTACTTCATTACATTTACTGATGATTACAGTAGATATGGATTTGTGTACCTTATGAGGGCAAAATCCGAATCCTTTGAAGTGTTCAAAGAATTCAAGAATGAAGTAGAGAAGCAACTTGGCAAAAGTATCAAGGCTCTACGATCGGATCGTGGAGGAGAATACTTGAGCCAAGAGTTTGACGACTATCTTAGAGAGTGCGGGATCGTGTCCCAACTCACTCCACCCGGAACGCCACAATGGAATGGCGTGTCCGAGAGGAGGAATCGAACCCTATTAGATATGGTTCGGTCTATGATGTGTCAAACCGATCTTCCATTATCATTTTGGGGCTACGCTCTATTAAGTGCAGCTTTCACCATTAACCGTGTTCCATCTAAATCAGTCATGAAGACACCATATGAGATGTGGAGTGGGAGGCGTCCCACACTGTCGTTCATGAGGATTTGGGGCTGCGATGTCTATGTAAAGCGTTTACAATCAGACAAGCTAGGGCCTAAATCGGATAAGTGTAAATTTGTGGGGTACCCTAAGGAAACTAAGGGATACTACTTCTACAATCCAACCGAGAACAAAGTGTTTGTTGCTCGGACCGGCGTGTTTCTAGAAAGAGAGTTTGTCTCTAAAGAAGCAAGTGGGAGGAATGTAGAACTTGAAGAAGTTCAAGAACCACAAATCACTGAACCGATTATGGAACATGAACAGGAATCACAAGCAGTTGTGGAGCCACCTGTTCAGGTAACACAAGAGCTTCGTAGATTTAGTAGAGTGCGCGAGGAACCCGAGAGGTACGGACTTCTCGTAACTGATTCCGGTGACACGATGCTCATAGATGATGAGCCTACTACCTATGAGGAGGCCATGAATGGCCCAGACTCACAGAAGTGGCTTGAGGCCATGAGATCCGAGATGGAATCCATGTATACCAACAAAGTATGGACTTTGGTGGAACCACCCGATGGGGCGCGGCCCATAGGGTGCAAGTGGGTCTTCAAGAAGAAGATCGACATGGATGGTAATGTGATTACCTATAAGGGCCGATTGGTGGCTAAAGGATTCAGACAGATTCATGCTATTGACTATGATGAAACCTTTTCACCAGTCGCTATGACCAAATCCATCCGAATCCTACTTGCAATTGCAGCATACTACGACTATGAGATTTGGCAGATGGATGTCAAAACAGCATTCCTTTATGGGAATCTCCTCGAGGACGTGTATATGATACAGCCGGAGGGTTTTGAGGATCCAAAGCAAGCCAACAAAGTCTGTAAACTGCAACGATCCATTTATGGATTGAAGCAAGCTTCTAGGAGTTGGAATCGACGTTTTGATGAAGTGGTCAAAGAGTTTGGCTTCATCAGAAACGAAGATGAGTCTTGTGTCTACAAGAATGTTAGTGGGAGCTCTGTAGCTTTTCTGGTCTTGTATGTGGATGACATACTACTCATTGGAAACGACATTCCCATGCTGCAATCTGTGAAGGATTGGCTAGGAAAGTGTTTCTCAATGAAGGACTTAGGGGAAGCAGCCTATATACTCGGTATAAAGATCTATAGAGATAGATCTAGGAGGTTGCTAGGCCTAAGTCAAAGTACATATATTGACAAGGTGTTGAAACGGTTCAACATGCAAGATTCCAAGAAGGGATTCTTGCCCATGTCACATGGAATCACTCTTTCGAAGAGTGGTTGTCCTTCCAATGAGATTGAGAAGGAACGCATGAGTAGGATTCCCTATGCCTCGGCCATAGGATCTATCATGTACGCCATGTTATGTACTAGACCAGATGTGTCATATGCCTTGAGTATGACAAGCAGATACCAATCCAATCCGGGTGAGAGTCACTGGATTGTTGTCAAGAACATCCTAAAGTACTTGAGAAGAACTAAGGATGCTTTCTTGATGTTTGGCGGTGAGGAAGAATTGCGTGTAAGGGGTTACACTGATGCAAGCTTCCAAACCGATAGAGATGACTTTAGATCACAGTCGGGATATGTGTTTTGCCTGAATGGAGCAGCGGTGAGCTGGAAGAGTTCCAAGCAAGAGACGGTGGCTGATTCTACAACAGAGGCTAAGTACATTGCTGCAAATGGCGCAGCAAAGGAGGCTGTTTGGATCAGAAAGTTTGTTTCTGAACTTGGTGAGGTCCCTAGCATTGCGGATCCAGTGGAGTTGTTCTGTGACAACACTGGGGCGATCGCGCAATCAAAGGAACCCAGATCGCACCAGAAGTCCAAGCATGTGCTCAGAAAGTTTCATCTGATTCGAGATATTATCGATAGAGGAGACGTTCGGATATGCAAGATTCCTACAGATGATAATCTGTCAGACCCACTTACAAAGCCTCTCACGCAGTGGAAGCATGAAGGGCACACTAGGAGTATGGGCATACGAGATGCGCCAGATTGGCTCTAGTGCAAGTGGGAGACTGTTGGAATAGATGCCCTAGAGGCAATCTAGTTTAGTATGAATTTGTATTTGGCTAGAAAAATTCATTTATTATTTATTGGATATTTAATATAATGAAGTCCTTAGATTTACAATCGTGTTGTTTATCTTAAATATCCCTAGTCAAGTATAATGATTAATGGGAATATCATCTATAGACTAGTATGGGGTTGGATTGATATGGAGATATCACGATCCAACACATAGGTGTGCATTACGGAATGTTGCACTGGATTGACCCATCACCGAGAAGGCTACATACATGTTATGTTGAGTCACAAGTGCTTCTCGGGTGCAATGGTATTGTCATCCTTAGACTTGAAGTCACTAGATATTCTAGTTGTGGATCATTGTGATCTTGGTAGCGTTAAACGCTACACCGTGACTGGGTAGTTATAAAGGCGTGTACTGGATACAATGAGAAGCAAGCTTAGAGATCGTAGTAGACGTAGAGAGGATTTGCCCCTCCCACATAACGGGAGCAAATATCCTAGGCCACTCGAAGGATAGTGCTTATAGAATGTCTGGCCAGACTCAAATAAATCAATATATGGGATATTGATGTTATTTGCACGAATAAGGCTATTCCATGGATCGAGAAACTAGGGATTGGATATACGAGTGTGACTTGTATGTCTCGTGTCCAATCCGGATATGGAGGCAAAGGGATGAGACAATTACTTGTACAAGGTTGTCTAGATGACTATTCTATTAGTTGGCTAGAATGGATGTTTTGCTAGAAACCGCTCCATATTAGCAAAGAGTTGCTACCAACTAGATAGAACCTATGGGGTCACACGCTATATAGAGTTGTACTAGATTTGGGAATTAATTAATTGAATTAATTAATTAGAAGGATCACTTTGCAAACCCTTGCAAACTTAGTAGGGACTAATTTGCAAGGAAGGGACTAAATTGAATTCTAGTAGGACTAGAATAAGTCCTTTAGGTAGTTAACAAGGAGTTGTTGGACTATATAAAGGACCCTCCTTCCTTCCTTCCTTCCTTATAACTTATGCTCTAAAGAGAACATAACAAGAGTGGGAGAGAACAAAGGAGAGAGAGCAAGCCACAAAGGAGGCCGACGCCCCCCTTGCCGCCGCCCTCGTCCCCGTCGGCAAAAAGAAGGGCCGAGCCCCTTCCCTTTTGTCTCGTTTTGCGTGATTCCTTCACCCTCCTCTCATTCCGGGCTAGCACCAAGGAGATTGGAGATCTAGGATCAACTCTAGGCGTGGATCAACTATAGAGAACGTGACACTATTCGCGTTTGAAGTCATCAAGGAGAACCCAAAGGTGTGTTTATGATTTCTTACCTTCACTATCGTTATGCATCTAGACTTGTGATCCTTGGAGGGTTTTGCATGGTTGTTTGTTTGATTATGCTTCCGTTTGCGCGATCCATGAATCAAAACCCTACACATAACTCCATCCATGGTAGTGAAATACTCATGAGGACCATTCTGAACTATTGACCACAATTCCATGTCTTGATCTATGATGAAGATCTTCATCAATGTCTTCCAGTGCATGAAGTTGTCACCACAAAACAATGGAGGTCTGTTTGCTGCCCTTCCTTGTGAGAAACCACCATCTCCTACATTACTCATAATCACAATATTGTTAGATCTATAGTAGTGACCCTTGCTCTGATACCAATTGAAAGTTTGTAATGTAGACTAAATACAGGACCACAATACTATAGAAGGGGGGGGGGTTTGAATAGAGTATGGAAACTTTTTCTAAAACACAAGATTTAACTAAGTGAACAAGTAAAAGACTCAAAACTCAAGGCCTTGAGATTTTGCAAAAACTAGTCAGAAACTTCCTAAGGCAAACAGAAAGCTTCAAGGCCTTGAACTATCACCAGTTCTAAATAGTTTATGAACCCTAGTTTGATTTGAGTTGCTTGCAGAAGTAAATAGCAAAACTGT
The DNA here is from genome assembly GCA_023055425.1 of Linanthus parryae. Classification (NCBI taxonomy): domain Eukaryota; kingdom Viridiplantae; phylum Streptophyta; class Magnoliopsida; order Ericales; family Polemoniaceae; genus Linanthus; species Linanthus parryae. Next base: position 3,154,636 of record JALGPY010000029.1, read on the forward strand.
AAAGTAAAGAACACAAGGAAATTTACAGAGTTCAGTCCCAATGGAACTAATCTCTGCCTGAGGGATCTAATCCCACCAGGATTGGGAAAACACTTCTTATTACTCACACAGAAACAGCCCTAGATCTTCAAGCCTAAGTGAACTCCCTTTCACCTGTACAGCTTTTGGTTCCAAACCTATCTAGTATCAGCTACTAACTGTTGAGCTAACAAGAACCTCTTGTTGTTCACTTGAACAACCAACCACTAGGTTTTGTGAGGTTTGAGATATACAGAAGATAAGCAGATTAGAGTACAATAGAAGAACACAGTAAAAGAATAAGCTTGTGAAGGTCAAGATGTGTTCTTCAGGAAAACTGGAATGATTGATCTTCTGAAAGCAGTGATTGAAGCCTGAAGTTGTGAGGGATTGACTATCTGATCTTCCACGAATGTATCACACCTCTTTCTCAGTTCTCTGTAAGCTTCTATCTCTTTCAAAATTCAAACCAGTCTTTTATCCACTCTCTGCAACTGAATGAGAGATTTTAGAATCTCAGTTCCTGCAAATCCTCATCCTTTCTAACTGAAATTCAAAACATCTTTGAGTATATATCCGTTAGAGTTTGTTGTGATTACATTGCACGTTTGAAAAACCTGCAACAACATTAAACACATCAACAAACAAAATCCAGAAATAAAACGGCACTAAGTCTGTTTGGATTTCCAGTTTCTGAATAAAAAGTGGATAGATAAATAAATCAATAACCTGATTAACTTTTGAAACATATTACTCATAATAAACCAGTTTAAGACTTGTAAAATTCATGGAACAATCATAATAACTAAGATCAAATCATGCAAGAGAGAATCAAGTTAATTCTGTAAAATTGTCAGCAGCTTAAGGCACATCTCAAGGCCTTGAAGCTCTGAACATACTTCACAGTCTTTCAATATTAAGACCAGAAACTTTTGATTCACTCTGATTATGATATCTGCAATTATGTTATACATATAAGTAATAGATAACAAGGATATTTGCAACAAATCTTTGATCTTAAACATAGAACACCTGCATCACAAGATTATCAGATCACACTACATAAGAAAACTACTATCAAAGCTTTGAAGCTCTGATTAGTATCTCAAGGCCTTGAGCCTTAGAAATACTTTGTCTTTCATCACTCTAAATAGTTAATTCTCAAAATACACTTAGAAGTCTTTAGTCAACAATGTTCTACAAAATTATTCAGAATTCTTAAGTGAAAAATAATGTTATTAAACATACAGTAAGAAAATGAAATTATTTAAATCTAATTTTTTTTTTTCATTTCTTATGACTCCATAAAATAAATTAGAAATGGCAACACCCCATACTATAAGTACAAATAGTGAACGGAAATTAAAAATTTGTATTCAAATTTCTTGGATGTTGAATGATACATTATGCGAAAAATTGTGAAACAGTGAAACGCTCTAGTTAAAAATAGTATCATGTTGATTTATATATCTATAGGATCATATTATACCATATGTGATGAGTTGAATTAAACATGATGGAGGCAAATGTGTAATATTGTATCTTGCATAAAACTCTTATAAATGGAGCAACTCGTATAATGTACTAGTATAATTATTCATATTATCGTTCCCTATACCTGGGTAGTATAAAATTCATATTCACAAACCATTCGTTATCAAATGTTCAATCACGTATAAGATATTATAAAACTGATAATTAGTCGTTAAATATTCACTTCACTATATTCTTCTATAATCGATTTACATAAATATTGTATAATGCATATATAAATATACATATATATTAAAATGTATTTAAATTTTGACACTTTTTCGTTTTGTTATGGTTTCAAATTGTTTATTATCCAAATATAATTGTAATAATTTTATTAAAAATTATTAATTAATCTTTATGTAGGGTAATATAAAGGAATGAAATTATTTTTTTTATTATGATATTACTTCTCATTTCGTGTTTTCTCCTTAACTAAATGTATGTCTGAAAATGCGTGTGGGAGATCGTGGAGGAATTTAACAAGAAGCATAGATTACGATTCAAATTGTTCACATTTTCAATATATTTTCATACTTTATCCATTCAAGAAGTTAGACAACTGTAATTTAAATTTTGTTCTAATATCAACCTTTATTTTTTATGATTAACCTAACCAAATTATTCAAACTAAATCAACTGTAACTAAATATAATTTTTATTTTTATTTTACTTATCACTAATTAAGAATACGAGAAAATTTTATCAATATTATTCCCTATATTTCTTTTTACTACTTTTCAATTACACACTTTACTTTTGTGATAGATAATATTCAATTAAAATAATTTACTAATTGCATTTACATGATAATGCAATTTTGAGTTACTTTTTCTTTAACCATTAAAGAAATTAAAAACAAAATCGTGACACTACTTTCTTAAAATGAGGAAAAACAATATCATTATGACGTAGCTCAATACTTTTAAGGAAATGTAATAAAATACGTGGTACGACAATATATGTGGTCAAATATGTTTGAATAGATGTTGCATTATATTACTCTTAAAAAAGAAACATCATTCTTTGCCTTCAAATATTATATTACAAACTCTAAAATCTTTATTAGTATCGAAATCTCAATTTTACTTTTCATCTCTCGTGCTAATATTAAACCACGTGTATTTTTAAAAATACATCTATTACTTAAACAATATCTATTTTATAGTTGCAAAAGGTTTAAATATAATATCATAATGGTATTTAATCATATCATGGTGAACAAGATATTATATTAACTTCGTGCCTCATTACATTCGACCATCTTCTTTACTCTTGCGATTCCTAACATATTAAGTTATCATTTTTTACGATAATAACATAAAAAACATACACATGTACTCGCGAATGACATACTTTTAATGATACATCTAACAATAATTTAGGATAAAACACCTGAAAGTCCACACAAAAATATTATTCAAGTATTATCTCCTCTCTTATGGAGGTTAGGACACAAAATTTAATTTAATTATTATTTCAAATGAATTTTCTGTGTTTTCCAGGAGGATTTATATTGTTTCCTTTATAGGAACACATGCAAGTCTCGAAAACGCATTCAGGAGGACAATAGTTTGGAGGACAAGGGTTTTTGCAATCAAAAAATAAAATGTGCAAGGCTCACCCTCTTTACTTTCAGTAACCATTGATGCATCGCTACCCATGAAAACTACAAAACATACATTTATCTGTTAAGTGTGTTTTAGATAGAGAGAGAGAGAAAGAGAAACTTGAGGAAATCAAGAACAGGGAAATCTTAATCATGAATGGGGATGTCTACAATGTTCTTGTAATTATGTTAACTATAAAGTTGAAGCAACACTGAAAATTCACTAGTTGTATTCTCTACATTCCTACGAAATTCCTCTTATAAGCAGTAACATGTAACATGTAACTAATAAAATATTGATGTACTAATTATGTGTGAATGGGGAGAGTATGCAGATGAATATGCAGCACAAATACTCTAGAAGGGGGGGGGGGTTGAATAGAGTATGCCAACTTTTTGCAAAACTAGAGGAGAAAAAGAGTTTTAGTTATGGTGCAAAGGAGTTCAAGGCCTTGAACACATATTCAAGCCTTTGGAATGAAATGCAGCTTGCAGAAAAACAGACAAGTCTTTTTCAAGGCCTTGAAAAGAGTTTCAAACCCTTGAAAAAGAGACAAGTTTGAATGTTGTAAGAAAATTGAATATGACTGAACTGTAAATGTAAGAGACAAAGGATTTATAGAGTTCAGTCCACTTGGACCTACGTCTCTACCTCAGGGATCTTCCCCCTGCAGGATTTTCAACTCAATTCTTATTAATCAAAAGTTAAGCCCTAGATCTCAAGCACAGAGAATTGCCTTACTCTGTTTACAGCTTGTGGTTCTCACTAACCTATCTAGTACCTGCTTTAGCTAACTGATTAACTAAGAATTGTCTATTGTTCACTTTGAACAATACTTGAGAATGATATATAAGTATTACATAAATGATTTACCAATAAAGTACAATACAGAAGAACACTAGAGTAGAAAACTGCAGTGAAGAGTGCAGTGAACTTCTGTGTATTGGATTGTGAGAGTGATCTTCTTTGAGGCTTGTCAATCCAGAACTTTATCTCTCTTTTTGCCCGTTAAGTTTTCTTCTTTATTGCTTCAAAATTTAGCTCTATTTATACTTCAAAAAGGCTCTGCAAATCTTCCCAGATTTTCAGCAACAAATCTCCTATTTTGTAGGCAACAACCTTTGACTCTTTGACATCTTCTCCAACGGTTAGATGATCACAATCTCCAGAGATATTGTTGTGATCTCGCATTTAAAACAGTTGAGAAGCTGTCATGGAGGTTTGATTGATCACATAATCATCTTCTCCAACTGTTTTCCTTTCCTGCACAAGTCAGATTAGGGAACTTTCCCTGCAAACTTGGAAATAGATTTTCCTGCAAAAGTATAAAACAGATGACTTCTTATGATCAAACATGTTGAGATAATTTGTCTTTCATCATAAAATAATAATAAATTAAACATAGGGATGAGAGAGGATAAATCAGATTAGAAAAGTTCACAGAGAACTCCCCATGAGAATAAGCATACATGTTATTCAGTTTCAAGGCTTTGAATCCAGTTTCAAAGCCTTGGAAATAGCTAACAGATTCAAGGCTTTGAAAGCTGATTCAAGGCCTTGAAATAATTTTGCTATTTCAAGTCTTGTGCAACCTATGACCTTACAATGTGTTTGTGGAAAAATATTATGTATAATGACAATTATAAATAAATTTGTAACTGTGTTAATAATTTTCCATTGGGAAGTATTTCTGTAAAATATTAATTACTATGTTGTAAATATAATACCTCAAATTATATACATATAACACATTGAATATATTATTGAATTGCCGAGTTTGAATTTTCATATAATTTTAAAAGTACTGACATTTGTAAAGAAGATTGTAATCGTGCTGATGACTTTCTATGAGAAACTTTTTATTTATAAAAATATTAATTACTTTGATCTACAAAATTATTTCAAATTATTAAGTACAAAAAATAATGTTATTGATCATACATTTAGAAAATGAACTTATTTAGTTCTCGAAAAAAAAAGAAAGGGAACTTATTTAAATATCATTTTTTTTCTTTTTTTTTTTTTACTTCAAAAAATAGATTGAAAATGGCAACTCCCCAAACTTGAGATACAATTAGTGAACTAAAATTTAAGAACTGCATTCGAGTTTTGCGGATGTTGAATGATACATTTTATACGAAAAATTTAGGAACAACAAAACGCTCTAGTTGAAAAGAGTGTCCTATTGATTTATTTCACTATTGGGTCATTTATAAACCATACGAACGAGTTAAATTGCACGTGATGAAGGCAGAAGTGTGATATCGTGTGTTGCATCAAACTCTTACAAGTGGACTAACTCGTATATTGTACTAGTATAATCTTTCATATTATTGTTCTCTTACTGGCAATTAAAAATCACTTTCAAAAATCATACGTTATCTAATGTTCAATCACTTATACAATTCAAGTTAAGATACAATAAAATATGCTAATTAGTCATACAGTATTCACCAAACTACTTTCATTTATAATTGATTTACAAACATAGATTAAAATGCATACGCATATATACATATCTTTAAGAATGATTTGAAAATTATTTTTTTTTCAATTTGTTATTATTTCAATTTATTTTTTATCAATTAATTATTATAATTATTTAAAAAAATAATTTTTATGTTAGTTAGTATAAAGTAATGAAATTATTTCATTGATTATGATACTAATCTCGATTTCCTTTTTTCTTCTTATCTAAATGTATGTCTGGAAGTTTGTGTGGGGGATAGTGGAGGAATTGAACAGAGCCGAGGTTATGGTTCAAATTCTTCACATTTTCAATATATTTTCAAACTTTATCCTCTCAAGAAATCATACGTATGTAATTTAAATTTTGTTAAAATAAACCTTTATTTTTAAGATTAAATTCACAAAAAAATTGAACTAAATTAATAAATATTAAATATATTTTTTTACTTTACCCGTCACTAATTAAGATTACCAAAAAAGTTTATCAATGTTATTCCTTATATATATTTTTAATAATTTTTTAGATAAAAAACTTTACTTTTGTGATACATAAGTTTCAATTAAAATAACATATTTTTTTTTTGTGTTAACATAATAATGTAAGTGTGCGTTACTTTTTGGTTAAAGATAAAACAACTTAAAAAAAAAATTGTGACAATACTTTCTTTAAAAAAATAACAATTTTATAATCACGAAACTCAATACATGTTGTAAGGAAGTATACTATGATACATGGTATGTGGTCATTAGAGTACTGTTAGAAATAATAGAAATCTTTTATTACCTTCAAATTTTATGTTAGAATCTCTACAATCTTGATTAGTATCCAAAAGCTCAATTTCACTTTTCACATCTCGTGCTAATTTAATAGCACATATTGTTTAAAGAATTCATTTTTTAATTAAACAATATAAATCTTTAGTTAGAAGAACAGATCAATTATTATAGCTACTGCTGTTTTTAGTATAATATCAGAATGAATTAATCAAATCACTATGAACAATAAAATATAGTAATTTCATGCTTTATTACATCCGACAGTCTCCTTACACTTTCGATTGCACAAAATATTGCATAATATTTTTATGATAATAATAATAATAATAATAATAATAACAATAACAATAATAATAATAATAATAATAATAATAATAATAATAATAATAATAATAATAATAATAATAATAATAATAATAAAAACATACACATGTACTCGCAACTCATGCACTTATCATGGTATGTCGAACAATAATTTGTGATAAGACATATGAAAATTCACTCAAAAATATTATTCAAGAATTATCGCCTCTCTTATGGAGGTTAGAACACAACATTTTATTTAATTGATATTCGAAATGAATTTTCTGTGTTGTGCTGAAGGAGCCACATTGTTTCCTTTGTGGAAACACATGCAAACTTCAAATATGCATTCCGGAGGATTGAAGTCTGGAGGACAAGGGATTTTGCAATCGGAGGTGACTGTGCAAGGCTCGCCTACTTTACTTTCAATAGCCGCTGATGCATCGTTACCCATGAATCCTGCAAAACATACATTTATTTCTTAAGTGTGTTTTTAGATAAAGAAGAGAGCAAGAGAGATAGGAAGAGAAAGAAACCTGATGAAATCACTAGGAAAAGGGCAACCATAATCATGAATGGGGATGTCCTAAACATGTTCTTGGGATTATGTTAACTATAAAGTTGAAACAGCAATGAAAATTTCATTCGTTGTATTCTCTTCATTCCTATGAGACTCTTCTTATAAGCACTAACTTGTAACATGGAACCAATAAATTATTTCTGTATAAATTGTGTATTTATAAAAAAAATTAAGTATAATGACAAATGTAAACAAATTTGTAGCTTTGTTGATAACTTTCCATCCCAGAATTTCTTTTTTTTTTTTAAATATTAATTACTATGCTATATATAAAATATCTCAAATTTTATATACATAGCACATTGAGTACATTATTAAATTACCAAGTTTGAATTTTCACATAATGTTAATGTACTGACATTTGTAAAGAAGATTGTAATGGTGCTAATAACTTCTGTGAGAAACATTTTATTCCAAAGACATTAATTATTATGTTCAACAAAATTATTTAGAATTCTTTAGCAAAAAATAATGTTATTAAACATACATTTAGAAAAAGAAATTATTTAATATTTTTTCATTTTTATGACTCCGTAAAATAGATTGGAAATGGCATCACCCCAAACTAGAGGTACAATTAGTGAACATAAATTAAAATTTGTATTCAATTTTTTTTTAATGTTGAATGATACATTATATGAAAAATCGTGAAACACCAAAATGCTCTAATTATAAATAGTGTTCTATTGATTTATATTAACTATTGGATCATCTGCAAATCATATGTAATGAGTTGAATTACACATGATTGAGGCAAAAGCGTGATATCGTGTCTTGCATAAACTCTTATACATGAAGCAACTCGTATAATGTACTAGTATAATTATTCATATTATCGTTCTCTATACATGGCAATAGAAAATTCATATTCACAAACCATTCGTTATCGAATGTTCTATCAATTAAATATTCACCGCACTACATTCTTCTATAATCGATTTACATAAATAGTGTATAATGCATACATATATATACATAGGCTAAAAGACGAAATGCACTCTCCTTAGATGAGTTATATACAAAAACAACCTCATTGTTCGGGGATATACAAAAGCCCCCCTGTCAGAGATAAAAAAAACCCCTGTCAGTCGATGAATGTTAGACAAATAGCACCCTTCTGTTAAATCAATTTTTTTGGACCATTCTACCCTTGAAATGGTAGTTTACATAAATGTCCATACATATATTGTTTTTGGTGTTCTTGGTGTTCTTCAACACCACCACCAATACCACCAGCACCACCACCCCACCAGCACCCACCACCGACCTCAAGCTCTATAAATCTGGCAATACTCACTCAAAGAGAATTAACAGAATTACGAATTAAAATAACATTTTGACTTGCTCAGTTGCTTTTCCAAAATTCTTGCTTGAATGGATGTTCTTTTGCCACCCTTATCCATCAAGAGGATAGCATAGATCCTTTGAAGTGAGCACAACTGGAATAGGCTTCTTCTTCTTCTTCTTCAAAAAGAATTCACCTAGCCTTTCATCTGAGTCAACATTAGTGTCTTGACTAGTAGCAGAAGGGATCTTATCCAATTTCAAACCGTTGATGACAATATCCAGTTTGCCATTCATCACACACATCGAGGCTTTGAACTGATTAAATTAAGAAGATAAATCAAACAACCTCTGTCTAAGATCTTCAATTTCAACCTGCTGTTCTTCAAAATTTTCAACCAACTGAGAGTAATCCTCATTGGCTTGTCCCCTTGATGTTGTATCCCCCTTAGGTTTGATAAAAAATTTCTCCTCAAGCTCAACTTTGGACAACTCTGAATAGAACTTCCAATGTCCCTTTCCTGTCTGAACCACTCCAATTCTCTGTAAAGCAGTCTCATCAATTAACCCAAAACCACCAGTTATCTTCTCCTGTCCTCTCACAGGTACCTCAAAATGCTCGAAGAGATGAGGTAATAGGTTGGCATATGGAAGAGTATGTTTCTGGTTCTGGTAGCACAGTAGATCATATGCTCCACGATCACTGTTGGCAAGTCAATTTCAAACCCTTGACATATTAAGTACATCAGGATAAGAACCTTATCAGTAACCAACTCTCTTGAGTTTTCTCTAGGAACAACACTTCTCATCAGAATTGTAAACAGAATTTTAGCTTCACAATTGAGCACAGAGTGTGTCAACTGTTTGGGACCAGTACGAACATCATCAATGAAGAACATGTCTTTGGCTTTTTCTAGACATTCCTTCCTATCAGGATAGTCAGCAAAATTATACTTCCTAGGAATGCCCAAGACCTTGGCAAAAGCCCTATGGTCTAGCCTTAAATTTATCCCAACCACCTTAGAGGTTAACAACATTTTATCTTCCCCTTATTGAACCAAATTCAGATAAAACAACCTAGTTAACCTAGGATAAGCTTTAGAAATAGGATTTAAAACCTCCCAAACTGAAGATTTCGTTAACTTCCTCATACAGCCAATTTCCAATTTACATAATAACTCTTCAGAAATCAAACTACAGAAGGCAACCTTAGATGTGCATACCCTTGCATCCAAACTGTCCTAAATTCTGAACTAACAAACCAATTAGAAGGAAGTACATTTACCTTGATAACCCTTTTTGGTTGCAGCAGCAACCTGCTTAACCCTTGATTTCTTCTCGGCATGTTTCTCCTTCTCTGGTTCTTCTTCAGCAGACTTCTTCTTGCCTTCCTTAGCATATTTCCCTTTTTCTGCTTCAACAGACTTTTTCTTGTCTCCCCCTTTCTTCTTGTCTGACCTAGGTTGATCATCACCCTGAACCTCTGTCTCTTTCTGTGGATCAACACTTGAACCTTCATCCCCTTTTTCTGTTCTGATCTTCTTTGCAGGAGGTGAGTCTTCATGCAAACTCTGTGTATTTTCTGAATCTGAATTAGAAATCACAACCTTCTCCTTCTTGTTTGCCCTCTTCTTAGATCTAGAATAAGGCTTTCCCTGTTGTTGAATCCTGGCTGATTTGCGCTCCATTGTGGGATTAGGGTTTTAAGAGTAGAATGAGATTGAGAGATATAGATAGAGAGCAGAGAGACGTAGAGAATTGAGAGAGAATGAAGAAAGAAAAGCCCTGACTTTGAGCTTAATTAGGTTGAGAGAATGTGTTTAAAAAGGACTCTACTGAAATCAACATGCAAAACGTATCTACAAGATATTTTTGGATATTTTAGAAAATTCTCTAAGTAATTCAAATATTATACAATTATCTAAAAAGATAACATATAATATTTGGTGATCCATTTTTTTTTTAAAAATGCACAGATGTTTCAAGACCTTGGAGAACAATCTCAAGGCCTTGAGATTTTCTGCAGTTTTAGAAATTTCAAAGCTTTGAACTATACTTTCAAGGCTTTGGAACGTATAATCTCAAGGCTTTGAGATTTCAATACATAAAAACAAGTACTAATACTCCCCCTAAACCAGTGCATCCTTGTTTAGCATACTCAGTTCAAGCCTTAGGGATGAAAACCTATCATCTGGCAGAGGTTTAGTGAAAATAACAGCAATCTGCATAGAAGTAGAAATAAAATATAGAACAACATCTCCTTTTTCTGCATGATCTCTAAGCAAATGATGCCTTACATCTATATGCTTGGTTCTTGAGTGCTGTACTGGATTCTTACAGATTGAAATGGCACTTGTGTTGTCACAGTTAATAGGCACATTTCTGAAGTTATAGCCACGATCTCTAAGCTGTTGAGCAATCCACAACACTTGTGAACAGCAAGGTCCAGCTGCAATATACTAAGCTTCTGCAGTTGATAATGCTACAGAATTTTGCTTCTTGGAATGCCAACTGATTAGTGAAGGGCCAAGAAACTGGCAACATCCAGAAGTACTCTTCCTATTCACTTTATATCTTGCAAAATATGCATCTGAACAGCCACTCAACATAAAGTTAGATCTCCTTGGATACCAAAGCCCCAAGTCTTTGGTTCCATTCAAATATCTAAAAATTCTCTTGACAGCAGTTAAATGACTTTCCTTAGGATCTGCCTGAAAACTTGCACACATGAAAAAACTAAACATAATATCAGGTCTACTAGCAGTTAAGTACAGAAGTGATCCAATCATACCTCTATACTCCTTTTGATTTACACTCTTACCATTTGAATCCTTGTCTAATGAGAGTGATGAACTCATAGGATTTTTGAGTACTTTGGGCTGTGTCATATTGTACTTGTTCAACAAGTCTTTGGTATACTTTCCTTGATGTAAAAATATTCCTTTCTTCATTTGTAAAATATGAAGTCGAAGAAAGAAATCCAGTTCTCCCATTAAGCTTATCCCAAAATTCCTTGACATTAGACTAGAGAACTCTTTTGAAAGAGCATCATTAGTAGCACCAAAAAGAATATCATCCACATAGATCTGAACTACTAACAAGTCAGTTTCATGATGTTTAATAAAAAGAGTTTTATCTACTAGACCTCTCTTGAAAGTATTGTCAAGTAAAAACTTTGAGAGTCTATCATACCAAGCCCTTGGAGCTTGTTTTAAACCATTAAGAACTTTGTATAATTTATAAACATGATCAGGGAAGTTTTCATCTTCAAAACCAGGAGGTTGGGCTACAAAAACATCTTCTTGTAAATAACCATTCAGAAAAGCACATTTGATATCTATTTGATAAAGCTTTATGTGATTGTGAGATGCAAATGTAGAAGAAGTATTCTAATAGACTCTAACCTGGCAACAGGAGCAAATGTCTCCTCATAGTCTATACATTCTTCTTGATTGTATCCATGTGCCACAAGTCTGGCTTTGTTCCTTACCACTTTGCCATACTCATCAAGCTTATTTCTGAACACCCATATGGTTCCTATAACTGATTTCTCTTTTGGTCTGGGAACCAGATTCCATACCTTGTTTCTTTCAAATTCATTCAGCTCACTTTGCATTGCAATGATCCAGTCTGCATCTTCCAGTACTTCTTTTATATTCTTAGGCTCAATCAAAGATACAAAAGCACTAAAAGCACACAAATTCTTCAACTGTCCTCTTGTCTAAGTTCCAGTTGTTGGATCAGATATGATATTGTCAGCTGGATGGTCTGCAAGATACTTAAACTTCTTCCTTGGTGTCCAGGAATATGTTCCTTCAAGGCTTTCAGTTCTTGAAACAGTAGAGGGAGCATCATAGAAAGTTTCAGTTTCAGCCTCAAGGCTTTGAGATTTTTGCTCTGCAGGAGGTTCAAGGACTTGAGATTCTACTGATTGATTCTGCACTTTAGTTTTTCCTTTGTCCTCTTTCACAGCATCATCATCACACTACTGTTTTTCATAGTTTGAAGCTCTTTGCACAGTCTATAAAATTCAGATAAGGCTTTAGTTTTGTCTCTAATAAACATAACCCATGTAAACCTAGAATAATCATCTACTATCACAAGCATATACCTATTACCTTTTGGAGTCTGAACTCTCATAGGACCACACAAGTCAATATGCAACAGTTCTAAGGGTCTAAAAGTACTTACAAAGTTCTTTGGCTTGAATGAGCTTCTTGTTTGTTTACCTTGTACACATGCCATGCAGACCTCATCATCTGAAATTTTTTGTGATGGTAATCCTCTTACCAAATCCTTTGAGATGAGTTTATTCAAGGTGTGTATGCTAATATGCCCAAGCTCTCTATGCCAAAGCTTTGAATCTTCCTTCAAGGCCTTGAGGCATTTCAACTTGTCACCTGCAATACTGTTAGTACTCATAGCATATAAATTGTATGATCTAGGAGCAGTGAGTATGCAATCTCTAGATTTCTCATCTTGCACCACACATTTCTCCTTGTCAAATATAGCTTTATAACCTTTATCATATAACTGAGAAATACTAAGCAGATTATATTTAAGTCCATCCACAAGATAAACATCAGAGATAGAGTTGGTAGAACCATTACCAATACTACCTATACCAATAATATTGCATTTTTCTTTATCACCAAGTGTAATTGTTCCTCCAGATTTTTCTGTGAGCTTAGTAAAAAGAGACTTCTTTCCACTCATATGTCTGGAACAGCCACTGTCTAATATCCATTTCTGATCTTTCAAGGCCTTGGTGACATTCTGCAAAAGTAAATCATTGCCTCAACAGGCTGTTAGACCAAGTGCAAAACTTTGAGTCATACTCAGAATCAGCCATGTTTGGTGGTCTAATTCCTTTTGGAACCCAAATCTGCCTAACATGTCCCTTAAGCTGATAAGGATAAGTGTTACTCATAATATGAGGTTCTAATCTTCTTAAGGGACAAGTTAATCTAATATCACCAATTTTTCCACAGTAATGACATTTTGGAGAATGTCTGCTACCAGATTTGACAAAATTAGTTTGGCTTTACTTTGGAAAATTTGGATTATAGCCAATTCCACCTTTATGCATTGAATTCAGACTTCCTCCAAGAATGGGATACAGATTATGTTATGAGGCTGTAAAACTGGCTTGGACCTTTTTAGACTCTTGAATTTTCTCAGTCAAAGAACAGATTTGTTGTTCTAAATCCTCTGAATGAGTCTTTAGATCAACATACCTTTCAGTTAAGAGAGTGTTTTGATCAACAATCTCTTTTATCTGTTCCTTCAAGGCTTTAATTTGCTGTCCAAGGCCTTGAAGTCCTTTTCAATTTTTGTCTTAGAAACTTCAACAGTTTTGTTGGCAAAAACTAGTTCCAGGTTATGTTTTACCTGCTCATGAATCTTAATCTTTAAAGAAGAAATCTCATTTCTATAACTTACCTCATTTAAAAACATGCTCTTGAGAATTTCAGGAAGTTCATCAAAAGGAATAGCAAGAAGATTTTTTACCATTTCATCAATGTGTCTGCCTGAAGTTTTCTCTTCATCATGTTTGTCCATGAAGCATAAATTTGCTTGATCTTCTTCTGTGTCTGAATCACTCCAAGAGGCTATCATTGCTTTCTTCCTTCTGTTGTCACTGTCTTTCTTTTGAAAGTTTATGTTCTTCTTCTTTTGTGGACAATCCCTTACTAAATGATCTGCATCACCACATTCAAAATAATTCATTACTTTAGTTTTATGTGACTGTGAGGAAGACTTACCTTTGTAGTCCTTGTTGCTTGAAGGTCTTGATCTCTCTCTGTTGTAGTCTTTGTTACCAAAGTTTCTCTTCTTCTTGAGAATCCTGGCCAAGGCCTTGGAGATCAATGCTAAAGCCTCTTCATCATCATGCTCATCTTCAGTCTCAAGGCTTTGAGATTTTTCATTGTTTTTAGCCATGAGTGCTAAGTTCTTGATGTTTGCACTCAGATCACCTTCTACATCCTTCTGATAACTCTGTATAGAGTTATATTTCTTTTACGTATCTATATCGTTTTGCGTGCTTTTCGGGTGAATTATATGAGAAATAGACTATTGTTGTGTGGAATTCATGAGTTAGAGCTTAATGTGCTTATTTGATTAGTCCGGGCGTTTTCTAGTTGATTTGAGTTATAATTGTCATATTTTATGCCGGTATTTGTAGTTGTCTGATTTTCAGGTACCGAAGGCTCGAAGCGTGGAACGGAAACGAGAACGAACTTCGGAAATTGAGACAAAGCTCAGAATTGATCAAGAAAGGACAGGGGGAAGATAGCTGCTGGAATAAGTACCTTCACCATTTCTCACCATCACCACTGCCACCTACACCTCCTAAATCACCTTAGCCTCCAACACATCATCACACCCCACCTACAAACAAAACTAACCCAGTACATACACCATCACCAACTAACAAGCAGAGTTCACCATAGCTGATGTACCTACACATTACACTTTGCAATAACCAACCACACAAACATCACTTAACACCAATTCAATAACCAACCACCTGCATAACTACCTAATCAAACTAACCTCCATCACTGTCCAGCTCTATCACCATAACACACAAACAAATCAACCTCAATCACCAGTACAAACCCACCTAATTAACCTCCATAACACTCCCTACAATACTAAATCACCACCCTGTAAACACCTCAGCCACCAATTCACCTAACCTTGAATATAACCCAGAAATCAACTAACACCCACGGCCATGACCACAAGCCATGGCCGCCAAATTCACCTGAACCTCAAACTCACCTAACAAAACCACCATGTCAACCTGCCTACACAGCACTACACCAACAAATTCAGCCACCATACTACTCCAGGACTCCCACCTATAACCATCACAGACCCACAATTCACCCACCAACCTCCAACACCATCTCTGCACTTCACCACCACAACCACCAGTCCACAATACTCATCACCTACTTCCACAGACCTTGAACCACACAGTCATAAACCCAGCCATGGCCGCGACCAAAGCCAGCAGCAGCACCGCAAGAAAGAATCACAAAACAGGGCAGCAGATCGCAAGAAGAGAAACCCAGAAAGCTCGCAAAACAGAGCCAGAGAAAGAGAGCAAAACCACCTGGAACCAGACCCAATCAAGCAGCGCACAAGATCAGAACAGAGCCAACGAATACCCAGCAGAACAAAGAAGAAGAAGCGCAGAGAAAAGAGAAAAGAAGAAGAGGAGGCTCTGATCGCACGATCATCTACTCCCAGGTCGTGCGATCAGCAGAAAGACTTGGTCGAATTTTGCAGCAATAAAAGAGAGAACCTACTGTAATTGGCGACCACAACTCTGATCGCACGATCAGAAGCAACCCAGCCCCAGATCGCACGATCTGAGAAACTGGTCGTGCGACCTCCTGAAGTTAAAAGACACGGAAAAGAAAAGAACGGGGGTTTTGGTTTATTAATAGAACCCTAGCCGCCAAATAATGAAAGTCCAACATTGTTGGAGGGGGGAAAAGTGCAAATACAATCTGTCTTTCACTCTATGTTTCTACGGGGCTGATTTAGAAAAGAAAAAAAGAGGCTATCTATTCATCATTGGACGCCAGGGAACGAAGGAAGAAGACTAGGAAAGAAGACGGAGACGACAAAGCTCCGATTTCGTGTTTGATCTCTCTTCTCTCTCTCTTTTATTCAATTCTATGGAGAACTTTGTAAAGCTAAACGAGATTATGTCTAGCTAAGCTTTTATAGCTAGATAGTTTATGGAGAACTAGGGTTTGTTTAGATTTTCCGGATTTGTGTATTTGATTCATGTCTTGAACTCAATTCTACGTATTGTTTTAGTTATCCGACAAGTTCTTGTTCTCAATTTCTTAGTTTGTTTGGTTTGATCACCCAATACATGCTAGTTATCTAGGTTTGTTGCACGACAGTGAACGAACCCGGATTCGTGAAGAACGTTGTTGACATTCTCGTAGTTTCTTGAGACCGACAGGAGATGGAGACTTGAATGACCGTGTGTGGGTTGTTCGGTTAGTCGTAGTTAGGTTTTAGTGAAATCGGAGGGCCGACAGGACCCGGTGAGCGAACCTGGCTAGCTGACTAGAACGTTACGGTAGACAGAGGTGGACCGACAGGACCCGAAATAGACCGTAACGTAGATTTACGTGAGATCGACAGAAGATCGTAATGTGTGTGACCCGGTATAACTAGGCGTAGGTAGAGTGTTTCAAATCATAATCCGGAATTATCTAAATGCCCTAGGGACCCTAAAACTATCTAGTGTTCTCCATATTTGCATTAATCAGAAAATAACAAAAAAAAACTTTAGTTTAGTTTGTTTATTTAATTTCAGTCACTTGTTTGAGGGTGACGAACTCTTAAATCACAACTCTTTCTTCCTGGTTACTTCAACTCTAAATTAATCGTTTAGCTAAATAATCTAGAGACTGTCCCTGTGGGTTCGACAACCTGAGTTTCAATACTCATTCTTTATTACTTCGACCGTGCACTTGCGTACACACGTAAGAAATCGTGTCAAGTTTTTGGCGCCGTTTCCGGGGACAGCGGTAGATTGGTTAGTTAGAAATTAGTTTAGAGTTTTTTTTTTTTTTTTTTATTTTTCTTTTTGTTACTATCTGTTTTACTTCACGGGTGTGCTAGTGTTGTTTTCTCAGGTAGCTATGGCGGAAGGACAAGGGCTGATTAGCCTCACAACGGAGCAGCTGCAAGCTATGGTAGCTTCATCCGTAGAGAAAGCACTGGCGGCAACATCGAGACCGCACCCGACCTTAATGCCATATAACCGTTCTGGGAAAGCAATAATCCAGGCATTTGAGGCGGATCTTCGAGGAAGGGAGCCAGCAATTTTGGTTCCACCAATTCAGGCAGAAAGCTTCTGTCTAAAGCTGAGCACAATTCAATTCACTCAGGAACAGTGCACATTTGCTGGTACATATGAGGAAGACCCACATGATTTCATTGGGAGATTTCAGAGCCATTGTGGGCTAATCCGATATAGTGGGGTCACATCTGAAGCGCTCAAACTGATGCTCTTCCCCCATTGCCTCAAGGGAGCTGCTATGGATTGGCTGGATTCATTGCCATCCAACTCAATCAAGACATGGAAAGACTGTGCCTCCCAGTTCATGAGTAAATTCTTTCCCATCTCACGCATGATTCAGCTGCAGAACGAGATTTGGTCATTCAGGCAAAAGCAAAGTGAATCCATGGTCAAAGCATGGGAGCGTCTCAACTTCTTGCTACGCAAATGCCCCAACCATGGCATTGCAAAAAGCCAGATCATACAGCTCTTCTATGATGCACTTGGAATGCTTGACAAAGACAAGATTGATAGAGAAGCTGGGGGCAGTTTCTTGTTCAAATGTGATGTTGACGGTGCATATGAGTTGATGAGATGTGTGGTTGAGCAAGAGGAGAGCTGGGAGTATGAGCACCAACAAAAAGAACCGATGAAGCATACCTCAGTGGCATATAGCACGGTTCAGGTGAATGCGGTAGAGGTAGTGCATGAAGAAAATGTGTTAGAGATGCATCAGCAACAGCCAGTACCACCATTAGATTTGACCCAGATGACAGGGATGATAAAGACGATGGCTCAGCACATGACAGACATGTCGACACAGGTCAGCTCTGTAGCAATTGCACTTCAAGTTGCTCAAGCAGAAATAAAAGATCTAAAGGAACAACTTGAACAAAGGGCACTGGGTAGCATGGTTGACACATCTGAGGGACAGGCTCTAGCCATCACTACTCGTAGCGGTACTGCACTTAAGGACCCTCCTTATCCGAGTCATGCCAGAGCAGAAGCCTCAAAGGCAAAGGAGCATGAAGTCTTTGATTCTGAGAAGACACCTGTCGTGGTCCCCCAATCAAAGGGCATGACTCCACCAGACGACGAGGAGCATACTCAGGTACCACTTGCATCTTCTCCTTCTTCTTCAGAACTTCCATACCCATTACGCACTAGGCAGAAGAAGGATGATTCAGAAGAATACAGACGCTTTTTGAATGTATTCTCTAAACTGCATATCAATATCCCATTGATTGAGGCACTTCAAAAGATGCCTAAGTATGCTCGATTTATCAAAGATGCAGTTCTTGGAAAGAAAGGGGTGGATGAGTTTCAGAGAGTGAACTTAAATGAACAGGTTAGTTCATGTGTTCTGCATGGGTTGCCTAAGAAAAAGAAGGATCCAGGTAGCTTTGTCATTGAGGCTACATTGGGTGATTCCTACACTGTAAGAGCTCTCTGTGATCTGGGAGCGAGCGTGAATTTGATGCCGTTGTCGGTATTCAAAAAGTTAGGTGTGGGGGAGCCCCCGAAAACCTGGATAACTCTCCAATTTGCAGATAAATCGACCAAGAGAGCATGTGGGATGATAAAAGATGTGCTTGTGAGAGTTGGGAGCCTGATAATTCCAGCGGACTTTGTCATACTAGACATGCCAGCGGGAGATGTGCCTATCATTCTCGGCAGGCCATTCTTGGCGACTGGTCGTACTCTCATTGACGTAGAGAATGGAGAACTGATTATGAGGGTACATGATGACATGGAGACTTTTCGGGTCTTCAAACCGTCACCCCAACATTCATGGGAGTATCAGCCAGGGGTTCCATTTGCTGTGCAAGTGAAGCGACAGCTCCCTGAGTTATCGCACGGGGATCCACCTGATTATTGGGATAGGAACAAGCCATCAGCGGTGCATGCACATGAAGCAGTACTTCAGATTCAGCACAGGAAAGCCAAGTTGGATGCGGCACAATGTGCCAGACCACCCTCGTGAGGTGGCAGAGGTAACATGGTCGGGCCGTCGACCTTAAATTACAAAGCGCTTCTTGGGAGGCAACCCAATGTAGAGTAGGATGTTATTTTCTTTATTTATATTTAGTTCTCCATGACTGATTTTGAGAGGTGAGAGAGAGGGACTGATGAGTTGTCTAGTTTTGCAGGTAATGTTAGCGAAGAATCTACCCCAGTGTGCCATGGCACATTTGACCCACACGGGGACTCTTGAGGGAGTTGGGGATTTTTCGTGCATTTTTGCAGGATGGAGCAGTCTACCCCGGTGTGCGAGGCACACACGACCTTAGGGGAGTTACATTGTAGCATGGTGTAGCTTGGGGATTGCTCAGATGATTTTCATCAGCGGAAAACTGTTTACGGTCCACAAGACCCTTTCTTGTTGCAGTTTCGCAGCATGGTGCCCATGTAGTTCCGGGCACCTCAGGTATTTCTTACTCTCTCGACGTCTAATTTGAGCGATAATAGTGTAGATCCACCGCCTACATATTTAAGCGATGAGTCCTCTTATTTTATCTCTAAATTCGTTGAGGACAACGAAACGCTTAAGTGTGGGGGGGTTGTGTATATTTTTGCTAGCCATGTCTGTTTTGCATAGCCTTGTTACATGTAGATTGTGTTAGTATTGTGAGTAGTGTGGTTAGTAGTGTGTTTATCATATTGTCGTATTGTGTTAGATTGTGTATGTTATGAATTTTGTTAGCACTTTTACATTATTGAGTCCCCTACCCAAAACTTGTGTTTAATCGAGTTGGCCAAAAGCATATAGAGTTAGGAAATATTGAAAAAAAAAAAAAATCATAAAATTTTAAAGTTTTGAGAAAGGGCAATCGAAGAGAGTGAATATGGAGAGGGCTTAATGATAGAATTCCTTAGGAATATGAAAATCTGAGGTGAGGTAGACGCGAGAATCTGGAGTAGGAAGACTTATAGGGCTAATGCACATTAGAAATGCGAGTAGCTGCCTCTCAGACTAGTTATCCTACTAGCGCTACACCACCGTCACTTAGGTAGTCGTCAACCCTCCTCGTAGTGGCCACGGAACAGCTGTGCGAGTGATGTTTATGGGGGCCTCACGTCCCGTCTCCATCTCCTAGGTCCACTAGTTACCCCTATTGATCCGTTTACCCCTTTTATTCACAGCCTCTAGCCTAGGAAGCCTTTCGTTGTGACTTTCATCACTTGTTAGAATGGTCCTTTCCTATGCGTCATGATAGAGGGAGTTGAGTTAGGGAGGTTTGATGAGGGTGAGCTGATTTGATACATCTTACGTGGATTCTCTTACATGTCGTCTTTTGAGGGGATGTGAGGGTGAGTTAGAGACGGTAGCACACTTCGGTGTGGCGGTGAGTCGTGTCCTTACACCACGATCACAGGTGGAGTACTGTAGTGCGTGGTATTTCTTCCGCACGTCATGGGGTGGGGTTTGGTTGATCTTATAGGAGGCCGTGCTTTTGCTTTATTTATATTCTCTATATCTTAGGTGATGAGGAGGATCGGTTGGAAAAGCACGTTTACACATTGACTACTGGGTTCGTGATTTGCTTTGCATCAAGTGTGGGGGTGTCGACATCTATGTTATTACATCACTAATTTGACACATTCCACCCCCATGTTATCTAATTTTGACATTTGATCTCCTCGGATATTACTATCGTATTGTCGGCTCCATGTGCTTAATGTTATTGTGTGGAAATGAAAAAAAAAAAGAAAGTAAAATAGAAAGTGAAAGTGAAATTGAAAGGGAATAAAGGAGCAAGCTTGAAATTGAAGACCGGGGAGATAAGCTATTGTTCGAGATCACTTCTTCACATTTGTGGCCGCGAGAACGGCGTTGCACCAAGATTGAGGGAATGAGGGCCGGAGTAGTGAGATTCGGTGTGGTTCCTTGGATTTTGGTGAGGGAGTGTGAGAATCGGGTTTTGTGAGTATATCATGACGTCTAGGACTACGCTTCTAAATATCCTATCCTACCCGTCCTAAACCGTCAGCAATTTAACCCGTGGATAAATAGCTCGGAAGGTAAGTGCTAGGGATACGTTTGATGAGTGTGCGGAAGCAACATATTTTGTGTTCGTGCCCGTTCTGTCTAACGAAACTGGCCGCAAGTTCTACCGATCACCAAAGTTATAGAACTTCCGAGGGAATATGAGAGCCTTATGACTTGCCGGTTTATTTTTTGAGATTGCCCAATCTCTAACTGAAGAGAAAAATAAATTTGGTGTTGTTTCAATATTTGCATTGTTTAATAATCGAGTTGCATTATATAGAGCATGTAAAGTGCATAGTCGTGTGTGTGAGTTGTTTGTGTCACATGGCTAGTAATATTGTATGCAATTCGATGGATTGAAAATCATAGTAAGAGAAGTGTTTTTGATTTTGCTCGGGACGCGCAAAAAGGTAGTGTGGGGGAATTTGATAACTCTGTATAGAGTTATATTTCTTTTACGTATCTATATCGTTTTGCGTGCTTTTCGGGTGAATTATATGAGAAATAGACTATTGTTGTGTGGAATTCATGAGTTAGAGCTTAATGTGCTTATTTGATTAGTCCGGGCGTTTTCTAGTTGATTTGAGTTATAATTGTCATATTTTATGCCGGTATTTGTAGTTGTCTGATTTTCAGGTACCGAAGGCTCGAAGCGTGGAACGGAAACGAGAACGAACTTCGGAAATTGAGACAAAGCTCAGAATTGATCAAGAAAGGACAGGGGGAAGATAGCTGCTGGAATAAGTACCTTCACCATTTCTCACCATCACCACTGCCACCTACACCTCCTAAATCACCTTAGCCTCCAACACATCATCACACCCCACCTACAAACAAAACTAACCCAGTACATACACCATCACCAACTAACAAGCAGAGTTCACCATAGCTGATGTACCTACACATTACACTTTGCAATAACCAACCACACAAACATCACTTAACACCAATTCAATAACCAACCACCTGCATAACTACCTAATCAAACTAACCTCCATCACTGTCCAGCTCTATCACCATAACACACAAACAAATCAACCTCAATCACCAGTACAAACCCACCTAATTAACCTCCATAACACTCCCTACAATACTAAATCACCACCCTGTAAACACCTCAGCCACCAATTCACCTAACCTTGAATATAACCCAGAAATCAACTAACACCCACGGCCATGACCACAAGCCATGGCCGCCAAATTCACCTGAACCTCAAACTCACCTAACAAAACCACCATGTCAACCTGCCTACACAGCACTACACCAACAAATTCAGCCACCATACTACTCCAGGACTCCCACCTATAACCATCACAGACCCACAATTCACCCACCAACCTCCAACACCATCTCTGCACTTCACCACCACAACCACCAGTCCACAATACTCATCACCTACTTCCACAGACCTTGAACCACACAGTCATAAACCCAGCCATGGCCGCGACCAAAGCCAGCAGCAGCACCGCAAGAAAGAATCACAAAACAGGGCAGCAGATCGCAAGAAGAGAAACCCAGAAAGCTCGCAAAACAGAGCCAGAGAAAGAGAGCAAAACCACCTGGAACCAGACCCAATCAAGCAGCGCACAAGATCAGAACAGAGCCAACGAATACCCAGCAGAACAAAGAAGAAGAAGCGCAGAGAAAAGAGAAAAGAAGAAGAGGAGGCTCTGATCGCACGATCATCTACTCCCAGGTCGTGCGATCAGCAGAAAGACTTGGTCGAATTTTGCAGCAATAAAAGAGAGAACCTACTGTAATTGGCGACCACAACTCTGATCGCACGATCAGAAGCAACCCAGCCCCAGATCGCACGATCTGAGAAACTGATCGTGCGACCTCCTGAAGTTAAAAGACACGGAAAAGAAAAGAACGGGGGTTTTGGTTTATTAATAGAACCCTAGCCGCCAAATAATGAAAGTCCAACATTGTTGGAGGGGGGAAAAGTGCAAATACAATCTGTCTTTCACTCTATGTTTCTACGGGGCTGATTTAGAAAAGAAAAAAAGAGGCTATCTATTCATCATTGGACGCCAGGGAACGAAGGAAGAAGACTAGGAAAGAAGACGGAGACGACAAAGCTCCGATTTCGTGTTTGATCTCTCTTCTCTCTCTCTTTTATTCAATTCTATGGAGAACTTTGTAAAGCTAAACGAGATTATGTCTAGCTAAGCTTTTATAGCTAGATAGTTTATGGAGAACTAGGGTTTGTTTAGATTTTCCGGATTTGTGTATTTGATTCATGTCTTGAACTCAATTCTACGTATTGTTTTAGTTATCCGACAAGTTCTTGTTCTCAATTTCTTAGTTTGTTTGGTTTGATCACCCAATACATGCTAGTTATCTAGGTTTGTTGCACGACAGTGAACGAACCCGGATTCGTGAAGAACGTTGTTGACATTCTCGTAGTTTCTTGAGACCGACAGGAGATGGAGACTTGAATGACCGTGTGTGGGTTGTTCGGTTAGTCGTAGTTAGGTTTTAGTGAAATCGGTGGGCCGACAGGACCCGGTGAGCGAACCTGGCTAGCTGACTAGAACGTTACGGTAGACAGAGGTGGACCGACAGGACCCGAAATAGACCGTAACGTAGATTTACGTGAGATCGACAGAAGATCGTAATGTGTGTGACCCGGTATAACTAGGCGTAGGTAGAGTGTTTCAAATCATAATCCGGAATTATCTAAATGCCCTAGGGACCCTAAAACTATCTAGTGTTCTCCATATTTGCATTAATCAGAAAATAACAAAAAAAACTTTAGTTTAGTTTGTTTATTTAATTTCAGTCACTTGTTTGAGGGTGACGAACTCTTAAATCACAACTCTTTCTTCCTGGTTACTTCAACTCTAAATTAATCGTTTAGCTAAATAATCTAGAGACTGTCCCTGTGGGTTCGACAACCTGAGTTTCAATACTCATTCTTTATTACTTCGACCGTGCACTTGCGTACACACGTAAGAAATCGTGTCACCTTCATAGACATTTCATGAGTGAGCAGCTTTCCCTGTAGATCATCTAGCTGAAGAAGACTTAAATCCTGAGCTTCCTCAATAGTTGTTGTCTTTGGCTCCCACTTGGCTTTTGGCAAGCTCCTCATAATTTTCCTGACATTTTCCTCATTTGAGAAACTCTTTCCCAATGACACCATATTATTCACCACATCAGTGAATCTTTTGAACATCTCCTTGATAGTCTCATCTGAGTTCATCTTGAACAGCTCATATTGCCTCAGAAGTATGTTAATCTTGGTCTGTTTGACTGTACGTGTTCCTTCATATGTCATAACAAGTTTGTCCCATACTTCTTTGGCATTCTTGCAATTTGACACTCTGTTGAACTCATCTGCATTAAGAGCACAGTATAACAGATTCATAGCCTTGTAATTTTTTGATGTCTTTTCCAGTTCAGTAACTGAGAGATTTTCCTCAGACTTGATGCACCTAACTCCATCTATGGTAGTGAAATACTCACGAGGACCATTCTGAACTATTGACCACAATTCCATGTCTTGATCTATGATGAAGATCTTCATCAATGCCTTCCAGTGCATGAAGTTGTCACTACAAAACTGTAATACCTTGTCTTACTTCTAGGGGCAACTTAGTAATTTAGAGAGATAAAAAATAATAATAATAATAATAATAATAATAATAATAATAATAATAATTTAGTCGCGAGAAATAAGTTCGGGTTATTTATCGTATCTCAATTAGTATTTAGAATACGTTAATTGTCGCAAGTTAAAATGTACATATTTTTTGGTATTGATGCGTGTACGACCACCACGAGAGTTGATAAAAATAATGTACCCAATCATTCTAATGGAAGGTGCTCCAACCACACCTAATAAATTTCCGAGACATCACTTTCAATTTGAATTCTCTCTCACATATTTGTTTCATTCTTCATCTTTTCCTTCTTCAACTTCTTCTCTTCGGAAGATTTTTACAACCGTCCACCGCCACAATCATCACCACCCACAATTTTGTCTCCTATATAAATCGCCTTCATCATTATCATCAGCTCATCACCATCATCACCATCAGCTTCATCTTCTTCTTCTCCGGCCAAAAGGCCACCATCACCTCCAACAACACCACCGTGACCACGAATCTCTCTCAACTGCTCTCTCTGTTTCTCTCTCTTTCCCCATCTTTCTCTGTCTTTACCTCTGATATAGCACACAGCAGCAGCAGTAAACAGCAGGCGAAGAAACCCACCGTCGCCGCTGCCGTCGTCGGGGAAGAAGCCCAAAACCACCAAGCAACCCCCTGTTCTCTCCATCACTCACTCTCTCTCTCTCTCTCTCTGTCTCACCCTCTGCTCTGCCCGGTAACAGAGCTACAGGAGCAGCAGCGACAACAACCAAGAAAAAACGCCGCCGCCGCCCCTGTTTTCCGTCGGACAAAACAGAGCCACCAACGAAGAGGTCTCTGCTCTATTTCCCTCTGTTTTACCTCCTATTTTCCTCCCTCTATCTGTTTCGAACCCAAACTAAGGAGACCCACCAGTTGCAGTGAACCCACCACCGCCGTCGGCCATTAAATTCGGCGAGAAGCTCCGGTCAACTTCACCCAAACTGAAATCTAGCTACCAACCGCCTATAAACTTCTCCAATCCACTCCTAAGAGGCCGAATAAGACACTAGGAGGCTCATCCGCACCCGAGAACGACCGGAAACAGCTCCGGTGAGCTCAACCTCCGACGCCGCCGTTCGGCCTTTCGACCAGGACCGTTTCTTGACGGTTTCTTGCAATTTTTGGTACGGTTACGCTCTACTCTTCGCCTGAGTTGAATTACATAGACAAAATCAAGCCTTGCATGCTTCAATTCATTTTGATTGATGCATTCGAATATTCATGATTGGGGGGCTAGGTGTATTTTAAGGAAGTTGTTTTCAAGACTTAGGGGGGGGGGGGGTGAGTGCCTTTTAATAAAACTGTTAAGGGACTATTTATAGTTTACATATTCTGATATTATCTTTATTTGCTTACTTTTGGAATATTAAACTAATATCGATTAATTTTGTATTTAAACTAAATAAATACAATAAATACTTTGTAAAGATATGTAGTACTTGTTATAATAAAGTATATTGAGCTAGTGAGAGTATTTAGACTAAATATATGTATAATATTTGTCTACAAAGTTTATTTCAAATGAATAAATAATTGAATGGATGTTATAATGAGAAAGAATATATTTAGAAGTGGTTATAATAAATATTTTTTCTTAAAAATTTAGCTACAAAAGTATTATATTTGTTTATTTCAAAAATACTATTTGGCACTTTGTTTTTATTTAAATAAGTTGAGTTTCAATAATTATACACTAATATATTATCGATAAATATAAGTGTTTATTTAGAGCTAAAATGACTCTTTAGTAAGTAATATTATTCTTTTTATTACTAGTAGTTGTCATAAAAGAATTTTAGATGTTCATCGCTTAATTTAAGTAAGGACTCGTAAAGGAAGTCGTTTTGACTATTCAAGTTATTTCAAGTATATTTCCTTATATACATGTATATATAAGTGTATAACTTAAATACGAGCTTTATAAGGGAATCGTGAGAGATGTAATTAGTACTCGACGTAGTCGCACATTGGTAAAAGGCTAATGCATTTGCATATTCAGAAATAATACCGTTGTAACTAGCTATTTGTAAACTGTAGGCAGCGGATTTGTGGACATAGGATTCGTCGACCATCCTACATACTAGCAGCTAAGTCGTCTTCAGGTGAGTTCGCATGCTTAGCCTAGCTAGCCTAGCTCCTTTCGTGTCAATGTGTGATTTGTGATCTGTCTCAAGATATATTTGTGAGTTATATGCTTGGCCTTGTATGCCTGTCTTATCTCGTATCATAGCATGATTTATAACATGTTTCAAACTGTGTTTTGTGATTCACATGCTTTTACGTGAATTTGATTGCGTTTCGGAAAGATTACATTGACATGTTAAGATCGTAAGGTGGGATTGCACATACTGGAATCTGTCATTAACAAAGGAGGTCCTTTGTTGACCACTAACAAGGAGGTCCTTTGTTGACCGTTAACATTTGGGGGTCCTTTGTTGACCATTACAAACAAGGAGGTCCTTTGTTGACCATTAACAAGGAGGTCATTTGTTGACCGTTAACATTTGGAGGTGATTTTGTTGACCGCTGACACATGGGAGGTCCTTTGTTGACCGCTAAAGTTTTGGGAGGTCTTTGTTGACCACTATAAGTTTACTGTGTATGATAAGAGGCTATTTGATTCTAAATTTGGAAACTGGCACTAGTAAAGGATTAAATCGGAAATGTTTGAGGCTTTGAATGTTGTCATTCGTGAATCGGTTAACTTTGTGTTTATGACGCTGCAAACTCCGATAAGATATTACTCGTATCCTGATACTTTTTATTCGGGATTCAACAAGCTATATCATCTTTCCTGTTTTACATGATAAGGTGTATCTCACTCAGCATTTCTTGCTGATTTTGGAAATTGCGGTTCTTGTTTTCCTTCCCACCGCAGGTCTAGGAGCATGGATTGTAAGATAGAAGGGGCGCGAGAATCATCTAGACGATGGACGTCACCAGTAGTTTATCTAAGGACGTTAGATAAGTGTTGTGTAATAGTAATCAACTTTTATAAGAGACTATCTACAGTTGTTTAATAATATAATAAGTGTTTTGGATTGTATTGCTTTTAATCTCCGCCACTTCTATTAAGCATCGCCCTCCCGGTCTTGTCCCGAGGCGGATAAGGGGGTTGTTGCAGGTGGTATCAGAGCAGTTCTTTCCAAACAGGGAATTAAACCTGTAGGGTAATTTAAAATGAACATAGGGAAATATAACTTAAAATTGGAAAAGCCGGTGGGGTTTCGGGTAGCCTAAGTATGAGTCTTAGTTGTTCCCGCCCGCCCTCATCCTGTCTCATGAAGTATTGTGTGCTATAGTCTTATATGTTCTGACTTGATTTGAGATTCATTTAATTGATTGTGAATGCTCCTTACGTTCATGATGACAAGATAGATTAAAATAGAATCCGATTTCTACATGATATACCATTCTAGTTGCGAACATGAGTTATATGTGTTTTACGGTGAAAATTGTTATGTGATGCATGTTTAGCTACTATTTTATGTGATAATTGTGTTAGGAGAATCAAATATAATATTATGGGGATAGTTGGTTAAGATTTCCGCGACCATAACCAAGGATACCATAGGGTGTGACTAATAGCCCACTACGATATCACTTAGGAAAGTTTGAGCGAGACCGATGTCTGAGAACGTCAGCATTGAACAATTCTTCGCGCAAATGACTCAGATGATGAACAATGGAGGTCACGTAGGACCTAACTGGGCCAAGAAGGTGGCCGAAATGAAACCAATGAAATTTACAGGAAGAGAGGATCCTGTCGAATTAGAAGATTGGATCATGGAAATGGACAAGATCCTTGAAGTCGTAGAATGCCCTGATGAGCGAAAACTTAATTGTGCGGTCTTTTATCTAAAAAGTGAAGCGAATCTTTGGTGGAGGAATGCACGAGAAACTCTTCTAGCCAATCCAAACTTCGATCGGGAAGCTCTTCAAGCTGCTCTCAGAACTCGCTTCTACCCGCACCATGTGAAGAGGAGCAAGGAGTAAGAATTCCAGAATCTACAACAGGGGAATGACTCCGTGACAATGTATTTCCGCAAATTTACGGAATTGACACGATTTGTGGGAAACATGGTGCATGATGAAGACTCTAAGATTTCCAAGTTCATCGCTGGATTAGATGAAAGGCTACAGGAGTCCCTGCTAAGCAGAACCTATCCTACTCTCCACGAAGCCTATGACAGAGCTGCTGACATTTGGCGTGTGCGTGTAGTTTAAGACGAAAAGCGCAAGAAACGCAAGCTAGAAAAGGTAGGAGGAAGCAACAACAACTCCGCAAAGGGAAATCAGAAGTTCAAACCTAACAATGAAGGAGGTAACCAGGTGACAAAGCAGAGTCGTGACTTCTATTGTAAGAAGTGCAATGGGGACCACCCAGGAGTTAAGTGTGACGGGACCAAGGTGACATGCGACTATTGTGGAATCAAAGGACACAGGATGTACGAATGCAACAAAAGAAGTGAAGAAGGATATCAACAAGGTAACAACAAGGTATACAATCAGCCTCGCTGGAATGGAGGGAATCAGAATGGGAATCAGAACAATGGGCGAGATTGCCAAGGGAATCGACAGAATCATAATGGAAACGGCTTCCGACATAACAATTGGAATGATAGGAATCAGGCTCGTAACAACAAAAATGGAAATGGAAATAGTAATGGAGGACAAAAAAGAGATGCAGCCAATAATGGAAACAATCAGGCTGGCAATAATGGAAACAGAAATGGAAGCAACCAGAGACCGCATGGACAAGTCTTTGTGATGAGAGAGGCAGAAGCACGAGCAGCAAACAACGAAGAAGGGAAGCATTATGACCTTTATATTTGTGCATCTAATTTATAAAATCACTGAGACTCTAGAAATCCGTCCAAGCTTCGAGGACGAAGCTTAGTCTCAGGGGGGGAGAATGTAATACCCTGTCTTACTTCTAGGGGCAATTTAGTAATTTAGAGAGATAAATAATAATAATAATAACAATAATAATAATAATAATAATAATAATAATAATAATAATAATAATAATAATAATAATAATAATAATAATAATAATAATAATAATTTAGTCGCGAGAGATAAGTTCAGGTTATTTATCGTATCTCAATTTGTATTTAGAATACGTTAATAGTCGCAAGTTAAAATGTACATATTTTTTTGTATTGACGCGTGTACGACCACCGCGAGAGTTGATACAAATAATGTACCCAGTCATTCTAGTGGAAGGTGCTCCAACCACACCTAATAACTTTCCAAGACCTCACTTTCAATTTGAATTCTCTCTCACAGATTTGTTTCTTTCTTCATCTTTTCCTTCTTCAACTTCTTCTCTTCGGAAGATTTTTACAACCGTCCACCTCCACAATCATCACCACCCACAATTTTGTCTCCTATATAAATCGCCTTCATCATTATCATAAGCTCATTACCATCATCACCATCAGCTTCATCTTCTTCTCCGCCCAAAAGGCCACCATCACCGCCAACAACACCACCGTGACCACCACTCTCTCTCAACTGCTCTCTCTGTTTCTCTCTCTTTCCCCATCTTTCTCTGTCTTTACCTCTGATATAGCACACAGCAGTAGCAGCAAGCAGCAGGCGAAGAAACCCACCGTCGCCGCTACGGCCGTCGGGGAATAAGCCCGAAACCACCAAGCAACCCCATGTTCTCTCCATCACTCACTCTCTCTCTCTCTCTCTCACCCTCTGCTCTGCCCGGTAACAGAGCTACAGAAGCAGCAGCGACAACAACCAAGAAAAACCGCCGCCGCCGCCCCTGTTTTCCGTCGGACAAAACAGGGCCACCAACGAAGAGCTCTCTGCTCTATTTCCCTCTGTTTTACCCCCTATGTTCCTCCCTCTATCTGTTTCGAACCCAAACTAAGGAGACCCATCAGTTGCAGTGAACCCACCACCGCCGTCGGCCATTCAAACCGACGAGAAGCTCCGGTCAACTTCACCCAAACTGAAATCTAGCTACCCACCCCCTAAAAACAACTCCAACCCACTCCTAAGAGGCCAACTAAGACACTAGGAGGCTCAGCCGCAAAACAGCTTCGGTGAGCTCCACCTCCGATGCCGAACGGTTTCTTGCAATTTTTGGTAAGGGTACGCTCTACTCTTCGCCCTGAGTTGAATTACATTGCCAAAATCAAGCCTTGCATGCTTCAATTCATGTTTTGATTGATAAATTCGAATAATCATGATTGGGGGGCTAGGTGTATTTTAAGGAAGTTGTTTTCAAGACTTAGAGGGGGTGTGAGTGCCTTTTAATAAAACTGTTAAGGGACTATTTGTAGTTTACATATTCTGATATTATCTTTATTTACTTACTTTTGGAATATTAAACTAATATCGATTTATTTTGTATTTAAACTAAATAAATACAATAAATACTTTGTAAAGATATACATGTTTGTAGTACTTTATAATAAAGTATATTGAGCTAGTGAAAGTATTTAGACTAAATATATGTATAAAATTTGACTACAAAGTTTATTTCAAATGAATAAATAATTGAATGGATGTTATAATTAGAAAGAATATATTTAGAAGTGGTTATAATAAATATTTTTTCTTGAAAATTTAGCTACAAAAGTATTATATTTGTTTATTTCAAAAATACTATTTGGCACTTTGTTTTTATTTAAATAAGTTGAGTTTCAATAATTATACACTAATATATTATCAATAAATATAAGTGTTTATTTAGAGCTAAAATAACTCTTTAGTAAGTATTATTAATCTTTTTATTACTAGTAGTTGTGATATTAAAGAATTTTAGATGTTCATCACTTAATTTAAGTAAGGACTCGTAAAGGAAGTAGTTTTGACTATTCAAGTTATTTCAAGTATATTTCCTTATATACATGTATATATAAGTGTATAACTTAAATACGAGCTTTATAAGGGAATAGTGAGAGATGTAATTAGTACTCGACGTAGTCGAACATTGGTAAAAGGCTAATGCATTTACATATTCAGAAATAACACCGTTGTAACTAGCTATTTGTAAACTGTAGGCAGCAGATTTGTGGACATAGGATTCGTCGGCCATCCTACATACTAGCAGCTAAGTCGTCTTCAGGTGAGTTCGCATGCTTAGCCTTGCTAGCCTAGCTGCTTTCGTGTCAATGTGTGATTTGTGATCTGTCTCAAGATATATTTGTGATTTATATGCTTGGCCTTGTATGCCTGTCTTATCTCGTATCATAGCATGACTTATAACCTGTTTCAAACTGTGTTTTGTGATCACATGCTTTTACGTGAATTTGATTGCGTTTCGGAAAGATTGCCTTGACATGTTAAGATCGTAAGGTGGGATTGCACATACTGGAATATGTCATTAACAAGGAGGTCCTTTGTTGACCACTAACAAGGAGGTCCCTTTGTTGACCGTTAACATTTGGGGGTCCTTTGTTGACCATTACAAACAACGAGGTCTTTTGTTGACCATTAACAAGGAGGTCCTTTGTTGACCGTTAACATTTGGAGGTCCTTTTGTTGACCGCTGACACTTGGGAGGTCCTTTGTTGACCGCTAAAGTTTTGGGAGGTCTTTGTTGACCACTATAAGTTTACTGTGTATGATAAGAGGCTATTTGATTCTAAATTTGGAAACTGGCACTAGTAAAGGTTTAAATCGGGAATGTTTGAGGCTTTGAATGTTGTCATTCGTGAACCGGTTAACTCTGTGTTTATGACGCTGCAAACTTTGATAAGATTTTACTCGTATCATGATACTGTTTTGTTCGGGATTCAACAAGCTATATCATCTTTCCTGTTTTACATGCTAAGGTGTATCTCACTCAGCATTTCTTGCTGATTTTGGAAACTGCGGTTCTTGTTTTCCTTCCCACCGCAGGTCTAGGAGCATGGATTGTAAGATATAAGGGGCGCGAGAATCATCTAGACGATGGACGTCACCAGTAGTTTTTCTAAGGACGTTAGATAAGTGTTGTGTAATAGTAATCAACTTGTATAAGAGACTATCTACAGTTGTTTAATAATATAATAAGTGTTTTGGATTGTATTGCTTTTGATCTCCGCACTTCTATTAAGCATCGCCCTCCCGGTCTTGTCCCGAGCCGGATGAGGAGGTTGTTGCAAAAACAATAGAGGTCTCTTTGCTGTTCTTCCTTGTGAAAAACCACCATCTCCTACATTACTCATAGTCACAAGATTGTTAGATCTATAGTAGTGACCCTTGCTCTGATACCAATTGAGACTAAATACAGGACCACAATACTCTCGAGGGGGGGGGGTTGAATAGAGTATGGAATCTTTTTCTAAAACACAAGATTTAACTAAGTGAAAAAGTAAAAGACTCAAAACTCAAGGCCTTGAGATTTTGCAAAACTAGTCAGGAACTTCCTAAGGCAAACAAAAATCTTCAAGGCCTTGAATTATCACCAATTCTAAACAGTTTATGAACCATAGTTTGATTTGAGTTGCTTGCAGAAGTGAATAGCAAAACTGTAAAGTAAAGAACACGAGGCAATTTACAGATTTCAGTCCCCAATGGACCTAATCTCTGCCAGAAGGATCTAATCCCACCAGGATTGGGCAAACACTTCTTATTACTCACAAAGAAACAGCCCTATATCTTCAAGCTTAAGTGAACTCCCTTTCACCTATACAACTTGTGGTTCCAAACCTATCTAGTATCAACTACTAACTGTTGAGCTAACAAGAACCTCTTGTTGTTCACTTGAACAACCAACCACTAGGTTTTGTGAGGTTTGAGATATACAGAAGATAAGCAGATTAAAGTAGAATAGAAGAACACAGTAAAAGAATAAGCTTGTGGAGGCCTGGATGTGTTCTTCAGGAAAACTAGAATGATTGATCTTCTGAAAGTAGTGATTGAAGCCTGAAGTTGTGAGGGATTGATTGTCTGATCTTCCACGAATGTATCAAACCTCTTTCTCAGTTCTCTGTAAGATTCTATCTCTTTCAAAATTCAAACCAGTCTTTTATCCACTCTCTGCAACTGAATGAGAGATTTTAGGATCTCAGTTCCTGCAAATCCTCATCCTTTCTAACTGCAATTCAAAACAGCTTTGAGTAGATATCCATTGGAGTTTGTTGTGATTACATTGCACTTTTGAAAAACCTGCAACAACATTAAACACAGCAACAAACAAAATCCAGAAATAAAACAGCACTAAGTCTGTTTGGATTTCCAGTTTCTGGATAAAAACTGGATCAGATAAATAAATCAATAACCTGATTAACTTCTGAAACATATTACTCATAATAAACCAGTTTAAAACTTGTAGAAGTCATTAAACAATCATATAACAAAGATCAAATCCTGCAAGAGAGAATCAAGTTATTTCTGTAAAACTGTCAGCAGCTTAAGGCACATCTCAAGGCCTTGAAGCTCTGAACATACTTCACAGTCTTTCAATATTAAGACCAGGAACCTTTGATTCACTCTGATTATGATATCTGCAATTATGTTAGACATATAAATAATAGATAACAAGGATATTTGTAACAAATCTCTGATCTTAAAAATCAGATTGAACGCCTGCATCACAAGATTATCATATCACACTACATAAGAAAACTACTGT
Source organism: Linanthus parryae (assembly GCA_023055425.1). Classification (NCBI taxonomy): domain Eukaryota; kingdom Viridiplantae; phylum Streptophyta; class Magnoliopsida; order Ericales; family Polemoniaceae; genus Linanthus; species Linanthus parryae. The sequence goes on from JALGPY010000029.1 coordinate 3,189,247, forward strand.
CAAAGCTTTGAAGCTCTGATTAGTATCTCAAGGCCTTGAGCCTTAGAAATACTTTGTCTTTCATCACTCTAAATAGTTACTTCTCAAAACACACTTAGAAGTCTTGAGTCAACAATGTTCTAAAAAATTATTTAGAATTCTCAAGTAAAAAATAATGTTATTAAACATACAGTAAGAAAATGAAATTATTTAAATCTCGATTTTTTTTTTCATTTCTTATGACTCCATTAAATAAATTAGAAATGGCAACACCCCATACTAGAAGTACAAATAGTGAACGGAAATTAAAAATTTGTATTCAAATTTTTTGGATGTTGAATGATACATTATGCGAAAAAATGTGAAACAGTGAAACGCTCTAGTTAAAAATAGTGTTCTGTTGATTTATAAAACTATAGGATCATATTATACCATATGTGATGAGTTGAATTAAACATGATGGAGGCAAATGTGTAATATCGTGTCTTGCATAAAAGTCTTATAAATGGAGCAACTCGTATAATGTACTAGTATAATTATTCATATTATCATTCCCTATACCTGGGTAGTAGAAAATTCATATTCACAAACCATTCGTTATCGAATGTTCAATCACTTATAAGATATTATAAAACCTTTAATTAGTCGTTAAATATTCACTTCACTATATTCTTCTATAATCGATTTACATAAATATTATATAATGCATATATAAATATACATATATATTAGAATGTATTTAAAATTTGATATTTTTTCGTTTTGTTATGGTTTCAAATTGTTTATTATCCAAATATAATTGTAATAATTTTATTAAAAATTATTAATTAATCTTTATGTTGGGTAATATAAAGGAATGAAATTATTTTTTTGATTACGATATTACTTCCCATTTCGTGTTTTCTTCTTAACTAAATGTATGTCTGAAAGTGCGTGTGGGAGATCGTGGAGGAATTTAACAAGAAGCATAGATTACGATTCAAATTCTTCACATTTCAATAGATTTTCATACTTTATCCATTCAAGAAATTAGACAACTGTAATTAAATTTTGTTCTAATATCAACCGTTATTTTTTATGATTAACCTAACCAAATTATTCAAACTAAATCAACTGTAACTAAATATAATATTTATTTTTATTTTACTTATCACTAATTAAGAATACGAGAAAAGTTTATCAATATTATTCCCTATATTTCTTTTTACTACTTTTAAATTACAAACTTTACTTTTGTGATAGATAATATTCAATTAAAATAATTTACTAATTGAATTTACATGATAATGCAATTTTGAGTTACTTTTTCTTTAACCATTGAAGAAATTAAAAACAAAATCGTGACACTACTTTCTTAAAATGAGGAAAAAAAAATATCATTATCAAGTAACTCAATACTTTTAAGAAAATGTAATAAATACGTGGTACGAAAATATATGTGGTCATATATGTTTGAATACATGTTGCATTATATTACTCTTAAAAAAAAGAAACATCATTCTTTGCCTTCAAATATTATATTACAAACTCTATAATCTTTATTAGTGTCGAAATCTCAATTTTACTTTTCATCTCTCGTGCTAATTTTAAACCACATGTATTTTTAATAATACATATATTAATTAAAAAATATCTATTTTATAGTTACAAAAGGTTTAAATATAATATCATAATGGTATTTAATCTTATCATGGTGAACAAGATAATATATTAACTTCGTGCCTCATTATATTCGACCATCTTCTTTACTCTTGCGATTCCAAAAATATTAAGTTAACATTTTTACGATAATAACAAAAAAAACATACACATGTACTCGCGAATGACATACTTTTAATGGTACGTCTAACAATAATTTAGGATAAAACACCTGAAAGTCCACACAAAAATATTATTCAAGCATTATCGCCTCTCTTATGGAGGTTAGAACACAACATTTAATTTAATTATTATTTCAAATGAATTTTATGTGTTGTCCAGGAGGATTTATATTGTTTCCTTTATAGGAACACATGCAAGTCTCAAAAACGCATTCAGGAGGACAATAGTCTGGAGGACAAGGGGTTTTGCAATCAAAAAATAAAATGTGCAAGGCTCACCCTCTTTACTTTCAATAACCGTTGATGCACCGCTACCCATGAAAACTACAAAACATACATTTATCTGTTAAGTGTGTTTTAGATAGATAGAGAGAGAGAGAGAGAGAGAAACTTGAGGAAATCAAGAACAGGGAAATCTTAATCATGAATGGGGATGTTCTACAATGTTCTTGGAATTATGTTAACTATAAAGTTGAAGCAACATTGAAAATTCACTAGTTGTATTATTTACATTCCTATGAGATTCCTGTTATAAGCAGTAACATGTAACATATAACTAATAAACTATTCATGTACTAACTATGTGTTAAAGGGGAGAGTATGCAGATGAATATGCAGCACAAATACTCTAGAAGGGGGGTTGAATAGAGTATGCCAACTTTTTGCAAAACTAGAGAAGAAAAAGAGTTTTAGTTATAGTGCAAAGGATTTCAAGGCCTTGAACACAAATTCAAGCCTTTGGAATGAAATGCAGCTTGCAGAAAAACAGACAAGTCTTTTTCAAGGCCTTGAAAAGAGTTTCAAACCCTTGAAAAACAGACAAGTTTGAATGTTGTAAGAATTATGAATATGACTGAACTGTAAATGTAAGAGACAAAGGATTTACAGAGTTCAGTACACTTGGACCTACGTCTCTACCTCAGGGATCTTCTCCCTGCATGATTTTCAACTCAATTCTTATTAATCAAAAGCTAAGCCCCAGATCTCAAGCACAGAGAATTGCCTTACTCTGTTTACAGATTGTGGTTCTTACAAACCTAGCTAGTACCTGCTCTAGCTAACTGATTAACTAAGAATTATCTATTGTTCACTTTGAAAAATCCTTGAGAATGATATATAAGTATTACATAAATGATCTACCAATAAAGTACAATACATAAGAACACTAGAGTAGAAAATTGCAGTGAAGAGTGTAATGAACTTTTGTGTATTGGATTGTGAGAGTGATGTGCTTCTTTTATGCTTGTCAATCCAGAACTTTATCTCTCTTTTCGCCCGTTGAGTGTTCTTATTTATTGCCTAAAAAATGAGCTCTATTTATACTTCAAAAATGCTCTGCAAATCTTCCCATATTTTCAGCAACAAATCTCCTATTTTGTAGGCAACAAACTTTGACTCTTTGACATCTTCTCCAACGGTTAGATGATCACAATCTTCAGAGATATTGTTGTGATATCGCATTTAAACAAGTTGAGAATATATCATGGAGGTTTGATTGATCACATAATCATCTTCTCCAACTGTTTCCTTTCTTGCACAAGTCAGATTAGGAAACTATCCCTGCAAACTGGTAAATAGATTTTCCTGCAAAAGTATAGTAAAACAGGTGACTTCTTATGATCAAACATGTTAAGATAATTTTTCTATCATCATCAAATAATAATAAATAAAACATAGGGATGAGAGAGCATAAATCAGATTAGAAAAGTTCACAGAGAACTCCCCATGAGAATAAGCATACATGTTATTCAGTTTCAAGGCTTTGAATCCAGTTTCAAGGCCTTGGAAATAGCTAACAGATTCAAGGCTTTGAAATCTGATTCAAGGCCTTGAAATTGTTTTGCAATTTCAAGCCTTGTGCAACCTATGACCTTACAATGTGTTTGTGGAAAAATATTATGTATAATGACAAATATAAATAAATTTGTAACTGTGTTAATAATTTTATTGCGAAGTATTTCAGTAAAATATTAATTACTATGCTGTAAATTTAATACCTCAAATTATATACACATAACACATTGAATATATTATTTAATTACCGAGTTTGAATTTTCATATAATTTTAAAAGTACTGACATTTGTAAAGAAGATTGTAATCGTGCTGATGACTTTCTATGAGAAACTTTTTATTTATAAAAATATTAATTACTTTGATCTACAAAATTATTTCGAATTATTAAGTAAAAAAAAAATGTTATTGATCATACATTTAGAAAATGAACTTATTTAGTTCTCGAAAAAAAAAGAAAAGGAACTTATTTTAATATCATTCTTTTTCTTTTTTTTACTCAAAAAAATAGATTGAAAATGGCAACGCCCCAAACTTGAGATACAATTAGTGAATTTAAGAACTGCATTCGAGTTTTTTGGATGTTGAATGATACATTTTATACGATAAATTTAAGAACAACAAAACGCTCTAGTTGAAAAGAGTGTTTATTTCACTATTGGGTCATTTATAAACCATACGAACGAGTTAAATTGCACGTGATGAAGGCAGAAGTGTGATATCGTGTGTTGCATCAAACTCTTACAAATGGACTAACTCGTAAATTGTACTAGTATAATCTTTCATATTATTGTTCTCTTACTGGCAATTAAAAATCCACTTTCACAAACCATACGTTATCTAATGTTCAATCACTTATACAATTCAAATTAAGATACAATAAAATATGCTAATTAGTCATACAGTATTCACCAAACTACTTTCATTTATAATTGATTTACAAACATAGTTTAAAATGCATACGTATATATATATATATATATCTATTAGAATGATTTGATTTTTTTTTTAATTTTTTATTATTTCAATTTATTTTTTATCAATTAATTATTATAATTATTTAAAAAAAATTGTTAGTTAGTATAAAGTAATGAAATTATTTCATTAATTATGATACTAATCTCGATTTCATGTTTTCTTCTTATCTAAATGTATGTCTGAAAGTTTGTGTGGGGGATAGTGGAGGAATTGAACAGAGCCTAGGTTATGGTTCAAATTCTTCACATTTTCAATATATTTTCATACTTTATCCCCTCAAGAAATCATATGTATGTAATTTAAATTTTGTTAAAATAAACCTTTATTTTAAATATTAAACTAACAAAATAATTGAACTAAATTAATAAATATTAAATATGTTTTTTTTATTTTACCCATCACTAATTAAGATTACCAAAAAAATTTATCAATGTTATTCCTTATATATATTTGTAATACTTTTTTAGATAACAAACTTTACTTTTGTGATATATAAGTTTCAATTAAAATAACATATTTTTTTGTGTTAACATAATAATGTAAGTGTGCGTTACTTTTTGGTTAAAGATAAAACAACTTAAAAACAAAATTGTGACAATACTTTCTTAAAAAAGATAACAATTTTATAATCATGAAACTCAACACATGTTGTAAGGAAGTATACTATGATACATGGTATGTGGTCATTAGATTACTGTTAGAAATAATAGAAATCTTTTATTACCTTCAAATTATATGTTAGAACCTCTACAATCTTGATTAGTATCCAAAAGCTCAATTTCGCTTTTCATATCTCGTGCTAATTTAATAGCACATATTGTTTAAATAATTTATTTTTTAAATAAACAATATAAATCTTTTGTTAGATTAACAGATCAATTATTATAGCTACTGCTGTTTTTAGTATAATAACAGAATGTATTTAATCAAATCACGGTGAACAATAAAATATAGTAATTTCATGCTTTATTACATCCGACAGTCTCCTTACTCTTTCGATTGCATAAAATATTGCATAACATTTTTATGATAATAAAAATAATAAAAAAACATACACATGTACTCGCAACTCATGCACTTATCATGGTATGTCGAACAATAATTTGTGATAAGACATATGAAAATTCACTCAAAAATATAATTCAAGAATTATCGCCTCTCTTATGAAGGTTAGAACACAACATTTTATTTAATTGATATTCGAAATGAATTTTATGTGTTGTCCTGAAGGAGCAGCATTGTTTCCTTTGTGGAAACACATGCAGACTTCAAATATGCATTCCGGAGGATTGAAGTCTGGAGGACAAGGGATTTTGCAATCGGAGGTGACTGTGCAAGGCTCGCCTACTTTACTTTCAATAGCCGCTGATGCATCGTTACCCATGAATCCTGCAAAACATACATTTATTTCTTAAGTGTGTTTTTAGATAAAGAAGAGACCAAGAGAGATAGGAAGAGAAAGAAACATGATGAAATCACTAGGAAAAGGGCAACCATAATCATGAATGGGGATGTCCTAAACATTTTCTTGGGATTATGTTAACTATAAAGTTGAAACAGCAATGAAAATTTCATTGGTTGTATTCTCTTCATTCCTATGAGACTCTTCTTATAAGCAGTACCTTGTAACATGAAACCAATAAATTATTTCTGTATAAATTGTGTACTTATAAAAAAATTAAGTATAATGACAAATGTAAACAAATTTGTAGCTTTGTTGATAACTTTCCATCCCGGAATTTCCTTTTTTGTAAATATTAATTACTATGCTATAAATAAAATATCTCAAATTATATATACATAGCACATTGAGTACATTATTGAATTACCAAGTTTGAATTTTCACATAATGTTAAATGTACTGACATTTGTAAAGAATATCGTAATGGTGCTAATAACTTCTATGAGAAACATTTTATTCTAAAGACATTAATTATTATGTTCAACAAAATTATTTAGAATTCTTTAGTAAAAAATAATGTTATTAAACATACATTTAGAAAAGGAAATTATTTATTTATTTATTTCATTTTATGACTCCGTAAAATAGATTGGAAATGGCAACACCCCAAACTAGAGGTACAATTAGTGAACAGAAATTAAAATTTGTATTCGACTTTTTTTTTAATGTTGAATGACATCATATGAAAAATCGTAGAACAGCATAATGCTCTAATTATAAATAGTGTTCTATTGATTTTTATAACTATTGGATTATCTGTAAATCATATGTAATGAGTTGAATTACACATGATTGAGGCAAAAGCGTGATATCGTGTCTTGCATAAACTCTTATAAATGGAGCAACTCGTATAATGTACTAGTATAATTATTCATATTATCGTTCTCTATACATGGCAATAGAAAATTCATACTCACAAACCATTCGTTATCGAATGTTCTATCAATTAAATATTCACCGCACTACATTCTTCTATAATCGATTTACATAAATAGTGTATAACGCATACATATATATGCATAGGGTAAAAGACGAAATGCACCCTCCTTAGATGAGTTATATACAAAAACAACCTCATTGTTCGGGGATATACAAAAGCCCCCCTGGTCAGTGGATGGATGTTAGACAAATAGCACCATTCTGTTAAATCAATTTTTTGGACCATTATACCCTTGAAATGGTAGTTTACATAAATGTCCATACATATATTGTTTTTGGTGTTCTTGGTGTTCTTCAACACTACCACCAATACCACCAGCACCACCACCCCACCAGCACCCACCACCGACCTCAAGCTCTATAAATCTGGCAATACTCACTCAAAGAGCATTAACAGAAGTACGAATTAAATAACCTTTTGACTTGCTCAGTTGCTTTTCCAGAATTCTTGCTTGAATTGATGTTCTTTTGCCACCCTTATCCATCAAGAGGATAGCAAACCAAACACAATTTCGGATCCTTTGGCCAAATGACCTTATTTTACAACCATTAACCAGAGAATAGTATTGAAAGAGTAACTGCGATTCCCTTGTCTGCATTGCTTTTAGATTGAGCAGGTTTCTTGATCGATCATAAAATTCTCTTAATGGGTGTTGCAGAAAACTAGCGGATGAGGCTCCTTCGACGGACTGTGTAATTGGAAAGTCCAAGTATTCAATTAATTGCCGTGCGATACGCTATACAACCATTTAGTACCTGTTATCTAGCTTTAAAATGTTATAGTTTTTGGAAATTGGATGGGAAACAATCATACCATAATCTATTGTTTCCTATCCTAAGAGATGACGGAACTAGCGATGATTTGAAGATACTTACTTTCCTTTACCTTTCTTGCATATTCAGGCGGGTTGTAGTTGGATTTCACCCAATGTTGTCATGTGGGTTGATTAAGGGAGAGGAGACCGCTCAAGTCTTGCCAACGTAATATACTTTTGAAATACAATGGTCGCCAGGTACGATGATGGAGGACGGCGATTCAGAATAACTGAAACAGCACGGGATCTCAATTCAGGGTTAAAGAGACAATCGATAACCAAAAGTAGAATTATGCTATTAAGATTACATTTCGTTTAGTGTATTCAACAAATCTTGTCAAAATAAGTCTACAAAAAAGTAAATAGATAAAAAGTGCCTGATATTCTAAATGATCTAACTTAAGCACGCAGCTTCGTCTCGATTCGCGTTCCCATTCCCCAACCTTGATTCATGACCTGCGGTTTTAAAATGGCAAAAGCCGATGCAGTTTTGAAGAAATGATCAGTAAAAACTGAATAAATACATACTACGGCATGTAAAGCAACGAGTGGCACGGAAGCATGAGTTGAAACAATTCGGAAGATTTAAACAGTAAAACTATCATGTTGGAGATTGGGAACAACTGGATGTAACCGAGTAACAAAACCTCTCAATTTAATAACATTGAGAAAACACGAGTGGTTGGTAACATATCCAGGGTAAACAAGTCCATTTAAGAGAATAACTTAGTTCATGAGTAGCCAAAGCATTTCAAATCATTTCAATTGATTAGGGCAATCCAGAGCCACAAACAACATTAATAAAGTAGTCAATTTTTAATTTCGACTTCAATCAACAGTTTAATTTAGCTAAGGCATGTCCAGAGCCACCAGCAGGATCGATGTAAACAGAGGGATCACGAAATAATCACTAAGGGTTCCTTCTAGTGTCTATCAAACCCTATTTCACCCTAGCGTTAAGGGAGCCCATTCGCCAACCCCGCTCACAACATTAGCTAAAAGGCCTTAAGTGTCGACATCCCTATACCGTAGTGACCCTTACAAGTATAAGTAGCACTCTATAGCTCTATAAACCCCTTGGCCTCAAGATCTTGATACATTTTGGCTCATCAGGGGCGGATTTGTGAGCATTATAGTTCTATCCAATAATAAGAAGCATTGCTTCAATGGTCTTAGCCATATGAAAATGGAGGATCGCTTGACGCCTCCCATTAATAAAAGTTGATGGGTGAAAATATATTTTCCATTTAATAGCTAACACATATAAGTTAATTTTCATAAATAATAAACTTTCCAAATAATTTCAAATACACCACTTTGTATATAAATGTCAAAATCCACTTTTAGAAAACTACAAGTATTTCCCAAGTATACAATATAAGTTCCATATAGTATTATCCAAGTTTCAAAAATTACAAAATAACTTCAAAACAAAATTTTACATAACCATATATATCCAATGGTACCCTTATAATTTAAAAACTAAGAAGAAGTCAAGAAAAAGTTTGAAATATTAATGTATTGAAATTCTCAAATACTTTTCCGAAATTACCAAATAGCCCCCAACTAAGATACGGGGTATTACATTATATCCCCCTTAAACGAAGCTTCGTCCCCGAAGCTTAAAAGACTTTTGTGTAAAACTATGACATGCTTCACGAGAATGCAACTAATGAAAATGAGGGTTGTATGCAATGCTAATGCATATGCAACACTTATCTTAACGGGAACGCGCTCTCGGCCGCTTACGTCTCTTCTCACTCGTATCACATTAGGGATTAATATAAAATTAGCACAAGTAAGAGGTTGGCACACAATATTGAAAGGTCTAAACCAACATACAAGTTCTCACGTTTAGAAAGCAATTCGAAAATTTTCTAGCATTTAAACAAATCGCGAAACTTTTGGACAATTACTTTGATCGAAACTAACATGTCATTTTGTTTTGCTCATCCGCACTAAAAATGTTGTATTACCTGTGTAGGGTTTGATAAACCAATCACCTCTAGTGTTCCACACATACGAGGGGGAAAAGAACACTATGTGTCGTCACCCAACATGTCTATCCATCACAACTCGAATGTGTTCCAAATATTCCAACTTAGTCTACACAGCGGGTACAACCCATAGTACCGTCGTACTAAGAGTCACGCCAGCGGACTGCTGAACAAAGTGGTCCATATCACTTGGCATTTGGTATCTCGACACCCAACAATTTTTTTTTTCAAAACTTTTTTTTTTTGAAAATAATTCCTTTTTTTTTGGGTCAAAACTTTCTAATTTTGTAAACGACCAAGTCGAATTAACTCCAAATAAAACAAAATAAGGTATTATCTTAAAAGTCGCACTCAAAGGTATGAAAGGAATGGTCTCACGGTCTTCTAGTCAAAACGTCGATACTCTCATGTCGACAAAATAACATAACCACTTAAGGAAACGTGCATACGCATCACACGACAATGACAAATTCTTTATATATAGTAAGCAAACATTCTCATAGGATAACAAACATATAAATATGCAAGTCGTTTTCGCATTGGTCACATATCAATAAGCAACTAACAGTCAATTAACAAGTAAAGTACAAATCGAGTTCAATGATACTTAAGTACCCAAACTCCCCGACGGCTTGATTACTTCATTTAATTTGAAATTGAGTTATCCTAGTCAATTTTAAGTTTTGAAAACATTATATCTTTCTTATGCTCTACTAATGGAAATTGATCAAGCACTTTAACCGGAGAAACCGATGCTCTGATACAAGCTGAAACAGCCCGGGATCTCGATTCAGGGTTAAAGAGACAATCGATAACCAAAATTAGAATTATGCTATTAAGATTACATTTCGTTTAGTGTATTCAACAAATCTTGTCGAAATAAGTCTACAAAAAAGTTAATAGATAAAAAGTGCGTGATATTCTAAATGATCTAACTTAAGCACGCAGCTTCGTCTCGATACGCGTTCCCATTCCCCAATCTTGATTGATGACCTTGATGCAGGAGAAAAATGGACAATTAATTCGTCAATGTCAGAAAAGCTGTTTCAGTCAAAACGTAGAATCAGGGGCAGAATTGAAGGGTGTCGGATTCGCGCAAAATCATACATTATTTTGAGTGGAAACGACGTTCTAAACAGAACCCGTGATAAATCACGGGAACCACCCTGATTTGGTCAAATTCGGTCATTTAAGGGTCCAAATCAGCGTTTTTTCATTTTTGGTAATATTTATTTCACTAATTAGGAGGTCAAATAAAACCCGATTTGGGTGAATCTTTTTGCTGAGTCTTTATTTTTTTTTAGGATTTTAATTTATGATTGTTTTTGAGATTTTTTCTATTTTTGGCAAATTATGTTTTTTAGCTATTTATACCCGGCTTGTGGGTATTTTTTGGTCATACTTTGATTATTGAAATTATTCAGAACTCTAGAGAGCTTCGTGCCCTAGTTCTTTACCCTTTTCTTTGTTGATTCCGCTGTGTACCCTCGCTTGGTTGTTTAACCCGGCGTCAGACCTGCAGTTTTAAAATGGCAAAAGCCGATGCAGTTTTGAAGAAATGATCAGTAAAAACTGAGTTGATACATACTACGACATGTAAAGAAACGAGTGGCACGGAAGCATGAGTTGAAATAATTCAGAAGATTTAAACAGTAAAACTATCACGTTGGAGAATTTGGAACAACTGGAAGTAACCGAGTAACAAAACCTCTCAATTTAATAACATTGAGAAACCACGAGTGGTTGGTAACATATCCAGGGTAAACAAGTCCATTTAAGAGAATAATTTAGTTCATGAGTAGCCAAAACATTTCAAATCATTTCAATTGATTAGGGCAATCCAGAGCCACAAACAACATTAAGAAAGTAGTCAATTTTTAGTTTCGACTTCAATCAACAGTTTAATTTAGCTGAGGCATGTCCAGAGCCACCATTAGGATCGATGTAAACAGAGGGATCACGAAATAATCACTAAGGTTTCCTTCTAGGGTATATCAAACCCTATTTCACCCGAGCATTAAGGGAGCCCATTCGTCAACCCCGCTCACAACATTAGCTAAAAGGCCTTAAGTGTCGACACCCCTATACCGTAGTGACCCTTACAAGTATAAGTAGCACTCTATAGCTCTATAAACCCCTTGGCCTCAATATCTTGATACATTTAGGCTCATCGGGGGCGGATTTGTGAACATTATTGTTCTATCCAATAATAAGAAGCATTGCTTCAATGGTCTTATCCATATGAAAATGGAGGATCGCTTGACGCCTCCCATTAATAAAAGTTGATGGGTGAAAATATATTTTCCAATTAATAGCTAACACATATAAGTTAATTTTCATAAATAATAAACTTTCCAAATAATTTCAAATACACCACTTTGTATATAAATGTCAAAATCTACTTTTAGAAAACTACAAGTATTTCTCAAGTATACAATATAAGTTCCATATAGTATTATCCAAGTTTCAAAAATTACAAAATAACTTCAAAACAAAATTTTACATAACCATATATATCCAATGGTACCCTTATACTTTAAAAACTAAGAAGAAGTCAAGAACAAGTTTGAAATATAAATGTATTGAAATTCTCAAATACTTTTCCGAAATTACCTAATAGCCCCCAACTAAGATACGGGGTATTACAATAACCACCCACAACCCACCAATCGTCTTGTTAGTTGCTGGGTTTCCGTCGAGAAGAACAGAGACCCAGAACCACCATCGTAGACCAACCCAAAGACCTGAACCCAAAGTCAGCCACCGCAATCTCCCTTGAACGCATCTGAGGCCTCAGTAGACTTCGGTCACAACCACCATCGTCTGAAACCCAGAACCACCACCGTAGATCAACGCAAAACTCGCTGAACGAAAACCTCCACCGCCGCTGATTTCGGCAGCGAACCCACAATCACCATCGTCCTCCTCCAAAAACTACCCCATTCCTCCGAAACCACACTACCCCTCAACGCAGAACCACCATTGGCTGGGTTGGTAATCGGGTTGGTCTTCGGCACAGGTTGTCCGTTAGAGAGAGATAGAGAGAGAGTGAGACAGGGACCGGAACTGTTGGTGGTTGGGTTGGTCTTTGGCTGGGTGTTGATGATTGTGATGGTGGTCGATGGAGATGAACAGAGGTAGAAGGGGAAGAGAAGGTGGGTGGCGGCTAGGGTTAGGAGAGTGAGAGAGAGAAGGATGAAGTGGGAGAAGAGAAGAGAAAGAGAGAGAAAGCAGAGATGGTAGAATTGACGGATAAGGGGAGAAAAAATTATATAGTAGGGTATTTTTTTCCATTTGAGGGTAAAATAGGTATTTAGTGTGTTTCGTTAGTTGCAATTAGTCACCGTTAGCTGAGATGGGGTTTTTGTATATCCCCGAACAATGAGGTTGTTTTTGTATATAACCCATCTAAGGAGGGTGCATCTTGTCTTTTACCCATATACATATATATTAGAATGTATTTAAATTTTGATATTTTTTTTTTCATTTTATTATTGTTTCAAGTTCTTTATTATCAAAAAATATTTCTAATAATTTTATTAAAAATTATTAATTAATTTTTATATTGGATAATATAAAGCAATGAAATTATTTCGTTAGTTATGATTACTCTCCATTTCGTGTTTTCTTCTTATCTAAATGTATGTAAGAAAGTGTGGGGGGGATCCCGGCGGAATTTAACTCGAAGCCTAGATTATGGTTCAAATTCTTCACATTTTCAATATAGTTTCTTCATCCCTTCAAGAAATCAGACAACTGTAATTTAAACTTTTGTTCAAATATCAACCGTATCTTTTATGATTAACCTAACCAAATTACTATTCAAACTAAATCAACCGCAACTAAATACAATGTTTCTTGTATTTTACTTATCACTTATTAAGATTATGAGAGAAGTTTATATATATTATTCCCTATATATATTTTTACTACTTTTAAATTACAAACTTTACTTTTGTGATAGATAAAATTCAATTAAAATATTCTATTAATTGCGTTTTCAGACAAATGCAATTGTGATTTACATTTTGGTTAACCATAAACAAATTAAAAACAAATTTGTGACACTACTTTCTTAAAATAAGGAATAACAATATCATAATCACGAAACTCAAAATATGTTGTAAGGAAGTATACTATGATATATGGTATGCAAATTTATGTGGTCATATATATGTTTGAATAAATGTTGCATTATGTTACTCTTAAAAGAATAAAATTTATTATGTACCTTCACATATTATATTACAAACTATGTAATCTTGATTACTAACAAAAATCTCAATTTTTCTTTTCATATCTCGTGCTAATTTTATAGCACATGTATTTTTAATAATTCATTTATTAACTAAAAAAGATATACCGTATAGCTACAAAATATTTTAATATAATATCATAATTGTATTTAATCATATCATGTTGAAAAAGAGAATATATTAACTTTGTGCGTTATTACATTCGACGATCTCCTTTACTCTTGCGATTCCAAAAATATTATATTAAAATTTTACGATAACAACAAAACAAACATGCACTACACTCGCAACTGACATATTTTCCATGGTATGTCGAACTATAATTTAGGATAAACACCTGAAAGTCCTCACAAAAATATTATTCAAGTATTATCGCCTCTCTTACGGAGGTTAGAACATAAAATTTTGTTTAATTGATATTCAAAATGAACTTTATGTGTTGTGTAGAGGGAGCAGTATTGCTTCTTTTATAGAAAGACATGCATGTCTCAAAAACGCATTTCCGAAGATAAAAGACTGGAGGACAAGGGGTTTTCCAATCAAAGATGATTGTGCAAGGCTCACCTAATTTACTTTCAATAGCTGTCAGTACATAGTAACCCATGAAACCTGCAAAACATATATTTATTTGTTAAGTGCGTTTCAGATAAAACAAGAGAGCAAGAGAGATAGTGTGATGACCCGCTTATACTTTTAAGAATATATATATATAATATATATATATATATATATATATATATATATAAAACAATAAACACGTGGATTTTATCAACCTGTCTCGCACTTCCAGACATAAAAAAAAAAAAAAACCTCTACCAGCTGGACACACAAGTCCGCTGAATATATTTCTAATTAAATTTTAAAAAAAGGGAACACTTGTACGTGACTAAATTTATTATAAACTGATATTTTTATAAACATGTTGTTTGAGCGGGCTCGTGTCATGCTTGTTGAGTTTTGGATGTCTAATAGTGTTAGACGGGTTGACAGTATATTGTGAGTTTTATCCTAAATTGATATTTCTGTAATTAAATGTGTGATGGGTTGTCACAAGTGGTTTTCGTTATCGAATGTTCAATCACTTATATCATTCAAATTAAGATATTACGAAATATGTTAATTAGTCATTAAATATTCACCGCACTACATTTTTTATAAGTAATTTACATAATTAGTGTATAATGCATACATAAGTACACATATATATATATTATAATGTATTTAAATTTTGATTTTTTTCATTTTATTTTGTTTCAAGTTGTTTGTTATCAAAAAATAAGTGTGATAATTTTATTGAATTTTTTTTAATTAACTTTCATATTGATAATATAAAGCAAAGAAATTATTTCGTTGGTTATGATGTTACTCCCTATTTCGTGTTTTCTTCTTATCTAAATGTATGTCTGAAAGTGCGTGTTGGGGGATACCGGAGGAATTTAACCAGAAGTCCAGATTATGGTTCAAATTTTTCCCATTTTCATTAGAGTTTCGTACTTTATCCCTTCACGAAATCAAACAACTGTAATTTAAATTTTGTTCAAATATCAACTGTTATTTTTTATGATTAACCTAACAAAATTACTATTCAAACTAAATCAATCGCAATTAAATACTTTTTTTTTGGATTTTACTTATCACTAATTAAGATTACCAGAAGAGTTTATCAATATTATTCTCTTTATATCTTTTTACTACATTTAAATTACAAACTTTACTTTTGTGATAGATAAGATTAAATTAAAATAATCTATCAATTGCATTTATATAATAATGCAATTGTGCGTTACTTTTGGGTTAACCATAAAACAAATTAAAAAAAAAATTGTGACACTACTTTCTTAAAATATGGAATAACAATATCATAATCATGCAACTCAATACATGTTGTACGGAAGTATACTATGATACATGGTATGGAAATTTATGTGGTCATATATATGTTGGAATAAATGTTGTATTATATTACTCTTAAAAGAATAAAAATCATTACGTACCTTCAAATATTATATTGCGAACTCTGTAATCTTGACTAGTGTCCAAAATCTCAATTTTTTCTTTTTATATCAAGTGTTAATTTTATAGAACACGTGTTTTTTAAAAAGTCATTTATTAATTAAACAAGATCTATTTTGTAGCTACAAAATATTTTAATATAATATCGTAATGGTATTTGAACATATTATGTTGAAAAAGAGAATCTATTAACTTCGTGCGTTATCACATTCGACCATATCCTTTACTCTTGCGATTCCAAAAATATTACATTAATATTTTTACGATGGTAACAAAAAAAAAAAACATGCACATGCACTCGCGACTGACATACTTGTCATGGTATGTCGAACAATAATTTAGGAGAAAACACATGAAAGTCCACACAAAAAATATTATTCAAGTATTATTGCCTCTCTTTTGGAGGTTAGAACACAAAATTTTATTTAATTGATATTCGAAATGAATTTTGTGTTGTGTAGGAGGAGCAGTATTGCTTCCTTTATAGAAACACATGCAAGTCTCAAAAACGCATTCCCGATGATAAAAGACTAGAGGACAAGGGCTTTTGCAATCAAAGATGATTGTGCAAAGCTCACCTACTTTACTTTCAATAGTTGTCGATGCATCGTTACCCATGAAACCGGCAAAATGTTTATTTATTTGTTAAGTGTGTTTCAGATAAAGGTTGAGAGCAGGAGAGGTAGTGTGATGATCCGATTATACCTTTAAGAATATATATGTCGATTAAACGATAACACACGCGTATTATATCAAGCAACCTCGCGCTTCCAGACATAAAAGAAATCTCTACCAGCTGGACGCATAAGTCCGCTGAAAATATTTGTAATCAAATTTCGAAAAAAAAAATACTAGTACATGACTAAATTCACTAAAATCTGATATTTTTATAACTATGTTGTTTAAGTGGCTCGTGTGTCATGCTTGTTGAGTTTTAGATGTCTAATGGCGTTAGACGGGTTGACATTGTATTGTGATTTTTATCCTAAATTGATATTTTTGTGATTAAATGTGTGAAGGTCGTCACAAGTGATTTCGGTTATTCCCTTTTGGTCTGACATCTCTCGGCTGTCTTACGAGGTAGGGGAAATCTAACTTCTAATTTTCTACTTTAACAGTCAATATCTGTAACTATTGTTGGGCGTGATTTTATAACTTTTAGCTATCTGCTGATTATTTGGTGATTGATAAATCATATTGATTGTGTCTTTGATGCCGCATGTTGTTATGTGATAAGGGACTTTTTTGCTAAGTAGATTTAATATTTCTACGCTAATGCTTAGGCGTACCTACGAGGCTTTTTGGCTCACCCCTGTATTTTACAGATTGAGCAGGAGCGAAACTGAATCGCCGAGTAGTTGCTAAATAGCATGTCTTTAGATTTTTTTTTAGTGAAAGTTGTAACTTTTAGTCGAATCGCAACATTTTATAAAAAAAATAATTTTTTACAAGTTGGTGTGACTTATAAAATAGTTCAAACACATACTAATATTTCAGATGATAAAAACGTGGTTTTAGTGGGCTCGTTTGTCATGCTGGTTGAGTTTTGGATGTTAGAACGGGTTGACAATAAATTGTGATTTTTATCCTTAATCGATATTTTTGCAATTAAATGTGTGACGGGTTGTCACAGAGACAGGCAGAAAGAAACCTAAGGAAATCACTAAGAAGAGGGAAACCAAAATCATGATTGGAATGTCGTAAACATCTTCTTGGGATTACATTATCTATAGTTGAAGCAAAATGAAAATTTCACTAGTTTTATTCTATTCATGACTATGAGACTCCTCTTATAAGCACTAACCTGTAACATGTAACCAATAACTTATTGATGTACAATTATGCATTTTGAAAAATATATTAAGTATAATGACAAATGTAAACAAACTTGTAAGTGTGTTGATAACTTTCTATTACAAAATTTGTATTTCTATAAATATTAATTACTATACTATAATAATTTTTTTGAATAATATATACATAACACTTACAATATATTATTGAATTACGAAGTTTAAATTTCATACAATGTTAAATTTACTAATATTTTCTAAAAAGATTGTAATCGTGCTAATAACTTTCTATGAGAAACCTTTTATTTCTAAAAATATTACTTATTATGTTCTACAAAATTATTTCGAACTCTTACGTAAAAATAATGTTATTGATCATATATCTAGAAAAAGAACTTGTATAAATCTCAAACTTTTCTCTTTTTATGACTTCATGAAATAGATTGGAAATGGAAACGCCCCAAACTGGAGGTAGCATTAGTAAACTAAAACTAAAAACCTCATTTGAATTTTTTCGATGTTGAATGATACATTTTGTACGAAAATTTGTGATACAAAACACTCTAATTGAAAATAATGCTCTATTAATTTACATCACAATTGCATCCTCCGTAAACCACGTGAAATAAGTTAAAATTTCACATAATGAAGGAAAAAGTATGATATCGTGTCTTGCATCAAACTCTTATGAATGGAGCAACTTGTATAATGTACTAGTATAATTATTCATATTATCGATCTATGTACCTAGCAATAGATAATCCACATTCACAAAACATTCCTTATCGAATGTTTAATCATTTATACAATTGAAATTAAGATATTATGAAATATGCTAATTAGTCATTAAATATTCACCAGACTACATTAGTTTATTATTGACTTATTGAAATAAGTATAATGCATCCAAATATATACATGTCTACTTAAATTTATTAAAATTTTGATATTATTTTTCATTTTGTTATTTCTTTTAATTTGTTTTTTATCAATAAATAATTGTAATAAGTTCATTAAAAATTATTAAATAATTTCATGTTAGGTAATATAAAGTAGTGAAATTATTTCATTGATTATGATATTACTTGTTATTTCTTAATTTATCCTTATCCAAATGTATGTATGAAAGCGCGTGTGGGGGATCGTGGTGGATTTTAACTAGAAGCTTGAATTGTGGTTCAAATTGTCATACTTTATCCTCTCATGGAATCATACACAGACAATTTAACTTTTGTTCAAATATCAACCGTTATTTTTAAGATTAAAGTAATAAAATAATTCAGACTAAACCAACTGCATATGAACATGAGATTTTTTCTCGATTTTACTTATCAGTAA
Source organism: Linanthus parryae (assembly GCA_023055425.1). Taxonomy (NCBI): domain Eukaryota; kingdom Viridiplantae; phylum Streptophyta; class Magnoliopsida; order Ericales; family Polemoniaceae; genus Linanthus; species Linanthus parryae. The sequence goes on from JALGPY010000029.1 coordinate 3,208,429, forward strand.
ACAAGATTACGAAAAAATTTATCAATATTATTCTCTACATATCTTTGTACTAATTTTAGATAACAAACTTTACTTTCGTGATAGATAAGTTTCAATTGAAATAATATATTAATAACATTTACATAATAATGTAAGTGTGTTTGCTCAAAAAAAAATAATGTAAGTGTGAGTTACATTTTTGTTAACCATAAAAAATTAAAAAGAAAATCGTGACAATACTTTCTTAAAATAGGGAACAACAATATCATAATCACACAACTCAATACATTTTGTAAGAAAGTATACTCTGATACATGTTATAGAAATTTAAGTGTTCATGATTGTTTAAACAAATGTTGCATTAAACTACTCTAAAAAAATTACTTTATACCTTCAAATATTTTAATACGACCTCTAAAATTATGATTAGCTCAAATTTGCTTTTCATCTCTCGTGTTAATTTTATAGCACATGTATTTTTAACAATCAATTTATTAATTAAATAAGATCTATATTTATAGCTACAAAAGTTTTTAATATAATATTATTATGAATTAATTATATCACGGTGAACAATAAAAAATAATAATTTCATTTGTTATTACATCTGACCATCTCCTTTACTCTTTCGATTCCATAAATATTGCGTTGACGTTTTTATGATAATAAAAAAAAAATACACGTGTACTCGCGACTCACACACTTGTCGTGGTATGTCGAACAATAATTTATGTTAAGACACATGAAAGTCCACTCAATATTATTCAGGTATTTTCGCCTCTCTTAGGGAGCTTATAAAACAAAAGTTTATTTAATTGATATTCTGAATGAAATTTAAATGTTGTGCAGGAGGAGCAGTGTTGTTTCCTTTTAAAAACACATGAAAGTCTCATATGCGCATTCCGGTCGATAAAAGTCTGGTGGACAAGGTGTAATTACCCCATCTAATTTTTAGGGGCAATTTAGTAATTTCGAAAGTTAAATAATAATAATAATAATAATAATAATAATAATAATAATAATAATAATAATAATAATAATAATAATAATAATAATAATAATGTCGCGAGAAATAAGGTTGGGTTATTTATCGTATTAGTACTTAGAATACGTTACATAAATAGTCGAAATTTAAAACGCGAATATTTTTTTTACTTTTATTTATTAACCCGTGTGCGACCACCGCAAAATTTAGTGCGAGTGACACACCCAATCACCCAATCATTTGGTGTGCCACCCACACCATAAACTTTCTTGTGTTGCCTTCTACAACTCGAATTCATCTTCCGGTGATTTTTATCACCGCCACCGCCACACTCATCCTCATCACCTTCCCCAATTTGTCTCCTATAAAACCAGCTCACCCCCTCTCTCACTCATCAGATTCATCACCACCATCTTCATCCTCATCTTTATCATCATCTTCCTCTCCTTCTTCTCCACTTCCTGCCACCACCACCGTCCACCTTCTCGCTCTCGGTGGTGGTGGCAGGAAGTGGAGAAGAAGGAGAGGAAGATGGTGATAAAGATGAGGATGAAGATGGTGGTGATGAATCTGATGAGTGAGAGAGGGGGTGAGCTGGTTTTATAGGAGACAAAGTGGGGAAGGTGATGAGGATAAGTGTGGCGGTGGCGGTGATAAAAATCACATGAAGATGAATTTGGGTTGTAGAAGGCAACACAAGAAAGTTTATGGCTGGGTGGCACACCAAATGGTTGGGTGATTGGGTGTGTCACTCACACTAAATTTTACGGTGGTCGCACACGCGTTAATAAATAAAGTAAAGTAAATATTCGCGTTTTAAATTCCGACTATTTACGTAACGTATTCTAAATGCTAATACGATAAATGGAACAATCTTATTTCTCGCGACTAAATTACTATTATTGTTATTATTATTATTATTATTATTATTATTATTATTATTATTATTATTATTATTATTATTATTATTATTATTTAACTTTCTAAATTACTAAATTACCCCTGAAATTAGACGGGGTATTACACAAGGGGTTTTGCAATTAGAGATGACTGTGCAAGGCTTTCCGACCATACTTTCACGCTCATGCATCTGTACCCATGAAACATGCAAAACATACATTTTTTCAAGTGTCTTTTAGAGACAAGAAGAGAGCAAGAGAGACAGAGACAGAAAGAAACCAAAGGATATCACTAAGTAGAGGGCAATCGACATGATTGGGGATGTCCTAAATATGTTCTTTGGATTTATGTTAACTCTAAATTTGAAGCAACAATGAAAATTTCAATAGTTGTATTCTCTTCAATTTCTGTGAGACTCCTCTTATAAGCAGTAACCTGTAAAATGTAACCAGTAAATTATTGATGTACAAATTATGTATCTGTAAAAAAATTAACTAAAATGAAAAAAGTAAAAAAAAAAAAAAAACTTGTAAATGTGTTGATGACTTTTCATTACGAAATTCGTAATTCTATAAAATATTAATTACTATTCTATAAATAAAATATTTTAACTTATATTTACAGAGCACATTGAATATATTACTGAATTACCAAGGTTGAATCTTCATGAAATGTTAAATGTACTTATATTTTAAAAGAAGATTGTAACAGTGGTAATGACTTTCTATGGGAAACCTTATATTTCTAAAAATATAAATTACTATGTTCTACAAAATTATTTATAATTCCTAAGTAAAAAATGTTATTATTGATCATACATTAAGAAAATGAAATTATTTAAAGATCAATTTTTATTTTGACTCCACAAATAGATTAAAAATGTAAACGCCCAAAATTGGAGGTACAATTAGTGAACTAAAATTAAAAAAATACATTTAGATTGTTTGGATGTTGAATGATACATTTTGTGCGAAACATTGTGAAACAGCAAAACTCTCTAGTTGAAAGAATGTTGTACTGATTTATATCACTATTGCATCATCTGTAAACCATATGAAACGAGTTAAAATGACACATGATGAAGGAAAAAGTGTGATCGTGTCTTTCATCAAACTCTTATTAATGGTTCAATTCGTAGAATGTATTAGTATAAATATTCATATTATTGTTCTCTATCTTCACAATAGATAATCCACATTCACAAAGCATTCGTTATCGTATGTGAAATCGTTTATACAATTCAAATTAAGATTTTATGAAACATGCTAGTTAGTCATTAAATATTCACCAACTACATTCTTCTATAATTGATTTATTAAATAGTGTATAATGCATACATATATATACATATCTATTAAATTGTATTAAAATTTTGATTATTTTTTTTAAATTTGGTTATTGTGTTCAAGTTTGTTTATCAATAAATAATTGTAATAATTTTAGTAAAAACTATTAATTAATTTTTATATTAGGTAATATATATTAATAAAATTATTTTGTTTATTTTGATAATACTTTTTATTTTGTGTTTTCTTCCTATCCAAATGTATGTCTGAAAGTGCATGTGCGAGATCGTGGACGATTTAATCATAAGCTTAGATTATGTTTCAAATTTTTCACATTTTAAAATATCTTTTCATACTTTATCCTCTCAAAAAATCATAAACATGTAAATTAAATGTTTCTCAAATGTCAACAGTTATTTTAAGATTAACCTAAACAGATAATTCAAACAAAATCAACCACAATTAAATATGATCTTTTTCTGATGAAATCACTAATTACGATTATGTGAAAATTTATCAATATTATTCGCTACGTATCTTTGTACAACTTTTAGATAACAATATTGTTCCATTTATATCAGTATTATTCCCTATATATCTTTGTAAGGAAGTACACTATGATTTATTGTATATAAATTTTGTGTGGTCGTGACTATTTAAATAAATGTTGCCTTAAATGACTCTTAATAAAATAAACATCGCTTTTCACCTTCAAATATTATATCAAAACCTCTCCAATCTTGATTTACTTTTCAAAAATAAAAGGGTGCTGATAATTACAGCACAACAATTTATAGTTACAGCACAATTTTTAGTTACATGACTTTTGTACCCTTGATTACTATATGATTTAATTCAACAAAAAATTCCTCCGATTATAATTTTCTTCTCTCCTGGTCAGATCTCTCTCTCTCTCTCTCCTCTCTATTCCTGCCTCCATATTTTCTCTCTCAGCACGAATACTTGAAAATATTTGGGGAATGCAATCGAGCTCCTTGAACAAGTCAGAATGAAAGCACAAATCAAAAATCCAAATTTGAAGAGATAATAGGACGCCTCCTGCTCCTGCTCGACTTCTTCCCCAACTTTATTTCAATTATAGTTCGATCAAAAACCCATGTTTGGATTCGATTTGAGAGGCTGGCGAAGATTTCGGGTTTTGTTTGGCATGCGTGAAAGGAGAGAGAGATAAATGGGTTTGAGGAGAAGAAGTCATTAGCATTCTTGGCTCGAATTAAGTGTTCGGATCGAGGTTGATTGAGGTTCTATTAGGGTTATAAGTTGTTTTTGTACGTCCCGATTGGGGTAATTGATTTAGGGTCAGTGATTTTTTTTGTTTATTTTGGTTTGAGATGTAAGCATAGGAGCTTGCTGATGAATTAGGCAGAGAAGAGAAGATTGGTTTTGATTTCATTTGATTCTCATGGTTCTAGTTTGTTTCACAATTTGCATTTCAAGAATATTGTTTTAGATGTACAACAAGAATATTAAAAATAAAAATTAGGGGTAAAACAATCACGTAACAAAATATCGTGATGTGACTATAAATTTGTGTGCTGTAATTATCATCACCCAAATAAAATTATAGTGCAAGTTGTTTTTATTTTTGAATAAATTATAGTGCAAGTTGTTTGTTATACATCATGCTAATTTTACAGGAAATGTATTTTTATAATTCATTTAATAATTGAACAAGACCGATTTTATAGCAACGCAAGTTCTTAATATAATACCAAAATAGTATTTAGTCAAATCATGTTGAACCATAAAATATATTGATTTCATATGTTATCACATTCGACCATTTCCTTACTCTTTCGATTTCATAAATATTACATTAATATTTTTATGATACTAATAAAAACATACACATGAATGCACGACTCATTTTCTTGATATGTTGAGTAACAGTTTAGGAAAAGACATATGAAAGTCCACTCAGAAATACTTTTCAAGGATTATGGTCTCTCTTATGGAGGTTAGAATACAAAATTTTATTTATTGATATTATAAATGATTTTTCTGCGTTGTGCATGAGGAGCATTATTGTTTCCTCTATAAAAACACATGCAAGACCCAAATACGCATTTCCGGAGGATAAAAGCCTAGAGGACAAGGGATTTTATCAGAGATGACTGTGCAAGGCTCACCTACTTTACTTTCATTAGCCACTTATACATCGCCATCCAAGAAACCTGCAAAATATATATTTATTTTGTAAGGGTGTTTCGAAGACAAGAAGATGGCAAGAGAGATAGTCAGAAAGTGTAACACCCTCGTCTCATTGGTTCAGAAATACCTTTGTAATCTCATCCCATCTAGGGTAGGTTTGCTTTTGTGTACTCACTAGCTAATTAATGAGTCCGGGTCATGACTTATTGCTCGTCAAGAATAATGCGAAGATTACAAAAGTTAATTAAACCATAACCGTTATTCAAGCAAGGACTTGATTATGAATCAAAAATACTAACATTAATCCCACACTCGTCATTCATCTGTGTCAATAGGTAGGGCTCAACAAAGATTAACAAAAGGGTACTTGTTTATTCATAAACCAAACCTAATGTGTGAAATCTCAAACTAAATTTGGAAAATCATCAAACCATAAACCATAGGGTCTCTGCATATTCCTAGGTATGAGTTTAGCTACTAATAACAAAACGAAGTACTGACTAATATCCCATACAAGACTAAAGAGAAAATATGACTCAAACGCTAAAAAACAGTGCGTGGCGTTGATCCCAAGCTATATCCTTGCTCCAAGCTGGTCTTCTCTGCTCTACAAGGCTTCACTTCTTCACAATAGATCTTTTTATTCGTTCCTTGTTGCCTAGCTCAAATTCATGAAGTCCAAGTCTTGAAAATTTGAACAAAACCCCTAAAAATCCGCCACTATTTCAGGACCATCGTGCGAATGCCTGATACTTTCGCGTGAAAGAATTCATGCGAAAGAGAAATCCTTTCGTACAAATGAATTGTATAATCTTCCTTGAATCTTCACTTCTTGGTTACCGAATCTCTTTCCTTGCGCTTCCTAGCTTCCGGAGCTCACGTCATTGATCCAATACGCTCCTCAAGTCCTGTTTCCTGTCAAAGACAACAAACAACTATAGCAAGCGATTAAATCCATCAAATAAGCATAATAAAGCATGTAAGACGTGCCCCGCATGGAAACTAAGCATATGACGCGAAAAAGAGACAAAGAACGCACTTTCCCATCAAATATAGGCTCAAAAATCTCCCAAAACCTGTCTACAATGTGGCAAATGCTAAAGAGATACAGCTCCTAAAAGGCGCTATCAAATTCCCCCACACTTTCTATTTGCTCATCTCGAGCAACAATGACGCTCAAACCCATAAAAGAGACAATTTTCATCAAATGCATACCCCATCGCTTTGCATACTTACACCGTCCACTAGGCAGCATGAATCAAGACTCAATATACAAAGACACGACTATGCAACTATATGATATAAACAATGCAACTCAATTATTCACAATGCAGCAAAGTAAACAACATAATTTTTTCTTCTTTTTTCGAGATTGAGCAACCTCTCTATCACAAACCGAAATCATTAAATCCTCACAACATCACTTTGAAATTTCACACACGTAGCAAGAAATGATATAAGATGATCCTATGCCCAAACTCACTAAGGTATCCGCAAACATCCACCAAACCAAACCAAGATACGACACGTCTTTTGACTCGGATGGTCTAGGTTTCTCAAGATACTAAGTGGTCTTTCTTTGCCACGTCATTTGAGGTTTTCAGACCCTCTTATTCGTTATTGATTTTGAAATGAAAGTTATCCCATTGACGGGAGACACAATTCCTGTGTAATACAGCTTGACTTTTGTTTCCCTCTTAAGCTCTACATTGGATTGAATCCAAACTTTCCGCGCAAACCGAAGCACATTAGGTTGTTTCTCCTTGAAGCTCAATTTTTTTTATTTTTTATTTTCTTTTCTTTCCTCCCATGTTTTTAAAACCGTGCATTAGAGCTTATGAGTGTGGGCTTTTTTGGATTCATATTGGAACCACCTTAAGGGGTGGTTGTGTACGATCCCGACTTCACTTAGTCCGAAGACTCGTACCACATAGAACCGACTCAACACGAAGGTCCACCCCAGATTTCAATAGTCCAAAAATTCTACGAGAATTAAATTATTCAACCACCTAGAGACTCACGCACAAGACAAAAGTATGCCCGTAATCTCAATCCTCCTAGCATATTATAGAAGACAAAAGTATGCCCGTAATCTACTTTCACCATTCCGAAATAACCGGGACATCCTTTCATGAGACTCACGCACAAGACACTAGAATTAAAGTATTCCGACTACATTACTTCCTACTCTCATGATCTCTTTCACTGGACTCTCTTCGGTTTCGAGGTCTTAAGTTGCAATTTTCTCAAAATTTTCAATTTTAAGATTTTTCTAAGTTTTTTTTTTTCATTTTTCATACTCAACATGATTGGGCCAACAAGATTAACCAACAAAAATGCGTAGGGGGGCTCAATAAAGTAAAATTGCAAACAATGCAATATATACAATGCAATATATATAAACGTGCAAATGCAAACCTAACATACTAACACCTACATGCAAGACTAACACAAATCTGAAACAATAAATCAAAATGTAGCAAGGCAATGCAACAGACACGGCTAGTGGATAGCTAAAAATCCCCCACACTTAAGAGCTTCGTTGTACTGAATGAACATAGAACGAAATCAAGAAGACTCGGCTGCTTAAACGCATGGGCCGGCAGGTCTAGTCGAAATCCTGGGTATCATTTCTAGGACTAGACTCATCATATGCATCCGACTGATAATGGTAAACACGAGAAAAATTATGCCTAGTGTGGTCCAATGAAAACCTAACATGTTGAGCTATGTCATTGAGCCATCGGCTCTGCTCGGCGCTCTCAAAGCTCAACTGCTCTAAGCCGCGGCCAAGATGGCGCACACAATTCCTCACGTGCTGAAACTGTCTCTAAGACCTGGCTCTGTCTCTAGCTACCTGATCCCTCTTCTGGATCAGAAGCTGAGTCACTGTCTCGAATTAGGGCTCCACATTGGAGCCCGAGCCACTAGCCTTACCCTTATTCTTTGGAGCACTCTTGGGTTTTGGGACTTCCTTGGGGTCAGGAATCTTCTCTCATTTTTAGGCTGCACTCTCTTTCAAATCCTTCTCCCCCTCACTTACTTTGGCACCCGCATCTGTCGCTAATATGAGGAGAATGTAGGTGTGGCAGGGAGCTTTTCTGTTGTTGTATGATTTCCTACGCTGGCCACTCCATAAAAAATAGGGCATGATACACAACATGAACGAGAACTTAGGCTGAGGCCTAATGCCAAAAACTCGGTTCTCTAGAAGTTCACAAATCCACTAGGCTCGTGGAAGCACACACTTCTTAGTAACCATGAAATGGGCAACGTGGGTATCTCCTCCCATCTGGCCCTAGCAACCCCCTTCGAAATAGAACTTCCTTACAACCTCTACAATGTCAGGCCGCCAAATGGTGTTATGGTAGGCACAAGGGACCACCAAAGGCTGAAACTTCAAGACGAACCTAATAGCATCTGGCGTGATTGTTGGATAAGATGCCCTAGAGGCAATCTATATTTAGTATGAACATTGTTTTCTTCTAGAATATTAATTTATTATTTATGGAGATATTTAATATAATGAAGTCCTTAGATTAAAATTTGTTGTTTATCTCAAATATCCCTAGTCAATTATATTGATTAATAGGACGATCACTATAGACTAGTATGTGGGTAGATTGATATGGAGATATAAAGTCTAACACATGGGTATGCATTATGAGTAATGGCATATTGGATTGACCCACAACGAGAATGCTACATTATATTATGTCAACGTGACAACTGGTTCTCGTAGTGCTAATGATGTTGTAATCCTTAGACTTGTAGTCACTAGATACTCTACTTGTGGAATATTATGTTTTGATCTCGTCCAACGCAACACCGTAACTGGGTAGCTATAAAGGCGGTTATCAGACATAATAGGAAGCAAGCTGAGAGATGGTAGTGATTAGAGAGCATTTGTACCTCCTAAATAATGGGAGAAAATATCCACGACCACTCGTGTATTGCTCATGGAATGTCTGGCATTAGATAAATCAATATGAGATATTGATGTTATCTGCTTGGATAAGCCTATTCCTAGGATCGAGAAACTATGGATTGGATATACGAGTCTGAAAATTATGTATCATGTCCAATCCGGATATAGAGACAAATGAACATATACAACGCGGTAACATTGGGCACAAGGTTTGTCAAATCACTTACTATTCCTTTTTTTGGATGGCATAGATGTGTTGCTAGACACCGCTCAATGTTTGTAATTGTTACTACCAGTAAATAGGAACCTACAGGGTCACACGCCAAATGGATCAAATTGGAGTTGAAAATTAATTAGTTGGACTAATTAATTAAAAGGATCAATACGTTACTACATGCAAAGTTAGTAGGAATAATTTACAAAGTGGACTAATCTGTGTATGGTCAGGATTAGTATTGGGGCTAGTTTGTAGTTAATAAGGAGTTATTAACTATAAAATGGCAACTCTAGCTAATTATTTCTCACATTTATCATTGATATAAATAAGAGAGAAAGGAGAGAGACCCCAAGCAAGGAGCCGCCCCTCTGCTCGTCGGCCTCCCATACCTGTTGACCTCTTTTGGTTGTTCGGCCACCATTGTGCTCTATTTTGCGTGATCTTTTGCCTCCCTCTTAGACATAGCTAGAGCAAGATAAGAAGGGGATTCCACCTATCAATCCAAGGTGTGGATACCGGTAGAGATGAGGACGCTATTCTTCGTTGATCATACAAACCCAAAAGGTACACATCGTCTTCTTTTATCACGTTATGATGGCTTGTCCTGCGATTCATGGAGGGTCTTGATCAGGAATGTTTTATTATTTTTTCCGCTGCGTAACCTGCATCAAAACCCTACAGTGATGACTAAAAAGGTCCCCCGACAATAAATCTGCCTCAAATCAACACACTCCCCTTTGTTCTCGCAACGAGCGTTCAAAATTATCTCCCTCGCGAGACCGGATCTACACTTTCCATTTCAAATCTTAAACCACTTGCCTAGATTCTCTCTCTCGAACACATTCTGAAGCTCGGCTAGCATTTTCCTGATTTTTGGGAATGGTTTTTCAGGAGTCCCTTCCCTCTAGGTGTGTCGACCCTCTACGTGATTACCTACTTCCCAGTTTCGGACGTATTCACCTGCCATGTATCAAAGGCAGTTACATCACAACAACAAAGAGATAAGACTTTATAACAGAAGTAGATATTTATATATTAGATTTTGAAAACGTTAAAGATTTACTCGTAAACATATGTCCCATCATCGTGTCTCACAACACGTAGTAAAGAGAATGTTATACTAGTAATTCCAAGTTATCCGTTAAGAACACAGTTACACCAATTTCATATTTAGTTCCCTATTTATGTAATACCCTTGTGTTAGCTATGTACTGTGACAGCTAGTTGTGTGTAGGAAATTTAATATTTGAACTTCATGTAAGATGGACAAAACCTCCATGTGTTAGTTATGCACTGTAATTGATAGTTAATTACTGTTTGTGTGTCTTTGAGCTTAATATATCCATAAAAAGTTAGTATTTGTAATGTTGAATTTTAACTTGGGCTTGTAGGAGGCAAACCCAGCAGGATCTTCCCAAGGACCAGCCAAGAAAAAGGCCAAGACAACATATGAAGTCTCATTGTCACAACAACCCTCCAAGGTAATTAACATCTTCAAAAGTTTGATATTATTACGTACTTGTAAATGTGAATTAGTAATACGACACATTTTATTTTGCATCTGTTTCTTGTAGGTCACAAGGAGCAAGAAGAAATCAGGAGTCCCACCACAGAGTTCCTCCCAGCCGTAGAAGAATGGATGTCAGGAATTTCCATACACATTCTGTGGTTTGTATACTGAAATAGAATAGTGGATGTGTATGTCGGTAAATTTTGTAACTATTATGAAAAAGCTAATGGTTGCTGATTTACAACACACCGGTATTTGAAGTGTTGGTTGGTTTTGTAAAGCTAATGGTATTTTTTGAATGCTAAACTAGGTTTCCGCCACACTTGTGAAGTGTTGAGTGGTTTTTCTATAGCTCAGATAGGTGTCCTCAACACTTGAGAAGTTTTGGAAGGTTTCTGCATATGTAGACAAGGTTTCCTCCAACATGGTAACTGTTGGGAGGTGTAATTCTTTTGTTAGCAATCAATGAAAATCTACTTTTGGTGCCAAGTTCTTAATTGTTGATTAAATGCTTTCAATTGTTTGAAAACTGCTTGTTTGTTAGTTAAGTCTTTTCAGTTGAAGAAAAATACATAACCCCCTGTTTGTCATTTTGGAATCAGTACAAGGAAATCGTACAAAATAGAAGAATGCATGCTTAGTCAATCAGGTGATGAAACTTAGAAGTTACATAGTTAGGGCATACAAATTAAATAAGTAAAATATCACATGTTCTTCATCGTTACTATTTCACTAGAAAAACAGCAAGTGCTAACACCATTGCAATAGAAAATATCAGTATCGGTGTTTTGGTTGGATGGTCCTCCGTTGCAACGCCATATTATTTCTTCACCTCCAAACATGTCAACTCTCGTTAAAATCCTGCAATTGTGTAAGCGCCATTTCAACTCTGGCAGACATCCATTCAAGGTCACGTGAATGAGATGACGTTGCACCAAGACCGATAGGGTAGCACCAACCCCATAACCTACAACTATCATTCCTACAAACATAGTAGAGCCATTCCCTATTACCCTTATCATTACACTCCGTCACTCGTATGCCAGCCCAAACATGCACCTCACAAAGGCAATACTTCTTCTTGTACATCAAGAACTCTTCACCATGTTGTTGTTTTGCTTGAGCTAGACATCGTACCTACACAAAAAGACATGTTATTAGTATGAAAACATAAAATTCACAAACAATTTATGGTAAAAAAATCAAGAAGTATAAAGTAATGCACTTGCCTTGCTTGTTGTTGCTTGCTTGTTCATGCTTGAATGATCTTAGCTAAAGAGAGAGTTTTGAGTGTGAATTGATGGAATTGTGTTGTAGGGAAGACAATAAAAAGCAACTGTCAATGTTATGGGGGGAAATTTTGGAGGTAAATACGAGGAGTGAGTTATTGGAGGGAATTAATTGGAGGTACTTTATGGAGGCTAATTGTTGGAGGTTTGTTAGGTTGTTGGAGAAAAATTAGCTAATGTTTGTTCATATTTTATGTCAAGGGATGAACACTTGGTTACTTTTCTACCAAGTAGAGGGGTGCAAATTTTCTTCAGCTAACCACCAAATATTAGGAAGATTACATCATTTTCCAATGGGGAGGAAATTGTCTCATGAAGAGTGAAATTAGGGTTGAAAATTGTCCAGGTGAACAGTGGAAATGGGATGGAAATTGTCCAGATGAATAGTGTCCAGGGTGGTATTTGTCCAGGTGAACAGTGCCTAGGGGTTGATAACTCTCTATTAGAGTTATATTTCTTGCACGTTTTACAGCGTTTTGCGTGATATCCGGGTTGATAATCTTAGTTTTACACTACGAATAGAGAGAAAGATAGCATGCTTGAGCATTTGAGCATAAATTTGTAATCCGGGCATTTCTTGTGTAATTTCGAGCTTTTATTGTCACAATTGATCTCTCGGTATTTGTTTCGTGTTGTAAGTTTCAGGAACCGGAGGCTCGGGAATGTGCATGGGAGGTGGAATGAACTTCGGAAGGAAGATAAGGCTCAACACATGTTGGGAGTTGAAGACGGGTGAAGAAAAGACCAAAGAAAAGGAAAACAATTTGCTGAAGTCCCCAGACTGGTAGTACGACCAGTCATAGTGGTCGTACGACCACTTTTACTAGCCAATAAAGGAAAAACACCCTTATGCTGGTTGTACGACCAACAAAGTGGTAGTACGACCAGTCCCCCTACCAGCACGCAAAAGTGTGGGTTCTAATGCAATTTTGAAGAAATTTTGGGCAACAAGTGAGAGGAATTACTTACTAAATGACCTAGGAGCAGGGGAGAATAATCATTCACGATATTTGGGGAAAAGAAGAAGCAAGTAGAAGGAGGAGGACGCAATAGAGACGAAGACGAAGGCCAAGTCCTCCATTGATGATCTAGGGTTTGAGTTTTTCTTCTTCTTCTTCTTCCCCCCTCAATCTTTTTATGTAGAAACACTCTTGTTTGTTTGGTTGATTATTATTAGCTAAACTCCATTGCTAGGCTTCTCTAGAGAGCCTAGGGTTGTGTAGACAATGAATTTTTCCAGATTTTTAATCTTTGTTTCATACTTATTGATTTCTTCTATTGAATTGATGTTAAAAGGGGAGTATGCAGATAGATATGCAGCACATATACTCTAGAAGGGGTGGGGGGTTGAATAGAGTATGTCAAATTTTTCAAAACTTGTGGAGGAGAAGAGTTTCAGTTCAAGTGCAATAGATTTCAAGGCCTTCAAAACTGTTTCAAGCATTTGAAGTGAAATACAGTTTGAAATAAGACAGTCAAGTCTTTTTCAAGGCCTTGAAAAGAGTTTCTAACCCTTGAAAACATACTAGTTTGAATGATGTAAAATCTGAGTATGTAAAAGAACTGTAAATGCAAGAGACAAGTGATTTATAGAGTTCAGTCCACTTGTACCTACGTCTCTACCTCAGGGATCTTCTCCCTGCAGGATTTTCAACTCAATTCTTATTAATCAAAAGCTAAACCCTAGCTCTCAAGCACAGAGAGTTGCCTTACTCTGTTACAGCTTGTGGTTCTCTCTAACCTATCTAGTACCTGCTCTAGCTAACTGATTAACTAAGAATTCTCTATTGTTCACTTTGAACAATACTTGAGAATGAAAGATAGAAGTAATACAAGAATGATCTACAAATAAAGCACAAGGCAGAAGAACACTGAAGTGTAGAACTGCAGTGAAGAATGTAGTGATCTTCTGTGAGTTGGATTGTGAGAGTGATGAACTTCTTTGATGTTTGACAACCCAGAAATGAGTCCATCTTTTTGCCCGTCAAATGTTGTTTATTTTTTCTTCACAATGATCTCTATTTATAATGTTTGAAGCTTTGCAAATCTTCCCAGATTTTCAGCAACAACTTCCTATTTTGTAGGCAACAAACTTTGACTCTCTTAACAGCCTTCTCCAACGGATAGTTGATCATGATATTCAGAGATATTGTTGTGATCTTGTCTTTAAAAAATTTGAGAAGCTGTCATGAGTCTCTGATTGATCATAGAATCATCTTCTCTTGATGTTTCCTTTCCTGCAAAAGCCAAATTAAGAAACAAATCCAGCAAACTTAGGAAATAAAGTTTCCCTGCAAAACTGAGTCAAACAGATGGATTAGTTAATGTTAGATATATACCAAAATTGTTTGTCTTTCATCATCAAATAATAACACATCAAGCATAGGGGTGATAGAGATAGAATCAGATCAGAAGAGTTGAGAAAATCTCCCCCTTAGAACATGCATACAGGTCAAACAGTTTCAAGGATTTGAATCCTGGTTCAAGGCTTTGAAATAGCTTCAAGCCTGTGAAACCTGATTCAAGGCTTTGAAAACTGGTTCAAGGCCTTGGAAATAACTAAGTATTTCAATTCCATGAAACCTGTGACCTTACAATCTCCCCCTTGATGAAAGAAAAAACCTTAATCTGTTTGAGTCTTAGTTTCTGCAAAAAAATACTGATTAGCACACAGTTCAAATAGTAATAACACATAAATTCCAAAAGATTCAACTTATTAATAAAATTAAACAGAAATAGCAAATAAGTTGCAGATAATCCTAATGACCAAAAGATAGGCCACCTAAACAGAAATAAAAACAACCTAATTTCTCCCCCTTTTTTACTTTCATCAAAAAGAATGAGAAGATGTTGGATCAGAGTCTGGAAAATTTTGAAAATTTAAAAAGAGAATAAGAAAGAAAGAATAGGCAAGATTATGGGGTTGGGTCTTTATCTCCATCCAGATCTCCTTCTTCTTCCCCACTATCTTCATCAGTAGCTTGGACTTCTGTGGTAACTACACTGTTGAACAGGAAGGTGAGTCCTTCTAAGGCTTTTCTTCCATGCTTCAGTTTCTTCCTCACAGCCAACATCTTCTGTTGTGCAGATGACATTTTGTGATGATATTTCTTTCCAGTCTCTGCTTCTGGAAGATCTTTCTCAGGTTTTCCTCCTTTGGACAGAGATTACACTCCATAGGAGCCTGAAGTAGTATATGAGTCTGAGTCTGGAATGAGGATTTCTTTATCTTTTCCTTTCATCCATGTGTCTGCCTTTTTATTGTCCTTCTTAGGGTTTCCAATGTGGATTCCCCTCTGCTTTTCTTTCACAGTCACCGTGGTCTTCTTCTTGCTTGTTACTGGAACCTGGTTCTTTTTCTCCATCTTCTTGAAAGGTAAAGAATATAGTTCTTCATCATTAGAATCATTTGGTTCTGAGTCTCTACTGATTTCTTGAACTTCATCTTCAACTGTCTTTCTATTCTTCTGTGAACTAGGTTTTGAACCTCCGGCCATCTTGATTCTGTCTGAGACTCTTCTAGTGCTCATTAGGGTTTGAGAGAAGAATAGAGAGAGGTAGATTTGATACGGAGTGAAGGAGAAGAGAAGAAGATAAATACTGAAAGAGTTTGTGTTTGAAAAGGAAATTGCAATCTCCCTGATCTTCAAAAGATCTGAAATGATCAGAGAAGATTCAAATCTTTGAAACCGTTGGAAATAAATAATTTAATACTATATTTGGCTGAAAAAGAATTTTGAAAAAGGTAGGAGCAATGTTGAGCAAATATCTACAAAGATAGCACCCAATATTGAATGATCCAAGAATTATTCACTAACCAGTTATCAGACTTATTTTCAAGGCTTTGAAAATAGTTTCAAGGTCTTGAAACGCTGCTATACTGAAAAAAGTAAAATCAAAGCTTTGAAAGGATTTTCAAGGCTTTGAAAATCAGTTCAAATCTTTGAAACACGTAATAGCTTACATTCCTTTACCTGATGCTCCCCCTAAACCAATGAATCTTTATTTAGCATGCCTAATTCCAGTCTTAGAGCTGAAAATATTTCATCTGGCAATGGTTTAGTGAAGATATCTGCAAGTTTCATGTTAGTAGAAACAGATTCACGAACAATATCACCTTTCTCAGCATGATCTCAGATGAAATGGTGTCTGACATCAATGTGCTTGGTTCTTGAATGCTTAACTGGATTCTTTGTAATAGATATTGCACTGGTATTGTCACATTTGATTGGTATGCTCTTGAAATCAAATCCAAGATCTCTCAACTGTTGAGAAATCCACAATACTTGTGAACAAGATGCACCAGCAGCTATATTCAGCTTCAGCTGTTGATAAAGTAACTGAGTTTTGTTTCTTGGAATGCCAACTGATCAAGGAGGATACAATGAATTGGAAAGTTCTAGAAGTGCTTTTCCTATCAACTTTGTAACCTGCAAAATCAGCATCTGAAAATCAATGCAAAGAGAAGTTAGAATGTCTTGGATACCAAAGCCCTAAGTCTTTGGTACCATCGATATATCTGAATATTCTCTTTACAGCAGTTAAGTGTGATTCCTTTGGATCAGCTTGAAATCTTGCACACATACATACACTGAACATGATATCTGGTCTATTAGCAGTGAGATAAAGTAATGATCCAATCATACCTCTATACTCTTTAACATTGACACTCTTACCATATTCATCCTTATCTAAGGACAGTGTAGAACTCATATGAGTCTTGATTTATTTGGATTGAGACATACTATACTTGTTCAACAAGTCCCTAGTGTACTTGCT
This sequence comes from Linanthus parryae, assembly GCA_023055425.1. Lineage (NCBI taxonomy): Eukaryota > Viridiplantae > Streptophyta > Magnoliopsida > Ericales > Polemoniaceae > Linanthus > Linanthus parryae. The sequence goes on from JALGPY010000029.1 coordinate 3,225,474, forward strand.
TTGATGCAGAAAGATGCCCTTCTTCAACTGATGTATTTGAAGTCCGAGGAAGAAATTCAACTCTCCCATCATGCTCAGTTCAAATTCCCTGCCCATAAGACTTGAGAATTCTTCGCAAAGAAGATCATTAGTAGCTCCAAATAAGATATCATCAACATAGATCTGAACTACAAGTAAATCTTTCTCATGAGTCTTTATGAAAAGGGTCTTGTCTACCAATCTTCTTTTGAAATCATTTTCAAGCAGAAATATTGACAATCTTTCATACCAAGCTCTTGGAGCCTGTTTCAAACCATAAAGGGCTTTTTCAAGTTTGTAAACATGATCTGAAAACTTATCATTTTCAAATCCAGGAGGTTGTTGAACATAAACTTCTTCTTGCACGTAACCATTTAAGAAAGCACATTTCACATCCATTTGAAATAGTTTCATGTTCTTGTCGGATGCAAAAGCAAGTAAAATTATAATTGCTTCTAACCTGGCAACTGGAGCAAAATTTTCCTCATAATCAATACCTTCTTTTTGGTTGTAACCTTGAGCAACTAACCTTGCTTTGTTTCTGTTCACTTTGCCATTCTCATCCAATTTGTTTCTGAACACCCATCTGGTACCAATGACAGACAAGTTTGTTGGTGGAGGAACTAGGTTCCAGACCTTATTTCTTTCAAACTCATTGAGTTCACTTTGCATAGCTATAATCCAGTCTGCTTCTTGTAATGCTTCCTTCACAGTTTTGGGTTCTACAAGAGAAATAAAAGCATTAAAAGCACATAGATTCTTCATTTGTGATCTTGTTTGTGTACCAGTGGTTGGGTCAGATATAAGTTTTTCATCTGGATGAGATGAAATATATTTGAATCTCTTTCTTGGAGACCAGGGTTCAGGCTCTCCATATTGCTTCTCTGGTCTTGAAGTAGTAGCATGATCACTTATATCTTTCTGATCATCTTTGTCAAGGCTCTGATCTTTGTTTTCAAGGCCTTGAGTCTTGTTTTCAAGGTCTTGAAAATGACTTCTATTTCCTTCTGAGCCTTTCTTCAAACCAAGTGAGTTCTCAGCTTCTTCTTCTAATTCATGCTTGTTCAGATTCAAATCTGCAAAGCTTTCACTCAAAGAACCATCATAGCTTTCATCAAAGATAACATGAATACTTTCTTCAACAAGTCTGGTTCTTTTATTATAAACTCTGTAAGCTTTGCTAGTAAGAATGTAACCAAGAAATATACCTTCATCACTTCTTGCATCAAACTTACCCAAGTTGTCCTTACCATTGTTGTGGACATAGCATGTGCAACCAAAAGGGTCTGAAGTATGAAATGTTTGGCTTTCTCCCTTTGAAGATTTCATAAGGGTTCTTCTTCAAGATAGGTCTGATCAAGCATCTGTTCAGAATATAATTTGCTGTATTCGCAGCTTCTGCCCAATAATGTTTTGGCAACTTGTTTTCTAGAAGCATTGTTCTTGACATATCTTCAAGAGTCCTGTTCTTTCTTTCAACAACTCCATTCTGTTGAGGAGTTCTAGGAGCGGAGAAATTGTGAGAGATACCATGCTTAACACAGAATAAATCAAATTCTAATTGATCAAGCTCTCTATCATGATCACTTCTAATTGAAGCAATAGGTAGGTTTTTCAAGGTTTGAAGTTCTCTGCAAAGCTTTGAAAATTCAGAGAGGGCTTCAGATTTTTCTTTTAGAAACATAACCCAAGTGTATCTAGAGTAATCATCTACAATAACTAGCATATACTTCTTACCTTTTGGAGTTGGTGTCTTCATAGGACCACACAAATCCGAAGGGTTTATATAGGCTCTCGAAGAGGCGTGACTGTTCGGAACCGCTCAATCGACGTTACCTTGAAAAAAAGGCAAAAATGGTGACCTATCGGATCTGTCGAATCAATTTTGCCTCAAAAATCGGCGGAAAAGTGGAAATCAACTGATTAGCCACGCAACGGACATCCACTATTAAAGGCTACGGCGTGTGGAGATACCTAGGCAATCATGGTTATTCCCGGGGGCTAGGGTTTTCGAATCTACAGTTAATTCAAATATTTGCACGTGAGAGCTACGCATGGCTGATTTTGCGCGACTACACAGCAAACGTGCGCGTGATATTCACGCAAAAGGGGGCTAATGTAGATTGTACATTCCAGACAGACTGATCATAGCCACGTGACAGCCATCCAGCACATCTGACTGTGTTCCATATACGCCAGATCACATGCTTATATTCGAGCTTATCCACTTGGGGGCTGCGAGACAGGGCCACCCGCGATGCCAACCACACGGGAATTGTAGGGACTTAGTGGTTTGGAGGCTAGAGTAAGGTCCGTCGCGCGTGAACGACAACCAAGCTCGCGCACGACCCTTAGTAACTAACTTGAGAGGCTTAATGACCACATGTCCTATAAACCCGGTCGATCTCATAACGGTCTCCGGTATATGCGGACGGGCGCATAACGTTCCCATATATACGGTCGAACGTGCCGTTACGGGGCTATCATTAAGCCGCCATTTATGGGCGCATTAACCCCTCACAACGGTCACTTCCCTACTATATATAGGATCGTTAGACCTCCATGGGATGGCTCCCTGGTTCTCCGGGACTTCTTGATCTTCTGGATTCACCAAAGTTCTTGCTGTCATTAAGTTGTCTCTCTCTCACACAGTTACCATTGCTTACTCTCTCCCTACTCACACCCTCCATCTCTCTGTGTTCTTACTCTCATCCCCTACTTGAGGTGTACACTTGGATCTCTCCCAAGGATTTCCTTGTACACACTTGGCTTACCAACTAAAGTGGGTAGAGCAAAGATGGTAACCTTTGCTAGCATTCTTGAACGAATAACCGTGAGGTTGAATGGGTGGAAGGAGAAGCACTTGTCCAGACCAGGTATGGAAAACTTATCAAGGCAGTCATTCAAGCAATACCAAATTACTCGATGTCGTGTTTTCTGTTTTCGATACAGTTGTGTGAGAAGATTAAAAGCTTAATTCGAGATTTTTTGGTGGAATAGAAGCGGCCAGGGTTAACCCGGATTCATTTTTGGCCCACTTGCTGGATTTTTGGTGCAATAAAAGGATATCCGTTCTTTTAATGTTGCGTTACTGGCTAAAAAAAGGATGGCGCATCCTTGTTAACCCGAATTCATTGTTGGCCCACTTGCTGGTAGGGAAATATTTCCCGCATTCGGACTTCTTCGACGTAAGAATTGGTTGTAACCCGTCTCAAACATGGCGGGCTATAGTGGAGGGCTGATGGATTCAAGAATACAATGCTTACATCATAAATGGAGATGGACGAACCACGAATGTATTCCATGATCGTTGGATTCCCTGGCCGACGAGTTTTAACGTATGTTCACATTGCCCCGACGTTACTCATTTACGCATGTCAAATTTTATAAATGAGGAGTCATGTACTTGGGCTATGGACCGACTAGCCATACATTTGAATGCGAATGATGGTGACATTATAAGCAAAATCATTCTGCCCATCAATAGACTGGAGGATTCGTGGGGGCGGTTTTTTGACAAATTAGGCAACTAAACGATAAGGTCGGGGTATCATTTGGCGGAGGAAATTTGACGAGTAAAGTTACTAAAACAAGAGGCCAAACAAGCGGTTCTAAAGCCACTTTCTTGAAAAGCTTATGGGGTACAGACGTTTACCGTTCGACACTTTTTAGGGCTTGGCGGCTGGGTCATGGTTCGCTCCCCACAACAAAAAATCTTGCTAGAAGTAGTATGGATATAAACCCGCTGTGTTCATGGTGCGGGAAGCAGGAAGAATCGGATGAGCACTTATTTCTACTATGCAAATCTATGGGTTCAATATGGGAAATAGTTTTGGGGCACGACTCAAGACATTTGCAGCATCGGAAGTTGGGAATTGGTTGGAAGACTCGATGGACTTGCTAAGTGACGAGAAGAGGAAATTTCTATTGATTACGATTTGAGTTTGTTGGCGAAGTCGAAATCTTAGAATATTTGAAGGTATTCATACTCCAGTCGAAGCTATGATTGGAAAAATTTAGAAATTACGAGAGGAACTTCACATGAGCCGCCTATCCCACCCTCCTGCTGGTTCGGCGCAACATGTCAAGCAATCTTCGAGTTCCTCGGGTCATGTGTAGCGGTGGGAGCCGCCAATGGGTGGCTGGGTCAAGTTAAATACGGATGGAGCTTGCAAAAAGGATGAGATGCCGACCATTGGAGTATCGAAAAGAAATCATGGCGGCGGACCGATTGCTGCCATGGCCGCACCGATTTTTAACTCTACCAACCAGAAAGTTGCTGATTCGTTGGGAGTGCGTGAAGCTTTAGCACTAGAGTGGCAGATGAATTTAAAACGTGTTGACATCCAAACGGGCATGCAATATATTCCGCTATATCTAGCTCCATAATTTTCCCAACCATACCAAGAAGACCGCTTGGTATTTGGATCAATTATGTTAGATTGTAATGTGTTTTTACAACGTTTGAGTGAATTTAAATGTAGCTGGTGCCCAAGGTCAGTAAACTCTCATGTTAAAAAATTAGCAAAGTTTGGTCTCATGTTAGAAAACCCAAGAGTCTGGGTGGGTGTCATCCCAAAATGGGCGATGGATTGTAATCTCATTTTTCCTGTTTAATGAAATTCTATTTTCTAAAAAAATAAAATAAGTAAAGACAATTTTTTTTTGATGACTTACATGTTTGTCGACTTACCTGTTTCTTTTTGTTGACTTTTTACATGCTGTGCCCCTTGAGCTAGCATCCATTTGCATTGTTTTTTTTTTTTTTTTTTTTTAATCAAACGTACTGTTAATAAAAATACAAAATGCAAATATATCCTCCGTAGGCAAGTAGCAATCGAAGCGGAGGTTTATAAAATCGCGCATTACCAGACCTTCCTCTCTTGTGGCCTTATCCTTCTTCTCCCACAACATATCCATCCGAACGAAGAAGACGTTCTCACCACCGCGCTTCCGCCACCGAAGCGATGGCCTTTGCTTCCTCAATCAGTGGCGTCTCGTCCATTTACCAAACCCCTTCCCTAGAATTCCCCTCCAGGTCCACTTCTACAGCGCCGTTATCGTTTCCCTTTGCTGTTGATAAGTCCCATTTTATCGGCTTGAAAGTCTCCTCCGCCGATTCCCGCCGCAGTAAGTTCTGTGGCGGCGTCTCTGTTGTTGCCTCGGCGGTTGCAACTCCGAATTCATCAGTCTTGAGCGAAGGGGCCTTCAAGGGCCTCGGCAGCTTTGGTGATGGTTCGCTTGCTGTCAGAGACTTCGGCTACGACTCTGGAGAGGAGGCGGCGGCGACGATGACGTTTGAACATGCAAGTGAGGACGAACTTGCTATTTCGAAATTAGGTCTTCCGAAGAGACTGGCGGACTCTCTTGAGAGTCGAGGCATTACTCACCTTTTCCCAATCCAAGTACGTTTACTTTCTGCATAGTCGTGTTTCTATGTACTCTACTTAACGAATTATGTGTAGCATAAACCAAATTTCTAGATTTTGCTGTCACGATTCTCGGGTGTCTGTCAACATCATCTGAGGGCCAGATAATAGCCATCCAAAGTTCCAAATCTATATAGTTTGAGACGAGTTTGGTTGATTAACCTATTTCAGTTTGCACCATAGCTAATGAGCTTCTGATGTTGTTTCTGTTATTTGCTCAATTTGTGCTTACACAGTATGTTCAATTAAATGAAGTTTTCTCACTAAAATAAATATATAAATAAAAGGGTCAAGACGATTCTATACACATTTGTTTTTGTTCATTATTTTTCATGAACTCATAACCTTTTTTGTTGAAAAGTCATCTAAATGCTTAAAGATGAAATGCTGAACGTACAAAACGACATAAAAATTGACAGAACTATTAATAACCACTAATATGCATCCACCTGTGCAATTAGCCCATCTCAATAGCGACTTAGTTTATATTGGATTTTATTGAATACACTAGAAACACCTCATATCATAATGCTTGTGTGGTTAAATACTTGGTGTTATAAGATTTCAAAACTGAAGGCCACAATATTAAAAGCTGTATTCAGGGTTTACATGTTGATGTAAAGGTTTATGACTATATTTTAGAGTTCAATATTATTGTTTTTAGAATTTAAATTTAAGCTGTAGTTCTTAATATGTGTTTCTACCACACCTTTTAACTCCCAAGTGCTTCTGTCTATCTTCTGTCTAACAAATTTTCTGGCTGTCTAGCATGATTATAAAAAATAAATGTTTGACTGAGGCCAAACCCACAAAATCCGGCAGTTGGCTTTTGCAGTTATTGCGTTCATATAAAATTTGATCATGTTCATTTTGTATTCTATTATGTCATGTTAGAGAGCTGTGCTTGTACCTGCAATGGAAGGTAGGGACCTAATTGCTCGTGCAAAGACTGGGACGGGGAAAACATTAGCTTTTGGAATTCCAGTACTGAAACGACTTAGTGAAGACGATCAAGAAAGAGCTGGGCAGAGGTAGTGACTTAATCAGTAGCTACATCTGAAGATTCTACTATTTTAATGAGTATTTTAATGGGTAATTGTTTTCTTTTGTTTGAAGGCGTGGACGACTTCCCCGTATGTTGGTTCTTGCACCGACTAGGGAACTCGCAAAGCAAGTGGAGAATGAGATTAAGGAGTCTGCTCCATACTTGAGCACTGTTTGTGTTTATGGAGGAGTTTCTTACAATATACAGCAGAGTGCACTTTCCCGTGGAGTTGATGTAGTTGTCGGGACTCCTGGCAGAATTATCGACCTAATCAAGAGTGACAGCCTGAAATTGGGTGAAGTTGAATTTTTGGTACTTGATGAAGCCGATCAAATGCTTGCTGTTGGTTTTGAGGAGGATGTTGAAATGATTTTGCAAAAGCTTCCTACAAAGAGGCAAAGCATGCTCTTTTCAGCAACTATGCCTCCATGGGTAAAGAAATTGGCCAGAAAATACTTGGACAATCCTTTGACAATTGATCTGGTAAGTTGGTTCTTTCTTTCTTCCTAGTTTATCACTTTATCAGTAAAAATTGCACTACGAAGCACTAAATAAATCGCAAGCTTTTATTCTTCTTCACCTGCATCTTTGTTGTCAGAGTAAGTGTGAATCAGCCGTTGAATGCATAGCCCTGCCACTTTCTTCTTTATTTCTTCTGTTCTTCCGAATTTTGATGGACTTAACTCTTCTTATAAAGGCGGTTTAAATACCTTTGCGATTTATCTTGAGATACATATTTTACATAAATTTGGTTACATGGTTAACGTTGCTCCTTGAAATCTGGTACTAAATTTTTCTTTCGGTATAAGGTTGGTGACAGCGATGAGAAGCTGGCTGAAGGGATCAAGCTGTATGGTATCCAGACGACCGCAACTTCCAAGCGTAGCATGCTTAGTGATCTTGTGACGGTACACACTAGCATTACCCTAAAATGCAATATATTACTGTGGTATTGTCATCCCAGATTCTGTATAGAATGAATACTTTACTGTATGTCTGTATACCCTTGCCTTTGACATATTTGTGATGCTTAGGTATATGCAAAGGGTGGGAAGGCCATTGTTTTCACACAGACAAAACGTGATGCAGATGAAGTCTCAATGGCATTAACCAACAGCATAGCTTCAGAGGCACTACATGGTGACATTTCACAGCATCAGAGAGAGAGAACTTTAAATGGTTTTAGGCAAGGAAAATTCACTGTGCTTGTTGCCACTGATGTTGCAGCTCGTGGTCTTGATATTCCAAATGTTGATTTAGTAAGTGATCACTTGCTAGTTTGTTTGTTTGTTTGTTTGTTTGTTTGTTTATTTATTTATTTATTTATTTATTTATTTATTTATTTATTTATTTATTTATTTATTTATTTATTTATTTATTTATTTATTTATTTATTTATTTATTTATTTATTTATTTATTTTTATTTTTTCTAATTTTTAAATGAGTGAACACTTGACATTTCGTAAAGATCGTTTCTCCATGACAAACTTTCAAATACTACATATTTTCATTATGAGGGCCGCTATGCTTCACCCTTTTTTCTTCACCCTTCAAGTTCACCTCCTACGTGTCAAGATATGATTGTTGTAACTATTTGCTTAAAGATATTTCTATATTCGCACCACCAATCAAAATTCCACATAAGGGGTGAACTTGAAGGGTGAAGCAAAAAGGGTGACGTTTGGCATTTCCCTTTCTTTATATACACTGATTCACTATCTTAAATTTTCTGATGAAGTTTGAAATTAAAAGAATATAATGCATGCTGAAAAATTGCTTCTGGTCTGTCGCTTTAGGATTTTGCCCACTTATTATCAAGTCAAGACATCTTTCTTGTTTGTAATTCAATGAGTTTAGTAGACCAGTGACCATGTATATCGTTCATGGCATTGCAAGAGTAGATTTCTTCCACTCCATTATTATGCACAGTTGATCGTCCAAAATAGCATCACGTAAAAATAGGATATGAGGGCTTCACTGGGTGTTCTCCACTGACATGTCATGGGACTCAAGCACTCTGATCCTGAATATATTGAGTAAGAAAATGAAGTGTAAGTACTTAGGTGTATCGTTAATGGTGGCCGGAAGTGTCAGGATGTTGACTGTTTCCAGTTTCCTCAAGTTATATTGTGTAGTAAGATTTTGGGGTCCCCAACAACACTCCACTAGTTAGCTTTCTAGATGCAGACTTCTATTTTTTCAACTCTTATGTTTAAACTATATTCCCGGTACTGTTTCCGAAGGAGACTATGCTTGAAATGATTACCTTGTTACCTTTGCCCAAAGAATCTATGGAGTACCTGTTCAAAAACAATTGGCAATTGGGGGGGGGGGGGAGGTGATTGGTTGGGTGACAGAGAATCTTTAGAGTTAGTTTTGATACATTCAGTTTTTAGAGAGCACCGAAGCAATAGTGTGATCGAACAGAAGCTATACGGGATCACATATTTTTTCTCGAACTTTCATTCATGTCTATCAAATATATATATATATATATATATATATATATATATATATATATATATGATAGACATGAATGAAAGTTCGAGAAAAAATATGTGATCCGGAATATATATATATATATATATATATATATATAACTATCAAATATATATATATATATACATGAATGAAAGTTCGAGAAAAAATATGTGACCCGGAATATATATATATATATATATATATATATATATATATATATATATATATTTGTGTGTGTTACCCTTAAAAGTTCTGGTCTCCAAACTAGTCCATAGTGCGAAAAGTTCGATGCTTAGAAATCTCTGCACTATATACCTTCTCGACATCCAATGTTATTACCCAGATACATAATGGCTACTTTTACCTTGTCTTATGTGTTGCCCTATGAAGCACCTTTCATATCAGTTCTCGTGAGATGCACATGTTGTGACGATTGTGGGATGTTAAAAAGATATGAGGAAGAGCCATTACTTTTGGGCATCCGACTCTAGTTATTGGGTTTGTGTTCATATGGATTGTTGGTTGGTCTAAATGGTGACTGAAATCCAGTGTCTGGTCTTTAGTTGGCATAAAGACCCAAAGCGATGGTTTAATCTGAAGAGTAACTGAATGATGAACGCTAAAACTACCTTCTTTCTTTCTAACTTTGTTGTTGATTTGTTTTGTATTTATCTTATGGATAAGCACTTCTAAAACGGAAGTCAATCAGTAATACCCCTTGAAAGTTGATAGGTTGACCCTTTTGATTCTATGTAATTGTGCATATTTGGGAACTAATAGTTGGGCTACTTTCTTCTCCAGATTATCCATTACGAGCTACCCAATGATGCGGAGACTTTTGTGCATCGTTCTGGCAGAACAGGGCGGGCGGGGAAACATGGCATAGCTATTTTGTTGTTCTCAACTGGTCAGAGGAGAACAGTTAGATCTCTTGAACATGATGTTGGTTGCACATTTGAATATGTCAGTCCGCCAAGTGTTGAAGAGGTATTAGAAGCATCTGCTGATCAAATTGTTTCTACTCTTAATGTTGTTCATCCGGACTCGGTGAAGTTTTTTGCCCCGATGGCGCAAAAGTTGATCGAAGAGCAAGGAACAAGTGCTCTTGCTGCTGCAATAGCACAGTTGAGTGGATTTTCTCGACCCCCATCATCACGATCTCTTATTACCCATGAGCAGGTAAACCATTGGAAGGGGTTTCAATACTCTGTTATTAGCAAATTGTCAATGCTACATATCTAACTGCGCTTATGAACTGCAGGGGTTGGTGACGTTGCAGCTAACACGTGATCCAGAGATATCTAGAGGTTTTATGTCTGCTAGAACTGTCACTGGATGCTTGTCAGATATTTACTCTACTGCTGCTGACGAAGTTGGGAAAATACACATAATCACAGATCAAAAGGTGAGCATGCACTGAATTAGTTGGTTAGACTCTCTCTCTTACCCCCTCCCATCCTCCTCTATTTGCTCTTTGAATTCCAATTTCTGTCAATTATCAGGTTCAAGGAGCAGTTTTTGACCTTCCAGAGGAGATTGCCAGAGAGCTGCTGAATAGGCAGACACCACCAGGAAATACTATTTCCAGAATAACGAAGGTTTGAGTCTGAATTGTACACTCTTTCTTTTGAAAATCTTACTTTCATCTGATCATGTGCAGTTATGCCTTAGTCCGTATATTTATATCTTACAGTGCACTCCTGTGTCATTTTCAGCTGCCTGCATTGCAAGATGATGGGCCTTCTGGTGACAACTATGGTAGGTTCTCCAACAGCGATAGAGGTGCTCGAGGAGCTTCAAGAGAACGAAGAGGTAGTAGAAGTGCGGGAGGTTGGGGTCGTGGTTCAGATGATGACAACAATGATAGACGTGGTGGCCGCGGAGGCAGAAGCAACAATAGCTGGTCCCGGAACACAAGAGATAGTGGAAGCGATTGGCTAATTGCTGATAAAAGATCTGGGCGATCATCATCCTTCGGCAGTAGAGACAGGTAATTTGTCTTGTTTATTTAACCTTAAGCAGTATAGACATGTATTTTGTTTTGTTTTCCTTAACCAGTGGGAATTTCACTCGCTATGCGGGTGGGTGTACACCACACACAGTGCGTTACAATTAGCTTACATTGTCATTTTATTGTTTTTTTTTTTTACTTAAAATTGATGTTAAGTTTCATTTACTTCTAAAATGAAAAATAATAACTAAAGAGTCACATTAAAAATATATTATCACACTTTTTTCGTAATTATACAGATCCAAGTGAGGACTGGCCCCCACTCAAGTTTTATTTTTTCACATTTTACATTGTATTATTCATAATTTGTGCATATTAGCCCCCACACATATTCCTCAATAACCTCTAAATACTTGCATTTCCTTCAATAAAAGCAACTACTTTCTAATCCTGGAGAACTATTAATAGAACACACACACACGTAGTTGTTACGTTTTTTTAAAATTATTTAAAACTTGATAAAATCCTGTAAAGAAAAAAAAATTACTATGAACTTTTAGTGCCCACCAAGGAAATTCCTAGCTCTGCCCCTGGTTAGAGAACATGCTGTTCAGATGACAATTCAATACTACTAATTTTATCTTTTGGAATAGTCAGTAGTGATGAAAGATTTTAATTTATTTGACATTACTAATATTATTTTCGTTTTATATGTCAGATTCGCTTAAAATTTTTGTAAATAATATTCCATGTCTTACATTTTAATTCAGTGTGTTTTATATTCTATTAAATATTAATATCACACTGTGGATCTATACATTCATTTTCTTTATATCTAAGTTTTCATGCACACATCAAAGTTCTGATTAGATTTAAGTGCTCTTGCAATAGTACTGTTTAAAAACAGTGATACCAAACTCTGCTGACATTATGTGGGTAAAGAATTTATGAAGGCACATTTTGAAGAATTTAGGCAAATAAGGTATTACTCATTCAAGTGCTTGTGGTGCCTTTTAAATAGTACTACCTCCGTTTCGTCTGTTTCGTCTACGTTTGACTTTTTAACCCGTAACTGAGTCACTTTGACTTGGTGATTTGGGTACCAAAACGATGTAATTTTTTTAACAATTTTTTCATGGTATTTTAGAATAAACTTTCCTCTATAACACCATGCAAAAATTACTAAATTCTTGTATCGTTTTGCTAATCAAATCACCGAATGAAAGTAACCTAGTGAATAGTGACAAAAAGTGAAGTAGGCTGAAACAGACGAAACAGAGGTAGTATATAAGTAGATTTTATAAATTATTTATTTGGAATATTCCTCTTTCTTCAAGCCATGTTTTGATGCTAGCCATTCCAGATGAGTTCTGCAATCTGGGATACTGGACGAGTGCATGTCTGGCACTTGTCCACGTGCACAAACAGTCAGTTTTAAGCATTTCATTGTAGAAGCTGATAAGTTGTGATTCTTTATCAGTGACAGAAATTTCAGTGGCACGTGTTTCTCCTGTGGGCGGTCTGGACACCGATCATCTGAGTGTCCCAGCAAGAAAGGTTTTTAGTTCTGTCAGTGCTGGAACCAAGGTATTGATGATTGCCACTTATTGGGTGAAGGTGCTGATGGTTCAAGATGATACTGGCATATTTTGTGGTACTTCGGTTCCTGAACAGAGGTAGTTTGACAAGGTGAAGGAGCCTGAAGGGGAGCACCTGGGAAAAGCAGACGAGCAGCTCCTTGTCTTCCCCATGTGGATGATGCAACTCATGTTGAGTTCTTGGTGGGCTGTGATTTTATTTATTTCGTCGAACATAGTCCATCTCCTGTTGACTGTGTTCGTTGAGAGCGCTGTCTCTCTATCATTTCGGTCGAAAGGAGATAATTTTGTTAGGAAGTGTTTGTTTCTTACAGTTCCTGTTTCAGGAGTTTTTCAGGTCAGTAGTTCATCTACACCTGTTTCTTTTCATATCAATTGCTACTTAATTGCAAGTCTGGTGTTGTATTTTATGAATTTTGTTCTGTTAGTTTCTTGCTGATGAATGATTCTAAAAAGGAGGATGAGTTTGCTGCTATAGTTTGTAAGCTAGTAAGATCTTGATATTAGTCAGATCTCATGTAGTTTGTAAGCTAGTAAGATACCTCTTAATCTATCTGCTATAATAAAAGTAAGCAAGCGCTTCTGCATCTTGTGCCACTGTAGGTTTGGATGGTAATTATTTTCGTAAAATGGGCAGGTTTTTTCCGTCTTTTCGTTTGTGCGCAATTAGGCTGTTTGTTAAGTCAAATTACGTTGTTTCCCTCAGTTTTTGCTGCTTTTAATGTTGCGTGGTGTTGGTATTTTTGTAATAAAAGTGCTTATATTGGTTTGTTCGGTGGAGAAACCGTTGGCGAAATTTCGTGGCCGTAATGACCGTGGAGCCCTTTTGAGTGTTGTGCCATTATAGGTCTAGCGTTTTGTTATTTCCGTCAAATGGGCACTTTTTTTTGGTCGTTTCGCTTGTACTCACCTTCGGCGTCTCTGGTTGCGAGTTTTACGTATGTGCCCTTTATGATTCGATTTTATTTTGTGCTATCAAGGCAGTAGGTGTCGTGATTTGAGATGCATGATGAAAATATTGGGGAAAAAAAATGTCCCTGCTTTGTGGAATGGCGGTGGAATGGAGTGGACTTGCTCTCCACGTCCATATGCTTCTGTAGTCACACATGGTTGTGACGTAATCTTCTATTGCAAGGTGGTGTATTATTCTATAGGCTTTGTGTTTTTCTTTGATACTGGCTCATTTGGATTTTGGTTGTGGAAAGGGCTCCTCTCTGGGTGCAGGTTTGGGTTTTTCCTCTCTTCTGTCTTCGTGTTGATTTTTCGTCTCTTTATCACCCTTAAATTGTTCTGCAATTTCATATGCATTGTTTCCAGGTTTGCAGATTGGATGTTCTGAGGTCAGTTCGCTCCTACGGGTTTGAATTAATGATTGGTTCTTTAATGCGATTTTTCTAAATTGATCAGATCTTTTAATTTAGTTGTTTCTGTATTAGTCTACTCATTTGGTTTGATTTTATTATTTTGGTTTGTTTATATACACTAGCTTTACCCCGCGCGTGCGGGGTTGCAGTGCTTATGAGTTTTGTATGTCGGGCTGTATTTGTATAGTGGGGAGTCTTGCCAGTATCATCTCCAACTTTGTTATGCACCATCATAGGTGTTTTCACTGGTAGAGTTTACGAAGTACAAATCAGTATATAGCATAAACCAGTCCACACAACACACTTTGCTTAGCCAAATGGTCTTCGTGTTGATTTTTCGTCTCTTTATCACCCTTAAGTTGTTCTGCAATTTCATATGCATTGTTTCCAGGTTTGCAGATTGGATGTTCTGAGGTCAGTTAGCTCCTACGGGTTTGAATTAATGATTGGTTCTTTAATGCAATTTTTCTAAATTGATCAGATCTTTTAATTTAGTTGTTTCTGTATTAGTCTACTCATTTGGTTTGATTTTATTATTTTGGTTTGTTTATATACACTAGCTTTACCCCGCGCGTGTGGGGTTGCAGTGCTTATGAGTTTTGTATGTCGGGCTGTATTTGTATAGTGGGGAGTCTTGCCAGTATCATCTCCAACTTTGTTATGCACGATCATATAGGTGTTTTCACTGGTAGAGTTTACAAAGTACAAATCAGTATATAGCATAAACCAGTCCACACAACACACTTTGCTTAGCCAAATGGTCTTACATATGTTAATGTTAAATGCAAGAAAGAAATATTTGTCAACTAAAGATAATGTGTTGTTGATGCTCCTGCCAGCAAGACCATTCACTGTGGAGAGATACAAAATGTTGTGGCACACCTACATTTGGACTCGACGTTCAGTAACATCCCAATCTTGTAACGCAAAAGCATACCACGAGGAAGAACAAACCAGAATACTGATGTTACCACTGGTCCATTCTTGAGATTAATACCAGTTGTAATCTCTGGTGAAACCTGAGTCAAGAATGTTGGTTAGGAGCAAATCAATGACACTAAACAAAAACTTACAACTGGGATGCACAGTCAGACTTTAGGAGGGGTGTATTCACAAGCATTAGGATAGTCAAAGAACAAATTGAGACTTTAGGAGGCGTGTAGTGTTACCGTTGTGGAAAATGGTAAAATTGTTTTCATAATAAGAAAGGAAAGTATAGCAGATGATAAGAAGCAAGTCGGTAAAACAGCACTTATGAGTTTCGAAGACATTTGTTGCAATCTGTAGCACATAAAAAACAATCCTGCATTTCGAACCCAATTTGTCAAGCAAGAGGATAAGAAAAGAGAAAGCCTTTACCAAGTTAGTTATACACACGGAGCCATGAGATAAAATAATTATCAAGACGGGGAGCTTAAACTTTGGATCTTTCATATGTTCTGGTTCAAGAAATCTCAAGAAGCAGAATTGAAGACATAAATTTCTGATTTTAAAGATAGACTAGCAAATGACCCGTGCCCGTAGGGCACTTATAATATATCACTTGATTCACTCGTGGCCGTAGGAAAATTATAAATGTATATTATTTGACTTAAATTTAATTTTTTCAGATAAATTTTGATACTAAATTTGTATGAAATTTTTTGTTTATGTTAATAGACGATTAATAATTAATTAGAATAAGACATGTTCTTTTAGATCTAAGATAAATTTCAAAAAATTTATCCAAGATAAAACAGAATTTTGAAATAGTTAGTTAGATGAAAGAGACATTTTAAGATATAACAATATCTTATCATTATACTTTCCTCTCTTATTATGAAAACCTATTAGAGATAGGTAGAATAAAGTTCAATAAATTAGTTCAATAAACCTATTCTGTAACAATATCTAATTTGTCTTTTCAATAATGTCTCTAATAAAAAAGAATTGAAGATCAACGGATCAAAATGTCTCAAGACATTTCTAGCTATTAGATGGTTAGGATCTACCCATCTATACTTTTTGGAGGGAAACACCTAGTTGATTTATTATATAGATATAGGGGGATTTATTTTTTTAAAGACACCAGTACCGAAGATTGGAAAGAGATAATCCTGCACTATTTTTTGATTTCTTATTATGTTTTGACATTTACTAAATGTATCATGGTTTTGAAGAACATGAATAAATCAAAAGAAACAAGTCATCTTCAAACTATGTTCCCGTAGACGTTTCATTGCATCCATTGAAAATGTACTTGCTGCTCTTAAACTGAATGTTCTAATTTTATACTCATTGTAATCACAATCAGTCAAAAATAACAGAAAAAAGTAATTGCAATTACTTTTGTCTTGCGGTTCCGGGGGGTAGTTTTCAGAACACTCCAGTTTCGTGTAATTTTCTCATCTTCATCATCTCCCTCAACCTCACTATCTTCTACTTCATCCTGTTACAGATAGGTAGAATAAAGTTCAATAAATTAGTTCTCTACCAAGATGAAGCCTATTAGAGAAACGAATATATATGCTTGTCAATAACCATATAAGTACCAGTATTCACATCATTTTCACCAATGTCAATAGCTTGTGCCATTGCTTCATCCATATCCGATACCTGCAAATGAGAAGAAAGATCAAAGATGGCACAATGTTTATATCGGATTCAAGAGTGCTGCTGTGAATTCGAGTGCAAACAAAGACAATAAGAAGGTTGTGTTGCACGATGTTTTATAAGCGGGAAACGGTTAGAGCATGCTTGGATATCTAATGTACAAGTAGTACATTTTAGTTTTAGTAGAAGATGACAGGTCACAGAATCAAAAAACTGTTTGGTATCCGTTTATAAAACAAGAAAAACAGTGGAAAAAAAACGTACCGAAAAAACACGCTTAAAAACAGAATCAAAAAACTGTTTAGTATCCGTTTATAAACAGTGTTTAAAATCAAAAACACGTTTGGCAACATTACTAAATTTCAATGTTAATTTGCTTAAATATTATTTTTACGTACAATACCGACATATATTTGATATTTTTTGCATCAAATCATAGTTGAAATGTCTTTCAACACCAATAGTATGAAAAAGACACAAAAAAACACCACATTTGCTGTTTTTTTAAAGATCTGTTTTTCAGCATATTTTTGTTTTTAAACAGGCAAAAAAAACAACTGTACCAAATAGGTTTAAAAAAATAACCCTGTTTTTAATCAAATTTGATTAAAAACAGGGTTGCCAAACATGCAATTATGGTATGAACAGAAATGCACTGATTCAACAATATACTGCCCACAGATAAATAATTGAAAAGACTATATTACTGTGCACAAGAGATTCCGGCGGGGAGACCTCCGTGTACACCGTATGTAGTGGATCAGGGATCGCACAGGAAGAGAGGGGTTGTGTGTAGGGAGAGAGTAAGGCAGTAGCAATGTCTGAGAGAGAGACAGAGGTTTGGCAGAGCTTCCGCGTATGGCCGTGTGTTCCCCTTGTTTGGAAAGGTTGACGTTCTATATATACTGGAGAACATGACCGTTGTAGCGTGGTTAATGCGCCTATTGATGGCGGCTTAATTAGCTTAACCATAACGGCACGTTCGTCCGAGTATATAGGGACCGTTACAGCACGTGGTGCGCGAATACCGGAACCGTTACGAGGTTGACCGGGTTTGACCGGATTGACCGGGTTTATGGAGCTCGTGCCATAAATCTCTCAAAACAGTTACTAAAGGTCGCGTGCGGGCTTGGCTCGCACGCGACAAGGCTTACTCTAGCCTCCAAACCACTAAGTCCTACAAGTCCCGTGCGGTGGTATGCGAGGGCTCTGTCTCGCAGCCCCCACATGGATCAGCTCGGCTGGTGATCCAGTGTGTGTGGAGCACAATATGGTGTGCTGGATGGCTGCCACGTGGCCAAGATCTGTCAGCTCAGAAAGCAGTATCTACATTAGCCCCCTTTCTGCGCGTGAAGACTCATAGCTGTATAGACTTCCATGCGCGGAAACCAACATACGCGTCGCCGCCACGCACCAATTCAAATACGGGTAAGTTCAGCCCCCGTGCGTGTCATTATGACCTAAAACCCCTAGATTCGTGCCGTCTGACCTTTAGGGTTTTAGGCGTGACGTCAGCTTGTCCTGTGATTGCGCGATTCGACGGTGACGGTTGCGATTCGGCTACCGAAAGGACGCAACCCTTCATTGTTTTGGATAAATACCTTGTATCCCCCATTATTGCAAAGCATCACTTCTTTTTCTTAAAGTGAATGGTACCCGGAGATCTTCGAGAGCAGATCCAGATAATCAATCACCAGTTCAGAACTGCAAATCGTATTCTTCAATTGTGCATATCCAAGCAGGCTTCAAGAAAACAAGGTTGGCCTCGTTTACTTTTGATTTAAGATACCAGTGTTTGCCTTGAACTGCGTTGAATCTGTAAACCCATGAAATTTGTGAAGAGGCTTTGATCTTTGAACCCGCTTTGTTTTAATCCTTCAACAATATGAGATCTTGCAACTCCTCGATTTCTGAAATTGATACCAGAACTGTTTGTCTTCCTTTGCATAGATCTTGAATTTCAAAATTCAAACTGAAGTGTGGTATTTCTCCCCCCTTTTTCTTGCTCCTCCGCAGGAATGGCCAAGACGAGAGTAACCAGACCCGTCAAGGAAGATGAAGAGATACCCGACCTTCCGCAGACCTTGTGGCGAAAAGCCCCCTTTTTAGGCGGCAAAGATTTCTACCATGCGAGGGTAAAGGCGAAGAGGATGCCTGATCCTGTCCCAGTTGAGCGACTGCTGACGCTAACTCGCCCAGTTAACTCAGCCTTGCTCGAGTTGGTTGGTTCCGAGGATGTGGTTCGATTGGGAATCGAGAACGGGAACTTCCCATATACTGCGATTTCTACCCAGGCGTTCGTCCAGAAATTGGACTATATGGATGAGTGGATCGACCACGTGTTGGATCATCACGCCGCGACTCTTGATGAAGCCGGCGTATACTTTGCTATCCGTGCTATGAAGGGTGCTGCCGTGAAGCTGGATCAATCCATGCTTCTAGACCTTCTGTCCCGTTACTCGCCTGCGACTCACACGTTCCATTTTGCTGAGTTCGAGGCTGCCCCCACACTCGAGGACGTTCAAATGCTGTACGAGCTTTCCCCCATGGGCGAGGTGGACCCTCTGAGTCCCTTGAGGACATCTGCGGAGATTGCCTTGTACACGCAGATGGAGGAATGCCTAGCAGAGGTGAAGAAAATCTCCACTCGGTGGACCACTACAAAGCCTCTTCCAAACTGGCAGCTGGTTGATACATCCGCGAAGAATACCTGGAACAAATGGTTGCAGTACTTCTTCCGAGACTATGCGAACAGCAGCATTACTAAGAAACTTCTGAGCGAAGACCCGGAGGCCGAGAATTACGTAGAGGGCAAGGGTTATCACTTGACCCTTTGTGCTTTTCTCTGTGCCTGGCTGTCGAGGTACTTGATTGATGGTCACCCCCATGACGGAGTCTTCTACCATGTGTTGCCACTTGCTGTGAGGCTCGCTCTTGGCCAGAGAGTCGCACTCGGACCCTTGGTCTTGGGCACGCTGTACTATAGGCTTGATCAGCTGGTTCTGGCTATGAGGGAGTCGCGTGGCCGCCTTGATGTACTGACCTTTGTCAATATTTCCTTTTTGACAATGTGGGTTTTCGAGCGATGACCGTCTTATGCTCCAACTGCTCTTAAGCTTGACAAGTGGTGTCCCCCAGGCGAGACAGAAGCGCGCAACAGCGGAAGAGCTGCGAGATGGTTCGGAGCAAGCAACACCAAGTGCGTTTGGAGTCTTATATGCGACAAACGGAAGGAGTTTACTGCCAGGCCCTATGCCACGCGCATTGAGAATGTGCGATGGTTTCCAAAGCTGTACCCCTCTAAAGGTATGGTCTTCTCGGAAGGGCTTCTCTTTGAAGAGGGACCGCATTTCCGCGAGCGCTATCGCGAGTTCTTTTGCTGGTGTCTGCGAGGTTCCCTTCCTGCCCTTGCAGAGCATATTCGTGAGCTCGCGCCGAGGTATGAAAAGCTTACCGTGGACGTTGACCCCACTCGAGTTTCTCCTCAGTTTGGTTTTGATGCGGTGGCCCCATCAATCTGGCCCCAGTCCATTATCAGAGGATGCTACAAGCGCTTGATAACAAAGGAGTGCAAGACGGTTTTCATGAACAATCTTCCCTTTGAGCAGCCTGCGGGAACCCGCGAGGGTGGTTGTTCCCAGAACTGGCTCGCATACTGGGTTGCCCAGCAAACGAGGATTGAGACGGAGTCGGCCGCGCAGCCAAGTAGAGCCCCCCTGATCAAAAGAAACTCTTTTCCATTTCGCCCCAATTGCAGCCTGAGCGAGTCTGAGTATGGTTGCTACTCACTGTGGGATCGTGAGAACCATTTGTGCCCTGATGTCATTCTGAAGGAACAAGTCGCCGCAGTCAAGAAGGGTGACACGCATGTCGTCAGATATAGCAAGGCATTTGCTGAGGTAAGCAATTTCTTCGCGTGCGTTAAGCTTCTTGATTTCCTTATGCTGACACTTTCATTCTGTACTGTTGTAGTGTCATGTGCGGAGATTCGCAGCTGGTGATCGCTCCAAGTCGCTGGTTAACACCATTGTTGCCACCAGAAGACAAAAGCAGTCGTTCCGGCTTTCATGGAGGATGGACGCTGAGGTCGAAACAAAGGTTCGAGCAGTCATGAATGCCTTTGCCGACTCGCTGATAGACAATCCTCCGGCTCCGTCTCCTCCTGGAGATGACTCGTCCCCTCCAGCGACTGCGGCGCCGAGAGTGAAGAGACCTAGGCAAAAGGGAGTTACGATTTCTTCCCCTAGAAGTGCTCCAGCTTCTCCTCCAGTGAGGTCCCTTTCCATCAAGGACAAAGGCAAAGGTCGCATGCCCAGCAAAGTGCGGAAAGATCTCGCAGTTGAGACTTTCGTTCCATTTAATCAAGAGGAAGAGGAAGAGAGGCAGGAGCCCCAAGAAAGTGATGAAGAAGAAGAAGTAACAGTTGTGATGCATGAGGAAGAATCAGGAGGTACCTCCGTCGCATTCCCTTTCCCGTTATCGTAACTTCTTTTCACTTCTTTTCTTTAAACCAATCGTGTATTCGCAGATGATGATGATGAAACCATTGGTGGCCTTGTGGCCAAGAGACAAAAGAGAGATGCCCATTCTGGCATTCCAGATGATCCCATAAGCGAGGACGTTCTTGCTGAGTCCCGGAAGACAGCCGCGGAGGCTGCTGAAAGAAGGAGGCGGCGAGAAGAAGAGGAGCTCGAGCGTGTGAAACAGCGGAGCCTCGAAGAGCGGCATGTTGACGACTTAGTGCGTCCAATTGACGAGGAAGACGAGCTTCCCGAAGAAGTGGCTCCTCATGCGGAGGAGGAAGATGAGGTTCCCGGAGAGGATGCAGCGGCCTTGGAGCAAGTCCAAGCGGACTTCGAAGAGATCGCAGGTGGCGATAAAGGTGAGATCTTCAATCTCGCAGTAACTTATAGAGATGTTATTGTGGGTGCGTTAAAGCATGGTGTGTCAAAGGCTGACATTCGCCGTTGGTTAGTAGGCAAATGCGGAGAACCCTCAGGTAATTATTTGAGTGATACGCACGTACTAGGCTTTAGCAATTTGAGGCAGAATCATGACTGGTTTATTCGCATCCCAGGTCACGCTTCTCTTAAAGACTTGCTTAGTGAGGACACACTGATAGGGCATGGTTCCACGTCCTTAGTGTATGATGAGGATACCTCAATCCCACCTTCGCGTGGAGGTGCTTGCTCTTAGCTTTAGTAAAGATAGCAAAATAACTTATAGCGCAAGTTACCTCATATCATCCCATTTAATGTCGCAGGTCATGCTGAGGAACCTGTGCCGGAGCAGGGAGGTCAGCCTTCTGCGTCCCATGTTCCGGTTCCGAGCTCCCATACTGAGAAGCCCGTCCCGGCTGCTAACATGCAAGTGAGCCTCTCGAGGGCATCATCGAACTTTCCGATGATGCTGAAGCAGATGCTGTGCTGATGGATGAAGACGTCCGTACCGGTGCTGAGGAAGTAAGGACAAGTGCTGCTAATGTGTTCGCATCTGAGAGCGTCCTTCGCCAAGCGACTTCGGCTGTCCCTTCGCCTCCGGCGATGACTGAGCCAGAGGCACCTATTCCTGCGTGGAGCTTTTGGGGCTCGCAGGTTGGGAATGCAGTCGCAGATGGTGCGGCCTACACTCTTCCTCCTGACTACGAGAGATTGGAGCTCGCAGCTGATAGGAGAGCTATGGAGCGAGGACAGTCTTCGACTACCCCAGCAGCGCGCATTCCTTCTCTTCATGAGATTCTGGAAGGAACTGGTAAGCAAAGCTTTACTGTTCGCATTTTGCATTATTTTCTTGCGAGTTCGACATCATAACTTAGTTTTGACGTCTCCTCAGGTTTGAAGCAAACCGATGTAGACTGGGTGGTTCGAATGCGTCTCACCTACCCGCAGTCGTTTGTGAGATCTCTGGAGATAGGGCCCTTCGACAGGAGGCTGTTTCTTACTGAAGCCATCTGGATTTTGGAGCAGCTGTCTGCGGCTACGCCTGCGACCATTTCGGTCCAGAGTGCTGAATTGCTATGTGGCATGTGCCAAAATCTCGTGACCAAAGTCCAAGGCAGACTGGGCTTCAAGTTTCTTATGAACAGAGTCACGCTGATTCGCGCAGCCGTAACTTTGAAGCTCGGCCACCAGAATCTCGCAGCTGAGAAGCAGAAGGTGGAGCAGCAAAAGCTAAAAGTCGATGAAGCTCTGAAGCTCTATCATGAGATGAATGCCAGGTGCGAGCTATTGAAGCAAGAAGTGGAACAAGTAGAGAAGCTGAGCCATCAGTTCGAGCCCCAAGACTCCTTGATCAAGAATTTGCTTTGAGTTTGTCGTTAAAAAAAATAGCAAGAAAATAGCTGGAACATTAATGTAATGTTTGAAACATTAATGTAATGTTGCTAGGGTTTCTCCCCCCTTTTTTTTAACGACAAACAATGAATTTGCCCGTTTTGCCCTTTCCCGGGATTTGATAGGATATCTCTGTGCATATCCAATTATGACATCAGCAATTGATACTCTGCTTGATTTTCGCGCTTATTTCTCGGCAGATAAGCACGATTTCGTTGGGAAGTCCATCCGAATCATGACCATCCGTCATTTATTAGGATACGCAACTGAATCGTCGTAGCCTTTAGTAGGGTAATTGATTGTTACCGCTTTTCAAGGCGTAAGTGATTGAACTTATCCTCTTTTTGAATTCTGCTGACTCATCTTTGGCAACCGAAGAGTCTGTACAGGGTCTATATAAACCCTGTCTTTGCTATTTGGGTTCTTCATCCCAAAAATGTGCTTTGCCGTGAGTCCTTACGACTGCTGGCTTCAACGCTTATTTTTCGTTGATTCATGGCAACTTCAAGTTGTGAATCCTGAGTTTGCGCTTTGTGCTGTAGAAGTAGTTTCCAAGATCCACTTTATGAGGCTTATTGCTCTTTATGACCATCATAAAGAAGATGCAGATAATATCTCATGTGTGTTCGAAGAAATTTCTTCGTGTATTATGTGTGCAGGTCATGTTTCCGGCCGCCTCGTGGTGAGGTGCAGCGCCGAAGTGACCGTGCTACCGTCTCGTAATGAACGGTGGAATTCTCCTCCAGCGTCCCTGAAGGAGGATTTCTTGCCTCTTCGTTCTTGAACTCAGGGGGCTTGCCAATGCCCTTGTCTATCATGACAAGGAATCCATCACCGGAGGAATGACTGCTTCCCCTGTTTCAGGGCAGCATATGTCGAAACAGGAAGCTCCTCCGGTGCCTATCTTGATCAGACAGAGGCTTTTGTCACCCCTTGGGGTCCTGGACATACCGTTTCGCAGATCTCGCTGCTAGGGACGTAGCGAATGACAAGCTGATCTCTTCGCGGCAGTATCCCTTTTGCTATAGATCTTTGGCCGCAGATCTGCGTATTGCATCGCCGGTGTTAGGACCGGTGGGTTCATCCTTTTCTTAGTCGGGATTCCCCTAGTGTGTCTCTGGCTTGTCAGCTACTTTTCGAATGTATTGTAAGCCATGTTGGCTGCGTAGTTAGATTCGAGCTTTTTCGCTTGTAAGCTGCTATCTAGACAGATAAATTGTAAGTCATTTGACTCATAATGATAAATAGCCTTTTGTATTATCTGCTGTCTCTTTACAACGAAATACAACTTCGCATGCGTTTCGGCATATTTCGCCTTGCATAATGCTACGCAATGGTTTCGCATTTGCGATCTGCTATATGGATTCGCAGATGTTTTGCTAGATCGTTTGAGATCATATTTTCGCAGCTGCACCATCCTGGCAGATGGGCTTATGATTGGCCTTTGTGAATCAAGTTGCTATCGTGGCAGATAGTCTTTAGTAGATCAATTAAGATCGTTAAATTGTGCGAGTTGCTATCGTTGCAGATAGGCTTTACTAGAAGATCGATCGGGATCATCTTTTAGCATTCCTGCGTGGGCTATTATCGCAATAAGATCATGCGCACATGAATTGCTATCGTAACAGATAGGATTTAAAGATTAATTAAGATTTCATTTGTATGTGTTGCTATCGTGGCAGATACGCTTTTATGATCAATTAAGACCGCATTCTCTTAGGCTGCTATCGTGAGGGATAGGCTTAGATGATCACTTAAGATCGCATTTACACAGGCTGCTATCGTAAGAGATAGGCTTAGATGATCGGTTAAGATCGCATTTGCATAGGCTGCTATCGTAAGAGATAGGCTTAGATGATCAGTTAGGATCGCATAGGCTGCTATCGTAAGAGATAGGCTTAGATGATCAGTTAAGATCGCATTTGCATAGGCTGCTATCGTAAGAGATAGGCTTAGATGATCAGTTAAGATCGCATTTGCATAGGCTGCTATCGTAAGAGATAGGCTTAGATGATCAGTTAAGATCGTATAGGCTGCTATCGTAAGAGATAGGCTTAGATG
Source organism: Linanthus parryae (assembly GCA_023055425.1). Classification (NCBI taxonomy): domain Eukaryota; kingdom Viridiplantae; phylum Streptophyta; class Magnoliopsida; order Ericales; family Polemoniaceae; genus Linanthus; species Linanthus parryae. The sequence continues at coordinate 3,250,346 of JALGPY010000029.1, forward strand.
ATCAGTTAAGATCGCATAGGCTGCTATCGTAAGAGATAGGCTCAGATGATCAGTTAAGATTGCATTTGCATAGGCTGCTATCGTAAGAGATAGGCTTAGATGATCAGTTAAGATCGCATTTGCATAGGCTGCTATCGTAAGAGATAGGCTTAGATGATCAGTTAAGATCGCATAGGCTGCTATCGTAAGAGATAGGCTCAGATGATCAGTTAAGATCGCATTTGCATAGATTGCTATTGCGGCGAATAAACCATGATTAACAGTAATAACAAACTGAATAAAGCATCATAAACAGCTAGAAATGTGAACTTCTCATTTGGGAGAATTCTTTTATTATAACGCTCTCATATGGGAGAGATGGGATTACAATCCTCTCATATGGGGGAGGAGATTGTGTAAATCGTAGCCATACAAGACATCAATGACGTTATAATAAAACGCATGAAATGAGAGAAGTCAGGGATAGTACTTCTTAATCCAGCGCATGTTGACTGAACTCGGAGTAGAGGTTGTGCCGTGCAACCTTCGTATGCTGCAGTAGCCACTGTCAAAGACTTCTGTGACTTCGAAGGGTCCTTACCAGTTGGCTGCGAACTTCGGGTGAGTCGCTCCTCGCATACAGTGATCAGATGCGCGCAAGACCAAGTCTCCGACTGCGAAATCTCTTCGCTGGACCGTCTTATTATAGGCGCGAGCGATTCTTTCCTGGTACCGCTTGTTGGTTCTCTTGGCTTGTTCTCGCTTTTCCTCCAGCAAGACTAAGTCGTGGTCGCGTTGATTTTCATAGAGTGCATGGAAAGCCAACCTTGCCGAATTGACTCTAACCTCCGCAGGTACTACAGCTTCGGCCCCGTAACATAGTAGAAATGGCGAGGCCCCTGTGGGTGTCCTTGGAGAAGTTCGGTAGGCCCACAGAGCTATGCTTAGAGAGTCGGCCCACTTCTTGTGGTCATCTGCGACCATCTTGCTCAAAATTCTCAACAGCGTTTTGTTAGTCGCTTCGGCTTGTCCGTTTCCCTTTGGGTAATAAGGGGTAGAACATATCTGCCTGATATTGTACTCCGCTAATTTCGCAGCTACCTGGCGATTAACAAAAGGAGTATCGTTATCTGAAAGAATGGTGTTTGGGATTCCGAACCTGCATATGATGCTTTCCTGGATGAAATTGACCACAGCCAGCGCATTTGCCGTCTTTAGTGGTATCGCTTCCACCCACTTGGTGAACAGCTCAGTTGCGGTGAGAATGAAATGATTCCCGTGCGACGTCGGTCGGATGGGACCGATGAAGTCTAGAGCCCATGTGTGAAATGGCCATGGCGTCCCTAATGCATGTAGATCCACAGCGGGAGCGTGCACTAGGTTCCCTTTGAATTGGCATTCCTGGCAGCGTCGCACTTTGGTGCGGCAATCGACTTCCATCGTGGGCCAGAAATACCCGACTGAGAGGAGCTGCCTGCATAATTTCGCACCTCCTTGGTGTTCCACCTGATGAGAAAGGTCCATGACTTCTTGTGCTTCTCTGCCGTCTAGACATCGCAGCAAGTTGCCCTCGTGACCTCTTCGCCAAAGCAGGTTTTCCTGTACCACATATCGAGACGCTTTCCTTTTCAATTTTTCGGCTTCTTTTCTTGACTCGGGCACGGTGCCCTGGGTGAGGAAATCAAATAGTGGCTTCCTCCAGTCCGTGTCATCATCGGTTAGGGCGATGAGTAGAGAATCTTTGATTAGTGCGCAACTTTCGCACTTCCCTTGTATCAGGGCTGCGGCTGTTGACATGTCTGGCCAATGAATGCCATATCTCTGAGCCTTTCTGTAGATTGACACCTCGCTTTCTCCGCAAGCGTGTTGGTGAATCTTTTCTAACAGCTGTTGTCCCTCTTGCTCGGAGACGCATCGCATGAGTATTCCTCCCGGACCTTTGTAGTAAAGGGTGTTGTCGTGGATGCAGTATCCTTTTGCGAGTGCCCAGCTTTCGCTGCTGGTGCCTTTTGCAATAGCTTGCAGGATTGCTTTCCGCCAGTCTGCGTCATCCATGTGTTCGTCGTCGCACGCATCTTCTGTCAATGCCGACGATGTTCGCACTTCAATGGAAATCCTTGCGGGGCATTTGTCTATGCTGACCTTAGATCCCAAGGTTGCTAAGGCGTCTGCGTGCCTGTTGTCTGCTCGGGGCTTGTGCTCGTACTTCACATCGCAGAATTGCTGCATCAGCTTTTGTACTAGGGTGCGATAAGACAGGAGGTTGATCTCCTTCAAACCATATTCGCCCGAGGCTTGCTTAACAATCAGCTTGGAATCTCCCATGACCGTTAAGTTGTTCACTTCCAGAGCTTTCGCCGCACGAAGCCCCACGATGAGAGCCTCATATTCCGCTTCGTTGTTTGTGACTGCGAAGTTGAGCTTTGCGGACATCTGTATGACTTCCCCGTCTGGCTTTGTCAAAACTATCCCAATGCCTCCGCCTTTCCTGGTTGACGAACCGTCGAAGTGTAAAGTCCAATAGGGCACGTCGATTGCGTAGATTTCAGGGCCTTCGAGCTCTTCCTCGATCACGGGCTCGTGGCTGTTATTAGGGAACTGTGCCAACAGATCTGCTACCGCCTGCGACTTGATCGCTCGTGGTCGCACGCATGTGATATCGTATTGGGAAATGGTCATGTACCATTTCGCCAACCTCCCGCCCGGAGTAGTGTGAGTTAGCAAGTATCTTATGGGGTCGCTCTTGGTGACCACTACTACTTTGTGTGATGCAAAATAGTGTTTCAACTTCTCTATCACAAAGAATAAGGCAAGGCAATGACGTTCGATGTCTGTGTACCTCGATTCAGCAGGCTGCACGATGCGAGAGATGTAGTAGATAGGCCTCTCTTGGCCTTCATACTCCTGAGCCAAGAGCGCTCCTATAGATCTCCTTGTTGATGTCAGATATAGCAGAAGCGGTGATCCCAGTTGAGGCGCGATCATTATCTTTGAGGACGTGAGTAAATCCTTCAGCTTTCCGAATGCGGCTTCGTGCTCCGGAGCCCAGTTGTACGCGGCGTCCTTCTTGAGAAGAGTGCTGAAACAGCATGTGATTTCGGCAATTGCTGGGATGAATCTCCGCAGATAGGATAGCTTTCCTAAAAATGTCTTTAATGCACTCTGATTATGGGGCGGCGTCATGCCAGTGATAGCTGATACTTTCGCGGGGTCGGGCTCGATCCCTTGGCGATGAACCACGCATCCCAAGAATTTCCCTGATGTCACCCCGAACGCGCATTTCATGGGATTCATCTTCAGTTGAAAGCGCCTGCATCTATTGAACACCTTTCGCAGATCTGCGAGGTGGTCTGCTTCGTGCTTGGATTTAACCACCAGGTCATCCACATAGAATTCCACCTCTTTGTGCATCATGTCGTGGAATAGAGCCATCATGGCCCGCTGATAGGTCGCTCCCGCGTTCTTAAGACCGAACGGCATCACCGTGTAGTTGAATACCCCCACAGGAGTGATGAATGCAGTTTTCTGCGCATCTTCGGGATCCATCTTGATTTGATTGTACCCGCTGAAGCCGTCCATGAAACTGAACATGCGATGACCCGCTGTTGAATCGATAAGCAAATCGATGTTGGGAAGTGGGAAATCGTCTTTAGGGCAGAAGCGATTGAGATCTCGGAAGTCCACGCAGATGCGGAGTTGTCCGTTCTTCTTCACCACTGGCACAATGTTGGCCAGCCATGTGGGATGATGATTCGGCTCGATGAACTTGGCATCTAGGAGTTTGACAATCTCCTGCTTGATCTTCACGTTAAGCTCTGGCCTGAAGCTTCTTGTGCTCTGCTTGACCGGTTTAGACCCTGGGATGATGTCTAAACGGTGCATGGTGATGCTTGTATCCAGACCTGGCATCTCTTCATACTCCCATGCGAACACATCCTTGTATTCAGTTAGGAGCTGTAGCAGCCCTTGTTCCTCTTCGCTTGTGAGGTCTGCACTCAGGAAGACTGGCCTTTTCTTTTCCCCGTTCGGGCTGAGGAACACTTCCTTTAGCTCTTGCTTTTGCGGTCTTGGCCTGTCTTCCATGCATTCAGGCGCTTCTTTGAGTTTCTCGTCTGGAGTGCCCTGTGTTGGCTCTTCCGTCAGCACAATTTGCTCGATTTGATTGATTTGCCCAGGGATATCCCCATGCCCGCGTGAGGACATCCCCGCGCACCTTCATATGCGATAGCATTTCTTCCCATTGGCGTAGAAGCTCTCTATCTCCTTGCCCTCGGGGTCATGCTTTGTGATCCTCTTCAGAGTATACACGTTCTTTCGATGATATGCGATACGCGGCGCCTCTTCGCGTGTAGGCGGCTTTTCCTTGGCATCTTCCCTTGTCACCATTACTCCCGCAGGCGACTGGTCCTTGATGTCCTCCCAGAGAGGCAAAGGAGTAGGGTTGAATGGTCCGGGTGTTTGCTCGTCCGCCATCTCAGTGAACCACACTGCCTCGCTGAGATGTGCCTCATCCAGGTTGAATGGGTTCGTCAAAGCCGGTATCTCGACTATTCTGTTGTTCCAGATAGCTTTCATAACCTGGTGAGCCGTTGAAGGGACTGCGTCGAAGCGATGAATCCAGGCTCGACCTATAATCATGTGGTATGTGGTGTTCGCGTCTATGACATAGAACTTTGCTGAGCACTTGATTTTGCCAATCTGAACGCCCAGGCGGATCCACCCGATCGTCATTCTAGAGTCGCTTCCGAATCCCATAAGCGGAGATGGACGTCTGACAATCTTGTACTCGGGGATCCCTGCTAGCTTCAGTGTGTGGAGCGAAACGACGTTAACCGCTGCTCCTCCATCGACGAACGCTCGTTTGAACTCGACGCCATTGATGATGGCGGTCACGTACAGAGGTCTTTGGTGGCTCGCATCCGTCTTCTTGTCGCTGGCAGAAAAGGTCATAATCTTTTCTGTGGAGCGGGATGCCCTGATGACTCTCCCGTTGGAGACTACAAGGTCCTCCTCGTAGTCCTCTGCTATTCTCAAAATCGCTTTCGTCATATCAGTCTGGCACTTCTCGGAGAAATTCATCTCGTCGAAGAATTTGTTGAAGCCGTGCGACCCTTTCATGCGGGCAGCACGTTCATCCTCTGTGTCCATGCTGTAGTCTTCGTCTTCGTGGACCTCGGCGACGATGGGCAGGCCATCCTCTGCGACTTCTTCCAAGTCGACGATCGAGATCATGGCGACCTCTTTGCCCTTCGAGCCCTGCTCCGCATGCGCGGGAAGCGGGTTGTTGCGCACATCCTTCCGGTGATCGCTGACGATAAGCTCGCCGTTCTTCATCTTCTGATCGAACGCGAACCTGAGCTTCTTGCACTCGGCCGTGGGATGCATGACCTTGCCGTGGTACTCGCACCACTTAGGGTCCCTCACCATCTCCTTGGAGGGTGTTTTCTCGAGCGGTGGCAGGACGCCGTCCTTGCGCCACTGTCTGCAGAGGTCACTTGCTTCCTCTACCGAGCATGGCAGAGGCGGTACATCGAAGTTCGGAACCTTCGCTTGTTTCTGGGGCAAAACTGTATTGACCTCAGCTTCGCGTCCCCTCTTGTAGCTAAACCTCCCGATCTTGTAAGTAGTGCCGCTCGCAGGTCGCTCTGGAGCGCTCTTCTTTTTCTGTCTCTCGACTATAGGCTCGATGTTTTTCGTGCATTCGATTAGCTTTGAAAACGTAGGTGTTTGAAAATTGATGAGCATACCTTTGTATTCATCTCGCATGCACTGCAGGCATATCTCTACCAGCCGGCTTTCGGGCATTGGATCTTTGCACTCCAAGGATTTTGCCCTGAATTTCTTGATGAAAGTGATTCCGTCCTCTTCGCGCTTCTGATACATCCGCGAGAGATGGATCATCGTCACATTTTCTTCCATCTGGAAGAACTTGGTATAGAACTTCTGGACCATGTCGTCCCAAGTCTTCACGGATCCGGCCTCCAATGTTCGGTACCATTTGTATGCTACGTTCCCAAGAGATTTTGGGAATTCTCGCATCAGCAGCTTGGGATCGGCTCCGTACGGACCCATGACATCAATGAAACGCATGACATGCTCATGAGCGTTTCCATTGACGTCCTCGAACTTATCCCATTTAGGAGCCTTGTACCCCGCCGGGTTAGGCATGAGATAGATCTCTCGTGGAATAGGTGGATCGTTGTCTAACTTTGGGATAATGGTGTCCGCGAACGACTGATGAGCCAGGATAGTGTCCACGCGCTTCTGCAGAGACGTCATGTATTCTGGAATGCTCCCCTCGGTAGTCGATGGCGGGGTTGCTGTAGGCGGTGGCGACACATACGCCGCCGGAGGATTGGGAGCATACTGACTACCCGTATTTCCCCAGATCGCCGTTGGGGGAGGCAAAGGGTACTGCAGAGTTGGGTTAGACGCCAAAGCCGAGGGCTGAGGAGTGTGAGCAGCAAGAGGCAACATCTGAGCCGTTGACCCTTGAACCGACGGCAGCTGCGTAGTCGCCGGTGGAGTCTGCAGATTGGAGTTGGGAGGTGTGGTTGACACTCCCGATCCTGGAGCAATAGGGGCTCCTCCTCCTTGAGGGGCCGCGGTGGCTGACGAAGGGTTTGGCGCAAGGGTGCCCAGAACGGCTAAGATCCGTTCTAATTGCGCAGACTGAGCCTTGAGAGCTTTCGCCTGACCCTGAACAGTGGCGTCCAAGGACTCTAGCGTCGGTGTCTCGCCGGGAGTCGTAGGAGTACGGCGGGTCTCGTCTCCCGATGGTGCTTCGGTGGAAGGCGATCTGTTGCTGACATCGTCCTCCTGAGACATGGTTGCTTTTGTTGGTAAGTTCACGTCGGGTTCACCAAAATGTGCACAAGAGATTCCGGCGGGGAGACCTCCGTGTACACCGTATGTAGTGGATCAGGGATCGCACAGGAAGAGAGGGGTTGTGTGTAGGGAGAGAGTAAGGCAGTAGCAATGTCTGAGAGAGAGACAGAGGTTTGACAGAGCTTCCGCGTATGGCCGTGTGTTCCCCTTGTATGGAAAGGTTGACGTTCTATATATACTGGAGAACATGACCGTTGTAGCGTGGTTAATGCGCCCATTGATGGCGGCTTAATTAGCTTAACCATAACGGCACGTTCGTCCAAGTATATAGCGACCGTTACAGCACGTGGTGCGCGAATACCGGAACCGTTACGAGGTTGACCGGGTTTGACCGGATTGACCGGGTTTATGGAGCTCGTGCCATAAATCTCTCAAAACAGTTACTAAAGGTCGCGTGCGGGCTTGGCTCGCACGCGACAAGGCTTACTCTAGCCTCCAAACCACTAAGTCCCTACAAGTCCCGTGCGGTGGTATGCGAGGGCTCTGTCTCGCAGCCCCCACATGGATCAGCTCGGCTGGTGATCCAGTGTGTGTGGAGCACAATATGGTGTGCTGGATGGCTGCCACGTGGCCAAGATCTGTCAGCTCAGAAAGCAGTATCTACAATTACAAATGAACTGACAAATGCAAGCCTTTAAATGAAGTAAAAATATACACGTGGTAAGAGGATTAAGATACATGAACCATATCTCCAAATGATTATCTCGATTGCTTTGGTTTTTTATCATATGAGCCATATGCTCAAGGTAAAATCAGTAGATTGTATGAACTGATTTCAAGAATTTAGGATTTCACTTTAATTAGCCCTGGAATGAAGCATTAGCACAAATTCATATTGGAAAAAAGAAAAATGAAGGTGATGAGCTATTTCTAGATAAAGGAAATCAATTGATTGATTGTTTTTTTTTTTTAATTTATATATATGTCGTGTAATCCCAGTAAAATGTTCTCATAACATGAATTATCATAAAAAAAAAAAAAAATTAGCTTCAGAACCATTCAAAAAATGGGAATTGCAGAGACAATTGCGACTATTACCTGTTCGGCTGGGATTGGCAGGATCTACATATGGATTCCCTTTGAATACCTGGGACATACAGTAACAAACTAAAGTTCTATAAGATAGTTGAGGAAATTTGTCCCATAACTAAAACGGTCTCTCTTTGTGACCTACGGGTTATGTTTGGTGCTCAGGAGGGTTGCTTAGATTAGTTAGAGTTACCATGTCACTTTCAAAAGTAGAAGATGCTAACCAACAGAGACACAGAAAAGTTGTCCGATTCAGACCCCCACAAAGTTAAATTGAGTTCTTGCTAAAAATTCGTCTTCTGAAAAATATATATCCACCAGAAGTGGGGGTAGCTCTAATCGGTAGCTTTGTACGTGATAAATATGTTGGAAGGTTTCGAACATCCGAAAGAACTAACTGACTTGCTAGCATGGTTGCTGGACCATTAGCACTCATCGTCATACCTAGGCAGGAGAGAAGTACAAGCAGCCTGGAAAAGGGAAAAATATTAACTTTCGTCATTTATGGGCAGTGCGCTTTCTGCAAATTAAGACAGAAATAGCTGCACACAAAAGAACTTTTTTTCATTCCTCACTTGTAAACAATTATATTTTCAATAAGAGATTATTCTAGTGCCAAGGTGAAGCCCAGTGACATACTCCAAGTGATTAACTGAAAGATATGTTATAGTATTAACCTATGAAGTTAACCAGGCTTCCAATAATGAATTCCATGTTCCATGAATAATGTTATGCGAAACTACTTTGCATAAGACAACCATATATATGCTACGTATTGAAAGATATAGAGCAGAACAAGTGGGAAAGCTAAGTACTTGCTGAATCAAGGGGATTCCCTGGTTCAGCCACAACACCATATGGAAATCGAGAAGCCTTCAAGCTGTTACTCATCTTGAAATCCTCGAATCCCCAGGCACAAATTCTCATTAATTGCCAGTAAAGCTTCAGAGCACAAAGTTGATTCACAAAAGGAAGGCGTATTAGAATGATCTGACGAGCTCAGGTAGACAGGTACTCAAAAAATCAGTTTCATTGATAGCTACTTTGTCATGAGTCCTGAGAGGGAAAGGGAAATTGAAATAAAAATTGTTAGAGGGCGAATAATTTTGAGGTTGTCGAGTGCTTAAGTGACCAAACCGATGAAGGTAGTATAAACTCACACAAGGACCTAACTCATTTCTTTATGACCCAAGATATAAATCGATATGATCATACTATAATAACCCCATCCGACTTAAAAGAGTCTTCTACATTAATTTTAATGAAAATTTCCACATAATAACATCAGTATGAACGTGGAAGATTGACCAAATTGTTCCAGGTTTTTCTCTACTAATGCATGGATTAACACTTGATAGTTAATGCCCATTCAGCATTGACTATGAAGACAAAGTTCACTGACAAATTAATTTCTAGATGGAGACATAATGTATAGGTTAGGATCCATAACAAGCACATACTTGTGAAACCATCCATATTACTAATTAACCGTTTCAGTTCACAGACCTCACACGTTGTATATATAGGAAAATAATTGTTCCAACTTTCTGCCAAGTATCTAGCACATCTGATTCCCACATTTAGGCGCCCCTCTGTGGGGTTTTGATTATGGATACGCAGCGGAAAAATATAATTTATCCATTCCATACCCTCCAAGGATCACAGGACAAGAGACATAACGATGGTAAGGGAAGAAATCAACTTACACACCTTAGGGTTTCTCCTGTGATGACTTGTAACGTGAATTGTGTCACGTCTCTATAGTTGATCCACGCCTAGAGTTGAGATCTAGATCTTCCTTCTCCTTTTGTGCTAGCTAGGAATGGAGGAAGAGGAAGAAGAAATCACGCAACACGAGACAACAAGGAGGTGGCGCCTCCTTTGTTGGCCGACGGGGTAGGGGCGGCGGCAAGGGGGTGGTCGACCCTCTTGTTTGCTTGCTCTCTCTCCTTTTGTTCTCTCCCACTCAAGTTATGATCAAAAGGCTCATAAGTGTGGGAATGAAGGAAGGAGCATCCTTCATATAGTCCAACAAATCTTTGCCAACTACCTAAAGGACCTATTCTAGTCCTACTAGAATTCGGTTTAGTCCATTCCTTGCAGATTAGTCCTACTAACTTTGCAAGGTGTTGAAAAGTGATCCTTCTAATTAATTACTCATATTAATTAATTCCAAAATCTAGTTCAACTCTATATAGCGTGTGACCCCATAGGTTCTATCTAGTTGGTAGCAACAATTTTGCTAATATGAAGCGGTTTCTAGCAAAACATCCATTCTAGCCAACTAATAGAATAGTCATCCGACAAACCTTGTACAAGTAATTGTCTCATCCCTTTGTCTCTATATCCGGATTGGACACGAGACATACAAGTCACACTCGTATATCCAATCCATAGTTTCTCGATCCTGTGAATAGCCTTATTCGTGCAAATAACATCAGTATCCTATATTGATTTATTTGAGTCTGGCCAGACATTCTATCAGCACAATCCCTCGAGTGGCCTAGGATATTTGCTCCCGTTATGTGGGAGGGAAAAATTCTATCTACGTCCACTATGATCTCTAAGCTTGCTTCTTGTTGTATCTGGTACACGCCTTTATAACTACCCAGTTGCGGTGTAGCGTTTGACGCTACCAAAATCACAATATTCCACAGCTAGAATACCTAGTGACTTCAAGTCTAAGGATGACAATACCATTTCACCACGAGAAGCACTTGTGACTTAACATAACGTGTATGTAGCCTTCTCGGAGATGGGTCAATCCAGTGCGCCATTACCCTTAATGCACACCCATGTGTTGGATCTTGATATCTCTATATCAATCCAACCCTATACTAGTCTATAGATGATTGTCCTATTAATCATTGCACTGGACTAGGGATATTTAAGATAAACAACACAATTGTAAATCTAAGGACTTCATTATATTAAATATCCAATAAATAATACAATGAATGTTCTAGCCAAAATAAATTCATACTAAACTAGATTGCCTCTAGGGCATCTATTCCAACAGTCTCCCACTTGCACTAGAGCCAATTTGACGCATCTAGTATGCCCATGCTCCTAGTGTGCCCTTCATGCTTCCACTGCACAAGCGGCTTTGTAAGTGGATCTAACAGATTCTCATTTGTAGGAATCTTGCATATCCGAACGTCTCCTCTATCGATAATATCTCGAATCAGATGGAACTTCCTGAGCACGTTCTTTGATTTCTGGTGCGACCTGGGATCCTTTGATTGCGTGATCGCCTCAGTGTTGTCAGAGTACAACTCAACTATTGGAATAGATGCCCTAGAGGCAATCTAGTTTAGTATGAATTTGTAATTGGCTAGAAATTCATTTATTATTTATTGGATATTTAATATAATGAAGTCCTTAGATTTACAATTGTGTTGTTTATCTTAAATATCCCTAGTCAAGTATAATGATTAAATGGGACAATCATCTATAGACTAGTATGGGGTTGGATTGGTATGGAGATATCACGATCCAACACATAGGTGTGCATTACGGAATGTTGCACTGGATTGACCCATTACCGAGAAGGCTACATACACGTTATGTTGAGTCACAAGTGCTTCTCGGGTACAATGGTATTGTCATCCTTAGACTTGAAGTCACTAGATATTCTAGTTGTGGATCATTGTGATCTTGGTAGCGTTAAACGCTACACCGTAACTGGGTAGTTATAAAGGCGTGTACTGGATACAATGAGAAGCAAGCTTAGAGATCGTAGTGGACGTAGAGAGGATTTGCCCCTCCCACATAACGGGAGCAAATATCCAAGGCCACTCGAGGATAGTGCTTATAGAATGTCTGGCCAGACTCAAATAAATCAATATATGAGATATTGATGTTATTTGCACGAATAAGGCTATTCCATGGATCGAGAAATTAGGGATTGGATATACGAGTGTGACTTGTATGTCTCGTGTCCAATCCGGATATGGAGGCAAAGGGATGAGACAATTACTTGTACAAGGTTGTCTAGATGACTATTCTATTAGTTGGCTAGAATGGATGTTTTGCTAGAAACCGCTCCATATTAGCAAAGAGTTGCTACCAACTAGATAGAACCTATGGGGTCACACGCTATATAGAGTTGTACTAGATTGTGGAATTAATTAATTGGATTAATTAATTAGAAGGATCATTTTGCAAACCCTTGCAAACTTAGTAGGGACTAATTTGCAAGGAAGGGACTAAATTGAATTCTAGTAGGACTAGAATAAGTCCTTTAGGTAGTTAACAAGGAGTTGTTGGACTATATAAAGGACCCTCCTCCTTCCTTCCCTACACACTTTATGCTCTAGAGAGAACATAACAAGAGTAGGAGAGAACAAAGGAGAGAGAGAGCAAGCCACAAAGAGGGACGCCGCCCCCTTTGCCGCCGCCCCTTGTCCCCGACGCCACAAAGGGCCGAGCCCCTTTTGGTGCCTCGTTTTGCGTGATTTCTTCACCCTCCTTTCAATCCGGGCTAGCACCAAGGTGATTGGAGATCTAGGAACAACTCTAGGCGTGGATCAACTATAGAGAACGTGACACTATTCGCGTTTGAAGTCATCAAGGAGAACCCAAAGGTGTGTTTATGATTTCTTACCTTTACTATCGTTATGCATCTAGACTTGTGATCCTTGGAGGGTTTTGCATGGTTGTTTGTTTGATTATGCTTCCGTTTGCGCGATCCATGAATCAAAACCCTACAGTGGTATCAGAGCCACAGGTCATAGAGCATAAACGTAGTTTATGTGTTACATTCTTGTTGTTTTACACCTTAATTTGTTGTTTATCGCGTAAAACAAGACAAATCAAGCATTGGATGCAATTTGTCAAAGAATTAATCATAACAAGACCCAATTATTGCATTGGATGCATGAATTGGTGAGTTTGAGAAATTTTAGGATCATAGATCTAGGGTTTGGGCATCCTTGGGGAAGAAGGAGTTCTCCCACAACAAGGAAACAACCAAACTTGGGCTCCAAGCAAGGAGGTTGTTTTGGAAACAACCTCCACAAGGAAGGTTCGGCCCCTAGGGAGCCGCCCCCCTTGCTTGCCGCCCAAGCTTGGCGCCCTAAGGGGGCGGGCGACCCTAACCCGCGGGCCTAGCTTGCGGGTTTTTGGGCCGGGCCGGCCCTAGGGCTTTATGGTTCACTTATTTGGGCCCGGGCAATTGGATTGTTGGGCCCATGGACCGTATTAACCCTAGAAATCCTAAAATCAATTAAAATTGACCAAGCGCGTTAAAATTGGATTTTAACTGTTTATGTGCAAATCGCATGGTGATTGGATATGGCCTTAGGATGTGGTTTGATGTGGATGTTTAATTTTGTGGTTTGGTTTTACGGCCTGCGAGCTGATCAATTAATTGTAATAATTAATTAGGGTTTTATGGCCTGCGTGCCATTTTTTCTCAACTTGTGAGATTTATTTTATTTATTATAGATATTAGATAGTGCTAGATAAAGTAGATTGTTAGCCAAGATTGAAGAAAAGAAGTCCAAAGCCAAAGGAGCCACAAAAGATGGAGCATGGAGCATGGAGCACACCACATGACTATGAAGGATGGACCAAAAGATCAAGACGCATGGAGATGTGTTTGTTTAGGGTTCATAGATAATTCCATTGGCTTGGAATTATCTTAGTCTAGAAAAGGCCATATCCACATCACGTTTAATTTCTGTTTAGTGGTTGTTTATTTATTGTCTTATTATTTGTGTGGTTGGTGTATGGATGATGCATGCAATTAGGATAATAAGATAATTAGACAACCCGGATCTATTATTTGGAGTTGTGCCCAAACTCAAATAGATAGATTAGTTGATATTGATCAACAAAATAATTAAAATTGAATTGAAAATCCCTCAAATTTTAAAATATTGTGTTCTTGCCTTCTCGTTATTTAAACACTCATTATCATCATTATTTATCAAGTTCGTGCGTGCCAAAGCATGGCGACTTGGTTCATAATGATGGAATGCGATGGCACGTAACAATGTGCAATTGTTTAGATAAGAGGTTGAACACAACTAGGCTATTAATTTGATTAAGAAACCTAGAGGCAATCAATTGGGATTATCCATATGGATGGATAAATAAGGAGTTATTTGCCCGATTGAACCAAGAGTTGCATATGGGATGCAATTGGAATTGTTCCTACCTAAGAAGTAATCGAATTATGGGTGACTTGCCAAAGCAAGCTCATAAGGAGATGAAAAAGATGGATCTTGGCCCACTAGAAAATATAAGGATATTTTCCGCATTAATATCTTGAGGGTTATTAATCCGTAGTAAAATAGTGGGAGCTATATTTAATAAACTAGCCATTATTAAATATAGTCAAAAATTCACAAATACTAAAACTTGCGTATTTTCCTTTTTGTAGAATTCCAAATGGCAAACAACTCATCGAGTTCACAACATTCCCTACGATCTGTCCTTGAGAAGGACAAGCTCTCAGGAACCAACTTTCTCGATTGGTACAGAAACTTGAGAATTGTTCTCAAGCAAGAGAAGAAGCTGTACGCAATAGAGGAGCAAGTTCCAGAAGGTCCAGAGAATCAGACACCTGCTGCCTTAAAGGCGTATCAAAAGCGTGTTGATGACGCTAATGATGCGGCCTGCCTAATGCTTTGCACCATGACCTCTGAGCTTCAGAAGCAACATGAGAACATGAATGCTGTCGATATGATCGAACATCTAAAGCAGCTCTTCCAAGAGCAGGCGAGGGTAGAGAGGTATGAGGTCTCAAAGGCACTGTTCAAATGTCATCTGGCAGAAGGGAACCCGGTGGGACCCCATGTACTCCGAATGATCGGGTACTTGGAGAATCTCGCCTGGCTTGGGTTCCCGGTCGGCCAAGAGTTGGCAACCGATCTCGTGTTGCAATCGTTGCCCGAGAGTTATGGACAGTTCATTATGAACTATAACATGAACAAGATCGTTAAACCACTGCCAGATTTGCTCAACATGTTGAGGACGGCTGAACAGAGCATCAACAAGGGTAAGGGCAAGGCCATTATGATGGTGCATAAAGGAAAGGGTAAAAAGTTTGCCTCTTCCTCCAAGGGCAAAGGCAAGTCAGTTGCTAAGTCCAAGGAACAAGCCCTTAAGCCTGTTGGTGGGATTGCCAAGGTCGTGACTAAGGGTGAATGTCACTACTGTAGTCAACCTGGACACTGGAGGAGGAACTGCCCAAAATATCTGGAGGACAAGCGGCTTGGAATAGTGATTCCACCACCACCAGGTATTTTTGTTGTAGATGTCAATTTAACTGTCTCTACATCATGGGTATTAGATACTGGATGTGGATCTCATATTTGTCGAAATATGCAGGATCTAAAGAGAAGTAAAAGATTGGCTAAAGGGGAGGTAGATCTGCGCGTTGGGAATGGAGCAAAGGTTGCTGCGTTAGCCATAGGCGTTTGCGAGCTATCTCTGCCTTCAGGATTAGTTTTAGAATTAAATAATTGCTATTTTGTGCCTGCTATGAGCAGAAACATTATTTCTATTTCTTGTTTGGACAAGGAAGGTTTTATTATTTCAATAAAGAACAATTGTTGTTCCTTTTATTTGAATAATATTCACTATTTTAGTGCGCAATTATTTAATGGACTTTATGTCCTTGATCTAAGTAATCCTGTCTACAACATTAATACCAAGCGGATTAAAATAAATGATTTAAATCCTGCTTATTTATGGCATTGTCGTTTAGGCCACATAAATGAGAAACGTGTATCTAGACTCCATAAGGATGGATTGCTAGACTCATTTGATTTTGAATCATATGAGACATGTGAGGCTTGTTTATTGGGAAAAATGACAAAGTCCCCTTTCAATAAGAAAGGTGAAAGGACTAGTGAGCAATTGGCGCTCATACATACTGATGTGTGTGGGCCATTTTCCACGCCTGCCAGGGGTGGTTATGTCTACTTCATTACGTTTACTGATGATTACAGTAGATATGGATTTGTGTACCTTATGAGGGCAAAATCCGAATCCTTTGAAGTGTTCAAGGAATTCAAGAATGAAGTAGAGAAGCAACTTGGCAAAAGTATCAAGGCTCTACGATCGGATCGTGGAGGAGAATACTTGAGCCAAGAGTTTGACGACTATCTTAAAGAGTGTGGGATCGTGTCCCAACTCACTCCACCCGGAACACCACAATGGAATGGCGTGTCCGAGAGGAGGAATCGAACCCTATTAGATATGGTTCGGTCTATGATGTGTCAAACCGATCTTCCATTATCATTTTGGGGCTACGCTCTATTAAGTGCAGCTTTTACCATTAACCGTGTTCCATCTAAATCAGTCATGAAGACACCATATGAGATGTGGAGTGGGAGGCGTCCCACACTGTCGTTCATGAGGATTTGGGGCTGCGATGTCTATGTAAAACGTTTACAATCAGACAAGCTAGGGCCTAAATCGGATAAGTGTAAATTTGTGGGGTACCCTAAGGAAACTAAGGGATACTATTTCTACAATCCAACCGAGAACAAAGTGTTTGTTGCTCGGACCGGCGTGTTTCTAGAAAGAGAGTTTGTCTCTAAAGAAGCAAGTGGGAGGAATGTAGAACTTGAAGAAGTTCAAGAACCACAAATCACAGAACCGATTATGGAACATGAACAGGAATCACAAGCAGTTGTGGATCCACCTGTTCAAGTAACACAAGAGCTTCGTAGATCTAGTAGAGTGCGCCAGGAACCCGAGAGGTACGGACTTCTCGTAACTGATTCCGGTGACACGATGCTCATAGACGATGAGCCTACTACCTATGAGGAGGCCATGAATGGCCCAGACTCGCAGAAGTGGCTTGAAGCCATGAGATCCGAGATGGAATCCATGTATACCAACAAAGTATGGACTTTGGTGGAACCACCTGATGGGGCGCGGCCCATAGGGTGCAAGTGGGTCTTCAAGAAGAAGATCGACATGGATGGTAATGTGATTACCTATAAGGGCCGATTGGTGGCTAAAGGATTCAGACAGATTCATGGTATTGACTATGATGAAACCTTTTCACCAGTCGCTATGACCAAATCCATCCGAATCCTACTTGCAATTGCAGCATACTACGACTATGAGATTTGGCAGATGGATGTCAAAACAGCATTCCTTTATGGGAATCTCCTCGAGGACGTGTATATGATACAGCCGGAGGGTTTTGAGGATCCAAAGCAAGCCAATAAAGTCTGTAAGCTGCAACGATCCATTTATGGATTGAAGCAAGCTTCTAGGAGTTGGAATCGACGTTTTGATGAAGTGGTCAAAGAGTTTGGCTTCATCAGAAACGAAGATGAGTCTTGTGTCTACAAGAAGGTTAGTGGGAGCTCTGTAGCTTTTCTGGTCTTGTATGTGGATGACATACTACTCATTGGAAACGACATTCCCATGCTGCAATCTGTGAAAGATTGGCTAGGAAAGTGTTTCTCAATGAAAGACTTAGGGGAAGCAGCCTATATACTTGGTATAAAGATCTATAGAGATAGATCTAAGAGGTTGCTAGGCCTAAGTCAAAGTACATATATTGACAAGGTGTTGAAACGGTTCAACATGCAAGATTCCAAGAAGGGATTCTTGCCCATGTCACATGGAATCACTCTTTCGAAGAGTGGTTGTCCTTCCAATGAGATTGAGAAGGAACGCATGAGTAGGATTCCCTATGCCTCGGCCATAGGATCCATCATGTACGCCATGTTATGTACTAGACCAGATGTGTCATATGCCCTGAGTATGACAAGCAGATACCAATCCAATCCGGGTGAGAGTCACTGGATTGCTGTCAAGAACATCCTAAAGTACTTGAGAAGAACTAAGGATGCTTTCTTGATGTTTGGCGGTGAGGAAGAGTTGCGTGTAAGGGGTTACACTGATGCAAGCTTCCAAACCGATAGAGATGACTTTAGATCACAGTCGGGATATGTGTTTTGCCTGAATGGAGCAGCGGTGAGCTGGAAGAGTTCCAAGCAAGAGACGGTAGCTGATTCTACAACAGAGGCTGAGTACATTGCTGCAAATGGCGCAGCAAAGGAGGCTGTTTGGATCAGAAAGTTTGTTTCTGAACTTGGTGTGGTCCCTAGCATTGCGGATCCAGTGGAGTTGTTCTGTGACAACACTGGGGCGATCGCGCAATCAAAGGAACCAAGATCGCACCAGAAGTCCAAGCACGTGCTCAGGAAGTTCCATCTGATTCGAGATATTATCGATAGAGGAGACGTTCGGATATGCAAGATTCCTACAGATGATAATCTGTCAGACCCGCTTACAAAGCCTCTCACGCAGTGGAAGCATGAAGGGCACACTAGGAGTATGGGCATACGAGATGCGCCAGATTGGCTCTAGTGCAAGTGGGAGACTGTTGGAATAGATGCCCTAGAGGCAATCTAGTTTAGTATGAATTTGTAATTGGCTAGAAATTCATTTATTATTTATTGGATATTTAATATAATGAAGTCCTTAGATTTACAATTGTGTTGTTTATCTTAAATATCCCTAGTCAAGTATAATGATTAAATGGGACAATCATCTATAGACTAGTATGGGGTTGGATTGGTATGGAGATATCACGATCCAACACATAGGTGTGCATTACGGAATGTTGCACTGGATTGACCCATTACCGAGAAGGCTACATACACGTTATGTTGAGTCACAAGTGCTTCTCGGGTACAATGGTATTATCATCCTTAGACTTGAAGTCACTAGATATTCTAGTTGTGGATCATTGTGATCTTGGTAGCGTTAAACGCTACACCGTAACTGGGTAGTTATAAAGGCGTGTACTGGATACAATGAGAAGCAAGCTTAGAGATCGTAGTGGACGTAGAGAGGATTTGCCCCTCCCACATAACGGGAGCAAATATCCAAGGCCACTCGAGGATAGTGCTTATAGAATGTCTGGCCAGACTCAAATAAATCAATATATGAGATATTGATGTTATTTGCACGAATAAGGCTATTCCATGGATCGAGAAATTAGGGATTGGATATACGAGTGTGACTTGTATGTCTCGTGTCCAATCCGGATATGGAGGCAAAGGGATGAGACAATTACTTGTACAAGGTTGTCTAGATGACTATTCTATTAGTTGGCTAGAATGGATGTTTTGCTAGAAACCGCTCCATATTAGCAAAGAGTTGCTACCAACTAGATAGAACCTATGGGGTCACACGCTATATAGAGTTGTACTAGATTGTGGAATTAATTAATTGGATTAATTAATTAGAAGGATCATTTTGCAAACCCTTGCAAACTTAGTAGGGACTAATTTGCAAGGAAGGGACTAAATTGAATTCTAGTAGGACTAGAATAAGTCCTTTAGGTAGTTAACAAGGAGTTGTTGGACTATATAAAGGACCCTCCTCCTTCCTTCCTTACACACTTTATGCTCTAGAGAGAACATAACAAGAGTAGGAGAGAACAAAGGAGAGAGAGAGCAAGCCACAAAGAGGGACGCCGCCCCCTTTGCCGCCGCCCCTTGTCCCCGACGCCACAAAGGGCCGAGCCCCTTTTGGTGCCTCGTTTTGCGTGATTTCTTCACCCTCCTTTCAATCCGGGCTAGCACCAAGGTGATTGGAGATCTAGGAACAACTCTAGGCGTGGATCAACTATAGAGAACGTGACACTATTCGCGTTTGAAGTCATCAAGGAGAACCCAAAGGTGTGTTTATGATTTCTTACCTTTACTATCGTTATGCATCTAGACTTGTGATCCTTGGAGGGTTTTGCATGGTTGTTTGTTTGATTATGCTTCCGTTTGCGCGATCCATGAATCAAAACCCTACATCAACTGGATCCGCAATGCTAGGAACCACACCAAGTTCAGAAACAAACTTTCTGATCCAAACAGCTTCCTTTGCTGCGCCATTTGCAGCAATGTACACAGCCTCTGTTGTAGAATCAACCACCGTCTCTTGCTTGGAACTCTTCCAGCTCACCGCTGCTCCATTCAGGCAAAACACATATCCCGATTGTGATCTAAAGTCATCTCTGTCGGTTTGGAAGCTTGCATCCGTGTAACCCCTTAAACGCAACTTTTCCTCACCGCCAAAATAAAGAAAGCATCCTTAGTTCTTCTCAAGTACTTTAGTATGTTCTTGACTGCAATCCAGTGACTCTCACCTGGATTGGATTGGTATCTGCTTGTCATACTCAAGGCATATGACACATCTGGTCTAGTACATAACAAGGCGTACATGATAGATCCTATGGCTGAGGCATAGGGAATTCTACTCATGCGTTCCTTCTCAATCTCATTGAAGGGACAACCACTCTTCGAAAGAGTAATTCCATGTGACATGGGCAAGTATCTCTTCTTGGAATCTTGCATGTTGAACCGCTTCAACACCTTGTCAATATATTTACTTTGACTTAGGCTTAGCAATCTCTTAGATCTATCTCTACAGATCTTTATACCAAGTATATAGGCTGCTTCCCTTAAGTCATTCATTGAGATAAACTTTCCTAGCCAATCGTTAACTGATTGCAGCATGGGAACGTCGTTTCCAATGAGTCGTATGTCATCCACATACAAGACCAGAAAAGCTATAGAGCTCCCACTAACCTTCTTGTAGACACAAGACTCATCTTCGTTTATGATGAAGCCAAACTCTTTGACGGCTTCATCAAAACGTCGATTCCAACTCCTAGAAGCTTGCTTCAATCCATAGATGGATCGTTGCAGCTTACAGACCTTATTGGCTTGCTTTGGATCTTCAAAACCCTCTGGCTGTATCATATACAAGTCCTCGAGGATATTCCCATAAAGGAATGATGTTTTGACATCCATCTGCCAAATCTCATAGTCGTAGTATGCTGCAATTGCAAGTAGGATTCGGATGGATTTGGTCATAGCGACTGGTGAAAAGTTTTCATCATAGTCAATACCATGAATCTGGGGCCCTTATAGGTAATCACATTACCATCCATGTCGATCTTCTTCTTGAAGACCCACTTGCAGCCTATGGGCCGCGCCCCTTCGTGTGGTTCCACCAAAGTCCATACTTTGTTGGTATACATGGATTCCATCTCGGATCTCATGGCTTCCAGCCACTTCTGAGAGTCTGACCCTTTTATGGCCTCTTCATAGATAGTAGGCTCAGAATCTATGAGCATCGTGTCACCGGAATCAGTCACGAGAAGTCCACTCTACTAGATCTACGAAGCTCTTGTGTTACCTGAACAGGCTGTTCCACAACTCCTTGTGGTTCATGTTCATGTTCCATAATCGGTTCAGTGATTTGTGGTTCTTGAATCTCTTCAAGTTCTACAGTCCTCCCACTTGCTTCTTTAGAGACAAACTCTCTTTCTAGAAACACGCCGGACCGAGCAACAAACACTTTGTTCTCAGTTGGATTGTAGAAGTAGTAGCCCTTAGTTTCCTTAGGGTACCCAACAAATTTACACTTATCCGACTTTGGCCCTAGCTTGTCTAATTGTAAACATTTTACATAGACATCGCACCCCAAATCTTCATGAACGACAGTGTGGGATGCTTCCCACTCTACATCTCATGTGGTGTCTTCATGACTGATTTAGATGGAACACGATTAATGGTGAAAGCTGCACTTAATAGAGCATATCCCCAAAATGATAATGGAAGATCGGTCTGACACATCATAGATCGAACCATATCCAATAGGGTTCGATTCCTCCTCTCGGACACGCCATTCCATTGTGGCGTTTCGGGTGGAGTGAGTTGGGACACGATCCCACACTCTCTAAGATAGTCGTCAAACTCTTGGCTTAAGTATTCTCCTCCACGATCCGATCGTAGAGCCTTGATACTTTTTCCAAGTTGCTTCTCTACTTCACTTTTGAATTCTTTGAACCTTTCAAGGGATTCGGATTTGGCCCTTATTAGGTACACAAATCCATATCTACTGTAATCATCAGTAAATGTAATGAAGGACGTAACCACCCTTGGCAGGCGTGGAAAATGGCCCACACACATCAGTATGTATGAGCGCCAATTGCTCACTAGTCCTCTCACCTTTCCTATTGAAAGGGGACTTTGTCATTTTTCCCAATAAACAAGCCTCACATGTCTCATATGATTCAAAATCAAATGAGTCTAGGAATCCATCCTTATGGAGTCTAGATTTACGCTTCTCATTTATATGTCCTAAACGACAGTGCCATAAGTAAGCATGATTTAAATCATGTATTTTAATCCTCTTGGTATTTATGTTGTAGACAGGATTGCTTAGATCAAGGAAATTTAGTCCATTAAATAATTGCGCACTACAATAGTGAATATTAGTAAAATAAAAGGAACAACAATTGTTCTTTATTGAAATAATAAAACCTTCCTTGTCCAAACAAGAAATAGAAATAATGTTTCTGCACATAGCAGACACAAGATAGCAATTATTTAATTCTAAAACTAATTCTGAAGGTAGAGATAGCTCGCACACGCCCACGGCCAACGCAACAACTTTTGCTCCATTCCCAACGCGCAGGTCTATCTCCCCTTTAGCCAATCTTCTACTTCTCTTTAGATCCTGCACATTTCGACAAATGTGAGATCCACATCCAATATCTAATACCCATGATGTAGAGACAGTTAAATTGACATCTACAACAAAAATACCTGGTAGTGGTGGAACCAGATATTTTGGGCAGTTCCTCCTCCAGTGTCCAGGCTGACTGCAGTAGTGACACTCACCTTTAGTCACACTTTGGCAATGCCATTAACAGGCTTAAAGGCAGGTTCCTTGGGTTAGGAAACTGACTTGCCTTTGCCCTTGGAGGATGAGGCAAACCTTTTGCCCTTTTCTTTATGTACCATCATTATGCCCTTGCCCTTACCTTTGTTGATGCTTTGTTCAGCTGTCCTCAACATATTGAGTAAATCTGGCAGTGGTTTCACGATCTCGTTCATGTTATAGTTCATAATGAACTGTCCATAATTCTCAGGCAACGATTGCAACACGAGATCGGTTGCCAACTCTTGGCCGACCGGAAACCATAGTCGCGCGAGATTCTCCAAGTACCCGATCATACGGAGTACATGGGGTCCCACCGGGTTTTCTTCAGCCAGATGACACTTGAACAATGCCTTAGAGACCTCATACCTCTCAACCCTTGCCTACTCTTGAAAGAGTTGCTTCAGATGATCGATCATATCGACATCATTCATGTTTTCGTGTTGCTTCTGAAGCTCAGAAGTCATGGTGCATAGCATAAGGCATGCTGCATCATTAGCGTCATCTACACGCTTTTGATACGCCTTTAGGGCTGCAGGGGTATTGTTCTCTGGACCTGCATGAACTTGCTCCTCTATTGCGTACAGTTTCTTCTCTTGCTTGAGAGCAATTCTCAAGTTTCTGTACCAATCAAGGAAGTTGGTTCCAGAGAGCTTGTCCTTCTCAAGGACAGATCGTAGGGAATGTTGTGAACTCGATGAGTTGTTTGCCGTTTGGAATTCTACAAAAAGAAAATACGCAAGTTTTAGTATTTGTGAATTTTTGACTATATTCAATAATGGCTAGAGTATCAAATATAGCTCCCACTATTTTTCTACGGATTAATAACCCTCAAGATATTAATGCGGAAAATATCCTTATATTTTCTAGTGGGCCAAGATCCATGTTTCATCTCCTTATGAGCTTGCTTTGGCAAGTCACCCATAATTTGACTACTTTAGGTAGGAACAATTCCAATTGCATCCCCATGCAACTCTTGGTTCATTGGGCAAATAACTCCTTATATATCCATCCATATGGATAATCCCAATTGATTGCCTCTAGTTTTTTAATCATATAAATAGCCTAGTTGTGTTCAACCTCTTATTTAAACAATTGCACATAACTTGTTTGTACCATCGCATTCCATCATTATGAACCAAGTCGCCTTGCTTTGGCATGCACGGACTTGATAAATCATGATGATAATAAGTGTTTAAATAAAGAGAAGGCAAAAACACAATATTTGAATTTTGAGGGACTTTTCAATTCAATTTTAATTGTTTTGTTGATCCATATCAACTAATCTATCTATATGAGTTTGTGCACAACTCCAAATAATAGATCCGGATTGTCTAATTATCTTATTATCCTAATTGCATGCATCATCCATACACCAACCATAAAATAATAAGACAATAAAATTAAACAACCACAAAAAAAAAAACGTGATGTGGATATGGCCTTTTCTAGACTAAGATAATTCCAAGCCAATGGAATTATCTATGAACCCTAAAAGCAAACACATCTCCATGTGTCTTCATCTTTTGGTCCATCCTTCATAGTCATGTGGAATGCTCCATGCTCCATCTTTTGTGGCTTCCTTTGGCTTTGGGCTCCTTTTCTTCAATCTTGGCTAACAATCTATTCTATCTAGCACTAGCTAACAACTATAAGAAATAAAATAAATCTCACAAGTTGAGAAAAAAAATGGCTCGCAGGCCATAAAACCCTAATTAATTATTACAACAAATTGATCAGCTCACAGGCCGTAAACCAAAACACAAAATTAAACAATCACACCAAACCACATCCTAAGGCCATATCCAACCACCATGCGAATTGGACATAAACAGTTAAAATCAATTTTTTTAACGCGCTTGGTCAATTTTAATTGATTTTAGGATTAATCTAGGGTTAAAACGGTCCAAGGATCCCAACAATCCGATTGCCCGAAGCCCAAAGAGCTCTGCCAAGGCCTTGGGCCGGCCGGCCCCTAGCCCACACGGCTAAGCCGTGGGCTAGGGCTGCCTGGCCCCTAGGCCGTCCCTTACTTGGGCGGCAAGCAAGGAGGGGCGGTCCCCTTAGGGGGCCGAACCTCCATGGGAGTTGTTTAAAAAACAACTCCCTTGCTTGTTGCCCAAGTTTGGTTGTTTCCTTGTTTGAAAAGAACTCCTTCTTTCAATAGGATGCCGAAACCCTAGATCTAAGATCCTAACTTTTTTCAAACTCACTAATTCATGCATCCAATGCAAAAACTAGGTCTTGTTTTGATTGATGATTGACAAATTGCATCATATGCTTGATTTGTCTTGTTTTACGCGATAAACAATAAATTTAAAGTGTAAAACTATCAAAACGTAACACATAAACCACGTTTATGCTCTACGACCTGTGGCTCTGATACCATTGTAGAGTTTTGATCATGGATACGCAGCGGAAAAACATAATTTATCCATTCAATACCCTCCAAGGATCACAGGACAAGAGACATAACGATGGTAAGGGAAGAAATCAAGTTACACACCTTAGGGTTTCTCCTGTGATGACTTGTAACGTGAATTATGTCACGTATCTATAGTTGATCCACGCCTAGAGTTGAGATCTAGATCTTCCTTCTCATTTTGTGCTATCTAGGAATGGAGAAAGAGGAAGAAGAAATCACGCAACACGAGGAAACAAGGAGGTGGCGCCTCCTTTGTTGGCCGACGGGGTAGGGGCGGCTGCAAGGGGACGGCCGACCCTCTTGTTTGCTTGCTCTCTCTCCTTTTTTTTCTCTCCCACTCAATTTATGATCAAAAGGCTCATAAGTGTGGGAAGGAAGGAGCATCCTTTATATAGTCCAACAAATCCTTGCCAACTACCTAAAGGACCTATTCTAGTCCTACTAGAATTCGGTTTAGTCCCTTCCTTGCAATTATTCCTACTAACTTTGCAAGGTGTTGCAAAGTGATCCTTCTAATTAATTAATCATATTAATTAATTCTAAATCTAGTTCAACTCTATATAGCGTGTGACCCCATAGGTTCTATCTAGTTGGTAGCAACAATTTTGCTAATATGGAGCGGTTTCTAGCAAAACATCCATTCTAGCCAACTAATAGAATAGTCATCCGACAAACCTTGTACAAGTAATTGTCTCATCCCTTTGTCTCTATACCCGGATTGGACACGAGACATACAAGTCACACTCGTATATCCAATCCATAGTTTCTCGATCCTGGGAATAGCCTTATTCGTGCAAATAACATCAATATCCTATATTGATTTATTTGAGTCTGCCCAGACATTCTATAAGCACTATCCCTCGAGTGGCCTAGGATATTTGCTACTGTTATGTGGGAGGGAAAAATTCTATCTACGTCCACTACGATCTCTAAGCTTGCTTCTTATTGTATCCAGTACACGCCTTTATAATTACCCAGTTACGGTGTAGCAATTGACGCTACCAAAATCACAATAATCCACAACTAGAATATCTAGTGACTTCAAGTCTAAGGATGACAATACCATTGCACCACGAGAAGCATTTGTGACTTAACATAACGTGTATGTAGCCTTCTCGGAGATGGGTCAATCATGTGCGCCATTACCCTTAATGCACACCCATGTGTTGGATCATGATATCTCCATATCAGTCCAACCCCATACTAGTCTATAGATGATTGTCCTTTTAATCATTATACTGGACTAGGGATATCTAAGATAAACAACACAATTGTAAATCTAAGGAATTCATTATATTAAATATCCATTAAATAATACAATGAATGTTCTAGCCAAAATTAATTCATACTAAACTAGATTGCCTCTAGGGCATCTATTACAACACCCTTTTTATTAGAAACTTCCCCAAGCTATTCCCAGTGGAAAAGTGCACCGAATACCAGTTTACCAAGTTTATTCATCTACTCAACAATGTAAGAAGATTGCAGCACACTAGAAAGCAGGCTTAAGCAATGTAACGAAAAAGAATAAAAACTACCACTGTCATCTATAGAAGTCATATCTACCACTATCTCAAAACAAATATTAGGACAAAGAGCCCTGAACTTTATCGCAGCACGATCATGTGCTCTGAGTCAATAAAAAATCCAGAATTAGTCCAAATCCAACGTCAAATATGGTACTCTATTTCGGAACTAATGGAAAGAGGAACTCTCACCTAGCTGATGTGTAAGCAGTGTCGAATCCACCTAAAGAACCAAACCAACTAAAAATTTTGTTCAACGAACATCACTCCAGTCATTTCCACTGGAAATATATCTAATTGAGGTAATATATCAGCCTCGAGTGCTTATCCATTTACACTCATTTCCCTAGTTCCCACAATACCTGAAAATAATAGAAACAGTAACAGGAGCAAATACACATGAGTTGTCTATATAAGCTTCACTGGAAAAAAATGAATTTCAACTAAAAGTGTGCAGTGAGGTAAACATGCAGGCTGCAGCGAACAACGGAAGCAATGATAGTCGATCTCGGAGAGGAGGCTGAGCCTACTTCAAACACTTAAGTGCAAGATTTCTTGTTAGGAAGTATAAAAATTGTCCATTCAAAATGGACTGAAACATATTTTTAGGGAATTAAATTATTTAACTTCAACATTTTCCAATCCATTTTGGGAGTTACAGATCAAATAGATATGTCACTCACCACATTCATTAAGTTTTCCAATCAGGAAAAAAAGTCAAATATGTCAGGTTCGATAAAATGGTGTTTGTTTGTTTTTTTGAGAATTGTTAATATGAAGCCTATTAGACTCGGCAGTTGAAAATATTGCTCAATTGTTGTGTTCCATTGTATGGCCAGAAAGCAAACTATCTTACGGTTTTAAGAAGCCATTATTGATGTCTGTTTTTTCTGTAATCTTTCTAAAAAAGTGGACGGTTACTTCTTGTTATCGAGGTACCAATGATCAAAGCTCAATCTTAAAATGAACAATTTTGTTCTTTTTCATTCTTACTTTATCAAAATGACAGTAGTTCCAGTAAACCCTAATCCTCATCCCCACGGTTCGGAGTTACGCCTCATCCACCATTCCGTGGCCTTATTGGTGTATCTACTTAGTTTTCACCGTCGGTCGACCCACGGCCTTCCTACCATCATCTTTGATTCGTTCTCTTTCTATCTGTGCCAACCTAATCGACCGGGTTCCTCAAAAAAGGGAGAATACCATGACACTAGTGTGTACAGGAGAATCCTTTGAGGAAGATTCAAGCGTACACCAAGAAGAGGGAATGAGAAACACAGGAGGTATAGGGTAGTGAGTAGGGAGAGAGTAAGACAATAGCAAGTGTATGAGAGAGAGACAGAGTTTTGGCAGAGCTTCCGCGTGGTTCAGGAGATTAATCTTATGTAAGGAAGGGTTAACGATCCTATATATAGTGGAGAATATGATCGTTGCAGTGGGTTAATGCGCCCATTAATGGCTGCTTAATTACCTTAACCACAACGGCACGTTCGTCCACATATATAGGGACCGTTACGCACTTCGTCCACATATACCGGAACCGTTATGAGGTTGACCGGGTTTATGGAGCTCGTGGCCATAAATCTCTCAAAGCAGTTACTAAAGGTCGCGCGCGGGCTTGGTAGCCGCTCGCGCGCGACGGAACTTACTCTAGCCCCCAAACCACTAAGTCCCTACAAGTCCCGTGTTGGTATGCGAGGGCCCAGTCTCGCAGCCCCCACGTGGATCAGCGCGGGTGGTGATCCTGTGTATGTGGAGCACATCTTGGTGTGCTGATTGACTGCCACGTGGCTGTGATCTTTCTGTCTGGAAAGCACTATCTACGTTAGCCCCCTTTTTGCGCGTGAAGACACTAATCGGATAGACTTCAATGCGCCAAAACCAGCGCGCGCGTTGTAGCTACGCACCAATTCAAATATACGAGAAATCAGCCCCCATGCGTGTCATTATGACCTAGAATTCCTAAAGTTCTGCCTTCTGTTCCTCTAGTGTTTTAGCCGTGACATCAGCATTGGCCTGTGATTGCGCGATCCGGCCGTGACGGTTGCGATTCGACCACTCAAAGGACGCGAATCTTCAGTGTATTTGAATAAATACTCCTCATTCTCCATTGTTGCAGGCTACTGCATCTCTCTAGAGTGAATGTTTTCTGAAAACCTCCGAGAGCAAATCCATATAATCAACCACCAGTTCTTCCTTGCAAATCGTCTTCTTCAAATCGCTTCATCATCACAAGGTTGTCTTGCTCAATTTAAATTAGTGTTCTTCGTACCTTTCTCTTGAACTGTCTTGAATCTGGAAGCCCAGAAACGTTTGAAATACACCATTGCTTGAAACTGTGGAAGAGGTTTCTTTAAAACCTTAAAAGATTGAAACTTTTAAAACGATAGGTTTCTGAAATTCTGAACCCAGAACTGTTCATCTCCCCAAAATTGACATTCATATCAGTTATCTTGGAACCCAGAAACTTGTAGGATTTACTCTTGGATTTGTAACTGAAAGTTGATATATTTCTCCCCCTTTTTCTTGCTTTGCTGTAGAAATGGCCAAGACAAAGGTAACCAAATCTGTGAAGAAAGCTGAGGAAATCCCAATCTTCCCAAGACCTTGTGGAAGAAAGCTCCATATCTGGGTGGGGAAGATTTCTACCATGCTAGAACCGAAGTAAGGAATCTACCAGACATCATTTCTGAAGATCTGCTATTGTTGAATCCTACAACTAATCGAGCAGAATTAGACCTAATTGATGCCAAGGATGTGGTGAGGTTAGGTCTTGAAAATGGGTTCTACCCCCATACTGATATCTCTACCCAGGCCTTCGTGCAGAAGATGGAGATAATGGATGAGTGGATCGATCATGTGCTGACCCATCATGCTGTTTTACTAGACCTGGCTGAGATTTACTACGCTGTGAGGACTACGAAAGGTGCCGCCGTGAAACTGAATCAGACTATGCTTCTGAACCTCTTTTCTCGATACTCACCTGCGACTCACACTTTCCATTTTGCTGAGTTTGAGGCACCCCCCACTTTGGAGGATGTGCACATGCCATATGATCTTGATACCATGGGCGAAGTCGATCCCTTGGCCCCTCTGAAGTATGATGAAGAACTCGCTCTTTATGCGCAGATGGAGGAGTGCTTAACAGAGGTGAAGAAAATTTCCACTCGTTGGACATCTGCGGAAGCTCTTCCAACATATCAATTGGTTGAAACTTCGGCGAAGAACACTTGGGGCAAGTGGGTGCAATACTTCTTTCGTGACTATGCGAATAGTAAAATAACCAAGGAGTGGAGAAGGATCCTAAGGCGAAGAACTACGTTAATTGAAAAGGGTACCATTTGACCTTGTGTGGATTTCTTTGTGCCTGGCTCTCTCGATATTTGATCGATGGTCATCCTCAGGACGGGGTCTTTTATCATGTCTTGCCCCTTGCTGTGAAGTTATCTTTAGGCCAAAATGTCGCACTCGAGCCTCTTGTGTTGGGCACTCTGTATCATCGGTTAGACCGACTTGTGGTTGCAATTTAAGAATCGCGCGGGCGCCTTGATGTGATGACTTTCGTCAACATTTCATTCCTCACCATGTGGGTGTTTGAAAGGTGGCCTTCCTACGCTCCCATCCCCTCAAAACCCAGCACTTGGAATGTTCCGGGCGCGCAGAACGCACTTCAGAGTGGGAGAGCCGCTCGATGGTATAAGACCAAAGAGCCTAAGTGTTCATAGAGCTTGGTCTTCGAAGATCGAGCAAAGTTTACAGCCATACCTTATACCACTCGCATTGAAAATGTGCGGTACTTCCCAAGAATTTACCCAAGTAAAAGTGGCTCCCTCTCCAAGGACACTATCGTCAAAGGGGATAGCTGCTATAGAGAATTCCTCTGCTGGTGTTTGAGGGGTTCATTGCCTGCTCTTGCTGAAAATGTCCCTGAGATATCTTCTAAGTATGAGCAGATCACGGTCGATGTTCACCCTACTCGCATTTGCCCCCAGTTTGGTTTCGACGCAGTGGCACCTTCAATTTGGACCAAGTCAGTGAACAGAGATTGCTACAAGCGACTGCTGATAAAGAGATGTAAATCTATTCTGTTTAGAAATTTGCCTTTCATCCAGCCTTCAGGGAGATGCGAAGGTCGCCCTACCAAAAATTTGATTTCCTTCTGGAACGCTCAACAAGCAAGGTTTGCTTCATCCGCTCCTCCGCGCCTCAGCAAGGCTCCTTCCATCAGAAGGAACACCTTCCCATTCCGTCAGAACTGCAGTTTGGACGACTCGAAATACGGATTCTATTCCCTGCTTGACAATGATAATCACTTGTTTCCAGACGTGATCCTTTCGGAAAAGATGACCTCTGTCAGGGGCGGAGTTGTATGTGTGATCGAGTACAGTGAATCTTTTGCCAAGGTAAATAACATTCCTTTGTTCTTATTTAAGCACCTCTCTCTTTGAAATGCTATGCTTTACATAAGTTTTCCCTTTTTCAGCGCTGTTTGAGGAGATTCGCATCTGGAGACCGTTGTCCTTCACTGGTCAATTCCATTCTTCAGGCCAAGAGGCAGAAGAAGGTTATCCCTCTGAACATGGAAATGGATCCCAAAGTGGAGACTCTTGTGCGTCAGGAGATGGAGGTGTTTGCTTGTTCATTGATAAGCGAGAATGTTGAAGTAGACGCAAAAATTGCTCCAAAGGCCAAGAGGCAAAAACAAAAGGCAATTGTGATATCTTCGCCGCCAAGAGAAGCTCCAGCTTCGTCGCCTGCGAAGTGTCCTATTCCCAAGGGCAAAGGCAAAGGTCGCTTGCAGAGCAAGATGCGAAGAGATCTCGCAGTTGAGAATTTCATCCACTATGATCAGGAGGAAGAAGGCGAAGAAGAAAGAGAAGAAGAAAGAGAAGTGGAAGAACAAGAAGAGGAAATGGGAGAAGAAAGTTCGGAAGGTAACCCCTATGAACTTAATCCTCTTTGAATCATAGCTTTTAACAGTAATGTTGTTAAGACAAAATCTTTCTTCGCAGATTATGATACCGAGACTATCGGTGATTTTCTCGCCAAGGAAAGGCGAAAGACAAAGGCATCTCGCTCAGATGCGTCTAGTGAACCCATAGATGAGGCCATAATCGCTGAGTCTAAGAGAGTGGATGCTGAGGCAGAAGAGAGAAGGAAAAAGCGCGAGGAAGATGACATAGAGACCATGAAAAGAAGAAGTGTGGAAGAGCAGCCTGCTGGTAGTATGAGTGTGGCTGCCTTAGAACGAGCTCAGCAAGATTTTGATGAGATCGCAGGTGATGAAGAAGGTACAATTTTTAACCTTGTTGTGTCTTACCAAGAGGTAATTTTTGGTGCATTAAAGCACGGTCTGTCTAAAGATGACATTCGCCGATGGTTAGTGGGAAAATGTGGCGAACCCTCAGGTAAACATTTGAACAATGTTTATAAGCACCGCTTAACAAATCATTCCCTATTATAACGCGTTTTTATACAACATCAGGTCATGCACACCTTAATGATGTGATAAATGAGGACACCTCTGTAGGATATGGTGTCGCATCTGTATCGTATGCTGTTGGAGCTGCAATCCCACATAAGTGTGGAGGTGCTCGCTTTGGATCTAACATAGAATGAAATAAAGGAAATAATTGATAATGCAAGTTACCTTAATGACTTGTCCAAATTTGTTTTGCAGGTGGTACTGCTTCAAATGAGCCTGATACTGCTGCAAGTGAGCCTGCCGTTGCGCAAGGCATGACTGCTAATGCTCCAACTTCGAGGTTGGCCATTGATGAGGCAAATGTTGGTGGCCTCGCTGTTGATCCTAACGACCCTCTGTTGTGCAAGGTTCGACTCATCTCTCCTCACAGAAGTTATGCCAACAGACCTGGATTCTTGAGCAGTCCATTGTTCATAATGCGGAGGTCATTGCTCAGAATAGCTCTGATGATGTCATGGTGCTTGAGCAGAGAAGTCAGTCTCCCATGTCTCATGTTCCAGAGCGAAGTTCGCACACAGAGAGGCCTGCTATGGTTGCTGAAGATGTAGGGGAGACCTTGTAAGATGTGATTGAGGTGCCCGACGATGGAGGTCTTGACATTGAAATGCGAGAGGAAAATGCTGAGGATGAGCATGTGGGCGAAGCTGGTCTAGCCGAAGAGATGGAAGCAGAGAGTGCTGGAGCTGAAGTTCATAGCAATGAACAAGTCATGGAAGACGCAGCATATCATGAGGTGTAACAAGCGATTGTGTTTATCTCTTGTACACAATCAGCTTCCTGCTCCATGAGCTGTTCTCCCATTTGTTCTTCACATCAGCAGCCTTCATGGCATGAAGTTCATTTGGCATCTCACCATGCAAGGGTACGAACATAAGCCATGTTCTGGTCGAGAACATCGACGACAACGTCACATTTCGTAGCCTTAGTATTCGTAGCTTTAGAATTTTGATTGGAAACTTTTCCCCATTGTAAGCTTTGATTTTAAGCTGCTATCTAGACAGATAAATTGTACGCCACATTTGACTTGTTATGAAAGTATGCTTTTTCATTTGCTGTTTTGTCTGCTACAATAGTTTGTAGCTTCACGTATGAAATTGCTATATAATGAAATAAGCTTTGTATTTCTGCTGCAGTTTAGCCAAATAAAGTTTGAATGAGTTTCTATCCAGGCAGATAGACTTTGGATCGCATGGGATCGTTTCATTATCGCTGCTATCTAGGCAGATAGGCTTTGGATCGCATATGATCGTTTTTGTTATTGCTGCTATCTAGGAAAATAGGCTTTAGATCACTTAGGATCATATTTTGTCATGGCTGCTATCTAGGCAGATAGGCTTTGGATCGCATAGGATAATTTTAGTTATGGCTGCTATCTAGGCAGATAGGCTTTAGATAGCATAGGACCATTTTTGTTATGGCTGCTATCTAGGAAGATAGGCTTTTAACGAATTGACAGATGCAAGTAGTATAAACAAATTAGTAAATAAAGCAATAAGACAACAATTTAATAAAGTTCTCTCATATGGGAGAGTCATTATTATTAAGGCATCCTCATATGGGAGGAGCACGAGAACAGATTCCTCATATGGGAGGAAGTAATGCAGAATACATAAGAGAAACAATACTTTGAATCAAAAATAATGAAAGCAACATAACTTTGGAATCGAAAGTAAAGAAATGAGCTAGGGATAATACTTTTTGATCCATCGCATGTTGATTGGGCTTGGAGTTGTTTCAGTCCCATGAAGTATTTGAATGGTGCAGTAACCACTGTCGAAAAATTATTCGACTTAAAATGGTCCTTCCCAGTTAGATGCGAACTTAGGATGGGTTGCTTCCCGCATACAGTGATCTGAAGCTTGTAAGACCAAGTCTCCAACCGCGAAGTCTAGGTGCTGAACTGTTTTGTTGTATGCGCGAGTGATCATTTCCTTGTATCTTGTGTTAGCTCTCTTAGCCTCTTCACGGCTTTCCTTTAGTAGAATAAGATCATGATCGCATTGATTTTCGTACAAGGCATGAAAAGCTATCCTGGCCGAGTTAACTTTAATTTCCGCCGGTACAACAGCTTCAGCCCCGTAGCATTGAAGGAAAGGGGAAACCCCCGTGGCAGTCCTCGGCGAAGTGCGATATGCCCATAGAGCCAGACTTAACGAATTCGCCCACTTCTTGTGATCATCCGCGACCATTTTACTCTGAATCCTCAGCAGTGTCTTGTCCGTTGCTTCTGCTTGTCCATTCCCCTTTTGGTAATAGGGTGTGGAGCACATCTACCCACTTAGTGAATTGCTCCGTTGAAGTCTAAATAAACTGATTCCCATGCGAGGCTGGTCGGATGGGACCAATAAAATCCAAGGCCCATGTGTGGAATGGCCAAGGCGTTCCTAATGCATTGAAGTCTACACGGGAGCGTGCACAAGTTTTCCTTTGAACTGACACTCTTGGCACCTTTTAACCTTGGTGCGGCAGTGTGCTTCCATTGTAGGCCAGAAGTAACCAACGGTGAGGAGCTTTCTGCATAGCTTCGCGCCTCCTTGGTGCTCCACTTGATGGGACAAATCCATAACTTCTTGTGCTACTTGGCTATCCAAACATCTAAGCAAATTCCCCTCGTGGCCTCTACGCCAGAGTATGTTTTCCCTCACAACATATCGGGTTGCCTTTCTTTTAATCTTTTCAGCTTATTATCTCTGAGTTGGCTCAATTCCTTCCGTCAAGTAGTCGAAGAGCGGCTTCCTCCAATCTGTGTCATCATCGATTGCGCCAATCTCCAAAGAATCCCTGACCAATGTGCAGTTTTCGCAGTTTCCTTTAATGATCCAAGTAAATGTCGACATTTCTGGCCAGTGGATTTCGTACCTCTGAGCTTTTCTGTAAACCGATACTTCATTTTCCCCACAAGAGTGTTGGTGAATTTTCTCCAATAGTGCCAGCCCTTCCCGTTGCGAGACACATCGCATGAGTACTCCTCTTGTTCCCTTGAAGTATAGGGAGGTGTCGTGCACGCAGTATCCCTTTGTGGATGCCCAATTATCTTTGCTCGTACCTTCAGCAATCGCGCGCAATATTGGCTTCCTCCAATCCTCAGCTTCTGTGTGCTCCTCTTCGCACATCTCTTGTGCCGGAGCTGGAGTGGTTCTAAATTCGATCAAGATTCTTGCTGGGAAATTGTCCACACTGATTTTGGATCCCAAAGTGGCCAAAGCATCTGCATGTCGGTTATCAAGTCTTGGAGTGTGCTCATACCTGACATCATGGAACTGCTGCACCAGCTTCTGGACCATGGTCCTATAAGGCAATAGATTGATTTCCTTCAAACCATACTCGCCTGAAGCTTTTTTAACAATGAGCTTGGAATCCCCCATGACCATTAAATTGCTGACTTCCAACGTCTTGGCTGCGAGGAGTCCTGCGATCAGGGCCTCGTATTATTCTTCATTGTTGGTGACCGGAAAATCTAGCTTAGTGGACACTTGGATGACTTCTCCATCTGGCTTAGTCAGTAGAATACCAATTCCACCTCCTTTCCTTGTCGATGACCCATCGAAATGTAGCTTCCAGTATGGTCACTCGATTTCATAGATCTCCGAACCTTCTAGCTCCTCTATCATTGGCTCATAATTTTTGTCTGGAAACTGTGCTAAAAGGTCTGCCACTGCCTGAGATTTAATTGCCTTAGGACGAGCACACGTGATGTCGTACGGCGACATGGTCATGTACCACTTTGTTAATCTTCCACAGGGAGATGAGTGACTCAAGAGATACCGGATAGGATCACTCTTTGTGATTACCACAACTTTATGTGAAGCGAAATAATGCTTTAACTTTCCTATTACGAAAAATAAAGCAAGACAATGACTCTCAATATCAGTGTACCTGGACTCGGCTGGCTGTATCACACGAGAGATGTAATAGATTGGCCTTTCCGGCCCCTCGTGTTCTTGAGCTAGCAGTGCTCCTATGGATTTCCAGGTCGATGTCAGGTACAATAAGAGTGGTGACCCCAACTGCGGTGCAATCATTACTCTGGGCGATGTCAATAAGTATTTGAACTTCCCAAATGCAGATTCGTGCTCCTCTGTCCAGTTATACACATCATTCTTCTTGAGAAGATCGCCGAAGCAAAAAGTCACTTCTGCAATTGCTGGCACGAATCTTCGCAGGTAAGACAGCTTTCCCAAGAATGTCTTCAAAGTGCTCTGATTGTGGGGTGCCGCCATGCTGGTGATAGCTGAGATCTTTGCAGGGCCAGGTTCAATCCCATGGTGGTGGATCACACATCCCAAGAACTTCCCAGAAGTCACTCCAAACGCGCATTTCATCGGGTTCATCTTTAGTTGAAAGATTCTGCACCTTTCAAATACCTTTCGCAGGTCTCCCAGATGGTCTTCTTCTTATCTTGATTTGATGACCAAATCATCAACATAGAACTCTACTTCTTGATGCATCATATCATGGAAGAGAGCCATCATAGCTCGCTGATAGATTGCGCCCGTATTCTTCAGTCCAAAGGGCATAATTATGTAGTTGAAGACCCCAACTGGCGTGATGAACGCAATTTTTCTTGCATCCTCTGGGTCCATCTTGATTGATTATATCCGCTAAACCCGTCCATGAAGCTGAACATCCGGTGTCCTGCGGTAGAGTCAATGAGCAAGTCGATATTTGGAAATGGAAATTCTTCTTTAGGGAAAAAGCGATTGAGATCTTGAAAATCAACGCAGATGCGGAGCTGCCCATTCTTCTTGACCACTGGCACGG
Organism: Linanthus parryae; assembly: GCA_023055425.1. Classification (NCBI taxonomy): domain Eukaryota; kingdom Viridiplantae; phylum Streptophyta; class Magnoliopsida; order Ericales; family Polemoniaceae; genus Linanthus; species Linanthus parryae. The sequence goes on from JALGPY010000029.1 coordinate 3,287,151, forward strand.
TGTTGACCAACCAGGTAGGGTGATGGTTTGGTTCGATGAATTTGGCATTTAGCATCTTGACTATTTCTTCTTTAATCTTCACGTTGATCTCTGGTCTGAAGCTTCTCGCACTTTGTTTTACTGGTTTGGATCCCGGGACAACGTCCAATCTGTGCATTGTTACACCCGTGTCAAGGCCGGGCATTTCATCATACTCCCAAGCAAACACATCCTTGTATTCAGTTAGCAGCTGTAGCAATTTCGCTTCCTCTTCGCCTTTGAGGTCCGAGCTCAGAAAAACAGGCCTTTTCTTTTCTTCTGACGGACTTAGGAGCACTTCTTTTAGTTTTTGTTTCTGCGGATTTGGCTTGTCTTCCATGCACTCAGGCGCTTCTTTCAACTTTTACTCCGGCACATCAGACCTCAGCGTGTCCTTCTTCGGGTCTTGCTCAAGTTGATTGATTTTCCCAAGGATATCCCCATGTTGGGATTGGGGTACCCCTGCGCACCTTCATATGCGGTAACATTTCTTCCCATTGGAGTAGAAGCTTTCTATCTCCTTGCCTTTGCTGTCGTGCTTCACACCCTCTTTAAGGTATACACGTTCTTCTTCTGGTAAGCAACCTGTGGCCCTTCTTCGTGTGCGGGCACCTTTTCCTTGGCGTCTTCCCTTGTCACCATCACTCCTGCCGGTGACTGATCTTTGATTTCTTCCCATCGAGGCAGAGGAGTTGGGTTGAATGGTCCCGGTGTCTGTTCATCCGCCATCTCGTTGAACCATACTGCCTCGGTGAGGTGCACTTCGTTCAAATTAAATGGGTTTGTCGAGGCTGGTATCTCGACTACCCTGCCATTCCAAATGGCCTTCATCACTTGATGAGCTGTTGAAGGAACCGCGTCAAAGCGATGGATCCACGCCCGGCCTGTGATCATGTGATACGTAGTGTTTGCATCAATGACATAGAACTTGGCGGAACACTTGATCTTCCCTATCTCGAGACCTAGGCGGATCCAGACCACTGTCATTCTGGAGTCTCTTCCGAATCACATCAACGAGGATGGGCGCCTGACAATCTTCTTCTTAGAAATCCCTGCTAACTTCATGGTGTTGAGCGAGACCACATTGACGGCCGCTCCTCCATCAACGAATGCCCTCTTAAACTCGACATCATTGATTACTGCTGTTACGTACAAGGTCTGATGGCTCGAGTCTGCCTCTTGCCGCCTTCGGAGAAGGTCATTATCTTCTCTGTCGAGCGAGAGGCCCTAACAACTCTTCCGTTGGAGACGACGATGTCCTCCTCGAAGTCCTCTGCTACTCAGAGGATTGACTTTGTCATTTCTTTCCGGCACTTTTCTGAAAAGTTCATATCATCAAAGAACTTTCTGAAACCGTGCGACCCCTTCATCCTGTCAGCACGCGAGTCCTCGATATCCATGCTATAATCTTCTTCGTCATGGACTTCAGCTACGACAGGCAGCCCATCTTCCGCGATCTCTTTGAGGTCCATGATTGCGATCATGGCTACCTCCTTGTCTTTCGGCTCTTGCTCTGCATGGGCTGGGAGTGGATTATTGCGCACGTCCTGCCTCTGGTCGCTGATAATCATCTCTCCTTCCTTCATCTTTCTGCTCACAAGGTACCTGAGCTTCTTGCAGTCAGCTGTGGGGTGCATAACTTTGCCGTGGCACTCACACCACTTCGGGTACCTTAGCATCTCCCTGGAGGGTGTCCTTTCGAGTTGAGGCAAGACCCCATCTTAACGCCATTGCTTACATAGATCGATCACCTTCTCCAGGGAACACGAAAAAGGCGGGGCATATGAGGTCGAAACCTTCTGCTGCTTGTGTGGCGAAACTGTGTTGACTTCAGCTTCGTGCCCCCTCTTGTAGCTAAACCTCCCAATCTTGAAAGTCGGTCCTCCTGGGGATCGCTCAGGAGCATGCTTCTTCTTCTTCCTTTCAACTATGGGCTCTACATTCTTGGTACATTCGATTAAATTTAAAAAAGTAGGCATTTGCAGGTTAATCAACATACCCTTATATTCGTCTCGCATCCCTTGGAGACATATCTCAACGAGCCGGTTTTCAAGCACTTCATCTCTGCATTCCAGCGACTTTTCCCTGAATTTTTTGATGAATGTGACTCCATCTTCGTCACGCTTCTGATACATTCGCGACAGATGGATCATCGTTACCTTCTCCTCCACCTGAAAGAACTTGGTATAGAACTTCTTAACCATATCATCCCATGTCTTTATGGAGCCAGTTTCCAGCGTCCTATACCATTTATATGCAACATTCCCCAAATACTTAGGGAACTCACACATCAACAGGTTGGGGTCAACCCCATGTGGCCCCATCACATCAATGAAGCGCATGACGTGCTCCTGTGCATTCCCATTGACATCGTCAAATTTTTCCCACTTAGGGGCCTTGTACCCTGCAGGGTAGGGCATCAAGTGGATCTCACGCGGGATAGGAGGTGCTTTGTTAACTTTCGGGATGATGGTGTCTGTAAAACACTGATTGGACAGAAAGTTATCTATACGCTGCTGCCATCATGCTTGTTGATACACTTCCTCCCACAGTAGGAGGGAGGGTTGCAGCTGGTGGAGACAAGTACGTAATAGCTGGATTGGGGGTGTAAGCAACATTGCTTACGGTTGCTGGTGGAGAAAGCATGGGATACTGTGGTTGGATATTGAAGGGAATTCTCGGTAGTTGGGAAGCACGTGTGATAAGGGATGGCTGAGAAATTTGTCCCTGAGTAGGAGGTGGCTGGACCATTGCTGGCGGGCTTTGCTGTTCGAATAGATGCTCTAGAGGCAATCTAGTTTAGTATGAATTTATTTTGGCTAGAACATTCATTGTATTATTTATTGGATATTTAGTATAATGAAGTCCTTAGATTTACAATTGTGTTGTTTATCTTAAATATCCCTATTCCAGTATAATGATTAATAGGACAATCATCTATAGACTAGTATGGGGTTGGATTGATATGGAAATATCATGATCCAACACATGGGTGTGCATTAAGGGTAATGGCGCACTGGATTGACCCATCTCCGAGAAGGCTACATACACGTTATGTTAAGTCACAAGTGCTTATCGTGGTGAAATGGTGTTGTCATCCTTAGACTTGAAGTCGCTAGATATTCCAGTTGTGGAATATTGTGATTTTGGTAGCGTTAAACGCTACACCGTAACTGGGTAGTTATAAAGGCGTGTACCGGATACAATAAGAATCAAGATTAGATATCGTAGTGGACGTAGATAGAATTTGTCCCTCCCACATAACGGGAGAAAATATCCTAGGCCACTCGAGGGATATTGCTTATAGAATGTCTGGCCAGACTCAAATAAATTAATATGGGATATTGATGTTATTTGCAGGAATAAGGCTATTCCCATGGATCGATAAACTATGGATTGGATATACGAGTGTGACTTGTATGTCTCGTGTCCAATCCGGATAGAGACAAAGGGATGAGACAATTACTTGTACAAGGTTTGTCGGATGACTATTCTATTAGGTGGCTAGAATGGATGTTTTGCTAGAAACCGCTCCATATTAGCAAATAGTTGCTACCAACTAGATAGAACCTATGGGGTCACACTCTATATAGATTTGAACTAGATTTGAGAATTAATTAATAGGATTAATTAATTAGAAGGATCACTTTGCAACACCTTGCAAGCTTAGTAGGACTAATTTGCAAGGAAGGGACTAAACCGAATTCTAGTAGGACTAGAATGGGTCCTTTAGGTAGTTGGCAAGGATTTGTAGGACTATATTAAGGATGCTCCTTCCTTCCTTACCATACTTATGAGCCTTTAGTTCATAACTTGAGTGCGAGAGAACAAAAAGGAGAGAGCAAGCAAGCAAGAGGGACCCGTCCGCCCCCTTACCGCCGCCCCATCATGTCGGCCCAAACAAGGAGGCCGCCCCTCCTTGTTTTCCTCGCGTTGTGTGATTACTTCTTCCTCTTCCTTCATTCCGGGCTAGCACAAAGAAGGAAGATCTAGATCTCAACTCTAGGCGTGGATCAACTATAGAGAACGTGACACAATTCACGTTACTAGTCATCACAGGAGAAACCCTAAGGTGTGTAACTTGATTTCTTCCCTTACCATCGTTATGTCTCTTGTTCTGTGATACTTGGAGGGTATTGCATGGATAATATTTGTTTTTCCACTGCATATACATGGTCAAAAACCTACATTTGCAAACTGGGGTTCGGTGGTGTAGGCGATACCTCTGTTCACTGAGAGACAGGGGTTCCAGTTCCTTGAGAGACAGCGGTTCCCAGTGCTGAATTCCGGGCAAAAGCTCCCAAAATGGACATTATCTGGGCCATATGTGCAGATTGAGCCTGGAGGGCTTTCGCCTGGTTCTGAAGAGTGGCATTCAACGTCTCCAAGGTTGGAGTACCACCGGCTGCCGTGGTATTGTGGCGGGTTTCCTCCCCTCAGGTTGTGTCGGTTGAGGGAGATCTGTTGCCGGCATCTTCATCGTGAGACATGGCTGCTTGCAGGAGTAAGTTTAACGTCGGGTTCACCAAATGTGTACAGGAGAATCCTTTGAGGAAGATTCAAGCGTACACCAAGAATAGGGAATGAGAAACACATGAGGTATAGGATAGTGAGTAGGGAGAGAGTAAGACAATAGCAACTGTATGAAAGAGAGACAGAGTTTTGGCAGAGCTTCCGCGTGGCTCAGGAGATTAATCCTATGTAAGGAAGGGTTAACGATCCTATATATAGTGGAGAATATGACCGTTGTAGTGGGTTAATGCGCCCATTAATGGCGACTTAATTACCTTAACCTTAACGGCACGTTCGTCCGCATATATAGAGACCGTTACGCACTTCGTCCGCATATACCGAAACCGTTATGAGGTTGACTGCGTTTATGGAGCTCGTGGCCATAAATCTCTCAAAGCAGTTACTAAAGGTTGCGCGCGGGCTTGGTTGTCGCTCGCGCGCGACGGAACTTACTCTAGCCTCCAAACCACTAACTCCCTACATGTCCCGTGTTGGTATGCGAGGGCCCTGTCTCGCAGCCCCCACGTGGATCAGCGCGGGTGGTGATCCTGTGTATGTGGAGCACAGCTTGGTGTGCTGGATAACTGCCACATGGCTGTGATATGCCTGTCTGGAAAACACTATCTACAAATGGTTATTCTCTATAGTATATATACCTACAATTCTCCTAAAATTGCATATTTGATAAATGGAGGTGTTTATCATATTGTTCACAATAATGAACAATATGATTTACTAACAAGAGTAAGCATACATAATATAAGCTTCAAAAGTACCCCCACTATCATCTCCAGTGATCGAAATCAACTGCATCAAGAAAACAAAAAACTAATTTTCACAAGTTCAAGACATCTTTTGCATATGGGAGAAAGTTTTAAATTAAAAAAATAGATAAATAAGCTCAAATCCACAAACCTTGAAGGGAGGCTGTTAATGTCCCAATAAATTCAGGGAACACAAACTATTCTAATGCTTTGAAAACATCATCAGCATCGATGGTTTGCCTCTTAGATTCCCTACATATGTTCTTTTCCCTGCAAACTAACAACATAAGATTAACACCAAAACAGAAAACACACCTAATTTCAATTAAGCCGACACACAGGGAAAATCCTGAATTTTGGGGGGTGGGGGGTATCCATTCCTCTCCACATCTGAAGTGAAAGGAAAAATCATTTTTTCGAGAGTAATAGAGAGCTTTTAGTTCCGATTCTCAATCCGTAATAGAAAAACTGAAACACATGAACCAAGAGCAACTTAGTCACTCCAAACAATTGAGATCTTTGTCCAGTTGTCTTGTTCATAAACAAACACAGAATGAGATGTTCTTAGTTATGCAACAGAACTTAGATTTTGCGTGAATCTAACGAAAAATAGCTCAGATAAGATCATTAAGGGTTGGGTTGCACGGAAGCATGTTGTTTACGTTTATGGAACATAAACTGATGCAGGATGCACGAAGGAAAATGAATCACACATATTCAATAACAATGATCACTCAATCACTCAATAACTGAGGAGAAATTTGATATTATTCAATCATAAAAAGATGCAACAAATGAAATACTTGAGCCCTGGAAATAGGTAACGACAATTGACGCCTAACGAAACTAAAAGTCCTAACAAGATAGACTTATGAATAAGATAAAATCTAAACAAAATAATTCATAGAAGACTGAAATTTTGACGGCGTTACCGCCATTATAATTTCAAAATACGCTCCTAAAACTCTTCAAAGTCCTCGACCACCAAAAATGGGAGTGACCCCAAGTAAATTCAAATTGAGGAGATAAATGCTTATCTGGTCAGGATCTCAGAGACTCAGAAAATTCAAGCACCGGAAGAGAAAATAATCTCAAAAGATTTTCAAATCAATGGAGATAAAATATTATCTCCAGATCCACCAAATATCACGGGATCACGTATGATCTCAAATCAGTTTATAGATCCTCTACATATAGGAGGATTCATCACAAGCAAAGAAAGGGGGACTTCTTTTCAGAGCGGCGAAACAGAGAAAAACGCAGAGAGATAGAGAGATAAGAAAGTTACTACGAGAGACAGAACACCAACTCCAAACGTTAGAAGCTTCAACTCCTACGTCGGAGTTATCCAAAGCCGGAGTCCCAGGAGGCGAGGACCCAAACACTGGAGCCAAGTCCACCAAAACAGACTAATGGCGTCAAACTGGTAAAGGGTTCCAAACCCCCTAAACATCTCACTCCCCATATGCTCTGTAAATCAAATCCTTCAAAGGAAGATCCACATATATTTTCTTTGATTCATATAATTTGTACTTCTTTGTGTATGAAACCCGTATAAATTTAATAAAAATGTAGTTTCTGTTTATTTCTTGGTCTTAAGTATTTTTTTATTTTTTGTTTCATTAATCTGGGGTTCCTTTAGTTAGGGTAAAATTAGGAATTTAGGACTCACTTAAACAAAATATTTGTTGCGCATATCTTTAAATTAAAAGGCGATTAAACTTCAACCTTCTTAAAAATGTGTGTCAACAAATTAACACGCCCAGTGGGACTATTTCCTCCCCTCATCTTTTGAAACAAAAAATATACGTAAGAAAATTTTAAGCTTTGCAATTTCCTATGACCTTAATAATAAATCTCTAGTTTGGTTTCAGGTTACAAAGTGCTAGGATGGGAGTTCCACCTATGCTAGTGCTCGGCCTCTGGAAGGAGAAGCTCTTGACACCCGCTACGCGAAAAGTGCAAAGCCCTTGCAGGCCATGTGTGACCAAGGGAACGACACCTGTTCAGATCCAAGTACCACCCCATAAGCTGGCTCGTGCACAGGGATTGGTCACTCAACAGATGAGGAGTTATTATGAATTCTCCCCGTACCGAGTGAGTTCTCCAGGTAGAAACGATGCCCTGCTTGGAAGGATTGAGGCTCTGATTGAAGAGGTTGGGAGCCCAAACAAGGTGCTCCAGACACTCCCAAACAAGGTGCTCGAGACACTCCTGAATTCAGGCATGTTCATATGGTTTTTTGCATGAATGACCCGAGGCGGCTCCGCGCCTCTAGTAGCAATGAGATGGGAAACCAAAATAAAGTTCGAAGACGCCTATAGTTTGGGGAGGAAGAACCTAAGTCTTATCCAAACTCCAAGACACAAAAAGTACTCTCGGAAGGTAGAGCCTCGAATGATAGAGGGTCGGAGCTTAATTACTCTTCATCTACCTCCCCGGTTAAAGTATCAAACCTAAATGACATCTCCAAGGTTTGTCCATGAAATGTCATAACCGTTGGTGTGTAATTTGTTGGAAGAACTGGTTGCATTGAAAGATATCCAGAAGACCACGATAAAACATTTTTGGATTTGTGGACCCGAGACGATGTGGTACAACTGTCCATTGCTCTAAGGGAAGGTTTCCCTGAGGTACCCCTCATTCCAAAAAGAAAACTGTATCCATATTGGGTGGATCAAGTCCCATTCACAGTTGCGTATGTGATACCCATTTTTCCGACCTACCGCAGAGTCAGATGCCGAAGCGTCTTCTAATCCGTTACCTCGCTGCATGTGGGAACACAATAAGCAACCAGGCTTTTCTCATGCGAAAATTTGTCCTCTCTTTGGGAGAACACACCGAATATTGGTAATTTAGTCTCCCGATAAATTCCATCCCGAACTGGGATACCATGGCAGATAAGTTCTATAAGAGGTTTTATGCCCCTGGTCGGCTGGATGATGCCCAATCTTCAAGTAGGTCCGTAAACATGGTGCAAATCAGTGAGGAAACCAAGGATGAGAAGAAAATTATTACTATGGTGTGCCCCACATTTCTCACATACAAGAGGCGTGTGCAAGCCGGTCCATACAGGGATACCCAAGAGCCAAAGATATGGGAAATTCAATATGAAGGGGAACAAGTGAAATACGATGTCCTATCACACCTCAAGACTTACATGGAACGGTCTCCGACAATCAAGAAAGGGTGACCGCGTGCATGTCCACTATTTCATTGGAGATAGGACACGTGTGCCGAAGTAAGGAGACACAATAGACCATTGTTGATTACTTGGCATGTATCCGGTTTCACCATCTCACAAGTCATGGTTGACGCAGGGTCCGCGGTTAATTTGTTACCAAAAAGAGCTCTGACTCTTATGGGCATTAAGGTCTTTCATCTCCAACCAAGCCACTTGATCATCCAAGGTTTCAATCAAAATGAGCAAAGGCCATTGGGGAAGATAAGGCTGGAGACGAGGTTCGGAGAGATAGAAGACAATACAGAATTCCTAGTGATAGATGTGGACACATCCTACAATGTGTTGTTTGGAAGTCATGTGCACGAAAATGGTGCAGTGCCCTCGACATGTCACCCGTGTATCAAGTTTTCCCTAACCCCACCAATGTACGAAGGGATTATTGTGGCGGATCGAGACCCTTTTGAAGGTGTGGGGGCGTATTATGCGGATGCACGTTATTACGAGATAGACCTCCCAAAACAAGAAACGAAGGAGGAGGTCGAAGTTATGGTGAAAAATCCATCTCCACGAAGGACCTTTCGGTATGTCCCTATGTCCGAAAGAAGACCAGGGAGAAGTGCTTTGACATCTATAAGCACGTCTATGTACTTAAAAAGTGAATATACTCTCCCATTAAGAAAAGCAGAGTGCACGGTGGTGGATAGTTACAACAGGTTTTTAGTGCCTGCAAGGGGTCAAGAGTTCAAACCAATCACATTCTAGGAATTGGGAGATATGGATAGAAAGATCCAAGATGATGCTAGCATCAGGACCCTGGGTGCTCAGCCCCTTAAGCCCAAGTTCAGCAACAAGACTACCCGAATGCTGATGAAAGTTGGTCTAAACCCCGAGAAGATAGATCAAATGACTTCTTTTGAAAGGATCCTTACACCATCTCAAAGGAAAGACCTAATGGAGGGAAGACCCATATAACCTACGAAAGACGGTCTTGGGTATGTTCATCCCACTCTAAAAGACAAGGCCACTGTAAACATGAAAGTAGCAGAAGATGAATTATTATTGAGGGAAGAAGAAGCGCACCCCCCACCTTCTTAATTCGAAGATGGTGGGCACGCCAAAACTAATGAGCTCCGAGAGGTAGACTTGGGAGAATGTGGAGACATACGACCAATATTCATAAGTGCTTCCTTAAAAAAGGAGGAGGCTCAAAAGTACATTTTTTTCTAAAGGAGTACCGTGTTGTCTTTTCCTGAAGCTACGACGAAATGCTCGGTTTGGACCCCGAAGTCGCACTCCACACAGTTGCTGGCTGCCCAGAAAAACAACCAGTCAAGCAAGCACAAAGGCAGACTCGGCCAAAGTTGACAGCTCAATTAGAAGCTGAAGTTGATAAACTTATCAAAGCTCGATTCATTATAAAATTCCAATATCCGACTTGGTTGGCGAACATTGTGCCAGTCAAGAAAAAAAATGGTCAAATCTGGGTATGCATAGATTTATGAGATCTCAATGAGGCATGCCCGAAGGATGATTCCCCTTACCAATGACGGATTTTCTAGTTGATGCGACTACCCAGTACGAGAGAATGTCCTTCATGGACAGTTATTCTGCCTATAATCAAATCCAAATGCCCCCCGAAGATGAAGAGCTCACTGCTTTCAGAACATCCAAGGGATTGTTTTGTTACAAAGTGATTCCTTTCGGATTAAAAAATGCCGGAGCCACTTCTCAAAGGGCTATGACCATAATATTTGGACATACTTCACGACATAGTGGAATGCTATGTAGACGATCTCGTGGTAAAATCTCGTAAAAGGAAAAACCATCTCAAAGATTTAAAAGAGGTCTTTGACAGTTTGAGACGTCATAACCTCAATATGAACCCTTTAAAATGTGCATTCGGGGTTTCGTCTGGGAAATTCCTAGGCTTTGTGGTGCGCAGCAGAGGAATTGAAGTGGACCCTTCAAAGACCAAGGCCATCATTGAGTTGCCTCCACCCAAGAACCTTACCAAGCTCAAGGGACTACAAGGGAGATTGGCTTACATTAGAAGATTTATTCCAAACCTCGCTGGAAGAGCCAATCTCTAGATTAATGAAGAAAGGGGTAGATTTCGAGTGGGATCTAATGTGCCAAAACACGTTTGTTGGGATTAAAAGATACTTGGTCAATCCTCCAGTTCTCATGGGCCCTGTAAAAGGAAAGCCCTTTCTCCTATATATCACAGCTCTCGATTATTCCTTGGGAGAATTGTTGGCTCAGCACAACGAACAAGGAAATGAAATTCCCTCTACTATCTAAGTCGAACTCTCGTAGGAGCAGAAGTTAACTATAGTCCCATTAAGAAAATTTGTTTGGCATAAGTGTTCGCACTCCAAAAGCTAAATTATTATGTGTCTGACCATGAAATCAAACTAATCTCAAAGGTCGACCCCTTGAGATATATATTTTCCCGACCAATTCTAAATGGGAGAATTGAAAATTGGGTCGTGCTTCTCCAACAGTTCGACCTGGAGTATGTCTCTAAGAAATCAGTAAAGGGTCAAGTCTTAGTAGACTGCCTAGCAGCTCATCCTATACCTGATGATTCACCTCTTGCCACAGACCTTCCTGATGAAGATGTGAGGGTGGTCGAAGTCCAGAGGGGGTGGGATATGTACTTTGATGGAGCTTCGAGGCCCGAATGGAAAGAGACAGGAAGACTCAAAAAACAACAAATTCGGTACTGGAATTGTTTTTGTCACTCCTAACAAGGCCATCATTCCACACTCTTTCGCTCTAACCAAAGGATGCTCCAACAACGAAGCTGAGTATGAAGCTATAATCGCTAGATTAGAGTTGGCTATCCAGATACCCATTGATGAGCTGACTATATATGGGGATTCGGAGTTGGTCATCAAGCAACTTCAAGGGGAGTATGTTGTGAGGAAAGCAAGCCTCACCCCATACTACAAAAGAGCAGATCATCTACTCTCACAATTTAGAAAGATCCACATGTTCCATGTGAAGCGAGGTATAAACTCACAAGCCGATGATTTGGCCCGTTTAGCTGCTTCACTAACACTCCCAGACAGTAAGACGATTACTGTTAAGGTTGGAGAGAGGAGAGTCTTAGAGCCACTCATGGAGAGCCCAAATATTGTTGAAGTGATGACGCTCTCTGCTAAGAATGATAAAGATGAGGAAAACTGGAGAGACGTGTTTATACACTATCATCGAGATGGAAGGCTTCGAAAAAACAAGGCAAAGAGAAATGAAGTGAGACGACGTGCATCAAAGTTCATCATGCTAAAAGATTTTCTATACAAACGATCGTTGGATGGGATGTATCGTCGATGTTTTGCTGGAAAGTCCATTCACGAATCGATGTCTGAAGTACACGCCGGATTTTGCGGTGCCCACCAAAGTGGACCAAAATTGCACCTAAAACTCAAGCGTTTTGGGTACTACTGGCCAAATATGATTGCAGATTGAATCAATTTTGCCAAAAGATGTCAAGTGTTCTAGTACGATGGACACTTCATTCACTAGCCTCCTGAGCCCCTGCACGTCACCATAACGTCATGGACATTTTCCGCTTGTGGTATGGACATAATTGGGCGATTTGTCCCTCCATCATGAAGGGGGTACAAATACATCTAGACTGCTACTGACCATTTCTCAAAATGGGCGGAAGCTATAGCCTTAAAATATTTCAAAAGTTTCAGTGTTTCCGAGTTCATAAGGACCCACATTATCTACCGATTTAGGGTACTGGATAGGATCATTGAAGACAACGGGCAACCGTTCAGAAGTGATGTTTTGTACAAATTGTACGCCAAATACAACATAAAGTCAAACCATTCCACGAGGTATCATGCACCCGCAAATGGTAACAATACTTTGAGTAAAATTCTCAAGAATGATAGATAAAAACAAGAGAACATGGCAAGAAAAGTTGCAGAAATCAGTGTGGGCTTACCGGACATCCCACAGAACCGCTACACAAGCAACCCCATATTCACTTGTTTTTGGGGGTGAGGCGGTTCTACCACTCGAATTTCAAATACCCTCACTACGAGTGTCGGTGCACGAGTCCCTTACCGAAGGAGAACATGCAGAAGTACGATTATCCGAAATGGAAATCTTAGATGAGAGAAGGCTACATGACCAACAAAACTTGGAAGCATATCAACAAAGGATTGCCAATGCTTTCAATAAAAGGGTGCGCGTACATTCTTTCAAAAAGCGCGACTTAGTCCTAATGGTCCGAACACCTATCATTGTGACTAGGAGGACAAAAGGGAAGTTGGAGCATAAGTTGGAAGGGCCATATGTGGTTGAAAAAGTCCACTCAAATGGAGCGTACCTACTCGTCACAGAAGATGGTGAAAGAATTTTACCACCAACAAATGCAATGTTCCTAAAAAGGTACTACCCCCGAAAGATGTCTTGAAGAGGGGGTGGGCGCCTTAATAGTTTACATGCAGAGTCCAGTGGGCTGAAAACCCGAAAGGGCGGTCCAGTCCAAATTACGGACAAGCGAATGACCTGCAAGGTTGAAAACCTGTGAGGGCGGCCGTGCACAAATTAAGGTCTTAAAAAAAAAACTTTTGAACTACGTTCGACTTGATCTCGAAAGGGTACGTAGGAAGCTTGATCTCATCTCAAGTTCAGTCCACCAAACAAAAAAATTACCCGAATGAACTATGTTTGACTTGATCCCGAAAGGGTACGTAGGCAACTCGAATTCAAATATCTGGTGCAGTCAACCCGACACCAAAATCTCATATTCCCCTGCGAGAAACTGGGAAATTCCATGTGTTCTTTGTATATTTAGCAGAAAATAATAATAATAAAAATATTACGCAAGGAAGACAAGGCATATGGAAAGGAAATAATGTTAACATGTGGCAAAGCAAAGCACCACTAAGAAAGTTTTGCAAGCAATCAAAGCAGAGGAACAAAATAATTCCACACAAAACAGTCCAAAGTACTAAATGAAATACAGGGAGTTCTCTAGTTATCAAGAGCTAACGCCTCAGCAGCCTTGTAAAAGGCCCCCTGTTGAACGGTGGGATCTGGAGTCATTCCATCCTTCGGGACGATCTCCTTCTCCAGCTGAGCAACTTTTTTCGAAATCATGTCGACATGGGCGGCCATGTCAGATTCCTCTTCCTTCTTCTTGGACATCTTGGCTATGAAACGCTGAAGTGACTTCTCACAATCAGCATTCTTTGCTTTCGCTTGATGAAGAACTTTAGAATTGGACTCTAGCTCTGCTTTGGTTTTCTCCAGAAGTTGGGTATTTTTCCAAAATATCAGACAAAGGTGCTCCGCTTGATAACGCGACATGGAGATTCGGATGAAATTTTTGACTTTGAGAAAAAGGGGTGCTAAGTCCACACGCATTTGTGCCAAATGAGTAAAGGCTTTTTTTGCTTCTCCAATCATCTTCAGGAAGTTGTTGGAAATTGCGCACTATTTCAGCTCCCTGGTAAGACTCTTCCATAGGGTCTTCGAGACCCAATCCTCTGTAACACGCTTCAAGGGAAAATTGTCAGCAATAGGTGCGGGCTCCTTTAGGTTGGATAATAAAGTAACCATGTCATTCCCAAGAGATATGAAATAAGAATTATTCCCTGCACGACATTCTATTGTGTTAAAAAACAATTTTTGAGAAGGAGTACGTAAAAGCATTAGAAAGTATAAAGCTAAGTTTACATTGTGAGGGGGCGGGAATGGAGACTACCAAAGAGGTGTCACGTGTACCGCCAACGTCAACAAAAGCCTTGAATGGAAAAAAGAAAATTCATGGAAGATATGTGAAGAAGTAATGCATGAGCACACAAAACGACGCTCACCTGGTGAAGGAGTAGGAGTAGGAAGGTATGATGAGTTAAAGTCCACACGAACTCTCACTTTGTTCCCCCTAAAATTCTCAGAAAGACCTAGAAAAAAAGGGCAATGTGTTAAAAGGAGATGAGCAATGATAAATGCATGAAAAAGTATTGAGTGTACCTGTGTCACGCGTCGGACTACTTGACTGCACCTCCATGTCTGGAGAATCATCTGATAGTGGATTGTAGTCATCGTACATATCACCATCATCATCATCATCATCATCATCATCATCATCATCTCCATCACTTAACACATGAGTCTTCTCAGAATCAAGTGACTAAGTGGGGCATTACTACTCACGATCCTCACAAGACCAAGCACACTAAGGCTATGCCCCTTACCACAAAATAATCCCATGACCTCGTCAATATTTTTATCACTAAATAATTCCAATAAATAATATGAGAACTTGGTTTCAGAAGGAGTGAGGGTAAATGAAGGAGCCGATGGGGTACCCACACATCTCATCCTCACAAGCGAGGCCGTGAACTCAGCATTTATGCTGCTGGGTCCACGCCGGGAATCACTTGCTCAAAAGTGATTGATCTCTCGTAAAAAATGCAGGCATACGTTGTGAAAAAGTTGCAATAGTTTTCGTGAAAGAGTAAGGCTGTTACCCGAGTATGGGGAGAAAATTTGTGCATGGTATGCGCCATTTTCATTACCAAACTTGGATGAAGAGCTATAAGACTTTGGGGTTCCAGCTGGACCATTGATGGGATCGCTCATAGCCAAGTCAGAATCAACCTCGTTAGACACAAGAAATCCATTCTCTCGATCTTTTCCTTTTGCCTTGGGCTTAGAGACATGCTGATGCTTTGGGCAAGATCTCGATTTACTTATTTGAGGTCTTTTATGAGTATTAGGTTTATTTGGCCCATGTCTATCAGAACGAGGAAAACTATATAGCGTAGCGGTTCGAGGCGTAAGGCTCAGTGATTAAAGTCGAGCCACTCCTACATGTCAACACACCAGGATGCAAACAAATCATGTAACTGCGCTGATTAGTTGAAAGCTTAGGGGTGCTAGAAAAAGCAGCAGGGAAATTAGGTCGTGGGATGGCCGCAAATAGTATCTCATTCAAGTATTCAAACAAGGAATGTGATTTATAGCGCCCATTGTCAAACTTGTAACCTGCTTGACCTCTGATGGTTCACAAAAGGGGTATGAAGTCATCCCGTGGCATCATAGGAGGCGTCTCGAGTTTTTCATGAGAATAAGTCCGGGGAAAGTACATGGAGACGCACCCCAAGAAGTAATGGAGAGGGCCATGGATAGTCTTCTTGCCCGGAAGAAGAGTTTCTGAAATCACTTTGAAAGAGAGGTACAAGTGGGCCAATGACACGATTTCTTACGTGTATACGCAAGTGCACGGTCGAAGTAATAAAGATAGAGTATTTAAACTCAGGTTGTCGAACCCACAGGGACAGTCTTGAGATTATTTAGCTAGATGATTAATTTAAAGTTGAAGTAACCGGAGGAAAAAGTTGTGATTTAAGAGTTCGTCACCCTCAAACAAGTGACTGAAATTAAATAAACGAACTAAACTAATACTTTTGTAATTTTCTGATTAATACGAATATGGAGAACACTAGATAGTATTAGGGTCCCTAGGGCATTTAGACGTTTCCGGACTATGATTTGAAACACTCTACCTACGTCCAGTTATACCGGGTCACAATCATTACGATCTTCTGTCGATCTCACGTAAATCTACGTTACGTTCTACTTCGGGTCCTGTCGGTCCACCTCTGTCTACCGTTACGTTCTAGTCAGCTAGCCAGGTTCGCTCACCGGGTTCTGTCGGTCCACCGATTACGCTAATCCTAACTAAGTCTAACCGAAACAACCCACACACGGTCATTCAAGTCTCTATCTCCTATCGGTCTCAAGAAACAACGAGAATGTCAACAACGTTCTTCACGAATCCAGGTTATGTTCACTGTCGTGCAACAAACCTAGATAACTAGCATGTATTGGGTGATCAAACCAAGCAAACTAACAATTAAGAACAAGAACTTGTTGAATAACTAGAACAATACGTAGAATTGAGTTCAAGACATGAATCAAATACACAAATCTGGAAACTCTAAACAAACCCTAGTTCTCCATAAACTATCTAGCTATGAGAGATTTAGCTAGACATAGAATAGGAAAAGAATACAAGTTCTTCCATAAACATGATAGAAAGAGAGGAGAAAAAGAACAAACAGGAATCCGAAGCTATGCCTCTGTCTTCTTCGTACTTCGTCTCCGTTCCTCCCTTTGTTTCTTCGTTGTCTAGTCTCACGTTCTGTTGTACTCTGCGTTCTTCCCCTTTTACAAATTGATCTCCTCCCTTATTTCTCAGCCCCGTTCCTTTTCTAAGTAGGAATTAGTTTATTTTAACTTTTGCCCCTCCAATAAAGTTGGAGTCTTTCCCAAACCCTAGGAGATAAAAACAAACCACGCACGCTCCTTTCTTCATCAACTCTTCTAAATTTCACTCTTCCCCAGCCACAAATAAGCCCCCTGGAGAACCTCTGTTCGTACAAATCAGCAGAGGGTTTTTGCGAACACTTTCGGAGATTGGCCAAGTACTTCTGTTCGCACGAACGAGCGGATGTTCGTACGAACACCCCTGTTCTTCTTCTTCTTCTTTGATGCTCTGGTTCTTGATCAGAATTGACGGCTCTGGTTTTTGAAGCGGTGAAGCTCTGATTGGGTTTCTTTCTCTTCTTTGATTCGCTGGGTATCTCTGTTCATCCTTCCCGCTGCTGGGTCTGTTCGGAATTGATGGCTGCTTCAGTCGGGTTTAGGTGGGTTTTTCAGGTGCTGTTGATTAGATTTGCAGCAGCTTGTTGTTAATAGTAGTAGGACTAATTTGTAATTAGTTTAGGACCAATTTGTAATTAGTGTTGTAAATTACATATTTAAAGGTCACAAATTAATAAAGAAGGCACGGGAGATTTCTTCACCTTTCATGGTATCAGAGCACTAGCCCTAGGCCTCTGTTATCATCTTTCCGTCACCGGCCTCACGCCACCACAGGCCGCCGTTGTCATCCATCTCGGACGACCGCCGCCACCAGCTTCCGCTCACTCCTCTGTCGGTGATCGCTGTCGAACATCAGAGCACAGCTCGATCCTCTCGCCGTCGATCCTCCACAGGTCGCCATCGTTCTCCTCCGTTCACAGGTCGCCACCGTTATCTCCTACGATCCTCACTACCACTGACGACTTCGTCGTGGTTCCCTGGGACTCTCTGCAACAACATCACTGTCGGTCGGTCGATATTTCCTCAAGGGCTGAAAGTTGTGTTTGTCGAAAGTGAGCTTCTTTCTCCGATTGGAGTTGAATCTCTGCAAAAATCGGATAACCCTAGAGAGAAAGAGAGAAGAGGAATTCGATTATCAGAGAGAGACGGTGATTCCAAGTGGGTTCTGATTTCTAATCCGCCCTCTCTGCCTTCTAAAGGTTTCTTTGGCTCGGCACCAAAGGTTGCGGCTCGGCTCGGCTCAGCTCTGTTTCGGCTCGGCTCGGCTCAGCAGTCCCCTCAGCTCGGCTCCGTGTGTCCTTCAGCTCAGCTCGGCTCGACTTAGGCAGCAGCCTCCTTCTCTGTTAGTTTCCCCTCTTTAGCTTCGACAGCTTCTTCACGCCATGTCTTCCACCACCGACACAGCCTCTTCCGGCAACACCAAGGAGCCCCTCCACCCCGTGTTCCTTGTCAACAACATTGAGAAGCGTGTTCGTTTCACCCTGGACAATGATAAAGTCCAATATGATCACTGGGCTACGTTTTTTCGTATCCAAACGCACTCCTTTGGCGTTTCGGATCATCTCGACAAAGACCCGCCACCTGCTGACAGCGATCCCCTCTGGAGCTCTATTGATTCGGTAATCCTGTCTTGGATTTACCAAACGATTAGTGATGACTAGGAACTCGCTATTCTTACTCGGGGCCAGACTCCTAGACAAGCGTGGTTGAAGTTGGAGAACCTCTTTCACGACAATCAGGGCTCTCGGCTAGCAGAACTGGAATTGGAATTTGTCAATCTGCGCATGGACCACTGCTCGTCTCTCGACGACTACTGCACCCGACTGAAGAACTTGGCGGATCGTATTGGGAATGTCGGCACTTCGGTTTCGAACCAGCGGTTGGTTATACAGCTCACCAATGGTCTCTCTCTTGCATATACCGGGGTTGCCATGATCATCCAGCAGACTCGTCCCACTCCGGAGTATCTCTCAGCAGTTTCCATGATCCGGCTACACGAGCGTCTTCTTGCTCGCCAGGAGCCGGTCCATCCTAGCCCGCATCAGGTGTTTGTTTCGACTCCTTCGAACCGACAGCCGCATGCCACTTCTCCTCAGCCCGGCGGCCACTCCTGTGGCGGGAACGGGAACCATGGCGGCGGACAGCGACGCAATGGGAATGGCAGGAACGGACATCGCAGATCTGGGACAGGAGGTGGTCAACCTGCTGCTCCGAAACCCCCTGCTACACCCTCGGGCTCTCAAGGCTCCTGGGTTTGGTGCCCCTGCCCCACAGGACCCGTGCCTCCCTGCCCTTATCCGACTACGGGCTGGAGTACTCCACGGCCTAGTCACGCTGGCCTTCTCGGTCCACCACCGGCTGCACGTCATCAGGCCCTCACTGCTCCTTCTGGCCATCCGACTGCTACGGATTTGGGTACTCAGCTTTCTGGCATGACACTCAGTGTCCCGGATCAGACTTGGTATATGGATTCCGGCGCATCAGCTCACCTCACTCCGCAGTCAGGTATCCTCTCTTTTCTCTCATCATCTTGTCAATTTCCTAACATTCTTGTGGGAAACGGCTCTAGCATTTCAGTGAAAGGATCTGGCAATCACACCCTTACCACCAACACCCGTTCCCTTCACCTTAGAAATGTCTTACTCACGCCCAATGTTATCAAAAACCTAGTATCTGTTCGTCAATTTACCACTGACAATCAGGTTTCTATTGAGTTTGACCCTTTTGGTTTTTCTGTGAAGGACCTACGTTCAGGAGCTCTTTTGCAGAGGAGCAACAGTTCAGGTGATCTCTATCCCTTCCAGCCTGGCCCACCACACTCGTCCGGTGTCTCGTTAGCTGCTCTTCCTGCTTCAGTTTGGCACAACCGCCTCGGTCATCCCGGGCTTCCAGTCTTAGATTTGCTTCGTAGTAGTCAGTTCATAGCTTGTAGTAGGAATAAATCAGACACTATTTGTCATGCTGTCAGATTAGTAAACTTGTGCGTTTGCCTTTCTTAGCTTCTACGTCTTCCACTGTTAGTCCGTTTGACATTGTTCACAGTGATTTATGGACATCTCCGGTTTTAAGCAAATCACACTATAAATACTACCTGCTACTCTTAGATGATTACACACATTTTCTCTGGGTTTTCCCACTAAAATAGAAAAGCGAAGCAATATTGAAATTCAAACAATTCACTACCTTTGTCCAAACCCAGTTTCAGCGACCCATCAAGAGCTTCCAATGTGACCTTGGTGGAGAATTTGATAATGGCACCTTTCACTCCAACGCCATTGATCATGGACTAGTCTTTCGGTTTGCGTGTCCTCAGACGTCATCTCAAAATGGCAAAGCTGAACGCATGATTCGTAGAGTCAATGACATTATGCGTGCTCTCCTCGCTCAGGCCTCTCTACCAGCCTCTTTCTGGGTTGAGTCTCTTCTCACTGCTGTCTATCTCCATAATATTCTTCCCACCAAAGTCCTTGGCAACGTTATCCCTACTGTTGCCCTCTATCATCGCGCACCCTCCTATGAGCATCTTCGCACGTTCGACTGCTTGTGTTACCCGAACCTGTCTCCTAGCTCTCTGGAGAGTTTGCTATGACTGATTTGGGCCATCTGCATCATTTTTTGGGCATCGCTGTCACTCGTGATTCGTATGGCCTGTTCCTGTCTCAGCATCAGT
Organism: Linanthus parryae; assembly: GCA_023055425.1. Lineage (NCBI taxonomy): Eukaryota > Viridiplantae > Streptophyta > Magnoliopsida > Ericales > Polemoniaceae > Linanthus > Linanthus parryae. Next base: position 3,307,438 of record JALGPY010000029.1, read on the forward strand.
ATGCGACCGACATTCTTCGTCGTGCCTCCATGTCGACCTGTAAGCCTACTGCCACCCCTGTTGAGGTAGGGAGTAAACTTACAGCCACATCTGGCCCACCGGTTGCTGATCCTACCCTATACCGCAGCCTTGCTGGGGCCTTACAGTACCTCACGTTTACTCGACCCGACTTCCAGTTTGCTGTTCAGCAGATTTGTCTCTTCATGCATGACCCCCGTGAGCCGCACTTTCATGCACTGAAGCGCATCTTGCGCTACATCAGTGGGACACTTGAGTATGGTCTTCGGCTATCTGCCTCTGCCGCTGATTCCCTCACCGCCTACACTGACGCCGATTGGGCTGGTTGTCCGGACACGCGCCGCTCCACTTCTGGTTACTGTGTCTTCTATGGAGACAATCTTCTGAGTTGGTCGTCCAAGCGACAGGCCACGGTCTCTCGTTCTAGTGCTGAGGCTGGGTACCGCGGTGTTGCTAACGCCGTCTCCGAACTCTGCTGGGTCCGGAATTTACTTCTTCAGCTTCGTGTCACCCCGCCTCGAGCTACAGTCGTGTATTGCGACAATGTGAGTGCTGTCTATCTCTCTGGTAATCCTGTTCAGCATCAGCGCACTAAGCATGTTGAGATTGATCTACACTTCGTTCGTGATAAGGTTCGTTTGGGTCAGCTTCGCGTGTTGCACATTCCATCCGATTACCAGTACGCCGACATCTTCACCAAGGGTCTTCCGCGGCCCTTGTTCCTGCGTTTCCGTTCCAGTCTCAGTGTTGGCACGCCTACAGTTTCGACTGGGGGGGCGTAATAGTAGTAGGACTAATTTGTAATTAGTTTAGGACCAATTTGTAATTAGTGTTGTAAATTACATATTTAAAGGTCACAAATTAATAAAGAAGGCACGGGAGATTTCTTCACCTTTCAGTTGTGGCTGCAATGGTGGAGGTGAAGGCTGTAAATTGTTATGGTGAAGTAGTTTGGGAGTTGTGGTGAAGGATTGGGTCGTGGTTTCGGGTGAGTTTATGACCGGAATCAATGGAGTTTCAGGTCGTTTTATTGGCGGAGAAAGGCCAGGTCTGGGTTCGATATTCATGGAGAAGATTGGGTATGAACGGTGGAGGCTTGGGTGGTGAATTTGGTAGGTTTTGGTCAGGTGAATTGGAGCAGAGGTGGGTTTAGTTTAACTGGTGGGTTTGTGAAGTTTTCATGGTGAAAAGGTTGAGCTTGTTAATGTGAGGTTAAGGATGGAGGCAATGGTGTATGGACATGGTGAATTGATGAATTGAAGGTTGTATTTGCTCAGTCATGGCAGGTGATGTGGTGGTTGTTTAGGTAGTTTATGTGCATTTAGGTAGGCTGGTGGTGGTTTGTTTGGTGTGAATTGGTAGTTAGCTAGTTACATGGTATTTATTTGCAGGTGGTTGTGATGGATTAGGTGAATTGCAGATCAGAATTGGTTAATTGATGAAGGCCGGTGGTTATGGTGGTTAATTATTTTGTAGGAGGTAATGTAATGGTGTTGATTAGGAGGTTCAGGTTGTATTGAATTGGAGAAATCAGATAGAATGGTGATTGGGGATTTCATGGAGGGAAGGTTATTAACAGGTGGTAGGTTGTTGGTTTTTAAGGATTAGTGGTGTAATGGATTGTTTAGGTTAAAGGCAGTTTGTAAAACTGGTGGTGATGTAGGTTGTTTGTTCGGGTTTTAGCAGGGAGCTTGTGCTTGCAAATGTGTTGGTGTAATGGATTGAAGTTAGGGGTATTTTAGTTGGTTTAGGTACTGGTGAAGGGATTGGTAGTTGGTGATTACTGGGGGTTGAAGGTGGATTGGCGATGGTAGTTAAATTAGTTGATGTTTGTAGATTTTGTGGGAGTTGTGTGGTCTGATAGTGAATTGGCAGTGATGTAGGAGGTTGTGATGTCGGTTAATGGTTGATAGGCAGAGTGTTATAGGTCAGGTTGGATGGTTGTTTGTTTGGTCATGGCTTTGGGTAATCTGCAGCAGCAACAGCAACAGTTTGTTGCTTTCATCTTTTCCCTTCTCAAATCTCGGCAATGTTCTTGAACTTCCAACTCAATTCCGAAGTTCGTTTTCGTTCCCGTTTCAATTAATCCCCGAGCTCTGTCTCCTGTCAAATATAACACGAAAAAGACCCGTGCGATCAAATGTGACAAAATAAGCTCAAATTAATGCTAAAAACGCCCGGATTATCATTAAAGCACAAAAAAGCTCTAACTCGCAAATATCTCAATTTCATAGCGTATTTCTCATGTATTCTACCCGGAATCTCGCAAAATGATAAGATTTGAAGTGTAAATATAACACCGTAAACGGGGTTATCAAATACCCCCACACTACCTTTTTGCACGTCCCGAGAAAAGTCTCGATTAATCTCCCACACTATGATTTTCAATCCACCGAATTGCATACAATTTACTAGCCTTGTGACACAAACGACACACACACGACTATGCAATCTACATGCTCTATACAATGCAACTCGATTATTAAACAATGCAAAAATCAAACACAACTTCTTTTTCTTTTCTTTTCTTAGAGATTGGGCAATCTCGCTATCACTAACCAAAATTATCAAGCTCTCACAAGTCTCTTTTGAAATTTCACAACCAACAGCAAGAAATTTAGATAGAATGATCCTACGCACAAGTTCACTTAGGGGTCCCCAAACATCCACCATAAACAATCCAAGACTCGGGCACGTCCTTTAGCTCAAAGGGTCTAGGCATCCTTAGTCCTATTGTAGTCTTTCGTCGCCAAGTCATTTGAGGTTTTCAGACCCTCTTAGCCGTTATTGCATTTGAATGCAAATTGTCCCTGTGATGGGAGACACAACTCCGTGTAATACGGCTTGAATTTAATTTTCCTTAATCGCTCTAATTGGATTGAATCCAAATTCCTCGCGTTAACGGAGGCACATAAGGTTGTTCACCGTATCTAATCCGAGAGAAGATTTTGATTCTTTTGTTTTTTTTTCATTCTCTTCTATTTTTTTTCAACCGTGCATTTAAAGCTACTAAGTGTGGGCTTTTTCGGTTAGCTCTTGAAACCGCCTTAAGGGATGGTGGTGTACACTCTCTAACTTCACTTAGGTTAGAGCAATGTACCACATAGAACCAACTCTACACGAAGGTCCACCCCAGATTTACAAGAGGCCACAAGTTTCCACTCGAAAACAGACTATTCAACTCCTTAGGACTAAATCCTCCTAGCACAATAAAGGAACTAAAGGTATGCCCTCGTCTTCTTTCCACTTTTCCCTGAATACCCGGGACATCCTTTCGTGAAACAGGTGCGCAAAATGCTAAAAATTAAAGTTTTACCTACTATGGCGCTTCCTATTCTGAGAGACTCTTTCACTGAACTCTCTTCGGTTTCAAGCTTCATCAATTGCCCTTAACTCAAAATTTAATTTTTTCTGATTTTTCTGTTTTTCTTATATTTTTCTTTCAAATTTTTCAATTTTTTCATATTTTCCTAACTCTATATGCTAGGCCAACTCGACTATCCACAAAAATTGGGTAGGGGGACTCAATAAGATAAAAGTGCAAAGAAATGCATACTAACAATTCTACACAATACGATACTATATCAAACACTCTACACTAACCACAAGACTTACAGTGCTACACAATCTATATGAAACAGTCTACGCAAACAGACATGGCTAGCAAAATATACACAAACCCCCCACACTTAAGCGTTTCGTTGTCCTCAACGAATTTATATATATAATAAGAGGACTCATCGCTTAAATGTGTAGGAGGTGGATCTCCACAATTACCGCTCAAAAACTACATAAACAGAGTGACATTGAGAAATACCTGTGGTGCCCGGACATACATGGGCACCGTGTCCGTGAAACTGCAACAAGAAGGGGTCCATAGGACCGTTGCCAGTTTCCCGCTGATGAAGATGACCTGAGCAATCCCCAAGCTACACCATGCTACAATGTAACTCCCCTAAGGTCGTGTGTGCCTCGCACACCGGGGTAGACTGCTCCATCCTGCAAAAATGCACGAAAAATCCCCAACTCCCTCAAGAGTCCCCATGTGGGTCAAATGTGCCATGGCACACTAGGGTAGATTCTTCACCAACATTACCTGCAAAACTAGACATCTCATCAGTCCCTCTCTCTCACCTCTCAAAATCAGGTATGGAGAACTAAAATAAAAAGAAAACAGATAATATCCTACTCCACATTGGGTTGCCTCCCTAAAAGCGCTTGTGATTTAAGGTCGACAGCCCGACCCAGTTACCTCAACCGTCTAGGATAGTGGAGGATGCTTTATCCCTCCACTTCTTCTTCTTCCACCATCTCTTTTCCAGAACTTCAAGTGCACCCTTGTGCTGTGTGGATGGTGGCGATTTATGGAAGCTAACCCCTTTCATCTTGAAATTTTTCTTCTTAATCAACCTCCATGAAGTACTAATGGGCTCAAATGCATCTTGCTCAATAAAGTCATCCCAGTAGTACCTCTCTGGTGCCATATGCTCTTCTAGAGACCCATGCAATTCACCCCCACACTTGTTGGTTTTAAACTCCTTGACTATGACATGTATATCATCATCAAAATGGCCCATAGAACAAGAATTTGAAAACTCAATAGCACCGAGCACAAGTGTTTCATCAGCTTCATCATCATCAACACACCATAGGCTTCCAATATCGGTGTCTTCCCATTCATGCCAAGGATGTGCGGGCGCCTGCGGTTTTGGCTCACAGTACGACAGGTCCTCCCATCTTGGGCACACAGGTCCACCCTGGTCGAAAACAGAGTCATCCTCATAAATGGCAGAGTCCACCAATGGTTCCTGGATACTGCAGCCTTCGCTCGGCTCAGGTATCTCTTCTTCCACTTGTGGCGGTGATGATGAAGGTTCAGTTTTAGGCTCACTGTCATGTGGCAAGGGCTCCTCTTGTGGCACTAGAATACTTGATTCCTCTGTCACTGACAGTTTCTCTACTCGTTCCTTTATCCTCTTCATCATCTCCCTCACGTATTCCATACCTATGGATGAATCGTCTTGTGGAAATTGTTTAGCCACAGATAAAAATTTGGAGCACACCTGGATGTCCTCCATAATACTGCGCCGTTCTACCATATCCGCTGACGAGTCTTCCCGATGCTGACGAAGCTGTGGTGGATCGAATATGCATGCATCTTCATACTTGTGATCCTTCTTGCATTTATAGCACAAAATCACTGAGCAGTCATATGTGTGCCAAACTCTGCATCTAGCACAATAGTAAGGGTAATACGAGATCCCCTCATAATCATCCTCGCTCGACATGCTCATTAGGTCTCTTGCCTCCTGTGTCCCTGCGAAAACAAACTCACACGATACCCGTGAAGCACAGAGATAGAAAAAAAAAAACTTAAAGAAATACTCTAAACTAACTCCTAACTAAATAATCTACCGTTGTCCCCGGCAACGGCGCCAAAAACTTGACACGATTTCTTACGTGTATACGCAAGTGCACGGTCGAAGTAATAAAGATAGAGTATTTAAACTCAGGTTGTCGAACCCACAGGTACAGTCTTGAGATTATTTAGCTAGATGATTAATTTAAAGTTGAAGTAACCGGAGGAAAAAGTTGTGATTTAAGAGTTCGTCACCCTCAAACAAGTGACTGAAATTAAATAAACGAACTAAACTAATATTTTTGTAATTTTGTGATTAATACGAATATGGAGAACACTAGATAGTATTAGGGTCCCTAGGGCATTTAGACGTTTCCGGACTATGATTTGAAATACTCTACCTACGTCCAGTTATACCGGGTCACACTCATTACGATCTTCTGTCGATCTCACGTAAATCTACGTTACGTTCTACTTCGGGTCCTGTCGGTCCACCTCTGTCTACCGTTACGTTCTAGTCAGCTAGCCAGGTTCGCTCACCGGGTCCTGTCGGTCCACCGATTACGCTAATCCTAACTAAGTCTAACCGAAACAACCCACACACGGTCATTCAAGTCTCTATCTCCTATCGGTCTCAAGAAACAACGAGAATGTCAACAACGTTCTTCACGAATCCAGGTTATGTTCACTGTCGTGCAACAAACCTAGATAACTAGCATGTATTGGGTGATCAAACCAAGCAAACTAACAATTAAGAACAAGAACTTGTTGAATAACTAGAACAATACGTAGAATTGAGTTCAAGACATGAATCAAATACACAAATCTGGAAAATCTAAACAAACCCTAGTTCTCCATAAACTATCTAGCTATGAGAGATTTAGCTAGACATAGAATAGGAAAAGAATACAAGTTCTTCCATAAACATGATAGAAAGAGAGGAGAAAAATAACAAACTAGGAATCCGAAGCTATGCCTCTGTCTTCTTCGTACTTCGTCTCCGTTCCTCCCTTTGTTTCTTCGTTGTCTAGTCTCACGTTCTGTTGTACTTTGCGTTCTTCCCCTTTTACAAATTGATCTCCTCCCTTATTTCTCAGCCCCGTTCCTTTTCTAAGTAGGAATTAGTTTATTTTAACTTTTGCCCCTCCAATAAAGTTGGAGTCTTTCCCAAACCTAGGAGATAAAAACAAACCACACAGGCTCCTTTCTTCATCAACTCTTCTAAATTTCACTCTTCCCCAGCCACAAATAAGCCCCCTGGAGAACCTCTGTTCGTACAAATCAGCAGAGGGTTTTTGCGAACACTTTCGGAGATTGGCCAAGTACTTCTGTTCGCACGAACGAGCGGATGTTCGTACGAACACCCCTGTTCTTCTTCTTCTTCTTTGATGCTCTGGTTCTTGATCAGAATTGACGGCTCTGGTTTTTGAAGCGGTGAAGCTCTGATTGGGTTTCTTTCTCTTCTTTGATTCGCTGGGTATCTCTGTTCATCCTTCCCGCTGCTGGGTCTGTTCGGAATTGATGGCTGCTTCAGTCGGGTTTAGGTGGGTTTTTCAGGTGCTGTTGATTGGATTTGCAGCAGCTTGTTGTGGCTGCAATGATGGAGGTGAAGGCTGTAAATTGTTATGGTGAAGTAGTTTGGGAGTTGTGGTGAAGGATTGGGTCGTGTTTTGGGGTGAGTTTATGACCGGAATCAATGGAGTTTCAGGTCGGTTTATTGGCGGAGAAAGGCCAGGTCTGGGTTCGATATTCATGGAGAAGATTGGGTATGAACGGTGGAGGCTTGGGTGGTGAATTTGGTAGGTTTTGGTCTGGTGAATTGGAGCAGAGGTGGGTTTAGTTTAACTGGTGGGTTTGTGAAGTTTTCATGGTGAAAAGGTTGAGCTTGTTAATGTGAGGTGAAGGATGGAGGCAATGGTGTATGGACATGGTGAATTGATGAATTGAAGTTTGTATTTGCTCAGTCATGGCAGGTGATGTGGTGGTTGTTTAGGTAGTTTATGTGTATTTAGGTAGGCTGCTGGTGGTTTGTTTGGTGTGAATTGGTAGTTAGCTAGTTACATGGTATTTATTTGCAGGTGGTTGTGATGGATTAGGTGAATTACAGATCAGAATTGGTTAATTGATGAAGGCCGGTGGTTATGGTGGTTAATTAGGTGGGTTTGTAGGAGGTAATGTAATGGTGTTGATTAGGAGGTTCAGGTTGTATTGAATTGGAGAAATCAGATAGGATGGTGATTGGGGATTTCATGGAGGGAAGGTTATTAACAGGTGGTAGGTTGTTGGTTTTTAAGGTTTAGTGGTGTAATGGATTGTTTAGGTTAAAGGCAGTTTGTAAAACTGGTGGTGATGTAGGTTGTTTGTTCGGGTTTTAGCAGGGAGCTTGTGCTGGCAAATGTGTTGGTGTAATGGATTGAAGTTAGGGGTATTTTAGTTGGTTTAGGTACTGGTGAAGGGATTGGTAGTTGGTGATTACTGGGGGTTGAAGGTGGATTGGAGATGGTAGTTAAATTAGTTGATGTTTGTAGATTTTGTGGGAGTTGTGTGGTCTGATAGTGAATTGGCAGTGATGTAGGAGGTTGTGATGTGGGTTAATGGTTGATAGGCAGAGTGTTATAGGTCAGGTTGGATGGTTGTTTGTTTGGTCATGGCTTTGGGTAATCTGCAGCAGCAACAGCAACAGTTTGTTGCTTTCATCTTTTCCCTTCTCAAATCTCGGCAATGTTCTTGAACTTCCAACTCAATTCCGAAGTTCGTTTTCGTTCCCGTTTCAATTAATCCCCGAGCTCTGTCTCCTGTCAAATATAACACGAAAAAGACCCGTGCGATCAAATGTGACAAAATAAGCTCAAATTAATGCTAAAAACGCCCAGATTATCATTAAAGCACAAAAAAGCTCTAACTCGCAAATATCTCAATTTCATAGCATATTTCTCATGTATTCTACCCGGAATCTCGCAAAATGATAAGATTTGAAGTGTAAATATAACACCGTAAACGGGGTTATCAGCCAAAACAGGGACAGCTAAGCTGTACTTAGTCCCCTTAGTTGCAATCATAGATGCCTGATAAAAAGTTGATGACCGTACCTAGTTTTTATTGGTAGGAAGTACAAAACCGCTAAGAAACATGCGAGGCAACCAGCAAGAATGATGTCAGGAGTGATGCTGTCTCTACGACGATATTTTCCCCCATCACTTTCAACAAAATAGTCGAACCAGTTCATAAACTTCTTCGATGAACTATCGTGGGCATAAATACGGAAAAAATCCCAACAAACCGATTACGTATCCATGTACACTGAATTGTTGTCTGTACTGAACTTATCATAAAAAAATCCCATGATCGGTAAGCCACTAACTCAGTGAAGGTCCCAGAGCGAAATCCCTACATCCCCGTATGCGGCATGAAACGAGTTAGTTTCCGGACACCATAGCTCCAAGAAGGCTTTAAGAAGATGAGTACAGCGCTGATAGGAATACATTGAGATATAATGAGGCATGAAAATATCAACTTTCCCTAGAAAAAGCGAATTGTCGAAGCACACCTCCTTAACCCAAAACTGCCATTCCGAGGATCAAAAGAATACGCTGGTTCATTGAACACCAAAGGTCGGATCCCAATTCAATTCTTCTTTATTCATTGTTTTGTTGAAGCGTATCGAAGATGCTAGGTGCTCCTGTAGGATTGGTTTACTCTTTGGGAAATGGGCAAAGAAGCGCAAGCCGCTGGGATCCGCTCTGCGTAAAAAGCTCAGACCTAGCATAGGAAGAGCACGATCGATCAAACCAGTGGATTAAGTTATAATTTTCCTGAAAAGGACCTCAGTTGATCGGAAGGGTCAACAGACGGACCAAAGCGGGACTTCTGTTCAGAGTGGAGAAAAAGAGAGAAACACAGAGAGATAGAGAGAGAAGAAAGTTACTACGATAGACAGAACACCAACCCCAAGTGCCAGAAGCTTCGAATCCTACGTCGGAGTTAGCTGAAGCCGGAGTCCCATGAGGCGACGCCCCAAACACCGGAGCCAAGTCCACCAAAATAGACTAATGGCGTCAAACTGGTAAAGGGTTCCAAACCCCCTAAACATCTCTCTCTCCATATGCTCTGTAAATCAAATCATTCAAAGAAAGATCCACATATATTTTCTTTGATTCATATAAGTTGTACTTCTTTGGGTATAATACGCGTATAAATTTATTAAAGAGGCCTTTTCTATTTATTTATTTTTCTTGCGTATTTGTTTATTTTTTGTTCATTAATCAGGGGTTCCTTCAGTTAGGGTAATATTAGGAATTTAGGACTCACTTAAACAAAATATTTGTTGCGCAGTTCTTTAAACCAAAAGGCGATTAAACTTCAGCCTTCTTAAGAATCCGTGTCAACCGATAATATTCTAACAAAATTAACTGACTATCATCTTAATCAAAATAAATAACTAAAGTATTATTAAATTAAAATAAAAATTGTTTTTATCCGCATCATTCTCCTCCGCTGAGAAAAAATCTACTCCGGAGAGTTTAAGAAAAGAACCACGGGCGCGAACGACCTTTCCATAGCATCAAGTACTTCAATATGCCCCCATGAAGCAGTCACTTTTGACGGTTGGTCCATTGAACCAAGTACCTCTAGGAATCACTTTGAACTGAAATATTTTGGCGATTTTTCCAATTAACCAAATGCCAAGATATATCACTTACGGGAAATGACTTCGGGCGATTTTTCAAACGAGCATGAGATTTCCAAGTTATACTTTCATGATTTGCATAATTTGGACGTCCTTCCCCTGGACCAAGTGTTGTAGGAAATCCCCATAGACATGCATAGATGGATATGGATAATTTTTCCAATACACTAGATACTTCCAAATCATATCATGAGATGTAAGAGAATACTTTGACTCGATGCTTACACATATCCCATCAAGTCGTTGAACAACTTGAGAAAATAAGTATGAGATATTAGTCGCATCACCTTTGCACAAGTTCACTTGAGGCTGGTAAATAATATTTGAATACAATTGATCATACTTGTTGGAACGGTCAATGAACTCTAGAGCTGTAGGAGGCGGCTCTATAGGACGCGACGTCTCAAAATGATTACGGTCGAGATATGGGACGACACAAATCCCTTCGATTATCCTTGGCATACCTACATGAGACTTGATGTGATACGTCACCAAGCGGTTAAATGAACAACCGTCAAGGTAGAACTGGGTACCTTTGAAATGCTTCATAGGTCTAATCATTATATTCTTGCTTGCTAGGATAGAAACAATACCTCATCTTTGAAATGTCTTAACATGCTTAGGTTCCGAAGAGCATATGGATATGAGACATGAGGATTAGGAGTTTTTGTGTCGAGAGCCTGAGTCGATTATGTAAAGTGAGACCACAATAAAAAATAGACAATCGACACATGGGATTATCCTTTCCCGCATATAGGCACTAATATATTTTTAACCTATAATTAGATCGGGTAATTATTCAAATTCAAATTAAGAACAGAAGCTCGTTACTTTTTCCATAGAATTAATTGAAGCTATTGAGGCTCTATCCATTTATTTATTTGACCCAACTTTCAACTGAATTCATGTCTTTTTGTTCCCTTTCAAGAATCCAAAGAGTATTTTGTACCGACCCGGTAAGAATGCAATGATCAACAATTTTGTCAGATGTACTATTTTTATACGGTGTTTCGACTTTGGATTCACACTTCTTCTTAACCTCCTCCAAGTAAGGAATGAGTCTTGCTGAACAATGGTCAAACACATTCTTAGCCAATACTTGAGCGCTCTCTGTAACTTGAGGGCTACTCTCTTCCATGCAAGTTAGAAGAGAGGCAATCAGCTCTAATGATATGTCGTCACTTTCTTTGAGAATAGTGCTCATAATATACTCCATGTCTTCAAACACCGATTGAGGCTGCTTGGATGAGATAGATGCGAGAAATAATTGAAACATGGCAATGATTAAATCGTTGCAGTCGAGATCCAACATTATAATGAATTGTTCGGAACTTTCAAATAAATTGAAAATACCTACTGCTGACGCGCCTATATTACGCGTATTGCGCAAGTATACGGTCAAGTAATACAGTGGAGTATTTGGGACTCCAAGTTATCGAACCCAAGTGAAGGTGTTTACTATCCTAACTATAACTACTTAATCTAATACTAAGTAACCAGTAAAAAGGATGAATGATTTAATTGTTTGTCACCCTCAGTCAAGTGACTAGTAACAATATATAAGTAATAGCTGAAATGTATCAAGATGGAGAAAATTAGGAAATCTATAAATCACATAGGGTAGTTAATGGTCCCAGATTCATTGTTCTAACATGATAATTATATGTTTAGCTAAGCAGGGTAATGGCATTGACAATCACCAATCGGTGTCATGTCGTTCTACACACTGGTACCTTCCTGTCCCTCTCAGACCACTCTGTCTACCAGCACGTTTTAGAAGGCTAACAATTGTGCTAGGAACTGATGTCCTTTCAGACCACAACTACACGACACATCACTATGTCCTACTGAATTTACCCTCTTCTAGCCACCCCTAATCAACTCTACTCTCGGTCTTGTTGATTCAGGAATGCATTTTTACACTCATCCCAACTGGAGTAGAGTTTCTTTCATACACTCACTATTTATATAACAAACTCGGGTCATGAATCCTACATTGCTAAGAATTAAGCTCAGCATACATTTGTTTAGCCAACACGAATTATCTTTAAGTATAGTTTATTTCTTGAATTAGAAATAAAACTTTAATCATAAATTTTTACTCTACCATGTCACAAGTGAAGCTCAACACGATTAATAAACTAGTTCCTCAACCATAAAGCAAACAATTGTCCATGAAAGTTAAATAGAATCCGGAGGCTCTGTATAGATGCCTAGGTATAAGTTTAGCTACTCATAACTAATGAAAACAACGTATGAATTCCGTACAAGTAGACGAAGGAAGAAAATAGATCAAATGCTAAAAACGTTGTAATTGCGTTGATCCTAGCTCGTCTCCTTGCTTCTAGGTGCTTTCCAAGTCTTCTCCTTAGCTCTCCAACTTGTTCTTGGATCTGTTCGCCTAGGTCGAAGTAATGAAGACCAAGTCATGATATTTACAAAATATCCCAAAATTCTGTGCCAGCTCCAAGGCATTTCATGCGAAATTATTTCGCACGAATTGCTTCCATTTCGTGCGAAATGCTCTGCAGCATTGTTCTTGAATCTTCAAATCTTGGTTCCCGAGCCTCTTTTCTTGTTCTTCCTTTCTTCTGATGCTCACGTTCTTGATCCAATACGCTCCTTATGCCATGTTTTCTGTCAAGACAACAAACACTATACCAAGCGATTCGATCTGTCAAATAAAGCATAAATCAAATGTATAAAACGTGCCTGGATTGGAATTAAACATATAAAGAAACAAGTGATAAACATGCATTCTTTCATCAACTTTAGGCTCGAAACTCTCCCAAAAACCTCTGAATCATGTGGTAAATGCTAAATAAATATAGCTCCTACAAGGCGCTATCAAATTCCCCAACACTTACTCTTTGCTCGTCCCGAGTAACGATGAAGCTCAACCCGACACAAGAGACATTGCATATAGACCCGTACCACAAATGCATACCCCCACCGCTTTGCATACTTTCCGTTCACTAGCCGACACGATTCAAGAATCAATACAAAAAGACATGACTATGCAACTACATGATATATACAGTGCAACTCAAGTATGTACAATGCAACAGAGTAAAGAACACAATTTTTTCTTTTTAGGTGAGATTGGGCAACCTCTCTATCACGAACCGAAATCATCAAACCCTCACTAGCTCACTTTGAAATTTCAAAACACATAGCAAGAAATATTATAATATGATCCCATGCACAAACTCACAAAGGCGTCCCTAAACATCCACCAAATCAAACCAAGAAACGAAACGTCTTCCAACCCAAAGGGTCTAGGCATATGAAGCTACTAAATGATTTTTCTTCGCCAAGTCATTTGAGGTTTTCAGACCCTCTTAACCATTTCGTTTTGAATGCAAATTTCCCATTACTGGGACACACAACTACCATGTAATACGGCTTGACTTTATTTCCCCTCTTAAGTTCTAGTTGTATGGAATCCAAATTTTCCGCGCCCACGGAATCACATTAGGTTGTTTCACTTTGAAGCACAATTTTTAGATTTTTCATTTTTCATTTCTGCTCTGTTTTTACAACCGTGCAATAGAGCTTAAGAGTGTGGTATTTTTAGGATTTTATCTTAGAACCACCTTAAGGGATGGTGGTCTATGCTCCCGGCTTCACTTAGGCCGAACCACCATCCACTCCCGGCTTAGAACCACCATCCACTCCCGGCTTCACCTATTATAATTAAAATATCCCTGTTACGGTGCTTCCTACTCTCATGAGATCTTTCACCGGATCTCACCGGATTCTCTTCGTTTTTTAGATCTTAAGTTGCCATTTTCTCAAACTTTTGAACTTTTTTTTGGGATTTTTCTGCTTTTCTATTTTTATTTTATTTTTTTTTTTAATTTTTTTATTCTAATTTTCCTAACTCTATATGCTTGGGTCAACTCAATTAACCAATACTTTTGGGTAGGAGGACTCAATAAATAAAAGCGCAGACAATATATATATATATATATATATATATATATATATACACACACACACAATGTGTTATATTTAAACGTGCGAATGCAAACCTAACAGACTGACGTTACAAGCAAAACTGACTTGAAACTGACTCACTAAAATAAATGTAACAAGGCTATGCAATGGATAACTAGAGGATAGATAAAACTCCCCGACACTTAAACGCTTCGTTGTCCTCAACGAAATATTGATTGAAATCAAGAGGACTCGGCTGCCTAAGCGTAGGGCCGGTTGGTCTAGTCGGACTGGGTCTCCTCATCAGGACTCGAGTCCTGATTTGCATCTGAGTGGTAACAGAAGATTGAGTCATAAGTATGCGGGTGCTCCAAAGTGACATTAGCCGTCCTACCTAAGTCTTGGATCCACCCAACCTGCTCGTTGTTCTCAAAGATCAAATTTTCTAAGCCACGACCGATCTAGCTCACACTACTATGGATATGCTCAATTTGTCTTTGAGGCCTAGCTCTGTCGCGGTCTGCCTGATCTCTCAGCTTCCCAACATATGAGTGTTGTAGCAAGTTGGGACTCCACATTGGAGCCCGAGTTACTAGCCTCGCCCTTCTTTTTGGGCTTTGGGGGTCTCACAGGTTCCGGGGCTTTCAGGGGGTTAGTCTTCTCTCACTTGCGGCCCATACTCTCCTTGAAGTCTCGCTCTCCCTCATCCACTCTAATGCCATCATCTTTCACTAGCTTGAGGGGAATGTAGTTGTGGCTAGGCGCTCTCCTGTTATTGTGATATTTCTACTCCATGATGCATTTATAAATAAATAGAGGAATATCAATGCGTTTGCACTTCCACAAGCGGTAGGCCATGGTGTACAACTGGAACGAGTACTAGGCCTGAGGTGTAACACCCTGAACCCAGTTCTCAAGATGCTCACAAGTCCACCTCGCGCGAGGAAGAAAAACTTTCCTCGACACCACCCACTCAGGAAAACTCGATCTCTCTTCCCAACCTGCCCCAGCTAGCCCCTGGAAGCAAAAAGTACTCACGACCTCAACATTGTTGGGCCGTCGAATGGTATCATGGTAGGCACAAGCCTCCTTCAAAGTCTGAAACTTCATCGCGTCCCCAATAGTCTCTGGGATGAGAACTATATAGGTCCGAGGGCAGAAAACATGCCTAGGTCTTGGCTCACCTCCTTACTATAGAAGAGAGCATTAAGGATAATTTCCCTCGCAAGATCAGAGCTAGACTTCCCCTTACAGTTTCTAAACAATCTGTCTAGCTTCTCCTTATCAAATATATCCTTAAGCTCCTTAGGCATGTTAGTACTTTCTGGGAAGGTCCTCTCATGTGTCCCTTCCCTCTTCAGGAACGAGTCCACGTAAAAGTCCCGATGGGCCTTAGAACTCGTGAACATGAAGCTGTATAATTTGGTACTGCAGACAGCATCAGGGGCTACCTGAACCATCGACTTTCCCCTATTACCAAGCTCCTGAATGGGCGGTAAATCCCTCCTTAATCCATAATAAATTGGAGACGGAGGAACCTCACAACGACTGGCAGAACCGTCTCCCACATCCTCATCGGTCATCACTACATCCTCCTCGGGATTAAAGATGGGGTTATCATCAACAACCAATCCCCGTCTCCTCTTAGCACCACCCGAATTAGACATATTCAAATTAAAATGCAAGTGTGCGGTGAGAGCTAGCGTGAACTAAACAAGTGACCTAACGACCCGATAGCAGCTAGTGCGCAATCCCCAAAAGTTTCTTGGAGCCTTCGCGAGGCACACTTTCCAAGTTATAAATTGCAAGAAAGTGCCTAAACATTATGTAAAGCGAGAGAGAGAGATAGTTAGACACCTACGGTCCCGGAGTACTGTTCTTACGCGACCGTTTTCGCAAAAGCCAATCAAGAAGGGACCGAATCTGTGGAATTATTATCCAAAAATATGAGCAAGATGATTTGATTACACCAACTTGTGCTGCTTAGTGTCCCCATCGAACTTCTATTCTTTGGATGTGGCCAATTCCCACTTCAAATTCACGAATTTGAGAATTTGTGCTTGAAGCTTCTTTGTCTTCAATTATCCCCCACACTCAAAAGCCCTCTCTCCCAAAAATCCAAGACTTAATGTTGGAGGCGAAGTAGTAAGGAGCAACCCCTCCTCCCCCAAAAAGACATTTTCAGATTTGGACGAGTTTTGGTGGTTTGAGGATTTGTGTTCTTGAGAGGATTTGAGAGGAAGAAGACGAAGACAGGGGTGTTTGATCCAAATGAGAGGCTAGATAACTTTTCTCATCCGTTTTTCTATACAGCACCCCACCAAATGTCCAAAAAGCCCTCCGTTATTGCCCTTTCAGCCGAGCATTTTGTGCGAAAATTTCCCCATTTTGTGTGAAATCATTTCGTGCGAAATGGGTCCATTACGTGCGAATGTGCTGACACCCCTTTTAGTTTGTGATAAATTATTTTCCAAAATTTTCTAAGTCATCCATTTCGCACGAAATCGGGCCATTTTGTGCGAAGTGCCCTGGGGATTTGTGCTCTTCTTTGCCTCAATTATTTGTTTGGCCTCCGTTTTCCTTAATTCTTGCACCGATGGAATTCGTTAACTGCTTGAAGTCCATTTTAGTTGGAAAATTACTTAATTCCGGGGAATCTCAAACTTCTTCTCATTTTCGCTCATGTGCGCACAAATCCCGCTACTTTGGCTCGTGAACCGCAACTTCTGTTTCCAGATCATGATGCGTGCAAACGTAATGGGACAACTTGCTGCACATGATCTTCAAAATGATTTGTTACACCTTGAACTCGAGTAACTTCTTCTTATTCCCTTTCTAACTAAATAGCTAAATGTTCCTCGTTTTGCGTGCAACCATGTGCACGTGCATCAAGAAGGGGAATCCGGAGCGGTCTTCGGTACCTTTGTCCTGGAAACTCATTAAAAATATTAAAAACACTCTCTCTCACCCCTCACAATACATGTATGGATATAAAAACATGAAAAACAACTAACTCCTACTCCTAAACTGGTTCCCTCCCAATGAGCGCTTGTAATTTAAGGTCGACGGCCCGGCCCAGTTACCTCATTTCTCTAGGAAGGCTGTTTGGAACCATGTGCCTTATCATCTAGCTTCCTCTACTGGATCCTCAACACAACTCTATGGACCCCGGCCTTTGACTCTGGTGGATCAATACTAACCACCTCTGACTTCACATACACTGACTTCACGAACACTGGAATCTGTGATTGTTGCTCTTGAGATGGCTGTGGTGTCGTCTTGGGAACTCTGAAAGTCTTTAATGAATCATTGACCCTCGTGATCAATTCACCATTCTCAACATGAATGAGTGTCCGACCGGTAGCTAGAAAAGACCTACGAAGAATGATCAGAACATCTCCCTCAGGGATCTCCAAAATAACAAAATTAACAGGGATAATAGAGTTCCTTAACTTCATGAGCATATCCTCCACCACTCCATAGGACGTCTTGCAATACTTGTATGCAAACTGCAGATTGATCCAGGTATAGCGAGCTTCCACACCAAGCTTACAAAAGACTAATAGTTGCATCAAATTAACACTAGCCCCCAAGTCACAGAGGGCTTGTCCAGTATAAGCTCCTCCCAAGTTAGCCTCTATCACAAAGCTTCATGGATCCTTCTGTTTTTGAGTTAGGCCATGTAGTACACAAGAGCTCACTTGCTCTATCAAATCCACAGTTTGAAGGTCTTTCATTGTCCTTTTCCCTGAAACCGCATCTCTCAGATACTTAGCGTATTTAGGCATCATACCTCAATCCGTGGCTCATTTATGTGCAGCTTGGAGAAAGTGGAAATATACTCCTCATAGTCATCTTTCTTCTTTCTATAATTCAATGGTATGGAAGATCCTTAGAAAAATAAGATGGTGGTGGTGTTACCACATCATCAATATGCTGAGTCATGCCTTTTGATTGGGGGATCATGACAGGGTCTTCTCAGAGTCCAAGACCTCATGCTCCCTTTCCATCGATGTGTCAGCTCTTGCATGGCTCGGATATGGGGGATCACTGAGTGCAATCCCACTACGAGTGGTATAGCATTCAGCTCGCACACGTTCTCAGTAGCAGATGGTAAAGAACCTGGTGCGCTGGTGGATAGCTGAGTGGCAATCTGTCCCACCTGTACTTCCAAGTTACGAAGTGAGGTCTTGGTTATGTGTAAGTCAGCTGTCCATGTCTCCACCTGAGAGGTGAATGTATTCACGTTGTTTCCCATCAGAAACATCATGTTCTTAAAATTTGTCATTTCAGTATTCTGACCTGCAGCTGGTGGTGGCGCCTGTGTAACTGGCGCAGGTGGCGTGTGTTGAAATCCGGGTGCATAAGAAGCTCCTCTCTGATCGCCATATCTGAATCCTGGATGATCTCTGGTCCCCGGCCTGTAGTTCCCCTGATTCCAGTTCTGAAGCTGCCCTTGTGCCCCCACATAACTGATGTCTTCACTTGCAACATGAGTTAATGTTGCATCAAAATCCTGCTCCTCAATATCATCCACAATCTTATTGTCTTCATACACGTGCTTTGCCATGTCATTTACCATCTTGGTGATACTATCTTTCCATTAATCATTCTTCGGTTCAGTAAGCTTTGACGATTTTATAGAGTCACAAAACTGAGCATCTATTTAAGCTCCATCCTTATCAACTCTATTAAGGAAGTTTCCACCCGCTGCTATATTAAGCAAGTCTTGGTTAGGACGCTTCAGGCCATAATAGAAGACCTGTAACATCTTGTAGTCGCCAAATTTATGATTAGGACACTTACGTGTCATCCTCATAAAGCAATCCCATGCATCCACAAATGTCTCATCAGCATGTTGATGAAAACCAAGAATCTCTTCCTGCAAACCAATAACACGTTGTGCGGGGTAGAACTTGATAATGAACTCATCCAAACATTGCTCCCATGTAGTGATCGAATCAGGCTCTCTAGACTCTACCCATTTCCCTACAGCATCCTTCAAACAATAAGGAAAGAGAATCAAATTCAGTGTCTTAGCTGTAACGTTCTTGTACTTCATTGTTTTGATGTACGAATCAAACTTCCCAATGAAGTCATTTGGATCTTCATTCCGATTCCCATAGTACTGAAACTGATTTTGCATTGTCGTGATGGTGGCAGGCTTCTAATCAAATTGCTCAGCCAGAATAGTTGGCACTACTATTGCCGGCTTGTGTCCGCTCTTGGACGACTGGAAGTTCTCAACCAAAGCCTAGCCCAACTTGTTGTAAGGCATGTAGTTGTTGCACGCATATAAGCGCGCTCGCAACTCAGTCAACTGCTCATTCAATTGAGCATTAGTCAATTACTCACCCATTGCAAACTGTCTCTGATTTCCTCTTGGAGTTCTAAACAACTGCTGCAGATTCTTGAGTGGGGGCACAAGGTCTCTAGAGTTCCTGTGCATACACTGAGAACCTGAAACACATGTAAAACACAATAAAAAATCACAGAAATAGTAAACAAAAAGAAAAAGAGTAAACTAGACTAATTATTAAAATAAGAATAGTAACGTATGCCTTCCCCGACAACGACGCCAAAAACTTGACGCACCTATATTACACGTATTGCACAAGTATACGGTCAAGTAATACAGTGGAGTATTTAGGACTCCAAGTCATCAAACCCAAGATAAGTTTTTTCCTATCCTAACTTTAATAACTAGATCTACTATACTAAGTAACCGGTAAAAATGATGAATGATTTAATAGTTTGTCACCCTCAATCAAGTGACTAGTAAAAATATAAAAGAAATAGCTGAAATGTATCAAGATGGAGAAAACTAGGCAATCTATAGATCACCGAGGGTAGTTGATGGTTCCGGATTCATTGTTCTAACACGATAATTCTATGTTTAGCTAAGCGGGGTAATGGCATTGTCAATCACCTATCAGTCTCATGTCGTTCTACAAACTGGTACCTTCCTGTCCTTCTTAGGCCACGCTGGCTACGGACACGTTCTAGAAGGCTAACAATGGTTCTAGGAACTGATGTCCTTTCAGACCACCACTACACACACATCACTACGTCCTACTAAATTTACCCTCGTCTAGCCACTCCTAATCAGCTCTGCTCTTGGTCTTGTTGGTTCTGGAATGCATTTGTACACTCATCCCAACTAGGGTAGAGTTGCTTTCACAGACTCACTAGTTATGTAACAATTTCGGGTCAAGACTCATACCTTGCTAAGAATTAAGCTCAGCATACATTTGTTTAGCCAACACAACTTTTATTTAAGCATAGTTTAATTCATGAACTAGAACTACAAAAATAATAATAAATCTTTACTCTACCACGTCACAAGTAAAGCTCAGCACGATTATTGAACTGGTTCCTCAACCATACAGAAAACCATTGTTCATGAAAATTCAATAGAATCCAAAACAATCCATCAAAACATAAACCCTGGGCTCTCTACAGATTCCTAGGTATGAGTTTAGCTACTCATAACTAATGAAAACTGTAAGTTCAACTTAGTTTCAACCTTGATACAACTTCCAATGATTTGAAACTGATTATGCTTTATGTGCATAAACTCAGTGGGAGTTTCTCATCTTGATTCAACTCCTATAACCCTGTGCTTGATCAATGGTTATTTGATGATGAAAGACAAAGTATTTTGATACTTTTAACTGTATCTAATCCATCTGTCTGACTAAGTTTGTGCACATATATTATGTTTCCTACATTACAAGATTTATTTCCTAACTTAAGTTTTGCAGGAAAGGAAACTAAGTGTTAATTTGATTCTGTGATCAATTTTATGTGTTTGGAAGTTTCCCAACATGTGTTTACACAAGATAAAATCAGTATCCTTGAAGATACTGAGCAAACTATCCATTCGAGAAGCTGTTAGAGAAGTCAAAGCTGAAGCTACATAATAGGAAAGTTTGTTAAGAGGAAATCTTGAAGATCTGCAATTCAAACTGCGCTATAAAAGTGGGAAAGCTACAATTAGCAGAGAAACTAAAAAACAGTCATGTATTGACAAGAAACAAAGAAGCATATTCATTTCTCTCAATCCAAGCATCTGAAGAACACTGCATATTCACTTCAGATTTAGTTCAAGCGTTCTTCTATTCTGAACTTCATTTGTATATCATTCTGATAATAATTTTAGTTATTATTCAAGGATATTTCAAGGTGAACAATAGTGAATTATTAGTTAATTAGATAGCTAGAGCAGGTACTAGATAGGCTAGTGAGAACCACAAGCTGTAACAGAGTATGCTTGAGATCTAGGGCTTAGCTATTGATTAATAAGAATTGATTTAAAAATCCTACAAGGAGAAGATCCCTGAGGTAGAGACGTAAGTCCAAGTGAACAGAAATCTATATATCTTGTGTCTCTTGCATTTACTTTTCAGTTCTGATTAGTTCTTTTGCAGCAATCAAAATAGTTTGATTTCAAGGGTTTGAAACTCATTTCAAGGCCTTGAAATAGACTTGTCTTTTTATACTTAAATTGTTTTCATTACAAGGGATTGAAACTAATTTTAAGGCCTTGAAACACTCTTCACTCATCATAATTATTTTTGAAACCACTCTTCTTGCATGTTTAGCAAAAGCTGACGTACTCTATTCAACCCCCCTTTCTAGAGTATTGATCATGTATTTCTACCTACTCTACACCCCTTCAATTGGTATCAGAGCTTGTATCACTGCATACTTTTAACCATCTTGTGATTATGATTACTGTAGGTGGTGGTGATTTCTCTCAGGGAAGAGCTCCTAACAGACCTCCTCTCTTCTATAGAGACAATTTTGTTCACTGGAAAGCCTTGATGAAAATGTTCGTCATTGATCAAGATATGGAGCTTTGGACTATCATAAAGAATGGTCCTCACACTTTCTACACAGAGAAAGATGGGATTAAAACTCTCAAATCTGAAGACTCACTTTCTACTTCTGAACTGGAACAATTTTCAAATAAAGCTACGAATCTCTCATATTGTGCTTTGAGTGCAGATGAGTTCAACATGATCTCATGCTGCAAGACTGCCAAGGAGATTTGGGATAAGCTTGTGGTGACGTTTGAAGGAACCACTCAAGTAAAGCAAACCAGGATAACATATATCTCAGGCAATATGAGCTATTCAAGATGAATGGAGATGAGTCAATCAGAGACATGTTCAAAAGATTTAGTGACATTGTCAACAATCTGGATTCATTTGGAAAATATATTTCCAATGAAGAAAACGTCAAAAAGATTCTGAGAAGTCTTCTAACGGAAAAATGGGAATCAAAGACTACTACTATTAAGGAAGCTCAAGATATTTCAACCATTGAACTTTATGACATGCAAGGAAAACTCACACATGAAATATCCATGAATGAAGTTGATGGAGAATTACCAGAAGGTGTCAAGAACCTAGCTCTCAAGGCAAAAGGGAATGAGCCATATCAAAGCCGTGAAACTGAAGATGATGATGAAGATCCTATTGCTTTGATTTCCAAAGCCTTGACCAGAATTCTCAAAATGAAGAAGAACTTTGGGAACCAGGACTTTAGCAGAGATAGACACAGATCCTCCAGTAGCAAAGACTACAAAGGTAAAACTTATTCACATGGTAATAAGCCTAATGTTATGAATTGCTTTGAGTGTGGTGATGCAGGAAATTTGATCAGAGACTATCCACACAAAAAGAGCAAAAACTTTCAGAAGAAAGATCATGATAGAAGAAAGAAAGCTATAATAGCCTCCTGGAGTGATTCAAAAACCTAAAGTGACTCTGAATAAAAAGAAGAACATGACAACCTATGCTTTATGGCCAAGCATGATGAAGGTTCGGAAAAGAACATTGAGGTAATGGTAAACTGCTAGATTTCAAAACCTACAGAAGCCCTCTCTAATTATCTTAGAAAATGCTTTTAAATGAAGAGGACTATCTGAAAGATATTAGAGTTTTGAAAGAAAAAGTTCGTGAGTAGGCAAAAGAAAACTTGCATCTTGTTTGTTTGAATCAGAACCTTGAAATTACTTAGTTCAAGGCCTTGAAAACCAGTGTCAAAACCTTGAAAACACAAGTCAAGGAAGTAGTCATTGAGAACTCTCTTCTGAGTGACAGTAATGTTAATCTAAGACATCAAGTTGATGAACTGGATAAACAAAAGACTATTCTAACTGAGAAACTTCAAGAATCTGAATCAGCTATGAAAAAACTTGCAGGCTCAGAACACAACTTGAACTTGATTCTTGGAGGTAGCTTTTTCTGTTCATAAAAATGGTATTGGATACGTTCCAAATTTTTCCAGAAAGAACAATACTAAATTTGTGAAAGATGGAAGCAGAACGTCTCTTAAATGCCATTACTGCAATAAAATTTTTCATGTTAGGATGACTTGTCCTTTTTAGAAGAAGAGACCCTAACATAACGAGGAATACTTTTCCACTCCCACTCAAAGGACAAGTTAGACAAATTTTGGTTCCTAAGGGGTTAGACCTCCTAACATGGTTGACCCTGAATATGAATCTAACACTTGGTCTAACAGATGGGTAAGGCATTTAATGGTGTTTGCACAGTGTCACCAAGACCAAAGAACAGAAATAGTTTATGGACAGTGGTTGCTCAAGACATATGAGTTGAAATAGATCTTTATTCTCAGAATTGAAGGAGCAATGTGAAGGTTCAATTACACTTCGTGAAAAAGGTAAATGCAGCATTCTAAGTATTGGAAAGTTAGTACAGATTATGAAAATTCTATTTATGATGTATATCTAGTTGATGGTTTGTAATTTAATCTGCTTAGTGTATCTCAGCTTTGTGACAATGGTAATAAGGTTATCTTTGACAATGAGAAATGTGTGGTGCAAGATGAGAAATCTGACAATTTCATCCTCACTGCCTCTAGGTCAAAAAATGTCTATACTTTTCAAACTAACGAAGTTGCAGGAGAAAAATTGAAGTGTCTCAAGGCCTTGAAAGAAGATTCAAAGATTTGACACAGAAAGTTGGGACATATCAGCTTGCATACCTTGAAAAAGCTAGTTTCAAAGAAGTTAGTAATAGGTCTTCACTCTATCAAGTTCAAAAGATGAAGAAGTATGCAAGGCATGTGCACAAGGCAAGCAAACTAGAAGCTCATTCAAACCAAAGAACTTTAACTCCTGAACAGAATGGAGTTGTTGAGAGAAACAAAATGACTCTTGAAGACATGTCAAGAACAATGCTTCTGGAGAACAAATTGCCAAAGTACTATTGGGCAGAAGATGTGAATACAACAAACTATATTCTCAACAGGTGCTTGATCAGACCAATTCTGACGAAACCCCTTATGAACTGTTCAAAGGAAGAAAGCCAAACATTTCTTACTTCAAACCTCTTGGTTGTACCTTCTTTGTTCACAATAATGAAAAGGACAATCGTGGTAAGTTTGGTGCAAGAAGTGATGAAGGTATATTTCTTGGTTACTCACAGACAAGTAAAGCCTATAGAGCTCATAACAAGAGAACCAAGCTTTTTGAAGAAAGCATTCATGTCATATTTGATGAAAGCTATGATGGTTCTTTGAGTGATGGTTTTGGAGATCTTAACCTGAACAATCATGATTCAGATACTGGAGAAGAATCCTCAAAAGGTTTCAAGGAAGTCTTACAGGAACAAAGAAGGCAATTTCAAGGCCTTGAAAATAAGGTTCAAAGCCTTGAAACAAAATCTTCAGAGAAGACAACAGATCATGCTACTACTTACAGCTCTCAAAGACTTGAAAAACAAATTGGTGAACCTGAACCTTGGACACCAAGGAAGAGATATAAGTATCTCTCATCTCATCCTACTGATAACATTATTTCTAATCCAACCACTGGTACTCAAACCATATCAAAGTTGAAGAATCTTTGTGTTTTTAATTCTTTTATCTCTCTTGTAGAACCTAAGACTATGAAGGAAGCATGGCAAGAAGCAGACTGGATCATTTTTATTCAAAGTGAACTCAATGAGTTTCAAAGGAAAAAGTTTTGGAATTTAGTTACTCCACTAAGAAATCAGTCTGTTATTGGCACCAGATGGGTATTCAGAAACAAATTAGATGAGAATGGAAAGGTAATCAAGAAAAAAGATAGACTGGTAGATCAAGGCTACAATCAAGAAGAGGATATTTGAAAGGCGAGTATGCAGATGAATATGCAGCACATATATTCTAGACCGGGGGGGGGGGGGTGAACAGAGTATGCCAACTTTTTGCAAAACTTGAGGAGGGAAAGAGTTTTAGTTCAACTGCAAAGGAGTTCAAGGCTTTGAACATAAATTCAGGCCTTTGGAATGAAATACAGTTTGCAATGAAATAGACATGTCTTTTTCAAGGCCTTGAAAAGAGTTTCAAACCCTTGAAAAACAGACAAGTCTGAATGCTGTAAAAACTATGAATGTGAATGAACTGTAAATGTAAGAGAAAAAGTTTTATAGAGTTCAATCCTCTTGGACCTACGTCTCTACCTCAGGGATCTTCTCCTTGCAGGATTTTCAATTCAATTCTTATTAATCAAAAGCTAAGCCCTAGATCTCAAGCACAGAGAATTGCCTTACTCTGTTATAGCTTGTGGTTCTTCCTAACCTATCTAGTACCTGCTCTATCTAACTGATTAAATAAGATTTCTATATTGTTCACTTTGAAAAATCCTTGAGAATGAAGTATAGAAGTATTACAGAAATGATCTACCAATAAAGAACAATACAGAAGAACACTAGAGTGTAGAGCTGCAGTGAAGAATGCAGTGAACTTCTGTGAGTTGGATTGTGAGAGTGATGAACTTCTTTGATGCTTTTCAATCCAGAATTATGTCTCTCTTTTTGCCCCTTGAGTGTTATGTATTGATGCTTCAAATTGGGCTCCATTTATACAGTTTGAAACTCTGCAAATCTCCCCTGATTTTCAGCAACAACTTCCAGTATTTTAGGCTACAGCTTTGACTCTCTTCAACAGCCTTCTCCAACAGATAGTTGATCACAATCTTCAGATATTTTTTTGTGATCTTGTCTTTAAATAAATTGAGAAGCTGTCATGAGTCTCTGATTGATCACAGGATCATCTTCACTACGTAATTTCCTTCGTGCAAAAGCCAGATAAGGAAACAAATCCTGCATATATAGGAAATGAAATTTCCCTGCGAAACTGAGTCAAAATGATTGATTAAAACAAGTTAGATATATCAAAAGAGTTTGTCTTTCATCATTAAATAATAACACATTAAGTACAAGGGTGAGAGGAGTAGAATTAAATCAACATTGTTTAGAAAAACTCCCCCTCAGAACATGTATGAAGGTAAGAAAGTTTCAAGGGATTGAATCCTGGTTCAAGGCCTTGAAATAGCTCTACATGTGAAACCTGATTCAAGGCTTTGAAAACTTGTTCAAGGCCTTGCAATACCTAATTATTTCAAGTCCATGAAAGCTATGTGAAAGTGTGTAATGTAGACTAAATACAGGACCTAAATACTCTAGAAGGGGGGGGGGATGAATAGAGTATGGAAACTTTTTGCAAAACTTAAAGTTTAACAGAAAGACTTTGTGTGAAACTCAAATCTCAAGGCCTTGAGATTTTAGTAAACTGTCTGAAACTTACAATGGCAAAATAGTAAGCTTCAAGGCCTTGAGCTGTGAACAATTCTAAACAGCTTTTAAACCCTAGTTAGATTTGAGTTGTGTGCAGCTGATAATAATCAAACAGAAAAGTAAAGAACACAAAGTAATTTACAGAGTTCAGTCCCAATGGACCTAATCTCTGCCTGAGGGATCTAATCCTACCAGTATTGGGCAAACACTTCTTATTAGTCACACAGAAACAACCCTAGATCTTCAAGCTTAAGTGATTTCCCTTACACCTATACAGCTTGTGGTTCCAAACCTATCTAGTTCCAGATACTAACTGTTGAGCTAACAAGAACCTCTTGTTGTTCACTTGAACAACCAACCACTAGGTTAAGTGAGGTTTAAGATAATCTAGAGATACACAGATAGAAGTAAAAGTGAAGAACACAGTATGAAGATAAGTTGTTGAAGCCTGGAAGTGTTCTTCTGGAAAACTGGATTGATTTGATCTTCAGAAGTCTGGAATGAAGCTTGAATGATTGTGTGTTTGAATGGATGATTTCCCACGATTTTTTCACACCTCTCAGAGTATTCTCCAAGCCTCTATCTGCTTAAAAATTCAAACCAGTCTCTTTTATCCACAGCTGCAACTGATTGAGAGATTTTAGGATCTCAGTTCCTACAAATCCTCCTTCTATTTTCAACTTAAATTCAAACAGCCTCAAGTGGATATCCGTTGGAGTTTGTTGAGATTTTTCCTACACGTTTAACAACCCTGAAACAACATTGAAACACAGCAACAACAAAATCCAGAAAGCTAACAGTACTATTTCTGTTTGGTTATACAGTTTCTGATAAAACTATTTAACAAACTTAGAACAATAACCTGTATATCTTCTAAAACATATGAATCAAGAAAAACAAGTTTAAGACACTTAGAAGTGAGTAAATAATCACAATACTAAGAATCATAACCTGCAAGAAAGAATCAATTAAGTTCTGTAAAAACTGTCAGCAGCTCAAGGCACATCTCAAGGCCTTGGAGCTCTGAACCTGCTTCACAGAATTTCAAAGTTAAACCCAGATAACTTTGATTCTTCCAGTTCTGATCATCTGCAATTGTGTTAGATACATATATATATATATATAGTATAATCCAAAAGTATATGCAGTAAACCGCTGATTTGCATAATCAGAAATCCAATCTGCCACTCAGAATTGTCAGGACATACAGTAGAGTAAAATAACTCAAGGCTTTGAAGTTCAGTCAATCTCAAGGCCTTGAGATAACTGAAATGCCTTTTCTTATTATGTATTAGCCTTTTGTCTTTCATCACTCAAAAAAATTACCAGCCAAAGCACATTCAGGGATCTTGACTCAACAATCTCCCCCTTGATGAAAGACAAAACCTACAGTCTTGCATAGATCTTCCTGCCACTCAAATTCAAAAATTAAATAACCAATATTTGCAGATACAATATATATACTGAACCCAAACAGATAACCAGTGAGAATAAATATTACAAATTACCACAGAAATAAAAATTCACCAAAACACAAAACACAACTAGGCAATTCTTATTATTACTAGTCCAAATACTGCAAACAAAACACAAATACCACATTAACTCTCCCCTTTTATGAATTTCATCAAATAAGGTTGAAGAAATGTAGGATCATTACTCAGAGTCTGAAAATAAATTTAAAACAAAAATTTAGCTAAAGAGTCAAGGCCTTGAGACAGAAAAGATAGAAGAGAATGAGATAGAGGGTCAAGGCTTTGGCAGTCTCTAATCTTCACTTCTTCTTTGATGTCTGGCCTTTCTCTGAGCCTTCTCCAATTTCTTCCTCACTTGCAGCATCTTCTGCAGACTGATTACCTTCTTGTTCAGCTTCAACTTCAGCAACCACTTCTTGAATTATCTCATCCACTTTTTTCTTAGCCTGTACTGAATCTACCTTTATAGCTGCATCAACACCTGTGTCTTCACCAGCATCTTCTTCATCAGTTTGTTCAAACAAATATTTTGAAGCTAGCACTACTGGAATTGGCTTCTTCTTCTTCTTCTTCAGAAAATCTCCCACCTTATCTTCTGAATCCACACTGGTATCATGACTAGTAGCAGAAGGTATCTTCTCCAGATTCAAGCCCTTGGTGACAACATCCAACTTCCCATTCATAACATTCATCAAGCCCTTGAACTAGTTAAATTCAGTTGACAGGTCAAACAACCCTTGTCTGAGATCTTCAATCTCAACCTGCTGATCTTCTAACTTCTCAACCAGCAGAGAGTAATCCTCATTGGCTTGTCCTTTCCTAGATGCAGTCCCCTTAGGCTTCACAAGTTCTTCCTTTGACAAATCAGAATAAAATTTCCAATACCCTTTCCCAGTCTGAACAACCCCAATCCTCTGAAGTGCAGTCTCATCTATCAACCCAAAACCTCCAGTAATCTTTTCTTCTCGTTTGACAGGCACATCAAAATATTCAAAGAAAAGAGGAAACCGGTTGGCATATGGAAGAGGATGGTTTCTAGTCCTGGTTGCACAATAAATCATATGCTCCATAACAACTGTTGGCAAATCTATCTCAAACCCTTGAGATATCAGATACATCAAAATCAGAACTTTATCAGTTACCAACTCTCTTGAGTTCTCCCTGGGAACTACACTCCTCATGAGAATAGTAAACAAAATTTTGGCTTCACAGTTGAGCACAGAGTGTGTCAACTGCTTTGGACCAGAGGGAACACCTTTAATAAAGAACATCTCCTTTGCCTTATCCAGACACTCCTTCCTATCTGGATAATCTCCAACATTGTACTTTCTAGGAATGCCCAAGACTTTGGCAAAAGTCCTAAGATCTAACCTCAAATCCACACCAGCCACTTTAGAAGTTAATACCATTCTATCATCACCTTCAGACACCAAGTTCAGATAAAATAACCTAGTTAACCTAGGATAAGCCTTTGAACTAGGATTTAGAACTTTCCAAACAGCAGTTTCCCTCAAATTTCTCATGCATTCGATGTCCAGTTTATCCAATAACTCATCATAAATCATGCTACAGAAAGCTACCTTAGATGATGCATATCCTTGCATCTAAACAGTTCTAACTTCAAAACTAACAAACCACTCAGTGGGAAGTACATTCTTACCTTGATATCCTTTCTTAGTTGCAGCAGCAACTTGCTTAACCCTAGTCTTCTTCTCAGAGGGTTTGGTCTTTTCTTGTCCTCCTTCAGTTGGTTTCTTCTGGCTTTCCTGAGTTGATTTCCCTTTTTCCTCTTCAGCAGTCTTTTTCTTTTCTCCCCCTTTCTTCTTCTATGACCTAAGTTGATCACAACCCTGAGTCTCTTGTTGTGGATCAACACTTGAGCCTTCATCTCCCTTCTCTGTCCTTGACTTCTTTGCAGGAGGGGTATCCTCATGCAAGCTTTGAGTGTTTTCTGAATCTGAATCAGAAATCACTATCTTCTCCTTCTTGTTTGCTCTCTTCTTGGATCTACCAGAGGGCTTTCCCTGTTGCTGAATTCTGGTTGATTTGCGCTCCATTTTAGGGTGTAGGGTTTTGAGGAGAGAATGTGATTGAGAGGATTTGAGAGAGAGAGAGAGTAGAGTCGCAGAAAATTGGAAGAGAATGAGAAGAAAAAGTCCTGACTTTCAGCTTATGTAGGTTGAAAAGGATGAGTCATAAAAGGACTCTGCAATATCTACATGCAAAAATAGAATCTTGAAAAACTCTTTGTGGAATATTTTAGAAAATCTCTGAGTAATTCAAATATTATACAGTTATCTAAAAAGAAAAGATATAATATTTGATGATCCATTTTTTTTAAAAAAATAAATAAATACAGATATTATCAAGACCTGGAGAACAATCTCAAGGCCTTGAGATTTTCTGCAGTTTGAGAAACTTCAAAGCTTTGAGCTATACTTTCAAGGCTTCAGAAAGTATAATCTCAAGGCTTTGAGATTCCAGCACATATTCACATATAGGTACTAATACTCCCCCTAAACCAATGCATCCTTGTTTAACATCCCCAATTCAAGCCTTAGAGATGAAAACCTATCATCTGGCAAAGGTTTAGTGAAAATATCACCGATCTGCATTGAAGTAGAGATAAACTTTAAAACAACATCACCTTGTTCCGCATGATCTCTAAGGAAATGATGTCTCACATCTATGTGCTCTGTCCTTGAGTGCTGAACTGGATTCTTAGAGATTGAAATAGCACTTGTATTGTCACAATGAATTGGCACATTTCTGAAGTTGTAGCCAAGATCTCTAAGTTGCTGAGCAATCCATAACACTTGTGAACAGCAAGCACCAGCTGCAATATATTCAGCTTCTGCAGTTGATAATGCTACAAAATTTTGCTTTTTAGAATACCAACTGATCAATGAAGATCCAAGAAATTGACAGCATCCAGAAGTACTTTTCCTGTCTACTTTATATCCTGCAAAATCTGCATCTGAATAGCCACTCAACATAAAATTAGATCTTCTTGGATACCAAAGCCCTAAGTCTCTGGTTCCATTCAAATATCTAAAAATTATTTTAACTGCAGTTAAATGACTTTCCTTAGGATCTGGTTGAAATCTAGCACATACAGACACTGAACATAATATCAGGTCTGCTAGCAGTTAAATATAACAGTGATCCAATCATACCTCTGTATTCCTTCTGATTCACACTCTTACTAGTTGAATCTTTGTCTAAAGAGAGTGATGAACTCATAGGGGTCTTAAGCACCTTGGACTGTGACATATTGTACTTATTCAATAAGTCCTTGGTATATTTTCCTTGATGCACAAAAATTCCTTTCTTCATTTGTAAGATATGAAGTCCAAGAAAGAAATTATGTTCACCCATTAGGCTCATCTCAAACTCCCTGCACATCAGACTAGAAAACTCTTTTGAAAGAGCATCATTAGTAGCACCAAATAATATATCATCTACATAAATCTGAACTACTAACAAATCACTTTGTTGGTGTTTAATTAAAAGAGTTTTGTCAACTAAGCCTCTTCTGAAATTGTTTTCAAGTAGAAATTTTGAAAGTCTGTCATACCAAGCCCTTGGAGCTTGTTTTAAGCCATAAAGAGCTTTATCCAGTTTATAAACATGATCAGGAAAATTTTCATCTTCAAAACAAGGAGGTTGTGCTACAAAAACATCTTCTTGTAAATATCCATTTAGAAAAGCACATTTAACATCCATTTGATAAAGCTTTATGTGATTGTGAGATGCAAATGCAAGAAGTATTCTAATAGCTTCTAACCTGGCAACAGGAGAAAAAGTCTCCTCATAATTTATACCTTCTTCCTGATTATATCCTTGAGCTACCTGTCTGGCTTTATTTCTTACCACTTTGCCATTCTCATCAAGCTTGTTTCTGAATACCCATCTGGTTCCAATAACTGATTTCTCTTTAGGTCCGGGGACCAGATTCCAAACCTTGTTCCTTTCAAACTCATTCAGCTCACTCTGCATTGTAATAATCCATTCTGCATCTTCCAGGGCTTCCTTGGTATTCTTAGGCTCAATCAAAGATACAAATGCACTAAAAGCACACAAGTTCTTTAACTGTCCTCTTGTCTGAGTCCCATTTGTTGGATCTGACATAATGTTGTCAGCTGGATGGTCTGCAAGGTACTTAAACTTCTTTCTTGGTACCCAGGAGTATTCTCCGTCAAGGCTTTGAGTTCTTGAAACAGTAGAAGGAGCATCATAGAAAGTTTGAGCTTCTGTCTCAAGGCTTTGAGATTTTGGTTCAGCATGAGGTTCAAGGCCTTGAGATTCTACTGGTTGATTCTGTACATTAGTTTTGCCTTTGTCTTCTTTCACAGCATCATCATCTGATTCATGCTTGTTCAAATCTAGATCTGCAAAACTTTCACTCAGAGAATCCTTAGTACTTTCATCAAAAATTACATGAATGCTCTCTTCCACAATCTTGGTTTTTCTATTATAAACTCTATAAGCTTTGCTAGTTTGAGAATATCCAAGAAATACACCTTCATCACTTCTAGCATCAAACTTACCAAGATTGTCTCTACCATTATTATGCACAAAACA
This sequence comes from Linanthus parryae, assembly GCA_023055425.1. Lineage (NCBI taxonomy): Eukaryota > Viridiplantae > Streptophyta > Magnoliopsida > Ericales > Polemoniaceae > Linanthus > Linanthus parryae. The sequence goes on from JALGPY010000029.1 coordinate 3,340,093, forward strand.
GATACAACCAAATGGCTTAAAATAAGAAACAGTAGGCTTTCTCCCTTTAAACAGTTCATAGGGAGTCTTTTTCAAAATAGGTCTGATCAAGCATTTATTCGGAACATAATTGGCAGTGTTAACAGCTTCTGCCCATAAAAACTTTGGCAAATTACTTTCAAGAAGCATGGTTCTGGACATATCCTCAAGTGTCTTATTTTTCCTTTCAACTACTTCACTTTGCTGTGGAGTTCTAGGTGCAAAAACGTTGTGTGAAATGCCATGCTTTGCACAAAACAAATCAAAGTCAAGTTGATCAAACTCTCTACCATGATCACTTCTAATGGATGCAACACGTAAGTTTTTCAAAGTTTGAAGCTCTTTGCACAATCTAGAAAACTCAGATAAAGCTTCAGTTTTGTCTCTAATAAACATCACCCAAGTAAATCTAGAATAATCATCAATTATAACAAGCATATACCTCTTACCTTTTGGGGTCTGAACTCTCATAGGACCACACAAGTCCATATGTAGCAATTCTAAGGGTCTAGAAGTACTTACAAAGTTCTTTGGCTTAAATGAGCTTCTGGTCTGTTTACCTTGTACACATGCCTTGCAAACCTCATCATCTGAAAATTTCTGTGATGGTAAACCTCTTACCAAGTCCTTTGAGATGAGTTTATTCAAAGTGTGTATACTAATATGCCCAAGCTTTCTGTGCCAAAGCCTTGAATCTTCCTTCAAGGCCTTGAGGCATTTTAGCTTGTCACCTGCAACACTGTTAGTATTCATAGCATATAGATTATATGATCTAGGAGCAGTGAGTATGAAATCACCATATTTCTCAACTTGCACCACACATTTCTCCTTGTCAAATACAGCTTTATAACCTTTATCACATAACTGAGAGATACTAAGCAAATTTACTTAAGTCCATCTACCAGATAAACATCAGATATAGAATTTGTAGAACTATTACCAATACTACCTATACCAATGATATTGAATTTTGCTTTGTCACCAAGTGTGATTGTTCCTCCTGATTTTTCTGTAAGTTCAGTAAACAGAGACCTCTTTCCACTCATATGTCTGGAACATCCACTGTCTAATATCCATTTCTGATCTTTCAAGGCCTTGGTGACATCTTGCAAAAAAAAAAAAAATCATTGCCTCAACAGGCTGTTAGACCAAGTGCAGAACTTTGATTCATACTCATAATCAGCCATATTTGGTGGCCTAATTCCTTTTGGAACCCAAACTGCTTAACTAGTCCCTTAAGCTGATAAGGATAAGTATTCCTCATAATGTGAGGTTCTGATCTTCTAAAGGGACAAGTTAATCTAACATGACCAATTTTTCCACAGTAATGACATTTTGGAGAATGTCTGCTACCAGATTTGACAAAAGTAGTTTGGCCTTTCTTTGGAAAATTTGGATTATAGCCAATCCCACTTTTATGCAATGATTTCAGACTTCCTCCAAGAATGAGATTCAGATTATGTTCTGAGCAAGTAACCTAGCTAGGACCTTCTTGGACCTTTGAAGTTTCTCAGTCAAAGTACAGATCTGTTGTTCTAAATTCTCAGAATGAGCCTTTAGATCAGCATATCTTTCAGTTAAAAGAGTGTTTTGATCAACAACCTCTTTTATTTGTTCCTTCAAGACTTTGAACCTGCTGTCCAAGGCCTTGAAGTCTTTTTCCAGCTTTGTCTTAGAAACTTGAACAGTTTTGTTTGAAAACACTAGGTCCAGGTTTTCTTTTACTTGCTCATGAATCTTAATCTTTAAAGCAGAAATCTTATTTCTGTAACTTTCCTCATTTAAAAACATACTTTTGAGAATTTCAGGAAGTACATCAGAAGGACTAGCAAGTAAATTTTTTACCATGTCTTCAATGTGTCTATCTGATGAACTTTCCTCATTATGCTTTTCCATAAAGCATAAGTTTGCTTGCTCTTCTTCTGTGTCTGAGTCACTTGATGAATCAGAATCACTCCAAGAAGCCATCGTGGCTTTCTTCCTTCTGTTGTCACCATCCTTTTTCTGAAAGTTCATGTTCTTCTTCTTTTGTGGACAGTCCCTTACTAAATGATCTGCATCACCACACTCAAAACAATTCATTACTTTAGTTTTATGTAACTGTGATGAAGATTTACCTTTGTAATCCTTTCTGCCTGAGGGTCTTGATCTCTCTCTGTTTTAATCCCTGTTACCCGAGTTTCTTTTCTTTTTGAGAATCCTGGCCAAGGCCTTGGAGATCAATGCTAAAGCCTCTTCATCATCAGGTTCGTCCTCAGTCTCAAGGCTTTGAGACTTTTCACTGTCTTTTGCCTTAAGTGCTAGGTTCCTGATTTTTTTCACTCAAATCACCTTCCACATCCTTCATCGACATTTCATGAGTGAGCAGCTTTCCTTGTAGATCATCTAGCTGAAGAAGACTCAAGTCCTGAGCTTCCTCAATGGCTGTTGTATTTGGCTCCCACTTGGCTTTTGGAAAACTTCTCAGAATCATTTGAGAACTTCTTTCCCAATGACTCCAGGTTGTTCACCACATCAGTGAATCTTTTAAACATTTCCTTGATGGTCTCATCTGAATTCATCTTGAACAACTCATATTGCCTCAGAAGAATGTTGATTTTTGTCTGCTTAACCTGGCTGGTTCCTTCATATGTCACCACCAGTTTATCCCACACTTCTTTGGCACTCTTGCAGTTTGACACTCTGTTGAACTCATCTGCATTTAAAGCACAGTATAGCAAATTTATAGCCTTCTAATATTTTGATACCTTTTTCAATTCAGTGACTGAAAGATCTTCCTCAGACTTGATATTTCTGACTCCATCAATTGTAGTGTAGTACTCATGAGGACCATTCTGAACTATTGACCATAGTTGCGTGTCTTGATCTATGATGAACATCTTCATCAATGCTTTCCTGTGCATGAAGTTGTCACCACAGAACAATGGATGTCTGTTGGCTGCCCTTCCTTGTGAGAATCCACCATCTCCTACATTACTCATAGTCACCAGATTGTTATATCTAAAAACAGTGACACAGGCTCTAATATCAATTGAAAGTGTGTAATGTAGACTAAATACAGGACCTAAATACTCTAGAAGGGGGGGGGGGTTGAATAGAGTATGGAAAATTTTTGCAAAACTTAAAGTTCAACAAAAAGACTTTGTGTGAAACTCAAATCTCAAGGCCTTGAGATTTTAGTAAACTGTCTGAAACTTACAAAGGAAAAATAGTAAGCTTCAAGGCCTGGAGCTGTGAACAATTCTAAACAGCTTTTAAACCCTAGTTTGATTTGAGTTGTGTGCAGCAGATAATAATCAAACAGAAAAGTAAAGAACACAAAGTAATTTACAGAGTTCAGTCCCAATGGACCTAATCTCTGCCTGAGGGATCTAATCCCACCAGGATTGGGCAAACACTTCTTATTACTCACATAGAAACAGCCCTAGATCTTCAAGCCTAAGTGATTTCCCTTACACCTATAAAGCTTGTGGTTCCAAACCTATCTAGTTCCAGCTACTAACTATTGAGCTAACAAGAACCTCTTGTTGTTCAATTGAACAACAAACCACTAGGTTAAGCGAGGTTTAAGATAATCTAGAGATACACAGATAGAAGTATAAGTGAAGAACACAGTATGAAGATAAGATTTTGAAGCCTGGAAGTTTCTGGAAAACTGGATTGATTTTATCTTCAGAAGTCTGGAATGAAGCTTGAATGACTGTGTGTTTGAATGGATGATTTCCCACGATTTTGTCACACCTCTCAGAGTATTCTGCAAGCCTCTATCTTCTTCAAAATTCAAACCAGTCTCTTTTATCCACAGCTGCAACTGATTTGAGAGATTTTAGGATCTCAGTTCCTACAAATTCTCCTTCTGTTTTCAACTTAAATTCAAACAGCCTCAAGTGGATATCCGTTGGAGTTTGTTGAGATTGCTCCTGCACGTTTAAAAACCCTGCAACAGCATTGAAACACACCAACAACAAAATCCAGAAAGCTAACAGTACTATGACTGTTTGGTTATACAGTTTCTGATAAAACTGTTTAACAAACTTAGAACAATAACCTGTATATTTTCTAAAACATATGAATCAAGAAAAACAAGTTTAAGACACTTAGAAGTGAGTAAATAATCACAATACTAAGAATCATAACCTGCAAGAAAGAATCAATTAAGTTCTGTAAAAACTGTCAGCAACTCAAGGCACATCTCAAGGCCTTGGAGCTCTGAACCTGCTTCACAGAATTTCAAAGTTAAACCCAGACAACTTTGATTCTTCCTGTTCTGATCATCTTCAATTGTGTTAGATATATAAATAGTATAATCCAAAAGTATATGCAGTAAACCACTGATTTGCATAATCAGAAATCCAATCTGCAACACAGAATTGTCAGGACATACAACAGAGTAAAATAACTCAAGGCTTAGAAGTTCAGTCAATCTCAAGGCCTTGAGATAAATGAAATGCCTTTGCTTCTTATGTCTCAGCCTTTTGTCTTTCATCACTCAAAACAATTACTAGCAAAAGCACATTCAGGGATCTTGACTCATCACTATGACCTTACAATCTCCCCCTTGATGAAAGACAAAACCTCAACTGTTTGATTCTTACTTTCTGCAAAAAATACTGATTAGTACACAATTCACAAAAATAATAATAACACATTAATTCCAAAAGATCCAACTTATTAATGAAAAAAGCAACAACTGCAAGTAAGTTGCAGAAAATCCTACTGACCAAAAGATAGGTCATCTAAACAGATCAAAACAAAGATTTTTCTCCCCCTTTTTTGCTTTTCAATAAAATGAAGAGAAGATGTTGGATCAGTGTCTGGAAAATTTTGAAAATAAAAACTTAAAAATTAAAAAATAAAGAATGGGGAAGAAAGAGTAGGTACGATTAAGGGGTTGGGTCTTTATCTCCATCCTGATCTCCCTCTTCTTCCTCACTGTCTTCATTATTGGCTTGTACTTCTTGTGAAACCACATCTAGTTCCTCAATGAACGAACTTATTTTCTCTATAACACTGTTGAACAAGAAGGTGAGTCCTTCCAAATCTTTTCTTCCATGCTTTAGTTTCTTCTTCACAACCATCCTTTTCTGTTGTGCAGTGGGTATTTTGTGATCCTTCTTTCATTTTTTTGATGCAGGTACAGACTTGAACAGATCCTTCTCATGTTTCCCTTTGTTGGACACAGAGTACACTCCATAGGATCCTGAAGTAGTGTCTGAGTCTGAGTCTTGAATGAGAATTTCTTTTCCTTTTCCTTTGACCCCTATTTCTATCGTTTTCTTTTCTCTCCTAGGGCTTCCAATATGGATTCCCTTTCTGCTTTTCTTTGAAGATACTGCAGTCTATTTCTTCTTTTCAGTTGCTGGAATCTGGTCTTTTTTCACCATCTTCCTAGGTGGAGAAGGCTCATGTGCTTCATCAGTAAAGCTCTTTGACTCTGAGTCTTCACTGATAGTTAGAACCTTTTCTTCAGCTATCTTTCGCTTCTTTTACGTACTCTGTTTTGAACCTCCTGCCATCTTGATTCTGTCTGAGGATCTTCTAGTTCTCATTAGGGTTTTGGAGAAGAATAGAGAGAGGTGAATTTGATACGGAGTGAAGGAGAAGAGAAGGAGATAAATACTTAGAGTGTTTGTATTTGAAAAGGAAACTGCAATCTCTCTGATCTCAAAAGATCTGTAATGATCAGAGATGATTCAAATATTTAAAGCCGTTGGAAATAAATAATTAAATACTATATTTGGCTGAAAAACAATTTTGAAAAAGTTATGGGCAATATTGAGAAAATATCTACAAAGATAGCACCCAATACTGAATGATCCATAAGTTATTCACTAACCGGTTTTTAGCCTTGTTTTCAAGGCTTTGAAAATGGTTTCAAGGTCCTGAAATGCTGTTGAATTGAACCACATACAAACAAAGTTTTGAATGAATATTTAAGGCTTTGAAAATCAGTTCAAACCTTTGAAACACATAATAACTTACTTTTCTTACCTGATGCTCCCCCTAAACCAATGAATCCTTATTTAGCATGCCTAATTCCAGTCTTAGAGCTGAGAACATCTCCTCTGGTAATGGTTTAGTGAAGATATCTGAAAGTTTCATGTTAGTAGATACAAATTCAAGAACAATATCACCTTTCTCTGCATGATATTCTATGAAATGATGTCTAACATCAATATGCTTGGTTCTTGAATGCTGTACTGGATTCTTTGTAATAGATATTTGCACTAGTGTTGTCACACTTGATGGGAATACTTCTGAAATCAAATCCTAGATCCCTCAAGTGTTGAGAAATCCACAACACTTGTGAAAAATATGCACCAGCAAATATATATTCGGCTTTAGTTGTTGATAGAGCAACTGAGTTCTGTTTCTTGGAGTGCCAACTGATCATAGATGATCCAATAAATTGGTAAGTTCCAGAAGTGCTTTTTCTATGAACTTTGTAACCTGAAAAGTCAGCATCTGAAAATCCATGTAAAGAGAAGTTAGAATGTCTTGGATACCAAAGCCCTAAGTCTTTGGTACGAGATATCTGAATATTCTCTTCACAGCAGTTAAGTGTGATTCCTTTGGATGAGCTTGAAATCTTGCACACATACATACACTGAACATGATTTATGGTATACTAGCAGTAATGTATAGCAATGATCCAATCACACATCTATACTCTTTCACATTGACACACTTACCAAATTCATCTTTATCTAGATACAATGTAGAACTCATTGGAGTCTTGATCTCTTTGGATTGAGACATGTTGTACTTGTTCAGCAAGTCCCTAGTGTACTTGCTTTGATGCAGAAAGATGACCTTCTTCAATTGATGTATTTGAAGTCCAAGGAAGAAGTTTTAACTCTCCCATCATACTCATTTCAAATTCCCTGATCATAAGACTTGAGAATTCTTTTCATAGAAGATCATTAGTAGCTCCAAACAAAATATCATCAACATAAATCTGAACAACAAGTAAATCTTTCTCATGAGTCTTTATGAAAAGGGTCTTGTCTACCAATCCTCTTTTGAAATCATTTTCAAGCAGAAACTTTGACAATCTTTCATACCAAGCCCTTGGAGCTTGTTTCAAACGATAAAGATCTTTTTCAAGTTTATAAACATGATCTGGAAACTTATCACTTTCAAAACCAGGAGGTTGTGCAACATAAACATCTTCTTGTAAGTATCCATTCAGAAATGCACATTTTACATCCATTTGAAATAGTTTCATATTTTTGAAAGATGCAAATGCAAGCAGAATTCTAATTGCTTCTAACCAAGAAAATGGGGCAAAATTTTCCTCATAATCTATACCTTCTTCTTGATTGTAACCTTGAGCAACTAACCTTGCTTTGTTTCTGATCACCTTTCCATTCTCATCCATTTTGTTTCCGAACACCCATCTGGTACCAATGACAGACTGATTTGTAGGTGGAGGAACTATGTTCCATACCTTGTTTCTTTCAAATTCATTGAGTTCAGTTTGCATAGCTGTAATCCAGTCTGCTTCTTGTAAAGCTTCCTTCATAGTTTTGGGTTCTACAAGAGAAAGAAAGCATTGAAAGCACAAAGATTCTTCAACTGTGATCTTGTTTTTGTACCAGTGGTTGGGTCAGAGATGATGTTGTCAGCTGGATGAGATGAAAGATATTTGAATCTCTTTCTTGGAGACCATGGTTCAGGTTCTCCATATATGTTCTCTGGTCTTGAAGTAGTGGCCTAATCATTCATCTCTTTCTGATCATCTTTATCAAGGCTTTGATCTCTTTTGAAGGCCTTGAGACCTGTTTTCAAGGTCTTGAAAATGGCTTCTGTTTCCTTCTAAACCTTTCTTGAACCCAATAGAGTTATGAGCTTCTTCTTCTGATTCATGCTTGTTCAGATTTAAGTCTGCAAAACTTTCACTCAAAGAACCATCATAACTTTCATCAAAAATAACATGAATACTTTCTTCAACCATCTTCGTTCTTTTATTACAAATTCTATAAGCCTTGCAAGTAAGAGAGTAACCAAGAAATATACCTTCATCACTTCTTGCATCAAACTTACCCAAGTTGTCCTTACCATTGTTGTGGACATAGCATGTGCACTCAAAGGGTCTGAAGTATGAGATGTTTGGCTTTCTCCCTTTGAAGAGTTCATAGGGGGTTTTCTTCAATATAGGCCTGATTAGGCACCTGTTCAAAATATAATTTGCTGTATTCACAGCTTTTGCCCAGTAATGTTTTGGCAGCTTATTTTCTAGAAGCATTGTCCTTGACATGTCTTCAAGAGTCCTGTTCTTTCTTTCAACAACTCCATTCTGTTGAGAGTTCTAGGAGCAGAGAAATTGTGAGAGATACCATGCTTAGCACATAAAAAATAAAATTCTGACTGATCAAACTCTCTACCATGATCACTTCTAATTGAAGCAATGGGTAGGTTTTTCAAGTTTTGAAGTTCTCTACAAAATTTGAAAATAGACAGAGGGCTTCTGATTTTTCTTTCAAAAACATAACCCAAGTATATCTAGAATAATCATCTACAATAACTAGCATATACCTCTTACCTTTTGGAGTTGGTGTCCTCATAGGTCCACACAAATATATGTGAAGTAGTTCAATAGGTCTTGTAGTACTTACAAACTTCTTTGGCTTGAGTGAGCTTCTGGTCTGCTTACCCTGAGCACAAGCTTTACATACTTCATCTTCTTTTAACGTGATAGATGGTAATCCTCTTCCAAAGTCTTTCGAGATCAATTTGTTCAAGGTATGCAAGCTGATGTGACAAAGCTTTTTGTGCGAAACCCTTGAATCATCTTTCAAGGCCTTGAGACACTTTAAGCTCTTACATGAAACTTTGTTAGTCTGAAAGGTATAAACATTGTTTGATCTAGAGGCTATGAGAATGAAATTGCCTGATTTCTCATTTTGCACCACACACTTCTCTTTATCAAAGATAACCTTATTACCATTATCACAAAGCTGACATACACTAAGCAAGTTAAATTTCAAACCATCAACTAGATATACATCAGAAATAGAATTTTCAGAATCTGTACCAACTTTACCAATAACAAGAATGTTGCATTTTCCTTTTTCATCAAGTGTAATTAAACCTTTAGATTGCTCTTTCAATTATGAGAATAGAGATCTCTTTCCTCACATGTTTCTTGAGCAACCACTGTCCATAAACCACTTTTGTTCTTTGATGTTGGTGACAACTTACAAACACCAATCACTGCCTTACCCAGCTGTTAGACCAAGTGTGGAAATTTGGACTCATACTCAGGATCAACCATGTTAGGTGGTCTGACCCCTTTAGGAACCCAAATCTGTCTGAGTTGTCCTTTAAGTTGCAATGGAAATGTGTTCCTCATTATATGAGGGTCTCTTCTTCTGAAAGGACAAGTCATCTTCATATTAACAATCTTATTGCAAGTCATCTTCCAGCTTTCACAAATCTGGTATTGTTATTTCTTGGAAAAATTTGATTGTATCCAATACCAGTTTTATGAACAGACTTTGAACTTCCTCCAAGAATCAAGTATAACTTGTGTTCTCATCCTGCAAGCTTGACTTTTGACTAATTCAGATTCTTGAAGTTTCTCATCAAGAGTAATCTTTTGTTTAGCTAATTCATCAACCTGATGTTTATGATCAACAAGGCTGTTACTCAGTAAAGAGTTATCAGTGACTACTTCCTTGACTTGTGTTTTCAAGGCTTTGAAACTGGTTTTCAAGGCCTTGAAATCACTGTCAGTTTTCTTCTGAGAGATTTCCAGATTATGATTTAGACAAACAAGTTGTAAATTCTCTTTTTCTTGCTCATGAACCTTTTCTTTCAAAAGTCTAATCTCTTTCAGATAATCTTCTTCATTTAATAGCATTGTTCTAAGATAATCTGAAAGAGCATATTTTGTTTTTGAAATCAGACAGTTTACCAGTACCTCAATGTTCTTTTCAGAACTTTCATCATGCGTGGCCATGAAGCATATGTTGGCATGTTCTTCTTCAGATTCTGATTCACTTGAGCTATCTGAATCACTCCATGAAGCTATCATAGCTTTCTTTCTTCTGTCATGTCTTCTTTCTGAATGTTCTTGCTTTTCTTGTGTGGACAATCTCTTATCACATGTCCTGCATCACCACACTCAAAGCAGTTCATGACTTTGGATTTATTTTGTAAAGAAGACTTACCTTTGTAATCCTTGATACTGGATGATCTATTTCTTTCTCTGTTGAAGTCTTTGTTTCCAAAGTTTTTCTTCATCTTGAGAATTCTGTTCAAGGCTTTGGAAATCAATGCAAATGGATCTTCATCATCATCATCTTCAGTTTCAAGGCTTTGAATTTTCTCATTTTCTTTGGCCTTGAGTTCTAAGTTCTTGACACCTTCATGTAGCTCTCCATCAGCTTCATTCATGGATTTTTCATGTGTGAGGAGCTTCCCTTGTAGGTCATCAAGTTGTAGTAATGAAAGATCTTGAGCTTCTTCAATGGTTGTTGTCTTTGGTTCCCATTTGGCCTTTGGAAGACTTCTCAGTATCTTCCCCACCTTTTCTTCATTGGAAATATGTTTTCCCAAAGAGTCAAGGTTGTTGAAAATATCTGTGAACCTCTTGAACATCTCTCTAATTGACTCAATAGCATTGATCTTGAAAAGATCATATTGCCTGAGATAGATGTTGATCTTGGTTTGCTTGACTTGACTAGTTCCTTCAAATGTCACCACAAGCTTATCCCAGATTTCTTTGGCAGTCTTGCAAATTGAAATTCTGTTGAATTCATCTGTACTCAAAGCACAATACAAGATGTTAATACCTTTGTAATTCTTAGAAAACTGTTCTAATTCAGAAGAAGAGAGTGAGTCTGCAGGTTTGAGAATTTTGATCCCATCTTCTCTGTAAAGAAAGTGTGAGGTCCATTCTGAATAATGGTCCAAATCTCTATGTCTTGATCAATGATGAACATCTACATCAGGGCTTTCCAATGAGAAAAGTTGTCTCCACAAAAAAGAGGAGGTCTCTTGGAGGCTTTTCCCTATGAGAAGCAGATTCAATTCTCTCAATCCAAGCATCTGAAGAACACTGCATATTCACTGCAGATTTAGTTCTAGTATTCTTCTATTATGAACTTCATTTGTATATCGTTGTGATAATACTTATAGTTATTATTCTCAAGGATTTTTCAAGGTGAACAATAGAGAATTCTTAGTTAATTAGATAGCTAGAGTAGGTACTAGATAGGTTAGTGAGAACCACAAACTGTAACAGAGTAAGGCATCTCTCTATGCTTGAGATTTAGGCTTAGCTGTTGATACATAAGAATTGAGTTGAAAATCTTGTAGGGAGAAGATCCCTGAGGTAGAGACGTAGGTCCAAGTGGACTTAACTCTATATATCTTGTGTCTCTTGCATTTACTTTTCAGTTTTACTTAGTTCTTTTGCAGCAATCAAAACAGTTTGATTTCAAGGGTTTGAAACTCATTTCAAGGCCTTGAAATATACTTGTCTATTTATATTTAAACTGTTTTCATTCCAAGTGCTTGAAACTCATTTCATGGCCTTGACATACTCTTCACTCATCATAATTATTTTTGAAACCACTCTTCTTGCAAGTTTAGAAAAAGTTGGCATACTCTATTCAACCCCTCCTTCTAGAGTATTGATCATGTATTTCTACTTACTGTACACCCCGTCAAAAACATCGTATAATATTCCATACAAGTAGATGAAGGAAGAAAATAGATCAAACAATAAAAACGGTGTAATCGCGTCAATCCTAGCTCGTCTCCTCGCTCCTAGATGCTCTATAAGTCTTCTCCTTAGCTCTCCAACTTGTTCTTGGCTCTGTTCTTCCGTCCTTTTTTTCCTAGGTTGAAGTAATGAAGACCAAGTCTTGATATTTACAAAAAAATCCCCAAAATTTTGCGCCAGCTCCAGGGCAATTCGTGCGAAATACCCGTGATTAATGCTTTGCAGCATTGTTCTTGAATATTCAACTCTTGGTTCCCGTTCCTCTTTCCTTGTATTCCTAGCTTCCAAAGCTCACATTCTTGATCCAATACGCTCCTTAAGCCCTTTTTTGTTTCAAAGACAACAAACACTATGCCAAGCGATTACATCCATCAAATAAAGCATAAATTAAATGTATAAAACGTGCCTGGATTGGAATTGAACATATGAAGAAACAAGTGATAAACATGCATTCTCTCATCAACTTTAGGCTCGAAACTCTCCCACAAAACGATGAATCATGTGGTAAATGCTAAAGAAATATAGCTCCTAAACGAAACTATCAAATTTGCCCACACTTACGCTTTGCTCGTCCCGAGCAACGATAACACTCAACCCCTCACAAGAGACATTGCATACATACCGGTACCAAAAATTTATACCCTCGCCGCTTTGCATACTTTCCATCCACTAGCCAACATGACTCTAGACTCAATACACAAATACACGACTATGCAAACTACATGATTTATACAATGCAGCTCAAGTATGTACAATGTAACAAAGTAAAGAACATTTTTTTTTCTTTATAGGTGAGATTAGACAACCTCTATATCACGAACCAAAACAATCAAACTCTCATTATCTCATTTTGAAATTTCACAACACATATCAAGAAATATATAAGATGATCCTATGCACAAATCTTCCAAAAGCTATGAATCATGTGGTAAATGCTAAAGAAACAAAGCTCCTAAAGGCGCTATCAGTTGCAGTGGTGTAAGAGTAGCTTGAGGGATTTTATAAAACCCCAAATGAACATATGATGAGCTTGAAATTCTCTTGATTTGGTCGTCCGAATATGGAAGGTGGGTTTCAAAGGTGGAAGGTTCAGCTTCAAAGTAGGACGCGAGGCTGAAGTCCACACCATGTCGGGAGAGCCGAAGTTCCATAAAGGGCCCTATAAGCCACGCACTCCTCTTCTGTGTCCCTTAGCAGAAGTTCTAAGACTCTGAAAGGCATGGAGGAGGGACGGTATTCTCCCCAAACTTCAAAGACCACCAAAAGGAGAACAATTGCGAGATCCCAAGTAATGAAAGTACCATGGAAAAATCTCGCACCCAACCACGGAGTGAATGAATATGAGGTAACTCATCAACGAAAATATTAAAGATGAAGAGCTGTTCAGCGAAGAACCGGAGAAGGATATCCAGAAGAACCCCCTACCTTCGCACGACGACAAGGGTAACCAAGTTGCCACCGTGACAATTGCGGTGGAAGACCACGAGGATCCCGTCGAGGTCAATCATGTATAGGAGTACGAGGACCTCGATTTGGAAACTGAGGATATGGAAGAGTCTATCCTAGTCAACATGAGAAAAATCAAGATGTTTTTTGACGTGATGAATTTCTTCAAAGATTGCAGGATGGAAATGAGGAAGGCCATACTGAGAATTACTTAAGACTTTAGAGAAGGGCATACTTATTTCCCCCAGGGTCATGATCGCACTGAAATTGGGAATCCTTTGCTGATTTACCCAACTTTAACCACTAGGTCAATCAAAGATCCGATGGAGCAGGTCCATGAAGGGCAAGAGCGCTCGATCTACTACATCTCAAGGGTAGTCCAAGACGCGGAGTCCATATATCCTGCCATCGAGCGAAACTGCCTGGCGCTTTTCTTCGTGGTGGAGAAATTGAAGCACTACTTTTCAACCCATAAAGTTGTGGTCGTGACTAAGGGTAACCCCATACAACATTGTTGGAATCTGCCCAAGAGACAATCTATTTATTGTGACATTTATATGGACTTACTATTCATTGTGTTATCGATATGGAGATATGTTAACAAAATGAAGTCCTTATTTGTATTCTTAAACATCCCTAGTCAACTATTACATTTAACTATGACGACTGTCTTGCATCGAGACTAATATGTGGGTAGATTGATATGGGGATATCAAGTCTAACACATTGGTTCACATTAGGTGTAATGGAGTACTCGAGATCCGCCATGAGAAGGCTAAATGGGAGTTATGTGAATGTGACAAGTGCATCTCATAGTGACAATGGTGTTCTGATCCATAGACTTTAAGTCACTACATTCTCTAGATGTGAATTCTCATGTTATGTTGTTGAAAGTGTCATATTGTAACAAGGTGACTATAGAACGATAATTGGACATGCTATGAAACATGATGAGAGGTATGAGTGATGTAGTTATGATTTTTCCCTCCTAGTTGAATGTTGAATTAAAGTCATCGACCAACTCTAAAGTCAAAGGTGTGAGTAAATATCCATGGCCACTCGATGAGTGAAACTTAAGGAAATGCATGACCATGCTCATATGAATCAAAATGAGATATTGATGTCACTTGTTTGTCTAAGTTTACTCTCAGATCAAGAAACTATAAATTAGATATACAAGTGTTACACTCCATGCCTTGTGTCCAATCAGGATAGATGAGACAAAGGGATTATACGACAAGGTAACATTGATCATAGAGATTAGTCAGATCACTAATCTTCCTATTACTTGGGTAACATTGATGTACGACTTGATACTGCTCAATGTTTGTAATTGTTTCTGCAAACGAAATTAGAATCCTAATGAATCACACAGATATAATGGATGAAATTGGAATAAGTTGCTCATTAGTTGGTCTAAAGAGAAAATGAATTATATGGAATAAGTGTAAACTGTGCTCACTTAGTTGGACTAAAGAGTAATTGTTTGACTATAATGAAAACTAATTCTAAGTATTAGGATTGAATGGCAAGATGAATTTTTCTATCCTATAAATAGGATTCGTAGGTTATGAAAATCGAGTCTTAAATCATTCCTACACCCCATACACTAGAGAGATAAGAGGAAAAGAGACCAAACGGTTTTGGCCTCCTAGGGTTCGGCCACAAGGAAGCCACCGCCCCCTTTCATTGCCGCTAGGTTGGACATCTTCCACCCATACTACGCGTCCAACTTCATCATCATGCCAGACAAAATCCTTCTTCTTCAAAGAGGCTAGCAACCTAGAAGACGAAGTCCAGTTCAGATTTGTTCGTGTGGATAATATAGAGGCCCCAGTTCGTTGATTTGTCCTAGTGATTGTCACCAGTCAAATTGACTGAGGGAGACCTAGTGATTGTCACCAGTTCGTTGATTTGTCCTAGTGATTAACAAAAAGTTTAAATTTGATATACGTAGTTTAAAGTAAGATCATATATATGATATACATACTGTACTGTTAAATCGTATATATATGTTGGAGTATATGCCCTAGAGGCAATATATTTAGTATGAACATTACTTTGGGTAGAATAATCATTGTATTATCTAAGGGGATATTTAATATAATGAAGTCCTTAGATTACAAGTGTGTTGTTTATCTTGGATATCCCTAGTTGATTATATTGATTAACATGACGATCAACTATAGACTAGTATGTGCGTAGATTGATATGGAGATATCAAGTCTAGCACATGGGTATGCATTAGGGGTAATTACATATTGGAATGACCCACCAAGAGAAGGCTACATACAAGTTATGTAAACTCACAAGTGATTCTCGTAGTGACAATGGTATTGTGGTCCTTAGACTTGAAGTCACTAGATACTCTAATTATGAAATATCATGCTTTGATATTATCAAAAGTTGCGCCTTAACAGGGTAACTATAAAGGTAGTTATCGGGCATGATAGGAAGCAAGCTTAGAGATAGTAGTGATGTAGAGAGGATTTGTCCCTCCTACATAACGGGAGAAAATACGCGTTGTAATACCCCGGTATTTTAAGGGTATTTTACAAAAGTTAGTACACTAGTGTGGGCATTTTATAAAATATAAAGGGACTTGTAATCTCTATTTCCATTTATTGTATAACTTTTTTTATAAATTAGTTAAATACTTGTGTATATATATGTTTATTAGAAAAATATCATTTTTTTGAAATAGAAAAACATCTTTTTTATATATATAGTTAATACATAATAACAGTTAATCTAATAATTAGTTAGGTATAATAACAATTCTAATATTATGTGTTGTATAATGTTTTATACGTGCCAAATAGTATTTTTATTATGTAACCATCACGGCGAGCATCACTACACCCGCCACATGGAGAAATTTATCCAATCATCTTCTTCACCCTCACGAATTGAGCAGAGTACTGCTCCTTCGTCTCCTCCTCCAACACCACCGCCAAGTGCAATCCAAAAATCCCCAGATTGGACTCCTTCACCCTCTAGGTTTCTCTATCGTAGGTGTATAAATACCCACCTCAAAATCAGAGAAACCCACACCAATCTCTCTCACAGCTCACTGCCCCAGTTTCACCAAATCCACCACCACCAACACTCCATAATCCGGCGACCCATTCACCGGCCACCCATCCCCTATCAAACCCAGGTTCATCCCAACTCCCTCTCTCACCTTCGCCTTCCCTCGACTACCCAGAAGGCTGCAAAACAATCTGCAGCAGCAACATCGTCATTCTCGAAGAAAACCCAGTTTCAGACCCGCCAAGAACCCGACAGCAAAACCCGCCGAATTCGACGTCGTTCTCTACCCCTGTCTGTCTTTCTTCCGTCGTTCCATCTTTCCGTCAAAAGCCAGCAACTAGTAGCAACAGTAGTGGTCGCGACAGTGACACTAATCATCGCTACCGTCTCGACCTCCACCGATTTCTCGATCGGTAAACCAAAACATCCTATTTATTGTTCAAATTCTTTTGTTTCCCACAACCAATTCGTTACCAGTATTGTATATGTGTTTATGAGTGTGTTGTAATAGTAGGTGGGGGAGGGTGAACATGTACAGTGGGTTTGAATTGGAGAAGAGGGTGTTGGTGAATCAATTATTGGAATTTGGGGGTCATTTTCGTATGATTTGAATCTTTGGAGGTATATGTAGTATTTTCTAAAACTTAAAGGGTGGATATTGTCTTTGTCGGGAATTTTATTCAGAAATCCATATTAATGGTTGAATTCATAATTTTTAACTGATTACTTTTCACATCTAAATTTGTCAAATGCTATTTATTATTTTCCATATAAATATGCATTATAAAGTCCAATGTTCCATTAATAAGACAATCGGACATGCAGACGATTTCGGGCATGCGCGAGATTGATTGTTAGTTATTTATGGAATATAAGTAAGGGTTTACAATCTAGATAATTTTGAACAAATCATCGGAACGAATGTAGTGTAACATTATATAGACACATCTCGATCAAAGAAACAGTATAGTTTGAACTTGTTACACTATCATACTTTGTGTATGTTGAACATGGCTGCCATATGAAATATAATTATCTCGGACTGACCGTAGAGAGATGATAAAATATTTCATTTTTATTGGTAATATTGGAAACTCTTAATCTATGATTTTTTATGGGGACACAAATCTTGATTTATCATTATTTTGATATATTGAGTGAGATTCAAATGCGAGTCAACAATCCCGATATATTGGATAATGATTGTTATGATTTGGTGAAAGCAAAACGAATCATGGAATCCACGTCGCGTATGAGAATCATGTACCCTCATGGGAGCTCATTAGGTTTTGTTATGTAAAGTCTGGCCACTTGGTTATTTGTAACCAGACTTAAAAAATAAGGGTTGAGCAGTTTAGATCAGGGAATACATAAGATTGATACTGTCTGTAATAGTAGATCAGCATTGACGGGTATCTGCAATCTTAACGTGGGGAGTTATCTGATATTAATTACAGGAGCTCATACATAATGATGAGAATAAATGTCGGAGTACAATTGTAGTTTTATGGTAGAGTAAACTATAATTAATAAGTAGTTATGAATTTAATTCGGAGAATTGTGAGTTCAAATATATTATTGGGAGCAGAGTCATTTATTTTCTCCAGAGGTCCGCGAGGTAGTCCAACATAAGTGTGATCATGTTTCACAAGTGTTTTTGAGTCTCAAGTGTGTGGAATGTAAATTGAGATTATGTTTAGTATTTTATAGTTGATAGGTATTGCTATAAACCGTATGATTAGGACTTAATTGCAAGCTAAACTAAAGTTTGTAGGGAGGGAATTGCTATGTAAAGTTTTCCTACAAGGGACTTGTGTGCAATTATGGGTATTCCTAATATTAGGGTTAGTAATGTGTCTATACAAAGTCCACCATAGTTCTTAAGTGAGGATGATTGTTCATACATGTTTTCCACACAAGAGAGAAAAACGCAGCTGTGCGTTCATGAGCTTTTCTTGTTCGAATCACGATCGAACTTGAATCGGAGCTTGGATCATACGTTGGAAGACTTCCAGACATACCATATTACGTTTTTGGGTGTTTAGGCCTAGATAACAATCTCTGATTACTTTTGGTAAAACACGAAAGTTTTTGATCTCAGAAAAACGAAGTGACTGGAAGAAACGGCGCGCCGATCGGAGTTGTAGAACTCCAGATATAGCTGGTCAAATTTTTTGGTCTGCTATCGATTTTCAGCAGGATCTGAATTCGGTTTTCGGAACATAACTGGAGCTACAAATGTCGGATCAAGACAAGTCATATGTATAAAAATCATGTACCTCAACGAGACAGACGCAATGGCACACTTCCCGGTGTCGGATTCAGAACAAGGATTCGTCAGTGGCTGGTCAAAGTCTTGGGATTCGCGCCGTCCTAGTCTTGATGGACTGTGGTAAGTTTTATTCAGCAAGCTAACTTAACACGATACCTTTTTTGAATTCCTATGATTAATTATATGCATAAATCATGTGGTCCTGGATAAATCTCGTAAAATTTTCCCTTCAAGTGGTATCAGAGCCAACATTGATTTTATGCTTAGAGTAATCTAACCATTTTGTCCAGCTAAAATACGGTAATTGTGTGAATTGATTGCATTGTGCAAAATGCTGTTTTGCATATTCACTGTTATTATTGCCATATTAAAATTTGATTTTATGTTAGTGGTTGTGGTTTTATTGCCGTGTTTTTGGCACTGTTTTGGGTTGTAATTAATTGTAAAGTTTCCGGTTTGTGGAGAATAGTAAATTAAGTAGTAGCTTGTTTTTCAATTTTATGTAGTGAAGATCCATGTAGTATGATAGGAGTAATAGAAATTGAAGGAACATGGTGGATCCAAAAAGATCGGACGAAGATGATGGAGCATTCAAGTATTGGAAGCGACTATCGAGACAATCAAAACATTGCCATAATAACAGTTTATGTGTTATTTTTGTTATTGTGTGTGGATGTTTTATTATTAATAGTCACTAATCAAGATCTCACGGACAACATGGATATTAAAATGAATGCGTGCATGTCAATATCCATCTAATTGTGTTTGAATATAATTTTATTAATGAAAAATTATTCGCTCATTTGAGATCAAAATTGGTCACAAAATAACTGTTTATTTAAACTAGATATTATTTTGTGAATTTTGGTCTAGTCAAATAAGGAGTATATTTCTCAAGATTAATAAAAAATGTATTTCAAACAAAAGTATTAAGTGGATAAAGGGTTTCTTTGGCAAATTAATGAAGCCCGAGGCCTCCATTACTGATTTGGAAATAATGTAATTGATATGAGTTACCCATCGGTACCATGGTTAGTTACAGATTGTTTGGAAAATCTCCTTACAAGGATACTAGTTGAATCTAGTTTTGTTGGACAAGTCTCCCCATCAAAACTGTTCTTTAAAACTAAGAGATTCAGTTTAGTACGAAGTAATGGTTGCATCACTTAACAATAAAGTTGGTAATATCCTCCCATCGAGTTCTTGTTACTATTTTGTTGGGCCTAAGATCGGCTATTTAGTTTTATTGGGTAGGTAAAATTCCTGATAGTAAATCTAAAGTGACATGGTCAGTTTGATTTATTTCAAAGTCGAGTGGCCCATCGTCACAGGCGGTTGCAATGGAAATCGAATTGCCGATGAATTTTAACTTGGAGTTGGATTCAAATGTTAAGCATACTCAGGGACATAAATATTTTTTATTTTATCGTGTTTGTCAGATAATTAAAGATTCTAGGTTTTTAACCCATGATGTGTTTCTCGAATAATACAAATTAACTAGAATTACAATAGTCGGAAGAGAATTTTAAAAGTTGTCTTAACTGCGAAGGAATACAAGTGTGTGTTGACCAAGTTTTAGACTTAAGAACCTACTAATGAGGCAGGTGGTGTAAATACCTAGACCTATCAAAGGTAGGATAATGTTGGTGAGATCACGCTAGTTACATCTTGGCATATGTCAAATGTAGTGCTACGTCTGCATCAACCGGTGTCGCATGCATACAATATGGTGCAAACATGTAAAGATGTCTGGGAATCAAGACCAGGTTGCAATGTAAGTGGCAATAAGGGCGTTAATGAGCACATATATGAGATATAAGTCCAGCACGCAATTATGTTCTAAGGATGTTACATCTTTTGATTGAACATGTGATCAAGGGATCTCAGATCGATAGTGAAAACTATGTCGGTCAGATAAAGAGGTCCCATATAATTTTTTTTTAAGCTTTTTGAATGAATACAACATTGATAGGTTGAGTTATTCATTGACAAAAATGGTAATTGAATTATTTGTGGGTGAAAGACTCGTCAGGAGTACAACTAGTATATTGGTAAATGAAAATTAGTTCTACTTCTAAACCATCTGGTAGTAGGAAGTAGAAATATATCCATAGATCCAATTAAGGCTGTTTTTTTTATTTCTCAGACGTGATGGGATAACTCCGCATTAGGAGTTATATTCTTTATAATTAACCAGCGTTTTGCATGCGTTTCGATGCATTTGTGTGAGAAATTGACCAAATTCTAGTCGTGTTGAGCGTACTTGAGTTTTTGAGCTTTATTTTGTAATCCGGGCATTTTTCGTATAATTTTTTCATTATTTGTCGCATTTGATCTTCCGGTATTTGCTCGTGTTGTGTATTTCAGGAACCGGGAGCTCGGAGCGACTATTTTGGAGCGGGAACGAACTTCGGAACAAAAGGATGGCTCAAGGATATACTCGAGAATGAAGACGAGAGAGGAAGAGTCAAGAAAAGGAGCTGAGAATTGATGAACCCAGAAGTGTTCGCACGAACAAAATGACTTAGAAGAATTTTGATGGCCACAAATGATGAAAAGAGGACTGTTAAAAGGTAGGAACAGAAAAGCTGTTTGCACGAACAACGAACAAAGGGGTGTTCGTGCGAACAGTCGGCTGTTCGTGCGAACAGAGAGGCCAGAACGTAATTATTGGGGTTTTTCGCTATTTTTTGAAAGATTGGAGAATAAAGACCTATTCCAACATAGGAGGTCGTGCTTTTGGCATCTATCACGCATCTTTGGAATATTGGCGAGCTAGAGAAGGTGGGAGACAAAGCTTGGAGTGTGGAGATCATCATTCTTTGAAGATTTTAGCGTTTGATATCATCTTCTTCCTCTTTCTTCTATGTTTTTGAATATTTTTAGTTTGTTGAACAATATTATGTCTAGCTAAAATTCTCTAAGCTAGGTGATTGATGGAGAACTAGGGTTTGTGAAATATTTTCCGGGTTGAAGACTTGTTTCATGTTTTGAACTTAAATCTATGAATATTTTAGTTATCTTACGTATTCTTGTACTTTATTATTAGTGTTCTTGGCTTGATGACCCGTAGGATACTAGTCGTTGAGAATGTTGCACGGGAGTGAGCTTTTTGATACGTGTTGAAGAATGTCGTAGGTAATCTTGTAGTTTCTAGAGACCAAGAGGAGACAAAAACTTGATTAACCGTGTGAGGGTAGTTTCGGTTGGTATTGGTAGAACTTAGTGAAAGCGGTGGGCGGACGGGACCCGGTGAGCGAGCCTAGCAAACCAACTAGAGCATATCGGTAGATGACGGTGGACCGAAAGGACCCGAAGACAACCGATTACGCAAATTCATGTGAGATCGAGAGAATATCATGATGAGTGTTACCCGGTGTAACTAAAACGTTCATAGAGTGTTTAAGGCATAATTCGGAAATTGTTAGCAACCCTAGGGACCATCAATTGCCTAGTTCTCCTTCTTAATCAGATTCCATCACAGTTATTCTCGTTTAAAGTGAAAATCATACAAAAACAATTAGTTTAGTTGTTAGTTATTTTAAGTCGCTTGTTTGTGGGCTACGAACTCTCAAAATCAATACTTTTTACTGGTTACCTAGATATCTTAGAATTAATCTTTAATTAGCTAATAATCGTAAATTTCCCTTGGGTTCGATACTCGGAGTCTTAAAATACTTCAAATACTACTTGACCGTATACTTGCGTATAAGCGCGTTAAGAAATCGCGTCAAGTTTTTGGCGCCGTTGCCCGGGAACTTTAACGGTTTATTATTTTAGTTAGAAATTGATTTAGGATATCTCTTTTATTTTTGTTTAATTAGCTATTTTGATTTATCACTTGTATTTGATTATGCTTTTCAGGTTATCAGTGTATGCCCAGGATCCCTAGAGACCTTGTGCCCCCACTTGAAGACCCAGAGCAGTTATTCAGAGATCAGAGAAGAAATCAGAAACAGAGCACTATGGGTGATCAATTGACCAACGCGCAACTCAATCAGCGCGTGGAAGAGTTGTCTAAACAATTGAATGATCGCAACGCCCAGACACCGTACAACAAGTCAGGGCGGGCTATTGTGGAGAAATTTCAGGCGTCCACGTATGGACACAACCCGGCAATTGTAGTGCCAGATATACAGGCTGAACACTTTGATCTCAAGCCAGCAATGATTCAGACGGTGACCAACCAGTTCCAATTTTATGGGAACAAGGATGAAGACCCCAATGATTTTATTGTGAAGTTCAATGCGTATATAAGGACTGTCAAGTACAAGAATGTGACTCCAGAAGTGTTGAAGCTCATTCTATTCCCCTACTGTCTGAAAGGTGCATCTGAGAAGTGGCTTGAGCCAAGATCACTAGATTCAATCACTACATGGGCTCAATGTGTGGATGAATTTATCGCAAACTTTTACCCAGTTCAGCGGGTAATTGAGTTAAAGGGTGACATTTTGGGCTTCCGCCAACTTGATGATGAAACTGTGGGACCGTTATATGCACTTTAATAGGAAGTGTCCAAATCATGACTTTGGGGATTAAAAAATTCTGCAAGTCTTCTACCACGGTATAGAACGCCACAATCAGGAGCTAGTTAACATAGAAGCTGGGGGAAATTTTCTATACTCTGTTGACAGAGAAGGAGCCTACGCACTCATGAAACAGCTTGCTAAGCAGGACTTACAGTTTTATGATTCCAGGAGATTAGCAGCATTGCCTGAACCGAAGGATGATGAGTGGAAGACTGGGATCAGGAAGATGGCGTCTGACTTAGCCAAGCATATGTATCAGGACAAGAAGACAGTTGCAAGTGTTGAAGAGCCAGAATATGATGCAGCAATGGCACATATAGCAAGCGAGGATGTGAATTATGTGGGGCACAAGGACAGCGGCAGAACTTGAATCAAGGGACTTACAGACCAGGCACGAGAGATCATCCAGGCTTTAGATATGGGGATTAGTCTGGAGCGTCATATGCACCGGGGTTCCAGCATAGGCCACTAGTTTTGCAGGCCCCACCAGCAGCTGCTGTAGCGTCAAATCCTGATATCTCTGAACTGACGAAGGCATTGACACAACGGAGTAACATTATGAACAAAATGACCACCAATGTGAATAACATGTCCACACAGGTTACTGCTGTGTCTACTGATTTATAGGCTACGAAGACTTCTCTTCGTTCCCTTGAGGTCTAGGTGGGTCAGATTGCTACTCAGCTCTCACCTAGAGCTCCAGGTTCATTGCCATCTAACACGGAAGATAATCCTCGTCAAATCAATGCGATCACTACTCGAAGCAGGGTTGCATTGAAAGATCCGCCTTATCCAACTCATGCTAGAGCCGATGCTTCTAAGGCTAAAGAGCATGAAATTTTTGATAATGATGCCAATGTCGTGATCCCCCAATCAAAGGGCGCGACGAATGAGGAGGTGGTTAAAGACAAGGATGAGGTACGTATTGACACTACTACTGTTTCTAAGGCAGTTCCATATCCTTTGAGGACGCGAAAGAGGGATGATTCTAGAGATTTTCAGATATTTCTTGATATATTCAAGAAGGTGGAGATTAACTTTCCTTTTTCAGGAGCTATATCAAAAATGCCTACATATTCCAAGTTTCTCAAGGATATTCTTTCAAGAAAGAGGCGCATGAGTGATTTTGCACAGGTTAATTTGACGTCCGAGACTTCTGAATGCGTCAGGAATTGATTGCCTAAGAAGAAGAAAGATCCTAGGAGCTTTGTGATACCGGTTACTCTGGGCGATTCTCTTACAATGACTGTTTTGTGTGATTTGGGGGGGGGGGGGCAAGCATCAATTTGATGCCCTTGTCCGTATTCAGGATACTAGGTGTGGGGGAGCCTCGTCCCACCCGAATTACCTTGCAGATGGCTAATAGATCTATTCGTAGAGCATATGGGGTGATCGAGGATATTGTGGTCAAAGTTGGCACTCTCATCTTTCCTGCTGATTTCGTTATCCTAGACATAGAGGTTGGCGAAGTACCTCTAATTCTTGGCAGACCCTTCCTAGCTACAGGGGAGGCTATTATACATGTGAAGAGTGGAAAGCTATCTATGCAGATTAATGATGAAAAGGTGGTCTTTGATGTGTTCAAGGCAATGTAAATGCCGTCATGTTATAATCATGAAGATTGATTTAGCATAGAGGTTTTTGATGATGACATGGGAGATGAGGAAGCTGAATTGATGTGGGAGGAAATAGATGGCATGTACAAGGTTGAAGATCAGAGTCCTCCCTTGGATGTGTTCCACATGAGCAGCTGGTCCAAGCTGGATTTATATGAGCAAGGGGAGAAAAAGTTAGCCCTTGTTCCTTCACTCAAGTCACCATCCGTGCTTGAGTTGAAGCCATTGTCGAGCCATCTCAGGTATGCATTTCTTGGTATTGATAGCACGTTACCCGTAATTTTTTCCTCTGATTTATTTCAGGAACAGGAGGAGCAACTTTTTGATCTGCTAAAGAAGCATAAAGCAGCGATTCGATGGACTATTGCCGATATAAAGGCGACCAGCCCTGTGTATTGCCAGCACAAGATCCGGGTGGAAGAAGGCAAGAAGCCAGTGATCCAGGCACAGCGGATATTAAATCCGCACATGAAAGATGTGGTGCGGAAAGAGGTCATGAAGTGGCTAGAGGTTGGCATTATTTTCCCGATCTCAGACAGCACTTGGACTAGCCCGGGCCAGTGTGTGCCTAAGAAAGGAAGGATGACTGTGGTTGAGAACGACAAGCATGAGCAGATTGCTCAACGGACAGTTACTGGTTGGCGTGTTTGCATGAATTACAGGAAGCTGAATGAAGCCACGCTAAAGGATCACTTTCCGTTTCCATTTATTGATCAAATGCTTGACCGTTTGGCTCACCACGAGTACTATTGTTTTCTGGATGGTTACTCAGGTTATAATCAGATATCCATTGCTCTAGAAGACCAGGATAAGACCACTTGTACATGTCCCTATTGGCTGTGATTTTTTCTCTTGATAAATTTCGACCTTATCTTGTGGGATCGAAAGTGATTGTTTTTACAGATCACTCGGCACTGAAGTATTTGCTTGATAATAAGGATGCCAAGCCGAGGTTGTTGCGGTGGGTCCTTTTGATGCAAGAATTGGACGTAGAGATCCGTGACAAGAAGGGTGTTGAGAATGTGGTAGCGGACCACCTCTCAAGACTTGAGAATGGAGTGGAAGAGAAGGTTCCTATTTAAGAGAACTTTCCCGATGAGAGCTTGATGTCTTTGGGGGACACTGAACCATGGTATTGGGCGATTGCCAATTATCTGACCAATGGGGAGATTCCTGAGGAGTGGACAGTGCAGCAAAAGAAGCGGTTCTTGTATGAGGTAAATCACTACTTTTTGGAGGATCCATTTCTGTTCAAAATGAGCGCCGACAACATCATTATGAAGTGTGTTCCTACCCATGAGATTTATGAATTGATCAAGCAGTGTCATGTCGCACCTAGTGGAGGTCATTTCAGCGATCCGCGCACCGCCATGAAGGTGTTACAATATGGATTTTTCTGGCCAACTATTTTTAAAGATTGTCATGACTGGGTTGCACGGTGTGATAGTTTCCACAGAACAGGTAACATCTCAAAGCGAGATGAGATGCCAATGTCTGAATGGCTTGAGGTGGAGCCTTTTGTTGTTTGGGGCATAGACTTCATGGGACCGTTTCCAGCTTCATATGGTAGTCTTTACATCTTGCTTGCGGTGGATTATGTGATAAAGTGGGTAGAAGCAGTTGCGTGCCCCAAGAATGATGCAGCTACGGTAGAGAAGTTTCTGAATAAGCACATCTTTACTCGGTTTGGCACACAAAGGGCAATGGTGAGAGATGAAGGGTCACACTTCATAAACCGAGTGTTTTCCAGAGTTCTGAAGTCATATGGGGTGTCTATCCATAAAGTTTCCCTACCTTATCACCCCCAAACCAATGGGCAGGTTGAGGTGTCTAATAGAGAGATCAAGGGGATTTTGTAGAAAATTGTCAATGCCGGGCGCAAGGATTGGTCTGTGAAACTTGATGATGCATTGTGGGCATACCGTACCGCATCGAAGACGCCATTGAATATGTCACTATTTCAGCTCGTCTTTGGTAAGGCATGCCATCTTCCTGTGGAGTTAGAGCACAAGGTATATTGGGCAATCAAGCGGTTGAACATGGACCCCGAGTTGGCAGGGCAAGCACGGAAGATGAAACTGCTTGAACTTGAGGAATGGAGACTACAAGCCTATGACAGTTCCAGGATATACAAGGATAAGACAAAGAGATGGCACGACAGCCGTCTCAAACAAAAAGAACTTCGTGTGGGACAGAAAGTCTTATTGTTCAACTCTCGCATGAAGCTCTTTCCGGGAAAGCTTCGTTCTAGATGGTCCGGGCCGTTCCGGATGAACCAAATCTATCCTTGGGGTGCGGTTGAGTTAGAGGATCCTCATACGAAGGAATGCTTCCGCGTCAATGGGAGCAGAGTTAAGCCGTACTTGGAATCATCGCCAACACCGGCCAAAGTGGATGCTATGTACTTTGATGAGCCTTGATCTTTATGAGGTAACTGGGTCGGGCCGTCAACCGTAAATTACAAGCGCTTGTTGGGAGGCAACCCAACGTATTTTCTGCTTTAGCGTAGAGAGTGTGTTTTCAATATTGTCGTGTGTGTTTTTGTAAAATTTTGTTATATGAGGGGTGAGAGAGCGAGAATTTGACATTTGTATTGAGTCTTCGCAGGTTACAGGTGGATACACGATTCGGACTCCCGTTCTTGATGTGCGTAGAATCAAGTTGAAAGGCGCACATCGGAGTCCGGATGCAAAGGCGAGGCGGAATTTGAGCGAAGAAGTCATTGATGGTGATCGTGAAAGGATCCCGCAAAGGTTGGAAGATTTCCCATGAAAAATTGGATCAAGAACACATGGGGAAGTATGGAATTCAAGCTAGGAAGCCTCGATGATCAAGAAAGGAAGCGGATCGAAAGAAAAAAAAAATAAGCTGCAGTCAGACTTGTTCGCACGAAAAAATTGCTGTTCGCACGAACAAAAGAACCAAAAATCTCACTGTCAAAATAAGAACATAATTCTTGTTTGGTCGAACACTTTTAATGAAGTGTTCGTGCGAACACCCTTTTTGTTTGCACGAACAGAAGGCCAAAAAGCGTGGATGGTTATGCGAGGGGCAATTTTGGGAGAAAAAATAAAGCATCATCGGGCAAAAAGGGTGAACCCTCCTCATTCACCCACATACCCATAAGCTCTCAACCCTCTCTGCAACCCCGTCGGCCCCCTCCCCTTGGATTTTCCAGCGACTTCGTGGGTTCCTCATCTCGTTCTCAGCGGTGCCCTCTCGACTCCGGCGTGTACTCTCTCTCTCAGGCCAAAGGCGTCGCACGAACCCCTTCCCCTCCCGACCGGTATCACTCAAAACCGGCCGCCACTCAAGCCGGCATCCAACTCACCGGCGTTTAGGTGGGTTTCCGGCACGCTCAAGGAGCCCTCAACACCACCTCTTGCTGTTATAGGATTTTGAAGAGAAGGAGGTTCAATTTGGGACAAAACCCACCTTGGGTTCTTCGGGGAAAAACTTCAAATTGAAGAAGAAGGAGTCCAATTCAGCTCATGGTGAAGAAGGAAGAAGTGACGGGGATAGTAAGAAGAAGCTAGAAGTACCAAGCAATCGACTAAATCCAACGAATGATTTCGGCGACCAAACTGGTCCTTCTTGCCGAATGATTCTGCAATTTCGTGCCCGTAAGACTAGATCCGGGCACGTAGGTACTCCTATTCCTTTTCTTTATGCGCACTTACTTTTACATCATTGAATTACTTGCTTATTTGACATGTCTGAGAGAAAGGACGCCACTTTTGCCGACCCCGTGTTTCAACCCGTTAGGAGAGTAGGGCCTTCCAATGTGGATGAGATGGTAGTTGAGGACCCCCTATCATACCTAATAAAGAACCCGAGTATGTGGTGCCTGAATCTCCTGAACACACCATACTCAATACCCCAATGCCCCCTAGGCCTCGTTTGAGAAAGGTTCGGTCGGACAAGAAACTTAAGATAGCTAATGCCAATGTATCGGTTCGTTAGCTTTCATGCTCATCATGCCTCTTTCTCCGACCAATACCTTAATCTCACAGGTGCATCTTAGAAACCCTACCCCATCGATGAATTGAAACTCATGGCTACCAAGCTCAAAGCAATCCACGAGCGCGTGAGGTTGGACAAATGGTTTGAGTTGTGTGGGCCATCTAGTTCTCAAGTTGCGCGAGAGATTTATGTTAACCTGAGGTTTGAGGACGAGGGTGAGAGTAAGGATGATAGGCCGGTGTACTGTAGGGGTAATTGGGTGCGTCTAACACCTGAGACGATTAGTAAGGCCTTGAAATTTCGAGAGTTGGACCCCACCACTAAGTGTGCATATCATGACATGATTAGGCAAGATTATGTGGTGTCAATGGTCAATAAGTTTTGCTTTGCGGGGTAGGGGGTAGACCCTTGGGATAAGTCAAAGGCCGAGTTGACTCGCTGGATGGTGTCTAAGAAAGCCTTACTCCCACGTGCTCGGTGGGTTTGCGAGTTGCTTGAGAACTGGGTCTTGGGTATTACACCTAACCCCCATTTCTCATTCCGCTTGTGTTGTATGGCCATGTGAGTTTGGTTAGGGCAGAGGATTGACATTCGTAGAATGATTTGGCTCAACATCATGGCACCCAAATCGGAGGGAAACAGAATGGCCCTAGGTCACACTAGTTTGATGACTAAATTGGCTATACGAGCAGGGGCAGTGGTAAAAGGATTTGGATGTAAAACAACAAACTGACCGCGAGTGGTCGAAATATCAGAACCCCCCAAAGGTGTCTAGGTCTAAGAAGGGCAAGGAGAAGGAGGGCGAGTCATCGAGCACCGACGCTCTTTTGCAGAGCATGCATCAGCTGATGCTAGAGTCTAAGGCAAGGAATGAGCGGCAGTTTGCTCATGACCGTAGCAGCCAAAAGAAATTGGGGGATTCCGTTAAGACTCTTGGGAAGTGGGTAGCTCAGTTGGCTCAGTCAAGAAATGTAACCCTAGACCCTGACCCCGAGAGTGAGGAGTTGTGGTATGAGTAGAGTGATTATGATGTGCCTGGTCCAGCAGAGGAGGAGTCTGAGGACCAAGAATCCGAGTCCGAGTAGATCCACCGCCCTCGCATTAGAAATGCTGAGTCCTCTTATTGATATATAAATTCGTTGAGGACAACGATGCATTCTAGTGTGGGAAGAGTTTTACTCTTGACTAGCCAGTCCGTGTCTGCATTACCCTATCTGCATACAAATTGTTAGGTCGTACTATGTTATATTTTTGTCGTCCGTGTCGTGTTTGTTGATATTGTGTCGTATCGTGATGTGTTAGCTGTATATATATGTGTGTTTATGTTTCATATTGGACGTTTTTCTTACTTGAGTCTACCTACCCTATCGAGTCAGTTGCGGAGTTTCATTCGAGTCGGCTTCGCATGTAGAGCAAGAATTATATGAAAAAAAAAACCAAAAATTGAAAAATCCTAGAAATTAAAGGAAAATGTTGAGAAAAGGGCAATCAAAAGAGGCTAAAATTTGATGAATCGCGAAGTGTGAGGGTTTTAGGCATAGGGCATGATTTGCGACCGAGAGTGACGACGTGAGTTTCCCCTAGTAGGTATAGAAAGACTCTCTTTACGGGAATGCCTACCTGTTTTCGACACTTACATGATTTTCAAAACTAAAGTGTGTGCCTATTTTTCTTACAAGAGCTGAGCTAGGTGTGAGCTAAACAAGCCGAACCTTCATGTGTACGTCTTAGGTAGTCGCCAGCCCGACTCGTAGTGGCACACGAAACAGCTGTGCGAGGTCGTGTATTAGAGAAATCACTGCTTTTATAACTCACCTTGTAGGACCATTAGACATCCGAATTTGAACCTTGGATTCTTTGCTAGCCTTCGGACCTAGGGTGACGATTTTTGGCCTTCATCACAGATTGTCTAGAATCACCATTTAGTGTGTCATGAGGGAGTTGTAGTTGAGGGGGTTCGATGAGGGAGTGATTCATGATATATTTCGTTGAGTTCTACATGTTCGCTTGCACTTCATTGATTATTTACGAGGGGATGCGAGGGTGAGTGAGTAGGCTTGCACACTTTGGTGTGGCGGTGTTCCATGCAATTACATCATGGACACAGTTGTGGAGAGCAGTGAGTGCGTGACATCTAATCCGCACGAAGTTGGGTTTGGTGAACGTAATTGGTGGATCGTGCTAGGTACCGGTTTCTAACATTTTGGTGTAGGAGGATCGGTTGGATTAGGCACGAGACATGCATCTTTGAGACTACTTGAGAGGGGACGTGGTGACATTCCAGTGTGGGGGTGTCGAATTTTGACTCCGAACATTGAGCGTGAGCCTGCGACGAATCCACTCCCACACATGTGCTTCATTGGTTTTGCGGCTTGGAATTTGGCATGGATTTCTTAGAGTTAGGAGAAGATGAACTTTTGTGTGACATTCATTCATCGGATTACGTGCTTCCTTCTCCTAGCATATTTGATCATTTTTGAAGACCACTCGGGTTTTTTTGTTGGATTTTTAGCATTTTGAGAGATATTTATTATAAAAAAAATCAGAAAAGAAAAAGATAAAAAAAAAAAAAGAAAAGAGAGAAAAAGAAAAAGGGGAGATGAAATAATGTTTTGAGTTGAGCTTGACTTTGAACGAGTGGTGGAGCGATTTCGGTAACGACGGTTCACATTTCGTGCACGACGCACAAAGATGGCCACGGGGATCGCTAGCGTACCGGGGTTTGAGGGAATTGAGGGCCAGAGGTGGTGAGTTTCGGGTTTCGGTTTCTATCATCGTGGTGAGGGTGTATGAGATGTGGGGTTTTGATGTGAGAATGTGACACATAGGACTTGATTACTACGAGCATATCCTTGTGTCCCTAAGCCTCATCATTCGAAAACTGTTTAGCATTAGGAGCTCGGACCTTGGATGTGTCTTAGCCTAGCGTAGTCTCTTATTTTGTTGGCACACGCGAAGAGGTAGAGTATTCGTGTACTTAGTAAAGTTAGGCTTTTTATACCAACTAGGGGAGATTCTCGTTGTCGAATTTATTCAACTCATGCTTTGTTCCTAGAGTTCTCATCACTTCATGATACTCGGTTTAGGCCAATGGAGATTGCCCGATCTCAACCAAAAAGATAAAAAGTTCATTATTTTGTGCCGTTGTGTTTGTGTAGGATCGAGTCGTAATTTTGCATTGCAACATCTTGTTGCATCGATGAGTCGTGTTTTGTTATTGAGTCGGCTAGTTAGGATTTGTATGCAACGGTGTTTCTAGTAAGTATGCAAGTCACGGCTCATATCACTTGTGGGGATGATGTTTTGTTGGGAGATGTTTTGGTCGGATTTTGATTTGATTGCTCGGTACGCGCAATAGGTGAGTGTGGGGGTGTTTGATAACTCCGCATTAGGAGTTATATTCTTTAGAATTCACCACCGTTTTGCATGCATTTTGATGCATTTGTGTGAGAAATTGACCAAATTCTAGTCGTGTGGAGCGTACTTGAGTTTTTGAGTTTTATTTTGTAATCCGGGCGTTTTTCGTATAATTTAAAATTATTTGTCGCATTTGATCATCCGGTATTTGCTCGTGTTGTGTATTTCAGGAACTGGGAGCTTGGAGCGACTATTTTGGAGCGGGAACGAACTTCTGAACAAGAGGATGGCTCAAGGATATGCTCGAGAATGAAGACGAGAGAGGAAGAGTCAAGAAAAGGAGCTGAGAATCGATGAACCCAGAAGTGTTCGTGCGAACACCATGTTTGTTCGCACGAACAAAAAGACTTGGAACAATTTTGATGGCCACAAATGATGAAAAGAGGACTGTTAAAAATTAGGAACAGAAAAGCTGTTCGCACGAACAAGGAACAAAGGGATGTTCGTGCGAACAGTCGACTGTTCGTGCGAACAGAGAGGCCAAAACGTAATTATCGGGGTTTTTTCGCTATTTTTTGAAACATTGGAGAATCAAGACCTATTCCATCATAGGAGGCCGTGCTTTTGGCATCTATCACGCATCTTTGGAGTATTGGAGAGCTAGATAAGGTGGGAGACGAAGCTTGGAGTGTGGAGATCATCATTCTTTGAAGATTTTAGCGTTTGATATCATCCTCTTCCTCTTTCTTCTATGTTTTTGAATATTTTGAGTTTGTTGAACAATATTATGTCTAGCTAAACTTCTCTAAGCTAGGTGATTGATGGAGAACTAGGGTTTTTGAACTATTTTCCGGGTTGAAGACTTATT
The DNA here is from genome assembly GCA_023055425.1 of Linanthus parryae. Lineage (NCBI taxonomy): Eukaryota > Viridiplantae > Streptophyta > Magnoliopsida > Ericales > Polemoniaceae > Linanthus > Linanthus parryae. The sequence continues at coordinate 3,372,929 of JALGPY010000029.1, forward strand.
TCATGTTTTGAACTTAAATCTATGAATTTTTTAGTTTTCTTACGTATTCTTGTACTTCATTATTAGTTTTCTTGGATTGATCACCCGAAGGATACTAGTCGTTGAGATTGTTACACGAGAGTGAGCTTTTTGATACATGTTGAAGAATGTCGTAGGTAATCTTGTAGTTTCTTGAGACCGAGAGGAGACAGAAACTTGATTAACCGTGTGAGGGTAGTTTCGGTTTGTATTGGTAGAACTTAGTGAAAAGCGGTGGGCCGACGGGACCCGGTGAGGGAGCCTAGCAAACCAACTAGAGCGTACTGGTAGATGTTGGTGGACCGAAAGGACCCGAAGACAACAGATTACGCAAATTCATGTGAGATCGAGAGAATATCATGATGAGTGTTACCCCGTGTAACTAAAACGAGCATAGAGTGTTTCAAGCATAGCAACCCTAGGGACCATCAATTTCCTAGTTCTCCTTCTTAATCGTATTCCATCACAGTTATTCTCGTTTAAAGTGAAAATCATACAAAAACAATTAGTTTAGTTGTTAGTTATTTTAACTCGCTTGTTTGTGGGCGACGAACTCTCAAAATCAACACTTTTTTCTGGTTACCTAGATATCTTAGAATTAATCTTTAATTAGCTCATAATCGTAAAATTCCCTTGGGTTCGATACTCGAAGTCTTAAAATACTCCTAATACAAATTGACTATATACTTGCGTCTAAGCGCGTTAAGAAATCGCATCATGATGCTAATAAAAGCCGAAAGGGAATAATTTTATTTGCTATCAGAAAAGACACTAGGAAGAAGTAACTTAAAAATGTAAGCCAAGGAGGAACAACTCACTCGTGTCTAATACACTATTCGTCAAATCATGTTTAGTTACTCGTTCAACCAATCCTGGTATGTAGATACGAGAGAAACGAATCATGTTTTGAATTCTTTATGAGGGTTCATAACAAGTAGACAATTTGGTAGTGTAGAGATAGACATCATGATAAGAGATGCTCTGAGAGTAGGTACTCTTGCACTGGGAGAATTTTATGTTAGAACTTTAGTATCGAGAGATTGTCTAATGTGCTAAATTTGAGGTAAGTTTTTGGTTGCCAAAGGTATTTTTAGCTTAGTGGTGACAATTAATATTAAATTAAAATAATATTTTCTAATACAAAAATATTAGTCGAATAACATCACTGATAGAAGAAACATATTTTTCATAGATATGATCGGATCCGTGAAGTGAAGTGTTATTCAACTATTTTGTTATCTTCTTAAGATTAATCATTAGAGACTGTTTGATACTTTTGAATTTAGCGCACTCTAAATTGATCATGACTACATCCGTGGAATTGTAGAAAATGCTAACATCTTTCAAGACACTTTCAGGTATGGAGAAGTCATTCCGATAAGTTAGAATCTAAATTAGAAGTATATCTCTTGGTTGAATATTAGAAGGATAAGAATGTTACTTATTTATGATCTTAAGGATCGGAAGGTTATTGTCGACACAATACCAATACTTGGAAATGGAATCATATGAATAAGAAACTATAATATAGAGTTGATTTAATGGAGCTTAAGAAAGATGTTCAAGTTGTTAGTTTTGAGATAAAATAAACACAAGAGGTATAAATTTATGTTGTTTTGAATACACGAGAAACGAGAGATCTTTGGCGTAGTGGGAGATTTATATGACAACCTCATAGGTTGAGCTACTTGGGATAAGTTGAATCCTGGATAAGTTTTAACTCAGTCCTAATACTATGAAGATATAATGAATGATGAAGATGCAGAGTCATGACATTAGTATGTAGCATCTGAGATACCATTCATGTAGTATAACTACCTTTTGGACATTGTATATTTTCAAGATGAGTAAAAATCATCGGTTCCAAATGGACCTACAATAGAAAGAGAAGAGTAGACGGAAAGGTGAAAACCTAAAAAGCTAGGCTGATTATGCTGCGAGCTATATATAGGTCTATTCAGATTCTCGTTCGTATTTTCTGCTCATTTCAGTAATGAGAAATGGAAGATATATGTCAGGATGGATTTCCTCATTGGAATTCTTGATGGATGCATCTACATGGAGCGATCAAAAGAGTTAGTTGTGCAAGATAAGGTGAAATACAAACTTAAGATGCCAATTGACATGGGGATTAAGCTAGTATTCAGATCTTGCAGCATTCGTTTTGACCAAGCAATCAACTATCATAGTTTGATTTGTGTCTCAACGAATCTCGTGTGTAGAAGAGATGCAACAAAAATTGGTAATATTTCTTGTGCTCCATGTTGAGGATGGCTCATTGGAAACAATGTTGGATATACGTCTTCAGTGAATGTGTGATTATCGAGAAAACGTGATATGTGGGATTTAGGTGAAACCATTGAGATTTTTGGTTTGAGCTCTCACGTGATCGGGAGAATAGAATGTAGGTTGTTTCTAATGTCACATACATCAGTAAAGTTCTTTCATGTTTCAAGTATGCAAAGACTCTAAGTGAACGTTATTGATTATAGCGTATGGAGTTTCTCTGTCTGAGAATCAGTGTTTCGTACACGTGATTAGATGGAGAGGGAAGGGAAATACCTCGTGCTATAGCAGAGGGAGCCTCGTGTATACTACTTATAGTAATTGACAAGATAATTGTTTTGCTTTTAGCGAAGATAACAAATATAAGTCATTTACGAGTAAAGGACACTAGTGGCCAGTGATGAAAGCATACTCGGGTATCTGAGAAGATTTAGAGTAGATATGCTAGTTTATCATGTACAAAGTCTACACATAGATTCTGACTTTCGATTACGAAGGCTTCATACATTGTTAATATATGGCTTTGAGAATAAGTGGAAGATTGTTGGGAATTTTATTTAGAAAGCCATATTAATGGTTGAATTCATAATTCTTAAGTGATTTATTTTCACATCTTAATTTATCAAACACGTGAGTATGCAAATGCTATTTATTATTTTCCATATAAATATGCATTATAAAGTCCAATGTCTCATACCTAAGACAATCGGACATGCAGAGGAGTTCGCGCATGCGCGAGATTGATTGTCAGTTATTTATGGAATATAAGTAAGGGTTCACAGTCTAGATGATTTTGGACAAATCATCAGAACGACTGTAGTGTAACATTATAGTAACACATCTCGGTCAAGAAAATGGTATAGTTTCAACTTGTTAAACTAGCATACGTTGTGTAGGTTGAACAGGACCGCCATATGAAATATAATTATCTCGGACTGACCGAAGAGAGAAAATAAAATATTTCATTGTTATTGGTAATATTGGAAACTCTTAATCATGATTTTTTATGTGGACACATATCTTGATTTATCATTATTTGATATATTGAGTGAGATTCAAATAAGAGTCAAAAATCCTGGTATACTGGATAATGATTGTTATGATTTGGTGAAAGCTAAATGAATCATGGAATCTACGTCTCGTATGAGAATGATGTACCCTCCTGGGAGCTCACTAGGTTTTGTTATGTCAAGTCTAGCTAGCTGGTTATTTGTTACCAGACATAACGAATAAGGGTTGAGCGGTTAGATCAGAGAATACATAAGATGTTGATGAGATTGAAATTGTCAATAATAGTAGATCAGCATTAATGGGTATCTGTAATCTTAACGTGGGGAGTTATCTGATATAAATAACAGTATCTCATACATAATGACGAGAATAAATGTCAGAGTGCAATTATAGTGTTATGGTGGAGTAAACTATAATTAATAATTAGTTTTGAACTTAATTCGGGGAATTATGAGTTCAAATATATTATTGGGAGCGATTCATTTATTTTCTCCAGAGGTCCCCGACGTAGTCCAACATAAGCGTGATCATGTTTCACAAGTGTTTTTGAGTCTCAGGTGTGTGGAATGTAAATTGAGATTATGTTTGGTATTTCATAGTTGATAGATATTTCTATAAACCATATGATTAGGATTTTATTGCAAGCTACACTAAAGTTTGTAGACAGGGACTTGCTATGTAATGTTTTCGTACAAGGGACTTGTGTGCAATTATGGGTATCCTTAATATTAGGGTTAGTAATATGTCTTTATAAATAGTCCACCATAGTTCTTAAGTGAGGATGATTGATCATACATCTTTTCTACACTAGAAAGAAAAACGCAGCAGTGCGCTCATGAGCTTTTCTTGTTCGAGTCACCATCAAACTTGAATCGGAGCTTGGATTATACGTCGGAACACTTCGGGACATACCATATTTCGTTTCTGGGTGTTTAGGCCTAGATAACGATCTCGGATCGCTTTTGGTAAAACACGAAAGTTGTAGATCTCGGAAAAACGAAGAGACGGTAAGAAGCAGCGCGTCGATCGGATTTGTAGAACTATAGATATCGCTCGTCAAAGTTTCAGGTCCGCAGTTGATTTTCAACAGAATCTGAATTCGGTTTTCGGAGCATAACTGGAGCTAAAAATGTCGAGTGAAGACAATTCATATATAAAAATCGTGTGTCTCGACGAGACGGACACAATGGCATAGGTCCCGTTGTCCGATTCGAAATAGAGATTTGTCAGTGTCTGGCCAAAGTCTCGGGATTCGCGTCGTCTTAGTCCGGATGGACTGTGGTAAGTTTTATTCCCCAAGCTAACTTACCACGATAATATTTTTGAATGCCTATGATTAATTCTCTGCATAAATCACGTGGTCCGGGATAAATCTCGTCAAATTTTCCCTTCAGTCTTTTTTATGAACATGTTATGTTATGATAGGGTTACTAGTCATAGTTTTGCATTCATATTTTATTTTAGTTGCAAACTAATATATACATATGCTTTTTAAAGAAAATTATATTATTAATTATTTGTTATCTGAAAATAATTTTTAATTAAATTAAGATGGTATTTTAAGAATATAAATAAGTTATACTAAACTATAGTAGGTTTTCCTAGCAACGGGTACTTAGTCTTTTGAATAAATTGGAAAAATGTTATTTTCTTATTAAATAACTTTTTGATTTAATATAAATTTCTGAAAAATACACGGGTGTTCAATTTTCATAAAAGTTTACTTTTTTTTGTTTAATGTAAACGATTATATTAAATAGTTACGTTTTATTTAATGTGAAACAAATCTAGCTTCTTAACATAAGTAATATTTGTAGAATATTAAGTGAACGTTTCTTTAGTTCAATCTTTTTTATAAACAACTATTCCCTTACTAAAATTAATAATTAAGTTTCTATTAATAAATTAATTGAATATATTTAAGTTTTGGGAGGTTATTTGGGTTACGCTTGCATTACATATATGACTTTGTGTGCACTATTATAGTGTTAGCAATGTGTTGAATAGGAATAATTGTTATTGTAGACGCCGAATTCGTAGACGGAGAATTTGTGGAGGATCCGTATTACTTGGACTTCGTTTGCTTTCGTGTGAAGAGCTCTCTTCAGCAGGTAAGTTCGGGCATGCAACACCTTTAACTGTCAAAATGTGGTTTTCGCGTGCGTTATTTCCTAAATTGTCAACTGCTATATCTTTCAATACTCAAAATATTTTACTACTGGATTAAAAGTGAATCGCGATTTGGAGAATGTGTTTTACTCAACCTTTTGAATTAAATATTACTCTTATGAAATTGTGAAAGAATAATGAACGACAAATGAAAAGGGGCGATGTAAAGAGGATGTGCGTGGAGGCTACGACCGGGGACACGTGAGTTGATCCCCCTCGGGTGCTAATCCAAACGAGATTACATGTGAAATCCCAAAAGCTACCCTATTTACTATTATTGCATTGTGACCTCTCTGTGGGCATTCGTTACTCGCTGGGCTATATAGGCCTGAGATAAACTAATGATTAATGTGTTCAATCAGCTACTTTTTACAATTCATCTGGGTTATTCAAATATCTATTTTTTATAGTTTAATAGCCAAAAATCTTGCTTTACATGTTGTGGTTTGAGCTTACTCAGTTTTCACTGATCAACTGTTTTCTGTGGTCGGCTGTTGCTATTTCAAAATTCGCAGGTCGAGAATAAGGTGGGGGAACGCGCACACATGAGCTGAAGGCTAGGATGAAGCTGCTAGTAGACCTTCACATTTAGTCTGTCACCAAATTTGTATTTGAACAATTGTCATTATTTATTTCAAACTATGGTTGGAGGATTTCTCCGTCTTCATTAATAAATGAATTTTTGGATTGTCGTTTGGTTGTACTAGTAATAAGCCGTAGGTTCCGGGCTGTTTCATCTGCGACCACTCGAGGGGTAGTGCTTATAGAACGCCTGGTCAGACTCAGATAAATCAATATAGGATATTGATGTTATCTGCATGGATATGACTATTCCTAGGATCGAGAAACTATGGATTGGGTATACGAGTGTGACTTGTATGTCTCTTGTCCAATGCGGATATGGAGACAAAGGAATGATAAAATACGCTAACAGTGGTCACAAGGTTTGTCGGGTCACTGACTATTTCTAATATTTGGGTGGCATAGATGTCTTGGTAGAGACCGCTCTATGTTAGTAATTGTTACTACCAACTAAGTAGAAACCTATGGCGTCACACGCCCTATGGATTAAACCAGACTTGGGAATTAATTAGTATGACTAATTAAATAGAAGGATCAATACGCCACCACAATCAAACTTAGTGGGACTAATTTGCGAGGTAGACTAATCCATGTGTGGACATGATTAGTATTGGGGCTTATATACAGTTACTAAACAGTTATTAACTATATAAAGGCACTCCTAGCATATTTTCTTACAATGATGGACCATTATTGAGTGAGAGAACAAAGCATGGAGAGAGCAAGAGAACTAGGGCCGAAACCCTGGGTCGGCCGCCCCTACCCGTCGGCCACCATAGAGGCGCGACATCTTTGGTCCTCGTTTTGCGTTATCTTCTTCTTTCTCCTTCTTGACGTGAGCTAGCACAAGGCGTTGGGAGGATCCGGTGGAACCCTAGGCGTGGATACACATAGAGACGTGGAAATAATTCTACATAGAGTGATCAATTAAGACTAGCAAGATACACATGATCTTTATCCCTTACCATCGTTATGATTTCTTATCCCGTTATCCTTGAAGGGTCTTGAATGGAGTTAATTTTGTTTATTCCGCTGCGTAATCCGTATAAAAACCCTACAGTGGTATCAGAGCCACATGTCTTAGTGCATAATGTGATTTATGTGTTACTTTACTTTCAGCTTACACCGTTATTATGATTTATCGCGTAAAAATAAAATTGGCATAATGATGCAAACTGAATTAGATTCTGTAAATGATGAGATAATTTTACATCACGTGTAAAAATTATTGAATTTGGATCACATATGATGTGAAATTTTGGATCTTAAAAACTAGGGTTTGGGTACAAATTGGGAAAAGGTTTTTTCTTAATTTTGAAACAAGCAAACAAGGAATGAGAGGAAGTGAAAGTGTGATTATGCAGATGTATAAGCAACTAATATACTCTAGAAGGGGGGGGGGGGAGAATGAATAGAGTATGCCAACTTTTTGCAAAACTTGCTAACAAGAAGAAAAACTTGTGCAGACAATGAATTTCAAGGCCTTGAACACTGGTTCAAGCCATTGAAAAGATGCAGAGAGTTTATAACAAGTATGCCTTTTTCAAGGCCTCGAAAACAAGTTCAAAACCTTGAAAATAAACAGTTTTTGTATGCTGCAAAAGCTTTGAAAGTAGATGAACTTAAAATGCACAAGACAAGTGATTTATAGAGTTCAGTCCACTTGGACCTACGTCTCTACCTCAGGGATTAGATCCCTGCAGGATTTTCAACTCAATTCTTATTATTCAAAAGCTAAGCCCTAGAACTCAAGCACAGAGAGTTCTCTTACTCTGTTACAGCTTGTGATTTTCCCTAACCTGTCTAGTAGCTGCTCTAGCTAACTGATTAACTAATAATTCTCTATTGTTCACTTTGAACAATCCTTGAGAATGAATGTAGACATAATAAAGAAATGATCTACCAATATAGCTCTATACATAAGATCACTTAAGAGTAGAAAACTGTATTGAAAATGCAGTGAAATTCCGTGTATGGATTCGAAGAGATGAAGAACTTCTTTGATGCTTATCAATCTATAATACTTTCTCTTTATTTGCCCATTGAGAATTGTGTTTTTGTTTCTTCTAATTTGAGCTCTTTAAATACTTAAAAAACTCTGCAAATCTCTCCACATTTTCAGCAACAACCTTCCTATTTTGTAGGCAACAGAGTTTGACTACTTTGAGATCTTCTCCAATGGTTGAATGATCATAATCTTCAGAGATATTGTTGTAATCCTTCATTTAACCATCATGAGAAGCTGTCAAACACGCCTGATTGATCACAGGATCAAAGTATTCAAGTGTTTCGAAATCTGCAGCAATCCAGTTTAGGAAACAATCCTGGAAAACTTTGAAACAATATTTCCTGCATTATCATGGTCAAACAGTTGATATAGTACGATTCAAAACATGTTTAAAAATTTCTCTTTCATCATCTACAACAGGTAATCAAACATATGCAAGAGAGATAATAAATTAGATCGGAGAGTTAATAGAAAAACTCCCCCTGAGAATATGCTTTCAGGTTTAACAATTTCAAGGCTTTGAATCCAGTTTCAAGGCCTTGAAAATAGCCAAGAATATTTTCAAGTCTCTGAAGCTAATTCAAGGCTTTGAAAGCTGTTTTAAGGTCTTGAAATATCCAAGCTCTTTCAATTCTTGAACAACCTGAGCTTTCAATCTCCCCCTTGATGAAAGACTAAACCAAATTTTGTTTGATCCTTAGTCTCTGCAAAATAAAATGATTAGTCCTCAATTTAAAGACACAATTATTCCAACAAGATCGAACTAATTTAAATACCAACAAAAAACACATAAATAGTTCAGCAGATAAAATCAAATAATCCTAAGAAACTTAACTGAAACCTGGAATTTTCTCCCCCTTTTTGACTTTCATCAACAAGATAGATGATGTTGGATCAAGTGTCTGGAAAATTTTGAAAACTTAAAGAAATAATTAAAGAAGAGAGAATGTGGAATTAAGAATAGGCAAGATTAAGGCGTTCGATCTTCATCTTCATTGTGATCTCCTTCCTCTTTATCATTGTCTTCTTCATCAGTTTTGTCATTCTCCTCCTGTTCTTCTGCAACCCCTTCTGCAACAGCTCTCACTTCATTCTTGTCCTTTTCAGCAGCCTTTGGAGGTTTCTTCTTCTTCTTTAAAGTGATCAGCAGCTCATCTGAATCAGGGCTATTGACTTCATCTTCTACCTGTTCTGCTGCCTGCTTTCGCTTATCTGAAACTAGAGTAGCTTCTTCCTCGTCTGAATGCTCACTAGGCAAATCCTTGTCTGCTTTGTGGTGTATTAAGAATACACCACAAAGAACTCTTCTTTAACATAGAGATGCACTTGAGTTTCATATGTTCCAGCACATACTTATTAACCAAACTGCAAAAACCAATAGACCTTGAAGCAAAACCATCTAACCACTGACCTTTAGAGATGTGTGAGACAAACCATGTCTCATCTGGAGCTGTGTTCTTTGTTGAGACCTGAGAAAAGATCTGCAATGCATTCTCCAATAGACTTTCTGGTTGTGCTTCAGTCACCTTCCCTTTCCCTTTTTCTGCATGAGTTGCCTTCTTCTTCACCTTCTTTGAAATGGAAGGCTCTTTTTCTAGTTGCTTTTCTGTAATGGCCTTCTGCTTCTTCTTCTATTTTGAAGAGGAGGTTGTAGCCTTCTTGATCTTCTTCTTTGGTGGAGGAGGATCTAGAACTGCTTCTGCACTAGGAGTTCTGGAGCTAGAGTCTCCACTGACTTCTTGAACCTCTTCCACTGCTGCTTTTCTCTTCTTCTCTTAGACAGGTTTTGAACCACCAGCCATCTTGATTCGGTCTGAGGCTCTTCTTGTGCTCATTAGGTTTAGGGAGAAGAAAAGATAGAGATGGAATGATACAGAATGAAGGAGAAGAGAAGAGGATAAATACTGAAAGAGTTTGAGTTTCAAAAGGACACTAGTATCTCTCTGATTCTAAAAAGATTTGCAAAGATCAGAGAAAATTTCAAACTATTTAAGCCGTTGAAAAAGAAAATACTAATACTATATTTGGCTAAAACAAATTTTTGAAAAGGGTAGTGACTATATTTGGCAAATATCTACAGAGATATCACCCAATATAGAATGATCCAAGTTTATTGACTATTAGTGTAACATATTCATTTTCAAGGCTTTGAAACTCAATTCAAACCTTTATAAACACAAACAACTTACCTTTCTTACCCTATGCTCCCCCTAAACACATGCATTCTTATTTAGCATTCCCAATTCCAATCTTAGAGTTGAGAACCTTTCATCTGCTAATGGTTTGGTGAAGGTATCTGCAATTTGCATGTTAGTAGCAACAAATTCAAGAACAATATCACCTTTTTCGTAATGATCTCTGATGAAGTGGTGTCTGACATCAATGTGCGTCGTTCTTGAGTGTTGTACTGGATTCCTTGTAATTGAAATTGCACTAGTGTTGTCACAATTAATAGGTATACCTCTGAAGTCAAATCCAAGGTCTCTTAGCTGTTAAGAAATCCAAAGTACTTGTGAGAAACATGCTCCTGCAGCTATATATTCAGCTTCAGCTGTTGATAGAGCAAATGAATTCTGTTTTTGGGAATGCCAACTAATCAAAGATGATCCAATGAAATGACATGTTCCAGAAGTGCTTTTTCTGTCAACTTTTTAGCCTGCAAAGTCAGCATCTGAAAAACCACTTAAAGAGAAGTTAGAATGTCTTGGATACCAAAGCCCTAAGTCTTTGGTACGATTGAGATATCTGAGTATTCTCTTCATAGCAGTTAAGTGTGATTCTTTTGGATCAGCTTGAAATCTAGCACACATGCATACACTAAACATAATATCTGGTCTGCTTGCTGTTAGATAGAGTAATGATCCGATCATGCCTCTATATTCTTTTACATTGACACTCTTACCAGATTAATCCTTGTCTAAGGATAGTGTAGAGCTCATTGGGATCTTGGCTTCCTTGCATTGAGCCATGCTGTATTTATTCAGCAAGTCTCTTGTGTACTTGCTTTGATTCAGAAAGATACCCTTCTTCAAATGATGTATTTGAAGTCCTAGGAAGAAGGTTAATTCTCCCATCATGCTCATTTCAAACTCCCTGCTCATAATACTTGAGAATTCTCTGCATAATTGATCATTAGTAGCTCCAAACAGTATATCATCAACATATATCTGGACTACAAGTAAATATTTCTCATGAGTCTTAATGAAAAGTGTCTTGTCTACTAAGCCTCTTTTGAAATCATTTTCAACTAAAAACTTTGACAACCTTTCATACCAAGCCCTTCGAGCTTCTTTCAAACCATAAGGAGCTTTTTCAAGTTTGTAAACTTGATCTGGAAAATTGTCATTTTCAAAACCATGTGGTTGTGCAACATAAACTTCTTCTTGTAAGTATCCATTTAAGAAAGCACACTTCACATCCATTTGAAATAGATTCATGTTCTTGTAAGATGCAAATGCAAGTAAAATTCTAATTGCTTCTAACCTGGCAACTGTAGCAAAGGTTTCTTCATAATCTATACCTTGTTCTTGATTGTAACCTTGAGGAACTAACCTTGCTTTGTCTCAGATTACATTGCCACTTTTTTCCAACTTGTTTCTGAACACCCATTTGGTACCAATGACAGATTGGTTTGTTGGTGCAGGAACCAGGTTCCAAACCTTATTCCTCTCAAACACATTTAGTTCACTTTTCATAGAAATGATCCAGTCTGCTTCTTGTAAATCTTCTTTCACAGTTTTTGGTTCTACAAGAGAAATAAAAGCATTAAAAGCACATAAGTTCTTCAACTGTGATCTAGTTTGTGTACCAGTGGTTGGATCTGATATGATATTATCAGCTGGATGGGATGAGAGATTTTTAAATCTCTTCCCTGGAGACCATGGTTCAGGTTCACCATAGATCTTCTCTGGTTTTGAAGTAGTGGCTTTGTCACTTGAATCTTTCTGATCATCTTTTTCAAGGCTTTGAGCTGTATTTTCAAGGCCTTGAGAACTATTTCAAGGTCTTGAAAATGTCTTCTATTTTCTTCTGAGCCTTTCTTGAATCCAAGTGGATTCTCAGTCTCTTCCTCTGATTCATGCTTGTTCAAATTCAAATCTGCAAAACTTTCACTCAAAGAACCATCATAGCTTTCATCAAAAATAACATGAATGCTCTCTTCAACCAGTTTGGTTCTTTTATTATAAACTCTATAAGCTTTGCTATTCAGAGATTAACCAAGAAATATACCTTCATCACTTCTTGCATCAAACTTACCAAGATTGTCTTTTGCATTGTTATGGATAAAACAAGGGCATCCAAAGGGTCTGAAGTAAGAAATGTTTTGATTTCTCCCTTTGAATAGTTCATAGGGGGTCTTCTTTATAATAGGTCTGATCAAGCACCTGTTCAAAATATAGTTTGCTGTATTCACAGCTTCTTCCCAGTAGTTTTTTGGCAACTTGTTCTCAAGAAGCATTGTCCTTGACATATCTTCAAGAGTCCTGTTCTTTCTTTCAAAAACACCATTTTGTTGAGGAGTTCTTGGAACAGAAAATTTATGAGAAATACCATGCTTATCAGAGAATAAATCAAACTCTAACTGATCAAATTCTCTACCATGATCACTTCTGATTGAAGCTACCGGTAGGTTTTTCAAGTTTTGAAGTTCTCTGTAAAGCTTTGAAAATTCAGAGAGAGCTTCAGGTTTTTCTTTGAGAAACCTAACCCAAGTGTATCTAGAAAAATCATTTACAACAAAGCTGACTTTTTACCTTTTGGAGTAGGAGTCCTCATTGGACCACAGAGATCCATATGAAGTAATTCAATAGGTCTAGTTGTACTTACAAACTTCTCTGGCTTGAAGGAGCTTCCGGTCTTCTTTCCTTGTGAACATGCTTTAGAGATCCTCTTACCAAGTCTTTAGAGATCAATATGTTCAGAGTATGCAAACTGATATGACCAAGTTTCCTATGCCAATGCTTTGAATGTTCTTTCAAGGCCTTAAGACACTTCAAACTTTCACCTGTAACTTTGTTAGTCTGAAAAGTATATACATTGTTTGATCTAGAGGCTATGAGAATGCAATCTCCTGGTTTCTCATTTTTCACCACACACTTATCTTTATCAAATATGACTTTTTTTCCATTATCACAAAGCTGAGATACACTAAGCAAATTAAACTTCAAACCTTCAATCAGATAAACATCAGAAATAGAGTTTCAAAAATTTTACCAACTTTTCTAATACCAAGAATATTGCATTTTCCTTTGTCACCAAGTGTTATTAAACCTTCTGATTGCTCCTTTAATTCTGAGAATAGAGATATCTTTCCACTCATGTGTCTTGAGCAACCACTGTACATGAACCACTTCTGTTCCTTGGTGACAACCTCCAAGCACCAATCACTGCCTTACCTAGCTGTTAGACCAAGTGGGGAATTTGGATTCATATTCAGGATCAACCATGTTAGGTGGTCTAACCCCTATAGGAACCCAAATCTGCTTAACATGTCCTTTAAGTTGAAAGGGAAAAGTGTTCCTCATTATGTGAGGGTATCTTCTTCTAAAAGGACAAGTCATTTTTAACATGACCAGTTTTACGCAGTAATGACAAGTAGGAGAGGTTTTGTTTCCAGCTTTCACAAATTTGTTATTGTTCCTTTTTGGAAAGTTTAGATTGAATCCAATACCATCTTTATGAACAGACTGTGAACTTTCTCCAAGAATCAAGTTCAACTTCCATTCTGATCCAGCAAGCTTGATTTTGACTAGTTCAGATTCTTGAAGTTTCTCACTAAGAGTAGTCTTTTTTGTTTCTAAATCATCAACATGATGTCTTAGATTAACAAGGTTGTCATTCACAGAGGATTTTTCAATGACTACTTCCTTGACTTGTGTTTTCAAGGCTTTGAAACTGGTTTTCAAGGCCTTGAAATCACTGTCAGTTTTCTTCTGAGAGATTTCAAGATTCTGATTTAGAAAAAATAGTTGTAAATTTTCTTTAGCTTGCTCATAAACTTTCTCTTTCAAAAGCCTGATCTCATTCAGATAATCTTCCTCATTTAAAAGCATTGTTCTGAGATATTCAGAAAGAGCTTCTTTTGGCTTTGAAATTAAACAGTTAACCATTACCTCAATATTCTTTTCAGAACTATCATCATGTTTGGCCATGAAGCATAGATTGGCATGTTCTTCTTCAGATTCAGATTCACTGGAGGTACCTGAATCACTCCATGAAGCTATCATGGCTTTCTTTCTTCTTTCATGATCTTTCTTCTGAAATTTCTTGCTCTTTTTGTGTGGAAAAGCCCTTATCAAGTGTCCTGCATCACCACACTCAAAGCAGTTCATAACTTTTGACTTGTTTTGTGAAGAGGACTTACCTTTGTAATCCTTGCTGCTGGATTGTCTATGCCTTTCTCTGTTGAATTCTTTGTTTCCAGAGTTTCTCTTCATTTTGAGAATCCTTGTCAAGGCTTTGGAAATCAAGGCAATTGGATCTTCATCATCACCTTCCTCAGTTTCAAGGCTTTGAATTCTCTCATTCTCTTTGGCTTTGAGGGCTAGATTTTTGACACCTTCTGGGAGTCCTTCAATAGCTGTGGTTTTTGGTTCCCATTTTTTCTTTGGAAGACTTCTGAGAATCTTCCTCACCTTTTCTTCATTGGAAAAGTGTTTTCCCAGTGAGTCAAGGTTGTTGACAATATCAGTGAATCTCTTGAACAAATCTCTGATGGACTCATTTACATTCATTTAGAACAACTCATATTTTCTGAGATAAATGTTGATCTTGGTCTGCTTGACTTGACTGGTTCCTTCAAAGGTAACCACCAGTTTATCCCAGATTTCTTTAGTAGTTGTACATTCATAGATCCCGTTGAGTTCATCTGTACTCAAAGCACAATACAAAATGTTAATAGCCTTGTAGTTCTTTGAAAATTACTCTAATTCAGAAGAGGAGAGTGAGTCTTTCTGTTTCGGGAGTTCTGATCCCATCTTTCTCTATATAGAAAGTATGAGGTCCATTTTGAATAATGGTCCAAAGATCTAGATCTTGATCAATGATAAACATTTTCATGAGAGCTTTCCAGAGAGCAAAATTTTCTCCACAGAAAGAGGAGTTCTGTTAGCAGCTCTACCCTGTGAGAAGCCACCATCACTCTGTAGTACTCATGATCACCAGATGGTTAAATCTTATACAGCGATACAAGCTCTGATACCAATTGAAAGTGTGAGTATGCATATGTATAAGCAGCTAATATACTCTAGAAGAAGGGGGGGTGGGGTTGAATAGAATATGCCAACTTTTTACAAAACTTGCTAAAAAGAAGAAAAACTTGTGCAGACAATGAATTTCAAGGCCTTGAACACAGGTTCAAAACTTTGAAAAGATGCAGAGAGTTTAGAACAAGTATGCCTTTTTCAAGGCCTTGAAAACAAGTTCAAACCCTTGAAAATAAACAGTTTTTGTATGCTACAAAAGATTTGAAAGTAGATGAACTGAGAATGCACAAGAAAAGTGATTTATAGAGTTCAGTCCACTTGGACCTACGTCTCTACCTCAGGGATTAGATCCCCGCAGGATTTTCAACTCAATTCTTATTATTCAAAAGCTAAGCCCTAGAACTCAAGCACAGAGAGTTCCCTTGCTCTGTTACAGCTTGTGGTTTTCCCTAACCCGCTAGTACCTGCTCTAGCTAACTTATTAAATAAGAATTCTCTATTGTTCAATTTGAACAATCCTTGAGAATGAATGTAGAAATAATACAAAAATGATCTATTAATATAGCTCTATACAGAAGATCACTTAAGAGTAGAAAACTGCAGTGAAAATGTAATGAACTTCTATGTATGGATTGGTAGAGATGAAGAACTTCTTTGATTCTTATCAATCCAGAATGCTTTCTGTATTTTCCCGTTGAGTATTGTGTTGTTGTTGCTTTGAATTTGAGCTCTTTAAATACTTCATATAACTCTGCAAATCTCTCCAGATTTTCAGCAACAACCTTCCCATTTTCTAGGCAACAGAGTTTGACTACTTTTAGATCTTCTCCAACAGTTGAATGATCATAATCTTCAGAAATATTGTTGTAATCCTTCATTTAACCATCATGAGAAGCTGTCAAAAACGTATGATTAATCACAGGATCAAATTATTCGTGTGCTTCCAAATCTGCAGCAATCCAGTTTAGGAAACAATCCTGCAAAACTTAGAAACAATATATCCTGCATTATCATGGTCAAACTGTTGATATAGTACGATTCAAAACATGTTTAACAATTTCTGTTTCATCATCTAACAACAGGTTATCAAACATATGCAAGAGATATTATAAATTAGATCAGAGATTTAATAGAAAAACTCCCCCTGAGAATATGCTTTCAGGTTTAACAGTTTCAAAGCTTTGAATCCAGTTTCAAGGCCTTGAAAATAGCCAAGACTATTTTCAAGCCTCTGAAGCTGATTCAAGGCTTTGAAAGCTGTTTCAAGGCCTTAAAATAGCCAAGCCCTTTCAAGTCTTGAACAACCTGAGCTTTTAGGAAGGAACAACTCTAGGGCCAAAACCCTAGAGCCGTGCTCCCCCTCCTTGCGCGCCAAGCAAGCCACGACCAAGGGGCTGTGAAACAACCCTAGAACCAACGATTCCTTGCTAGTGCAACCAAACGGAAATCCAAGTGCATTTGTTTAAATAAAACCGGAGAAAACCCTCCAACAATAGTTTGAATGAAACAAAAGACATTGTCTAAATTCTCTAAAATAGAAAATCCTACTCAATACTAAATGATTCCTAGCTTGCTCCTAGCTTCAAGCTCACATGTGTGCGTTTCCCCCACATTATTCATAACCTGCGGGTTTTCAAATAGAACAGCCGACCGCATAAAACGTTTATCAGTAAAAACTGAGTAAGCATACAGCACAACATGTAAAACAGAGTAGGCTAACAGTAAAAGAATAACCATATTTTAATCATTGCTTTGGTTGAGGCGTAGCCTACGAGCCCCAACAGGTACGATGTAAACAGAGAGGTTACGATGCAATAAATCCAATAATGGGGTATATTCTTGGGTATACCAAATTCTACCCGGACGTTAGTAGATAGCCCTTCACTATCCCGCCCTAACCATTCTAATGAGACCTTAAGTGTCGACACCCCTATACAGTCATGACCTAAACATGCATAGGTAGTACTCATAGATTACACGATAAATAAAAAGGGTATGAACCCTAGGGAAATCACTCAATTTTGTTCCCGACAATAGCCTTCACGCACATCCTCTATTCATCATTCCCAATTCCATTATCATTCATTAATCATTCCACATGATTCGCACGAGTATTATAAGTTTGAAATCCACATGCTTCTCAACATATTTTCACAGTATTGAAGCAACTCACACAAAACATCACACACATTTTAATAGTTGAAAGTGTTGTGCACATATACTTACTTGGATTGGAAGAGAGATCATCACACGAAAGCAAGTACTCCTAGTAGTCGTAGTATCGATCCTCCACAAATTCACCGTCTACGAAACCGGTGTCTACAATAACAAGTAGTTCCTAATTAACATTCAATCATCATGACAATAGTGCACACAGTCCTATATGCAATGCAAGCGCAACCCCCAATTATTCCTAGTTTTAACGCGACTCGTTACTTACTAGACAACAAAACAAATATTTAATTGTATAGTCTCAATCCCAAGGGAAGTTAATTAAAATAATCAAATAAGTTTATACTATAAATTTATTTTGACAAAAAGTTATTTTAAAAGAGGGTAGTCACATGATAAAGTTATATTCAAATTTTAATAATGAAAATAGGAACTTAATAAGGCCATACTTTTTATAAAAAAATATATTGAACTAAATACACAAACCCTACACGCAATGCATATAACCCCTTATTTAGTTTCCCCCAAATCAATCAAGGTAATATACGATTTTATATGAAATAAGCTTTTATTATTATGAAACATAATATAATATATTTATATACAACTTATAAGGTAATATAAAATTCATTTATAGAATATAGAGACTAATATTTATTGATAATTATAATTTATAAAAATATAAACTTAATAAAGTAAAAACATAAACCCCTTAATTACATAGAGACCCCATAGCTACATATGTAATACCCCCAACAGGCTGTTTGTAGGAAATACAAGAGGACCCCCACTAAAATTTTAGGAAACTATGAAGTTTACCCTCACAGTTTGCTAAATGACAATAAGTGCCCCCCTTACAACTTATGCGCACAAACCCACACATACAGTTTCCCCTTCTTCCTTTTACAAATTTCAGAGCTTCAAATCACCCAACCCTCTGCACAAACACTTCCTCAACCAACAGATTACAAGAACTACAAGATGACTTTGGTGGAGGAATCGAATTGAAAACCGAAAATTTAAAACTGAAAGTTCAATGTTTTACCGAACGAGCGGGATGAAAGTTGAAGACAACGGCGATGGGAACTCGACAACGATGACGCTGCTGCTGCTGCTCGTCGGACTGAGAGGCGACGGGAAGGAGGACGCACGGCGGCGACGGAAAAGAGGCGGAGAGGCCAACGGCGGTCGGAAAGGCGGAAGGGGCTCAGCTCCGTCAGGCTGGGCTTCGGCCCCCTTTTTTTTCCGGCGATTCGATGGGCAGAGAGAGATTGAGGGAGAGAGAGATTTGGGTGTGGGAAATTTTCTGGGTTCTCAAGGTTTATATAGGCTGTGAGAGGAGAGTTTCCGAGAGGGAGGTGGAGTTTGCCGGCGGTGATTTCGGGTGTGAATCGGGGTTCGATTTTGGGCGAGATTCAATCCGAGTTGGGTCAAATTCGTGCTTGGGTGTTATACGGAGTGAATCGGGACGTGAGTTGAGTGATTTGGTGGTGACTGGAGGCGGCAATGGCCTGGCGGTGTTGGAGTCGGTGAAGGAGACATCGTCTCCTGGTTCGTGAGGAAGGTAGAAGATGATACGAGAGACGATCCGGTGTGGCACGCACACAAAGTACCGCGGTGGTTCAGTACATAATAATTAATTAAAACACGACGTTTGGATACGTTAAAAATGTTATACGACACGTAATTTTTAATATCTAAAAACTTATATAACCTTTATACTTTATCTAAAACAATATATAAAAATATAAAAAGGTTAATAATATTATTATTCTTAACTTATAGGTTTTTATATGTATATATATATATATAAAATCTACATAACACCTAAAATTAAGAAAACTACTTTTTTATAAATCCTATTAACAACACAAAATATTCAATAATCTCCTAAAAGATACCCCAAAAATTACGGGGTATTACAGGCTTGGCTGATCTAGCGAGCAGCATGGTCGCGTGGGTTAGGGCCGACCGGCCCAAAGCCTTTCGGCGGTCCATTAGGGGTTCGGCAAAGATAGTTGGTGGGCCCTCTTGGACCGTTTTGACCCTAAAAATCCAAAATCAACTAAAATTGACCAAGCACGTTAAAATTGGATTTTAACTATATTATGTGCTTTATTGCATGGCGATTCGATATGGCCTTAGATGTGGATTATTTTATTGTAATAATTAATTAATTAGGTTTTACGGCATGCGTGTCGTCTTCTCATCAACTTGTGAGGTCTCTCTAATTATTATAGATCATAGCTAGTACTAGATAGAGCAGATGATAGTCAAGACATGGAGAAGAATCCTAAAGGATTGAAGAAACCACAAGATGACATCATTCCACAAGCTAAGGCACATGGACTAAAAGATGGAGGCACATGGAGATGAGCTTGCCAATTTTAGGGTTTATAGATATTCTCATTGGCTTGAGAATATCTTAGTTTTAGGAGGCCATATCCACATCATGTTTATTTATTATTTGTGGTTGTTAATTTATTGTCTTGTTGCATATTTTTCGTGTATGGTTGATGCATGGAAATTATAACAAGGTAATAATTAATATCCGGATATTTTATTTTGGATTTGCCCAATATAAATTAGTAAATCAGTTGATATGGAGCAACAAAAATAATTACAATCAAAAGGAAAAATCCCTCAATTTAAATATTGCGTTTTTTCCTTCTCGTTACTTAACACTCGTCAAAACTATATTGTATTAAATTCGGGCTTGCCAAACAAGGCAATTTGATTCTTTATAGGATGACGCGATGTCACAAGCAAGTAATGTGCAATTGTTGAAGTAAGTGGTTGGACAAAACTGGGCTATTCAATAGGATTGAAAGCCTAGAGGCAAGGAAATTGTGATTTTCTATGGATAGGTAAATAAAAACTTATTTTCCCTATTGAACCAAGATATGCATAGGATGCAATTGGAAGGTGTTCCTACCTAATAACTAATTCTTGAGTAACGTGCCAAAGCAGCCCCAAGAAAAGGTGACATATGGATCTTCGCCCACTAGACAATGTAAATGATATTTTCCGCATTAATATAAATGGTTATTTATCCAAAAAAAATTGTGGGGGCTATGTTTAATAATCTAGCCATTATTAAATGTAGTCATTTGTTCACAAAATACTAACTTGTATATTTCTCATTTTGTAGAGTTACAATGGAAAACAATTCATTGAATTCATCACAATTCCTACGATCAGTCGTTGAGAAGGACAAGCTTTCTTGAATTAACTTTCTGGACTAGTACAGAAACTTAAGAATCTTTCTCAACCAAGAAAATAAACTTTACATTCTATAAGAACATGTTCCTGAAGGTCCAGAAAACAATATTGCTGCATCCATAAAGGCACATCAGAGGATCGTAGATGTTGCTACTGATGTGGCCTTCCTTATGCTTTGCACCATGAACTCGGAGCTTTAGAAGCAGCACGAGAACATGGCTGCGATCGTTATGATAATACATTTGAGGTGTCCAAGACATTGTTCAAGAGTCATCTATCAGAGGGAAAGCCTGTGGAGCCACATGTATTGCGCATGATCAGGCACTTGGAGAACCTCAGACGACTGAGGTTTCTAGTGGGTCAAGAGTTGTCCACTGATCTCATCTTGCAATCGGTGCCTGAAAGTTATAGTCAGTTTATCATGAACTATAACATGAATGAGATCAGTAAACCTCTGCCAGATTTACTTATATGTTGAGGGAAGCTAAACAAAGCATCAACAAAGGGAAAGGAAAGGCCATAATGATGGTCAATGAAGGAAAGGGCAAGCAAGTTGCCTCTACCTCCAAAAGAAAGAGAAGGAAAGTTGCTTAATCTAATGAGCATGCCTGAAAGCCCTGTGGGGGCGTGAATAAGGGTGAGTGTCACTACTGTAGTCAGCCTGGACACTGGAAAAGGAACTGCCCAAAGTATCTGGAAGATAAGTGTCTTGGTATAGTGATTCCACCACCACCAGGTATTTTTTTTAGATATGTCAATCTATCTTTCTCTTCATCTTGGGTATTGGATACTGAATGTGGATCTCACATTTCTCGAAACGTGCAAGATCTAAAGAAAAGTAGAAGACTGGCTAAAGGGGAGATAGACTTGCGCGTGGGTAATGGAGCAAGAGTTGTTGCATTAATCGTAGGCGTTTATGAGCCTTCTGGACTTATCTTAGAACTAGACAATTGTTATTTTGTGCCTGCTATGAGCAGAAACAGAACTATTATAATAAAAGAAAAATGTTGCTCCATTTATTTTGATGGTTTGAATTATTGTAATGCTTTATTGTCTAATAGATTGTATATCCTTGATCAAGATAACCACGTCTATAACATTAATACCAAGAGGATTAAAACTAAGGATTTATATCCTACTTATTTATGGCATTGTCGTTTAGGCCATATAAACAAGAAACACATTTCTAGACTCCATAAGGATGGATTCCTAGACTCATTTGATTATGAATCATATGAGACATGTGGTTCTTGTTTATTTGGAAAAATGACAAAGTCCCCTTTCAATAAGAAAGGAGAGAGTACTAGCGAGCAATTTTCTCTCGTGCATACTGATGTATGTGGGCCATTTGCCCCGCCTACCAGAGGTGATTTTCTTTATTTCATTACATTTACATATTATTTCAGTAGATATGGATTTGTATACCTTATGAAGGCCAAATCCTAATCCTTTGAAAAGTTCAAGGAATTTAAGAATGGAGAAGAGAAGCAACTTGGAAAAAGTATTAAAGATCTACAATCAGATCGTAGAGGAGAATACATAAGCCAAGAGTTTGATGATTATCTTAGAGAGTGTGGGATCTTGTCCCAACTCACTCCACCCGGAACGCCACAGTGGAATGGCATTTCCGAGAGGAGGAATCGAACTCTGTTGTACATGGTTCGATATATGATGTGTCAAACTGATCTTTTATTACATTTTGGGGACATGCTCTATTATGAGCAGCTTTTACCCTTAACCGTGTTCCATCCAAATATGTCATGAAGACTACATATGAGATGTGGAGTTGGAGGCGTCCCACATTGTCTTTTATGAGGATTTGGGGCTGCGATGTCTATGTAAAGCGTTTACATACAGAAGATCTCGGTCCCAAGTTCGATAAGTGTAAGTTTGTGGGATATCCTAACGAAAGGAATGAATATTATTTCTACAATCCAACCGATAAAAAAAGTGTTTGTTGCTCGGACCGGCGTGTTTCTAGAAAGGGAATTTGTCTCTAAAGAAGCAAGTGGGAGGACTGCAGAACTTGAAGAAATTCAAGAACCACAAATCACTAATCCTACTATGGAACATGAACAAGAACCACAAGATGTTGTGGTGCATCCTGTTCAAGTAACACAAGAACATCATAGGTCGAGTGGGGTGCATCAGGAGCCAGAGAGGTATGGACTTCTCGTTACTGAGCCTGGTGACGCACTACTCATAGATGCTGAGCGTACTACCTATGGAGAGGCCATGAAAGGGCCAGACTCTAAGAAGTGGCTTGAGGCCATGAAATCCAAAATGGAGTCCATGTATACCAACAAAGTATGGACTTTGGTGGAACCACCCGAATGGGCTAGAACCATAGGGTGCAAGTGGGTCTTCAAGAAGAAGATCGACATGGATGGGAATGTCATTGCCTATAAAGACCAATTGGTGGAAAAAGGGTTCAGACAAATTCATGGTATAACTATTATGAAACCTTTTCCCCAATTGCAATCACCAAATCCATTCGAATCTTACTTTCTATTGCATCTTATCACGATTATGAGATTTGGAAGATGGATGTCCAAACAGTGCTTCTGTATGGAATCCTCCTTGAGAATGTGTACAGGACATAGCCAGAGGGTTTTGAGGATCCAGAGCATGCCCATAAAGTGTGTAAGTTGAAGCGATCCATCTATGGGTTGAAGCAAGATTCGAGTAGTTGGAATCTACGTTTTGATGACGCGGTCAAAGAGTTTGGCTTCATCAAGAACGAAAATGAACCTTGTGGTTACAAGAAGGTTAGTGGGAGCTCTGTTGTGTTTCTGGTCTTGTATGTGGATGACATACTACTCATTGGAAATGACATTTCAACCGTGCAATATGTTAAACATTTGCTAGGAAAGTGTTTCTCAATGAAAGACTTAGGGGATGCCGCTTATATATTTGGTATCGAGATCTATAGGGATAGATCGAGGAAGCTGCTAGGCCTAAGTCAAAGTACATATATTGACAAGGTGTTGAAACGGTTCAGCATGCAAGACTCCAATAGAGGATTCTTTCCCATGTTGCATGGGATCACCCTTTCGAAGGATGGTTGTCCTTCCAATGAGATTGAGAAGAACCGCATAAGTAGGATTCCTTATGCTTTGGCCATAAGATCTATCGTGTACGCTGCGTTATGTACTAGACCAGATGTGTCATACGCATTGAGTATGACAAGCAGATATCAGTCTAATTTGGGTGAGTGTCACTGGATAGCAGTCAGAACATCCTTAAGTGCTTGCGAATAATTAAGGATGCGTTCTTGATTTATGGTGGGGAGGAAGAGCTACGTGTTAAGGGTTACACATCTGCAAACTTCCAAACCGACATAGATGATTTCAGATTGCAGCCAGGATTCGTGTTCTGCCTAAATGAAGGAACTGTGAGCTGGAAAAGTTCCACGCAAGAGACGGTAGCTGATTCTACAACTGAGGCTGAGTACATTACTGCATCGGCTCCAGCAAAGGAAGCTGTTTGGATTAGGAAGTTCATTAATGAGCTTGGTGTGGTTCCTAGTATTGTGGATCCAATAAAGTTGTATTGTGACTGTAGGGTTTTGATTCATGGATCGCACAACGGAAGCATAATCAAACATAAAACCATGCAAAACCCTCCAAGGATCACAAGTCAAGATGCATAACGATGGTAAAGGTTAGAAATCATAAACACACCTTTGGGTTCTCCTTGATGACTTCAAACGCAAATAATGTCACGTTCTCTATATTTGATCCACGCCTAGAGTTGATCCTAGATCTCCCAAACTCCTTGGTGCTAGCCCGGAATAGGAAGAGGAAGAAGAAATCACGCAAAACGAGACCCAAAGGAGGGTCTCGGCCTCCTTTGGCCGACAGGGACGGGACGGCGGCAAGGGGGTCGGTTCGGCCTCCTTGTTGCTTGCTCTCTCTCCTTTTGTTCTCTCCCACTCTTGTTATGTTCACTTAATGAGCATAAGTTATTTGGGAAGGAAAGAAGGAAGGTCCTTTATATAGTCCAACAACTCCTTGTTAACTACCTAAAGGACTTATTCTAGTCCAACTAGAATTCAATTTAGTCCCTTCCTTGCAAATTAATCCCTACTAAGTTTGCAAGGGTTTGCAAAGTGATCCTTCTAATTAATTAATCCAATTAATTAATTCCCAAATCTAGTTCAACTCTATATAGCGTGTGACCCCATAGGTTCTATCTAGTTGGTAGCAACTATTTGCTAATATGGAGCGGTCTCTAGCAAAACATCCATTCTAGCCAACTAATAGAATAGTCATCTTGAAAACCTTTGTACAAGTAATTGTCTCATCCCTTTGTCTCTATATCCGGATTGGACACGAGACATACAAGTCACACTCGTATATCCAATCCATAGTTTCTCGATCCATGGGAATAGCCTTATTCGTGCAAATAACATCAATATCCCATATTGATTTATTTGAGTCTGGCCAGACATTCTATAAGCACTATCCCTCGAGTGGCCTAGGATATTTGCTCCCGTTATGTGGGAGGGACAAATCCTCTCTACGTCCACTACGATCTCTAAGCTTGCTTCTTATTGTATCCAGTACACGCCTTTATAACTACCCAGTTACGGTGTAGCGTTTAATGCTACCAAGATCACAATAATCCACAACTTGAATATCTAGTGACTTCAAGTCTAAGGATGACAATACCATTGCACCGCGAGAAGCGCTTGTGACTCAACGTAACGTGTATGTAGCCTTCTCGGAGATGGGTCAATCCAGTGCAACATTCCGTAATGCACACCTATGTGTTGGATCGTGATATCTCCATATCAATCCAACCCCATACTAGTCTATAGATGATTGTCCTATTAATCATTATACTTGACTAGGGATATTTAAGATAAACAACACAATTGTAAATCTAAGGACTTCATTATATTAAATATCCAATAAATAATAAATGAATTTTCTAGCCATATACAAATTCATACTAAACTAGATTGCCTCTAGGGCATCTATTCCAACAGTCTCTTACTTGCACTAGAGCCAATCTGGCACATCTCGTATGCCCATACTCCTAGTGTGCCCTTCATGCTTCCACTGCGTGAGAGGCTTCGTAAGCGGGTCTGACAGATTATCATCTATAGGAATCTTGCATATCCCAACGTCTCCTCTATCGATAATATATCGAATCAGATGAAACTTCCTGAGCAGGTGCTTGGACTTCTGGTGCGATCTTGGTTCCATTGATTGTGCGATCGCCCCAGTGTTGTCACAGAACAACTCGACTGGATCCGCAATGCTAGGGACCACACCAAGTTCAGAAACAAACTTTCTGATCCAAACAGCCTCCTTTGCTGTGCCATTTGCAGCAATGTACTCAGCCTCTGTTGTAGAATCAGCTACCGTCTCTTGCTTGGAACTCTTCCAGCTCACCGCTGCTCCATTCAGGCAAAACACATATCCCGATTGTGATCTAAAGTCATCTCTGTCAGTTTGGAAGCTTGCATCAGTGTAACCCCTTACACGCAACTCTTCCTCACCGCCAAATATCAAGAAAGCATCCTTAGTTCTTCTCAAGTACTTTAGGATGTTCTTGACTGCAATCCAGTGACTCTCACCCGGATTGGATTGGTATCTGCTTGTCATACTCAAGGCATATGACACATCTGGTCTAGTACATAACATGGCGTGCATGATAGATCCTATGGCCGAGGCATAGGGTATCCTACTCATGCGTTCCTTCTCAATCTCATTGGAAGGACAACCACTCTTTGAAAGAGTGATTCCATGTGACATGGGCAAGAATCCTTTCTTGGAATCTTGCATGTTGAACCGTTTCAACACCTTGTCAATATATTTACTTTGACTTAGGCCTAGCAACCTCTTAGATCTATCTCTATAGATCTTTATACCGAGTATATAGGCTGCTTCCCCTAAGTCCTTCATTGAGAAACACTTTCCTAGCCAATCTTTAACAGATTGCAGCATGGGAATGTCGTTTCCAATGAGTAGTATGTCATCCACATATAAGACCAGAAAAGCTACAGATCTCCCACTAACCTTCTTGTAGACACAAGACTCATCTTTGTTTCTGATGAAGCCAAACTCTTTGACCACTTCATCAAAACGTCGATTGCAACTCCTAGAAGCTTGCTTCAATCCATAAATGGATCGTTGCAGCTTACAGACTTTGCTGGCTTGCTTTGGATCTTCAAAACCCTCTGGCTGTATCATATACACGTCCTCGAGGAGATTCCCATAAAGGAATGCTGTTTTGACATCCATCTGCCAAATCTCATAGTCATGGTATGCTGCAATCGCAAGTAGGATTCGGATGTATTTGGTCATAGCGACTGGTGAAAAGGTTTCATCATAGTCAATACCATGAATCTGTCTGAATCCTTTAGCCACCAATCGGCCCTTATAGGTAATCACATTACCATCCATGTCGATCTTCTTCTTGAAGACCCACTTGCACCCTATGGGCCGCGCCCCATCAGGTGGTTCCACCAAAGTCCATACTTTGTTGGTATACATGGATTCCATCTCGGATCTCATGGCTTCCAGCCACTTCTGAGAGTCTGGGCCACTCATGGCCTCCTCATAGGTAGTTGGCTCATCATCTATGAGCATCGTGTCACCGGAATCGGTTACGAGAAGTCCATACCTCTCGGGTTCTTGGCGCACTCTACTAGATCTACGAAGCTCTTGTGTTACCTGAACAGGTTGCTCCACAACTGCTTTTGGTTCCTGTTCATGTTCCATAATCGGTTCAGTGATTTGTGGTTCTTGAACCTCTTCAAGTTCTACATTCCTCCCACTTGCTTCTTTAGAGACAAATTCTCTTTCTAGAATCACGCCGGTCCGAGTAACAAATACTTTGTTCTCGGTTGGATTGTAGAAGTAGTATCCCTTAGTTTCCTTAGGGTACCCCACAAATTTACACTTATCCGATTTAGGCCCTAGCTTGTCTGACTGGAAACGTTTTACATAGACATCGCAGCCCCAAATCCTCATGAACGACAGTGTGGGACGCTTCCCACTCCACATCTCATATGGTGTCTTCATGACTGATTTAGATGGAACACGGTTAATGGTGAAAGCTGCACTTAATAGAGCGTAGCCCCAAAACGACAATGGAAGATCGGTTTGACACATCATAGATCGAACCATATCCAATAGGGTTCGATTCCTCCTCTCGGACACGCCATTCCATTGTGGCGTTCCGGGTGGAGTGAGTTGGGACACGATCCCACACTCTCTAAGATAGTCGTCAAACTCTTGGCTCAAGTATTCTCCTCCACGATCTGATCGTAGAGCCTTTATACTTTTGCCAAGCTGCTTCTCTACTTCATTCTTGAATTCTTTGAACACTTCAAAGGATTCGGATTTTGCCCTCATAAGTTACACAAATCCATATCTACTGTAATCATCAGTAAAAGTAATGAAGTAGACATAACCACCCCTGGCAGGCGTGGCAAATGGCCCACACACATCGGTATGTATGAGCGCCAATTGCTCACTAGTCCTTTCACCTTTCTTGAAAGGGGACTTTGTCATTTTTCCCAATAAACAAGCCTCACATGTCTCATATGATTCAAAATCAAATGAGTCTAGTAGTCCATCCTTATGGAGTCTAGATACACGTTTCTCATTTATGTGGCCTAAACGACAGTGCCATAAATAAGCAGGATTTAAATCATTTATTTTAATCCGCTTGGTATTAATGTTGTAGACAGGATTGCTTAGATCAAGGACATAAAGTCCATTAAATAATTGCGCACTAAAATAGTGAATATTATTCAAATAAAAGGAACAACAATTGTTCTTTATTGAAATAATAAAACCATCCTTGTCCAAACAAGAAATATAAATAATGTTTCTGCTCATAGCAGGCACAAAATAGCAATTATTTAATTCTAAAACTAATCCTGAAGGCAGAGATAGCTCGCACACGCCTATGGCCAACGCAGCAACCTTTGCTCCATTCCCAACGCGCAGATCTACCTCTCCTTTAGCCAATCTTCTACTTCCCTTTAGATCCTGCATATTTCGACAAATATGAGATCCACATCCAGTATCTAATACCCATGATGTAGAGACAGTTAAATTGACATCTACAACAAAACTACCTGGTGGTGGTGGAATCACTATTCCAAGCCTCTTGTCCTCCAGATATTTTGGGCAGTTCCTCTTCCAGTGTCCAGGCTGACTGCAGTAGTGACACTCACCTTTAGTCACAGCCTTGGCAATGCCACCAACAGGCTTAAGGGGAGGTTCCTTGGACTTGGCAACTGACTTGCCTTTGCCCTTGGAGGAAGAGGCAAACCTTTTGCCCATTCCTTTCTGCACCATCATAATGGCCTTGCCCTTACCCTTGTTGATGCTCTGTTCAGCCAACCTCAACATGTTGAGCAAATCTGGCAGTGGTTTAACGATCTCGTTCATGTTATAGTTCATAATGAACTGTCCATAACTCTCGGGCAACGATTGCAACACGAGATCGGTTGCCAACTCTTGGCCGACCGGGAACCCCAGTCGGGCGAGATTCTCCAAGTACCCGATCATTCGGAGTACATGGGGTCCCACCGGGTTCCCCTCTGCCAGATGACATTTGAACAGTGCCTTTAAGACCTCATACCTCTCTACCCTCGCCTGCTCTTGGAAAAGCTGCTTTAAATGTTCGATCATATCAACAGCATTCATGTTTTCGTTTTGCTTCTGAAGCTCAGAAGTCATGGTGCAAAGCATTAGGCAGGCCGCATCATTAGCGTCATCAACACGCTTTTGATACGCCTTTAAGGCAGCAGGTGTTTGGTTCTCTGGACCTTCTGGAACATGCTCCTCTATTGCGTACAGTTTCTTCTCTTGCTTGAGAACAATTCTCAAGTTTCTTTACCAATCAAGAAAGTTGGTTCCAGAGAGCTTGTCCTTCTCAAGGACAGATCGTAGGGAATGTTGTCAACTCGATGAGTTGTTTGCCATTTGGAATTCTACAAAAAGGAAAATACGCAAGTTTTAGTACTTGTGAATTTTTTGACTATATTTAATAATGGATAGTTTATTAAATATAGCTCCCACTATTTTTCTACGGATTAATAACCCTCAAGATATTAATGCGGAAAATATCCTTATATTTTCTAGTGGGCCAAGATCCATCTTTCATCTTCTTATGAGTTTGCTTTGGCAAGTCACCCATAATTTGACTACTTTAGGTAGGAACAATTCCAATTGCATCCCATATGCAACTCTTGGTTCAATTGGGCAAATAACTCCTTATTTATCCATCCATATGGATAATCCCAATTGATTGCCTCTAGGTTTCTTAATCAAATTAATAGCCTAGTTGTGTTCAACCTCTTATCTAAACAATTGCACTTTGTTACGTGCCATCGCATTCCATCATTATGAACCAAGTTGCCATGCTTTGGCACGCACGAGCTTGATAAATAATGATGATAATGAGTGTTTAAATAACGAGAAGGCAAGAACACAATATTTGAATTTTGAGGGATTTTTAAATTCAATTTTAATTGTTTTGTTGATCAATATCAACTAATCTATCTATTTGAGTTTGGGCACAACTCCAAATAATAGATCCGGGTTGTCTAATTATCTTATTATCCTAATTGCATGCATCATCCATACACCAACCACACAAATAATAAGACAATAAATAAACAACCACAAAACAGAAAAATAAACGTGATGTGGATATGGCCTTTTCTAGACTAAGATAATTCCAAGCCAATTGAATTATCTATAAACCCTAAGCAAACACATCTCCACGCGTCTTGATCTTTTGGTCCATCCTTCATAGTCTTGTGGATTGCTCCATGCTCCATGCTCCATCTTTTGTGGCTTCTTTGGCTTTGGGCTTCTTTTCTCCAATCTTGGCTAACAATCTACTTTATCTAGCACTAGCTAATATCTATACTAAATAAAATAAATCTCACAAGTTGAGAAAAAAAATGGCACGCAGGCCATAAAAACCTAATTAATTATTACAATTAATTGATCAGCTCGCAGGCCGTAAAACCAAACCAAAAAATTAAACATCCACATCAAACCACATCCTAAGGTCATATCCAATCACCATGCGATTTGCACATAAACAGTTAAAATCCAATTTTAACGCGTTTGGTCAATTTTTATTGATTTTAGGATTTCTAGGGTTAAAACGGTCCATGGGCCCAACAATCCAATTGCCCGGGCCCAAATAGATGAACCACAAGGCCCTAGGGCCGGCCCGGCCCAAAACCCGCAAGCTAGGCCCGCGATTTATGGCCGCACGGCCCCTTAGGGCGGCCAAGCTTGGGCGGCAAGCAAGGGGGGGGCGGTCCCTAGTGGGGCCGAACCTCCTTGAGGGAGTTATTTCCAAAACAACTCCCTTTCTTCGTGCCCAAGTATGGTTGTTTCCTTGTTTTGGGAGAACTCCTTCTTCCCCAAGGATGCCCAAACCCTAGATCTAAGATCCTAAAATTTCTCAAACTCATCAATTCATGCATCCAATGCAAAAATTGGATCTTGTTATGATTAATTATTGACAAATTGCATCCCATGCTTGATTTGTCTTGTTTTACGCTATAAACAATCAAATTAAGGTGTAAAACAACTAAAACGTAACACATAAACCACGTTTATGCTCTACGACCCTGGCTTTGATACCACTGTAGGGTTTTGATTCATGGATCGCACAACGGAAGCATAATCAAACATAAAACCATGCAAAACCCTCCAAGGATCACAAGTCAAGATGCATAACGATGGTAAAGGTTAGAAATCATAAACACACCTTGGGGTTCTCCTTGATGACTTCAAACGCGAATAATGTCACGTTCTCTATAGTTGATCCACGCCTAGAGTTGATCCTAGATCTCCCAAACTCCTTGATGCTAGCCCGGAGTAGGAAGAGGAAGAAGAAATCACGCAAAACGAGGCCCAAAGGAGGGTCTCGACCTCCTTTGGCCGACGGGGACGCGGCGGCGGCAAGGGGGTCGGTTCGGCCTCCTTGTTGCTTGCTCTCTCTCCTTTTGTTCTCTCCCACTCTTGTTATGTTCACTTAATGAGCATAAGTTATTTGGGAAGGAAGGAAGGAAGGTCCTTCATATAGTCCAACAACTCCTTGTTAACTACCTAAAGGACTTATTCTAGTCCAACTAGAATTCAATTTAGTCCCTTCCTTGCAAATTAGTCCCTACTAAGTTTGCAAGGGTTTGCAAAGTGATCCTTCTAATTAAATAATCCCATTAATTAATTCCCAAATCTAGTTCAACTCTATATAGCGTGTGACAACCTTGGTAGCAACTATTTGCTAATATGGAGCGGTCTCTAGCAAAACATCCATTCTAGCCAACTAATAGAATAGTCATCTTGACAACCTTTGTACAAGTAATTGTCTCATCCCTTTGTCTCTATATCCGGATTGGACACGAGACATACAAGTCACACTCGTATATCCAATCCATATTTTCTCGATCCATGGGAATAGCCTTATTCGTGCAAATAACATCAATATCCCATATTGATTTATTTGAGTCTGGCCAGACACTCTATCAGCACTATCCCTCGAGTGGCCTAGGATATTTGCTCCCGTTATGTGGGAGGGACAAATCCTCTCTACGTCCACTACGATCTCTAAGCTTGCTTCTTATTGTATCCAGTACACGCCTTTATAACTACCCAGTTACGGTGTAGCGTTTAACGCTACCAAGATCACAATAATCCACAACTAGAATATCTAGTGACTTCAAGTCTAAGGATGACAATACCATTGCACCGCGAGAAGCGCTTGTGACTCAACATAACGTGTATGTAGCCTTCTCGGAGATGGGTCAATCCAGTGCAACATTCCGTAATGCACACCTATGTGTTGGATCGTGATATCTCCATATCAATCCAACCCCATACTAGTCTATAGATGATTGTCCTATTAATCATTATACTTGACTAGGGATATTTAAGATAAACAACACAATTGTAAATCTAAGGACTTCATTATATTAAATATCCAATATATAATAAATGAATTTTCTAGCCATATACAAATTCATACTAAACTAGATTGCCTCTAGGGCATCTATTCCAACAGTGACAACACTGGGGCGATCGCACAATCCAAGAACCCAGGTCACACCATAAATAGAAGCACATAATAAGGAAATTCCATCTTATTCGAGAGATTATCGATAAAGGCGATGTGAAGATATGAAAGATTCCTACAGATGAAAATCTGTCAGATCCACTTACAAAGTCGTTGTTTAGCGCAAGCATGAAGGACACACTAGATCTATAGGCATACGAGATGCACCAGATTGGCTCTAGTGCAAGTGGAAGACTGTTAGAATAGATGCCCTACAGGTAATCTTAATTAGTATGAACATTATTTTGACTAGAATAATCATTGTATTATTTATGGGGATATTTTATATAATGATGTCCTTAGATTAAAAGTGTGTTGTTTATCTTAAATATCCCTAGTCGAGTATTTTGATTATCAGGATGATTAACTATAGACTAGTATGTGGGTAGATTGATATGGAGATATCAAGTCTAGCACATGGGTATGCCTTAGGGGTAATGGCATACTGGAATGACCCACCACGAGAAGGATACATACAAGTTATCTAAATTCACAAGAGCTTCTCGTAGTGACAACGGTATTGTGGTCCTTAGACTTGAAGTCACTAGATACTCTAGTTGTGAAATATCATTCTTTGATATTACCAAACGTTGCGCCTTAACCGGGTAACTATAAAGGTAGTTATCATGCATGTTAGGATGCAAGCTTAGATATGGTAGTGATGTAGAGAGGATTTTTCCCTCCCACATAATGTGAGAAGATATCCGCAGCCACTCGAGGGGTGGTGCTTATAGAATGTCTTGCCAGACTCAGATAAATCAATATAGGATATTGATGTTATCTGCATGGATAAGACTATTCCCAGGATCGAGAAACTATGGATTGGATATACGAGTGTGACTTGTGTGTCTCGTGTCCAATCAGGATGGAGAAAATGGGATGATATAATATGGTAACATTGATCACAAGGTTGGTCGGATCACTGACTATTTCTCTTAGTTGGGTGGCATAGATATCTCGCTAGAGACCGCTCTATGTTAGTAATTGTTACTACCAACTATGTAGAAACCTCTCGGGTCACACGCCCCATGGATTAAAGCGGAATTGGGAATTACGTAGTAGGACTAATTAAATAGAAGGATCAATACGCAACCACAAGCAAATTTAGTGGGACTAATTTACAAGGTGGACTAATTCATGTAAGGACAGATTAGTATTGGGGCTTATATGTAATTAATAAACAATTATTAACTATATCAGGGCACTCCAAGCTTATTTTCTCACAATGTTCGACCATTTTTGAGTTAGAGAAAAAAGTAAGGAGAGAGCAAGAGACCTAGGGCCGAAACCCTAGGTCGTCCGCCCCTGTCAGCCACCAAAGAGGTGCGGCCTCATTGGTCATCATTTTGCGTGATCTTCTTCTTCCTCTGACTTGACGTGAGCTAGCACAAGGCGTTGGGAGGATCCGGTGGAATCCTAGGCGTGGATACGCATGGAGACGTGGAAATAATTCTATGTAGGGTGATCAATTTAGACAAGCAAGGTACACATGATCTTTATCCCTTACCATCGTTATGATGTCTTCTATTTTGATCCTTAGAGGGTCTTGAACGAAGTTAATTTTGTTTATTCTGCTGCGTAATCTGTATCAAAATCTTACATGATATACATAGTACATTGTAAAATCGTATATGCGATATTCGTACTATGAATGCTATGGGTTGGGAAAACGAAGCAAATATTTTGATTTTTCTCTACCTAGAAGGTTCGGTCACACCAAGGAAGAAAGAAACAAAATGGGTTTTCTTCTCCACGGGTTTCGGCCAAGGTTGTGCAGTCCCACCCAGGTGTGCCACCCCTCTCTTGACCCGGTAGCCACAGTTGGTAATTATGAATTACCCAATGAATTAAACAACGCGCGGTTAAAACTAAATTTTGTTCGTATTATTTGTTTTTTAATCGCATAGTTTGTGGATGTGGCCTAGATTTGTGATTGTTTTGTTGTGGTTTCGTTCTGATAATTTTATGTAATCAAAATACGGCATGTGTGTCGTGCCTCTCTATTTGTACTAATTTTTTTCTTTTCTCATCTAAATCCACTAGTTTGTGAGGTTTCTACATAGAAATTTTAGATAGATAGTGGAGGCGATTAATTCCATGGAAGGAACAAAGGATGAGGCGCAAATACATGGTAGTTTGGACTACAAGAAGGAAGAACTTGGAGAAGAGCTTGATGTTCATATATTTCTAGAGATATTCTCATTGGTTTGAGAATATCTTAATGCTTAGGGGGCCACATCCATGTCATGTTTATATTATTTATGTATTGTTTACGTTGATGTATGTGATTCATGTTTGAACATTAAAAAAGATAATAATAAAAGTTAGATCTTTCAATCGGAGTTGCCAAATTCGTTTGAGTAGATTAGTTGATGAGATCAACTATTACAAGGTGGATCTTTCAATCGGGATTGCCCAACCGTTTTGGCTAGATCAATTGATGAGATCAACTAAAATAAGAAAATCCCTCAAACTTAAAATATTAAATTATTGTATTCTTTTGCTTGGCACTCCTTAAGACCTAGATCAATTAAGTGTAGGCTTGCCAAAGCAAGGTGCCTTGATTTGTCGTGGTAAGGCGCGATGTCATAAGCTAGTAGTATGCAACTTCTAAGTGAAAGGTCCAACTTAACTAGGCTACTTCAATGGTATTGAAAGCTTAGAGGCAAGTTAATTACAAACTAGTCTATATGATAGATTATGAATAAGGAGTTATTCACCAAATTGTTCCAAGATTTACATTGGATGTAACTGGAAATTGTTTCCAACCTACATAACTGAATTTTGGGAGACATGCTAAAGCTGGATCAAAAGGAGGTGAAACATGGATCTTGGCCCGCTAGAAAAATATATGATATTTTTCCATTCAATGGAGAGGGTTGATAAATCTGTATTAGAGTTATATTTCTTACACACTTTACATCGTTTTGCGTGATTTCTGAGTGAAAAATATGACTTTTACGCAGCGAATATAGAGGAATTGTGAAGTTGTCTTTGGAGCATTAATTGTCAAATCCGGGCTTTTCTCGCATTATTTTAAGTTACTTTGTCACGTTTGATCGCACGGGTGTTCTTCGTGTTATTTTGATAGGAAACGGAGCTTGCGAGATTAAGCAGAAAAGAGAACGAACTTCGAAACATGAATAAAGCTCAAGAAAGTGGATGAAGAAGAGAGAAAAGTTTGACAAAAAGCTGGAGCTGCTATCAACAATGTGCCTACCTTCACAATACAACACCATTACTAACCTCCATTACCACCTAAAAAATCCTTCTGCCACCAAGAAAACCCTTAGCGTCCATAACCCATTGCCAAATAAATCCAAATCAGCCCCAGTTTAACACCCAACACCATATACCTAAATTAAAACCACTACAACAACCATTACCTCCTTACAATGCTATACACCAACGATTCACCATAGACCTACAACCTCCATCACCAATTACCTGCAGAACACAAGAACAAACCACCATAGCTACCAGTACCAACCTCACAACCCTATTCTCTGAATTACCACCGACCCAATACCACAATCTCCTTCACAACTTAACCACCATAACCAAATCCTTTAATATACCAACATACCGCAAATTAGCCTTCACAATCACCAGACTATTACACCAATCCCCTCAATTAACCTTAATACCACGACTCCTATTCTACACCACCTAAACCAGTCCACCACCAAAGCTTTAACCACACAAGAACCACCAAGAGAAGAAACAGAGTAGGAAGGAGGAATTAAAAACGCAATAGCTGATCAAGAAGAATAGAAGAAGAAACAGAGAAAAAAGAAGAGATGAAAGCAAGCTCTTAAGAGAAACAAAGGACAAGAAGCTGATCGCGCGATCAAGTTTGATGAGATCGTGCGACCAAGAGAAGACAAGCCGAGGACTTAGCCAATTTTCAGAAAAGAAAAGATTGAAACTTACTGTTTTCACGACCTGACCTCCTGATCGTGCAATCCGACGCAAGATGGGGTCTGATCGCACAATTAGAGAAGCTGATGGCTTGATTTCCTAAGGTAAAAATTCTTACGGAAGAATAAAAAAAGACAGAGGCACACGTCTGTTGAAGGGAGACCTGCTTTGTTTTAATCAAAGTTACGTAGTTTTGGGATTAATTATTTCCATAACCTAATTGACGAATAATTAAGACTATAACTACAATTTATTAAAGCAAGGATCTTACAATTCATTCATCTACCGACGGGAGAGAAGAACAAGGAGACGAAAAAGACGAAGACAAATCTTCACCATTGAAGCTCTAGTTTTTTGCTTTTACTTCTTCCTACCTATCTTGGTTAATTTTAATGGAGAAACTCTTGGTTATTTCATATTTAGTTATGAGTAGATAAGCAGATTTCGCTAGGCATATCATGTGACAGCCCAGGGTTCATGTAAACGATGTGACATTTCCGGATTTTATCTTTGCTTCATGATTTATTGATTACATCTTTTGAGTCAATTCTAGTTTCTTGTTGATCTTAGTAATCCTACTTGAGTGACAGGATTAGGAGATAAACTAGGATTCAAGAACCAGGGTTTCATTTAATAGCTGATTCATGCTTAAAGTTAGATTTATTCTAATTTAATTGTTCTTGTACTGTGTTTAATACTCAGTGGTGATGGAGTAATTAACCGGAAACACTGCTTAATTAGTGAATGCACGACACTGATTCTAACTAACTAGGATGAGACTTAAAAATCAATCCTGTATCACTGAGACTGAGAAGAGACGTGTTAGGATTTTCCAAGTGTGGGTAGATTCAGTAGGTGAGATTTGACTGTGTCGTGCAACGGTGGACCGCTCGTTGACGTGCATGTCATTTGCCTACTACAGCGGATCGGTGGACACAAGAGACCCATAGGAGATTGTAGTCTACCGTTAAATAACCCGAGACCGATAGGAGATGGTCAGTGCTGTTACCTGGCTTAGTTAGAATATAGTTAGCGTGTTGCTTAGATAATTCGGACATTGTTTACAACCCTAGGTGATCAACGAGATTGCCTAGTTCTCAATATTTTTTGATTGAGAACTCTTCTTAATTTCAGTTTACCTTTGCTCTGTCTTTACTAAAACCACTTGTTTGTGGATAGAAACACCACAAATCACACACTGTTTACTACGGTTACCTAGTGAACTACACTAAACTGTTAATTATAAACTTGTTGCGAGCTTGTCTTCGAGGGATCCATAACCCGAGTACCAAAAATACTCTCTTTTTACTATTTGACTGTACGCTTTGTTGAGTCAAGATCCCTGAATGGGCTTTGACTGGTAGTTGTTTTTAGTGATGAAAGACAAAAGGCTAAGACATTAGCAGCAAAGGCATTTCAGTTATCTCAAGGCCTTGATTGACTGAACTTCAAAGCCTTGAGCTCCTGCTATGTTTTATAACATTTTTGTGTTGTAGAATTGGATATCTGATTATGCAAATTAGAGGTTTATGGTATATACTTGTGTTTTATACTATTTATATATCTAACACAATTGACGATGATCAGAACAGGAAGAATCAAAGTTATCTGGGTTTAACTTTGAAATTCTGTGAAGCAGGTTCAGAGCTCCAAGGCCTTGAGATATGCCTTAAGCTGCTGACAGTTTTTTTCTTTTACAGAACTTAATTGATTCTT
This sequence comes from Linanthus parryae, assembly GCA_023055425.1. Lineage (NCBI taxonomy): Eukaryota > Viridiplantae > Streptophyta > Magnoliopsida > Ericales > Polemoniaceae > Linanthus > Linanthus parryae. The sequence goes on from JALGPY010000029.1 coordinate 3,411,350, forward strand.
TCTTGTAGGTTATGATTCATATTATTGTGATTATTCACTCACTTCTAAGTGTCTTAAACTTGTTTTTCATGATTTATTTGTTCTAGAGGATATGCAGATTATTGTTCTAAGTTTATTAAATAGTTTTATCGGAAACTGTATAACCAAACAGTCTTAGTACTGTTAGCTGTTTGGATTTTGTTGTTTCAGTGTTTCCATGCTATTGCAGGGTTGTTAAACGTGTAGAAGAAATCTCAACAAACTCCAACGGTTATCCACTTTAAGCTGTTTGAATTTAAATTGAAAACAGAAGGAGGATTTGTAGGAACTGAGATCCTTAAATCTCTCAATCAGTTGCAGCTGTGGATAAAAGAGACTGGTTTGAATTTTGAAGAGGACAAAGGCTTGCAGAATACTCTGAAAGGTGTGACAAATTCGTGGGAGATCATCCATTCAAACAAACAATCATTCAAGCTTTATTCAAGACTTCTGAAGATCAAATCAATCCAGTTTTCCAGAAGAACAATTCTAGGCTTCAACAGCTTATCTTTATACTGTGTTCTTCATTTTTACTTTCATCTGTGTATTTCTATATTATCTTAAACCTCACTTAACCTAGTGGTTGGTTGTTCAAGTGAACAACAAGAGGTTCTTGTTAGTTCAATAATTAGTAGCTGGAACTAGATAGGTTTGGAACCACAAGCTGTATAGGTGTAAGGGAAATCACTTAGGCTTGAAGATCTACGGTTGTTTCTGTGTGAGTCATAAGAAGTGTTTGCCCAATCCTAGTGGGATTAGATCCCTCAGGCAGAGATTAGGTCCATTGGGACTGAACGCTGTAAATTGCTTTGTGTTTTTTACCTTTTTGTTTGATTATTATCTGCTGCACACAACTCAAATCAAACTAGGGTTTAAAAGTTGTTTAGAATTGTTCACAGCTCAAGGCCTTGAAGCTTACAATTTTGCCTTAGTGAGTTTCAGACAGTTTACAAAATCTCAGGGCCTTGAGATTTGAGTTTCACACAAAGCTTTCCTGTTAAACTTTAAGTTTTAAAAAAAGTTTCCATACTCTATTCAACCCCCCCCCCTTCTAGAGTATTAAGGTCCTACATTTAGTCTACATTACACACTCTCAATTGGTATCAGAGCTTGTGTCACTATTTAGATCTAACAATCTGGTGACTATGAGTAATGTAGGAGATGGTGGATTCTCACAAGGAAGGGCATCCAACATACCTCCATTGTTCTGTGGTGACAACTTCATTCATTGGAAGGCATTGATGAAGATGTTCATCATAGATCAAAACATGGAATTATGGTCAATAGTTTAGAATGGTCCTCATGAGTATTACACACCAATTGATGGAGTCAGAACTGTCAAGTCTGAGGAAAATCTCTCAGTTACTGAACTGGAAAAGGTATCCAAAAATTACAAAGCTATGAATTTGCTATGCTGTGCTTTAAATGCAGATGAGTTCAACAGAGTGTCAAACTGCAAGAGTGCCAAAGAAGTGTGGGATAAACTGGTGGTGACATATGAAGGAACCAGCCAGGTTAAGCAGACAAAAATTAACATACTTCTGAGGCAATATGAGTTGTTCAAGATGAATTCAGATGAGACCATCAAGGAAATGTTCAATAGATTCACTGATGTGGTGAACAACCTGGAGTCATTGGGAAAGAAGTTCTCAAATGAAGAGAAGGTCAGAAAGATTCTGAAAAGTTTTCCAAAAGCAAAGTGGGAGCCAAAGACAACAGCCATTGAGGAAGCTCAGGACTTGAGTCTTCTTCAGCTAGATGATCTACAAGGAAAGCTGCTCACTCATGAGATGTCTATGAAGGATGTGGAAGGTGATCTGAGTGAATTTATCAGGAACCTAGCTCTTTAGGCAAAATACAGTGAAAAATATCAAAGCCTTGAGACTGAGGAGGAACCTGATGATGAAGAGGCTTTAGCATTGATCTCCAATGCCTTGGCCAGGATTCTTAAAAAGAAAAGAAACTCTGGTAACAGGGATTACAACAAAGAGAGATCAAGACCCTCAGGCAGCAAGGATTACAAAGGTAAATCTTCATCACAATCACATAAAACTAAAGTAATGAATTTTTTTGAGTGTGGTGATGCAGATCATTTAGTAAGGGACTGTCCACAAAAGAAGAAGAACAGGAACTTTCAGAAAAAGGATGGTGACAACAGAAGGAAGAAAGCCATGATGGCTTCTTGGAGTGATTATGATTCATCAAGTGATTCAGACACAGAAGAAGAGCAAGCAAACTTGTGCTTCATGGCAAAGCATAATGAGGAAAGTTCATCAGACAAACACATTGAAGACATCGTAAAAAATTTACTTGCTAGTCCTTCTGATGTACTTCCTGAAATTCTCAAAAGTATGTTTTTGAATGAGGAAAGTTATAGAAATAAGATTTATGCTTTAAATATTAAGATTCATGAGCAGGTAAAAGAAAACCTGGACCTGGTTTTTTCAAACAAAACTGTTGAAGTTTCTGACAAAGCTGGAGAAATACTTCAAGGCCTTGGAAAGCAGGTTCAAAGTCTTGAAGGCACAGATAAAAGAGGTTGTTGATCAAAACACTCTTTTAACTGAAAGATATGCTGATCTAAAGGCTCATTCTGAGAATTTTGAACAACAGATCTGTACTTTAACTGAGAAACTACAAGAGTCCCAGAAGGTCCTAGCTAAGTTTACAGGCTCAGAACATAATCTAAATCTCATTCTTGGAGGAAGTCTGAAATCAATGCATAAAAGTGGGATTGGCTATAATCCAAATTTTCCAAAGAAAGGCAAAACTACTTTTGTCAAATCTGGTAGCAGACATTCTCCAAAATGTCAATACTGTGGAAAAATTGGTCATGTCAGATTAACTTGTCCCTTTAGAAGATCAGAACCTCACATTATGAGGAATACTTATCCTTATCAGCTTAAGGGACAGGTTAGGCAGATTTGGGTTCCAAAAGAAATTAGGCCACCAAATATGGCTGAGTCTCAGTATGACTCAAAGTTCTGCACTTGGTCTAAGAGCCTGTTGAGGCAATGATTTATTTTTGCAGGATGTCAACAAGGCCTTGAAAGATCAGAAATGGATATTAGACAGTGGATGTTCCAGACATATGAGTGGAAAGAGGTCTCTCTTTACTGAACTTACAGAAAAATCTGGAGGAACAATCACACTTGGTGACAAAGCAAAGTGCAATATCATTGGTATTGGCAGTATTGGTAATGGTTCTACAAATTCTATATCTGATGTTTATCTGGTAGATGGACTTAAGTATAATTTGCTTAGTATCTCTCAGTTATGTGATAAAGGTTATAAAGCTGTATTTGACAAGGAGAAATGTGTGGTGCAAGATGAGAAATCTGGTGATAGCATACTCACTGCTCCTAGATCATATAATCTATATGCTATGAATACTAACAGTGTTGCAGGTGGCAAGCTAAAATGCCTCAAGGCATTGAAGGAAGATTCAAAGCTTTGGCACAGAAAGCTTGGGCATATTAGTATACATTGCCAAAAGAAACAAAGTTCGTGTAACATTATAAAAGGTTTACTGTAACACCCTCGTTTTCCAAACCAGAAATTTCGACCCTTAACTAAATTATAAAATGAAATTACAGAGTTTCAAAAATGCCAAAAGAAACAAAGTTCGTGTAGTGAAACCAAACTACGTTATCTAGAAGGGAATATCGACTAAATTACTAAGTTCGCCTAGAGTCAAAAGTGTGTTCCTCCCAATCCCATCCAGCTCTAACCTGTGGTGTTTTTCGAAAACAAAACAACAGAACCACAGTTTCAAAGTCAAGTGAAAACGGAGTAAACAAGAACCTCAATATGTAAAACAGAGGGGGGCACAATTTGAAAGACAATTTCTTTATTAAGAGAACATTGATAAAAACGTCATGTTGATCCAAGTAACCTTCAGGAAAACATTTCCCGTTATTAATATCCAATGTCCGTGATATCCAGAATCAGATTATTACCAATGTATCGGAGGGCCAAAGTAACCAATCCATCTATATATAAAAAGGGCAATCCAGGGGGTCTATCAAACCCGCCCTGCCAGGCGTTAAGGAACGACAACCTGTCATCCGCGCCCGCCTTGACCAAACCTCAGCCAACTAGACCTTAAGTGTCATGACACCCCCTAAGGGAGAATATCAACCCAGAGGGTGTGTACTAGATGCCTTAACCCTAGCCAATGGGGCGTCGGGCGAAAAGAGGCCATCATGGGCAATAAAATATCCAAGGAACCATCATGGGTTCATAACCAAAATAATCATCCCCGATACATTGTTCTTTCCACTTTACGTCATTAACCGATTAGGTTCATTGCGTCATTCAGATATTTCCAAAAGGAAGTTATCAAAGAAGATGTTAATTTCATTTCAGTTTGCAAAGTCGTCGAGAGTGTAACAAGTAAAACAGATAAAATCATTTGATATTTAAGAAACACATTTTGAGGCATTAAAGATTGAGCATTCAAGCTTACTTATGATAGCAACATGATCCAAGCAAACAAGCACGCGATGCAATCAGGCTCACATGTCGTAGTACCCCTTGTATAAGAACTCAAAATCTACAATTATACGATACATCTAATCAATACAAACATGACTTCACACAATTTGTGCAAGCGAATGCTTACGACTACTTATATTCCACGCTATAGTAATATAATAAATACTTGAAAATAGAATAAGATAGTATGGTAAAATATATATTATGTAACTATAAAAATAATAATAATACGTTTGATTAGATTATAGAATTAAATAACATATATACTATATGTATACAAATTTGTAGGAAATGTAGTAAAAATATATTCTAATTATCCAAATCTTGTACCGGTCGAGTTGAAATGTTATTTTAGCTACTTAATGACATATCAAATGAATACTAAAAGTAAAGACAAATGTTTTGAAACATAAAAAGTAGAGTCAAATGTAGTTTAATAACTTTACCTATTAGATAATTTTTAAAATAATAATAAAATACTCTATACATAAATATAAAGAAAATTAATGTTTGTATACAATCCATATATACATATTTATATAATACACAATCAAATATACTTATAGGTACACAAAACTTGTACAAATACACAGTCAGTAGGGCCATATTTGAGTATTAGTGTGTATATATATAAATATATATATTTACATGTATATCTAGGTAATATGCACCATACAATATAATAATATTAGTAGTAATATATATATATATATATATATATATAGATACATATATAGAGAGAGAAAGAAAAGAGCAAACAAAAATGAAAGACACTGACCCGATATATTTATATGAACAAGGCAGGGGTTCCAATTAACCGAAGGCGGCATTCGACGGAGGACAAGTCGTCGGATGGTTTCATGGCTCGAATCAACGGCAATGGTGGAACATGATGGTGATGGAGGAGTGTACGGCTGAAGGAGAACGCCGACGAGTTCCGTGTCAAGCTGCTCGCGACGGTGGGAGGAGCACGAACCCAGCAGAGATGTTTCCGAACTGGGTCGCCGAATTAAATGGCGACGTCGGCCGTTTTGGTCGCATTCGGTTAGCGAGAAAGAGGGCAGGGAGATTGAGAGACATTTGGCAGAGCGTTAGAGATGGTAGCTAGTGGAGGTGTTGATCAAGACGGTGGCGGCTTTCGGCGATATTGGGGGTGGTGGTTGCCGACGCTAATTCTAAAGGCGAGAGTGAAAGAGGGCTGTTGGGGATTGTTGTATTTGTGGAGCAAATATATATAAGGAGGTTGCGGTGATGGGTTTTAATTCCCTTGGTGATTGAGGGAACGTTCATGGTAACGGTGGTGGTGAACGTGGGGGAGAATGAGGGTGAAATGGGGAAGGTTGTTACAGTGAGTGGAAGTGAGGAAGTATGAGATGGTTAGTTATTTAGTGTAATAGGTGTACAGGTTGAGAAGGAGTAGTTTTTGAGAGTTTCTTAGTGGATATGCACATGAGGTAGAGAAGATATAATGTAAAAGAGTATAAATTTATTTATTTAAATTATGAAAAACAAACATTTTAGTCACTATACAAATGACCATCACTTTACAGAAAAATAGCATAACCATCCTAATATTTACGGGTATTTCATCATTCCTCCCTTATCCCTTAAAACAAAGTTTCGTCCCCGAAACTTAAAACCACTTTCCTAGCAAATATTTAACATTGGGACAATCCAATTCCCAAACGCAAAATGTAACACGCAGAAATGCAACACAACAATAACATGTAGAAATGCTTATGCTTATGCTTATGCTTTACTGAAAGACAAACAAGCAAAGTAGATTGTTGCACTCTTCCCCCTTAGACGAGTTACGTCAACTGTACTCAAAGTAGCAATGGGTCCAATAGTTGAGGGTACTTAGTCCTAACCACCGCATTGATAGGCTTCGATAGTCCATGCAAATGTCAAGCTTCCATCAATCTTCCTTACAACCAATACTGGAGCTTCCCCAGATGAAACACTAGGTTTTACTCGGCTACTTCATTGACTATTCACTAACACTCTATCATACGATCTCTACTATCATCTAATCGACATGGACGACCTAACATAGGTATTCAACAATAGTCTCCTCTTTCCTGATGGACTTCTGGCAGTCTAGGTCTTGATAGCTGGTCTCGAAAGGTCTCAACGGGGGCTCACAAGGTAAGGCTAGCAATGTGTTTGTACCAGTGGCTGCATGAATTTTGGATTTCCCAGTTTGTGCTAAGGTCGCTAAAGCTATGTAAAAGCCACTATTCTCTCATTGGCTCAAAGCATGGTCTTTTCATGATGGTCTACCTTACGTTCTATTCTCGTGGGGTTCTAACCAACCTAGGTGTCCTACAAAACAAAGACACTGGAAGCTACGGTCTTGCTAAACTATTGTCTCTTAGAAGGGTATAACTATCAATTTAATCGCAACACATATAAGAATCTAACACGTAAGCTAAAAACAATTAGATTCAGCAACGTTCAAGGCTTCCAAAGCAACAACCACATATAACAATTAGAACTTCAGCTACCCCGAAAACCAGCGGCTTGACAATTTTATTTTTCAATTTTACTCTTTCCCTAGCCAATTTTTAGATTTTGAAAACATTGTCTAGTTGTCATTTCTTAGCTTATTTTAGTCTCAACTCTCTATTATTTCGCCCAGTCATGTATCCCCTTGGCTAGCGGTGCAATAGGAGTCACACCGCCACAGAGTCCTTGCGGAACCAGGGTCGACTCTGATACCATTTGTAACACCCTCGTTTTCCGAACCAGAAATTTCGAGCCTTAACTAAATCATAAAATGAAATTACAAAGTTTCAAAAATGCCAAAAGAAACAAAGTTCGTGTAGTGAAACCCAACTACGTTATCTAGACGGGAATATCGACTAAATTACTAAGTTCGCCTAGAGTTAGAAGCGTGTTCCTCCCAATCCCATCCAGCTCTAACCTGTGGTGGTTTTCGAAAACAAAACAACAGAACCACAGATTCAAATTCAGTGAAAACTGAGTAAACAAGAACCTCAATCTGTAAAACAAAGTGGGGCCACAATTTGAAAGACAATTTCTTTATTAAGGGAACATTGATAAAAACGTCATGCTGATCCAAGTAACATTCAGGAAAACATTTCCCGTTATTAATATCCAAAGTCCGTGATATCCAGAATCAGATTATTACCAATGTATCGGAGGGCCAAAGTAACCAATCCATCCATATATAAAAAGGGCAATCCAGGGGGTCTATCAAACCCGCCCTGCCAGGCGTTAAGGAACAGTAACCTGTCATCCGCGCCCGCCTTGACCAAACCTAATCTAACTAGACCTTAAGTGTCATGACACCCCCTAAGGGAGAACTTCAACCCAGAGGGTGAGTACTAGATGGCTTAACACTAGCCAATGGGACGTAGGGCGAAATGAAGCCATCATGGGCAATAAAATATCCAAGGAACCATCATGGGATTCATAACCAAAATAATCATCCCCGATACATTGTTCTTTCCACTTTACGCCATTAACCGATTAGGTTCATTGCGTCATTCAGATATTTCCAAAAGGCAGTTATCAAAGAAGATGTTCATTTCATTTCAGTTTGCAAAGTCGTCGAGAGTGTAACAAGTAAAACAGATAAAATCATTTGATATTCAAGAAACAAATTTTGAGGCATTAAAGATTAAGCATTCAAGCTTACCTATGATAGCAACATGATCCGAGCAAACAAGCACGCGATGCAATCAGGCTCACATGTCGTAGTACCCTTGTATAAGAACTCAAAATCTACAACTATACGATACATCTAATCAATACAAACATGACTTCACACAATTTGTGCAAGCGAAAGCTTACGACTACTTATATTCCACGCTATAGTAATATAATAAATACTTGAAAATAGAATAAGATAGTATGGTAAAATATATATTATATAACTATAAAAATATTAATACGTTTGATTAGATTATAGAATTAAATAACATATATACAATATGTATACAAATTTGTAGGAAATGTAGTAAAAATATATTCTAATTATCCAAATCTTGTACCGGTCGAGTTGAAATGTTATTTTAGCTACTTAATGACATATCAAATAAATACTAAAAGTAAAGACTAGGGGTGCAACTTGGACGGGCTGAGCCCGACCAACCCGAACCCAGCCCGGACTAAATTCGGGCTTGGGCACATGTTTTGAGTAATTTGGACGGGCTCAGGCAAAAATTACCAACCCGAATTGCAATTAGGGTCGGGCTTGGGTACGAATATTAAACAACGGGTTAGCCCGAATTGCCCGATTTGTATACTCATTACCTATAAATGTTATATTTGAAGAGTATTATATAGCATGTTGATCAAGAATCTATTATATTTTTATTAATTATTAGTGATATTTTCAATTATGTTTATGTTCGTAACTATAAATCTTCCACAAAATATGTAGTATACTCTTGTATACATGGATGATTTTAATTAACTTTAACAATATGTAGTAGTTATTTTTTAGCCTTATATAAATTAAATATTGAAGTGTCTACGTTCGATATCTATTTTTACATGAAAGTTAATTAACCTACTTTATGGGGACAAGTTTAATTAAGTTGAACGTGATAATTATGTTAATTTACTTAGTTTAATGGGCTAGCCCGAATTCAACCCGAACCCGAATTGGTTTGTTCGAATTTGGGCTTGGACGGGTTGGCGATGCTCCTAACCCGGGCTGGGCTGGGCTTGGGCAACCCCAACAGAAATCGGGCTCGGGCTTGGACAAGGGTGTCAACCCGCCCAGCCCGCCCGAGTTGCAGTCCTAGTAAAGACAAATGTTTTGAAACATAAAAAGTAGAGTCAAATGTAGTTTACTAACTTTACCTATTAGATAATATTTAAAAATAATAATAAAATACTCTATACATAAATATAAAGAAAATTAATGTTTGTATACAATCCATATATACATATTTATATAATACACAATCAAATATAATTATAGGTACACAAAACTTGTACAAATACACAGTCAGTAGGGCCATATTTGAGTATTAGTGTGTATATATATTAATATATATATTTACATGTATATCTAGGTAATATGCACCATACAATACAATAATATTAGTAGTAACATATATATATATATATATATATATATATATATATATATATATATATATATATATAGATAGATAGATAGATAGATATAGATACATATATAGAGAGAGAAAGAAAAGAGAAAACAAAAATGAAAGACACTGACCCGAGATAATTAATATGAACAAGGCAGGGGTTCCAATTAACCGAAGGCGGCATTCGACGGAGGACAAGTCGTCGGATGGTTTCATGGCTCGAATCAACGGCAATGGTGGAACATGATGGTGATGGAGGAGCGTACGACTGAAGGAGAACGCCGACGAGTTCCGTGGCAAGCTGCTCGTGACGGTGGGAGGAGCACGAACCCAGCAGAGATGATTCCGAACTGGGTCGCCGAATTAAATGGTGACGTCGGCTGTTTTGGTCGCGTTCGGTTAGCGAGAAAGAGGGCAGGGAGATTGAGAGACATTTGGCAGAGAGTTAGAGATGGTAGCTAGTGGCGGTGTTGATCAAGACGGTGGCGGCTTTCGGCGATATTGGTGGTGGTGGTTGCCGACGATAATTCTAAAGGCGAGAGTGAAAGGGGGCTGTTGGGGAGTGTTGTATTTATGGAGCAAATATATATAAGGAGGTTGCGGTGATGGGTTTTAATTCCCTTGGTGATTGAGGGAACGTTCATGGTAATGGTGGTGGTGAACGTGGGGGAGAATGAGGGTGAAATGGGGAAGGTTGTTACAGTGAGTGGAAGTGAGAAATTATGAGATGGTGAGGAGTTATTTAGTGTAATAGGTGTACAGGTTGAGAAGGATTAGTTTTTGAGAGTTTCTTAGTGGATATGCACATGAGGTAGAGGAAGATATAATGTAGAAGATTATAAATTTATTTATTTAAATTAAGAAAAACAAACATTTTAGTCACTATACAAATGACCATCACTTTACATTAAAATAGCATAACCATCCTAATATTTACGGGTATTTCATTTACCATCACAGAAATTTTCAGATGATGATGTTTGCAAGGCATGTGTACAAGGTAAACAGACCAGAAGCTCTTTCAAGCCAAAGAACTTTGTAAGTACTTCTAGACCCTTAGAATTGATGCATATGGACTTGTGTCGACCCCAAAAGGTAAGAGGTATATGCTTGTTGTAATTGATGATTATTCTAGATTTACTTGGGTGATGTTTATTAGAGATAAAACTGAAGCTTTATGTGAGTTTTCTAGATTGTGCAAAGAGCTTCAAACTTTGAAAAACTTACATGTTGCATCTATTAGAAGTGATCATGGTAGAAAGTTTGATCAACTTGACTTTGATTTGTTTTGTGCAAAGCATGGCATTTCACACAACTTTTCTGCACCTAGAACTCCACAGCAAAATGGAGTAGTTGAAAGGAAAAATATGACACTTGAGGATATGTCCAGAACCATGCTGCTTGAAAGTAATTTGCCAAAGTTTTTATGGGCAGAAGCTGTTAATGCTGCCAATTATGTGCTGAATAGATGCTTGATCAGACCTATTTTGAAAAAGACTCCATATGAACTGTTTAAAGGGAGAAAACCTACTGTTTCTTATTTAAGCCATTTGGTTGTATCTGTTTTGTGCATAATAATCGTAGAGACAATCTTGGTAAGTTTGATGCTAGAAGTGATGAAGGTGAATTTCTTGGATATTCTCAAACTAGCAAAGCTTATAGAATTTATAATAGAAAAACCAAGATTGTGGAAGAGAGCATTCATGTAATTTTTGATGAAAGTACTAAGGATTATCTGAGTGAAAGTTTTGAAGATCTAGATTTGAACAAGCACGAATCAGATGATGATGCTGTAAAAGAAGACAAGGGCAAAACTGTTGTACAGAATCAACCAGCAGAATCTCAAAGCCTTGAACCTCCTGCTGAACCAAAATCTCAAAGCCTTGAGATAGAAGCTGAAACTTTCTATGATGCTCCCTCTACTGTTTCAAGGACTCAAAGCCCTGAAGGAGAATACTCCTGGGTACCAAGAAAGAAGTTGAAGTACCTTGGTGACCATCCAGCTGACAACATTATATCAGATCCATCAACTGGAACACAGACAAGAGGACAGTTAAAGAACTTGTGTGCTTTCAGTGAATTTGTATCTTTTATTGAGCCTAAGAATACCAAGGAAGCTCTGGAAGATGCAGAATGGATTATCGCAATGCACAGTGAGGTGAATGAGTTTGAAAGGAACAAGGTTTGGAATCTGGTCCCCAGACCTAAAGAGAAGTCAGTTATTGGAACCAGATGGGTATTCAGAAACAAGCATTATGAGAATGGCAAAGTGGTAAGAAATAAAGCCAGACTGGTAGCTCAAGGATATAATCAGGAAGAAGGTATAGATTATAAGGAGACTTTTGCTCCTCTTGCCAGGTTAGAAGCTATTAGAATACTTCTTGCTTTTCCATCTCACAATCACATAAAGCTTTATCAAATGGATGTTAAATTTGCTTTTCTAAATGGTTATTTACAAGAAGATGTTTTTGTAGCACAACCTCCTGGTTTTGAAGATGAAAATTTTCCTGATCATGTTTATAAACTGGATAAAGCTCTTTATGGTTTAAAACAAGCTCCAAGGGCTTGGTATGACAGACTTTCAAAATTTCTACTTGAAAATAATTTCAGAAGAGGATTAGTTGACAAAACTCTTTTCATTAAACACCAACAAAGTTATTTGTTAGTAGTTCAGATTTATGTAGATGATATATTATTTTGTGCTACTAATGATGCTCTTTCAAAAGAGTTTTCTAGTCTGATGTGCAGGGAGTTTGAGATGAGCCTAATGGGTGAACTAAATTTCTTTCTTGGAATTTTTGTGCATCAAGGAAAATATACCAAGGACTTACTGAATAAGTACAATATGTCACAGTCCAAGGTGCTTAAGACCCCTATGAGTTCATCACTCTCTTTAGAAAAAGATTCAACTGGTAAGAGTGTGAATCAGAAGGAATACAGAGGTATGATTGGATCTCTGTTATATTTAACTGCTAGCAGACCTGACATTATGTTCAGTGTCTGTATGTGTGCTAGATTTCAAGCAGATCCTAAGGAAAGTCATCTAACTGCAGTTAAAAGAATTTTTAGATATTTGAATGGAACCTGAGACTTAGGGATTTGGTATCAAAGAAGATCTAATTTTATGTTGACTGGCTATTCAGATGCAGATTTTGCAGGTTATAAAGTAGACAGGAAAAGTACTTCTGGATGCTGTCAATTTCTTGGATCTTCATTGATCAGTTGGCATTCCAAAAAGCAAAATTCTGTAGCATTATCAACTGCAGAAGGTGAATACATTGCAGCTGGTGCTTGCTGTTCACAAGTGCTACGGATTGCTCAGCAACTTAGAGATCTTGGCTACAACTTCAGAAATGTGCCAATTCATTGTGACAATACAAGTGTTATTTCAATATCTAAGAATCAAGTGCAGCACTCAAAGAAAAAGTACATAGATGTGAGACATCATTTCCTTAGAGATCATGCAGAACAAGGTGATGTTGTTTTAAATTTTATCTCTACTTCAATGCAGATTGCTGATATTTTTACTAAACCTTTGCCAGATGATAGGTTTTCATCTCTAAGGCTTGAATTGGGGATGTTAAACAAGGATGCATTGGTTTAGGGGGAGTATTAGTACCTATATGTGTATATGTCCTTTAATCTCAAAGCCTTGAGATTATACTTTCTGAAGCCTTGAAAGTATAGCTCAAAGCTTTGAAGTTTCTCAAACTGCAGAAAATCTCAAGGCCTTGAGATTGTTCTCCAGGTCTTGATAATATCTGTATTTTTTTAAAAAAAAAATGGATCATCAAATATTATATCTTATCTTCTTAGATAACTGTATAATATTTGAATTACTCAGAGAATTTTCTAAAATTCCCAAAAAGATTTTTCAAGATTCTATTTTTGCATGTAGATATTGCAGAGTCCTTTTATGACTCATCCTTTTCAACCTACTTAAGCTGAAAGTCAGTGCTTTTTCTTCTCATTCTCTTCCAATTTTCTGCAACTACTATCTCTCTCTCTCTCTCTCAATTCATCTCAATCACATTCTCTTATCAAAACCCTAAACCCTAAAATGGAGCGCAAGTCTGCCAGAATTCAGCAACAAGGGAAGACCTCTGGCAGATCCAAGAAGAGAGCAAACAAGAAGGAGAAGATAGTGATTTCTGATTCAGATTCAGAAAACACTCAAAGCTTGCATGATGATACCCCTCCTGCAAAGAATTCAAAAACAGATAAGGGAGATGAAGGCTCAAGTGTTGATCCACAACAGGAGACTCAGGGTGGTGATCAACCTAGGTCAGAGAAGAAGAAAGGGGGAGAAAAGAAAAAGGCTACTGAAGAGGAAAAAGGGAAGTCAACTCAGGAGAGCCAGAAGAAACCAACTGAAGGAGTACAAGAAAAGACCAAACCCTTTGAGAAGAAGACTAGGGTTAAGCAAGTTGCTTCTGCAACTAAGAAAGGATATCATGGTAAGAACGTACTTCCAACTGAGTGGTTTATTAGTTCTGAAGTTAGAACAGTTTGGATGCAAGGGTATGCATCATCTAAAGTAGCTTTCTGTAGCATGATTTCTGATGAGTTGTTGGATAAACTGGACATAGAATGCATGAAAAAATTGAGGGAAACTGCTGTTTGGAAAGTTCTGAATCCTAGTTCAAAGGCTTATCCTAGGTTAACTAGGTTATTTTATCTGAACTTGGTGTCTGAAGGTGATGATAAAATGGTTTTAACTTCTAAAGTGGCTGGTGTGGATTTGAGGTTAAATTATAGGACTTTTGCCAAAGTCTTGGGCATTCCTAGGAAATACAATGTTGGAGATTATCCTGATAGGAAGGAGTGTTTGGATAAGGCAAAGGAGATGTTCTTTGTTGAAGGTGTTCCCTCTGGTCCAAAGCAGCTAACACACTCTGTGCTCAACTGTGAAGCCAAGATTTTGTTTACTATCTTGATGAGGAGTGTAGTTCTCAGGGAAAACTCAAGAGAGTTGGTAACTGATAAAGTTCTGATTTTGATGTATCTGATATCTCAAGGGTTTGAGATAGATTTGCCAACAGTTGTTATGGAGCATATGATTTATTGTGCAACCAGGACTAGAAACCATCCTCTTCCATATGCCAACCTGTTACCTCTTTTCTTTGAATATTTTGATGTTCCTGTGAAAGTAGAAGAAAAGATTACTGGAGGTTTTGGGTTGATAGATGAGACTGCACTTCAAAGGATTGCGGTAGTTCAGACTGGGAAAGGGCATTGGAAATTTTATTCTGATTTGTCAAAGGAGGAACTTGCTGGGAAGGAGTTTGTGAAGCCTAAGGGGACTGCATCTGGGAAAGGACGATCCAATGAGGATTACTCTCTGCTGGTTGAGAAGTTAGAAGATCAGCAAGTTGAGATTGAAGATCTCAGACAAAGCTTGTTTGACCTGTCAATTGAATTTAACAAGTTCAAGGGCATGATGAATACTATGAATAGGAAGTTGGATGTTGTCATCAAGCGCTTGAATCTGGAGAAGATACCTTCTGCTACTAGTCATGACACCAGTCTGGATTCAGAAGAGAAGCTAAGAGATTTTCTGAAGAACAAGAAGAATCCAATTCCAGTGGTGCTAGCGTCAAAAGACTTGTTTAAACAAACTGATGAAGAAGATGCTGATGAAGATACAGGTGTTGATGCAGCTACAGAGGTAGATTTAGTACAGGCTAAGAAGAAAGTGGATGAGATAATCCAAGAAGTGGTTGCTGAAGTTGAAGCTGAACAAGAAGGTAATCAGTCTGCTGAAGAAGCTGCAAGTGAGGAAGAAATTGGAGAAGGCTCAGAGAAAGGCCAGACATCAAAGAAGAAGTGAAGATCAGAGAGTGCCAAAGCCTTGACCTTCTATCTCATTCTCTTCTATCTTTTCTGTCTCAAGGCCTTGACTTTTTAGCTAGTTCTTTTTTTGTTTTAATTTTATTTTCAAACTCTGAGGAAATGATCCTACATTTATTCAACCTTATTTGATGAAAGTCAAAAAGGGGGAGAATGTATTTGTGTTTTGTTTGCAGTATCTAGTAATAATAAGAGCTGGCCTTTAGTTATTTTGGTAAATTTTTATTTTTGTGGTAATTTGTAATATTTATTCTCACTGGTTATCTGTTTGGGTTCATTATATATTTTGTATCTGCAGATTGTGGTTATTTAATTTTTGAATATGAGTGGCAGGAAGATCTTTGCAAGACTGTAGGTTTTGTCTTTCATCAAGGGGGAGATTTTTGAGTCAAGATCCCTGAATGTGCTTTGACTGGTAATTGTTTTGAGTGATGAAAGACAAAAGGCTAAGACATTAGCAGCAAAGGCATTTCAGTTATCTCAAGGCCTTGAGATTGACTGAACTTCAAAGCCTTGAGTTATCTTATCCTGCTATGTGTTCTAACATTTTTGTGTTGCAGAATTGGATATCTGATTATGCAAATCAGTGGTTTATGGTATATACTTGTGGTTTATACTATTTATATATCTAACACAATTGCAGATGATCAGAACAGGAAGAATCAAAGTTATCTGGGTTTAACTTTGAAATTCTGTAAAGCAGGTTCAGAGCTCCCAGGCCTTGAGATATGCCTTGAGCTGCTGACAGTTTTTTTTTTTACAGAACTTAATTGATTCTTTCTTGTAGGTTATGATTCTTAGTATTGTGATTATTTACTCACTTCTAAGTGTCTTAAACTTGTTTTTCATGATTTATTTGTTCTAGAGGATATGCAGATTATTTTTCTAAGTTTATTAAACAGTTTTATTAGAAACTGTATAACCAAACAGTCTTAGTACTGTTAGCTGTTTGGATTTTGTTGTTGCAGTGTTTCCATGATGTTGCAGGGTTGTTAAACGTGCAGAAGAAATCTCAACAAACTCCAACGGATATCCACTTGAAGTTGTTTAAATTTAAATTGAAAACAGAAGGAGGATTTGTAGGAAGTGAGATCCTAAAATCTCTCAATTAGTTGCAGCTGTGGATAAAAGAGACTAGTTTGAATTTTGAAGAGGAAAGAGGCTTGCAGAATACTCTGAAAGGTGTGACAAATTCGTGGGAGAACAATCCTGTTTTCCAGAAGAACACTTCCAGGCTTCAACAGCTTATCTTTATACTGTGTTCTTCATCTGTACTTTCATCTGTGTATTTCTATATTATCTTAAACCTCACTTAACCTAGTGGTTTGTTGTTCAAGTGAACAACAAGAGGTTCTTGTTAGCTAAACAGTTAGTAGCTGGAACTAGATAGGTTTGGAACCACAAGCTGTATAGGTGTAAGGGAAATCACTTAGGCTTGAATATCTAGGGCTGTTTCTGTGTGAGTAATAAGAAGTGTTTTCCCAATCCTGGTGGGATTAGATCCCTCAGGCAGAGATTAGGTCCATTGGGACTGAACTCAGTAAATTGCTTTGTGTTCTTTACATTTTTGTTTGATTATTATCTGCTGCACACAACTCAAATCAAACTAGGGTTTAAAAGCTGTTTAGAATTGTTCACAGCTCAAGGCCTTGAAGCTTACAATTTTGCCTTAGTGAGTTTCACACAGTTTACAAAATCTCAAGGCCTTGAGATATTAGTTTCACACAAAGCTTTCCTGTTAAACTTTAAGTTTTGCAAAAAGTTTCCATACTCTATTCAACCCCCCCTCCCTTCTAGAGTATTTAGGTCCTGTATTTAGTCTACATTACACAGTTTCACGCTTGCGTAATACGCGCTAGTAATATGCGTCAAGTTTTTGGCACCGTTGCCGGGGACAACGATCAACAAGTTCTTAGTTAATAATTAGTTTAGTTTGATTTTATTTTTCTTTTTTATTTGCTACTTTGATTTCTAATTTGTTTTCTGATTTTCTACTATTTCAGGTACTCACTGCATGCACAGGTTCCCAAGAGAGCTTGTGCCCCCACTAGAAGACCTAGAGAACTTTTTCAAATACCAAAGGAGAAGGCATAAACAGATCACCATGGGCGAACAATTAACCAACGCACAACTCAATCAGCGGCTGGAAGAGCTGTCTAAGCAGCTAAATGATCGCAACTCCCAGACACCGTACAACAAGTCTGGGCAGGCTATTGTGGAGAAGTTTCGGTCGTCCACCTATGGACACAATCTGACAATTGTAGTGCCAGAGATACAAGACCGAGCACTTCGATCTCAAGCCTGCAACAATTCAGACGGTGACCAAACAATTTCAATTCTATGGGAACAGTGATGAATACCCCAATGACTTTATTGAGAAATTCAATGAATACATAAAGACTACCAAGTACGAGGATGTGACAGCAGAGGCGTTGAAGCTCATTCTATTCCCTTACGATCTGAAGGGTGCAGCTGAGAAGTGGCTTCAATCAGAGCTCTTGGTTCGATCACTACATGTGCTCAGTGTGTGGATCAGTTCATAGCCAAGTTTTACCCAGTTCAGCGGGTAAGTGAGATACATGGTGATATTCTAGGATTTCAACAACAGGCCGATGAAACCGTGGTAGATGCATGGGACCGTTTTATGCATTTGATTAGGAAGTGTCCAAATCACGATTTTGGGGATTAAAAATTTTTGCAGGTCTTCTACCATCGTCAGAATTAGGAGCTGGTTTACAGAGAAGCTAGTGGTAATTTTATGTACTCAGTTGACAAAGAAGGAGCTTTTGCGCTCATGAAGCAGCTTGCTAAGCATGACTAACAATTTTATGATTCCAGGATATTATCAGCATTGCCTGAACCTAAGGATGATGAATGGAAGTTAGGGATCATCAAGATGGTGTCTACCTTAGCCGAGCATGTGTTTCAGGACAAGAAGCTTGTTGCAAGGGTAGAGGAGCAGGAATTTGATTCAGCCTTGGCCCAGATTGCAAGTGGAGATGTGAACTCTGTGGGGGCACAAGGAAAGCGACATAATTGGAACCAAGGGAACTACATAGCAGGCACAAGAGATCATCCAGGTTTCAGGTATGGGGATCAGTGTGGAGCTCTATACACACCGAGGTTTCAGCACATGCTACAACCACCAGTTTCACATGATCCACCACCAGTTGCTGAACCACCAAACCTAGAGATTTCTGAACTAACCAAGGCATGAACACAGCTGAGTAACAACATGACTATATGACTACCAACGTGAACAATATGTCTACACAATTTACTGTTGTATCTTCTGATTTAAAGGCTACGAAGACTTCTTTTCGTCAACTACAGGTTCAAGTTGGGAAAATTGTAGCGCAATTATCTACTATAGCACTAGGCTCTTTAGCGTATGACACAGAGAATGTTAGCCAGGTAAATGCCATTACCACTCGCAACAGGGTTTCGTTGACTGATCCACAATACCCGAGCCATGCGAGAGATGAAGCATCAAAAGATAAGGAGCATGAGTTCTTCGATTCTGAGAATACACCTTTCATGGTCCCCCAATAAAAGGGCATGACCCCACATGAGGAGAATAAATCCCATAAGTTATTACAACCCCTTTATTCTAGAGATGTACATTTTCCATTGAAAACCAGGAAGAAGAAGGATGACTCTAAGGAGTATAGGAGATTTCTCATTATTTTCTCCAAATTATGGCGCTGCAGAAAATGGCCATGTATGCGCGGTTTATCAAGGACGCAATCCTTGGGAGAAAACCTATGGATAACTTTCAGACTGTGAAATTGAACGAACATGTGAGTTCATGTGTATTGCATGGGCTACCCAAGAAGAAGAAATATCCAGGTAGTTTTGTGATTGAAGCTACACTTGGTGGGGCCTATACAGGCATGGCTCTTTGTGATCTGGGGGCAAGTGAACTTGATGCCGCTTTCAGTATTTAAAAATCTAGGTTTGGGGGAGCCTCGTAAAGCTTGGATCAATCTTCTGTTCACGGATAAGTCATCGAAGAAGGTCATTGGGGTGGTAGAAGACTTACTTGTGAGGGTTGGTAGTTTGATCACGCCAGCCAATTTTGTGATACTGGACATGCCAGTTGGTGACGTTCCGATCATTCTTCGTAGGCCCTTTCTGGCTATTGGCGTGGAGATTGGGGAGTTGATCATGAGGGTCAACTTTACTGTGGAGGCTTTTCAGGTTTACAAACCAACTCCTCAGTACACTGCTGAGGTGAAGCCAGGATTGCCATTTCCCGTGAAATCTTGAATTGCAGAGCTAACACAGAGGATCCGCCAGATCCTAAGGGCAAAGCATCGAGTGCGAAGGCCCACGAAGTAGTTATGAGCATCTAGTGCCATAAGTTTGATGCAGAACGACCTAACAAACCAACTTTCGGAGTGTCATGAGGTATCATGGTTGGGCCGCCGAGCTTAAATTACAAGCGCTAATTGGGAGGCAACCCAATGTAGAGTAGGATGCTTTTTGGTTTTGTTTTTACTTATTATGAGTTCTCTATATTTGATTGTGAGGGGTGAGAGAGAGTGTAATTATTCTTCCAATCAGTGTGCAGGGACACAGGTACAGAAGACGCACCGGATTACCTTACTTGATGCGCGTGCTAGAGATTGCACGAATTTGTGGATAGAAAAAGCCCCACAGGAGTATTTAGAAAAGATATAGGGAATTTCTCGAGGTCGAGGAGAAATTCCAATATTTTGAGTGTCACACGCATGAGAGAGATACAGTTATATCTTAGCCGTACATCGGAATCCGGGAGCGTAGAGACTTCTCCAGAAATTGTCAACGGTCAACAAGACCCCTTCTTGTTGCAATTCCACGGAAACGGTGCCCATGTAGGTCCAGGCACCCAGGTACCTCTAACACTCTCTCTAATCTACATTTTGAGAAATAATGTTGAAATCCACCACCTACACATTTAAGCAAGGAAACCTCCTTTTTGATCACTAAATTCGTTGAGGACAACGAAAAGCTTATGTGTGTGTGTGTGGGGGGGGGGGGTTGTATCTACTTTCACTAGAAATTTTTGTATGCATAGCCTTGTTACATATACTTTGTGTAGTATTGTGTCGTATTTGTGGTTAGTGTTGAGTGTTTTGATATATTGTCATATTGTGTGAGGTTATTTTCTTCATTGTTGTGCACGTTTACTTTATTGAGTCCCCCTACCCGAAACGTGTGTTTAGTTGTGTTGGCCCAAGCATATAGAGTTAGGAAAATGAAAACAAAAGAAAAATTCAATAATCATAAAAAATTTAAAACTTTTGAGAAAGGGAAATCGAAGAGAGTGAATTTGGAGAGGGATTAATGATAAAATTCCATAGGAGTACGAAAATCTGAGGTGAGGTAGACGTGATAATATGGAGTAGGAAGACTTATAGGGATAATGCACATTAGAAATGCGAGTAGCTGCCTCTCAGACTAGTTACCCTACTAGCTTTACACCGTCATCACTTAGGTAGTCGTCAACCCTCCTCGTAGTGGCAACGTAACAGTTGTGCGAGTGATGTTTATGGGGGCCACACATCCCGCCTCCAGCTTGTAGGTCCACTAGTTACCCCCATTGATCCGTTTACCCCTTTTATTCGCAGCCT
The DNA here is from genome assembly GCA_023055425.1 of Linanthus parryae. NCBI lineage: Eukaryota > Viridiplantae > Streptophyta > Magnoliopsida > Ericales > Polemoniaceae > Linanthus > Linanthus parryae. Next base: position 3,432,420 of record JALGPY010000029.1, read on the forward strand.
CTAGCCTAGGAAGCCTTTCATCGTGACTTTCATCACTTGTTAGAATGTTCCTTTCCTATGCATCATGATAGAGGTAGTCGAGTTAGGGAGGTTCGATGAGGGTGTGCTGAATTGATATATCTTACGTGGATTCTCTTACATGTCGTCTTTTGAGGGGATATGAGGGTGAGTCAGAGACGGCAGCACACTTCGGTGTCGTGGTGAGTCGTGTCCATACACCAAGATCACAGGTGGAGTGCCGTAGTGCGTGGTAATGTTTTCCGCACGATATGGGGTGGGGTTGGTTGATCTTACCGGAGGCTGTGCGTTGATGTTCATTTATATTCTCTATATCTTAGGCGATGAGGAGGATCTGTTTGAAAAATCACGAATTACATTGACTACCGGGTTGCGAGAGTTGATTTACATTGAGTGTGGGGGTGTCAACACATATTTGATTGTATCACTGATTTGACACATTCCACCCCCACATTATCTGATTTGATATTGAATCTCCTCAGATATTACTATGTATTATTGGCTCCATGTATTAATGTTATTGTTGTGGAAATGAAAAAAAAAAAGTTGTTTGGATATTGAAAGTTAATGAAAAAAGAAGCATGCTATACACTTCATGAAGAGCCGAGGAGATTAGCTAAATATATTTACCACTCTTTCACATTTGTGGCCGCAAGAATGGTGTTGCACCAAGATTGAAGGAATGAGGGCCAGAGTGGTGAGATTCGGTGAGGTTTCTTGGATTTTGGTGAGGGATTGTGAGAATCGGGTTATTGTGAGCTATATCATGACGTCTAGGAATACACTTCTAAATATCCTTTCCTACCCGTCCTAAGCCGTCAGCAATGTGAACCCGTGGAGATATAGCTCGGAGGGTAAGTGCTAGGGATATGTTTGATGAGTGTGCGGAAGCAATGTCTTAAGTGCTCGTGCCCGTTCCGTCTAACAAAGCTGGCTGCAAGTTCTACCGATCAGCAAATTTATAGAACCTCCGAGGGAATATGAGAGCCTTGTGACTTGCCGGTTCACTTTTCAAGATTGCCCAATCTCTACTAAAAAGAAGAAAATTGTGTTGTTTCAGTTTTTTGCATTGTTTTATAATCGAGTTGCTTTGTATAGACTATAGAGCATGTAGTTTGCATAGTCGTGTGTGAGAGTGGTTAGTGTCACATGGCTTGGGGAGTTGAATGCAATTCGGTGGACTGACAATCATAGAGTGGGAGATGTTTTTTTTTTTTTTTTATTTTACTCGGGACGCGCAAAAAAGGTAGTGTAGGGGATTTGATAACTCTGTATTAGAGTTATATTTCTTACATGTTTTACATCGTTTTGCGTGATTTCTGGGTGAATAATATGACTTTCACACCGTGAATATGGAGGAATTGATAATTTGAGCTTTGGAGCATTAATTGTCAAATCTGGGCGTTTCTCGCATGATGTTTTGTTACTTTGTCCCGTTTGATCGCACGGGTGTGTTTCGTGTTATTTTGACAGGAAACGGAGCTTGCGAGATTAAGAAGAAAGGAGAACGAACTTCGGAACACGACTAAAGAAGAGGGAAAAGTTAGAAAAAAAGTTTGAGCCGCTATCAACAATCTGCCTACCTTCACAGTACAACACCATTACTAACCTCCATTACCACCTAAAACAACCTGCTACCACCGAACAAACCCCAAAGCCTCCATAACCCATTTCCAAATAAATCCAAATCAGCCCTAGTTTAACACCCAACACCATATACCTAATCCAACACCACTACAACAACCATGACCTCCTTACAACCTAATACACCAACGATTCACCATAGACCTACAACCTCCATCACCAATTACCTACAGAACACAAGAACAAACCACCATAGCTACCATTACCACACGCACAACCCTCTTCTCTGAATTACTACCAACCCAATACCACAATCTCCTTCACAACTTAACCACCATAACCAACTCCTTCAATATACCATCAGACCACAAATTAGCCTTCACAATAACAAGACTATTACACCTATCCACTCAATTAACCTTAATACCACCACTCCTATTTTACACCACCTAAAGTAATTCAACACCAAAACTTCAACCACACAAGAACCTCCAAGCGAAGAAAGAGAGGAGGAAGGAGGAATGGGCAGCCCAGTAGCAGATCAAGAAGAAAATAAGAAGAAGCAGAGAAGGAAGAAGAGATGAAATCAAGCGCATAAGAGAAACGAAGGACAAGAAGCTGATTGCACGATCAGGTTTGCTATGATCGTGCGACCAAGAGAAGACCAGCCGAGGAATTAGCCAATGTTCGTAAAAGAATAGATTGAAACTTACTGTTTTCACAACCTGACCTCCTGATCGTGCGATCAGAGGCAAGAGCGGGTCTGATCGCACGATTAGAGAAGCTGATTGCGCGATCTCCTAAAGGTTAAAATTCTCACGGAAGATAAAAAATAAGAAGACAGAGGCGCACGTCTGTTGAAGGGAGACCTGCATTGTTTTGCTAAAAGTACGTAGTTTTGGGATTAATTATTTCCTTAACCTTATTGAGGAATAATGAAGACTATAACTACAATTTATTTAAGCAAGGATTCTACAATTAATTCATCTACCAACGCGAAAGAAGAACAAGGAGGCGACGAAGACGAATACGAAGACAAAGCTTCACCAATGAAGCTCTAGTGTTTTCTTTTCCTTCTTCCTACCTTTCTTAGTAAATTTTAATGGAGAAACTCTTATGAAAGGGGAGTATGCAGGTAGAAATACAGTACATATACTCTAGAAAGGGGGGGGGGTTGAATAGAGTATGCCAACTTTTGCCAAACTTGTAGAAGAAAAGAGTTTCTATGAAGAACAATGAAGTTCAAGGCCTTGAAATCAGTTTCAAGCCTTTGGAATGAAATAAAGTGTTAGCATTATGTGCGCCCATGTGGGGTGCACAATGCAATTATCCTAAACATATGGGTTTAGGTGAGACAAGCTCAAACCTTATGGGGTTAGTAGCACGGACATCAACCCTAGGGGGTAACGTTGCAATTGGGTATAAGTCTGTCTATATAAGGAGACAGCCTCCCACACATATTATATGAGAGTCATAATAATATACACACTACTGTAGAGATCATGTGCTGATCATAATACAGTAAACCCTAGACTCTCTCTCTAACTAGCCTCCATTGGGTGGAACTTGGTGTCGATTAGAGCTTTCGTCCTAGTGATTCGAGCCAGACTGTGGGAGCAAGAAGGGCACGTGAAAAGCAAGCATCCTACGATCATCCGCTGTGCATAGGAGCTAAGGAAGAAAAGGTAAACACATGAATATTCCGATATAATTCATGTTGTAGATCTGTATGTGATAGATCATGTTCGTCCTTCATTGGTATCAGAGCCTTAGGCTTGTTTTTCGTGCCCCGTTATGCGTTCCCGAATCAGTTTAAAAAATCGAGTTTTTTGAAACTTCATAATCTGGTAGTGAAACCTATATGGTTAGATAGGGTTTTTCACGAGGATTCCAGAAATATAAATTTTGTAATTTTTGGACGAACAGAGAATTAGTTATGAATATTTTAAGATTCGGAACTGTATAAATCTGGACTGTTAGATCTAAGCAGTAAAAAGATTTTTTCAAAACATGTTAAAATTTGGTTTTGAATAAATAATCGTGATCAGCGTGAAAAGACGATTCCAACAATATAAGGATCGCCGGAAACGGAGGCCGGGAAGGCGCCGCCTCCACGCGCCGCACGCGCCATAGGGCGGCGGCGGACTTGCTGACGTGGATAGGGATGACGTGGCATCCCCGTGGGCTGCTGACGTGTCAAGTGATGTGGAGGATGACGTCAGCTCATGGCTGACATGGCATGCCACGTGGCACGCAGACGTGGCACTCGGCCGACGTCGGCGCGTGACGGAGGCGGACTCGCCCACGCGCGGTGGCGCGTGAGCCCTCCTCCGGCCACTATTTTTCGCCAAATTTTTTTCTATATGCTCAGAATTAAATTTCCTATTTTCTGGGATTTTTTTCATAATTTTTGAAAAAACGGAAAATTTTATTATTTTCCAGATTAAATAATTAGTGTTTAGCACACTTCCCGAGGTAGTTAGACGACCTTAAACACACTGTTTTGAGCCCAAATTTTTTCTGGAGACTTAGGACATTTTTTCCTACCTTATGAGATAGGAGGTGAGATCCTAGGTAGTTGGGAGCAATTTTTTATCTTATTAGTTGATTGTTTTATTGCTTATTAATTTCCAGTAATTATTCTTTAATTCTGGAAATTTCCCGAAAATTTCAGTATGTTTATTTTATTATTATACATGCTGTTGTGGGTTGAATGGATGTGTTTGATGCATGGATGTGGCTTAGATGGTTTTATATTTGGTTTTGGTTTTGAATATGTAATCAATTAAAATACGGCCTGCGTGTCGTGCCTCTCTACATACTCTATTGTCTTCTCTTCTCATCTAAATCGCCTATTAGAGGTTACTTATTATTAGAAATAAGATGGTTAGTGGAGATTTAAGAATAGAAGCTTCAAGAGAGGTTGCCAAACCAAAAGCTATGGCGCAAGGTGCATGGAGCAAAGAGACGAACAAGGAAGCTTCAAGGAGCACTCGAGATAGGCGAGATCCATGAGGCAAGAAGTTCAAGAATTGCTCAAGACGTACTCTCAATAGTGGGAGTGCACCTTAGGGGCCACATCCATTGCATATTTATTTGTGCTTATGCTTGTTTTACGTTATAACTGCGTGTGATTGGATATATCTGTATAACCTCGCATGCTAAGGAACTAAAACAAAAGAGCTCACATGGTTCTACATGATTGAAACTAATAGGGAATCATAAGTGATGATATTTGATTCCTAGAATTGCCATTAGGTTTTGGTGGAGTTCTTATGATGAACTATAAAATTTTAATCATGTACTACGTATCATGTTATTTTGGAGCTAAGAAAATGCTAGTATTAATTTCCTATGCAATGTCTCAAGATCAATCGTGTCTAAATTGAAACTGTAAAGGCTAAAATAGTGACAATAAACGATATGACAAGTCATCGTACTATGTAACCAAATCGTTGGACATAGTTTGTCAAACCACCTACAAGTATGGTCGAACCTGTGATGAATAGTTGTCACAGCAGCACATGAACATTATCTTTAGGCTAACCAATAAGTGGGAGGCATTCAAGATAAATTTCATAGAGTGTGCTATGCCAAGGTGGGGAAATGACCTCATCAGCAAGTTCAAGACCACTTTGAGATTCAAAGATTGTAGGAATGAGCCAAAGAAGAATCTTGGATCCACCTTAGCCATTTGCCTCATTAAAAGTTGTTAGTAATGACTCATAAATCCCACCTTAATCTATCAAACTCAAATCATAAAATTTTGGCACTCGACTATAGTATCTGATATTAGTACTCAACTATAGCATCAGAGATTCATGCCGTTATGATGAGATGTTTAAGTTATCCTATTAGCAATTTGTTGCTATCTCTGCCACATTTCATGAAAGTGCCATGAAAACGTTATATGACACACTTTGAGAGTGTCACGATGTTTGGATAAGACCAAACATCGCTCCGTTCTAGGATCTAAGCAACCAAGTGTTTGCTAAGAATACTAGTTCAGCATACTTTTGAAGTCTAAGCAATATATGATTGCTAAAAGACTGTGAATGAAGTATGATAGGCAGATGTAGTCCCTAGCCCGGTATTAGGACCGTGGAACAGGTGGGGCAAGGATAAGGGAATGAGGGCGAAATATTGGTACATGACCAATATCCCAAGACAGGCAAATGCAAAGGAGGAAAAGGATGTTTCCCTAAGACTAGAAGGCCAGACATGGCATTAACTTCTCGTCTAAAAGGATCCATGAGATTATCTTTGAGGGATTAGCCACCAAAATTTGTTTTGGTTACAGTTTTACTTTGGAATTGGTCATGTTATGAATGGTTATGCACTCTTGATTTCTAGCATGAATAACGCCTCAGGATCTTTGGACATCAACTCTAGGGTTGTTCCTTAAGATTCTGATATGTGGCGCGCTAGATTGTGACACACTACATCAGGAAAGGATGTTAGGCTAGCTAAGGTAGGCCTGCTTGGAATATGCCCAAGGTACCCTTATCTGTGTGTGATTCTTGCCTTACACGAAAGGCGAAAGGCAAACCATCCAGTAAAGCAGTAAAGATTATTGAGTCTTTACATATTATTCATTCTGTTATTGTGATCCATTAAAAGTTAGTAGCTAAAGACATGGTGCTTACTGTTCCATTACATTCGTAGATTATTGTACGCATCTCAACTATGTGTGATTGGGCCACATAAGTCTGAGGCACAAGGGTGCTTGAGACAGGAATCTACAAAAGGTAGAAAACCATCTGGATAAAAGGATATATCCTCAGCCAGAATGAGATTGCGAGTATCTATCTTAGCAAGAGCTATGTGATGTAAAGGAGTAGTAAGGTAGCTGTGCATTCCCCGCACTCCGCAACAGGATGCTGTAGCGGATAGGAGGAGTAGGATACTGCCTGAAGATGGTTCGATGTATGATAGTGCGTGCAAAGCACATGTTCCCTATATTGAGGAGACGCTTTGTTAAACGACTGTCGATGTACTCAACCAAATACCCACCAAGTCTGTAGTCACTACGCCCTACGAGATGTGGACCAAAAGGCAACCTATATGAGGTCACCTTAGGCCATGGGGATCGGCAGCTTTTGAGCTAACTAAGTTTTCCTAGTCAGGGAGAAGCTCGTGGAGATGGCATACTCTGCGAGGAAGAGGAACCACTAGATGACACTCAACTCACCACTACTCAAGAGGAATATGTTCCTATAGACCTTGAGAACAGTGGGAGTGCCTTACCTAGCGAGTGGCATATCGTATATGACGATAATGCTGAAGAAGAACCCTCTTTGCGTAGGAACGCTCTTTGGAGCGTACCCCGTCGACGATTTGACATCGAAGGGGAAGACATGATAGTCACCGCGCAAGATGATGATGAACCTAGGATATTGCCCCAGGATATTTCATCACCTGACAAGAAGGAATTTAGACCCTGGATGGAAGAAATGTGTCTTCATGGAGTAATATGTCTTCCCATACTATTCGGAGTACTCTAGGGGGTTTTGTATTCGAAACGCAACAGCCGATTAGTAGTGTAACGCAAATGGATTCACAAGATATATGTTTTATCATAAAGAGATGCCCATAATTAAGGGAATGTTCATAGAGATGATGATCTCCGCGAGCATGGAGGAACCGCTAGAAAATACCCGGTTCCTTAGTCCATTATGAGGAATTAGTCCTTCAAGGATCTTTTGGACAGTGGGAGTGACTTTCTAAGAGAGGTGCCCATCCATAGGGGTGAGAGCAAATTATGATCCTCCCATGCAGAGGAATTGCTCATAGGAGCATACCCCATCGACTGCTTGAAGATCGAAGGGATGATCATAAGGATCACCTTGCATAAACGATAGGATAGAATACTATGACTTATCGTTCCTAATTATGAAGAATGAAAAGTAGCCTTTATAGGAAAAGTTAGTCTGTAAAAGACCAACCAAGTTTAAGACTAGGTTGACTTTTCCGAATGGATGTTAGACTATTGGAAATAGATGGATTTCCAAGGTCATTCAGAGTGACACAGACGGAAGCATAGCAAGGCATACGACTTGCAGAGATATCGGTAATAGTTGTGATTATGGAAATAAGGCTCCATTCTCGATAAACGTGACGACTGAATTTCTCGATAGAGAAATCAGAGAGGTGATCTGTATGACTCGGCCACAGGGTTTCGAGATGTAAGATCGGATGCACAAATAGGTGCAAGCTAATTAAGCCTATGTGTGATCTTAATTAGTCCTTTAAGTCAACAGTATTTTATCAATGGATGAAAACCGCTGCATATCACTCTCGGTCGTAGAGAGTAGATGAACGCGTCACTTATTATCGATGACACACTATTTCCAGGAAAGGCTAAGGACTATTTCACATCCACTATAGGGTGGTTATCCTTTCGATTTGTGACGAGGGATATTAGTAGGGCAAGATGCACTCTCGATCGTTCAAAAGGACTTCTTATATTGACGCATAAGGCGGACACAAAGAAGATACTCTGAACGATTCCATGTAATGGACCCAATGCCATGTGATACTCCTATAACTCGCTGTAGGATTTTACGAGCCTGAATATGTGCCCTAGAAGACACCATACAAGATTGACCAAATGACCAAAGTGCCTGATGTAGTGTGAGTCTGCTATATACTATGGTATATACTGCGACCCCACAAACCTTATGCAATCGGAAGAGTGGATTTCAGGAAATCTAACTTAAGACACTAGATTGCAACCAAAAGGATACTTTGTACGAAGGATCACATGTTATAACTATCGGAGATGATGATTCGACTAGCCAGCTATGCATGATGACTAGGGTGGGGACCTAGATACACGTAGAACCGACTCAGGCTATAGTCCATGCTAGATGACATCGCATGGAACAACAGCATAAGTGTTGCACAATCATATTAGACCGCTCCATCGATCATGGAAGCGAAGCACGATTGCCTGTTCTGTCACCGGACAGAAATATGTTTGGATAAGAAGGTTTCTGATAAGCTTATGGGCTGTCAACCAACCTGTAGTGCTAGCGTACGGCTACAGTACTTTGATAAGGCCAAACATATAGAAAAAGGTACCGATTTCACAAAAGGTGAACTAAATACCTGAAGAGTAATCTTGGAGTAGGTCGACTACGGGCCAATAATGTAGGCACCTCCCATTCCTAAACCACATAAGAGTCGTCTTTGTGGATTTTTTTACAAAATTGGGACTCGGTAGTTGATCACTGGCAATATGATTGATGAGCATATGAGACATTAATAATTCGATTTAAATTGGATTTGTTGTGCTACATGTTGTTTTCGATACGTGTGTGATACGTTTACATATCTTGTACTAGCATAGAACATGTCGCGCGGAAACTAGGTTGACTCTCTCACACGAGCAACCGCCTTTACGATATCTTGGATAGTCCAGGTGAGTAGAAGATGAGACAGAATCCCGACAAGCGCTAGAAGCCTATGATATGATGACTCCTGTCATATGAGGCGCATGGCCTATGACAAGAGCTAGACATCTATCAATACTGCAAGACCCTGTCATACAGATTCATTTGTCGCATTGGAATAAGTTCCAAGGTGAGATTGGATTATGGCCATTCGAGCATGGTTACTACCCCGAACCATGTATAGTCTGCGTAGAGAAAGCCAGATGAGAGAACTCATTTCGATTGCATATGTGCAACACTCAGTACTCGGGTTAATAGTCATATGGGCTATTGGAATTACATCTGTATAGTGGTCCCTATGGGATAGGACATGTGCTCTGATAGAGTCCAAACACTATGGCGCACATCTTATGAGATAACGCGTGCTTATGAGTGACATGTGGTGGCGAGTAGAACTAGTCCCTGAGATTCCTCGCCGTGTGAGCCTCGTCGATCATATAAGAATGATTGACACTGTATACCCTTAGTACTTTTATCCATGTCGGGGAGAGATGGTTCGGTGGTGCTAATTTAGCGTGACACCTCACGGCTATGAATGATTCGGCCTACCAAGACATTGCTAGGAAAGCAGCTGACTCCGAATCAAAGCGACAATGGATGGAAAGGAAGATTCTAATTGCATCGCTCTTTATCATATTCATTGGGCCCACCTACAAGATCTTATGGGATCATGCAGGATATGAATGTAATAAAGAAGATATAGACTCATTGATGCACGAACTTCGGGACAAGGTAGGTGCTCATGGTCTATGAGATGACAATAGACAGAATCTGGGGGATACGAGAGATATATATATACATATTGCATTATTACTTGAGGTTGAGTGCGCCTAATGCTAGCTCGTCTCGTATGAGTTTAGAGTATGGAACTCCCGAAATGCAGGTTCTCTCACAGTCACACACCAAGGCCACATAACACTTTGGAAGATGATAATAGTTGGAGATTGAGGGAGACTAGAACTACTGTATTTGTGCAACCCCACTGTGCGAGTGGGCGATGTTAGCATTATGTGCGCCCATGTGGGGTGCACAATGTAATTATCCTAAACTTATGGGTTTAGGTGAGACAAGCTCAAACCTTATGGGGTTAGTAGCAAGGACATCAACCCTAGGGGGTAACGTTGCAATTGGGTATAAGTCTGTCTATATAAGGAGACAGCCTCCCACACATATTATATGAGAGTCATAATAATATACACACTACTGTAGAGATCATGTGCTGATCATAATACAGTAAACCCTAGACTCTCTCTCTAACTAGCCTCCATTGGGTGGAACTTGGTGTGGATTAGAACTTTTGTCCTAGTGATTCGAGCCAGACTATGGGAGCAAGAAGGGCACGTGAAAGCAAGCATCCTACGATCATCCGCTGTGCATAGGAGCTAAGGAAGACAAGGTAAACACATGAATCTTCCGCTATAATTCATGTTGTAGATCTGTATGTGATAGATCATGTTCGTCCTTCATAAAGTTTGAAATAAAACAGACACGTCTTTTAAAAGGCCTTGAAAGGAGTTTCAAACCCTTGTAAACAGACTAGTTTGAATACAAAAAATACTAAGTATACAAATGAAACTATAAATGCAAGAGACAAGGGATTTATAGAGTTCTGTCCACTTGGATCTACGTCTCTACCTCAGGGTTCTTCACCCTGCAAGATTTTCAACACAATTCTTATTAATCCAAAGTTAATTCTTAGATCTTTTCTCAAAAAAAAAAGCCCTAGATCTCAAGCACAGAGATATGCCTTACTCTGTTTACAACTTGTGGTTCTCTCTAACCTATCTAGTACCTGCTATAGCTAACTGGTTAACTAAGAATTCTATATTGTTTACTTTGAACAATCCTTGATACAGAGATAACGAAGTAGTATAAGAATGATACACAAATAAAATGTAAGTCAGAAGAACACTAGAAGTATGAAACTGCAGTGAAGAACGCAGTGATCTTCTGTGAGATGGATTGTGAGAATGATGTGCTTCTTTGATGCTTGTCAATCGTGAAATGTGTTTCTCTTTTTTCCTGTTGAGAGTTCTGCTTGTTTCTTCAAAAGGAGCTCTATATATACTGATCTGAAGCTCTGCAAATCTTCCCTGATTTTCAGCAACAAACATCCTGTTTTGTAGGCAACAAATTTGACTCTCTTAACAGCCTTCTCCAACGGATAGTTGATCATGATCTTCAGAGATATTGTTGTGATATTTCCTTTAAAAAAATTGAGAAGCTGTCATGAGTGTCTGATTGATCACATATTCATCTTCTCTTAAAGTTTCCTTTCCTGCAAAAGCCAGATTAGGAAACTTAGTCAACAGATGGATTAATTTGTGATAAATATATAAAACTAGTTTGTCTTTCATCATCAAATAACAACAGATCAAGCATAGGGGTGAGAGAGATAGAGTCAGATTAGAAGAGTTCAGAAGAACATCCCCTAAGTATGTGCATACAGGTTAGACAGTTTCAAGGCTTTGAATACAGTTTCAACGCCTTGAATTTGCTCTGAAACCTGTTTCAAGGCTTTGAAAAAGGGTTCAAGTCCTTGAAATAGCTCTTGTGAACTTACAATCTCCCCCTTGATGAAAGACAAAACCTCAATCTGATTGAATCTTAGTTTCTGCAAAAAAATACTGATTAGCACACAGTTCAAATAGTAGTAACACATTGGTTCCAAAAAGATCCAACTTATTCAGTGATAAATAGAAAACACATAAGTCCAAATAAATCCTACTGACCAAAAAGACAGGTCATCAAAAACAGAAAAACCTAAGATTTTCTCCCCCTTTTTGAATTACATAAAAGAATGAGAAGATGTTGGATCAGAGTCTTTGGATAATTTTGAAAATAAACTAAAAAAATAGAAGTTGGAGAGAAAGAGTAGGAAAGAGTTTATGGGGTTGGGTCATCATCTCCATTCTGATCTCCTTCTTCTTCCTCACTGTCTTCATCATTTTCCTGGTCTTTTTCAACCTCTTCATTCAGACCAGCAATCTCTTCTTCAGCCTTGTGTTTAGTAGCAGCCTTTGGAAATTTCTTCTTCGTCTTCTTCTTCAGCAAGGCATCTAAATCAGGAATGTCTACTTCATCTCCTTCTTGAGCAGGTTGTTCAACTAACACTTGCTTCCCTTTTTCCTTGTCTTGAGCAGCCTCTTCCTGTTTGGAGTGTTCACTGGACATGTTCTTGCCATAATCACCCTTCTTGATGCCTTCTTCATCCTCAGGGACATCAAACACAGTCATTGTCCTAATGATGGTCTCCACCATGTACTTCACCTTCCTGAGATCAGTCTCAAACCCATGCTGGTTCTCTTTTAATTCACTATTGTCCATCTCTAAACCAACAAGTCTCTGAAGAATTAAAGACAGGTCAGGAGGCTGAGAGGTCTGGTTGAAGTAGGAGTCAAGGTCTTGGGCTTAACAAACTTCTTTGCATTCAGCTTTTCTTCTATCAAATCTGAATACAACTTCCAAATTTTTGCCTTGGTCTTCACCACTCAAATTTTCTCAAAAGCTTTCTCATTATGCATACCATCAGAGAGGTGATAGACTCTTCACCAGCAGTTGGAATTTCAAGGTGTTGTAAAAATAGAGTGAGCAAGTTTGCATAAGGAAAATGATGCTTTCTCGGATCTGTTTGGCTAAACGGCATGTGTTCTATTACAAGCTTCTGAAGATCAATGTCATAGCTATGCATAATCAAATAAATAATGTATAACACTCTCTCAGTGATCAAATCCTTTGAGTGTTCCCTTGGGAAGATACATCTCATCAAGATAGTGAATAAAACTTTGACTTCAACATTTCACACAGAGTGTGTTAACTGTTTGGATGAGGCATGGGACATTTTGTAGATAGAATTCTTCTATGACCAATTTCAAAATTTCATTTTTGGGAGGATGGTTCTGTGTGTCATAGGACAGCCTAGGGCAGTTGCAAACTCACCATGATCCAATTCCATAGTAACACCAGCAACTCTAGTCTTGATTACTAAGTGAGGAGAGTTCTTAAGTTTCTTCATGTTTAGATAGAAGAGTCTCGTAAGTCTTGGGTAGGCTAGCTCAGGAAGGGTTTAACATGAACCACGTAGAGATTTTCTTTAACATGGTAATGCAATTTAGATTCTATCCAGTCAACATAGGCATACTGATCAAGCTACAAAAAGCAATATTCCTAGAGGCAAAACCATCCAACCACTAACCTTTGGAAAATTTAGAGATGAACCAAGATTCATCAGGAGCAGTGTTTTTTGAGTATATCTGCAAGGCTCTCTCCACATTGTCTTCTGGTTCTTCCTCAGTAACCTTTTCTTTTCCCTTTTCAGCTTGAGAGGCCTTCTTCTTTTTCTTCAACTTCTTGGGGCTTCAGATCTTTGTTTCTGGTTGCTTTTCTGAAGATGGTGTCACATCCTTCTTAGTCTTCTTCTTTGGTGGGGGAAGTTCTTCAATAGCTTCTGCACTGGGAGTCCTAGAGCTTGAGTCCCCACTGGTTGTCTGAACTTCATCCTCAACTGTCTTTCTCTTCTTCTCTATACTGGGCTTTGATACTCCGGCCATCTCGATTCTATCAGAGGCTCTTCTAGTGATCATTAGGGTTTGGGAGAAGAATAGAGAGAGGTAGAATTGATACGGAGAGTGAAGGAGAAGAGAAGGAGATAGATACTGAAAGAGTTTGAGTTTAAAAAGGAAATAGCAATTTCTTTCTGATCTCAAAAGATTTGTAATGATCAGAAAAGATTCAAATATTTGAAGCCGTTGGAAGTAAATAATTTAATATTATATTTGGCAAAAAAAGAATTTTGAAAAAAAGGTAGGGGCAATATTAAGCAAATATCTATAAAGATAGCACCCAATACTGAATGTTCCAAGAATTGTTTACTAATCAGTTCTCAGACTTACTTACAAGATTTGAAAATAGTTTGAAGGTCTTGAAACGCTGTTATACTGAAACAAGTAAAATCAAAGCTTTGAAAAGATTTTCAAGGATTTGAAAATCAGTTCAAATCTTTGAAACACATAATATCTTACCTTCCTTACCTTGTAATCCCCCTAAACCAATGAATCTTGATTTAGCATGCCTAATTCTAGTCGTAGAGCTGAAAATCTTTCATCTGGCAATGGTTTAGTGAAGATATCTGCAAGTTGCATGTTAGTAGAAACAAATTCTAGAACAATATCACCTTTCTCAGAATGATCTCTGATGAAATGGTGTCTGACATCAATATGCTTGGCTCTTGAATGCTTAACTGGGTTCTTTGTAATTGATATTGCACTACTGTTGTCACATTTGATAGGTATACTTCTGAAATCAAATCCAAGATCTCTCAACTGTTGAGCAATCCACAACACTTGTGAACAACATGCTCCAGCAGATATATATTAAGCTTCAGCTGTTGATAGAGCAACAGGGTTTTGTTTCTTCGAGTTCCAATTTATGAAGGAAGATCCAATGAATTTCAAGTTCCCGAAGTGCTTTTTCTATCAACTTTGTAAACTGCAAAATCAGCATATGAAAATCCGTGCAAAGAGAAGTTAGAATTTCATGGATATCAAAGCCCTAAATCTTTGGTACCATTGAGATATATGAATATTCTTTCACAGCAGTTAAGTGTGATTCAGTTGGCACACATACATACAATGAACATGATATTTGGTCTACTAGTACTAAGTTATAGTAATGATCCAATCATACCCCTAACTCTTTCACATTGACACTCTTACCAGATTCATCCTTATCTAAGGAAATTGTAGAACTCATAGGAGTCTTTATTTCTTCGGATTGAGACATGATGTACTTGTTTAACAAGTCCCTAGTGTATTTGATTTGATGCAGAAAGATGCCCTTCTTCAATTGAAGTATCTGAAGTCCAAGGAAGAATTTCAACTCTCCCATCATGCTCATTTCAAATTCCATGCTCATAAGACTTGAGAATTCTTTTCATAATAGATCATTAGTAGCTCCAAATAAAATATCATCAACATAAATCTGAACTACATGTAATTCTTTCTCATTAGTCTTAATGAAAAGGGTCTTGTCTACCAATCCTCTTTTAAAATAATTTTCAAGCAAAAACTTTGATAATGTTTCATACCAAGCTCTTACTGCTTGTTTCAAGCCATAAAGAGCCTTGTCAAGTTTGTAAACATGATCTGAAAACTTATCACTTTCAAAACCAGGAGGTTGTGCAACATAAACTTCCTCTTGCAAGTAACCATTCAAAAAATGCACATTTCACATCGATTTGAAATAGTTTCATGTTTTTGTAAGAAGTAAAAGAAAGTAAAATTCTAATTGCTTCTAACCCGAAAACTGGAGCAAAAGTTTCCTCATAATCAATACC
The DNA here is from genome assembly GCA_023055425.1 of Linanthus parryae. NCBI lineage: Eukaryota > Viridiplantae > Streptophyta > Magnoliopsida > Ericales > Polemoniaceae > Linanthus > Linanthus parryae. Next base: position 3,447,810 of record JALGPY010000029.1, read on the forward strand.
TTCTTCTTGGTTTTAACCTTGAGAAACTAACCTTGCTTTGTTTCTGATCACGTAGCCATTCTCATCTAGTTTGTTTCTAAACATTCATCTGGTACAAATGACAGACTGATTTGTAGGTGGAGGAACTAGGTTCCACACCTTATTTCTTTTAAACTCATTGAGTTCACTTTGCATAGCTATAATCCAATCTGCTTCTTGTAATGCTTCCTTCACAGTTTTGGGTTCTTCATCCGTTCATAGGGGGTAATCTTCAAGATAGTTCTAATCAAGCACCTGTTCAAAATGTAATTTGCTGTATTCACAGATTCAGCCCAATAGTGTTTTGGCAGCTTGTTTTCTAGAAGCATTGTTCTTGACATATCTTCAAGAGTCATGTTCTTTATTTCAACAACTCCATTCTGTTTAGGAGTTCTTGAGCACAGGCCTTGAGAAACTTCAAGCTTTTACCTGCAACTTTGTTAGTCTGAAAAGTATAAACATTGTTTGATCTAGAGGCTGTTTGAATGCAATTTTCTGATTTCTGATTTTGCACCACACACTTCTCTTTATCAAAGATGACCTTATTGCATTGTCACAAAGTTGAGATACACTAAGCAGGTTAAATTTCAAGCCATCAACTAGATATACATCAAAAATTGAGTTTTTTGAATCTGTACCAACTTTAACAATACCAAGAATGTTGCATTGCCTTTTTCACCAAGTGTAATTGAACCTTGAGATTGCTCTTTCAATTCTGAGAATAGAGATCTCTTTCCACTCATGTCTTGACCTACCACTTTCCATAAACCACTTATGTTCTTTGACATTGGTGACAACCTGCAAACACCAATCACTGCCTTACCCAGCTGTTAGACCAAGTGTGAAATTTGGACTCATACTCAGTATCTACCATATTAAGTGGTCTGACCCCTTTAGAAACCCGAATCATTCTGACTTGTCCTTTGAGTTGAATTTGGAATGTGTTCCTCATTATGTGAGGGTCTCTTCTTCTGAAATGACAAGTCATCTTATCATGAACAATTTTGTTACAAAAATGACACTTAGGAGAAATTTCTTTTCCAACTTTCAAAAATTTGGTATTGTTCTTTATTGGAAAATTTGGATTGTATCCAATACTAGTTTTGTGAACAGACTTTGAACGTTCTCCAAGAATAAAGTTCAACTAGTGTTCTGACCCTGCAAGCTTGACTTTGACTAATTCTGATTCATGAAGTTTCTCAGTAAGAGTAGTCTTTTGTTTATCTAATTTATCAACTTGATGTCTCAGATTAACAAGGCTATCACTCAGTGAAGAGTTCCCAGTGACTACTTCCTTGACTTTTGTTTTCAAGGCTTTGAAATTTATTTTCAACGCCTTGAAATCACTGTCAGTTTTCTTCTGAGAGATTTCAAGATTCTGATTCAGACAAACAAGTTGTAAATTCTCTTTTTCTTGCTCATGAACTTTTTCTTTCAAAACTCTAATCTCTTTCAGATAGTCCTCTTCATTTAAAAGCATTGTTCTGAGGTAATCTGAGAGAGATTCTTTTGGTTTTGAAATCAAACATTTTACCATTAACTCAATGTTCTTTTCAGAAATTTCATCATGCTTGGCCATGAAGCATGGGTTGGCATGTTCTTCTTCAGATTCAGAGTCACCTGAGGTATCTGAATAACTCCCTGAAGCTATCATAGCTTTCTTTCTTCTTTCATGATCTTTCTTCTGGAAGTGCTTGCTTTTCTTGTGTGCGCAATTTCTTGTTAAGTTTCCTGCATCACCACACTCAAAGCAGTTCATGACTTTTGATTTCCTTTGTGAAGAAGACTTACCTTTGTATTCCATGCTACTGGATAATCTGTGTCTTTCTCTGTTGAAGTCTTTGTTTCCAAAGTTTTTCCTCATCTTGAGGATTTTGGTCAAGGCTTCGGAAATCAAAGCAAATGTATCTTCATCATCCTCTTAAGTTTCAATGCTTTGAATTTTTCTCATTCTCTTTTTCCTTAAGTGCTAAGTTCTTGACACCTTCTGGTAGCTCTCCCTCAGCTTCATTCATAGATATTTCATGTATCAGGAGCTTCCCTTGTAAATCATCAAGTTGTAGTGATGATAGATCTTGAGCTTCCTCAATTGCAGTAGTCTTTGGTTCCCATTTTGCCTTTAGGTAGACTTCTCAAAATATTCCTCGCCTTTTCTTCATTGGAAATATGTTTTCCAAGTGAATCAAGGTTATTGACTATATTTGTAAACCTTTTGAACATTTATCTGATTGACTCATCTGCATTCATCGTGAATAGCTCATATTGTTTGAGATATATGTTGATCTTGGTTTGCTTGACTAGACTGGTTCCTACAAATGTCACCTCAAGCTTATCCGCGATCTGTTTGGCAGTCTTGCAGCCTGAAATCCTGATGAATTCATCTTTACTCAAAGCACAATACAAAATGTTAATAGCTTTGTTATTCTTAGAGAATTGTTGTAATTCAGATGAGGACAGAGAATCTTCAGATTTGGGAGTTCTAATCCAATCTTTCTCTGTGTAGAAAGTGTGAGGTCCATTCAGAATAATGGTCCATAGCTCTATATCTTGATCAATGATGAACATTTTCATTAGAGCTTTACAGTGAGCAAAATTGTCTCCACATAATGGAGGAGGTCTGTTAGCAGCTCTTCCCTGTGATAAACCACCATCACCTGCAGTACTCCTGATCACCAGATGGTTAAATCTTATACAGTGGTACAAGCTCTGATACCAATTGAAATGGGAGTATGCAAGTAGAAGCACATCACAGATACTCTAGAAGGGGGGCGGGGGGCTGAATAGAGTATGCCAACTTTTTGAAAAACTTGTAGAAGAAAAGAGTTTCTATGAAGAACAATGAAGTTCAAGGCCTAGAAGTCATTTTCAAGCCTTTGGAGTGAAATAAAGTTTGAAATAAAAAAGACAAGTCTTTGTTAAGGCCTTGAAACGAGTTTCAAACCCTTGAAAACAGACTAGTTTAAATGCTACAAATACTAAGTATACAAATGAACTGTAAATGCAAGAGACAAGGGATTTATAGAGTTCAGTCAACTTGGACCTACGTCTCTACCTCAGGGATCTTCTCCCTGCAGGATTTTCAACACAATTCATATTAATCAAAAGTTATGCCCCATATCTCAAGCACAGAGACTAGAATGAATGTCTTGCTAGAGGCCGCTCCATATTTCTAATAGTTACTACCAACTAAATAGAACCTATGGGGTCACACGGCATATAGGGGTGAAATTGACTTGGGAAATAATTAATTAAAATGATTAATTAATTATAAGGATCAAATAACAACAACTTGCTAACTTAGTAGGACATATATGCAAGTTGGACTAATCAGAACCTGTGTAGGATTAGGATAGGGCCTTTATGTAGTAACGAGGAGTTGTTGGACTAAATAAATGGATGCTCCTACATTCCTTCCCTACAACTTATGCTCGTAACATACTTTGAATAGGATAGAAAAGAGGAGAGAGCAAGACAAACAAGATTGGCCGAACTCCTTGTCCGTCAGCCCCTACCCGTCGCCCACGAGAGGAGGCTGAAACCTCCTCTTGTCTCCGTTGCATGATTTCTTCGTCCTCTTCAACTCCTCCTAGCTAACACAAGGCATTTGGAAAATCTGGATCTCACCTCTAGGCGTGGATCAACCGTAGAGACGTGATAATTTTCTCGTTAGAAGTCATTAAGGAGATCTCAAAGGTACTTAACATTATTCTCTTACCATCGTCATGATTTCTCTTCTTGTGATCCTTGGAGGGTCTTGATTGGATGAATATATTATCTTTCCGCTGCGCCTCCATAATTAAAACCCTACAGTGGTATCAGAGCCACAGGTCGTAGAGGATTACGTGGTTTATGTGTTATGTTTTTTTGTTGTTCATCACCTTTAAGTGTTAATTATTGTGTTAAAACAAACAAATTAAGCATATTAGATGCATGTTGAATATGATTCAACCAAACAAGATCTAATTCTTGCATTGGATGTATGAATTTGTGAGTTTGATTCACATAAGATGTGTATTTTCGATCTTGACGGCTAGGGTTTGGACACATGCTTGGAAAATGTGTTTTCAAACATGGAAACAACTAAACTTGGGAAACGAGGCAAGGAGTTGCTTTGGAAACAACTCCTTAGAGAGGATCACCCCCCCCACCCCCCCACACAAGGGACCGCCCCTTGCCTTTCCACCCAAGCTAGGTAACGACCAAGAACTAGGGCCGGCCTAGCGTGCGGCTCGGCCGCGCGTAGGGCTCGGCCGACCGGACCAAGGCTTGGTCCTTTTTGGGCGGTTTGACTATTTTGATAGTGGACCCACGGACCGTTTTAACCCTAGCATATGCAAAATAAACTAAAATTGACCAAGCGCGTTAAAAAATGGTTATAACTGTTTATGTGCAATTTGCATGGTGATTGGATATGGCCTTAGATGTGGTTTGTTGTGGATCTTTAAATTTTTGTGGTTTGTTTACGGCCTGCGAGGTGACCAAATTAATGTAATAATTAGTTAGGATTTACGGCCTGCAAGCCGATATTTTTTTCTCAACTTGTGAGTTTTATTTTATTTAGTATAGATGTTAGCTAGTACTAGAGAAAATAGATAGATAGCCAAGATTGAAGAAAAGGAGCCCAAAGAAGTGAAGGGACCACAATATGGAGCATGAAGCATTCCACAAGGCTATGAAGGATGGACCAAGAGATGGAGGCACGCGTTTTTCATTTTAGGGTTCATAGATATTCTCATTGGCTTGAGAATGTCTTAGTCTAGGAGGCCATATCCATATCACGTTATTTTGTTTTTGTGGATGTTTATTTTATTGTCTTATTATTGTTGTTGGTGTATGGTTGATGCATGCAATTTAATAATAAGATAATTAACAACCCGAATCTTTTATTTGGAGTTGTGCTTACACTCAAATAAGTAGACAATTGATATAGATCAACAAAAAAAATTTAAAATTGAAAGAAAAAATCCCTCAAAACAATATATTACGTTCTTGCCTTCTCGTTATTGAAACACTCATCGCAAGATCGATTGATCAAGTTCGTGCGTGCCAAAGCAGGGCGACTTGATTCATCATCATGTTGTGCGATGGCACACACAGTGTGCAATTGTTGGAGTAAGAGGTTGGACATAAATGGGTATTTTAATAAGGAATACAAAAAACCCAGAGGCAATCAATTGGGATTATCTATAGGATAGATAAATAAGGATTTATTTGCCCAATTTAAACCAAAAGTTATATATGATGCAATTGGAATTGTTCCTACCTAAACAGCTAATTTTGGGTGAATTGCCAAAGTAAGCTCAAAAGAAGTGAAATAGGGATCTTGGCACCCACTATAAAATATAATGATATTTTCCGCATTTATATCTTAAGGGTTACTAATCCGTAGAAAAAAAAGTGGGAGCTGTGTTTAATAATCTAGCCATTATTGAATATAATTAAATTTTTCACAAAATACTAAAACTTGCGTATTTTCCTTTTTGTAGAATTCCAATGCGAAACAACTCATCGAACACATCTCACTCCCTACGCTTTGTCCTTGAGAAGGACAAGCTATGTGGGACCAATTTTCCAGACTGGTATAGAAACTTGAGAATCGTTCTCAAGCAAGAAAACAAACTGTACGCACTAGAGGAGCAAGTTCCTGATGGTCCGCAAAACAACACTCCAGCAGCCCTAAAGGCGTATCAGAAGCGTGTTGATGTTGCTAATGATGCGACCTGCCTAATGCTTTAACCATGACCTCTGAGCTTCAGATGTAACATGAAAACATGAATGCAGTCGATATGATCGCGCACTTGAATCAGCTCTTCTAAGAGCAGGCAAGGGTTTAGAGGTATGAAGTTTCCAATGCATTGTTCTAATGTCATCTGTCAGAAGGAAATCCCGTACGGCCGCACCTATTGCGCATGATAGGCTACTTAGAGAGCCTGGGGCGCCTAGGGTTTTTAGTAGGCCAAGAGTTGGCCACCGATCTCATCCTGCAATCGTTGCCTGAAAGTTATGGACAGTTCATCATGAACTATAACATGAATGAGATTGTGAAACCTCTGCAAGATTTACTCAATATGTTGAGGAAAGCTGAACAAAGCATCAAAAAGGGTAAGGGAAAATCCATAATGATCGTGCAGAAAGGTAAGGGCAAAAGGTTTGCCTCATCCTCCAAGGGCAACGGCAAGTCAGTTGCGAAGTCCAAGGAACCTTCCCTTAAGCCTGTTGCTGGCATTGCCAAAGGTGTGACTAAAGGTGAGTGTCACTACTGCAATCATCCTGGACACTGGAGGAGGAACTACCCAAAATATCTGGAGGACAAGAGGCTTGGAATTGTGATTCCACCACAACCAGGTATTTTTTTATAGATGTCAATATTACTTTCTCTTCATCATGGGTATTGGATACTGGATGTGGATCTCACATTTGTCGAAATGTGCAGGATCTAAAGAGAAGTAGAAGCTTGGCTAAAGGGGAGATAAACCTGCGCGTTGGGAATGGAGCAAGAGTTGCTGCATTAGCCGTAGGCGTGTACGAGCTGTCTCTGCCTTCACGATTTGTTTTAGAATTAAATAATTGCTATTTTGTGCCTTCTATTAGCAGAAACATTATTTCTATTTCTTGCTTGGACAAGGATGGTTTTACTATTTCAATAAAGAAAAATTGTTGTTCCATTTATTTTGATAGTATTAACTATTTTAGTGGGAAATTATTTAATGGATTATATATCCTTGATCTAAGCAATCTTGTCTATAACATTAATACTAAGAGGATAAAAATGAATAATTTAAATCCTGCTTATCTATGGCATTGTCATTTAGGCCATATAAACGAGAAACGTGTATCTAGACTCCATAAGGATGGATTTCTAGACTCATTTGATTTTGAATCATATGAGACATGTCAGGCTTGTTTAATGGGAAAAAAGACAAAGTCCCCTTTTAATAAGAAACATAAAAGGACTAGTGAGCAATTGGCGATAGTACATAGTGATGCATGCGCGCCATTCGCCATGCTTGCCAAGGGTGGTTATGTCTACTTCATAACATTTACTGATGATTTCATTAGATATGTATTTGTATACATTATGAAGGCGATATCCGAATCTTTGAAAAATATTCAAAGAATTCAAAAATGAAGTAGAAAAGCAGCATAGCAAAAGTATTAAGGCTCTACGATCAGATCTTGGAGGAGAACACTTGGGCCAAGAGTTTGACGACTATTTTTAGAGAGTGTGGGATAATATCCCAACTCACTCCACCCGGAACGCCACGATGGAATGGCGTGTCCGAGAGGAGAAACCTAACTCTATTGGATATGGTTCGATCTATGATGTGTCAAACTGATCTTCCATTATCATTTTGGGGCTATGCTCTATTAGGTGCATCTTTCACCATTAACCGTGTTCCATCTAAATCAGTCATGAAGACATCACATGAGATGTGTAGTGGGAGGCGTCCCACAGTGTCGTTCATTAAGATTTGGGACTGCGATGTCTATGTAAAACGTTTACAATTAGACAAGCTAGGGCCTAAGTCGGACAAATGAAAATTTGTGGGATACCCTAAGGAAACTAAGGGATATTATTGCTACAATCCAACTGAGAACAAAGTTTTTGTAGCTCGGACCGGAGTGTTTCTATATAGAGAGTTTGTCTCTAAAGAAGCAAGTGGGAGGACTGTAGAACTTGAAGAAGTTAAAGAACCACAAAGAATTGATCCTGCTATGGAACATGAACAGGAACCACATGAAGTTGTGGATCAACCTGTTCAAGCAACACAAGAGCTTCGTAGATCTAGTAGAGCGAGCCAGGATCCCGAGAGGTATGGACTTCTCGTGGCTGAATCTGGTGACACGATGCTCATAGATGATGAGCCCACTACCTATGAAGAGGCCATGAAAGGGCCGGACTCTCAGAAGCGGCTTGAGGCCATGAGATCCGAGATGGAATCCATGTATACCAACAAAGTATGAATTTTGGTGGAACCACCCAAAGGGCCACGCCCCATAGGGTTCAAGTGGGTGTTCAAGAAGAAGATCGATATGGATGGTAATGTGATACCTATAAAGACCGATTTATAGCTAAAGGATTCAGACAAATTCATGGTATTTGACTATGATGAAACCTTTTCACCTGTCGCAATGACCAAATTCATCCGAATCTTACTTGCTATTGCAGCATACTACGACTATGAGATTGGCAGATGGATGTCAAAACAGCATTCCTGTATGGGAATATCCTTGAGGATGTGTACATGACACAACCTGAGGGTTTTGAAGATCCAAAGCAAGCCAACAAAGTTTGTAAGATGCAACGGTCCATTTATGGGTTGAAACAAGCTTCTAGAAGTTGGAATCGACGTTTTGATGAAGTAGTCAAAGAGTTTGGCTTCATCAGAAACGAAGATGAATCTTGTGTCTACAAGAAGGTTAGTGGGAGCTCTATTTATTTTCTGGTCTTGTATGTGGATGACATACTACTCATTGGAAACGACATTCCCATGCTGCAATCTGTTAAAGATTGTCTACCAAAGTTTTTCTCAATGAAAGACTTAGGTAAAGCAGCCTATATACTCGGTATAAAGATCTATAGAGATAGATATAAGAGGCTGCTCGGCTAAAGTCAAAGTACATATATAGACAAGGTGCTGATATGGTTCATCATGCAATATTCCAAGAAGGGATTCTTTCCCATGTCGCATGCATTCACTCTTTCGAAGAGTGGTTGTCCTTCCAATGAGATTGAGAAGGAACGCATGAGTAGGGTTCCCTATGCCTCGGCCATATGATCCATCATGTAGGCCATGTTATGAATAGACCAGATTGTGTCATATGCATTAAGTATGACAAGCATATATCAGTCCAATCCATGTGAGAGTCACTTGATTGCGGTCAAGAAAATCCTGAATTACTTGAGTAGAACTAAGGATGCATTCTTGATTTTTGGAGGTGATAAAGAGTTGCGTGTAAGGGGTTACACAGATGAGAGCTTCCAGAACGACAGAGATGATTTCAGATCACAGTCGGGGTTTGTATTTTGATGCAGATGGCGCAAAAAAAGAAGTTGTTTGGATTAGTAAGTTCAATACTGAGCTTGGTGTGGTTCCTAGCATTTCTCATCCCGTAGAGTTATATTGTGACAACACTGGAGCGATCGCGCAATCAAAAAGGAAACCAGGTCACACCCGAAATCCAAGCACGTACTCAGGAAGTTCCAACTTATTCGAGATATTGTCGAAAGAGGAGACGTTCGTATATGAAATATTCCTACAGATGAGAATCTGTCAGATCCTCTTACAAAGCCGTTTGTTCAGCGCAAGCATGAAAGGCACACTAGGAGCATTGGCATACGAGATGCACCAGATAGGATCTAGTGCAAGTGGGAGACTGTTGGAATAGGTGCCCTAGAGGCAATCTAGTTTAGTATGAACAATAAATTGGCTACAACATTCATTGTATTATTTATTGGATATTTAATATAATGAAGTCCTTAGATTTTCAGTTGTGTTGTTTATCTTAAATATCCCTAGTCCATTATAACGATTAATGGGACAATCATCTATAGACTAGTATGGGGTTGAATTGACATGGAGATATCATGATCCAACACATTGGTATGCATTAGGAGTAATGTAATACTGGATTGACCCATCTCCGAGAAGGCTACATACATGTTATGTAAAGTTATAAGTGCTACTCGTGGTGACAAAGGTATTGTCATCCTTATACTTGAAGTCACTAGTTGTGGAATATTGTGTTTTGGTAGCGTCAAACGCTACACCATGACTGGGTAGTCATAAAGGAGCGTATTGGACACAATAGAAAGCAAGCTTAGATATCATAGTGATGTAGATAGAATTCGTCCCTCCCACATAACGGGAGAAAATATCCTAGACCACTCGAGGGATAGTACTTATAGAATGTCTGGCGGGACTCAAATAAATTGATATAGGATATTGATGTTATTTGCACGAATAAGGCTATTCCCAGGATCAAGAAACTAAGGATTGGATATACGAGTGTGACTTGTATGTCTCTTGTCCAGCCCGGATATTGAGACAAAGGGATAAGACAATACTTGCACAAGGTTTGTCATGATGACTATTCTATTTGTTGGCTGGAATGGATATCTTGCAAGAGGCCGCTCCATATTAGTATATAGTTACTACCAACTAAATAGAACCCATGGGGACACAAACCATATAGGAGTGAACTAGACTTGGGAAATAATTACTTAATATAATTAATTAATTATAAGGATCAAATCGCAACAACTTTCTCATTTAGTAGGACTAATATGCAAGTTCGACTAATACGAATCTGAGTAGAATTAGGATAGGGCCTTTATGTTGTAACAAGGAGTTGTTGGACTATATAAAGGATGCTCCTAGATTCCTTCGCTACAACTTATGCTCATAACATACTTTGAGTAGGAGAGAAGGAAGGACAGAGCAAGACGAACAAGAGGGCCGAACCCCCTTGTGCGTCCTCCCCTACCCGTCGGCCAAGAGAGGAGGCAAGATCAAGATCTCACCTCTAGGCGTGGATCAACCGTAGAGACGTGTTAATTTTCTCATTAGAAGTCATCAAGGAGACCTCAAAAGGTACTTAACACTATTCTCTTACTATGGTCATGATTTCTCTTCCTGTGATCCTTGGAGGGTCTTGATTAGGTGAATTTATTATCTTTCCGCTGCGCATCCATAATCAAAACCCTACAGATCTAGTGCTAAATATGTGATTAATAAGAAGTTGTTCATATCCTGGAGGGATAGTATCTCTCAGGCGGAGAGTAGGCCCGTTGGTGGCTGAACTTGGTAAAAAATCATTGTGTTCATCTCTTTACAAGTTCTGCATTTCTTTCTGCACAACACATGGAACCTCCAAAGCTTTGGAGAATTTCCAATCTGAAAGCTTTGAAGTTCCAGACAGTCTTAAGCTATTTCAAATTCTTTCAAACATTTCCAAAGCCTTGAGATTTCGTTTGTTCCTTGTGTAAGAGTTTTAAAAGTTTAATTTTAGCAAAAGTTTCCATACCCTATTCAACCCCCCCCCCCCCATCTAGAGAAATAAGATCCTGTTTTAGACTTGCATTACAAACTTTCAACCCTAAATTGCATACTATTGATGAGCCACCTGGCACCCCGATGTACAACCGTTGTGCTCCGTATAGCACCGAAAGGCATTCTTTGCGTACTGGTAGGCGAATGACTGCGCCTTCTCATATGTTCCTTACGCTAACGGGACTTGGGGTGCGAGTGGCTTGGAGGCTAGACTAAAGATTGTCGCGTACGAGGTGCTTGTCTCGCATGCGACCCTTGTTTGTTATCCCGAGACTCTCGAACGGACTGTTATGTCCCCGAAATTGCAGGCCACAATTCCTACATATACGGGCCCCGAGCCTTTCAGTTACGCGAAAGATAGAGCCACGAGGGGTTCCACTACTGTCGCGTATGCTCCCCCACGTCCGTGTGATGTCCCGTACATAAATGGATCTATCCAAGTTATAACGACTCAGTAACGATATCGACGCACAATGAACACTTGTAGCACTCAGCTCAAGCAACCACTGTCTCCTCTTTGGATAACATACATTCCCTTGCTCTTACCCCCAACCTACTCTCATTCTCGGTCATCAAACAGGTTAACCAGGGGTCGTTTTTTTTGTTCTTATGCTTACAAGAACACATGTGAATTGTCCCAGATCCCCCCTTGTGTACAACCGTCTACTTACTACACATTGTAATGAAATAATCAAAAACAAAGAGAGTGTACATAATATAGAGAAGGGAAGAAGGATTAAACATTTTTTTCCGGCAGCTTGGAGTCTTCCATTCCGCCACATCCATTGTTTATGGAAGGCTCCACCTGCTTGTGATGTTCCTCTCTCTTCTATCTCTCTCTCCTCGACTTTTTCTTGAAAATTTGATAGAATTTCGGTATGAGTATTATGGAATATTTGTATACTTTTAAATGGGAAGTGTCTTCTATTCATAGTAACATTGAAACTGGCCCTGGATTTATTTTTTTTTTTAAATCGAGTAGTTGAAGTAGAAGGGGAGGGATGCAGATTAGTGAAGATAAATTGGGTAATTTTTTTTTTTTTTTTTTTTTTTTTTTTTGGGGGGGGGGGGGGGGGGGGGGGGGGTGGTGTGGAGGCTGTGGAGGGTGTCTCACGACAGATTGCGACCTTCGGCCATTTTTTCTCCACTTCTTTCCCTGACCTGGCAATGTCTCCGGGTGCCGTACAGGGTCAAAATTGATGTATTTCAGCCCATTCTTTCTCCAAAAATGCATCCAATTAGTTCAAATTTATGTTCCTGTCCCCGCAGGAAATACTGTAACAAGTAAAGCGTAGAGGAAAATACAAAAAACGACATTATACATCCACTAATATTCATGTTAGAAACACTTCTTTCGTGAATATTTTACTTTATTAGGAAAAAACTAATGAATCAAACTTGGATACCAACAAAGACATGCAATAATTAGGGGTATAGCTAAGATACTTTTGCCAATCAACAACTCCTCACACTTACATTTTTGCTAGTCCTCGAGTAATCGATTTGTTTACTCGGATACCAACAAAGACATGCAATAATTAGGGGTATAGCTAAGATACTCCCAAACCGCTAACCGGACTGAACCGTCGCTAATCGATTTGTTTCTCTCGGTTCATATGGGAATTCGGGTCAATTTAGGTTAGTAAAATATCAAACCGAAATTAAATTGTTTGGTTTAGGTTTAATTAATTACAAACTCACACTGTTTATATTAACAAATTGATACGGGTACCGTTATAGAAGATGCGGAGTTTGAATTGCACAACGAGCAGTCCGAACGTACGGTGGATCGCGGTTCCTCCGACATATTTGAAGGATTACGTGCAACCCAAGAACAGGCGTTAGATTATTATTCGTTATGTTAAGTTAATTAATAATTGTTGCGTAAACTTTATTTTTATGACGTATTGTGAAGTTTAGGGAGTCGTAGAGTATTTAGCTATATCCGGGATTTTCTATGTGGTTCTTTTGCTCGGATTAGGATTAGGTCAGAACCACCTTGGTCAAAAACTATATATAAGGGTGTATTATTTCTCAAAAAGTTATGCAAGAAAAATTTCAACCCTCTCCTTCCCTTACTCTCGCCTCTCTCTTTTTTATGTCCGAGTTTTGCCAGTTACCTCCCGGTAACATTGGTGCTTTCATCGTTTCGCCGGTCGGTATACGCATCGAATCCGAGAGCTCCACCCTTCCTCCACCATGGTTGAAGGTTCCCCGCCGTCCAAGATTTCCAAGACTCTATTGTCGCCTGAAGATAATGTTGCGGCATTCCACAATTTGCAGTTTGACATGCTCGAGCGTGACAAACGTCGTGACGCAGAGCTTGCTGAACGTGATCTTCTCTGGGATGCAGCCATCACCGAGCGTGAAAAGAAGCGTGACCTTGAGATCGCTGAAATCCATGACGCTCTGCGGCTGCTGACCCGAGGGTTTTCAGTGCAGTCTTTGGCACCGCCTCTAACACCGCCTCTAGCCCCGTTGCCGAGCCCATCCCGTTCCACTCTGTCCATCAGTACCAGCGCCAGATGGCAACCGCCTGATTCGCACACTACGACCGTCGTCACTCCGGAGCAGCCACCATGTATGAGGGTCGATTCTCTTCGTTTCAACGGGGACGATCCCGTTCTTTAGATTTTACGCATCCAGAAGTATTTTGATATCACCGCACAAAAGAGATTGATCGTTTGCAAGTGGTCGCCATGCATATCGTTAATCCTGCTTCTGAGTAGTTTCAGCACTTTATCGCGAACAACCCTCGTGTTACTTGGATGGAGTTCTTGACTGCTTTCAAACAACTGTTTGATCCTGGTCACTATGAGGACTACATGGGATCTCTCTCTAAGCTACAGCAATGCACGACCGTCATGGCGTATCAAACGTAATTTGAGACCATCCAAAACAAAATTTCTGGTGTGGAGGAATCAGTGCTCGTGTCATTATTTCGCGTAGGGTTGAAGCAACCCCTTAAACGTGAATTGAACCTCTGTAATCCATGCACCTTGCAGGAAGCTTTTGCTCTAGCACGTGAGTTATCAGCGGGACAGGAGGAGTTCTTACAAGGTTATGTACCTTGACGGGCTTGAAATTCCACGGTTGCTCGCACCCAACCGCTCGCAGTCCCAGTCCCTTCCGTTCGGCCAATCCATCAACCCGTCCACCGGCTTCAATGCCGCCGAAACGCTTGACAAGTGAAGAAATGACTAAGCAGGGACTCTGCTTCAATTGTTACGAAAATTTTTCATGAGGTCATCGTTGCAAGTATAAATTTTATCTGTTGGGAGTTGATGACGGGGAAGGCGGTGTGCCAACTGATCCGGTTGACGACGACTATGCGAGTATTATTTTGGACAATTTGTCCCATCTACACACTTTATCAGGTAACCCTCACCCTCGTTCTTTAAAGTTGTCTAGTACAATTGCGGGTGTTGCTGTTCACACTCTTGTTGCAGGTGGGAGTGCCCACAATTTTATTCATCCACTCATGGCTGAGCACTTGTTGTTGTTGTTTCATCCAGTTTCTCCATTCCGCGTCTATGTGGGAAATGTAGAGTCTCTGCGTTGCGCATATTATTATCCCAAGACGCTCGTCACAAATCAGGGCATTGTTTTTTATGTCGATTTATATGTGCTTGCTATTCATGGCTTGGATGCTGTCTTGGTGGTCCAATGGCGACAAACGTTAGGAGAAATCTCTCATGATTACAGCAAGTTAACAATGAAGTTCAGTAGGCAAGGGCAACAAATTGTCTTGACCGGGTCCGATCAAGGCCCTCGTCCGATATTTATAACCAGCTCACGGCACTGGGTCTCCCGCTATCGGATATGGAATGTTTTGAGTTATTTGCAGTTCAACCGCATCTGGAGAAGCTTACCCCAGCAGCGGATTTTCCCACGGATCTTCCAACTGAGATTTTTATCGTCCTTGAGAAACATTAGTCTCTTTTCGCGGTTCTTACGAGTCTGCCTCAATCGCAACTTTGGGATCATCGGGTGAATCTCCAACCTGGTTCTAAACCTGTGAATGTTCCTCCTTTTCGTTATCCTTATTTTCAAAAAACAGAAAATCGAACGTCAAGTACATGAGATGCTCAACAAGGCATTATTCAACTTAGTTGCATTGCTTTCTTGTCACTGATGTTATTGGTGCGCAAGAAGGATGGTACTTACAGATTTGTGTTGACTATCGCGCACTTAATGCCACTACAGTCCCCGATCACTTTCCGATTCCTACAACGGACGACTCTTTGATGAGTTAGGGGTAGCCCGTTTTTTCACTAAACCTTATTTATGATCCGGCTATCACCAAATCCGCATGCACGCAGACGAAATTCATAAAACGGCTTTGCGCACCCATGATGGCCATTTCAAATTCCTAGTCATTCCGTTCGGCCTCACGAATGCCCCTTCGACGTTTCAGGCAGCTACGAATTGGGTGTTTCGGTCGTTGCTTCGGACATGTGTCAATGTTTTCTTTGATGATATTTTGGTCTACAACACTATAATAGATCTTCATGTGCACCATCTTCATCAGGTACTTACTTTTTTATCTGAGCATAATTTCTTTATCAAGCTATCCAAGTACACTTTTGGCAAGACCTGTGCAGATTATTTGGGCCATGTTATTTCTGAAGGGAAAGTTCCGACGGATCAACAGAAAATTCAGGCTATGATTGCATGGCCAATGCCTACTCACAGGGTACTATCGTCGGGTTTTTAAAAACTATGCTTCTATTGCGGCACCATTGATTTAATAAAAATATGCGTTTGCATGGTCCTCTACGACCGATCAAATTTGTGGGGAACCTAAAACGGCCATGACTTCCGCTCCTGTGTTCCGTTTTCCAGATTTTGCAGAAACTTTTGGTATTGTGACAGATGCATCAGCCACGGGGATAGGGGTCGTTCTTCTACAACAAGGCCATCCCTTGTCATTCTTTGGTAAAAAAATTGGGTCTCGTTTACGCACAGCTTCGGCCTATCATGAAGAGCTCTAGGCTGTCATTGAGGAAGTCCAAAAGTGGCGTCAGTATTTTCTTGGCTGGGAATTCATCATAGGTAGTAATTAGCGCAGCTTAAAAGAATTGTTGTCTCAGGTGATCCAGACTCCTGATCAGCAGTTTTACATCTGCAAGCTGATGGGCTTTCAGTTTCGTATAGGATACAAGCCTGGTGCTGCAAATTGCACCGCCGATGCTTTATTCGGTAGAGATGAATATGGGGATGATAATGCCACTCTATTGGCTACGGCTATTCGACCTCTACCGGCGGTCTTGGAAACGATTTGCCAGGAAACAGCTGTTTTTGCCGGGCTCTTGTCACGGCTGTTCAATTCATGAACAAGCCGCCTAACTTCACGTTAATGGATGGTGTCCTTTATTATAAAACTCGTATCTGTATTGGCCGTGATTCCACTGTTCGTGGGTTGCTCCTACAATAATTCCACAGTTCTCCCGCGATTGGTATTGAACGCACCTTGCGCCGATTAGCTTCAGTGTTCCATTGGCCCGATATGCGGTCTTACATGCGCCGAATTGTACAAGCTGTCTTGGTCTGTCAGACAACAAAATATTCAACATAGAAACCCGGCGGGTTGTTGCAACAATTGCCTTTTCCGGATAAGGTTTGGTCTGCTGCCACCATGGATTTCATTATGGGGTTACCAGCTTCTCAGAGTGCGACGACAATCATGGTTGTAGTCGATCGGTTGACCAAATATGTTCACTTTGGCTCACTGCCCACAGATTTTGATGCCCCTAGGGTGGCCTGCTTATTCAGTGAGGTGGTCGTCAAGCATCATGGCTTCCCGGAGAGTTTAGTTTCTGATCGCGATTCCATATTTATGAGCACCTTCTGGTAGGAGTTGTTGAATCTTAGTGGTACTACACTCAATTTTAGCACTGCGTATCATCCATAGACGCATGACCAAACAAAAGTGATGAATCCGGGTTTAAAGCAATATCTTTGAGCTTTCACTTCGGAGCGGCCTAAAAAGTGGGTATCGTTCTTACCCTTGACTGAATTGGCAATAAATTGCTCTCATCAAGGAGGTATTAACATGTCTCCTTTTCGGGCTCTTTATGGTCGCGACCCGCCTTCATTGTTTCGACGGTTCCCGTGGCGGGCAAATCCTAAATTGTTGAAGAATTGGTGACCGAACGCATTGCATTATTACAGGATCTGATGGCACATCTTGCCAAAATGTAGCAGCATATGAGGACGCAGGCCAACAAGCATAGGTGTGACGTCCAATTCGCGGTAGGTGACTTAGTGTTGTTACGCTTGCAACCTTATCGCCAAAAGTCATTAGCATGACCTCTATCCGCCAAGTTAGCCCACACATACTATGTCCCTTTCACGGTCCTAGAACGAAAAGGGGAGGTTGCCTATCATCTCCAGTTACCTGAAGGTTTTCGTTTTAATGACATTTTTCATGTTTCGTTACTACGTCCACTTGTTCAATCTGGTGTAGAGGTTTCTTTCGCATCCTTTCCAGACCACTTTTTCAAAGGAAGGCCGATTCTGTCCCTTTAAAAGCATCCATTTCCTGTAGAGTAATGGTTTTGGGTTCCCCCCCCCCAACAGCAATGGCTTATGTCTTGGTCGGACGGCGCGACATCCACTTGGGAACCTGTTTACGAGATACAACGCAATTTTCTTGAGTTACTGTTTGAGGACAAGCTAGTTTACGAGGATGGGGTAGTTGATATGGGTACCGTTATAGAAGATGCGGAAGATGAATTGCACAACGAGCAGTCGAAACGTACGGTGGATAGAGCTAGGTGTAATGTGGTTCCTCCGACATATTTGAAGGATTACGTGCAACTCAAGAAGAGGCGTTAGATTATTATTCGTTATGTTAAGTTAATTAATAATTGTTTCGTAAACTTTATTTTTATGACGCATTGTGAAGTTGAAGGAGTCGTAGAGTATTGGGCTATATTCGGGACTTTTTATGTGGTTCTTTTGCTCTGATTAGGATTAGGTCAGAACCACCTTGGTCAAAAACTATACAAGGGTGTAATTTTTCTAAAAAGTTATGCAAGAAAAATTTCAACCCTCTCCTTCCCTTACTCTCTCCTCTCTCATTTTTTTCCTTTGTAGAAGTTTTTCGAGTGACCTCTAGGTAACATAAATATCCATAATATATATTATATATACATATATATATATATTTAATTATCTATTTTGAGGCACTATCTGTAATATTAAATTTGATGATTCATACTAAATCTAAAATTCAGGCGTCGTGATGGTTCTTGTTGAAATTCAGAAACTTAAAGGTTTGTACAATAGTTAATTTAAAAAGTGTCCGTTTTATACTAAAATGTATTTCAAATAGTTGATCACCAAGAATCAAACTTTAACATGGTAAATAAAATATTTAACTTTTTTTTTTCATGTGACTTAGGTGTGGATGGTTAATAGGTAATTGCGTAACCAATTCCCTCAATTGAATCCAGAATGAACTTAACTATCTCATTTCGCTTACGTTAATGTTTGTTGCTATTATTTAAGCTAGATTGGATTTCGTAGTTGCGTTTTTTTCAGGTAAGTTTGTCCGTAAAAAAAAGGACGAAAAAGCAATTATAAAAAAATATTATCAGATTAACCAAAGTTTGAACTGAAATCGAACCATTTAGAGGGGAACCGAATCGAACCAAAAATTATAAATGTTTAGATTTAGGTTTTTCTCAAATCGAGAATTTATGTTTCGTTGGAATTTTGGTGCAAACCAAACCAAACCAAATCGAACCATTTATACCCCTATTCTATAGTTAAACATGATTAGACACTTTTGCAGATTTTTACAGTTGCATTTACCATACGCAACAGGGATTAAGCAACATGGGGAGAGTTTTTCTACTCGTCAGGACTTCCAACAAGTGATACCCATAAACACCTTAGTTGGGCAAGCTATCGGCTCTAGAAAAATACGCAAAAATAAAGTTAAAAATAAAGAAAGGAATACAAATTTAGTTAATGGGTTAAGAAAATTATTTACAAACTAATTACCTTAATCCACAAACTCGGGTGTGTGCAAGTTAGTTGACGTCTTAATTGCTTTAACAAAGAAACTAGTGCTACCAGAGTATAGATTCGAAGTTCTCACAGGTAAAGATGAAACATTAAGTTTAGTTTATGTAATATGCCTTCTTCAGACTAATTGTTAATTCTGAGTCAAATATCTTAAATCGTGTACATCAACGTATAGGTATGATACAAATGATATGAGAACTCTTATTAAGAAATATTTGCGATGCTAAACCTATTCTGGTTAGTAATACAAGCGTCTTGAATTATGTGATGAAAGTTCATAACTCTTGGGGTATTCAGGTAATTCTTTTGCTCATAGTGTTGAGCCTTATTCTTCGGTCAAGGACCATTTCGGCATTATATGTTTAGGGACTAAACCGTAAAAAAAAGTGAGAACGGGAGATATAGGTTGAGCCTCCTTGGAAATCCCACCCACAAGTGTACCTTAGGGGTGTGCAACCATAATGTGGTGCGGTTAGTGTTGGCCGCCCACCTATTTTGGACTTTCTCTCTTGCTTGTTTTGCAAGTTTAGCAAACATGTTATTCTTCTCTCAAGACTTCTTAAGTTTTTTTAACTTGATTTTTTCACGTGAGAGAGTTTAATTAGGGTTAAGATTAATTCGTCCAATACAATTAAAATTAGTGATATTAATCACATGTTTTTATAAAGAAGCATTTTCATACTAAACTATGACTTCTAATAAGTTTTCCGGTTAAAGAAAATTGGAAGTTCATCAATGTAGATTATGTTTCAATATAGTAATATGAGTTTTGACTTCCAAATAATTTTTATATGACTATATATATAATTTATTATTTATATTAATTAAGAATGTTTTAATAATTTGGAATTCTATTCTTAATTATCGATCACAGTCTCTTTGCGTTTTTATTTTTGGAATAAATTTTTATATGTAGAGGAGTAATATATTTACACTTTTTTAACTAGTAATGAAGAATTTTATAGTAAATTGATATCTGTTATTTAATTAATAGTCTTTCATGATCATAGAACGAATTTAATTATAATAATTGATATAAGTATTAATTTGTCTGTTCTGCAAATAGTTTTTATTATAAATATAATACTTTTAATTGAATTTAGTTAATTCTTTAATTATTGTTTGACTTCAAACTAATTTCTTATAGTCCAGATTCATGATTTGATTTTCTCTTAAACTCTCTAACTTGGGCATAAAGTAATCTTCCACATAAATAGAGGTTTAGGGTTAGGAGAAAATCAAACTGTGAGAGTCCTGTTCCCCATTGTATGTGTGTGTGAGAGAGAGAGAACGAGAGTGAGAGGGAGAGAGAGAGATAGACTGCTCCCTAGCTGGGTTTGGCTTAGAGAGAAATGCGGCCCTTCACCGTGTGCTCGGCCATCAGAGAGAGAAATCCATCATAGGGTTTCATGCCAGAGCCCGATACAACTAGGGGAGTTTGTTCTTGTTAATGTGTCTTGATTCAACATGGAACACATGATGATTTGTAAATCTGTGGCTGTTCGTCTCCTCTATCAAGATTAGGAGTTATTTTTATTCACATTCTAGAGCGAGGTACGATTTATATCTATTTTCAATCGGTATAAGATATGCATGCTATCCAGAAAGGATCTCAGTATCTATTTTCAATTGTTATAAGATCCTCAGTTACTTTAGTTTATGTTATTTATTAAATTTGACTAACGTAAAGATATGCATGCTATGCAGAAAGGATCTCTCCGGTACAACTGCATGCGCACATATCTTTAGTGTTGTTGATTACACGGATTGGAAGAACTAGATGGATGGATTTTATGCGTCAGGGTTGGCACAATGTTAATGCTATTTCAGCGATTTATAAAAGACCCACGTACGAGGAGAATGGAGTTTCAATAGAAAAACTCCCCTAATCTACCAAAATGAAGGGAGAAAAGAGAGATAGAAAATAGAGGACTGAACATATTGAAAGATTAAGATGAGAGGGAGAGGTAGAGATGGGAGAGTATAAAGTACACATTAGTGCGCGCTCGTGGTTCATTTAACTGTTTTTTATTCTCGTCATCAGTGCCACATGGTATATCGTAAACCAAGGGATCTAAAGTGCACCATTACTGCACAGGTCTAAGACTGTATTCTCATCATCAGTGCCACATGACTTTATTGAAAGAGTATTAGTATTTATTACTAAGTTAGCATTGTGATTTTGGACGTTTTTGAATTTTCAATAATTCTAGCCACACTTAGGGTCTTTGCTCTTTGAGCAGTTTGTAATATGTGTGCCGAGATAGTTTTTTCGTTCTTAATATTATTTCGAGTTTCTAGCCATGTACCAAGACAATGATGATGAGTTGGTGGCTCTTTTGAGAGATGATGACGGGTATTAGATTAATGATATCACGGAATTAGCTCCCTCCTCCTCTTATGGAGGAGATGAACAAGATCCTCATTCCAACCAAGGCCCCACAAGAGAAAACGCTACCACCGCCACACCGATGTCTAGATCCAGGAACTTGAAGAGTAAGTTGCTCAAATTCACACACACATACACACATGCATACATCGTTTATGGATGGGTTTGATTTCTACTTCTGCAATTCAAATTTGTAAACTTTGTTTCAGCTTATATAAGAATTGTCCTCATCGAGATGAAAATCAAAGGAAAGAACTGGGTGAGGGGCTGTCGTTGCAGCCCCTACAAATCAAGTTCTGGTTCAAGAACCAGTGAACGCAGGTTAAGGTAACGATTTCTAGGTCTTATGTAGTTTAGATCATTGGAAGCTGTGAGTTAATTTTACTGGTTTGGAGCCTGAACTGCTTTCTTGTGATTAATATGTTAAGATTATGCTGCCCTACCTCTCACATAGATTTTAAAAAAATTGATTTTCATTGTATCGTTCTGCAATAACGCTACTTCCTAGCTATAGAGAATGCATGTACTTATTACCATCAATTCACTTCGCAGGCTCAAAAACAGGGTAATAAGAACTTTCATTTAAAGGCCGAGAACGACAAGCGTCGCGCAGAAAACATCAAGTGCCGTCAAGAACTTCCAAACATTACTTTTCTCACATGTGTGTGTGTGTGAATTTTAGCGACTTACTCTTCAAGTTCTTGGATCTGGACAACGGTGTGGCGGTGGTAGCGTTTTCTCTTGGCTAGGCCTTGGTTGTAATGAGGATCTCGCTCATCGCCGCCAGAAGCGGAGGGAGCTAATTCCATGATATTATTAATCTGATACACGTCATCATCTCTCAAAAGAGCCACCAACTCATCATCATTGGTTTGGTACATGGCTACGGACGTTTTATGAATTTTTACCAATTTTAGCAGTACTTACGGTCTTTGCTCTTTGAGCAGCTTGTAATATATGATCTCTCACATTATTTGGAGGGTGTTGTTTTACCTTTTTCTTTGCTGCTAGACAGCGTCAAGATTTGGAAAAATTTATTGCACGCGAAAGCCTTAATCGAGAAAGAAATATTACAATGTAAATGGAACGCAATTTCTATTGATATGTAATTTTACAATACTATTAAAAGAAGTTAAGAGACATATGTTCCACACTTAGTTACAACACATCAATACAAATATACCCCTAATGTTGTTCCTAGTTAGTTTAAGAAGAGTAAACTGTCGTTCTCCCGCTGGTGGATGCTGAAGCTGTGCCGTCTTGGGAAGGCTTGTAAAAATGTTAGCATGTCGGGCATGTGGTACTCGAGGAGAGTAGCCACTCATAAATGCATTCTCGGTGGAATGAGTTGTGGCACAGTGGCATAGTGCAAATGCCTGGCCCTCCTAGAACTCCTCCAGGCAAATACCACACTCATCCTGTCCACCCCGTCTACACAGGACCGTATCAACCTTTAAGCGGTTAAGGCAACTGCTTAGGGACATCAAAAATAGAGAGTCCACATTTTTTAAAATAATATGGGTAGTATAGCATTTTATATACTATTTCTGAAATAATATTCCATTTTGTATATGTAATCTTCGAGATACTCTAAACATACATCTCTTATGATGATTTTTCAATAAACAATCACTTTGATGATTAAGGATAAAAGTTAAAGTTTCATGAAATGAGAAAAATAAGAATTGTATAATTAATATAAAAACATGAAGCGTGCGAGCCAACACGAAGATAGCACGTACATTGCACATAAACTGCACAACATGTTCCCACACAAGTCTTTCTAACAAAAAATGTTTGAAAAATATTGATGCCCTCAAATTTATTGCTCACTTTAGGTCACTAGATGCAAGAGACGGCCCTGCCTCCAGGCGGAAAGTTACCCACAAGAAAAGACTCTGCCACAAGCTGATCAAGATGCTCCGGCTCTTGTATAATGTTGGGCAAGTCAATTTGTTCTGCGTCTTATTCAGGTAACCGAGGAAAAATTTCCATAAATACGGTATCAATGCAAAGATGATAACAAGTACCACCACCACCACAATTATCCACACAGAAACCGGTGCTTGGTGTCCCACGTGTTGGGCGTGGCCTAAAAGGGTGTTGACGAAAACAAACCCGTCCTCATAGACGCCGCATGGAAACTCATTTTACCAAAATATGTGAACGAATTCGTGCAATGATGGAATTTTACAGATATATATGGGTTTTGAAAGAAATATATTGCAATCATGTTCATAGTTTTGAATTTCTTGGACATAATACATTTTATGAACCAATAGCAGAAGACCACGTTCGCCAATGTGTGATGACGGACATGTAAGTGATGTTCTAGTAATTATTACTCATTTTATTAGGGTTTACCATTCCTTTATTATTACTTTTTTGAAAAATACATCATATAGCCGGGTTCGATCCCCCGACCTCCTGAACCTCCAGGAAGGATTTCAAACGCTCTACAAGTGAGATAGCACCTATTTCCTTTTCCTTTTTCTTTTTTTTAGGAATCGCCAAACCTCTATTAGGTTATGATTTTGCCACAATAAAAAAAGAAATCAACGGTAACTTTATAATTATATTCATTGTATGTGATTGATACATTATGAAAAAGTTGTCATGTACTCTTCTAGTGTTCCTAAAGTACCTTATACTTACTCAGGAAACCCTGTTTAGAGTTTTTTCTACTTAGTTGTTTGCAGACAAGGCAAGTCGGGAGCATCTTGTGTGTGTTCCTGTAAGAAGAAGAACAAGACAAACAATATCTCATTAACCTGTTTGAGGGCCTGAGAGTGAGAGTAGGTTTGGGGATAAGATCAAGGCCACGTATGTTATCCATAGTGGAGACTGTGATAGCCTGAGCGGAGCTTGCTGATCGAAAGTTTATTCGGTTTTGTGTTTCTATCTTTATGGATGGGACAGATCCCTCTATATATACAGGCCATTAGATGGGCATGGGTGAGCACAAACAATGGTATTGGAACCCCTCGTGGCCCTAACGTCCGCCTAACTGAGGGATGTGGATTGTCCGTTCGCAGGTCTCTGGATAACATCAAGGGCTGCATGGGAGACAAGCACCTTGCACGCGACAATCCTTACTCTAGACTCCAAGCCACTTGCACCCCAAGTCCCGTTAGCATAAGGCGCATATGTGATGGATCCTACCTCGCAGTCCTTTGCATACGCACATGATAAGGGTGTGTTATGGTGCTATATGGAGCACGACGGCTGCGCACATGTCCTTTATCTATAGCGCCACATGGCTCATCGACAGTCTTGCAGTTTAGGGTATCCACATTAGCCCCTTTTTTCACTTGGAGATCGACGCATGATCTTTGAGGTAAAAACCCTAGCCCCCAAGAGTCAAGCTTGATCTACGAGATCTACGGCGGTATCCTCGCGACTGCAAACTATTCAAAAATAAAATATATGTGTGAACCCAAGATTTCATATGTCATCATTAGTCACTAATATAGACGAAATCGTTAGCGTATCGGAAAATTCCAGGGTGACGTGGTTGGCTCACATCCAGTTCAAATCGTCGGTTATCGAAGCATTTTCTTCTTAAACGGCACGACTAATCGATTAACGGAAGCGATATTGTTGATTGACGAGCCACCGAAGCACCTTCCCTTATTCATAGCTATATGTCTCGGCGTAACTTGTAAGCCTTTTCTTTCTTTCTTCCTATTGATCTGGTTCTCAAACAATTCATCTCAAGAATTAGTCTGTTTGAAAGACGCAACATGGCTATGATTCGAAGGTCCAGTAAAGAATATTTCCGTCACGAACTCAGATATGTAAGTCTCTTATCAATATTTAATTTTCCATTAAGCAGCGAAGAGGTTAAAATCTTCGTGTCGCTTGACCTCATAATCCTTTTCCTTCTAAATTTATAAATTAGGATCAAATCAACAAGTCCAAAGGCATAGCAGTGCAAGACGAGATTGCTGATCTCCCTGTAGCTCTGTGGAGAAAATCCCCTTTTTCGACGGCCATGATTTTTACCATGTGGTGATCAAGTGCCAGGAGCTTCACAAGCCATTCGATAATAATTTCCTTTTCCTTACTCCCAAAATTCCATCGAGGGATGACTGGGACACTGTTTCGATGGAGCAGACTCACAAGACAACCATCGAAGCATGGTATTACCCCTTCTGTAAGATCAAATTTTAGACATTTGGAGAAGAGTTGCAACACATGTAGGAATGAACTGAGCATAACCTAATCATGCCACCCGTGCCACACAGGGGTATAATGTCATATCCGATCATGACATGTTGGATACCATGATTTATAGGTACACCAAGAAGACACACACTTTCCACTATCCCTCCTTCGAGGACAGTTTGACCTTGGAGGACACCTATACACTACTTAACCTTCCTTAGGCGGGCGATGTTAGTCCTCTGGAACCATTGGGTTCGCCCGTGGAGCTGAAGTTATTCAAAGATATGGAAAATCATATTTCGTAGGTGCAGAAAGTGGGCATCAAATGGCTCACGGCAACCCAGGGGAAGGATTAACAGGTTATGACCGCGTATGGAAAGAGCACTTGGCATCGGTGGAACTTTATTTCTTTCCGGACTATGCATCGAAAGATGTCGCAGCGGCAGCAAGGAGGAAGGATCCCCGCAGCTTAGACCTTCATAAAAGGGAAGGGCTAGGCATACCGACTCGTCGCATTTCTATGTAACTTAAAATCCCTATACTTGATTGATGGGCATAGCATCCTCACGTACTTTCGCTGTCTGCCCGTATCTCTTTAAAATAAAACATGTATATGGGGTCCCTGGTCCTAGGCTCGTTGTATTATCGTCTGGACCATGCCATGGTTTCTTCCGACCAGTCTCGCGGATGTTATGACGTCCTATCATACGCAAATATTTATCTGCTAACCATGTGGTTTTATGAAAGATGGCCCTCCTATTTTGCCTTTCCCAAAAAGGCTAAACCTTGGAATGTGCCGAACCCATATGCGACCCAGCACTTGTGCCAATGCTCTTGGTGGGGGTTTAGAACGGGTGGTCGAAAATGCGCTTTTACCATCATTTGGGATCTTGAGTTACATTTGAAATACATACCATATTCAATCCCCATGGAGGTATTCTCGCTCTCCGAAATCTTCTACCCTTTTGACGACAAATAAATCCATAGTTGCTACCTTAGAGGTCACCAAGATTTGATGGAATTCACCAGTTGGTGTGCACGGGGTGCGTTGCCTGCACTTTATGACTATGTCGAGCCTACCAAGGCCTGTCTTCCGATTACCGATAGTTATAACCCGATGCTCTGCTACAGGCAGTTGGGTTTTGACATTAGCGATCCCACTACATGGCCTCAACATCTGAAACCAGGCAGCTGTCGCAGACTAGAAAGTGGAGCGACCGAATTTGAGAGAGCTCATCTCTTTCCTATGACTCAGCCCCCTCGTTCTCAAGTAGGGAGAGTGTTGACAAGTTGTTCTAAATACTAGAAAATAGATGTAAACATAGGAAAGAGGCAAGCCACTGATCTCCACAAAAAATTTCCTGCACAGCGACATAACTTCTTTACTTTCCATCCAAAAGGGAATACTGTGTTTCCATTTGACAACGACTATAATTCCATATGTGATCGGGTGAATGATTTATGCCCCTAATTCATTAAGGATGAAAACAAATCTGCAGTTTTGAAAGGCGCTCCATAGATGTTGCGACACTTCAAGGACTTTCAATAGGTAAAATTCCCTTAATCTTATTGCCCGAGTGATTAAACATCATTCGAAGTCTTATTTATTATTTATGTAGTTTTTGTAGTGCGTGGCAAGGTGGTTTGGCCGCAGAGATCGTTCTGACGTGTTGGCATAGAAGGTTAGAGCACTGGGGTCTAATATTAACTCCATGGATCCCTACATGGGTGGCTTTGACGCTGATCTTCATGAGAAGATCATGGCTTCTTTCGCTGTTAGGTGAACTTGATTCCTACTTTATAGGAGGCCCCACCCATCGCAAAGATTACCAAGTCAAAGACTATAGCCTGTTCTTCTGCTCCTTCGAGGACCCCCAAATAGGAGGTTATCTCACAGGTCATTGAGGACTCAGTCGAAGTCGTGATTGACACCGGCGATGAAGTGTTTGTTTCCTCCTTTGCAAGGGATAGAGGAAAAGAGGTCCTGCACCAATTATTAATGGGGAAACAGAGGTGACGGCTGACGCATCTGTTTCAAGGTTGAGAGGCAAGGCTCCTGCTAACTCGGAGGGAGCCCCCAACAAGGGCCAAAAGAAAACGTCAGTTAAGGACCACTTGGATCTTTCAAAGATAGCTTCCCCTTCATCGAGTGCGACTTTTTCTCCTGATGTGCCCAAAACTTCTGGTATTGCTTTTTTTATCTGACTCTTTGAGTACCTTTTGCATTATTCCATGCCTCATTTATGCTTTGTTATTAGCTGCAGGTGTTGATTTTCATAGACACTTATCGCTTCTTGCGGGCAACAGTGATGAATCACCCCCCTCTGATGAAAAAGAATTGGAGCAAGCTATACGTCTGAACAAACATTTTGCGTTTGAACGCACATAGAGGCCTTTAACATTCATTCCTTAGCCACGTTTTTCAAGCATCTTCCCCCCGGTATGCGTTTTGAACGCACATCTTGCGTTTGAACGCATGCATGGTCTTCTTCTTGCCTTATATCTTCTGTTTTGTGTACTTGAATGCTCAGATGTGCATTTGAATGCACAAAGAGACTTTATTCTTTGGTAATTCAGCCAAATTATGCCTTCCAGTTTGTCCCATTTTTGTTCGAGTGTGTTTGCATGCACGCAGAGCTGCGTTTGAAAGCATATAGCAGGTTCACTTCTCTTTCCTTTACTCCATCCTTGGTTAATTCATTTCCCGATTAATTCCACGCTATCCCATAGACCTCCATGTCATGAGCCTTTAAAGACAACATGAAAACACCCGGGATCATATCCGAATATACACAAAATGACGTCTGATTTCCACTTACGCTGAAATTCCTTTTCTGTAAGAAACTGTTATTAGCTAAGAATAGGCACAAAATCATGGAAACTCGTTACAATCGATCCAAAAATGCTACATAATAACCTCTATATAGGAGTTATCAATCACGAATTAGTGGTTGCTTGCGCCAATTACGGATGGGGGACTGAACTTTTGATTTCATTGTTCCATTAAAGTCTAATTTCGGTGAGCAATGATGTTGGTTCGACTATTATTTTGTGCTTAGCCTGGCGCTTGTGATAAAATATGTTGGGGGAAATGTGCTAGATGGTTATATTTTTTTGATTTAATGTTGAGGTTTATGGATCCAAATGGATGCGATGGAAGATGGTTGGACAAGGCTTATGTGACACACACGCTACAGTCGTTGGATAAGGCCTATGGTTGAGCACCACTTATGGTTGAAATGTGGTACTTATGCCCGAATCAAAATTCCCTCTAGGTGGCCTTGCCTTACTCACTGATAATTTCTTTCTAACCGAGCTCTATGATTCGGAGAAGAACTGGTTACAGTTAAATTCTCTTGTGGTGGCCATGCTTTTCTCTCGGATAAGGTCTTTTGAATGAGCTCCACACTTGGGGGGAGTGGTACTGGCTATGAAAATACCCTCATAGTGGCCACGATGAATCCCACATATGGTCTTTTGACTGAGCTGCATGTTTTTGGGATGATAGCGATGGTTATGGAAATTCTCTTGTGGTATCCACACTAAGTCCCTGATAAGGTCTTTTGACTAGCTCCATAGTTTTTGAGTGAGGTCTTGGTAATGGTTTAGCCGAGCTCCCGGATATAGTCTTTTTTTGAGCTCTAACTAGATAATTCTAACCATACCGGCTATGTAGGATTTTGATGCTAGTAACGCAGCAGAATGTAAACAAATAAATCTTGATCAAATCCCGCCGCTGATTGCAGGCACGCATTCATAACATGATGAAAGTAAGCGAATTGTGTACCTTAGTTTGTGTGATCACTATGAAGAATTGTGCCTTCATCTCTATGATTATCCACACCTAGTATTGTAGGCTCGAATCCCCTTCACGTCTTAGTTCTAGCACGCGAAGGAGGAGGCAGAAGAATCACGCAAAACGGAGCACAGAGCCGCGCGCCACTAGGGATGCCGACGACACTAGGGGTGGACGGGTAGGGGGTTGAAACTCTACTTGTCTCTCTCATTGATTTGTTATTTCCCAAAATAAGGACTCTTGTGTTGGAAATAGTAAACTAAGATTGCCTTTACATGGTTAACATTCGTTGTTAACTACATATTTGCCCCATACTAATCCTATCCTTACAGGGATTAGTCAACCTTGAAAATTAGTCCTACTTACTTTGCTTGTGGTTGGGTTTTGAACCTTTTAATTAATTAGTCCAACTAATTAATATCCAAATCCAGTTTAATCTGTATGGTTTCTGACACTGTAGGTTTCTACTTAGTTGGTAGTAATTACAAACATAGAGCGGTGTCTAGCATCACATATTTGCCACCCAACTAATAGAAAAGTGAGTGATCCAACAAACCATGTGCCCAATGTTACTGTGTTGTATCTATCCCTTTGTCTCCATATCCAGATTGGACACGAGACATAATTTTCACCCTCGTATATCCAATCCATAGATTCTCGATCTGGGAATAGGCTTATCTATACAGATTACATCAACATCTGCATATTGATTTATCTGAGTCTGTCCAGACATCCCATAAGCACTACCCCTCAAGTGTCCATGGATATTTACTCCCATTATGTGGGAGGGAAAAATCCTCTCTACATCACTACCATCTCTCTGCTTGCTTCCTATCATGCCAGATTACTATGTTTATAGTTACCCAGTTACGGTGTAACGTTTGATAATATCAAAAATGATATTTCACCACTAGAGTATCTAATGACTTCAAGTTTAAGGATTAGAACACCATTAGCACTACGAGAAGAACTTGTGACTTTCACATAATCTAATGTAGCCTTCTTTTTGTGGGTTAATCCAATATGCCATTACTCCTAATGCATACCCAAGTGTTGGACTTGATATCTCCAAATCAATCAACCAACATACTAGTCTATTGTGATCATCCTATTAATCAATATAATAAACTAGGGTTATTTAAGATAAACCACACATTGCAGTCTAAGGACTTCATTATATTAAATATCTCTATAAATAATAAATGAATATTCTAGCCATAAATAATGTTCACAATAAATATAGATTGCCTCTAGGGCATCCACTCCAATAGTCTCCTACTTGGACTAGAGACAATATGGTGCATCTTGTATGCCTATAGATCTAGTGTGCCCTTCATGCTTGCGCTGAACAAGGGACTTCGTAAGTGGATCTGAAAGATAATCGTATGTTGGAATCTTGCATATCTTCACATCTCCTCTATTGATGATCTCTCGAATAAGATTGAATCTCCTATGTACGTGTTTTGATTTCTTGTGTGACTTGGGTTCCTTGGCTTGTCCAGTCACCCCAGTGTTGTCATAGTACAATGCAATAGGATCCGCAATGCTAGGAACCACACCAAACTTAGTGATGAACTTCCTAATCCAAACAACTTCCTTTGTTGCGCCTGCCGCAGCAATGTACTCATCTTCATTTGAAGAATAGCAACTGTCTCGTGTTTGGAATTCTTCCATCTCATAGCTCCTTCATTCAGGCAAAACACATAGCCTGACTGAGATTTGTAGTTATCCTTGTCGGTTTGGAAGCTCGCAACAGTGTAACCAATTACACTGAGTTCTTCCTAATCTCCAAATATCAAGAATGCATCCTTAGTTCTTCTACTTAAGGATATTCTTGACACCAATTCGGTGACTCTAACCCGGATTGTAGTGGTATCTTCTTTCCATACTCAACGCGTATGACACATATGGTCTAGTAAACAAAATGGCCTAAATGACATATCTTATAGCCGAAGCGCACATGATCTTACTCAAGCGGTCCTTCTCAATCTGATTGGAAGTACTGTCAGCCTTCGTAAGGGTAAGTTCTTGCGACATGGGCAAGAATGACTTCAATACCTTATCTTTATATGTACTTTGTCTTTGGCCAAGAGGCTTTGTATATCTATCCCTATAGATATTGATACCAAGGATATGAGCTGCATCCCCTAGCCCTTCTTTGCGGAACACTTCCCTAGACAATCTTTAACATCTCGCAAGGTAGCGATATCGTTTCCAATGAGTAGTATGTCATCGACATACAAGACCAGAAACACAACAGAGCTCCCATAAACCTTCTTGTAAACATAAGGCTCATCTTCGTTCTTGATGAAGCTAAAATCTTTGGCTGCGTCATCAAAATGTCGATTCCAAGTTTTAGAAGCTTGCTTCAATCCATAAATGGATCGTTGTAGCTTACATAATTTTTGGAATGCTCTGGATCCTCAAAACCCTCTGGCGATGTCATTTATGCATCCTAAAGGAGATTTCTATACAGAAACGTTGTTTTGATATCCATCTGCCAAATCTCATAGTCATGATAAGCTGTAATAGCATGTAAGAAACGAATGGATTAGGTCATCGCGACTGGGGAAAATTTTTCGTCATAGTCAGTGCAATGAATCAGGCTGAATCATTTTGCCACCAATCGGCCCTTGTAGGCAACTACATAGCCATCCATGTCGATTTTCTTCTTGAAGACCCACTTTCACCCAATGGTACGAGCCCCTTCATGTGGTTCCACCAAATTCCACACTTTGTTGGTTTACATGGATTTCATTTCGGATATCATGGCGTCAAGCCACTTATTAGAGTCTGGCCGTTTCATGGCCTCTCCATAGGTTGTATGCTCATCATCCATGAGCAGTACGTCACCGGGCTCAGTCACGAGAAGACCATACCTCTCTGGCTCGTGACGTACCCTACTCGACCTACGGAGTTCTTGTGTTACTTGAACAGGTTGCTCCACAAGAACTTGTGGTTTATGTTCATGCTCCATTGTAGGATAAGTGTTTTGTGGTTCTTGAACTTCTTCAAGTTCTACTATCCTCCGACTGGCTTCATTAAATACAAATTCTCTTTCTAGAAACACGCCAGTCCGAGCAACAAACACTTTTTTTCTCGAAGGGATTGTAGAAATAATATCCATTAGTTTCCTTAGGATATCACAGAAATTTACACTTATCCGACTTGGGTCCAAGCTTGTTTGTTTCTAAACACTTTACATAGACGTCGCAACCCCAAATCTTCATAAACGACACTATAGGACGCCTCCCATTCCATATCACATATGGTTTCTTCATGACCTATTCCAATGGATTCCGATGGAACACTGTTAATGTTAAAATATGTAGTTAATAGAGCATGTCCCCAAAACGATATCGGAAGATATGCTTGACACATCATAGATGGCACCATGTCCAACAGGGTGCGATTCCTTCTCTCGGACACGCCATTCCATTGTGGCGTTCCGGGCGGAGTGAGTTGGGACAAGATAACACACTGTCTAAGATAGTCGTCAAACTCTTGGAATAAGTATTCTCCTCCATGATCTGATCGTAGAGACTTAATACTCTTGCCAAGTTGCTTCTCTATTTCATTCTTGAATTCTTTAAACATTTCAAAGGATTTAGATTGGCCTTCACAAGGTATAGAAATCCGTATCTACTGTAGTCATCAGTAAATGTAATGAAATAAAGATAACCACCTCTGACAGGCATGGGAAACAGTCCACGCACATCATTATGTATGTGTGCCAATAACTAACTATTCCTCCCATATTTCTTCTTGAAAGGGGATTTGTCCTTTTTCCTAATAAACTAGACTCACATGTCTCATATGATTCATAGTCAAATGATTCTAGAAATCCATCTTTATGGAGTCTAGAAATGTGTATCTCGTTTATATGACCTAAACGACTGTGTTGTAGATAAGTAGGATTTAAATAATTAGTTTTAATCCTCTTGGTCTTTATATTATAGATGAAACTATTAAGATGAAGGATATACAATCCATTATACAAAAGCGTACCACGACAATGCATACTATCAAAATAAATGGAGCAACACTTGACATTTATTTTAATAGAAAAACATTTCTCGTCCAAACAAGAAATAGAAATAATGTTTCTTCTCAAAGCAGGCACATAGTAGCTAGAAATTATGTTTCTGAACATAGAAGGCACATTATAGCAATTGCCTTATTCTGAAATAAGTTCTGAAGGCAAAGATAACTCATAAACGCCTACGGACAATGCAGCAACTCTTTCTACATTCCCACGCGCAAGTCTATCTCCCCTTTAGCCAGTTGTCTAATTAATTCTCTTGAGATCCTGCAAATTTTGATAAATGTGAGATCCACATCTAGTACTCAATACCCAATATGAAGACATAGAAAAATTGACATCTTTAACGAAAATACCTCGTGATGGTGGAATCACTATTACGAGCCTTCTGTCCTCTAGATACTTTGGGCAGTTCCTCTTCCAGTGGCCTGTCTGACTACAATAGTGACATGCGCCCTTAGATACGCCACTAGCAGGCTTTAAGGCAAATTCCTTGGATTTTGTAACTTTCTTGCTCTTTCCTTTGGAGGTAGAAGCAACTCGATTGCTTTTCCCTCTATTGACAATCATTATGGCCTTGACTTTGCCTTTGTTAATTCTATGTTCAACGATCCTCAACATATTGAGCAGGTCTGGCGGAGGTTTTTTTGATCTCATTCATGTTATAATTCATGATGAACTGGCTCTAACTATCCACAATTATTACATGATGAGATCATTGTCCAACTCTTGGCCGATCAATAAGCCTAACCATTCGAGATTCTCCTTGTATTCGATCATACGGAGAGCATGAGGCCCGAATGGGTTCCCCTCTGATAGACTGCACTCGAACAGTGCTTTGGATACTTCATACCGCTCATGCCTCGCATGCTCTTGGAAGAGCTGCTTCAAATATATGATCATAGGGTAAAAGACATTTTCCACCCTCCAATTATGGGAAAACGACATTTTGCCCCCTGATTTATGGAAAAAGACATTTTGCACCCTTGTTAACGGATGAATGGTGGACAGATACCACCCTTCTGTTACAATCTGTTAGTGGAGGGGTGAAAATTGACTTTTTGTGACCATTTTACCCTTATTGATTGTGGACAAATACCACCCTCTTTTTGTTTATTATAGTGTTCATCATGTTCTTAGTGTTCTTGAGCACCACCTCCAGTACCACCAAATCTCCACCACCCCCACCACCAACATCACCACCACCAACACCACACCAACACTAGAGCTCTAACATCCAATTCAGATGTATTAATAGACAGGTAAGTACATTGTTGGGTCTGGGATTCAAGATTGAAACTTCACAAATCTAACTAGAACTTTCCTCCGAGATTACCCATGTTCAGTACAAAAATCTGAACATTTTCTCAAAAGGCAAACCCCCAACAAAGAATGGAGCTTACCTAACTGAAGTTCCCAATCCCAAAATTTGAAGTCGATTTGGAAGACAAACAGCAGAAGTCATCTTCTCCGTCGAGCGCTGAAGTGACCTGAAAGAGAATCGCGGCCAAAATCAGCATATAACAAAGCTGGAGCTTCATCGACGTCTCTCAGTCCATTTCGGAAGCAGAGGCGAGAGAAAAGGTAGAGTGTTGATGCTTGATGAATCGGTATAGAGACTCCCCAGAGGGGTTTCGAAGTCGTTGGTGTCCGAAGATCTGAAAAATATACCTTTATCATTAATTTCCATACCAAAATCGATTCCCTCACTGCCTCAATTCTGTTCCACTAATACCGAACCCAAACAAACCCAAAACTAAAATACCCTGCTCAACCTTCACCCTAACCTCCGTCACTCTCCTGCTCCAACACCACTGTCACCACCACCGTTCATCAAATCAACCACCATCGCCGCCGTCGAAGAAGACCCACCCTCTAAATTGAGTCAGAGAAGAACACCCATCGCTGCCTCAATTCAGTCTAGGTCCGTCACCGACCGGTTTTTGTCCAGGCCCGTCGTCGACCCGGTTAATTGCAGAGGCGTCGCCCCTGTGGCCTGGATCTTAGTTTTGTTGATTGACCCAAAATTGGGTTTGGAACGGGGAAGTGAAATAGCGCGATTCTCCGGCGTCTTCCTCGGCAGCGTCCTTCTCTTCTTCTTCTCCGGTTGTTGTTGCTGCTGTTGTTGTGAGGGGCAGAAATGAGGAGTTGAAGAACTGGAGAAGAAAGAGAGGCGGAAGAGAGATGAAGAGATAAAGTTATTAGGGTTAGGAAGAAGGGTGGACTTGAACTTTATAGTAGGGTAATTTCATCAAGATTTAGGGGTAATTATGTCTTTTTGTCCCTCTGTTAGAGTGGTGTTAGTTTTTAACTCTGACAGGGGTGCAAAATGTCTTTTTCCATAAATCAGGGGGAAAAATTTCTTTTCCCCATATTTGGAGGGTGGAAAATGTCTTTTACCCATGATCATATCGTGTTGCTTCTGAAGCTCATATTTCATGATTCAAAGCACGAGACAAGTCACATCATTATAATAATCCACGTGTTAATGATGTACCCTTGCAGCGGCAAGAACAACATCCTCTCCTGGCGGTTCTGGAATAGGATTGTCTAAGACGTACATTTTCTTTTTTTGCTTGAGAACAATTCTCAAATTTCTGTACCTGTTTAGAAAATTGGTTCCAGATAACTTTTCCTTCTCAAGGACAGATTGTAGGGATGAAGTCGATAATGTTTTCTATTGGAATTCCAATATGAAAAATTGCAATTTTAGGATTTTGAACAATTAACTACATTTAAAAATGGCTAGTTTATTAAATATAGCTCCCACTTTTTCTCTCGGATTAATGGTCCTCACCATTAATATGAAAAATGTCGTATACTTTTTAGTGGGCCAAGATCCATATTTCACTTCCTCCTTGAGCTTTCTTTGGCAAGTCACCCAAAGATCAGTTATTTAGGTAGGAAAATCTTCCAATTTTATCCTATGCAACTCTTGGTTAAATTAGGTGAGTAACTCCTTAATCTTTATCCATCTCACAGATAACGCCTAATTGCCTTGCCTCTATGTTTTCGATGTTATTGAAACAACCTAGTTGCGTCCAACCTCTTACTCCAACAATCACACATTACTTGCTTGTGCCGCCACATCACACCATGATGAATTAAATATCCTTGCTTTGGCAAGCCCGAATTTTAATAGCCCCTGATCATGATGGGTGTGTAAGTAAGAGAAGGAAAAATGCAATATTTAACGTTTGAGGCATTTCCTCGTCATTATTAATTTTTTTGTTGATCCCATCACCATGATCTACTTATTTGGATTGGGAAATACCAAATAAAAAATCAGCCTTGTTTATTATTATCTTGTTACGTTTTGCATGCATCAACCATACACCAAAAATAAATAGCAAGATAATAAATAAATAAACAAGAAAAATAAACGTGGTATGGATATGGCTCATAATACTAAGATATTCCCAAGCCAATGAGAATATCTATAATCCCTGAAGTGACAAGCTCATTGCCATGTGCCTCCAAATTTGGTCCATGCATCCTAGGCTTGTGAGTTCCCTAAGTCTTGTGGTTTCTTCTGTATTGATTTTCTTCTTCATGCCTTGAAATAAAATATATCTATCTAATTATAGCTAGCATCTAAGCTAAATAAAAATATCTCATAAGCGAGAGAGAAGACGACATGCAGACCGCAATTAATCCGCCGAACCTATTGGACCGCCCAAGCCGTGCAAGACTGGTCGGACCAGCCCTCAGGGTCAAACCGACGGCTAGCCGAACCCAGGTAGGCCACGACATTGGTATGTGCACCACAAGAAGGGGCGGTCACCTAGTGTCCGAACCCTAGGGGTTGTTTCCAAAAAAATTCCTCCTTCCTTGTGTGCTTAATTCTAATTCTAGAGAAAAACCATTTTCCCCAATTTTGCCCAAACCCTAGCTTTTCATAACCCCAAAACCCGCATCATATGTGAACTAAATTTGTCAAATTTTCTATGATATGTAAAATTGGCTGAATCTCTATCGAATCATATTCAATTTGCATCATTATGTCAAACTCCAGTTTTTGCAAAAAGTGATGATGACAGTGTAAATACTAATTAATAGAAACACATAATATCATGTTATGCGCTACGACTCGTGGCTCTCATACCACTGTAGGGTTTGTATGCACATAACGATGTGAAATATAAATAAATAAATCCTGATCAAATCCCTCCACGGATCACAGCCAAGCATTCATAACATGATGAAAGTAAGCGAATTGTGTACCTTAGTTTGTGTGATCACTATGAAGAATTGTGACTTCATCTCTACGAGTATCCACACCTAGGATTGTAGGCTAGAATCCCCTTTACGTCTTAGTGCTAGCTATGCGAAGGAGGAGCGGAAGAATAACAAAAACGGAGCACATATTCGTGCGCCACAGGTAGGGGGTTGAAACTCAGTGTTAACCTAAGTAAAGATTTCAAGATTGATGGGAATTTCAGCTCTCCCTGTGGGAATGGGTATCGCTCCATCTTGCAGGGCACCCTCCGTTTTGGTTTCTATATACGGTGCAGGGTTGGTTTCAGTTGTCTTTTGTGGAAATTCATCCCTAACCTCAAGTGCATTCACATCAACAGGAAAGGCCATAACTAGGGTTTTGTTGGTTATGCGAAGATGCTGAGTAGTAAAGAGAGATAAACTGGTCAGTAAAGGGGAGGATGACTATTAGGAGTAGATGCAGAGGTAGCTTTGGTGCTTGTGGCTATGTAAAATCAAGACACATGAGAAGAAACAATTCCTAATGGTGTTTGTACTGAGTCAGCAGAGGGATCTACTTGTGAGACCCCCCTTTAAAATAATTAATGCATCTTTTTGTAAAAAATAAGGGTTTATTTGGAGTTGAGTTTTCGTGGTCTTATTAAATACCTTCTAACTTGGACACGTCTTATGATGATATTTTTTTGTGAACTTTCATGTGACTTCATGCATATTTGTGTGAAATTATTTTATATAGTTGTAGTGTGAATTCGTTTATGTATGTGACTCTGGGGTTTTCCTGGTAGCAATTGTAATGCAGGTAGTCCTTGTGTAATTAGTATATTACTATATGTTTAGTGTATATTAACACTCCATTCATTCTCTCTCCCCCTTTCTATTTTGGTATGTTCCCTTTCCTTCTCCCCCTTTCCTCATTTGGCATGTTCAATAATGGAAAATGATGAATTTTCTCTTTACAATTAATAACCCACCTTTCATCTCAAATACCCAACCCCACCCATTTCTTTCTCTAAAAAAATAACCCCACCGATTTTCTTCCTCCGTTTCAGATCACCACACATTATAGAGAGGATAGAGAGAGAGGGAGAGAAAGAGGTATAAGGTAGAGCAAGACAGAGAGAGATACGAAGAAGAACTACAGGAAAGAGACGGAAGATGAAGAGCAAAGAGATCGCAATTGATGGCGAAGAAGGAGGGAAACCGATGAGGGTTTGAGATTGAGTCCATGAACGCTATCTACAGCGGTAACACAACATCAAGAAGGACCTCAGTGACCATCAACGATGATCTTTCCCTTATTTTTATTTTTTTGGCATCTGCTCTTTTGATCCTTCATTTTTAAATTTGGATCTTTCATTATTTTAGAGGCAGCAGTGGTGGCGAGGCTGGTGAAAGATGAGGATGCCGGTGGGGGAGGCGGATATGTGCTCTCCGGCCAGGAGACATGGAAAGATGAGAACCCCAGTGTTCTTCTTCTTCATCTTCTTCTTCCTTTGTGATTTTTTTTCTTTCATTTGATTTGTAAGTTTATGTGACTGTTCGTGTTTGTTGTCTGGTGGTGGTAGAGGACTGGTGGTGGTGGATTCTAGTGGTAGTGGTGGTAGTTAAGGTAGAGAGAAACTGTACATAAGAGGAACATCATAAGAGAAAAGGGGCAAAATAGGAAAAGTGACATTTCTTAATTCCCGAGCTTTCTCCGAAGGGGAGAAAGAGAGGGAACAAAGTTGCATTTTAGTAGATGGATTCAAATGTCCATGATAATATTTTCAATAATTTGGTACATATATTCGATGCCATGTCTCTTCTTCAGTGATGGTTGGACCCACCAAGCCACTTCAATTCGCTTAGTCACCATTATTTCGGAAAATATAGAAGTTAATAATATTTTCTTTGATACGATGGAGAGAATTTAAGCAACATACGTTTTAGAAAGAGAAAAAAAAAGTTTAAAATGCATCTCCCATGTGGTTCCAATGGTGTTTCATTTGAATCTTAGTGAAGAACTCAATGTTTTCTCAAACAGACGTTTTGACTATTTTGATTGAGAGGAGTTAAAACGTCCTCTTCCTCAAGAATGAATATGAGCTGATGCGCCCCCTAGACTCGTCAAACCGACCGTCGGACTGCCCCTAACCACAACCATTATTTCCACGGCCACAACCAAACCGACCACCGCCGCTGCAACCTTATTCATGGCCACGAGCGGAAAATTTCCTTTCAGATCATTTCTTCAGAAAGTAGTAGAACATATAAATCATTAAATGATATTGGATCAGAATATGTTTAGGTCGAAGATCTGAAAGGATTAAACTCATGAGGGAGGCCATGCAGAGTATATAAAGGCATGTCCTCATCATCGATGATAACATAGGCAACAGAAAGCTCGTTTCTTATATGATTGAGTTTTTGAAATAGGCATCGATTGTATCAGATCCTTTTCGAATCGTTTGCAATCCGGACTTAAGTTGCATAATATTTGATCTTGTGTGAGAAACATAGAGCCTCTCTAAGAAAGCCAAGCAGATGTGGAATAGGTGTGGCCGATTACATGGATTAATGCCTTTTTGTCAGGATGGCGTTTATGATCGTAACATTTGCCCGATCTTTTGTTTGCCAACCAGTAAAGCAGGATTGACGGAGGGAGGACCTTGACTGTCGGTGGAAGCGATGAACTGCAACGACGCGGTGATGGTGCCATATAGATGGCCAAACAAATTCTGATTACTGGGGAGAGCCGATAACAGATGCTTAAAAATCACTAAACGGATCCATCCAATATAAATGGCATAAGATTGTTGATATTTGATAAAATATGAAGATGGTTAGAAGTCGATGAAGGGACTGTAAATGATAGAGCCATGATAAAAGGCGAAGCAGAGTCCAGATCAGAGGCTTTGATACCATGAAAACTTGCTAGGGTTTGTTCATGTTGAAGAGATAAGAAGAAGATGAAAATGGGGGAGATAAATAAAACTAAAGTCTTTTTGATTGATTAACCATAACCGGAAGAGTACAGAGTTTTGATAGTAAGGCCTAACCTAGGTTGCCGTTGTAACAAGAGTTAGGCAGCTAAAAGGACCGTTACACCACGACCACATAAGTCTGTGGAATTACAATATAACCTTATGACAAACTACTTATTACACAAATGCCTATAAAATTCTACTAAATATATAAACTAACCCCATAACTTGGTCGTTGTGTAACAGTCCTTTTAGCTGTCTAACTTTGGTTAATCAGTAACCTAGGATAAGTCTTACTATTTAATCAATCAATCAGTCTTTCGTTTAATCAGTAACCTAGGATAACTTCCGGTGAGGGATAATCAATCAATTAGTCTTTCTTTGCATTTCTATCTGCCATTTTCATCTCCTTCTTCTCTCTTCAACATGAACAAACCATAGCACATTTTCACTTTGTCTTGGTTGTTTGAGTCGGTTTCAAAAGGAGTAGAAGTGCATGCAGTGAGTTTTACGATGGTGAAAAAATATTTTTGGTGAAGTTATCGTTTTGAATTTCATGTGATTTTGACTTTTCTAACCTGGGTTGAGGTAGGGGAACTCTAATTTCCATGTTTTCGCAGTTATAATCTATATCAGTATATTTTGGTGGTTTTATATTTACATCTTTTTAGCTATCTGTAGACTTTCTGGTGATATATAAATCACTTTGTTTGTTTATGTTGTGCCGCATGCAGATGTGTAATAGCTGACTATTGTATTAAGTAGATCTTAGAATTCTACGCCAGTGGTTAAGTGGTACGTGTCGAGCATGTTTGACTCACCCATCTGTTTTACAGGGTGAGCTGAAGCACGACTGGATCGCGGTAGTTTTGCTAAAAGAGTGTGTTTTTTTAGTTAACGTTGTTGTTTTCAGTTGTTTTTAGTGAAATTTGTAACATTTTTTGAAACCTGATATTTTTATTAAAACATGTCATTTTAGTCATTTTTAATGAATTCGGCCACGTTCTAGTTCTTATAAAATTTGATTAAAAATGTTGTTTTATAGGACTTTTTTTCTTGCTAATTGATTTTTGGATTTTTGGAAGTTCCAGACTAGTTTATAATATTTCGTTGGTTTATTAAATAAGTGATTTTTATTGGTAAAAAGTGTGAACTGTCGTCACACTTCTGGACTGCAGGAAGGGAAGCTATGGGAAAGAGAGGTGTAGCTAGTAAAAAATGAGCTACCATCCACTCTCACGTGGACCTATCAGCAGCTTACATGTTTCCTCACCTTTGTGCTCTAGAAGCACCCCATCATTCCTTCTCACACCTCAGAGGGACCATGAGACAAGGCCCCTTGTGCCTATAATTCGTCACGGGATTCATGGGTTCTAGCGGTGTGAATGCTGGAATAAGGCCCATCGCATGTGGTTGCTATCCCATGTGCGACCAGTATTTTACTCACGAAGACGACTTGTCCAGCTGTCTTCCTTATACTAGGTTTCACGTAACCTGTGATACTCTTCCTGGGATTTAGGGTTTGACGCCATCATAAATGGTGATAACTCAATCCGTTTGAATTAAGGATTTGTATAAACTCAGGGGGACTTATACTTTGATAATGATGAAAGACATGTTAGTTTTGAGAGGCATGATCAACGCTCCAATGCTTTGAAGCTTATAGTGTATATATTCTTGCTTACAGTTCCTGTGTTATAGGACTTATATTGATTTGGATTGAAAGCTTATTATAGAATTTATGTGGCACCCCGCTCCCGCGACCCCGATTATTAACATAATTAAACGGGAAGGAGGCGTCACAAGCCATCGAGGCTAATTTGTACCGTGAGGATGACAGTGAAATTATTTAGAAAATTTGAGGATTAACTGATAAATATTGCGGAAGCTCATGAAAAGGGGTATTATATCTAAAACCATTTTTTTTTTCACAAAAGGAAATAGAACTTTGAGAATTAAATAAAACGTTTCTCAATCCTCCATGGTACTCGTCGATCTCAGAGTCAAGTCCTTCAAGGTTCAGTCACGGTTACACATAATCCATTCACGAAACTCCGTAAATTAAAATCCAATAATCCATTAAACAACCACGGGATATCCCCTCATGGGTTTACACATTCCCACTAGCAAAATACGACCATACATGGCCTCTAAAGAGTTCATAATATATCTCCCAGAGTTACACACAGAAAGGTACTACGTACTACCACA
Source organism: Linanthus parryae (assembly GCA_023055425.1). Classification (NCBI taxonomy): domain Eukaryota; kingdom Viridiplantae; phylum Streptophyta; class Magnoliopsida; order Ericales; family Polemoniaceae; genus Linanthus; species Linanthus parryae. The sequence continues at coordinate 3,490,705 of JALGPY010000029.1, forward strand.
TAGACTTAAGAAAAGAGAGACTTGGACAAGTTTAGCACAAAAGCATGAAATATCCTACTACATGATAGATGCGGCTGGGTCACTTGCCTCGGTCCTCTCCTTAGAAACTGAAAGAGTGGTCATTTAAAAACCGGTCAGACTGCGAAGTTTGGTGAGCACGTACTTACCCCTTTCTTAGGGTTGGAATATAAAATATCCATAGAAGTTTTGAATGCCATGGTCAAAGTGTTCCAAACATGCTTGCTTCACAATTCATACATAGATAAAGAATAATATAAACAACATAATTTAAGCAAGCATTCAAGTAAGTAAACATGTAAAACATTGACTTCAAAACACTTGGGTCCTGGCCCCTTCCACAACACCACTTTGAGCCCTTGGCTCCTTTCAATCAAGTATTTTGGCCATTAAAATCTCGTTCGTGACACTTATCCATCCATGTGACGAGTCCGCGTAGAATCGCTACCTCGGACAAAAATATAGTCGAGAAGTCATGACAACACACATGTTAACGGATCATCCCATATTATATCCCTGGGACAGGGCATCGACCTCCGGTCTATTTTCCCTGCACCGGGAGAGTACCGTCCGGTGTATATCCCCCAACCGTTAGGTTACTGTACCGGTGTATTGTCCCCCACCGTTAGGGTACTGTCCAACATTGTCATTTAGGCAACCATCTCGGAAAAATTTATAAAGCATACCATGGACTTTCAGTTTAACAAATATCATTTATAATACTTAAAAACATGGTCTATATCTCCAATCAAAAGATACAAAACACCAAGTAGTTATTAAGAACACATTCCACCATTTGCAAGTTTCACAATATCCACCTCATAGCCCATAAACAGTTAATACATGAAAATAGCACTACCAAAGGGTTGGGTAAGTACTCACCTCGATTTCTAACTTATAAAATCCTTACTAGCTACCGATACGAGAATCCAAGAGCAAAGCTAAGAAGGAGAGTCTACAAATGGCAATTCAACATGTAAGGACAAGGCAACATCAATTCAAGTGATTCCTAGTGTCTATATGATAATAATAAGGTTCATAATATGCCTCTTTATATGATTATGATGACCCCCTAACTTGCATGAACGAAGGAATAATATTCTCCAAAGTAGCACATGCCTCTCGGCGAGAAACGTACTATTCAGATTTGACACACTTTAAGAAAACTGGAATTTCGAATGATATAGAATAAATATTGACATGAATCCAACTGGAATTGAAAGTATACACAGAGCTTTGAATCGGTATAAGATAGAGAAAAATACAAGCTGGTATGACACAGTTTACCAAAAGTCACATTACGGAACATATAAAAGTCTTTTTGGCATGAAAAAAATTGGAGCTGAAAGTAGAAACATAGAGCTTCAGAGCGATATAAAATGCATCAAAATACAAGCTCGTATGTGGGAGTAGTGACCTCTCAAAGTCGAGTGACACATTCTGCCCGAGCCCAATTACCAGCCCATACACACTTTACGAAAAATGACATTCCAGTATATTTGCAATGAATTTTGGCATGAGACCAATTGGAGATGAAACTAGACACACAGGGCTTTGAAATGATATAAGTTAGAGCATAAACCGAATCTTTATGAGTGAGATGTGGCCTTTTAAAATCAGGTCATAGATTCTGTCCGAAAACAGTGAATCATTACAAGACCAAATTTTCTTTTAAATCAAAAGTTCTTCGAGTAAGTATGTGGAACCATTTTTTTTCGATCTAAGAAGGAATGGAAGAGACACATGCAAGTCTATATGCAGCATATAGTCTTCAAGGATGAGCAAAAACACATGATTTGGAAGGATGAAGAGTATGGAATAGGGAAATCAAGGACAACTCTCATCTTTTGAGACATGAACTTCTTCTAAACCTTCCTCCATGTGGATGAACCCATGAATCCACAAAAAGATACAAAAATAGACACACTCAAGGACATTCGTAGATGATTTACCATAGTAATAGAAACTAGAAACAAGAATATACAAGGATCAAAGAATAGATCAACAATTTACCTCAAAGATTAAGAATGGTGAGCAAAAGAGTGATTTTAAGCTTCAATCCTTGGGTAGGATGAAGGAAGAACTCCCCACCAAAGTCGTATCTAGCTTGGACACAACTTTTTCATACTTTGGAAGCTATAATATGAAGTTTTGATGGTGTTTTGTGGAGGTCTTAGCCCAAAAACGGCTTGAGCTTCATTTGAAAGAGAAAAGAACTTCTTGTGACTCTTAGAGAGACAAGGGAGTGTGAGAAATGAGGGATATTGGCTGAACTACAAAGATTTAAAGATGCAAAAGAGCTATGGTGCATCTCTCATGTGTCTTGTCATACTTGCTTGCAAGAATTGTCCTAGTATGTGTTGGAATAGATGCCCTAGAGGCAATTTAGTTTAGTATGAATTTATTTCTGGCTAGAAATTCATTTATTATTTATTGGATATTTAATATAATTAAGTCCTTAGATTTACAATTGTGTTGTTTATCTTAAATATCCCTAGTCCAGTATAATGATTAATGGGAAAATCATCTATAGACTAGTATGGGGTTGGATTGATATGGAGATATCATGATCCAACACATGGGTGTGCATTAAGGGTAATGACGCACTGGATTGACCCATCTCCGATAAGGCTACATACACGTTATGTTGAGTCACAAGCGCTTCTCGCGGTTCAATGGTATTGTCATCCTAAGACTTGAAGTCACTAGATATTCTAGTTGTGGATTATTGTGATTTTGGTAGCGTTAACGCTACACCGTAACTGGGTAGTTATAAAGGCGTGTACTGGATACAATAAGAAGCAAGCTTAGAGATCGTAGTGAACGTAGATATAATTTGTCCCTCCCATATAACGGGAGAAAATATCATAGGCCACTCGAGGGATAGTGCTTACAGAATGTCTGGCCAGACTCAAATAAATCAATATAGGATATTGATGTTATTTGCACGAATAAGGCTAATCCCATGGATCGAGAAACTATGGATTGGATATACGAGTGTGACTTGTATGTCTCGTGTCCAATCCAGATATAGAGACAAAAGTGATGAGACAATTACTTGTACAAAGGTTGTCAAGACGACTATTCTATTAGTTGGCTAGAATGGATGTTTTGCTAGAAATCGCTCCATATTAGCAAATAGTTACTACCAACTAGATAGAGACTATGGGGTCACACGCTATATAGAGTTGAACTAGATTTGGGAATTAATTAATTGTATTAATTAATTAGAAGGATCACTTTGCAAAATCTTGCAAACTTAGTAGGGACTAATTTGCAAGGAAGGGACTAAATTGAATTCTAGTAGGACTAGAATAAGTCCTTTAGGTAGTTGGCAAGGAGTTGTTGGACTATATAAAGGACCTTCCTTCCTTCCTTCCAACAACTTATGCTCATAATAGAACATAACAAGAGTGGGAGAGAACAAAAAGGAGAGAGAGCAAGCATTAAGAGGAGCCCGACCGTCCCTCTTGCCGCCGCCCGTCCCGTCGGCCACAAGGAGGCCGAGAGCCCCCTTTTGGGTCTCGTTTTGCGTGATTTTTCTTCCTCTTCCTCTTTCTGGGCTAGCACCAAGGACTTGGGAGATCTAGGATCAACTCTAGGTGTGGATCAACCATAGAGAACGTGACACAATTCACGTTTGAAGTCATCAAAGGAGAACCCTAAGGTGTGTTATTGATTTCTTCCTTTTCCATCGTTATGTCTCTTGACTTGTGATCCTTGGAGGGTTTTGCATGGTTTATTTTGTTTCCGTTGTGCATCCATGAATCAAAAACCTACAGTATGCTCATAGGTAGCCACTTTGGAACAACAAAAATATGACACACTTGCTACAATCTTTTGAGTTAAATATGTAGAGTAACATTTTTAAATGACTCTAGGGTTGATAGGTATCCAACTTCCACAAGTCTTAGACTCATAGAATGGCAAAGTACAAACTTTTGGCCATGTTTTTGTGGCTTCTTTGCTCAAATCCAGGATTGCACTTAAAAAATGTGATTCATTGAGCAAGATAGCTAGGGAAGAGTGTAGAGGAGACAAGCCTATGGTGTGAAACACAAGTAGACATGATGTGTCTATACATAGATAGCTAGCTTGCCTAGTGCTAGTAATTATGTGTCTAACCCCTACACTAGATTTACATGAAAAGTATACATACTATAGCAATACTTTACAAATACTAGAAATACATACATACATACATTACTACTTTTCTAGATTTAATATTTCAAAACAATTAAGTAAATAAACATTTCATAAGATAAAACACGCTTTCAGAAAGGCCACGGTTACCAGAGTGAAACCCCCTGTCGGGTATAGGCAGGCTACGGCCCTTTTGCAGGGGCAATATAAGCAGGCAACGCGTCGCCTCATGAGCCGTCGCGATGGACATGTCCCTACGTTACGTCATGTTAAGTCACGAAGATTACACGGGCCATAAAATAAGCAACTAATCAATCATGTTCAAGTATGTTAAGGTCTCTACGCGAGACACAGCAAGGTTTCTACTTGGAACAATACGATTTCTCATGACTCAAGTTATGCTTTACGTTACGCTTTCTTTACGATACATGTTATGCTTTATGAATGTCATGCTCTTTAAAGCTTCACAAGTATATGTATGTATGACTATGCCTTATGTTCATGTCGCTCCATGGGAAAGTTGGTCCTTTTTAGTTTTCCAAACCTACGGAGGGGCGTAGATGTAACTCACTGAGCTAGTTAAGCTCACTCTTTCAATTTACCTTTTTTTCAGGTTTTAATAACATGTAAGAAGCAAGAAGTAGCATGGAGTTAAGTTCATATGTGATTACGTGCTTTATGACGCTTATGTGTTTATATGCCGAGTCTATGCTAGCCGACTTGGAGTTATTATGAAATACATGTTGTTGTTTTTTTGTTTTAAGAATGTAATCGTTGTATATATGTATATAAGACTTTGTATGAGCCATTGTATGATACCTAGTACCTTTCCCGAGTTTTGCTCTGTTTACGTTAAGAGTCGAGAGGACTAAATGATATTGAATTTTCAACTTCCATCTTTCTTTTCTTTACAAGTCAAATTGTTTATCATGACGACCCCAGTTGAATTTGTCAATTACGCTTCCGCAAATGTTTCGAAAAGAAATTTTTATTACGATTTCTTTATAAATTAACTTGTTTAGCCTCTCGACAAGTCAAGGCCGCACCGGCATGTCGTGCCCTCCTCCTGTTCACGCAAAGTTTTATTAATTGCTAAAAGGGGTCGGCGGGAGGGGGATGTGACAATCTATACATGAATCATATATCAATTTAAAAATTCACAATAATCAGGTATAACATCGACACAGTAATAGGAATTCGATAATTTCCACAAATATATATAAACAGTACAACGAATAGCATATAAACAGACAACACAATATGTTTAGGGCTATAACGTTGAGATTCTCTCTCTAGTGTTTGACTGAAATTTGGAATGAGAATTAACTATAACATTAAGCTCTATTTATAGGAGGGGCCGACGAGTACAATCGCGGTGTGTAGGGGAGTTATGTGGCAGGTTCCTATACTGCTCACTCGCTCGCGAGGACGCGTGTCGTGACCATGGACCGCGGGACCCACTTGCCATGACAAAGAATGGCTGCCCCGTTGGTCTCATGAAAACAAGTCTTTCACGGAGACATGGCTACCCATGAGGCCTCAGCCAATCACAAAAGGCCAACTTACAAACACCACTTCAAACCCAACGCCACAGTACCATTTCTTACCTTTCTTCTCGAGGAAAGTATAACAAACTTAGTAAAGTTGACAATGATCTCTACTAGGATTTGTATGAAATACATACTTGGCCTTTACGTGGACATTCCACAAGTGCCATGAACTCTCATGTGGGCTCCACCTATCAAGAGGTGTCACCTTGCTTTGACATGAAGAAACTAACCAGTACCACTTCAAAGCATTCTACAACTCTTACTTCTAATCATTTCCTTGTATATGGTTTGGTTTGGTGACACATAGTCCATAACCCATTTCTCAAGTTTGAAACAAATCATATGATACTGTTCTCTTTGTTTACCTCTACTAGGAGTACACAACTTAATTTCTAATGTTGTATTGTCATAAAAGTATAATAACTCATTTACTTATTTATTCTACTTTCATTCCTACTTCATTCTATAATGGTTTAAAACTTTTAAAGTTTATAAACAAGGTTGTCTAATACCTATAAAGATGAACACCAGACCCTCAAGAGGTTCCATTAGGTTAAACATAATAATCATTATTAAAAAATCAACTAACGAGCATGCATTAGACATTTGATTTTCTACTATTAGAAATTTGGGACCGTATCAATATTGTTTTATTTAATAATTTATTTTTAATACACTGAGATACTGAACATACGCCACAAAATGTAAACAAATTTGAACACCATCCCCTTATTTTTTCATTGATGCTCTTATTACCTAATACATAAATAAGTATATAAACACGCATATAATTATTTAGATGTGAAACCATCATTTGATCGGATAAAATGACTAGAAAAATTTATCTGAACTTGGCACTTTACTGTCAACCTTAAATATTTCATTGTTACTTGCATCCTAAAAGGAAATAGTCATATAGTTAACAATGCCAGTTTAATTATAAAGATATCAAAGTTGGCCTCATATGACTCCTAAAGCAAAAGTAGTACTTTTGTACTTCAAGAAAATCGAAATATTACATCTCTACCCCCTTAAAATAAATTTGTCCTCAAAATTTATAATACATCTGAGTCTGTGAACAGAAGAGGATACTTCCCTCACATTAGTGTTTCACGTTCCCATGTCATTTCCTCAATACAACCACGGCTTCATAATACTTTCACTAAAGGAATCGCTCGTCCTATTAGAATATTCTCTTGGTGATCTAGAACTCAAATAGGCCTTTCCTCAAATAATACTTCATCAGAAATGTCTAAATCATCAAAATGCAAAACATGAGATGGATTTGGCTCGTATTTTCTCAGCGTAGAAACGTGAAACACACTATGAACGCCTGAAAGCTGAGGTGTCAATGCCAGACGATAAGCCACATCTCCTCTAGAATCTCAAACGGGCCAATGAAACGTGGCGATGACTTACCCTTCTTCCCAAATCGGATTAGACCTCTTCTAGGAATTAATTTTAAGAAAACGTGATCACCAACCTCAAATTACATTGGTGACACGATCCAACCGCAAGTGCACGGCTGTCGTGTGTAGTAATATCCGATAAATTTGGGTTGTCGATCCTCAGGGACTTCTTGCAAATCAAGTATAGTTGTATAACCTTATGTGGGCTAAGCACAAGTTGATTTGGTTTTTCTAATTCTACTAAAATAAAAGACGAGTATCTCAATTAATCGGTTGATTGATCGATTAACAAAGAATGATTGTTGAATTACTGATGAATGATAAAGTTCAGGATATCTTTTCGGATCACTAGGGTGTAATTACTGTTAATAGTTTATGTTCACATAACACAGACGTCTCCTACTTAACCAAACGAGCAACACTACTTTGAAGATTCCTCAACCAAAGACTACGTTTAGGGGCATATATCTGATTCCTCTAGCATACATACATCTAAACACGCATTAAGATTCCATTTTCTACTCTTAGTTCTTAGTTAGCGAAACCGATTCCTCTAGCTTAGATACAACTAGTGCAAGATTCACATTTCGGATAGTAAGTACCGATTCCTCAAGCATTCTCTACCTATCATCAAACCTATTGTGACGTCATACAATACGAATGATAGAAATAAGTATAAAATCAAGTATGGCTAAATAATAAGAACATCCAATTAAGCTAAAACGCGTGAAATATGATCCATAAACCACCAAACCGGTGTTTAACCCTAGCTACCGTCTAGATATCCTTAATAAAGACCTTATCTACGCTTACTCATGATCAAAATAACAAGTTTTAAGTTTATCATGAGCAAAACTTAAAGAAAAAAAGAGTTGAGAATCCAAACGGATAATCCAAAGCTCCACAATAGCTCCCAAAGCTCCCAAAAACGTCTTCCTAGATGAGAATACTGATAAAACAAACCCTAACACGTTCTAATACGTTCCCTTAGAGTTCGAGACAACTTCCAAGTAATTACAAAATAACCCCAAACGGACTGCAGATTTTGGCTTACTCTTCGCACGAAGAGAAATTGTCTTCGTGCGAGGATCTTCCTACGAAGGTCTTCTTGTTTTGATACTGCATCATGCTGGACGAAGAATTTCAGAAACTCCTCTGATTTTGGCTAAGTAATTCTATTCGTGAGAAGAGGTTTTCTCTTCGTGCGAAGAGAATGAGGCTGCAGTCTTTTCCCTTCTTTTACTTGAATCTTTCCTTGAGCTCTTTTTTTCCGGAGCTCGTCTCTTCATCCTCTTTAATCCCCGCGTCCTATTTCCTGCCAACCACAACACGAAACAAGTACCCGCGATCATATCACAATAATAGTGTCCAAATATACAAGAAATGCCCGGATTTAACAATTAATGTTCAAATACTGAAGTTCCTCAATTTAGGCATGTGATACTTAGAAGACGACAAATTCGCCAAGTAAAGCACGCAAAATGTAGATAAACAAGTAATAAAATAACTCCCAAAACGGATTTATCAACTACCCCCACACTAAATTTTGCTCGTCCTGAGCAAATATCCAAGCTAAAACGTCTTCTCTCAAACTTACTTCCTCAACTCTCAAACTTCTTCTTGCATACCTTCCCAATTATGCTGGCATACATTCGTACGCCACTTGCATACTTTCATCAACATTGCATACAATCCGAGATGACAATCAAACAACAAACCACCTTGTACTAGCCGACACGACTCGATTATACACAATGCAACTATATGAAAATGCAATATATACAGTGCATGTATTAAAATAACAATTTTTTTTCTTTTCTTTTTGCGAGATCGGGCAATCTCCATTAGCTTAAACTGGTTATCATGAAGCGATGGGAAATCTAGATACAAAGCATGAGTAGAAACCAATGACAACAAGAATCTCCCTTAGCTAGTATAGAGAGCCTAGTCTTACTACGTACAAGAATGCATTACCTCTTCGTGTGTGCCAACAAAATAAGAGGCTACGCTAAGCTAAGCCACGTTCAATGTCCGAGATCCTATTCCACTAATGGGTTAGAGTGATGAGGCTTAGGTACGAAAGGATAATAACAATGTATTAGTCCTATAGCATCACATTCTCACAATAAATCCACATCTCGCACACCCTCACAACGATGATAGAAACCGAACCTGAAACTCACCATCTCCGGCCCTCGATCCTCTCAAACCCCGGTACAATTACGATCTCCACGGCCACCGTCGGGAATCGTGCACAAAATGAAAATTCATGTCGATGAACTAGTTGCTCCTCCACTCCTTCTTCCAATAAGCTCCAATTTATTCCTTTATTTCAACTCTCCTTTTTTTTCTATCTTTTCTCTCTCTTTTTTTCCGTTTTTTTCCTCTCTTTTTTTATCTTTTTTTTCATATCTCTCAAATTTCTAAAAAATTTCCACAACACATATCCCGAGTGGTCTTTCAAAAGTAAAGCCAAAAATAAAATGAAAGGGGGAGGAAATAATCGATCTGATGAATATGTATCACAAGTAAATTCATCTCCCCCTAACTCGATGAAATCAATGGTGTCACAAACTAAGTCGCATACAAATCAAAGCACATGTGTGGGGATGGAGTCGTCGAAAGCTAATTCTCGATGCCCACATTCAAAAGTCGACACCCCCACACTCGAATGAAATCATGTCCCCTCTCAAGTAGTCGATAAAGAAATGAGTCTTGTGCTTAGTCCAACCGAACCTCCTACACCGAATGAGTGAAATACGATACCTAGCACGATCCACCAATTAAGTTCACCCAACCCAATTTCCGTGCGAATTAGATATCACGCACTCACGGCTCTCAACACTTGTGTCCATGTTGTAACGACATGGAACACCGCCACAACGAAGTGCGCAAGCATACTCTCGCTCACCCTCGCATCGCCTCGTAAATAGGAAATGAAGCATAAGCTATGTATAGGACTCACAAGCATATATCATGAAGCGCTCCCTCATCGAACCCCCTCAACTACAACTCTATCGTGACGCGCTAAAGCGGTGATTCTAACCGATCAATGATGAAAGCGAAGAATCGTCACCCTAAGTCAAGAGGTTATCAAAGAATCCAAGGTTCAATATGGGTTTTCTAGTGGTCCTATAGGGTGAGATCTATAAGCAATGAGTGCTCTAATACACGACCTCGCACAACTGTTATGTGTTCCACTACGAGGCGGGCTGGCGACTACCTAAGACGTACACAAGAACGTTCAGCTTGTTTAGCTCACACTTAGCTCAAGTCTTGTAAGAAAACTAGGCACACACTTTAGATTTGAAAATTAAGTACGTGTATAAAATAGGAATGAATTCCCGTAAAGAGAGTCTCTCTATACCTACTAAGGGGGACTCACGTTGTCACTCTCGGTCGCACACCATGCCCTATGTCTAAAAGTCTCACACTTTATCGATTGTACCAATTTTCAGCTTCTTTTAATTGCCTTTCTCACAATTTTCAATTTTAATGATTTTTCAAGCCTTTTTTTTCTTACGCTATATGCAACGGCCAACTCGATTATGACTCGATAGGGGTGGGTTGACTCAATAAAATAAACGTGCAAACCGAATCATAAATAATAAATTAAAAATAAGGACATAAAAAAAAACTATCTATATGAAACGGGCGATGCAAAACTCGACTAACTAGTACAAGGTAAGACCACCCCCACACTAAGATGCATCGTTGTCCTCAACGAGAAAACGAGGACTCAACAATCCTAGTGCGAAGATTCTCTCCTCTCTACTCATCATCCTCGAAGTATGGGGCATCCACATCCCCGCCTCCGGCATCATCATCATCCCCTTCTTCCTCTTCCTCTTCCTCATATTCCTATCCTTCCTCATGATCCGTGGGTGGGACCGGATTCTCATACGTGGCTCCTTGATACCATTTCTCAGTAGTAGGGACAGCTGGCACAAAGTCTCCCTAGGTACGTTGCTCGCGTAGAGAGTCCACTCACCCACCATTTAAACTAAATTACCCAATTGGGCTTGGTTACTTTGGAGACACTGAAACTGCCGTCTCCTCTCATCCCGATCCATTTCCATCTCATATCTCATCTTGTTAAAAGCCGCCTCGCAGTCAAAACTAGTTCCTAATCTTGTACTTTTTCGTCGGCCCTTCTTCCGTTTCAATGCCCTCACAGAAGCATCAAACTTGGACCACTCCCTCTTAGGAAAGACGTCAACAGTCTTATCGTGCTTAGGAACTGCCACATCCGACGTGATGGCCAAGTGTGTGAGCAAGCACGTGTGTCCTGGGACCGTCTTGTTTTTCCTAGAAATTCGGTCCATGATATTCCCCCAAATGAAGCTAGGAATATCAATTCTCTCCCCCAACTAGACACACAAAGCCATAACACAGAGTTTGAATGAATAAGCCGGGTTTGATGTGGTCCCCAAAACCAAGTTCTCCAACAGCTTACAAACCCACCGCACCTCAGGCCTCAGCTCACCTCTCCCAACTTTCCACTTTAGAATCTCACCCTTTCTATCCCAAGGATCCTTGCCCGGTGGAAAACAAAATTTGTTCACACTCTCATAAATACCCTCATCAGACGCAATCCGGGCAAAGGCATATAGTGCCTTAAGGGATGGAAACTTAAGCGCGAAGCGAATAGCCTCTGGCGTGAAGACTGTCCACTTGTTTCTACAGTACACAACCCTCGGGTCTTGACTCTCACCACTCGTGGCATACCTGAGGTTGATGAAAAATTTTCTAGCAATGTTAGAGCTAGACTTTCCCACAAGATTAAACCACACAAGCAGCAGCTCTCTCTGATAAATGTTACTACAAACTAAGTAGAAACTTATGGGGTCACACGCCCGATGGATTAAACCAGACTTGGGAATTAATTAGTATGACTAATTAAATAGGAAGGATCAATACGCCACCACAAGCAAACTTAGTGGGACTAATTTGAAAGGTAGACTAATCCATGTGTGGAAATGATTAGTATTGGGGCTTATATGCAGTTACTAAACAGTTATTAATTATATAAGGGCACTCCTAGCCTTTTTTCTCACAATGCTAGACCATAATTGAGTGAGAGAACAAAGCATGGAGAGAGCAAGAGAACTAGGGCAGAAACCCTAGGTCGTCCGACGCTACCCCGTCGGCCACCATAGAGGCGCGACATCTTTGGTCCTCGTTTTGCGTTATCTTCTTCTTTCTCCTTCTTGACGTGAGCTAGCACAAGGCGTTGGGAGGATCCGTTGGAACCCTAGGCGTGGATACGCGTAGAGACGTGGACATAGTTCTACATAGAGTGATCAGTTTAGACTTGCAAGGTACACATGATCTTTTTCCCTTACCATCGTTATGATTTCTTGTCCCGTTATCCTTGAAGGGTCTTGTATGGAGTTAATTTTAATTCTTCCGCTGCGTAATCCGTATAAAAACATTACAGTGGTATCAGAGCCACATTTCTTAGTGCATAATGTGATTTATATGTTACTTTACTGTCAGCTTTACACCGTTATTATGATTTATCGCGTAAAAATATAATTGGCATAATGATGCAAACTGAATTAGATTCAGTAAATAATGAGCTAATTTTACATATCGTGTAAAAATTAGTGAATTTCGATCACATATGATGTGAAATTTTGGATCTTAAAAACTAGGGTTTGGGCACAAACTGGGAAAAGGGATTTTCTTAAATTGGAAACAAGCAAACAAGGAATGAGAGGAAGGAAACAACTCTAGATCCAAAACCCTAGAGCCGTCCGCCCCCTCCTTGCGCGCCAAGCAAGCCACGACCAAGGGGCTGGGCCGACCTAGCGAGCAGCATGGTTGCGTGGGTTAGGGCCTGCCGACCGAATGCCTTGGGGCGGTCCATTAGGGGTTCGGCCAAGATCGTTGGTGGGCCCTCTTGGACCGTTTTGACCGCAAAAATCCAAAATCAACTAAAATTGACCAAGCACGTTAAAGTTGGATTTTAACTATGTTATGTGCTAATTGCATGGTGATTGGATATGAGCTTGCTAATTTTAGGGCTTGTAGATATTCTCATTGGCTTGAGAATATCTTAGTTTTAGGAGGCCGTATCCACATCATGTTTATTTATTATTTGTGGTTGTTTATTTCTTGTCTTGTTGCATATTTTTCGTGTATGGTTGATGCATGAAAATTATAAAAAGATAATAATTAAAAGCCGAATATTTTATTTTGGATTTGCACAATATAAATTAGTAAATCAGTTGATATTGAATTTTTTCCATCTAGTTACTTAACACTTGTCAAAACTATTATGTATTTAATTCGGGCTTGCCAAACAAGGCGACTTGATTCTTTATAGGATGACGCGATGACATAAGCAAGTAATGTGAAATTGTTGAAGTAAGAGGTTGGACTTAACTGGGCTATTCAATACGATTGAAAGCCTAGAGGCAAGGAAATTGGGATAATCTATGGAAAGATAAATAAGAATTTATTTGCCCAATTGAACCAAGAGTTGCATAGGATGGAATTGGAAGGTGTTCCTACCTAATAACTAATTCTTGGGTGACGTGCCAAAGCAGCCCCAAGAAAAGGTGAAATATGGATCTTGGCCCACTAGAAAATATAAATGATATTTTCCGCATAAATATAGAGGGTTATTTATCCGGAAAAATTGTGGGAGCTATGTTTAACAATCTAGTCATTATTAAATGTAGTCATTTGTTCACAAAATACTAACTTGTATATTTCTCATTTTGTAGCATTAAAATGGAAAACAATTCATTGCATTCATCACAATTCCTACGATCAGTCTTTGAGAAGGACAAGCTTTCTTGAATTAACTTTCTGGACTGGTACAGAAACTTGAGAATCTTTCTCAAGAAAGAAAAGAAACTTTAAATTCTAGAAGAACAAGTTCCTGAAGGTCCAGAAAACAATACTGCTGCATCCATAAAGGCACATCAGAGGATCGTTGATGATGCTACTGAGTTGGCATGCCTTATGCTTTGCACCGTGAACTCAGAGCTTTAGAAGCAACATGAGAACATGGCTGCATTTGATATGATCATACATTTGAAGTAGCCCTTCCACGAGCAGGCTTGGCATGAGCGGTATGAGGTGTCCAAGGCATTGTTCAAGTGTCATCTATAAGAGGGAAAGACGGTGGGGCCACATGTACTGCGCATGATCGGGCACTTGGAGAACCTCAGAAGCCTGAGGTTTCTAGTGGGTCAAGAGTTGTCCACTGATCTCATCTTGCAATCGGTGCATGAAAGTTATAGACAGTTCATCGTGAACCATAACATGAATGAGATCAGTAAACCTCTGCCAGATTTAATTATATGTTGTGGACAGCTGAACAAAGCATAAACAAAGGGAAAGGAAAGGCCATAATGATGGTCAATGAAGGAAAGAGCAAGCAAGTTGCCTCTACCAGCAAAAGAAAGAGCAGGAAAGTTGTTGGAATAGATACCCTAGAGGCAATCTAGTTTAGTATGAATTTGTAATTGGCTAGAAAATTCATTTATTATTTATTGGATATTTAATATAATGAAGTCCTTAGATTTACAATCGTGTTGTTTATCTTAAATATCCCTAGTCAAGTATAATGATTAAATGGGACAATCATCTATAGACTAGTATGGGGTTGGATTGATATGGAGATATCACGATCCAACACATAGGTGTGCATTACGGAATGTTGCACTGGATTGACCCATCACCGAGAAGGCTACATACATGTTATGTTGAGTCACAAGTGCTTCTCGGGTACAATGGTATTGTCATCCTTAGACTTGAAGTCACTAGATATTCTAGTTGTGGATCATTGTGATCTTGGTAGCGTTAAACGCTACACCGTAACTGGGTAGTTATAAAGGCGTGTACTGGATACAATGAGAAGCAAGCTTAGAGATCGTAGTGGACGTAGAGAGGATTTGCCCCTCCCACATAACAGGAGTAAATATCCAAGGCCACTCGAGGATAGTGCTTATAGAATGTCTGGCCTGACTCAAATAAATCAATATATGGGATATTGATGTTATTTGCACGAATAAGGCTATTCCATGGATCGAGAAACTAGGGATTGGATATACGAGTGTGACTTGTATGTCTCGTGTCCAATCCGGATATGGAGGCAAAGGGATGAGACAATTACTTGTACAAGGTTGTCTAGATGACTATTCTATTAGTTGGCTAGAATGGATGTTTTGCTAGAAACCGCTCCATATTAGCAAAGAGTTGCTACCAACTAGATAGAACTATGGGGTCACACGCTATATAGAGTTGTACTAGATTTGGGAATTAATTAATTGGATTAATTAATTAGAAGGATCACTTTGCAAACCCTTGCAAACTTAGTAGGGACTAATTTGCAAGGAAGGGACTAAATTGAATTCTAGTAGGACTAGAATAAGTCATTTAGGTAGTTAACAAGGAGTTGTTGGACTATATAAAGGACCCTCCTTCCTTCCTTCCTCATAACTTATGCTCTAAAGAGAACATAACAAGAGTGGGAGAGAACAAAGGAGAGAGAGAGCAAGCAACAAGGAGGACGCCGCCCCCTTGCCGCCGCCCCTCGTCCCCGACGCCACAAGAGGGCCGAACCCCCTCTTTGTGTCTCGTTTTGCGTGATTCCTTCACCCTCCTCTCTTTCCGGGCTAGCAACAAGGAGATTGGAGATCTAGGATCAACTCTAGGCGTGGATCAACTATAGAGAACGTGACACTATTCGCGTTTGAAGTCATCAAGGAGAACCCAAAGGTGTGTTTATGATTTCTAACCTTCACTATCGTTATGTATCTAGACTTGTGATCCTTGGAGGGTTTTGCATGGTTGTTTGTTTGATTATGCTTCCGTTTGCGCGATCCATGAATCAAAACCCTACAGTGGTATCAGAGCCACAGGTCATAGAGCATAAACGTAGTTTATGTGTTACATTCTTGTTGTTTTACACCTTAATTTGTTGTTTATCGCGTAAAACAAGACAAATCAAGCATTGGATGCAATTTGTCAAAGAATTAATCATAACAAGACCCAATTATTGCATTGGATGCATGAATTGGTGAGTTTGAGAAATTTTAGGATCTTAGATCTAGGGTTTGGGCATCCTTGGGGATGAAGGAGTTCTCCCAAAACAAGGAAACAACCAAACTTGGGCTCCAAGCAAGGAGGTTGTTTGGGAAACAACCTCCACAAGGAGGTTCGGCCCCCTAGGGGACCGCCCCCTTGCTTGCCGCCCAAGCTTGGCGCCCTAAGGGGCCGGGCGGCCCTAACCCGCGGGCCTAGCTTGCGGGTTTTGGGTCGGGCCGGCCCTAGGGCTTTATGGTCACTTTGTTTGGGCCCGGTCAATTGGATTGTTGGGCCCATGGACCGTTTTAACCCTAGAAATCCTAAAATCAATTAAAATTGACCAAGCGCGTTAAAATTGGATTTTAACTGTTTATGTGCAAATCGCATGGTTATTGGATATGGCCTTAGGATGTGGTTTGATGTGGATGTTTAATTTTGTGGTTTGGTTTTACGGCCTGCGAGCTGATCAACTAATTGTAATAATTAATTAGGGTTTTATGGCCTGCGTGCCATTTTTTTTCTCAACTTGTGAGATTTATTTTATTTAGTATAGATATTAGCTAGTGCTAGATAAAGTAGATTGTTAGCCAAGATTGGAGAAAAGAAGCCCAAAGCCAAAGAAGCCACAAAAGATGGAGCATGGAGCATGGAGCACACCACATGACTATGAAGGATGGACCAAAAGATCAAGACGCATGGAGATGTGTTTGTTTAGGGTTCATAGATAATTCCATTGGCTTGGAATTATCTTAGTCTAGAAAAGGCCATATCCACATCACGTTTAATTTCTGTTTTGTGGTTGTTTATTTTTTGTCTTATTATTTGTGTGGTTGGTGTATGGATGATGCATGCAATTAGGATAATAAGATAATTAGACAAACCGGATTTATTATTTGGAGTTGTGCCCAAACTCAAATAGATAGATTAGTTGATATTGATCAACAAAATAATTAAAATTAAAGAAAAATCCCTCAAATTTTTAAATATTGTGTTCTTGCCTTCTCGTTATTTAAACACTCATTATCATCATTATTTATCAAGTTCGTGCGTGCCAAAGCATGGCGACTTGGTTCATAATGATGGAATGCGATACAATGTGCAATTGTTTAGATAAGAGGTTGAACACAACTAGGCTATTAATTTGATTAAGAAACCTAGAGGCAATCAATTGGGATTATCCATATGGATGGATAAATAAGGAGTTATTTGCCCGATTGAACCAAGAGTTGCATATGGGATGCAATTGAAATTGTTCCTACCTAAGAAGTAGTCGAATTATGGGTGACTTGCCAAAGCAAGCTCATAAGGAGACGAAAAAGATGGATCTTGGCCCACTAGAAAATATAAGGATATTTTCCGCATTAATATCTTGAGGGTTATTAATCCGCAGAAAAATAGTGGGAGCTATATTTAATAAACTAGCCATTATTAAATATAGTCAAAAATTCACAAATACTAAAACTTGCGTATTTTCCTTTTGTAGAATTCCAAATGGCAAACAACTCATCGAGTTCAAAACATTCCCTACGATCTGTCCTTGAGAAGGACAAGCTCTCTGGAACCAACTTCCTTGATTAGTACAGAAACTTGAGAATTGTTCTCAAGCAAGAGAAGAAGCTGTACGCAATAGAGGAGCAAGTTCCAGAAGGTCCAGAGAATCAGACACCTGCTGCCTTAAAGGCGTATCAAAAGCGTGTTGACGACGCTAATGATGCGGCCTGCCTAATGCTTTGCACCATGACCTCTGAGCTTCAGAAGCAACATGAGAACATGAATGCTGTCGATATGATCGAATATCAAAAGCAGCTCTTCCAAGAGCAGGCGAGGGTAGAGAGGTATGAGGTCTCAAAGGCACTGTTCAAATGTCATCTGGCAGAAGGGAACCCGGTGGGACCCCATGTACTCCGAATGATCGGGTACTTGGAAAATCTCGCCCGGCTTGGGTTCCCGGTCGTCCAAGAGTTGGCAACCGATCTCGTGTTGCAATCGTTGCCTGAGAGTTATGGACAGTTCATTATGAACTATAACATGAACGAGATCGTTAAACCACTGCCAGATTTGCTCAACATGTTGAGGACGGCTGAACAGAGCATCAACAAGGGTAAGGGCAAGACCATTATGATAGTGAATAAAGGAAAGGGCAAAAAGTTTGCATCTTCCTCCAAGGGCAAAGGCAAGTCAGTTGCTAAGTCCAAGGAACAAGCCCTTAAGCCTGTTGGTGGCATTGCCAAGGTCGTGACTAAGGGTGAATGTCACTACTGTAGTCAACCTGGACACTGGAGGAGGAACTGCCCAAAATATCTGGAGGACAAGAGGCTTGGAATAGTGATTCCACCACCACCAGGTATTTTTGTTGTAGATGTCAATTTAACTGTCTCTACATCATGGGTATTAGATACTGGATGTGGATCTCATATTTGTCGAAATATGCAGGATCTAAAGAGAAGTAAAAGATTGGCTAAAGGGGAGGTAGATCTGCGCGTTGGGAATGGAGCAAAGGTTGCTGCGTTGGCCATAGGCGTGTGCGAGCTATCTCTGCCTTCAGGATTAGTTTTAGAATTAAATAATTGCTATTTTGTGCCTGCTATGAGCAGAAACATTATTTCTATTTCTTGTTTGGACAAGGAAGGTTTTATTATTTCAATAAAGAACAATTGTTGTTCCTTTTATTTAAATAATATTCACTATTTTAGTGCGCAATTATTTAATGGACTTTATGTCCTCGATCTAAGCAATCCTGTCTACAACATTAATACCAAGCGGATTAAAATAAATGATTTAAATCCCGCTTATTTATGGCATTGTCGTTTAGGCCACATAAATGAGAAACGTGTATCTAGACTCCATAAGGATGGATTACTAGACTCATTTGATTTTGAATCATATGAGACATGTGAGGCTTGTTTATTGGGAAAAATGACAAAGTCCCCTTTCAATAAGAAAGGTGAGAGGACTAGTGAGCAATTGGCGCTCATACATACCGATGTGTGTGGACCATTTGCCACGCCAGCCAGGGGTGGTTACGTCTACTTCATTACGTTTACTGATGATTACAGTAGATATGGATTTGTGTACCTTATGAGGGCAAAATCCGAATCCTTTGAAGTGTTCAAAGAATTCAAGAATGAAGTAGAGAAGCAACTTGGCAAAAGTATCAAGGCTCTACGATCGGATCGTGGAGGAGAATACTTGAGCCAAGAGTTTGACGACTATCTTAGAGAGTGTGGGATCGTGTCCCAACTCACTCCACCCGGAACGCCACAATGGAATGGCGTGTCCGAGAGGAGGAATCGAACCCTATTGGATATGGTTCGGTCTATGATGTGTCAAACCGATCTTCCATTATCATTTTGGGGCTACGCTCTATTAAGTGCAGCTTTCACCATTAACCGTGTTCCATCTAAATCAGTCATGAAGACGCCATATGAGATATGGAGTGGGAGGCGTCCCACACTGTCGTTCATGAGGATTTGGGGCTGCGATGTCTATGTAAAACGTTTACAATCAGACAAGCTAGGGCCTAAATCGGATAAGTGTAAATTTGTGGGGTACCCTAAGGAAACTAAGGGATACTACTTCTACAATCCAACCGAGAACAAAGTGTTTGTTGCTCGGACCGGCGTGTTTCTAGAAAGAGAGTTTGTCTCTAAAGAAGCCAGTGGGAGGAATGTAGAACTTGAAGAAGTTCAAGAACCACAAATCACTGAACCGATTATGGAACATGAACAGGAATCACAAGCAGTTGTGGATCCACCTGTTCAGGTAACACAAGAGCTTCGTAGATCTAGTAGAGTGCGCCTGGAACCCGAGAGGTATGGACTTCTCGTAACTGATTCCGGTGACACAATGCTCATAGATGATGAGCCTACTACCTATGAGGAGGCCATGAATGGCCCAGACTCGCAGAAGTGGCTTGAGGCCATGAGATCCGAGATGGAATCCATGTATACCAACAAAGTATGGACTTTGGTGGAACCACCTGATGGGGCGCGGCCCATAGGGTGCAAGTGGGTCTTCAAGAAGAAGATCGACATGGATGGTAATGTGATTACCTATAAGGGCCGATTGGTGGCTAAAGGATTCAGACAGATTCATGGTATTGACTATGATGAAACCTTTTCACCAGTCGCAATGACCAAATCCATCCGAATCCTACTTACGTTTGCAGCATACTACGACTATGAGATTTGGCAGATGGATGTCAAAACAGCATTCCTTTATGGGAATCTCCTCGAGGATGTGTATATGATACAGCCGGAGGGTTTTGAGGATCCAAAGCAAGCCAACAAAGTCTGTAAGCTGCAACGATCCATTTATGGATTGAAGCAAGCTTCTAGGAGTTGGAATCGACGTTTTGATGAAGTGGTCAAAGAGTTTGGCTTCATCAGAAACGAAGATGAGTCTTGTGTCTACAAGAAGGTTAGTGGGAGCTCTGTAGCTTTTCTGGTCTTGTATGTGGATGACATACTACTCATTGGAAACGACATTCCCATGCTGCAATCTGTGAAAGATTGGCTAGGAAAGTGTTTCTCAATGAAAGACTTAGGGGAAGCAGCCTATGTACTCGGTATAAAGATCTATAGAGATAGATCTAAGAGGTTTCTAGACCTAAGTCAAAGTACATATATTGACAAGGTGTTGAAACGGTTCAACATGCAAGACTTCAAGAAGAGGTTCTTGCCCATGTCACATGGAATCGCTCTTTCAAAGAGTGGTTGTCCTTCCAATGAGATTGAGAAGGAACGCATGAGTAGGATTCCCTATGCCTCGGCCATAGGATCTATCATGTACGCCATGTTATGTACTAGACCAGATGTGTCATATGCCTTGAGTATGACAAGCAGATACCAATCCAATCCGGGTGAGAGTCACTGGATTGCTGTCAAGAACATCCTAAAGTACTTGAGAAGAACTAAGGATGCTTTCTTGATGTTTGGCGGTGAGGAAGAGTTGCGTGTAAGGGGTTACACTGATGCAAGCTTCCAAACCGATAGAGATGACTTTAGATCACAGTCGGGATATGTATTTTGCCTAAATGGAGCAGCGGTGAGCTGGAAGAGTTCCAAGCAAGAGACGGTAGCTGATTCTACAACAGAGGCTGAGTGCATTGCTGCAAATGGCGCAGCAAAGGAGGCTGTTTGGATCAGAAAGTTTGTTTCTGAACTTGGTGTGGTCCCTAGCATTGCGGATCCAGTGGAGTTGTTCTGTGACAACACTGGGGCGATCGCGCAATCAAAGGAACCCAGATCGCACAAGAAGTCCAAGCATGTGCTCAGGAAGTTTCATCTGATTCGAGATATTATCGATAGAGGAGACGTTCGGATATGCAAGATTCCTACAGATGATAATCTGTCAGACCCGCTTACGAAGCCTCTCACGCAGTGGAAGCATGAAGGGCACACTAGGAGTATGGGCATACAAGATGCGCCAGATTGGCTCTAGTGCAAGTGGGAGACTGTTGGAATAGATGCCCTAGAGGCAATCTAGTTTAGTATGAATTTGTAATTGGCTAGAAAATTCATTTATTATTTATTGGATATTTAATATAATGAAGTCCTTAGATTTACAATCGTGTTGTTTATCTTAAATATCCCTAGTCAAGTATAATGATTAAATGGGACAATCATCTATAGACTAGTATGGGGTTGGATTGATATGGAGATATCACGATCCAACACATAGGTGTGCATTACGGAATGTTGCACTGGATTGACCCATCACCGAGAAGGCTACATACATGTTATGTTGAGTCACAAGTGCTTCTCGGGTACAATGGTATTGTCATCCTTAGACTTGAAGTCACTAGATATTCTAGTTGTGGATCATTGTGATCTTGGTAGCGTTAAACGCTACACCGTAACTGGGTAGTTATAAAGGCGTGTACTGGATACAATGAGAAGCAAGCTTAGAGATCGTAGTGGACGTAGAGAGGATTTGCCCCTCCCACATAACAAGAGTAAATATCCAAGGCCACTCGAGGATAGTGCTTATAGAATGTCTGGCCAGACTCAAATAAATCAATATATGCGATATTGATGTTATTTGCACGAATAAGGCTATTCCATGGATCGAGAAACTAGGGATTGGATATACGAGTGTGACTTGTATGTCTCGTTTCCAATCCGGATATGGAGGCAAAGGGATGAGACAATTACTTGTACAAGGTTGTCTAGATGACTATTCTATTAGTTGGCTAGAATGGATGTTTTGCTAGAAACCGCTCCATATTAGCAAAGAGTTGCTACCAACTAGATAGAACCTATGGGGTCACACGCTATATAGAGTTGTACTAGATTTGGGAATTAATTAATTGGATTAATTAATTAGAAGGATCACTTTGCAAACCCTTGCAAACTTAGTAGGGACTAATTTGCAAGGAAGGGACTAAATTGAATTCTAGTAGGACTAGAATAAGTCCTTTAGGTAGTTAACAAGGAGTTGTTGGACTATATAAAGGACCCTCCTTCCTTCCTTCCTCATAACTTATGCTCTAAAGAGAACATAACAAGAGTGGGAGAGAACAAAGGAGAGAGAGAGCAAGCAACAAGGAGGACGCCGCCCCCTTGCCGCCGCCCCTCGTCCCCGACGCCACAAGAGGGCCGAACCCCCTCTTTGTGTCTCGTTTTGCGTGATTCCTTCACCCTCCTCTCATTCCGGGCTAGCACCAAGGAGATTGGAGATCTAGGATCAACTCTAGGCGTGGATCAACTATAGAGAACGTGACACTATTCGCGTTTGAAGCCATCAAGGAGAACCCAGAGGTGTGTTTATGATTTCTAACCTTCACTATCGTTATGCATCTAGACTTGTGATCCTTGGAGGGTTTTGCATGGTTGTTTGTTTGATTATGCTTCCGTTTGCGCGATCCATGAATCAAAACCCTACAAAAGATGCTTAATCTAATGAGCATGCCTTAAAGCCCTCTAGGGGCGTTAATAAGGGTGAGTGTCACTACTGCAGTCTGGCTGAACACTGGAAAAGGAACCGCCCAAAGTATCTGGAAGATTAGAGTCTTGGTATAGTGATTCCACCACAACCAGGTATTTTTGTTAGATATGTCAATATATCTTTCTCTTCATCTTGGGTATTGGATACTGAATGTGGATCTCACATTTATCGAAACGTGCAAGAATTAAAGAAAAGTAGAAGACTGGCTAAAGGGGAGATAGAATTGCGCGTGGGGAATGGAGCAAGAGTTGTTGCATTAATCGTAGGCGTTTATGAGCCTT
This sequence comes from Linanthus parryae, assembly GCA_023055425.1. Classification (NCBI taxonomy): domain Eukaryota; kingdom Viridiplantae; phylum Streptophyta; class Magnoliopsida; order Ericales; family Polemoniaceae; genus Linanthus; species Linanthus parryae. The sequence goes on from JALGPY010000029.1 coordinate 3,514,099, forward strand.
CTGGACTTATCTTAGAACTAGAAAATTGTTATTTTGTGCCTGCTTTGAGCAGAAACAGAACTATTTTAACATAAAAAAAATGTTGCTCCATTTATTTTGATGGTTTGAATTATTGTAATGCTTTATTGTCTAATAGATTATATATCCTTGATCTAGATAACCCCGTCTATAACATTAATACCAAGAGTATTAAAACTAAGGATTTATATCCTACTTATTTATGGCATTGTCGTGTTGGCCATATAAACAAGAAACACATTTCTAGACTTCATGAGGATGGATTCCTAGACTCATTTGATTATGAATCATATGAGACATGTGAATCTTGTTTATTTGGAAAATTGACAAAGTCCTCTTTCAATAAGAAAGGAGAGAGGACTAGCGAGCTATTGGCTCTCGTGCATACTGATGTATTAGGGACATTTTCCACGCGTGCCAGAGGTGTTTTTCTCCATTTCATTGCATTTACATATGATTTCAGTAGATATAGATTTGTATACCTTATGAATGCCAAATCCTAATCCTTTGAAAAGTTCAAGGAATTTAAGAATGAAGAAGAGAAGAAACTTGGAAAAAGTAGTAAGGCTCTACAATCGGATCGTAGAAGAGAATACATGAGCCAAGAGTTTGATGATTATATTAAAGAGTGTGGGATCTTGTCCCAACTCACTCCACCCGGAACGCCACAGTGGAATGGCGTGTCTGAGAGGAGGAATTGAACTCTGTTGGACATGCTTCGATCTATGATGTGTCAAACTGATCTTCTATTATCATTTTGGGGACATGCTCTATTATGTGCAGCTTTTACCCTTAACCGTGTTCAATCCAAATCTATCATGAAGATTACATATGATATGTGGAGTGGGAGGGGTCCCACATTGTCTTTTATGAGGATTTGGGGCTGCGATTTCTATGTAAAGCGTTTACATACAGAAAATCTCGGGCCCAAGTTGGATAAGTGTAAGTTTGTGGGATATCCTAATGAAAGGACGGGATATTATTTCTACAATCCAACCGATAACGAAGTGTTTGTTGCTCGGACCGGCGTGTTTCTAGAAAGGGAATTTGTCTCTACAGAAGCAAGTGGGAGGACTGTAGAACTTGAAGAAATTCAAGAACCACAAATCACTAATCCTACTATGGAACATTAACAAGAACCACAAGATGTTGTGGTGCAGCCTGTTCAAGTAACACAAGAACTTCGTAGGTCGAGCGGGGTGCATCAGGATCCCGAGAGATATGGACTTCTCGCTACTGAGCCTTGTGACGCACTACTCATAGATGCTGAGAGTACTACTTATGGAGAGGCCATGAAAGGGCTGGACTCTCAGAAGTGGCTTGAGGCGATGAGATCCGAAATGGAATCCATGTATACCAACAAAGTATGGACTTTGGTGGAACCACCCGAAGGGGCTCGAATGCAAGGGGGTCTTGAAGACGAATACCGACATGTATGGGAATGTCATTGCCTATAAAGACCAATTGGTGGAAAAAGGGTTAAGACAAATTCATGGTATAACTATTATGAAACCTTTTCCCCAGTTGCAATGACCAAATCCATTCGAATCTTACTTGCTGTTGCATCTTATCACGATTATGAGATTTGGAAGATGGATGTCCAAACAGTGCTTCTGTATGGAAATCCTTGAAGCTTGAGAATGTGTACATGACACAACCAGAGGGTTTTAAGGATCCAGAGCATGCCCATTAAGTGTGTATGTTGCAGTGATCCATCTATGGGTTGAGGCAAGCTTCAAGGATTTGAAATCTACGTTTTGATGAAACGGTCAAATTGTTTGGCTTCATCAAGAAAGAAGATGAGCCTTGTGGTTACAAGAAGGTTAGTGGGAGCTCTGTTGTGTTTTTGGTATTGTATATGGATGACATACTACTCATTGGAAATAACATTCCCACCTTGCAATCTGTTAAAGATTTGCTAGGAAAAAGTTTATCAATGAAAGACTTAGGAGATGCCGCTTATATATTTGGTATCGAGATCTATAGGGATAGATCGAGGAAGTTGCTAGGCCTAAGTGATGTACATATATAGACAAGGTGTTGAAATGGTTCTGCATGCAAGGCTCCAATAGAGGATTCTTGCCCATGTCGCATGGGATCACCCTTTCGAAGGATGGTTGTCCTTCCAATGAGATTGAGAAGAACCGCATAAGTAGGATTCCTTATGCTTTGGCCATAAGATCTATCATGTACGCTGTTTTATGTACTAGAATAGATGTTTCATACGCATTGAGTATGACAAGAAGATATCAGTCTATCTGGGTGAGAGTCACTGGATAGCAGTCAAGAACATCCTTAAGTACTTGAGAATAATTAAGGATGCGTTCTTTATTTATGGCGGGGAGGAAGAGCTACGTGTAAGGGACTACACATATGCAAACTTCCAAAACGATATAGATGATTTCATATTGCAGCCATGATTCGTGTTTTTCCTAAATGAAGGAAATGTGAGCTGGAAAAGTTCCACGCAAGAGACGGTTGCTGATTCTACAACCGAGGCTGAGTACATTACAGCATCGGCTGCAGCAAAGGAAGTTGTTTGGATTAGAAAGTTCATGAATGAGCTTGGTGTGGTTCCTAGTATTGTGTATCCAATAAATTTGTATTGTGACAACACTGGGGCGATCGCACAATCCAAGGAACCCAGATCACACCATAAATAGAAGAACATAATCAAGAAATTCCATCTTATTCGAGAGATTATCGATAAAGGAGATGTGAAGATACGAAAGATTCCTACAGATGAAATTCTGTCAGATTCACTTACAAAGCCGTTGTTCAGCGCAAGCATGAAGGACACAGTAAATCTATAGGCATAAGAGATGCACCATATTGGTTCTAGTGCAAGTGGAAGACTGTTAGAATAGATTCCCTACAGGTAATCTTATTTAGTATGAACATTATTTTGGCTAGAATGATCATTGTATTATTTATGGGGATATTTTATATAATGAAATCCTTAGATTAAAAGTGTGTTGTTTATCGTAAATATCTCTAGTCAATTATATTAATTATCAGGATGATCAACTATAGACTAGAATGTTGGTAGATTGATATGGAGATATCAAGTCTAGTACATGGGTATGCCTTAGGGGTAATGGCATACTGGAATGTCCCACCACGAGAAGGCTACATACAAGTTATCTAAAGTCACAAGTTCTTCTCGTAGTGACAACGGTATTGTGGTCCTTAGACTTGAAGTCACTAGATACTCTAGTTGTGAAATATCATTCTTTGATATTACCAAACGTTGAACCTTAACCGGGTAACTATAAAGGTAGTTATCGCGCATGTTAGGAAGCAAGCTTAGATATGGTAGTAATGAAGTCAGGATTTTTCCCTCCCACATAATGTGAGAAGCTATCCGCAGCCACTCGAGGGGTGGTGCTTATAGAATTTCTTGCCAGACTCAGATAAATCAATATAGGATATTGATGTTATCTGCATGGATAAGACTATTCCGAGGATCGAGAAACTATGGATTGGATATACAAGTGTGACTTGTGTGTCTTGTGTCCAATCTGGATGGAGATAAAGGGATGATATAATATGGTAACATTGATCACAAGGTTGGTCAGATCAATGACTATTTCTATTAGTTGGGTGGCATAGATATCTCGCTAGAGACCGCTCTATGTTAGTAATTGTTACTACCAACAATGTAGAAACCTCTAGGGTCACACGCCCCATGGATTAAACCAGAATTTGGATTTACGTAGTAGTACTAATTAAATAGAAGGATCAATACGCAACCACAAGCAAATTTAGTGGGACTAATTTACAAGGTGGACTAATCCATGTAAGGACAGATTAGTATTGGGGCTTATATGAAATTAATAAAAAATTATTAACGATATAAGGGCACTCCAAGCTTATTTACTCACAATGTTCGACCATTATTGAGTTAGAGAAAAAAGCAAGGAGAGAGCAAGAGACCTCGGGCCGAAACCCTAGGCCGTCTGCCCCCATCGGGCACCAAAGAGGTGCGGCCTCATTGGTCCTCATTTTGCGTGATCTTCTTCTTCGTCTGACTTGATGTGAGCTAGCACAAGGCGTTGGGAGGATCCGATGGAATCCTAGGCGTGGATACGCATAGAGACGTGGAAATAATTCTATGTACGGTGATCAATTAAGACAAGAAAGGTACACATGATCTTTATCCGTTACCATCGTTATGATGTCTTATATTGTGATCCTTAGAGGGTCTTGAACGAGGTTAATTTTGTTTATTCTGCTGCGTAATCTGTATCAAAATCTTACATGATATACATAGTACATTGTAAAATCGTATATGCGATATCCGTACTATGAATGCTATGGGTTGGGCAAAGGAAGTAAAAATTTTTATTTTTCTCTACCTAGAAGGTTCGGTCACACCAAGGAATAAAGAAAAAAAAATGGGTTTTCTTCTCCAAGGGTTTTGGCCAAGGTTGTGCAGTCCCACCTAGGTGTGCCACCCCTCTCTTGACCCGGTAGCCACAGTTGGTAATTATGAATTACCCAATGAATTAAACAACGCGCGGTTAAAACTAAATTTTATTCGTATTATTTGTTGTTAAATCGCATAGTTTGTGGATGTGGTCTAGAGGTGTGATTGTTTTGTTGTGGTTCGGTTTTGATATTTTTTATGTAATCAAAATACGGCATGTGTGTCTTGCCTCTCTATTCATTCGAAATGTTTTCTCTTCAAATCTAAATCCACTCGTTTGTGAGGTTTCTACATATAAATTTTAGATTGATAGTGGAAATTTTGGATAGATAGTGGAGGCGATTAATTCCATGGAAGCAACAAAGGAGGAGGCGCACATACATGGATGCTTGGACTACAAGAAGGAAGCACTTGGAGAAGAGCCTGACGTTCATATAGTTCTAGAGATATTCTCATTGGTATGAGAATATCTTAATGCTTAGGGGCCACATCCATGTCACGTTTATATTATTTATGTCTTGTTTACGTTGATGTATGTGATGCATGTTTGAACATTAAAAAAGATAATAATAAAAGTTAGATCTTTCAATCGAAGTTGCCCAATTCGTTTGAGTAGATCAGTTGATGAGATCAACTATTACAAGGTGGATCTTTCTATAGGGATTGCCCAACCGTCTTGGTTAGATCAGTTAATGAGATCAACTAAAATAAGAAAACCCCTCAAACTTAAAATATTAAACTATTGTCTTCTTTGCTCTGTCTTTACTACAACCACTTGCTTGTGGGTGGAAACACTCCGGTTACCTAGTGAACTACACTAAATTGTTAATTATAAACTTGTTGCGAGCTTGTCTTCGAGGGATCCATAACCCGAGTACCAAAAATACTCACTTTTTATTACTTGACTGTACGCTTGCGTAATAAGCGCTAGTAATCTGCGTCATGTTTTTGGCGCCGTTTCCGGGGATGAAGGTCAACAAGTTCTTAGTTAATAATTAGTTTAGTTTGATTTTATTTTTCTTTTTTATTTGCTTCTTTGATTTCTAATTTGTTTTCTAATTTTATACTATTTCAGGTACTCGCTGCATGCACATGTTCCCAAGAGAGCTTGTGCCCCCACTAGAAGACCTAGAGCAGTTGTTCAGAGACGAAAGGAGAAGACAGAAACAGAGAACCATGGGAGAACAATTAACCAATGCACAACTCAATCAGCGGTTGGAAGAGCAGTGTAAGCAGCTAAATGATCGCAACTCCAAGAAACCGTACAACAAGTCTGGGCAAGCTATTGTGGAGAAGTTTCAGTCGTCCACCTATGGAGACAATCCGGCAATTGTAATGCCTGAGATACAGGCCGAGAACTTCGATCTCAAGCCTGCAACAATTAAGACGGTGACCAAACAATTTCAATTCTATGGGAACAGGGATGAATAACCCAATGACATTATAGGGAAATTCAATGCATACATAAAGACTACCGAGTACAAGGATGTGACAGCAGAGGCGTTGAAGCTCATTCTATTCACTTACTATCTGAAGGGTGCAGCTGAGAATTGGCTTCAATCAAGATCTCTTGGTTCGATCACTACATGGGCTCAGTGTGTGGATCAGTTCATAGCAAAGTTTTACCCATTTCAGCGGGTAATTGAGCTACATGGTGATATTCTAGGATTTCAACAACAGGCCGATGAAACAGTGGTGGATGCATGGGACCGTTTTATGCATTTGATCAGGAAGTGCACAAATCACGATTTTGGGGATTAAAGTTTTTTGCAGGTCTTCTACCATGGTTTAGAACGTCAGAATTAGGAGCTTGTTTACAGAGAAGCTGGTGGTAATTTTATGTACTCAGTTGACAAAGAAGGAGCTTATGCGCTCATGAAGCAGCTTGCTAAGCATGACTCACAATTTTATGATTCCAGGATATTATCTTCATTGCCTGAACCTAAGGATGATGAGTGGAATTCTGGGATCATCAAGATGGTGTCTAACTTAGCCGAGCATGTGTATCAGGACAAGAAGCTAGTTTCAAGGGTAGAGGAGCAGGAATTTGATTCAGCCTTGGCCCAGATTGCAAGTGGAGATGTGAACTTTGTGGAGGCACAAGGACAGCGACCGAATTGGAACCAAGGGACCTACATACAAGGCACAAGAGATCATCCAGGTTTCAGGTATGGGGATCAGTCTGGAGCTCTATACACATCGAGGTTTCAGCACATGCCACAACCACCAGGTTCACATGCTCCACCACCAGTTGCTGAACAACCAAACCCAGAGATTTCTGAACTATTCAAGGCATTGACACAGCTGAGTAACAACATGAACTATATGACTACCAACGTGAACAATATGTCTACAAAGGTTACTGTTGTATCTTCTGATTTACAGGCTACGAAGAATTCTCTTCGTCCACTAGAGGTTCAAGTTGGGAAATTGTAGCGCAATTATCTGCTAGAGCACCTGGCTATTTAGCGTATGACACAGAGAATGTGCGCCAGGTAAATGACATTACCACTTGCAACGGGGTTTTTTTGACTGATCCACCATACCCGAGCCATGCCAGAGATGAAGCATCAAAATATAAGGAGCATGAGGTCTTCGATTCTGAGAATACACCTTTCATGGTCCCCCAATCAAAGGGAACGAACCCACATGAGGAGAATAAATCCCATAAGTTATTACAACCCCCTTCTTCTAGAGATGTACCTTTTCCATTGAAAACCAGGAAGAAGAAGGATGACTCTAAGGAGTATAGGAGATTTCTCAGTATTTTCTCCAAATTGCACATTAACATTCCGTTGATTGAGGCGCTGCAGAAAATGCCAAAGTATGAGCGGTTTATCAAGCATGCAATCCTTGGGAGAAAAGCTATGGTTAACTTTCAGACTGTGAAATTGAATGAAAATGTGAATTCATGTGTCTTGCAGGGGCTACCCAAGAAGAAGAAAGATCCTGGTAGTTTTGTGATTGAAGCTACACTTGGCGGGGCCTATACAGACAGGGCTCTGTGTGATCTGGGGGCGAGTGTTAACTTGATGCCGCTTTCAGTATTTAAAAAACTAGGTTTGGGGGAGACTCGTAAAGCTTGGATCATTCTTCTGTTCATGGATAAGTCTTCGAAGAAGGCCATTGGGGTGGTAGAAGACATACTTTTGAGGGTTGGTAGTTTGATCACGCCAGCCAATTTTGTGATACTGGACATGCAAGTTGGTGACGTTCCGATTATTCTCGGTAGGCCTTTTCTAGCTACTGGTCGGACATTAATTAACGTGGAGAATGCGGAGTTGATCATGAGGGTCAACTTTACGGTGGAGACCTTTCAGGTTTACAAACCGACTTCTCAGTAGACTTATTGTAGGGTTTTGATTCAAGGATGCACAACGGAAACACAAACAAACATAATCCATGCAATACCCTCCAAGGATCACAAGTCAAGAGACATAACAATGGTAAGGGAAGAAATCAATAACACACCTTAGGGTTTCTCCTTTGACGACTTCAAACGCGAATTGTGTCACGTTCTCTATAGTTGATCCACGCCTAGATTTGAATTCTAGATCTTCCAAACCTTGGTGCTAGCCCAGAAATAGGAAGAGGAAGAAGAATCACGCAAAACGAGACGGAACAAGGAGGTCTCGGCCTCCTTGTGGGCCGACGGGGACGGGCGGCGACAAAGGGGGGCGGCGGCTTCTCTTTACTTGCTTGCTCTCTCCTTTTTGTTCTCTCCCACTCAAGTTATGATCAATAAGGTCATAAGTGTGGGAAGGAAGGAAAGAGTTTCCTTTATATAGTCCAACAAATCCTTTCCAACTACCTAAAGAACCTATTCTAGTCCTACTAGAATTCGGTTTAGTTCCTTCCTTGCAAATTAGTCCTACTAACATTGAAAGGTGTTGCAAAGTGATCCTTCTAATTAATTCCCAAATCTAGTTCAACTCTATATAGTGTGACCCCATAGGTTCTATCTAGTTGGTAGCAACAATTTGCTAATATGGAGCGGTTTCTAGCAAAACATCCATTCTAGCCAACTAATAGAATAGTCATCTTGACAAAACTTGTACAAGTAATTGTCTCATCCCTTTGTCTCTATATCCGGATTGGACACGAGACATACACGTCACACTCGTATATCCAATCCACAGTTTCCCGGTCCATGGGAATAGCCTTATTCGTGCAAATAACATCAATATCCCATATTGATTTATTTGAGTCTGGCCAGACATTCTATAAGAACTATCCCTCGAGTGGCCTAGGATATTTGCTCCCGTTATGTGGGAGGGACAAACTCTATCTACGTCCACTACGATATCTAAGCTTGCTTCTTATTGTATCCGGTACACGCCTTTATAACTACCCAGTTACGGTGTAGCGTTTAACGCTACCAAAATCACAATAATCCACAACTAGAATATCTAGTGACTTCAAGTCTAAGGATGACAATACCATTGAACCACGAGAAGCGCTTGTGACTTAACATAACGTGTATGTAGCCTTCTCGTAGATGGGTTAATCCAGTGCTCCATGACCCTAAATGCACACGTATGTGTTGGATCATGATATCTCCATATCAATCCAACCCCGTACTAGTCTACAGATGATTGTCCTGTTAATCATTATACTAGACTAGGGATATTTAAGATAAACAACACAATTGTAAATCTAAGGTCTTCATTATATTAAATATCCAATAAATGATACAATGAATTTTTCTAACCATAAATAAATTCATACTAAACTAGATTGCCTCTAGGGCATCTATTCCAACAGTCTCCCATTTGCACTAGAGCCAATCTGGCGCATCTCGTATGCCCATACTCCTGGTGTGCCCTTCATGCTTTTACTGCGCAAGCGGCTTTGTAAGTGGATCAGACAGATTCTCATCTGTAGGAATCTTGCATATCCGAACGTCTCCTCTATCGATAATATCTCGAATTAGATGAAACTTCCTGAGCACGTGCTTGGATTTCGGGTGCGACCTGGGCTCCTTTGATTGCGCGATCACCCCAGTGTTGTCAAAGTACAACTCAACTGGATCCGCAATGCTAGGAAACACACCAAGTTCAGAAACAAACTTTCTGATCCAAACAGCTTCCTTTGCTGCGCCATTTGCAGCAATGTACTCAGCCTCTGTTGTAGAATCATCCACCGTTTCTTGCTTGGAAATCTTCCAGCTCACCGCTGCTCCATTTAGGAAACACACATCCCGACTGTGATCTAAAGTCATCTATGTCGTTTTGGAAGCTTGCATCAGTGTAACCCCTTACACGCAACTCTTCCTTACCGCAAAATATCAAGAAAGCATCCTTAGTTCATCTCAAGTACTCTAGGATGTTCTTGACTGCAATCCAGTGACTCTCACCCAGATTGGATTGGTATTTTCTTGTCATACTCAAGGCATATGACACATCTGCTCTAGTACATAACATGGCGTACATGATAGATCCTATAGCCGAGGCATAGGGAATTCTACTCATGCGTTCCTTCTCAATCTCATTGGAAGGACAACCACTCTTCGAAAGAGTGATTCCATGTGACATGGGCAAGAATCCCTTATTGGAATCTTCCATGTTGAACCGCTTCAACACCTTGTCAATATATTTACTTAGACTTAGGCCTAGCAGTCTCTTAGATCTACCTCTATAGATCTTTATACCGTGTATATAGGCTGATCTTCCCCTAAGTCCTTCATTGAAAAACACTTCCCTAGCCAATCTTTAACAGATTGCAGCATGGGAACGTTGTTTCCAATGAGTAGTATGTCATCCACATACAAGACCAGAAAAGCTACAGAGCTCCCACTAACCTTCTTGTAGACACAAGACTCATCTTCGTTTCTAATGAAGCCAAACTCTTTGAATACTTCAGCAAAACGTCGATTCCAACTCCTAGAAGCTTGCTTCAATCCATAATTGGATCATTGCAGTTTACAGACTTCGTTGGCTTGCTTTGGATCCTCAAAACCCTCCGCCTGTATCATATACACGTCCTCGAGGAGATTCCCATAAAGGAATGCTGTTTTGACATCCATCTGCCAAATCTCATAGTCGTAGTATGCTGCAATTTCAAGTAGGATTCGGATGGATTTGGTCATAGCGACTGGTGAAAAGATTTCATCATAGTACATACCATGAATTTGTCTGAATCCTTTGGCCACCAATCGGCCCTTATAGGTAATCACATTACCATCCATGTCAATCTTCTTCTTGAAGACCCATTTTCACCCTATAGGCCGCGCCCCTTCGGGAGGTTCCACCAAAGTCCATACTTTGTTGGTATACATGGATTCCATCTCGAATATCATGGATTCTAGCCATTTTTGAGAGTCTGGGCCTTTCATGGCCTCTTCATAGGTAGTAGGCTCATCATCTATGAGTATCGTGTCACCGGAATCGGTCACGAGAAGTCCATACCTCTCGGGTTGCTGGCGCACTCTACTAGATCTACGAAGCACTTGTGTTACCTGAACAGGTTGCTCAACAACTCTTTGTGGTTCCTGTCCATGTTCCATAATCGGTATAGTGATTTGTGGTTCTTGAATTTCTTCAAGTTCTACAGTCCTCCCACTTGCTTCTTTAGAGACAAACTCTCTTTCTAGAAACACGCCGGTCCGAGCAACAAACACTTTGTTCTCGGTTGCATTGTAGAAGTAGTAACCCTTAGTTTCCTTAGGGTACCCCACAAACTTACACTTATCCGATTTTGGCCCTAGCTTGTCTGATTGTAAACATTTTACATAGACATTGCAGCCCCAAATCCTCATGAACGACAGTGTGGGACGCCTCCCACTCCACATCTCATGTGGTGTCTTCATGACTGATTTAGATGGAACACGGTTAATGGTGAAAGCTGCACTTACTAGAGCGTTGCCCCAAAACGATAATGGAAGATCGGTTTGACACATCATAGATCGAACCATATCCCATAGGGTTCGATTCCTCCTCTCAGACACGCCATTCCATTGTGGCGTTCCGGGTGGAGTGAGTTGGGACACGATCCCACACTCTCTAAGATAGTCGTCAAACTCTTGGCTCTAGTATTCTCCTCCACGACCCGATCGTAGAGCCTTGATACTTTTGCCAAGTTGCTTCTCTACTTCATTCTTGAATTCTTTGAACACTTCAAAGGACTCGGATTTGGCCCTCATGAGGTACACAAATCCATATCTACTGTAATCATCAGTAAATGTAATGAATTATACGTAACCACCCCTGGAAGGCGTGGCAAATGGCCCAGACACATCAGTATGCATGAGTGCCAATTGCTCACTAGTCCTCTCACCTTTATTATTGAAAGGGGACTTTGTGATTTTTCCCAATAGACAAGCCTCACATGTCTCATACGATTCAAAATCAAATGAGTCTTGTAGTCCATCCTTATGGAGTCTAGATACACGTTTCTCCTTTATGTGGCCTAAACGACAGTGCCATAAGTAAGCAGGATTTAAATCATTTATTTTAATCCTCTTGGTATTAATGTTTTAGAAGGGATTGCTTAGATCAAGGGACATACAGTCCATTAAATAATTGCGCACTAAAATAGTGAATATTATTCGAATAAAAGGAACAACAATTATTCTTTATTGAAATAATAAAACCTTCCTTGTCCAAACAAGAAATAGAAATAATGTTTCTGCTCATAGCAGGCACAAAATAGCAATTATTTAATTCTAAAACAAATCCTGAATGCAGAGATAGCTCGCACACGCCCACGGCCAACGCAGCAACTTTTGCTCCATTCCCAACGCGCAGATCTATCTCCCCTTTAGCCAATCTTCTACTTCTCTTTAGATCCTGCAAATTTCGACAAATGTGAGATCCACATCCAGTATCTAATACCCATGATGTAGAGACAGTTAAATTGACATCCACAACAAAAATACCTGGTGGTGGTGGAATCACTATTCCAAGCCTCTTGTCCTCCGGATATTTTGGGCAGTTCCTCCTCCAGTGTCCAGGCTGACTGCAGTAGTGACACTCACCTTTAGTCACACCTTTGGGAGGCAAACCTTTTGTTCTTTCCTTTCTGCACCATCATAAATGCCTTGACATTACCCTTGTCGATGCTTTGTTCAGCTGTCCTCAACATATTGAGCAAATCTGGCAGCAGTTTCACGATCTCGTTCATGTTATAGTTCATGATGAACTGTCCATAACTCTCGGGTACGATTGCAACACGAGATCGGTTGCCAAATCTTGGCCGACCGGAAACCCTAGTCGGGCGAGATTCAACAAGTACCCGATCATACGGAGTGCATGGGGTCCCACTGGGTTCCCTTCTGCCAGATGACACTTGAACAATGCCTTAGAGACCTCATACCTCTCAACCCTTGCATGCTCTTGGAAGAGCTGCTTCAGATGCTCAGAAGTCATGGTGCATAGCATAAGGCATGCCGCATCATTAGCATCATCAACACGCTTCTGATACGCCTTTAGGGCTGCAGGTGTTTGGTTCTCTGGACCTGCTAGAACATGCGCCTCTATTGCTTACAGTTTCTTTTCTTGCTTGAGAAGGATTCTCAAGTTTCTGTACCAATCAAAGAAGTTGGTTCCAGAGAGATTGTCCTTCTCAAGGACAGATCGTAGGGAATGTTGTGAGCTGGATGAGTTTTTTGCCATTTGGAATTCTACAAAAGGAAAATACGCAAGTTTTTGTATTTGTGAATTTTTGACTATGTTCAATAATGGCTAGTTTATCAAATATAGCTCCAACTATTTTTCTACGGATTAATAACCCTCAAGATATTAATGCGGAAAATATCCTTATATTTTCTAGTGGGCCAAGATTCATGTTTCATCTCCTTATGAGCTTGCTTTGGCAAGTTACCCATAATTTTACAACTTTAGGTAGGAACAATTTCCAATTGCATCCCTTATGCAACTTTTTGTTCAATTGGGCAAATAAATCCTTATTTATCCATCCATATGGATAATCCCAATTGATTGCCTATAGTTTTTTTAATCACATTAATAGCCTAGTTGTGTTCAACCTCTTATTTAAACAATTGCACATTACTAGCTTGTGCCATCGCATTCCATCATTATGAACCAAGTCGCCATGCTTTGGCACGCACGAACTTGATAAATCATGATGATAATGAGTGTTTAAGTAACGAGAAGGCAAGAACACAATATTTGAATTTTGATGGATTTTAAATTCAATTTTAATTGTTTTGTTGATGAACATCAACTAATCTATCTATTTGAGTTTGGGCACAACTCCAAATAATAGATTCGGTTTGTCTAATTATCTTATTATCCTAATTGCATGCATCATCCATACACCAACCACATAATAATAAGTCGGTAAAATAAACAATCACAAAACAAAAATAAACGTGATGTGGATATGGCCTTTTATAGACTAAGAAAATTCCAAGCCAATGGAATTTTCTATGAACCCTAAAAGCAAACACATCTCCATGCGTCTTGATCTTTTGGTCCATCCTTCATAGTCATGTGGAATGCTCCATGCTCCATCTTTTGTGGCTCCTTTTGGCTTTGGGCTTCTTTTCTTCAATCTTGGCTAACAATCTACTCTATCTAGCACTAGCTAACAACTATACTAAATAAAATAAATCTCACAAGTTGAGAAAAAAATGGCTCGCAGGCCATAAAACCCTAATTAATTATTACAATTACTTGATCAGCACGCAGGCCGTAAACCAAACCACAAAAATTAAACATCCACAACAAACCACATCCTAAGGCCATATCCAATCACCAGGCGAATTGCACATAAATAGTTAAAATCCAATTTTAACGCGCTTGGTCAATTTTAATTGATTTTAGGATATTCTAGGGCTAAAACGGTCCATGGGGACCAACAATCTAATTGCCCGGACCCAAAAAGAGAACCACAAAGGCCTTGGGCCGGCTGGCCCCTAGCCCACGCGGCTAGGCTGCGGGCTAGGGCTTCCCCAACCCCTAGGCCGAGCCTTGATTGGGCGGCAAGCAAGGATGGGCGGTCCCTAGGGGGGCCGAACCTCCTTTGGGAGTTCTTTCCAAAACAAATCCCTTTCTTGGTGCCCAAGTTTGGTTGTTTCCTTGTATGGGAAGAACTCCTTCCCAAAGGATGCCCAAACCCTAGATCTAAGATCCTAAAATTTCTCAAACGCACTAATTCATGCATCCAATGCAAAAACTAGGTCTTGTTATGTTAGATTATTCACAAATTGCATCATAAACAACAATTTTAAGGTGTAAACTATCAAAACGTAACATATAAACCACGTTTATGCTCTACGACCTGTGGCTCTGATACCACTGTAGGGTTTTGATTCATGGATGCGCAACGGAAACACAAACAAACATAATCCATGCAATACCCTCCAAGGATCACAAGTCAAGAGACATAACAATGGTAAGGGAAGAAATCAATAACACACCTTAGGTTTCTCCTTTGATGACTTCAAACGCGAATCGTGTCACGTGCTCTATAGTTGATCCACGCCTAGAGTTGAATTCTAGATCTTCCAATCCTTGGTGCTAGCCCGGAAAGAGGAAGAGGAAGAAGAATCACGCAAAACAAGACGGAACAAGGAGGTCTCGGCCTCCTTGTGGGCCGACGGGGACGGGCGGCGGCATAGGGGGGCGGCGGTTCCTCTTTGCTTGCTTGCTCTCTCCTTTTTGTTCTCTCCCACTCAAGTTATGATTAATAAGGTCATGAGTGTGGGAAGGAAGGAAGGAGTGTCCTTTATATAGCCCAACAAATCCTTGCCAACTACCTAAAGGACCTATTCTAGTCGTACTAGAATTCGGTTTAGTCCATTTCTTGCAAATTAGCCCTACTAACTTTTCAAGGTGTTGCAAAGTGATCCTTGTAATTAATTAATCCAATTATTTAATTCCCATATCTAGTTCAACTCTATATAGCGTGTGACCCCATAGGTTCTATCTAGTTGGTAGCATCAATTTGATAATATGGAGCGGTTTCTAGCAAAACATCCCTTATAGCCAACTAATTGAATAGTCATCTTGACAAACCTTGTACAATTAATTGTCTCATCCCTTTGTCTCTATATTCGGATTGGACACGAGACATACAAATCACACTCGTATATCCAATCCACAGTTTCTCGATCCATGGGAATAACCTTATTCGTGCAAATAACATCAATATCCCACATTGATTAATTTGAGTCTGGCCAGACATTCTATAAGCACTATCCCTCGAGTGGCCTAGGATAATTTCTCCCGTTATGTAAGAGGGACAAATTCTATCTACGTCCACTATGATCTCTAAGCTTGCTTCATATTGTATCCGGTACACGCCTTATAACTACCCAGTTACGGTGTAGCGTTTAACGCTACCAAAATCACAATAATCTACAACTAGAATATCTAGTGACTTCAAGTCTGAGGATGACAATACCATTGAACCACGAGAAGCGCTTGTGACTTAGCATAACGTGTATGTAGACTTCTCGGAGATAGGTCAATCCAGTGCGCCATTACCCTTAATGCACACCTATGTGTTGGATCATGATATCTCCATATCAATCCAACCCCATACTAGTCTATAGATGATTGTCCTGTTAATCATTATACTGGATTAGGGATATTTAAGATAAACAACACAATTGTAAATCTAAGGACTTCATTTTATTAAATATCCAATAAATGATACAATGAATTTTTGTAGCCATAAATAAATTCATACTAAACTATATTGCCTCTAGGGCATCTATTCCAACACTTATGAGGTGAATCCAGGATTGCAATTTCCCGTCAAATTTGGAATTGCAGAGCTAACATAAGAGGATCCGCCAGATCCTAAGGGCAAAGCATCGAGTGTGAAGGCCCATGAAGTAGTTATGAGCATCCAGTGCCATAAGTTGAATGCGGAACGACCTGCCAAACCACCTTTCGAAGTGTCATGAGGTATCATGGTCGGGCCGTCGACCTTAAATTACAAGCGCTACTTGGGAGGCAACCCAATGTAGAGTACGATGCTTTTTGTTTTTGTTTTTATTTATTATGAGTTCTCTATATTTGATTGTGAGGGGTGAGAGAGAGTGGAATTATTCTTCCAATCAGTGTGCACGGACACAGGTACAGAATACGCACCGGAATCCCTGTCTTGATGCATGTTCTAGAGATTGCTCGAAGTTGTGGATAGAAAAAGCCCCACAGCAGTATTTTGAAAAGATATAGAGAATTTCTCGAGGTCGAGGAGAAATTCCAATATGTTGAGTGTCACACGCATGAGAGGGATACAGTATATATCTTAGCTCCACATCGGAACTCGGGAGCGTAGAGACTTCTCCGAAAATTGTCAACGGTCCACAAGACCCCTTCTTGTTGTAATTTCACGGAAATGGTGCCCATGTAGGTTCAGGCACCCAGGTACCTCTAACACTCTCTCTAATATACATTTTGAGAAATAAATATTGAAACCAACCACCTACACATTTAAGCGAGGAAACATCCTTTTTTATCACTAAATTCGTTGAGGACAACGAAAAGATTATGTTTGTGTGTGTGGGGGGGGGGGTTGTATCTACTTTCACTAGCCATTTTTTGTATGCATAGCCTTGTTACATATACTTTGTGTAGTATTGTGTCGTATTTGTCGTTAGTGTTGAGTGTTTTGATATATTGTCGTATTGTGTGAGGTTATTTTCTTCATTGTTGTGCAATTTACTTTATTGAGTCCCCCTACCCGAAACTTGTGTTTAGTCGTGTTGGCCCAAGCATATAGAGTTAGGAAAATGAAAACAAAAGAAAAATTCAAAAATTCAAAAATCATAAAAAATTTAAAACTTTAGAGAAAGGGAAATCGAAGAGAGTGAATGTGGAGAGGGATAAATGATAAAATTCTTTAGGAGTATGAAAATCTGAGGTGAGGTAGACGCGAGAATCTGGAGTAGGAAGAATTATACGGCTAATGCACATTAGAAATGCGAGTAGCTGCCTTTCAGACTAGTTATCCTACTAGCTTTACACCGCCGTCACTTAGGTAGTCGGCAACCCTCCTCGTAGTGGCAACGTAAGAGTTGTGCGAGTTTCAGAGCTCCAAGGCCTTGAGATGTGCCTTGAGCTGCTGACAATTTTTACATAACTTAATTGATTCTTTCGTGCAGGTTATGACTCATAGCATTGTGAATATTTACTCACTTCTAAGTGTCTTAAACTTGTTTTTCATGATTTATTTGTTCTATAAGATATGCAGGTTATTGTTCTAAGTTTATTAAACAGTTTTATCAGAAACTGTATAACCAAATAGTCTTAGTACTGTTAGCTGCCTGGATTTGTTGTTGCAGTGTTTCTATGCTGTTGCAGGGTTGTTAAACGTGCAGGAGAAATCTCAACAAACTCCAACGGATATCCACTTGAAGCTGTTTGAATTTAAATTGAAAACAGAAGGAGGATTTGTAAGAACTGAGATCCTAAAATCTCTCAATCAGTTGCAGCAGTGGATAAAAGAGACTGGTTTGAATTTTGAAGAAAAGAGAGGCTTGCAGAATACTCTGAGAGGTGTGACAAAATCGTGGGAGATCATCAATTCAAACACACAATCATTCAAGCTTCATTCCAGACTTCACTTGTATCTCCATCTGTGTATCTTTAGATTATCTAAAACCTCACTTAACCTAGTGGTTGGTTGTTCAAGTGAACAACAAGAGGTTCTTGTTAGCTCAACAGTTAGTAGCTGGAACTAGATAGGTTTGGAACCACAAGCTGTATAGGTGTAAGGGAAATCACTTAGGCTTGAAGATCTAGGGCTGTTTCTGTGTGAGTAATAAGAAGTGTTTGCCCAATCTTGGTGGGATTAGATCCCTCAGGCAGAGATTAGGTCCATTGGGACTGAACTCTGTAATTTGCTTTGTGTTTTTTACATTTGTGTTTGATTATTATCTGCTGCACACAACTTAAATCAAACTAGGGTTTAAAATCTGTTTAGAATTATTCACAGCTCAAGGCCTTGAAGCTTACAATTTTGCCTTAGTGAGTCTCAGACAGTTTACAAAATCTCAAGGCCTTGAGATTTGAGTTTCACACAAAGCTTTCCTGTTAAACTTTAAGTTTTGAAAAAAGTTTCCATACTCTATTCAACCCCCCCCCCTTCTAGAGTATTTAGGTCGTGTATTTAGTCTACATTACACACTTTCAATTGCTATTAGAGCTTGTGTCAGTGTTTTTAGATCTAACAATCTGGTGACTAGTTCAGAATGGTCCTCATGAGTACTACACTACAATTGATGGAGTCAGAACTGTCAAGTCTAAGGAAAATCTATCAGTCACTGAACTGGAAAAGGTATCCAAAAATTACAAAGCTATGAATTTGCTATACTGTGCTTTAAATGCAGATGAGTTTAACAGAGTGTCAAACTGCAAGAGTGCCAAAGAAGTGTGGGATAAACTGGTGGTGACATATGAAGGAACCAGCAAGGGTAAGCAGACAAAAATCAACATACTTCTGAGGCAATATGAGTTGTTCAAGATGAACTCAGATGAGACCATCAAGTAAATGTTCAAAAGATTCACTGATGTGGTGAACAACCTGGAGTCATTGGGAAAGAAGTTCTCAAATGAAGAAAAGGTCAGAAAGATTCTAAGAAGTTTGCCAAAAGCCAAGTGGGAGCGAAGACAACAGCCATTGAGGAAGCTCAGGACTTGAGTCTTCTTCAGCTAGATGATCTACAAGGAAAGCTGCTCACTCATGAAATGTCCATGAAGGATGTGGAAGTTGATTTGAGTGAAAATATCAGGAACCTAGCACTTAAGGCAAAAGACAGTGAAAAATCTCAAAGCCTTGAGACTGAGGAGGAACCTGATGATGAAGAGGCTTAAGCATTGATCTCGAAGGCCTTGGCCAGGATTCTCAAAAAGAAAAGAAACTCTAGTAACATGGATTACAACAGAGAGAGATCAAGACCCTCAGGCAGCAAGGATTACAAAGGTAAATCTTCATCACAGCCACATAAAACTAAAGTAATGAATTGTTTTGAGGGTGGTGAACTCATCTGCGTTTAAAGCACAGTATAGCAAATTCATAGCTTTGTAATTTTTGGATACCTTTTCCAGTTCAGTGACTGAAAGATTTTACGAAAAAGGATGGTGACAACAAAAGGAAGAAAGCCATGATGGCTTCTTGGAGTGATTCTGATTCATCAAGTGACTCAGACACAGAAGAAGAGCAAGCAAACTTATGCTTCATGGCAAAGCATGATGAGGAAAGTTCATCAGACAAACACATTGAAGACATGGTAAAAAATTTACTTGCTTGTCCTTCTGATGTACTTCTCGAAATTCTCAAAAGTATAGAAATGAGATTTGTGCTTTAAAAATTAAGATTTATGAGCACGTAAAAGAAAACCTGGACCTAGTATTTTCAAAACAAAACTATTGAAGTTTCTAAGACAAAGCTGGAAAAACACTTCAAGGCCTTGGACAGCAGGTTCAAAGTCTTGAAGGCACAGATAAAAGAGGTTGTTGATCAAAACACTCTTTTAACTGAAAGATATGCTGATCTAAAGACTCATTCTGAGAATTTAGAACAACATATCTGCTCTTTGACTGAGAAACTTCAAGAGTCAAAGAAGGTCCTAGCAAATTTTACAGGCTCAGAACATAATCTAAATCTCATTCTTGGAGGAAGTCTGAAATCAATGAATAAAAGTGGGTTGGCTATAATCCAAATTTTCCAAAGAAAGGCCAAACTACTTTTGTCAAATCTGGTAGCAGACATTCTCCAAAATGTCATTACTGTGGAAAAATTGGTCATGTCAGATTAACATTTCCCTTCAGAAGATCAGAACCTCGCATTATGAGGAATACTTATCCTTATCAGCTTAAGGGACAAGTTAGGCAGATTTGGGTTCCAAAAGGAATAAGGCCACCAAAAGCAAAATGCAATATCATTGGTATATGTAGTATTGGTAATGGTTCTACAAATTCTATATCTGATGTTTATCTGGTAGATGGACTTAAGTATAATTTGCTTAGTATCTCTCAGTTATGTGATAAAGGTTATAAAGCTCTATTTGACAAGGGGAAATGTGTGGTGCGAGATGAGAAATCTGGTGATTGCATACTCACTGCTCCTAGATCATATAATCTATATGCTATGAATACTAACATTGTTGCAGGTGACAAGCTAAAATGCCTCAAGGCCTTGAAGGAAGATTCAAAGCTTTGGCACAGAAAGCTTGGGCATATTAGTATACATACTTTGAATAAACTCATCTCAAAGGACTTTGTAAGAGGTTTACTATCACTGAAACATTCAGATGATGAGGTTTGCAAGGCATGTGTACAAGGTAAACAGCCCTGAAGCTCTTTCAAGCCAAATAATTTTTTAAGTACTTCTAGACCCTTAGAATTGCTGCATATGGACTTGTGTGGTCCTATGAGTGTCAGACCCCAAAAGGTAAGAGGTATATGCTTTTATAATTGATGATTATTATAGATTTACTTGGGTGATGTTTATTAGAGACAAACTGAAGCTTTATCTGAGTTTTCTAGATTGTGCAAAGAGCTTCAAACTTTGAAAAACTTACCTGTTGCATCCTTTAGAAGTGATCATGGTAGAGAGTTTGATCAACTTGACTTTGATTTGTTTTGTGCAAAGCATGGCATTTCACACTAAATTTCTGCAGCTAGGACTCCACAGCAAAATGGAGTAGTTGAAAGGAAAAATAGGACATTTGAGGATATGTCCAGAACCATGCTTCTTGAAAGTAATTTGCCAAAGTTCTTATGGGCAGAAGCTGTTAATACTGCCAATTATGTGCTGAATAGATGCTTGATCAGAACTATTTTGAAAAAGACTCCCTATGAACTGTTTAAAGGGATAAAGCCTACTGTTTCTTATTTCAAGCCATTTGGTTGTATCTGTTTTGTGCATAATAATGGTAGAGACAATCTTGGTAAGTTTGATGCTAGAAGTGATGAAGGTGTATTTCTTGGATATTGTCAAACTAGCAAAGCTTATAGAGTTTATAATAGAAAAACCAAGAATGTGGAAGAGAGCATTCATGTAATTTTTGATGAAAGTACTAAGGATTCTCTGAGTGAAAGTTTTGCAGATCTAGATTTGAACAAGCATGAACCAGATGATGATGCTGTGAAAGAAGACAAAGGCAAAACTAATGTACAGAATCAACCAGCAGAATCTCAAGGCCTTGAACCTCCTGCTGAACCAAAATCTCAAAGACTTGAGACAGAAGCTGAAACTTTCTATGATGCTCCCTCTACTGTTTGAAGGACTCAAATCCTTGAAGGAGAATACTCCTGGGTACCAAAAAAGAAGTTTAAGTACCTTGCAGACCATCCAGCTGACAACATTATATCAGATCCATCAACAGGAACACAGACAAGAGGACAGTTAAAGAACTTGTGTGCTTTAAGTGCATTTGTATCTTTGATTGAGCCTAAGAATACCAAGGAAGCTCTGGAAGATGCAGAATGGATTACTGCAATGCAGAGTGAGCTGAATGAGTTTGAAAGGAACAAGGTTTGAAATTTGGTCCCCATACCTAAAGAGAAGTCAGTTATTGGAACCAGATGGGTATTCAGAAACAAGCTTGATGAGAATGGCAAAGCTGTAAGAAATAAATCAAGACTGGTAGCTCAAGGATATAATCAGGAAGAAGGTATAGATTTGAGGATACTTTTGCTCCTGTTTCCAGGTTAGAAACTATTAGAACACTTCTTGCATTTGCATCTCACAATCACATGAAGCTTTATGAAATGGATGTTAAATGTGCTTTTCTAAATGGATATTTACAAGAAGATGTTTTTGTAGCACAACCTCCTGGTTTTGAAGATGAAAATTTTCCTAATAATGTTTATAAACTGGGTAAAGCTCTTTATGGTTTAAAACAAGCTCCAAGGGCTTGGTATGACACACTTTCAAAATTTCTACTTGAAAACAATTTCAGAAGAGGCTTAGTTGACAAAACTCTTTTCATTAAACACCAACAAAGTGATCTGTTAGTAGTTCAGATTTATGTAGATGATAAATTATTTGGTGCTACTAATGATGCTCTTTCAAAAGAGTTTTCTAGTCTGTTGTGCAGGGAGTTTGAGATGAGCCTAATGGGTGAATTAAATTTCTTTCTTGGACTTCATATATTACAAATGAAGAAAGGAATTTTTGTGCATCAAGGAAAATATACCAAGGACTTATTGAATAAGTACAACATGTCATAGTCCAAGGTGCTTAAGACCCCTATGAGTTCATAACTCTCTTTAGACAAAGATTCAACCGGTAAGAGTGTGAATCAGAAGGAATACATAGGTATGATTGGATCACTACTATATTTAACTACTAGCAGACCTGACATTATGTTCAGTGTCTGTATGTGTGCTAGATTTCAAGCATATCCTAAGGAAAGTCATCTAACTGCAGTTAAAAGAATTTTTAGATATTTGAATGGAACCAGAGACTTAGGGCTTTGTATCCAAGCAGATCTAATTTTATGTTGCGTGGCTATTCAGATGCAGATTTTGCAGGTTACAAAGTAGACAGGAAAAGTACTTATGGATGCTGTCAATTTCTTGGATCTTCATTGATCAGTTAGCATTCTAAAAAGCAAAATTCTGTAGCATTATCAACTGCAGAAGCTAAATATATTGCAGTTGGTTCTTGCTGTTCACAAGTGTTATGGATTGCCAATTCATTGTGACAATACAAGTGCTATTTCAATCTCTAAGAATCCAGTTCAGCACTCAAGGACAAAGCACATAGATGTGAGACATCATTTCCTTAGAGATCATGCAGAACAAGGCGATGTTGTTTTAAATTTTATCTCTACTGCAATGCAGATTGCTGATATTTTCACTAAACCTTTGCCAGATGATAGGTTTTCATCTCTAAGGCTTGAATTGGGGATGTTAAACAAGGATGCATTGGTTTAGGGGGAGTATTAGTACCTA
This sequence comes from Linanthus parryae, assembly GCA_023055425.1. Classification (NCBI taxonomy): domain Eukaryota; kingdom Viridiplantae; phylum Streptophyta; class Magnoliopsida; order Ericales; family Polemoniaceae; genus Linanthus; species Linanthus parryae. The sequence goes on from JALGPY010000029.1 coordinate 3,537,424, forward strand.
TATGTGCATATGTGCTGGAATCTCAAAGCCTTGAGATTATACTTTCTGAAGCCTTGAAAGTATAGCTCAAAGCTTTGAAGTTTCTCAAACTGCAGAAAATCTCAAGGCCTTGAGATTATTCTCCAGGTCTTGATAATATATGTATTAAAAAAAAATGGATCATCAAATATTATATCTTATCTTTTTAGATAACTGTAAAATGTTTGAATTACTCAGAGAAGTTTCTAAAATATCCCAAAAAGATTTTTCAAGATTCTATTTTTGCATGTAGATATTGCAAAGTCCTTTTATGACTCATCCTTTTCAACCTACTTAAGCTGAAAGTCAGGGATTTTTCTTCTCATTCTCTTCCAATTTTCTGCGACTACTCTCTCTCTCTCTCTCTCAATTCCTCTCAATCACTTTCTCTTCTCAAAACCATAAATCCTAAAATGGAGCGCAAATCAGCTAGAATTCAGCAACAGGGGAAGCCCTCTGGCATATCCAAGAAGAGAGCAAACAAGAAGGAGAAGATAGTGATTTCTGATTCAGATTCAAAAAATACTCAAAGCTTGCATGAGGATACCCCTCCTGCAAAGAAGTGAAGGACAAAGAAGGGAGATGAAGGCTCAAGTGTTGATCCACAACAGGAGACTCAGGGTGGTGATCAACCTAGGTGAGAGAAGAAGAAAGGGGGAGGAAATAAAAAGGCTACTGAAGAGGAAAAAGGGAAATCAACTCAGGAGAGCTAGAAGAAACCAACTGAAGGAGTACAAGAAAAGACCAAACCTTCTATGAATAAGACAAGGGTTAAGCAAGTTGCTGTTGCAACTAAGAAAGGATATGAAGGTAAGAATGTACTCCCAACTGAGTGGTTTGTTAGTTATGAAGTTAGAACTGTTTGGATGCAAGGATATGCATCATCTAAAGTAGCTTTCTGTAGCATGATTTTTGATGAGTTGTTGGATAAACAGGACATAGAATGCATGATAAAATTGAGGGAAACTGCTGTTTGGAAAGTTCTAAATCCTATTTCAAAGGCTTTTCCTAGGTTAACTACGTTATTTTATCTGAAATTGGCGTCATAAGGTGATGATAGAATGGTTTTAACTTCTAAAGTGGCTGGGGTGGATTTGAGGTTAGATCATAGGACTTTTGCCAAAGTCTTGGGCATTCCTAGGAAATACAATGTTGGAGATTATCCTGATAGGAAGGAGTGTTTGGATAAAGCAAAGGAGATTTTCTTTGTTGAAGGTGTTCCCTCTGGTCCAAAGCAGTTGACACATTCTGTGCTCAACTGTGAATCCAAGATTTTGTTTACTATTTTGATGAGGAGTGTAGTTCCCAAGGAGAACTCAAGAGAGTTGGTAACTGATAAAGTTCTGATTTTGATGTATCTGATATCTCAAGGGTTTGAGATAGATTTGCCAACAGTTGCTATGGAACATATGATTTATTGTGCAACCAGGACTAGAAACCATCCTCTTCCATCTGCCAACCTGTTACCTCTTTTCTTTGAATATTTTGATGTGCCTGTGAAAGGAGAAGAAAAAATTACTGGAGGTTTTGGGTTGATAGATGAGACTTCACTTCAGAGGATTGGGGTAGTTCAGACTGGGAAAGGGCATTGGAAATTTTATTCTGATTTGTCAAAGGAAGAACTTGCTGAGAAGGAGTTTGTGAAGCCTAAGGGGACTGCATCTGGTAAAGGACAAGCAAATGAGGATTACTCTCTGCTGGTTGAGAAGTTAGAAGATCAGCAGGTTGAGATTGAAGATCTCAGACAAATTTTGATTTACCTGTCAACTGAATTTAACCATTTCAAGGGCTTGATGAATACTATGAATGGGAAGTTGGATGTTGTCATCATGGGCTTGAATCTGGAGAATATACCTTCTGATACTAGTCATGACACCAGTGTGGATTCAGAAGAGAAGCTGGGAAATTTTCTGAAGAAGAAGAAGAAGCCAATTCCAGTGGTGCTAGCTGCAAGAGACTTGTTTGAACAAACTGATGAAGAAGATGTTGGTGAAGACACAGGTGTTAATGCAGCTACAGAGGTAGATTCAATACAGGCTAAGAAGAAAGTGGGTGAGATAATCCAAGAAGTGGTTGCTGAAGTTGAAGCTGAACAAGAAGGTAATCAGTCTGCAGAAGATGTTGGAAGTGACGAAGAAATTGGAAAAGGCTCAGAGAAAGGCCAAACATCAAAGAAGAAGTGAAGATCAGAGACTGCCAAAGCCTTGACCTTCTATCTCATTCTCTTCTATCTTTTCTGTCTCAAGGCCTTGAATTTTTAGCTAGTTTTTGTTTTAAGTTTATTTTCGAACTCTGAGTAATGATCCTACATTGTTTAAACCTTATTTGATGAAAGTCAAAAAGGGAGAGAGTTAATGTGGTATTTTGTGTTCTCTGTTTTATTTTGTGATCTTTGTTTTCTGTTTCGACTAGTAATAATAAGAATTATTTTGGTGAATTTTTGTTTCTGTGGTAATTTGTAATATTGATTCTCACTGGTTATCTGTTTGGGTTCAGTATATATTCTGTATCTGCATATTGTGGTTATTTAAGTTTTGAATATGAGTGGCAAGAAGATCTATGCAAGACTGTAGGTTTTGTCTTTCATCAAGGGGGAGACTGTTGAGTCAAGATCCCTGAATGTGCTTTGGCTGGTAGTTGTTTTGAGTGATGAAAGACAAAAGGCTAAGACATAAGCAGCAAAGCATTCCAGCAATCTCAAGGCCTTGAGATTGACTGCACTTCAAAGCCTTGAGTTATCTTATCCTGCTATGTGTTCTAACACTTTTGTGTTGCAGAATTGGATAACTGATTATGAAAATCAGTGGTTTATGGTATATACTTTTGGTTTATACTGTTTACATATCTAACACAATTGCAGATGATCAGAATAGGAAGAATAAAAGTTAGATGGGTTTAACTTTGAAATTCTGTGAAGCAGGTTCAGAGCTCCAAGGCCTTGAGATGTGCCTTGAGCTGTTGATAGTTTTTACAGAACTTAATTGATTCTTTCTTGCAGGTTATGACTCTTAGTATTGTGATTATTTACTCACTTCTAAGTGTCTTAAACTTGTTTTTCATGATTTATTTGTTTAGAAGATATGCAGGTTATTGTTCTAAGTTTATTAAACAGTTTTATAAGAAACTGTATAACCAAACAGTCTTAGTACTGTAAGATGTCTGGATTTGGTTGTTGCATAGTTTCTATGGTGTTGCAGGGTTGTTAAACGTGCAGCAGAAATCTCAACAAACTCCAACGGATATCCACTTGGAGCTGTTTGAATTTAAATTGAAAACAGAAGGAGGATTTGTAGGAACTGAGATCCTAAAATCTATCAATCAGTTGCAGCTGTGGATAAAAGAGACTGATTGAATTTTGAAGAAAAGAGAGGCTTGCAGAATACTCTAAGAGGTGTGACAAAATCGTGGGAGATCATCCATTCAAACACACAATCATTCAAGCTTCATTCCAGACTTCTGAAGATCAAATCAATCCAGTTTTCCAGAAGAACATTTCCAGGCTTCAACAACTTATCTTCATACTGTTTTCTTCACTTGTATTTCCATCTGTGTATCTTTAGATTATCTAAAACCTCACTTAACCTAGTGGTTTGTTGTTCAAGTGAACAATAAGAGGTTCTTGTTAGCTCAACAGTTAGTAGCTGGAACTAGATAGGTTTGGAACCACAAGCTGTATAGGTGTAAGGGAAATCACTTAGGCTTGAAGATGTAGGGATGTTTCTGTGTGAGTAATAATAAGTGTTTGCCCAATCCTGGTGGGATTAGATCCCTCAGGCAGAGATTAGGTCCATTGGGACTGAACTCTGTAAATTGCTTTGTGTTCTTTACTTTTTTGTTTGATTATTATCTGCTGCACACAACTAAAATCAAACTAGGGTTTAAAAGCTGTTTAGAATTATTCACAGCTCAAGGCCTTGAAGCTTACAATTTTGCCTTAGTGAGTTTCAGACAGTTTACAAAATCTCAAGGCCTTGAGATTTGAGTTTCACACGAAGCTTTCCTGTTAAACTTTAAGTTTTGGAAAAAGTTTCCATACTCTATTCAACCCCCCCCCCCCCCTTCTAGAGTATTTAGGTCCTGTATTTAGTCTACATTACACACTTTCAAATACGCTTCTAAATATCCTTTCCTGCCCGTCCTAAGCCGTCAGCAATGTGAACCCGTGGATATATAGCTCGGTGGGTAAGTGCTAGGGATCTGTTTGATGAGTGTGCAGAAGCTATGCCTTAAGTGCTCGTGCCCGTTCTGTCTAACAAAACTGGCTGCAAGTTGTACCGATAATCAAATTTATAGAACTTCTGACGGAATATGAGAGCCTTATGACTTGCCGGTTCACTTTTCAAGATTGCCCAATCTCTAACTAAAAAGAAAAAAATTGTGTTGTTTCAATTTTTTGCATTGTTTGATAATGTGGTTGCTTTGTATAGACTATAGAGCATGTAGTTTTCATATTCGTGTGTGAGAGTGGTTTGTGTCACATGGCTAGGGGAGTTGAATGCAATTCGGTGGACTGACAATCATAGTGTGGGAGATGTTTTTTTATTTTACTCGGGACGCGCAAAAAAGGTAGTGTAGGGGATTTGATAACTCTGTATTAGAGTTATATTTCTTACACGTTTTACATTGTTTTGCGTGATTTTCGGGTGAATAATATGACTTTTACATCGTGAATATGGAGGAATTGTGAAGTTGAGCATTGGAGCATTAATTGTCAAATCTGGGCGCTTCTCGCATTATTTTATGTTACTTTGTCACGTTTGATCGCACGGGTGTGTTTCGTGTTATTTTGACAGGAAACGGAGCTTGCGAGATTAAGCAGAAAGGAGAACGAACTTCGGAACACGACTAAAGCTCAAGAAAGTGGATAAAGAAGAGGGAAAAGTTTGACAAAAAGCTTGAGCTGCTATCAACAATCTTCCAACCTTCATAGTACAACACCATTACTAACCTCCATTACCACCTAAAACAACCTGCTACCACCGAACAAACTCCACGACCTCCATAACCCATTGCAAAATAAATCCAAATCAACCCCAGTTTAACACTCAACACCATATACCTAATCCAACACCACTACAATAACCATTACCTCCTTACAACCCAATACACCAATGATTCACCATAGACCTACAACCTCCATCACCAATTACCTACAGACCACAAGAACAAACCACCATAGCTACCATTACCACACTCACAACCCTCTTCTCTGAATTACTACCGACCCAATACAACAATCTCCTTCACAACTTAACCACCATAACCAACTCCTTCAATATACCATCAGACCACAAATTAGCCTTCACAATCACCAGACTATTACACCTATCCCCTCAATTAACCTTAATACCACCACTCCTATTTTACACCACCTAAACCAATCAAACACCAAAAATTTAAACAAACAAGAACCACCAAGCGAAGAACGAGAGGAGGAAGGAGGAATCAGCAGCGCAACAACAGATCAACAAGAAAATAAGAAGAAGCAGAGAAGGAAGAAGAGATGAAAGGAAGAGCATGAGAGAAACGAAGGACAAGAAGCTGATTGCACGATCAGGTTTGCTGAGATCGTGCGACCAATAGAAGACCAGTCGAGGAATTAGCCAATGTTTGTAAAAGAATAGGTTGAAACTTACTGTTTTCCCGACTTGACCTCCTGATCGTGCGATCAGAGGCAAGAGGGGGTCTGATTGCACGATCAGAGAAGCTGATCGCGCGATCTCCTAAAGGTTAAAATTCTCACAGAAGAAAATAAAAAAGACAGAGGCGCACGTCTGTTGAAGGGAGACCTACTTTGTTTTGCTCAAAAGTACGTATATTTGGGATTAATTATTTCCTTAACCTTATCGAGGAATAATTAAGACTATAACTACAGTCTATTTAAGCAAGGATTCTACAATTCATTTATCTACCAACGGGAGAGAAGAACAAGGATGCGACAAAGACGAAGTCGAAGACAAAGCTTCACCATTGAAGCTCTAGTGTTTTCTTTTTCTTCTTCCTACCTTTCTTAGTAAATTTTAATCGATAAACTCTTGTGAAAGGGGTGCATGCAGGCAGAAATAGAGTACATATACTCTAGAAAGGGGGGGGGGGGGGGGGGTTAATAGAACATGCCAACTTTTTGCAAAACTTGTAGAAGAAAATAGTTTCAATGAAGAACAATGAAGTTCAAGGCCTTGAAATCAGTTTCAAGCATTTGGAATGAAATAAAGTTTGAAATAAAACAGACAAGTCTTTTTCAAGGCCTTGAAAGGAGTATCAAACCCTTGAAAACAAACTAGTTTCAATGCTGAAAAGAAACTATAAATGCAAGAGACAAGGGTTTTATAGAGGTCAGTCAACTTGGAACTACGTCTCTACCTCAGGGATCTTCTCCCTGTAGGATTTTCAACAAAATTCTTATTAATCCAACGCTAAGCCCTAGATCTCAAGCACAGAGATATGCGTTACTCTGTTTACAGCTTCTGGTTCTCTCTAACCTATCTAGTACCTGCTCTAGCTAACTGATTAACTAAGAGTTCTCCATTGTTCACTTTGAACAATCCTTGATAATGAGAGAAAGAAGTAGTATAAGAATAATACACAATTAAAGTGCAAGTCAGAAGAACACTGGAAGTATGAAACTGCAGTGAAGAATGCAGTGATCTTCTGTGAGATGGATTGTGAGAATGATGTGCTTCTTTGATGCTTGTCAATCCTGAAATGTTTCTCTCTTTTTTCTTGTTGAGTGTTCTTCTTGTTGCTTCAAAAGGAGCTCTATTTATACAGATCAGAAGCTCTGAAAATCTTCCCAGATTTTCAGCAACAAACTTCTATTTTGTATAGAACAACTTTAACTCTCTTAACAGCCTTCTCTGACGGATAGTTGATCATGATCTTCAGAGATATTGTTGTGATCCTGCCTTTAAAAAAATTGTGAAGTTGTCATGAGTGTCTGATTGATCACCGATTCATTTTCTCTTAAAGTTTCCTTTCCTACAAAAGCCATATTAGGAAACTTAGTCAAATAGATGGATTATTTGGTGATAAATATATAAAAATAGTTTGTATTTCATCATCAAATAACAACAAATCAAGAATGGGGGTGAGAGATATAGAGTCAAATTAGAAGAGTTCAGAAGAACTCCCCCTAAGTATGTGCATACAGGTTAGACAGTTTCAAGGCTTTGAATCTAGTTTCAAGGCCTTGAAATAGCTCTGAAATCTGTTTCAAGGCTTTGAAAACGGTTTCAAGGCCTTGAAATAGCTCTTCTAAACTTACAAGATCCCCCTTGCTGAAAGACAAAACCTCAATCTGTTTGAATCTTAGTTTCTGCAAAAAAATACTGATTAGCACACAGTTCAAATAGTAGTAACACATTGGTTCCAGATAGATCCAACTTATTTAGTGATAAATAGAAAACACATAAGTCGAAATAAATCCTACTGACCAAAAAGACAGGTCATCAAAACAGAAAAACCCTTTTTAACTTTCATCAAAAAGAATGAGAAGATGTTGGATCAGAGTCTTTGGAAAATTTTGAAAATAAACTAAGAAAATAGAAGTGGGAGAGAAAGAGTACGCAAGAGTTTATGGGGTTGGGCCATCATCTCCATTCTAATCTCCTTCTTCTTCCTCACAGTCTTCATTGTTGTCCTGGTCTTTTGCAACCTCTTCATTCACACCAGCAGTCACTTCTTCTTCTTCTTCTTCTTCTTCTTCTTCTTCTTCTTCTTCTTCTTCTTCTTCAGGTTATCAGCAAGGCATCTGAATCAGGATTGTCTACTTCATCTCTTTCTTGAGCAGCTTCTTTATATAACACTTGCTTCCCTTTTTCCTTGTCTTGAGCAGCCTCTTACTGTTTGGAGTGGTAACCGGGCATGTTATTGTCAGAATCACCCTTCTTGATGCCTTCTTCATCCTCAGGGACATCAAAAACAGTCATGCTCCTAAAGGTGGTCTCCAACATGTACTTCACCTGCCTGCGATCAGTCTCAAACCCGTGCTAGTTCTCTTTGAATTCACTATTATCCATCTCTAAACCATCAAGTCTCTGAAGAATTGAAGAAAATTCAGGAGGCTGATAGGGCTGGCTTGAAGTAGGAGTCAAGGTCTTGGGGTTAACAAACTTCTTTGCATTCAGCTCTTCTTGTGTCAAAATTGAATACAACTTCCAAATTTTTGACTTGGTCTTCACCACTTCAATTTTCTCAAAAGCTTTCTCATTAAGCATACTAATCCCAGAGGTGATAGACTCTTCACCAGCAGTTGGAATTTCAAGGTGTTGGAAGAACAGAGTGAGCATGTTTGGATAAATAAAATTGTGCTTTCTATGATCTGTTTGGCTAAACATCATGTGTTCCATTACAAGATTTTGAAGATAAATGTCTTAGCCATGCATAATCAAATATATATTGTATAACACTCTCTCAGTGATCAACACCTTTGAATGTTCCCTTGGGAAGAATCATCTCATCAAGATAGTGAATAAAACTTTGGCTTCAACATTTAACACAGAGTGTGTTAACTGTTTGGATGAGGCAGGGACATTTCGTAGAAAGAATTCTCCTATGAACAAGTTCGAAATTTCATTTTTGGGAGGATGGTTCTTTGTGTCATACCTCTTAGGACAGCCTAGGGCAGTTGCAAACTCAGCATGATCCAATTCCATATATAGTAACACCAGCAACTCTAGTCTTGATAACTAAGTGAGGAGAGTTCTTATGTTTCTTCATGTTGAGATAGAAGAGTCTGGTAAGTATTCGGTAGGCTAGCTCAGGAGGGTTTAGCATGAACCACATAGAGCTTTTCTTTTACATGGTAATGCAATTTAGATTCATTCCAGTCAACATTGGCATACTGATCAAGCTACAAAAATCAATATTCCTAGAGGCAAAACCATCCAACCACTGACCTTTGGAAGTATTTAAGAAGAACCAAGATTCATCAGGAGCAGTGTTTTTTGAGTAGATCTGCAAGGCTCTCTCCACATTGTCTTTTGGTTCTTCCTCAATCACCTTTTCTTTTTCCCTTTTCATCTTGAGAGGCCTTCTTGTTTTCCTTCAACTTCTTGGGGCTTGAGATCTGTGTTTCTGGTTGCTTTTCTGCAGCAGCCTTCTCTTTCTTCTTCTTCTTCGTCTTTTCTGAAGATGGTGTCACATCCTTCTTAGTCTTCTTATTTGGTGGAGGAAGTTCTTCAATAGCTTCTTCACTGGGAGTCCTAGAGCTTGAGTCCCCACTGGTTGTATGAACTAAATCCTCAACTGTCTTTCTCTTCTTGTCTATACTAGGATTTGATCCTCCGGCCATCTCGATTCTATCAGAGGCTCTTCTAATGATCAGAAAAGATTCAAATCTTTGAAGCCGTTGGAAGTAAATAATTTAATACTATATTTGGCTGAAAAAGAATTTTGAAAAAAAGGTAGGGGCAATATTAAGCAAATATCTACAAATACAGCGCCCAATACTGAATGATCCAAAAAACATTTACTAATCAGTTATCAGACTTATTTACAAGACTTTGAAAATATTTTCAAGGTCTTGAAACGTTGTTATACTGAAACAATTAAAACCAAAGCTTTGAAAATATTTTCAAGGCTTTGAAAATCAGTTCAAATCTTTGAAACACATAATAACTTACCTTCCTTACCTTCTACTCTCCCTAAACAATTGAATCTTTATTTATCATGCCTAATTCCCGTCTTAGAGCTGAAAATATTTCATCTGGCAATGGTTTAGTGAAGATATCTAAAAGTTGCATGTCAGTAGAAACAATTTCAAGAACAATATCACCTTTCTCAGCATGATCTCTGATGAAATGGTGTTTGGCATCAATATGCTTGGTTCTTGAATGCTGAATTGGGGTCTTTGTAATTGATATTGCACTAATGTTTTCACATTTGATAGGTATACTTTTGAAATCACATCCAAGATTTCTCAACTGTTGAGCAATCCACAACACTTGTGAACAACATGCTCCAACAGATATATATTAAGCTTCAACTTTTGATAGAGAAACTGAGTTTTGCTTCTTAGAGTTCCAACTGATCAAGGAAGATCCAATGAATTGGCAAGTTCCTGAAGTGCTTTTTCTATCAAACTTGTAAACTGCAAAATCAGCATCTGAAAATCCATGCAAAGAGAAGTTAGAATTCCTAGGATACCAAAGCCCTAAGTCTTTGGTACCATTGAGATATCTGAATATTCTTTCACAGTAGTTAAGTGTGATTCAGTTGAATCAGCTTGAAATCTTGAACACATACATACAATGAACATGATATCTGGTCTACTAGTAGTAATTTATAGTAAAGATCCAATCTTACCTCTATACTCTTTCACATTGACACACTTAACGGATTCATCCTTATTTAAGGACAGTGTAGAACTCGTAGGAGTCTTTATTTATTTGGATTGAGACATGCTGTACTTGTTTAACAAGTCCCTAGTGTATTTTCTTTGATGCAGAAAGATGCCCTTCTTCAACTGATGTATCTGAAGTCCAAGGAAGAAGTTCAACTCTCCCATCATGCTCATTTCAAATTCCCTGCTCATAAGACTTGAGATTTCTTTTCATAATAAATCATTAGTAGCTCCAAATAAAATATCATCAATATAAATCTGAACTACAAGTAAATCTTTCTCATGAGTCTTAATGAAAAGGGTCTTGTCTACCAATCCTCTTTTGAAATAATATTCAAGTAAAAACTTTGACAATCTTTCATACCAAGGTCTTGGAGCTTGTTTCAAGCCATAAAGAGCCTTGTCAAGTTTGTAAACATGATCTGAAAACTTATCACTTTCAAAACCAGGCGGTTGTGCAACATAAACTTCCTCTTGCAAGTAACCATTCAAAAATGAACATTTCACAGGGTTATATTGCTCATAAGCAGTAAAGTGGAAAAGAGTTGTAACAAAGCACAGGGGGTATAACCCATTGCAACAAAGCACCAACATATGTAACTAACTCACTTATTGATGAAAGTACAGAAATACCCTTATGAAGTTACCCCTATTTTAACTTGAAGTACAAAAATACCCTTGGTTTAGTTACCCTTCTGTGTTGAATTGAAGAGCCCGAGAATCGACCTAGTGGAGTCGGCAGTCGACTTCCCTTGGTCGACAGCAGACCTGAACCAGTCGATAGTCGACATGCACGGTCGACATGCCTGAATTGTCTGTCAACCTACGCGCGTCGACGGTCGACTTAGGTAGATCGACGGTTGACTTCTCTTGGTCGATTTTCTACTTGTCTAGGTCAACCTTCGATATGTGTAGGTCGACTGTCGACCTATATAGGTCGACACAATTAATTCATCCTTAAAATTGATTTTGTTGACCTGGGACCCTAACTATGTTTAATTTTATATTATTTCAGACTTGTCTACAAGACTCAAGGGTTGTCCTATCATGCTATGGGGAATGGAGATGTGATGATGGCATGTATACGTACGGTGGACAAAACACTATGGTGCCAAAGGGTTTTGCCATCTGTCTCGGTATAAGTTACGATAAGCTAATCCGGGAGATTATGGGGCGGTTTTATTCGATGCTGCAATGAAAAGATCTCAGTACGTGTGGAATGGAGATGTGATGATGGTATGTATACGTACGTTGGACAAAACACTATGGTGCCAAAGAATTTCGCCATCCGTCTCGGTATAAGTTACGATTGGCTAATCCAGGAGATTATGGGGAGGTTTCATTCGATGTTGCACTGAAAAGAGCTCGGTACGTGTGGAATGGAGATGTGATGATGGTATGTATACGTACGTTGGACAAAACACTATAGTGCCAAAGGGTTTTGCCATCCGTCTCGGTATAAGTTACGATAGGCTAATCCGGGAGATTATGGGGCGGTTTCATTCGATGCTGCAATGAAAAGAGCTCGGTACATGTTTCCAACTCCCCTAATGTCTCATTACATTGATATAGTCATGGAGTGGTGGAGAAAGCGTCGGAGAGTTGTATAGTGAACACGAAATTGAGAGACTGTCTGAATCTCAAATAGTAGTGTAGTTAATGGTTTGATTTGTTTGTAAGACTAATGGTGACGTTGTATGGATGTTTAATATGTTTGTAAGACTATTCGTGAAGTAGGATTGATGTTTTATTTGTTTGTTTTACCATTTTGTCACGTTTTGGTCATTCTGTCGACTTAGCATGTCTACTGTCGACTAGATCACATCGACGGTCGACATAGCTTGTCTACTGTCGACTCGTATACATCGACTGTCGACATATACGGGAGGACTGTCGACGTGTATGGGTCGACCGTAGACGTGTTTTGTCCGGATTCGAACATCGACGTGTAGAAGTCGACCGTCGACATGTATTAGTCGACAAAAACTGCAAAATTATGGCCAACCTGGCCAACCGCCTCCAACACCACGGTTTGGCCCATACGTATATGTGTGTGTGTGTGTGCATATATATATATATATATATATATAAATTTATAAACCTTACCGCATGCATTAAACAATTCCGATCTATAAACCCTACTGCATGCAAACCGTGGTCTTGTCCTCCGTCTCTTCTCCAACGGCAAGCACACAAACTCGTCTCTCCTCCAACGCCAAGAACACAAACTCGATATGGCCGAGCCTTATGGCTTGCAAGGGCAGGTATGTAATATTACAATATGCATGCTTTGTGATCGATGAATGTTGATGTATGTTGATTACGTTAGCCACTGTTACTCCCTCACAACTCGCTAGAGTTGATACATGATGCAAGCTCATGAATGAGGCTCCACGGTTGACTCTCTCTGCAGTTTCTTTGGTGCCGGTGATTTCTAAATTTTTTATTCAACAACCCTCTCTCACAACTCACTGTTTCTACCGTGATTTCTTAACTTTGTGACCTTGTTAGTATATTTAGGGTTCAAACCATATCTAGGGTTTCTTAGTTACTCATTTTTTAGGGTTCAAACCATATTTAGGGTTCAAATCATATTTAGGGTTCAATGAATAAAGCGAATTCCTCATCTGCAATAAACCCTAGCTTATTAGGGAGGTTTATTCGGGAGAAGAATGAAACAATAAACCCATGACTATGAGAATAACAGTAGAGAAAATTAGGACGGTTGCAGAAGTAAGTTGCAGAAATAACACGTTGAGAACATTATATACCCTTCTCTATATTTTTTTCTATGTAGGTGGTGGAATACAGGAGGCATATGCGGAAGAAAGTTGTAGAGTGGAATTCAATAAAATGAAAGCCCGCCGCGAACGAAAGAAGTGCCCTATCATAACTTGGATGCACGCGGAGATCCACGAAGAACATATAGAGGATGTACATAAGGACATACATCATAAGAAGAAAAACAAGAAGAAAAAGAAGAAGGGAAAGAATAACACGGTTGCAGAAGTAGCCCAGCAGGAGACCGATGAAGTTAAATTGGTTGAAGCCCAGCATAAGACCGATGAAGTTAAATTGGTTGAAGCCCAGCAGGAGACCGATGAAGTTAAATTGGTTGACCGAAACAAGAAGATATTTTCATATAATCGGGGTTACGATTTTGACTTGGTTGAGTGGATCGCATATAAAATAGATCACGGTAGTCGGACGTACGGAAACAAGCTGTCTGCACATACTAGAGGAATGATTAGAGCAATTCTCAGTGAATACGTACAATGCAGTGCAGGCTGGGACGAACAACTCCAACGAGCACTAAAGAAACCTGAAAATATCATCTTCATGCGCCAAAAGGGCAGCTGGGACGTCCGTCATGATCCTCACGTAGAAAAAGAAATTGACTTTGCATGTAAAATATTGGAAGTTAACCTGGAGACTGACGATGCTTCTTCCATGCGGGGTCCGCCAGGAATGACACGGTTGATCCATACCATCTTCAAGCATATTCTGAAGGGTGAAACCTATCCGGCTGACGTACAAGATTTGCACGACACTTTGAACCACCACGATTCTGGCCGGGTTATGAAATATCTGCCAATTTGTGTTGATCATTCATCTATGTGGTCTGGGGAGGAGAAGATGGAAAAATTGTTACGAGTGTGCAGAGAATACCAAGCACAGAAGTATAAGTCCCCTAGTAATGGACATGCTAGCTGGGAAGATTTCATGAAGAAGACTAACCCCCCTTGCAGGCACTACGGGTCATGCAACAAGGGACAGGAGAGACATAATCCCTCCAGGTAAGGCACTCCATGGCCACCCCCTCTATCACGTACTGTGCTATAAGAGTTTACGGAAGAAACGGAAATCGATATTTTCAAAGTGGACCAAGGGCTATGATGGCACCTCGTGTCCTTTTACTTGTTCGTTAGGAACGCGTATGAACATCATCGGAAGCCCTGCGACAACTACCTTAATCTCCCGGATGATAATTACTAGCTCGACGGCGAGTACATTGAGAGTCAAATCATTGGTTTGTTCCCACGTTATATGGTGGATCTGATGGCCAATGCGTACGATATGAATTTACCGTTTTCTAAGGTACGTTTCCCTCACAGATACGTACATACGTGCTATATTTATAAATTCATGAAATTAATATGTACATATATCTATCTTGTTTTGTTGGTGCATGTAGTAACCGCCCGTGGAAGGAGTACGTGCAGCTAGCTAGTATATGATCGACGAAGGATGAATTCATAGTTTCTTTTTTGAGTTCATAGTTATTAATTAGTTGTTTTTATTGCTGGATTCTTAAATTTCACGAATTTTTTGGTCTTGGATTCTTTAATTTAATGAATTTATCGTTTTCTAAGGTATTGTCTGGGTGCTTTAGTTTCAAAGACAGCAGGGACTGAAAGCATGATTTTCTTGCTATTTAGTCGACTTCCACATGTCAATTGTCGACAGCTAAGATAGGGGGTACACAGAGAAAATGGACAGAGGGCATATTTTTTTGCCTTTTTTGTCAACTTCCTTATGTCGATAGTCGACAATTCCTTGTCAAAAACCCAAAATTTTGAAGTTATTTCTTGAATTTCATACCAATTTTGGTGTTTGTTTTTCGATTTCATACCAATTTTGGTGTTTGTTCTTCAATTTCATACTAATTTCATAGAAATAGTTTCAAAACATGCAAAAAGTATCAATTTCAAACAAATTATTCGGACCCAGTGAGACAGTGAGAGAGAATCTGGGTTCTTCGCCGGAGACAAAGAAATCTGGGTTATTCGCCGGAGACGAAGAAGACGCGCCTGTGAAGAAGAAGAAGACACGACAATCTTGGCTATCTTGCCTGTGAAGAAGAAGAAGACAAGACGAAGGTAACGTCTGGGTTCGTCACTGTGTGGAACAGAAGGGAAGAGAGAGAGATTTTTTTTTTTGTTTTTTTTTTTTTTAATTTTTGGTAAAGAAATCAGGATTTTCAGGGAATTAATTATTGTAATTACATTTATTACCCTCAAACACCAACTCCTTAATTGTTGGTGCTTCTCGTCAGTGGAAAACATTTCCACTGCCTTTTGGCCAACTCTTTCACATTTCACATGCATTTGAAATAGTTTCATGTTTTTGTAAGAAGTAAAATCAAGTAAAATTCTCATTGCTTCTAACCTGGCAACTGGAGCAAAAGTTTCCTCATAATCAATACCTCCTTCTTGGTTGTAACGTTGAGCAACTAACCTTACTTTGTTTCCGATCACTTAGCCATTCTCATCTAGTTTGACATTCATCTGGTACCAATGACAGACTGGTTTGTACGTGGAGGAACTAGGTTCCATACCTTATTTCTTTCAAACTCATTTAGTTCGATTTGCATAGCTATAATCTAATCTTCTTCTTGTAATGCTTCCTTCACATTTTTGGGGTTATCATCAGTTCTTGCATCAAACTTACCCAAGTTGTCCTTACCATTGTTGTGAACAAAACATGTGCAAAGAAAGGGTTTGAAGTATGAAATGTATGGTTTCCTCCCTTTGAAAATTTCATAGGGGATCTTCTTCAAGATAGGTCTGATCAAGCACCTGTTAAAAATGTAATTTGTTGTATTTACATATTTTGCCCAATAGTGTTTGGGCAGCTTGTTTTCTAGAAGCATTGTTCTTGACATATCTTCAAGAGTCCTGTTCTTTCTTCCAACAACTCCATTCTGTTGAGGAGTTCTTGAGCACAGGCTTTGCGTACTTCATCATCTTTGAGCTTGATAGATGGTAATCCTTTTACCAGATCTTTGGAGATCAACTTGTTCATGGTATGCAAGCTTTCTGTGTCATAGATTTGAATTCTCTTTCAAGGCCCTGAGAAACTTCAAGAATTTTACCTGCAAGTTTGTTAGTCTGAAAAGTATAAACATTGTTTCATCTAAAGGCTGTGAGAATGGAATATCTTGATTTCTCATTTTGACCACATACTTCTCTTTATCAAAGATGACCTTATTGCCATTGTCACAAAGTTGATATACACTAAGCATGTTAAATTTCAAGCCATCAACTAAATATACATCAGAAATTGAGTTTTCAGAATTTGTACCAACTTTAACAATACCAAGAATGTTGCATTTTCCTTTTTCACCATGTGTCTTGAGCAACCACTGTCCATAACCACTTCTGTTCTTTGACATTGGTGACAACCTGCAAACACCAATCACTGCCTTACCCAGTTGTTAGACCAAGTGTGGAATTTGGACTTATACTCAGGATCTACCATATTAGGTTGTCTGACCCCTTTAGGAACCCAAATCTGTCTGACATATCCTTTGAGTTGAATTGGGAATGTGTTCCTCATTATGTGAGGGTCTCTTCCTCTGAAAGAACAAGTCATCTTAACATGACCAATTTTGTTACAAAAATGACACTTAGGAGAAATTTACCGTTTCCATCTTTCACAAATTTGGTATTGTTCTTTATTGGAAAATTTGTATTGTATCCAATACTAGTTTTGTGAACAGATTTTGAACTTTCTCCAAGAATAAAGTTCAACTTGTGTTCAGAGCCTGCAAGCTTGACTTTTACTAATACTGATTCTTGAATTTCTCAGTAAGAGTAGTCTTTTGTTTATCTAATTCATCAACTTCATGTCTCAGATTAACAAGGCTATCACTCACTGAAGAGTTCTCAGTGACTACTTCCTTGACTTGTGTTTTCAAGGCTTTGAAATTGGTTTTCAAGGCCTTGAAATCACTATCAGTTTTCTTCTGAGAGATTTCAAGATTCTGATTCAGGCAAACAAGTTGTAAATTCTCTTTTGCTTGCTCATGAACTTTTTCTTTCAAAACTCTAATCTCTTTCCGATAGCCCTCTTCATTTAAAAGCATTGTTCTGAGAGAGCTTCTTTTGGTTTTGAAATCAAACAGTTTACCATTAACTCAATGTTCTTTTCAGAACTTCATGATGCTTGTCCATGAAGCATAGGCTGGCATGTTCTTCTTCAGATTCAGTCGTCACTTGAGGTATCTGAATCACTCCATGAAGCTATCATTGCTTTCTTTCTTCTGTCAAGATCTTTCTTCTGATTTACTTTGTGAAGAAGACTTACCTTTGTAGTCCTTGCTACTGGATAATCTGTGTCTTTCTCTGTTGAAGACTTTATTCCAAAGTTTTTCTTCATCTTGAGGATTTCGTGTAAGGCTTTGGAAATCAAAGCAAATGGATCTTCATCATCCTCTTCAGTTTCAAGGCTTTGAATTTTTCTCATTCTCTTTGGCCTTGACTGCTAAGTTCTTGACACCTTCTTGTAGCTCTCCCTCAGCTTCATTGATATAAATTTCATGTTTCAGGAGCTTCCCTGGTAAATCATCAAGTTGTAGTGATGATAGATCTTGAGCTTCCTCAATTGCAGTTGTCTTTGGTTCCCATTTTTCCTTAGGTAGACTTCTCAAAATCTTCCTCGCCTTTTCTTCATTGAAAATATGTTTTCCAAGTGAATCAAGGTTATTGACTATATCTGTAAACCTTTTGAACATTTCTCTGATTGACTCATCCGTATTCATCTTGAATAGCTCATATTGTCTAAGATAGATGTTGATCTTGGTTTGCTTGACTAGACTGGTTCCTACAAATGTCACCACAAGCTTATCCCCGATCTCTTTGGCAGTCTTGCAGCCTGAAATCCTGTTGAATTTATCTGTACTCAAAGCACAATACAAAATTTTAATAGCTTTGTAATTCTTAGAGAATTGTTCTAATTCAGATGTGGACAAAGAATCTTTATATTTGAAAGTTCTAATCCAATATTTCTCTATGTAGAAAGTGTGAGGTCCATTAAGAATAATGGTACATAGCTCTATATCTTGATCAATGATGGACATTTTCATTAGAGCTTTCCAGTGAGCAAAGTTGTCTCCACAAAATAGAGAGGGTCTGTTAGCAGCTCTTCCCTGTGAGAAACCACCATCACCTGTAGTACTCCTGATCACCAGATAGTTAAATCTTATATAGTGGTACAAGCTCTGATACCAATTGAAAGGGGAGTATGCAGTTATAAGTACATACAGATATTATATGAAGAACATTGAAATTCAAGTCCTTGAAGTCATTTTCAAGCCTTTGGAATGAAGTTCAGTTTGACATAAAACAGACAAGTCTTTTTTAAGGCCTTCAAAGGAGTTTCAAACCCTTGAAAACAGACTAGTTTTAATGCTTCAAATACTAAGTATACAAATAAACTGTAAATGCAAGAGACAAGGGATTTATAGAGTTCAATCCACTTGGACCTACGTCTCTACCTCAGGGATCTTCTCCCTGCAGGATTTTCAACACAATTCTTATTAATTAAAAGCTATGCCCTCGATCTCAAGCACTAAGACTAGAATGGATTTCTTGATAGAGGCCGTTCCATATTAGTAAAAAGTTTCTACCAACTAAATAGAACTTATGGGGTCACATGCCATATAGGGGTGAACTAGACTTGAAAAATAATTAATTAGTATGATTAATTAATTTGAAGGATCAAATAGTAACAACTTGCTAACTTAGTAGGACTAATATGCAAGTTGGACTAATCAGAACCTAAGTAGGATTAGGTTAGGGCCATTATGTAGTAACAAGGAGTTGTTGGACTATATAAAGGATGCTCCTAACTTCCTTGCCTACAACTTATGCTCATAACATACTTTGAGTAGGAGAGAAGGAAGGAGAGAGCAAGACAAACAAGATCGGCCGAACATCCTAGTCTATACAGGGGTTGAAAGTTAAACCTCCCAAACAGCAAACCGGACTAAACCGTCGCTAATCGATTTGTTTCGTTCGGTTCATATGGGAATTCGGGTCAATTTAGGTTCGTAAAATATCAAATCGAAATTAAATAATTCGGTTTAGGTTTAAATTACAAACTCAAACTGTTTATATTAACAAATTGATGCGGGTACCATTATAGAAGATGCGGAGGATGAATTGCACAACGAGCAGTCCGAACGTACGGTGGATCGAGCCTGGCGTAATGTGGCTCCTCCGACATATTTGAAGGACTACGTGCAACCCAAGAAGAGGCGTTAGATTATTATTCATTATGTTAATTTAATTAATAATTATTGCGTAAACTTTATTTTTATGACGCATTGTAAAGTTTAGGGAGTCCTAGAGTATTTAGCTATATCCGGGATTTTCTATGTGGTTCTTTTGCTCGGATTAGGATTAGGTCAGAACCACCATGGTCAAAAACTATATATAAGGGTGTATTTTTCTCAAAACGTTATGCAAGAAAAATTTCAGCCCTCTCCTTCCCTTACTCTCCCTCCCTCGGTTTTTTCCCTTGTCCGAGTTTTACCAGTTATCTCCCAGTAACATTGGTGCTTTCATCGTTTCTCCGGTCGCTATACGTATCGAATCCGAGAGCTCCACCCTTCCTCCACCATGGTTGAAGCTTCCCTGCCGTCCAAGACTTCCAAGACTCCATTGTCGCCGGAAGATAATTTTGCGGCACTCAACACTTTGCAGTTTGACATGCTCGAGCGTGAAAAACGTCGTGACGCAGAGCTTGCTAAACGTGATCTTCGCCGGAATGCAGCCATCACCTAGCGTGAAACGAAGGGTGACCTTCAGATCGCCGAAATCCGTGAGGCTCTGCGGCTGCTGACTCGAGGGTTTTCAGCGCAGTCTTTGACACCGCCTCTGACGCCCCTCTGGCCCCGTTGCCGAGCCCATCCCATTCCACTCTGGCCATCAGTACCAGCGCCAGATGGCAACCGCTTGATTCGCGCACTACGACCGTCGTCACTCTGGAACAGCCACCATGTATGAGGCTTGATTCTCCTCGTTTCAACGGGGACGATCCCGTTCTTTGGATTTAATGCATCCAGAAGTATTTTGATATCACCAAACAAAAGAGATTGACGGTCTTGGAATTCCACGGCTGCTCGCACACAACCACCCGCAGTCCCTGTCCCTTCCGTCTCGGCCAATCCATCAACCCGTCCACCGGTTTCAATGCCACCGAAACGCTTGACACTTGAAGAAATGACTAAGCAGGGACTCTTCTTCAATTGTTACGAAAAGTTTTCACGAGGTCATCGTTGCAAGTATAAATTTTATCTTTTGGCAGTTGATGACGGGGGAGGCGGTGAGCCAACTGATCCGGTTGACGACGACGATGCGGGTATTATTTTGGACAATTAGTCCCATCTACACACTTTATCAGGTAACCCTCACCCTCGTTCTTTAATGTTGTCTAGTACAATTGCGGGTGTTGTTGTTCACATTCCTGTTGATGGTGGGAGTACCCATAATTTTATTCATTCTCTCATGGATGAGCACTTGTTCTTGTTGTTGCATCCTGTTTCTCCATTCCGCGTGTATGTGGGAAACGTAGTCTCTGCGTTGCGCATATTATTATCCCAAGACGCCCGTCACAATTTAGGGCATTGTTTGTTATGTCGATTTATATGTGTTGGCTATTCATGGCTTGGATGCTGTCTTGGGGGTCCAATGGCTACAAACGTTAGGAGAAATCTCTCATGATTACAGCAAGTTAACAATGATGTTCAGTTTGCAAGGGAAACAAATTGTCTTAATCGGGTCCAATCAAGGCCCTCGTCCGATTTCTTATAACTAGCTCACGTCACTGGGTCTCCCGCGATCGGATATGGAATGTTTTGAGTTATTTGCGGTTCAACCGCATCTGGAGCAGCCTACCCCAACATCGGATTTTCCCACGGATCTTTCAACTGAGATTCTGATCGTCCTTGAGAAACATCTGTCTCTTTTCGCGGTTCCTACGAGTCTGCCACCATCGCGACTTTGGGATCATCGGGTGCATCTCCAACCCGGTTCTAAACTCGTGAATGTTCCTCCTTGTCGTTATCCTTATTTTCAGAAAACACGAACGTCAAGTACATGAGATGCTCAACAAGGCATTATTCAACTACGTTGCACTGCTTTCTCGTCACTGATGTTATTGGTGCGCAAGAAGGATGGTACGTACAGATTTTGTGTTGCATACCGCGCACTCAATGCCACTACATTCCCCGATAACTTTCCGAATCCTACAACGGACGAGCTCTTTGATGAGTTAGGGGCAGCCCGATTTTTCACTAAACTGGATTTATGATCCGGCTATCACCAGATCGGCATGCACGCAGACGAAAGTCATAAAACAAATTTTTGCACCCATGACAGCCATTTCAAATTCCTAGTCATTTCGTTAGGGCTTACGAATGCCCTTTCGACGTTTCAGGAAGCTACGAATTGGGTGTTTCGGTAGTTGCTTCGGACACGTGTCAATGTTTTCTTTGATGATATTTTGGTCTACAACACTACACTAGAGCTTCATGTGCACCATCTTCATCAGGTACTTACTTTAATATCTGAGCATAATTTCTTTATCAAGCTATCCAAGTGAACTTTCGGCAAGACCAGTGTAGACTATTTGGGCCATGTTATTTCTGAAGGGAAAGTTCAGGCGGATCAACAGAAAATTCAGGCTATGATTGCATGGCCAATGCCTACTACTATTTGCGAGCTTGGGGGGTTTTCTGGGACTCACAGGGTACAATCGTCGGTTTTTTAAAAACTATGCTTCTATTGCGGCACCATTGATTTAAAAAAAATATGCGTTTGCATGGTCCTCTACGACCGATCAAATTTGTGGGGAACCTAAAACGGCCATGACTTCTGCTCTTGTGTTGCATTTTCCGGATTTTGCAGACACTTTTGGTATTGAGACAGATGCATCAGCCACGGGGATAGGGGTCATTCTCCTAAAACAAGGCCATACCTTGGCATTCTTTAGTAAAAAAAATGGGGTCTCGTTTACGCGCTGCTTCGGCCTATCATAAAGAGCTCTACGCTATCGTTGAGGCAGTCCAAAAGTGGCGTCAGTATTTTCTTGGCCGGGAATTCATCATACGTAGTGATCAGCGCAGCTTTAAAGAACTGTTTTCTTAGGTGATCTAGACTCCTGGTCAACAGTTTTACATCCGCAAACCGATGGGCTTTCAGTTTTGTATAGAGTACAAGCCTGGTGCTGCAAATTGCATCGTCGTTGCTTTATTCTTTAGAGATGAATATGGGGATGATCATGCCACTCTATTGGCTACGGCTTTTCGGCCTCTACCCGCGGTCTTGGAGACGATTTTCCAGGAAACGACTGCTTTGGCCGGGCTCTTGTCACGGCTGTTCAATCCACGAACAAGCCGCCTAACTTCACGTTAGTGGATGGTGTCCTTTATTATAAAACTCGTATATGTATTTGCCGTGATTCCACTGTTCATGAGTTGCTCCTACAATAAATTCCACAGTTCTCCCGCGACGGGTATCGAACGCACCTTGCGCCGATTAGATTCAGTGTTCTATTGGCCCGATATGCGGTCCGACATGCGCCGATTTGTACAAGCTTGCTTGGTCTGTCAGACAACAAAATATTCAACTTAGAAACCTGGCGGGTTGTTGCAACCATTTCCTTTTCCGGATAAGGTTTGGTCTGCTGCCACCATGGATTTCATTACAGGGTTACCGGCTTCTCAGGGGGAGACGACAATCATGGTTGTAGTCGATCGGTTGACTAAATATGTTAACTTTGGCTCACTGCCCACAGATTTTGATGCCCCTAGGGTGGCCCGCTTATTCAGTGAGGTGGTCGTCAAGCATCATGGCTTACGAGAGAGTTTAGTTTCTGATCGCGATTCCATTTTTATGAGCACCTTCTGGTAGGATTTGTTGAATCATAGTGGTACTACACTCAATTTTAGCACTGCGTATCGTCCATAGACTCATGGCCAAACAGAAGTGATGAATCCGGGTTTGGAGCAATATCTTTGAGCTTTCACTTCGGAGCGGCCTAAAAAGTGGGTATCGTTCTTACCCTGGACTGAATCGGCAATGAATTGCTCTCATCAAGGAGGTATTAACATGTCTCCTTTTGGGGATCTTTATGGTCGCGACCCGCCTTCAATGTTTCGACGGTTCACGTGGCGGGAAAATCTCAAATTGTTGAAGAATTGGTGATCGAACGCATTGCCTTATTACAGGATCTGATGGCGCATCTTGCCAAAATGTAGCAGCATATGAGACGCAGGCCAACAAGCATAGGTGTGACGTCCAATTCACGGTAGGTGACTTAGTGTTGTTACGCTTGCAGCCTTATCGCCAAAAGTCATTAGCACGACCTCTATCCGCCAAGTTAGCCCGCAGATACTACATCCCTTTCACAGTCCTAGAACGAATAGGGAAGGTTGCCTATCATCTCGAGTTACCTGAAGGTTTTCCTTTTCATGACGTTTTTCATGTTCCGTTACTACGTCCACTTGTTCAATCCGTTGTAGAGGTTTCTGTCGCATCCTTTACCGACCACTTTTTCAAAGGAAGGCCAATTCTGTCCCTTTAAAAGCCTCCATTTCCCGTAGAGTGATGATTTCGGTTCCCCCCCCCCCCGAACAGCAATGGCTTGTGTCTTGGTCGGACGGCGCGACACCCAATTGGGAACCTGTTTACGAGATTCAACGCAATTCACTAGAGTTACAGCTTGAGGAAAAGCTTGTTTTCGAGGATGGGGGAGTTAATATGGGTACCATTATAGAAGATGCGGAAGATGAATTGCACAAGGAGCAGTCAGAACGTACAGTGGATAGAGCTAGGTGTAATGTGGTTCCTCCGAAAAATTTGAAGGATTACGTGCAACCCAAGAAGAGGCGTTAGATTATTATTCGTTATGTTAAGTAAATTAATAATTGTTTCGTAAACTTCATTTTTATGACGCATTGTGAAGTTTAAGGATTCCTAGAGTATTTAGCTATATCCGGGACCCTTTATGTGGTTCTTTTGCTCGGATTAGGATTAGGTCAGAATAACCTTGGTCAAATACTATATAAGGGTGTAATTTTTCTCAAAAAGTTATGCAAGAAAAATTTCAACCCTCTCCTTCCCTTACTCTCTCGCCTATCTAATATTTTTTCCTTTGTCCGAGTTTTGCCAGTGACCTCCGCGTAACATAAATATCCATAATAAATATAATTATATATATATATATATATATTCAATTATCTATTTTGAGGCACTATCTGTAATATTAAATTTGATGATTCAGACTACACAATCTAAAATCCAGGCGTTGTGATGTTGCTTGTTGAAATGTAGAAATTTAAAGGTATGTACAATAGTTAATTTAAAAGTGTTCATCTTATACGGAAATTTGTTTCAAATAGTTGATCACCAAGAATCAAACTTTAACATGGTAAATAAAATATTTAACTTTTTTTTTTCATGTGACCAACTACAATTAGGTGTGGATAGTTAATAGTTAATTGTGTAACCAATTCCCTCAATTGAATCTAGAATGACCTTAACTATCTCATTTCGCTTACGTTGATGTTTGATGCTATTCATTAAGTTAGATTGGAAGTCCTAGTTGCGTTTTTTCAGGTTAGATTGTCTGTAAAAAAAGGACGAAAAGGCAATTATAAAAAAATGTTATCAGATTAACCAAAGTTCGAACTGAAATCGAACCATTTAGAGGGGAACCGAATCGAACCAAAAATTATAAATGATTAGCTTTAGGTTATTCTCAAATCGAGAATTTATGTTTTCTTTGAATTTTGGTGCAAACCAAACCAAACAAAATCGAACCATTTATACCACTATTCTATACTTAAACATGATTAGACACTTTTGCGTATTTTTACAGTTGCATTTACCATACGCAACAAGGGATTAAGCAACATGGGTAGAGTTTTTCTACTCGTGAGGACTTCCAACAAGTGATACCCATGAACACCTTAGTTGGGCAAGCTATCGACTCTAGAAAAATACGCAAAAATAAATTTAAAAATAAAGAAAGGAATACAAATTTAGTTAATGGGTTAAGAAAATTATTTACCAACTAAGTACCTTAATCGACAAACTCGGGTGTGTGCAAGTTAGTTGACGTCTTAATTGCTTTAACAAAGAAGCTAGTGCTACCAGAGTATAGATTTGATGTTCTCACAGGTAAAGATGAAACATTAAGTTTAGTTTATGTAATATGCCTTCTTCAGACTGATTGTCAATTCTGGGTCAAATATCTTAAATCGTGTACATCAACGAATAGGTATGATATAAATGATATGAGGACTCTTCTTTAGAAATATTTGTGAGCAAAACCTATTCTGGTAGGTAATACAAACGTCTTGAATTCTGTGAAGCAAGTTCATAACTCTTGGGGTATTCAGGTAATTCTTTTTCTCATAGTGTTAAGCCTTATTCTTCGGTCAAGGATCATTTCGGCATTATATGTTTAGGGACTAAAGCGTAAAAAAAAGTGAGAATGGGAGATATAGGTTGTGCCTCCCTGGAAAGCCCACCCAAGTGTACCTTAGGGGTGTGCAACCACAATGTGGTGCGGTTCGTGTTGGCCGCCCACCTCTTTTGGACTTTCTCTCTTGCTTGTTTTTGAAGTTTAGTAAACATGTTATTCTTCTCTTAAGACTTCTTAAGTTTTTAAAACTTGATTTTTTCACGTGAGCAGTACCATTATAATTAGTGATATTAATCACATGTTTTTATAAAGAAGCATTTTCCTATTAAACTATGACTTCTAATAAGTTTTCTAGTTCAAGAAAATTGGAAGTTCATCAATGTAAATTATTTTTCAATATAGTAATATGAGTTTTGACTTCCAAATAATTTTTATATGACTATATATATAATATGTTATTTATATTAATTGAGAATGTTTTAATAATTTGAAATTCTTTTCTTAATTATCGATCACAGTCTCTATGCGTCTTTATTTTTGGACTAAATTTTTATATGTAGAGGAATAATATATTTTACACATTTTTAACTAGTAATGAAGAATTTTATGGTAAATTGATATATGTTATTTAATTAATAGTCTTTCATGATCATTAAGTAATTTATATTGTAGAACTATTTTAATTACAATAATTGATATAAGTATAATCTATCTGTTCTGCAAATAGTTTTTATTATAAATATAACACTTTTACTTGAATTTATTAATTCTTCAATTATAGTTTTAGTTCAAACTAATATCTTATAGTCCAGATTCATGATTTGATTTTCGCTTAAACTCTCTAACTTGGGCAAAAAGTAATCTTCCACATAAATAGAGGTCTAGGATTAAGAGAAAATCAAACTGTGAGAGTCCTGTTCCCCATTACATGTGTGTGTGTGAGAGAGAGAGAGAACGAGAGAGAGAGAGAGAGGGATAGAGAGAGAGATAAACTGCTCCCTACCTAGGTTTGGCTTAGAGAGAAATGCGGCCCTTCACCGTGTGCTCGGCCATCAGAGAGAGAACGCCATCATAGGGTTTCATGCCAGAGCCCGATTCAACTATGGGAGTTTGTTCTTGTTAATCTGTCGTGATTCAACATGGAACACATGATGTTATGTAAATCTGTGGCTGTCCGTCTCCTCCATCAAGATTAGGAGTTCTTTTTATTGACATTCTAGAGCGAGGTACGATTTATATTATATTTTTGAGTCAGATCTTGGTCCCTCTCTCTTCAGATCTTGAAGTTATATTATTCTTTCTATGTATGTCTACATTATCATTAATCTTAACTTCATATCTTATTGTTTAGATTTTGATTTTATTTCATATATGTTATTATGACATCGTCTTCTTATAGGAGTCTGGCGATTCTAGAACACTAGGATTATTCTCTCAATAATTTGTATCTCTTTGGTTAGCAAACCTGTACTGGTAGGAGTTTGAATCGCCATGCGTAATGTGTCAGGTTATTCTGATTTGTGAAGACACTTTTTGGTTGTTCTGTACCGTTTATTAATCTAGCTCTTCAGATCTGAGGTTTGTGTGCCCTCTCGGATAAGGGAATTTACTGAGTTACCTATTAGATGTTGTTTTAGATTTGTTAGCTCTACCTATAGGTCTAGAATCCTTAGTATTTTTCTTGAGTTCCTTACATCCTGATCCATATATTCTACTGTTTCATATACATGAATCTTGTGGTTTTTCTTCAATTTTTCGAGTTTGACTACTAATGTGATCACTGTGTGTGGAGTTTGTTTATCCTCGATGGTTTGAATTCATACTACTAGGGTCACCGATGTGTGTGGAATCTTGTTTTGTAAGTCGCCAACTGAATTCAAGAGGTTTTTGGATTACCATCATGGGGTACTACATAATTCTTGCAGAAGCTTAGGCATATAGGATATAACGGTGAGTAGCTAATCTGTGTGATAGTTCAATTTTATCTTTATTAGGAGGGTTCTTGTAATATATTGGTACTTCACTACTTGGTTCTAGTAGGTGCGGTTTTTATATTTAGTAGGCTTCTCTTGGAGATTCACCTGAAAAGGTTTCCCATGTGCCGTGTCTATCTCTATATAGTTGTTTAGTTTTACTTTATATGTTTTAATTTTTAGTTGCAGTTAGAATCTAAAAGGATCTTTACGTAACATTCTAGCTAAGAAAGTTTAGATCTTATTATCTTTTTAATTATCTCGTCCATTGAGTATCTAGACAGTTCTTTGGCTCTATGTCTTAGTAGCATCCACTCTGCAATTTTTTGGATTAGATTCATAAACACACTCGTACCCGTGTAACTTGTATCGTCTACCGGATTCTATATCTATTTTCAATTGGTATAAGATCCTCAGTTACTTTAGTTTATGTTATTATTAAATGTAACTAACGTAAAGATCTGCATGCTATCCAGAAAGGATCTCTCCGGTACAGCTGCATGCGCACATATCTTCAGTGGTGTTGATTACACGGATTGGAAGAACTAAATGGATTGATTTTCTGATGCGTTGGGGTTGGCACAATGTTAATGCTATTTCAGCGATTTATAAAAGACCCACGTACGGGGAGAATGGAGTTTCTATAGAAAAACCTTCCCTAATCTATGAAAATGAAGGGAAAAAGAGAGATTTGAAATAGATGACTGAACATATAGAGGGAGAGGTAGAGATGGGAGAGTATAAAGTACACATTAGTGCGCGGGCGGTTCATTTACCTCTTTTTTATTCTCATCATCTATGCCACATGGCATATCCTAAACCATAGGATCTAAGCTGCACCATTACTGCACAGGTCTAAGACTTTATTCTCATCATCTGTGTCACATGACTTTATTGAGAGAGTATTAGTATTTATTACTAAGATAGCAATGTGATTTTGGACTTTTTTAATTTTTAATAATTCTAGCCATACTTAGGGTCTTTGCTCTTTGAGCAGCTTGTAATATGTGTGCGGAGATAGTTTTTTTGTTCTTAATATTATTTTGAGTTTCTAGCCATGTACCAAGACAATAATGATGAGTTGGTGGCTCTTTTGAGAGATGATGACGGGTATCAGATTAATGATATCATGGAATTAGCTCCCTCCTCTTATGGCGGCGATGAACAAGATCCTCATTCCAACGAAGGCCCCACCAAGAGAAAACGCTACCACCGCCACATCGATGTCCAGATCCAGGAACTTGAAGAGTAAGTTGCTCAAATTCACACACACACACACACATGCATAAACCGTTTATGGGTGGGTTTGCTTTCTATTTCTGCAATTCAAATTTGTAAACTTTGTTTCAGCTTATACAAGCATTGTCCTCACCGAGATGACAATCAGAGGAAAGAACTGGGTGAGAGGCTATCGTTGCAGCCGCTACAAATCAAGTTCTTGTTCCAGAACAAGCGAACGCAGGTTAAGGTAACGATTTCTAGGTATTATGTAGTTTAGATCATTGGAAGCTGTGAGTTAATTTTACTGGTTTGGAGCCTGAACTGCTTTCTCGTGATTAATATGTTAAGATTATGCTGCCCTACCACTCACATAGATTTTAAAAAAATTGATTTTCATTGTATCGTTCTACAATAACGCTACTTTCTAGCTATAGAAAATGCATGTACTTATTACCATCAATTCACTTCGCATGCTAAAAACAGGGTAATAAGAACTTTCATTTAAAGGCCGAGAACGACAAGCTTCGCGCAGAAAACATCAAGTGCCGACATGAACTTCCAAACATTACTTGTATCACATGTGTATGTGTGAATTTAAACGATTTACTCTTCAAGTTCTTGGATCTGGACATCGGCGTGGCGGTGGTCGAGTTTTCTCTTGGCGGGGCCTTGGTTGGAATAAGGATCTTGCTCATCACCGCCTGATGCGGAGGGAGCTAATTCCATGATAATATTAATCTGATACCCGTCATCATCTCTCAAAAGAGCCACCAACTCATCATCATTGGCTTGCTACATGGCTACGGACGTTTGATGAATTTTTACAAATTTTAGAAGTACTTACGGTCTTTGCTCTTTGAGCAGCTTGTAAAATATGATCTCTCACATCATTTGGAGGGTGTTGTTTTACCTTTTTCTTTGCCCCTAGACATTCGTCAAGATTTGGAAAAATTTATTGGACGCGAAAGCCTTAATCGAGAAAGAAATATTACAATGTAAATGGAACGCAATTTCTATTGATATGAAATTTTACAATACTATTAAAAGGATGTTAAGAGACATATGTTCCACACTTAGTTACAACACATCAATACAAATATACTCCTAATGTTTTCCTAGTTAGTTTAAGAAGAGTAAACTGTCGTTCTCCCGCTGATGGATACTGAACCTGTGCCGTCTTGGGAAGGCTTGTAAAAATGTTAGCATCT
The DNA here is from genome assembly GCA_023055425.1 of Linanthus parryae. Classification (NCBI taxonomy): domain Eukaryota; kingdom Viridiplantae; phylum Streptophyta; class Magnoliopsida; order Ericales; family Polemoniaceae; genus Linanthus; species Linanthus parryae. The sequence continues at coordinate 3,567,402 of JALGPY010000029.1, forward strand.
CGGGCATGTGGTACTCGAGGAGAGTAGCCACTCATAAATTCAAGATCGGTGGAATGAGTTGTGGCATAGTGGCATAGTGCAAATGCCGGGCCCTCCTAGAACTCCTCCAGGCAAATCCCACTCTTGTCCACCCCGTCCACACAGGACCGTATCGACCTTTAAGCGGTTAAGGCGACTGCTTAGGTACATCAACAATAGAGAGCCCACCGTTTTTAAAATAATGTGGGTAGTATAGCATTTTGTATACAATTTCTGAAATAATATTTCCATTTTATATGTAATATTCTAGTTACTCAAAACATACATCTCTTATGATGATTTTTCAATAAACAATCACTTCGATGATTAAGAATAAAAGTTAAAATTTCATGAATGGAGAAAAAATAAGAATTGTATAACTAATCTAAAAACATGAAACGTGCGAGCCAACACGAAGATAGCACGTACATTGCACGTAAACTGCACAACATGTTCCCACACAAAGTCTTTCTAACAAAACAATGTTTGGAAAATATTTGATGCCTCAAATTTATTGCTCGCTTTAGGTCACTAGATGCAAGAGACGGCCCTGCCTCCACGCGTAAAGACACCCACAAGAAAAGACTCCGCCACAACCTGATCAAGATGCTCCGGCTCTTGTAGAATGTTGGGCAAGTCAATTTTTTCTGCGTCTTATTCAGGTAACCGAGGAAACATTTTCATAAATACAGTATCAATGCAGCAATGATAACAAGTACCACCATCACCACAATAATCCACACAGAAACCGGTGTTTGGTGTCCCACGTGTTGGGCGTGGCCTCAAAGGGTGTAGAAGGAAACAACCTCGTCCTCATAAACGTCGCATGGAAACTCATTTTACCAAAATATGTTAAAGAATACGTGCAATGATGGAATTTTACAGAAATATATGGGTATTGAAAGAAATATATTGCAAACATGTTCAAAGGTTTGAATTTCTTAGACATAGTACATTAGATCAACCAATAGCAGAAGACCACGTTCGCCAATGTGTGATGACGGACATGTAAGTGATGTTCTAGTATTTATTCCGTTATTCTTTTCTTAATTATCGATCACAGTCTCTATGCGTTTTTATTTTTGGAATAAATTTTTATATGTAGAGGAATAATATATTTACACATTTTTAAGTAGTAATGAAGAATTTTATGGTAAATTGATATATTTTATTTAATTAATAGTCTTTCATGATCATTAAGTAATTTATTTTGTAGAACGACTTTAGTTATAATAATTGATATAAGTATTAATCTATCTGTTCAGCAAATAGTTTTTATTATAAACATAACACTTTTAATTGATTTTAATTAATTATTCAATTATAGTTTTACTTCAAACTAATTTCTTATAGTCCAGATTCATGATTTGATTTTCTCTTAAACTCTCTAACTTGGGCATAAAGTAATCTTCCACATAAATAGAGGTCTAGGGTTAAGAGAAAATTAAACTGTGAGAGTCCTATTCCCCATTATATGTGTGTGTGAGAGAGAGAACGAGAGAGAGTGGGAGAGAGAGAGAGATAGATTGCTCCCTACCTGGGTTTGGCTTAGAGAGAAACGCTTCCCTTCACCGTGTGCTCGGCCATCACAGAGAGAACACCATTATAGGGTTTCATGCAAGAGCCTGATTCAACTATGGGAGTTTGTACTGGTTAATGTGTCGTGATTCAAAATGGAACACATGATGTTATGTAAATTTGTGGCTGTTCGTCTCCTCCATCAAGATTAGGAGTTCTTTTTATTGACATGCTAGAGCGAGGTACGATTTATATTCTATTGTTGAGTCAGATCTTGGTCCCTATCTCTTCAGATCTTGAAGTTATATCATTATGTCTATGTATGTCTACATTATAATTAATCTTAACTTCATATATTATTATTTATATTTTGATTTTATTTCATATATGTTTTTATGACATCGTCTTCTTATAGGAGTCTGGCAATTCTAGAACACTAGGATTATTCTCTCAATAAGTTATATCTCTTTGGTTATCAAACCTGTACTGGTAGGAGTTTGAATCGTCATGTGAAATGTGTTAGATTATTCTGATTTGTGAAGACAAACCCCTTTTTGGTTATTCTGTACCGTTCATAAATCTAGCTCTTCAGATCTGAGATTTGTGTGCCCTCTCGGATAAGGGAATTTACTGAGTTACCTATTAGATCTTGTTTTATATTTGTTAGCTCTACCTGTAGGTCTAGAATCTTTAGTATTTTTCTTGAGTTCTTTACATCTACTGATCCATATATTCTACTGTTTCATATACATGAATCTTGTGGTTTTTCTGCAATTTTCCGAGTTTGACTACTAATGTGATCAATGTGTGTGGAGTTTGTTTATCCTCGATGGTTCGAATTCATACTACTAGGGTCACCGATGTGTGCGGAATCTTGTTTTGTAAGTCGCCAACTAAATTCAAGAGGTTCTTGGATTACGATCATGCGGTACTACATAATTCTTGCAGAAGCTTAGGCATATAGGATATAACTGTGAGTAGCTAATCTGTGTGATAGCTCGATTTTATCTTTATTAGGCGGGTTCTTCCAATATATTGGTATTTCACTAGTTGGTTCTTGTAGGTGCGGTTTTTATATTTAGTAGGCTTCTCTTGAAAATTCACCTGAAAGGTTTCCCATGTGCCGTGTATATCTCTTTATAGTTGTTTAGTTTTACTTTATATGTTTTAATTTTTAGTTTCCGTTAGAATCTAAGGAAATCTTTACGTAACATTCTAGCTAAGAAAAATTAGATCTTATTATCTTTTTAATTATCTCGTCCATTGAGTATCTAGACAATTCTTTGGCTCTATGTTTTAGTAGCATCAACTCTGCAATTTTTTGGATTAGATTCATAAACACACTCGTACTCGTGTAACTTGTATCGTCTACCGGATTCCATATCTATTTTCAATTGGTATAAGATCCTCAGTTACTTTAGTTTATGTTATTTATTAAATGTAACTAACGTAAAGATCTGCATGCTATCCAGAAAGGATCTCTCCGGTACAACTGCATGCGCACATATCTTCAGTGGTGTTGATTACACGGATTGGAAGAACTAGATGGATGGATTTATGATGCGTTGGGGTTGGCACAATGTTAATGCTATTTCAGCGATTTATTGAAATCGTCACGTACGATGTTAATATCTTCAGCTATTTATTTCAGCGATTCATTAAAAGACCCACGTACGAGGAGAATGGAGTTTCTATAGAAAAACCTCCCCTAATCTATGAAAATGAAGGGAGAAAAGAGAGATTGAAAATAGAGGACTGAACATATAGAAAGATAAAGGTGAGAGGGAGAGGTAGAGATGGGAGAGTATAAAGTAGGGCTGGCAATATTTGACACGACACGACAACCCGACACGAACCCGACACGAAATTAACGGGTTTGGGTCGACACGAACCCGCAACGGGTCAAAACGGGTTGACAGGAACCTGACACGAAAATAAACGGGTCGGGTTAGGGTCAACCCGCTTAACCCGAAACTTAAACGGCCAACCCATTTAAAACTACCAGCATAAAAACCATCAGACTAATAAACTTGGGTTAGGTTAGGGTTTGTTACCATGGTATATAAGCTTTCTTTTCTCCCCAAACCCCTCATTCAGCACCGTCTCTCTCTCTCCTCACCCTCTTCATTTCTCTTTTCTCTGCTCTCACCACCAAAAATGCTATACAAGTAAAAAATATCCCAGATCGGAAACATATCACTCTAAATCGGCCACTTCCGAGTTCGGATTGATTGTAAAAAGCTTCAGTTTCAGCGGTCCAAGTCGAAATTATGTACAAGATAGAGCGGTTCGAACCCAGATCTTCTGTTGATCTGTTCTCTTCTAGGTCTCTCCTTTTGGTGGATTGTATTCAGATTCAACATCATGAGTTTGAATAGTTACAAAAGTGAAAGATTTTGTAAATTGCAATACGTGAATCACATTTTTTCTTTGTTTTTCGCACTTTACCGAATCCAGATCTATTGAAATCACCGAGACAATGATGATGAGTTAGCGGCTCTTTTGAGAGATGATGACAGGTATCAGATTAATGATATCATGGAATTTGCTCCCTCCTCTTATGGCGGCAATGAACCAGATCCTCATTCCAACCAAGGCCCTACCAAGAGAAAACGCTACCACCGCCACATCGATTTCTAGATCCAGGAACTTGAAGAGTAAGTTCCTAAAATTCACACACACACACACAAGCATACACCGTTTATGGGTGGGTTTGCTTTCTATTTCTGCAATTCAAATTTGTAAACTTTGTTTCAGCTTATACAAGCATTGTCCTCACAGAGATGACAATCCGAGGAAAGAACTGGGTGAGAGGCTGTCGTTGCAGCCACTACAAATCAAGTTCTTGTTCCAGAACAAGAAAACGCAGGTTAAGGTAACGATTTCTAGGTATTATGTAGTTTAGATCATTGGAAGGCGTGAGTTAATTTTACTGGTTTGGAGCCTGAACTGCTTTCTCGTGATTAATATGTTAAGATTATGCTGCCCTACCACTCACATAGATTTTGAAAAAACTTATTTTCATTGTATCGTTCTACAATAACGCTACTTCCTAGCTATAGAAAATGCATGTACTTATTACCATCAATTCACTTCGCAGGCTAAAAACAGAGTAATAAGAAGTTTCATTTAAAGGCCGAGAACGACAAGCTTCTCGCAGAAAACATCAAGTGCCGACAAGAAGTTCCAAACATTACTTGTCTCACATGTGTGTGTGTGTGTGTGAATTTGAACGACTTACTCTTCAATTTCTTGGATCTGGACGTCGGCGTGGCGGTGGTAGCGTTTTCTCTTGGCGGGGCCTTGGTTGGAATGAGGATCTTACTCATCGCCGCCAGATGCGGAAGGAGCTAATTCCATGATATTATTAATCTGATACCCGTCATCATCTTTCAAAAGAGCCTCCAACTCATCATCATTGGCTTTGTACATTGCTACGGACATTTTATTAATTTTTACCAATTTTAGCAGTACTTACGGTCTTTGCTCTTTGAGCTGCTTGTAATATATGATCTCTCACATCATTTGGAGGGTGTAGTTTTACATTTTTCTTTGCTCCTAGACAGTCGTCAAAATTTGGAAAAATTTATTGGACCCGAAAGCCTTAATCGAGAAAGAAATATTACAATGTAAATGCAACGCAATTTCTATGGATATGTAATTTTACAATACTATTAAAAGGAAGTTAAGAGACATATGTTCCACACTAAGTTACAACACATCAACACAAATATACTCCTAATGTTGTTCCTAGTTAGTTTAAGAAGAGTAAACTGTCGTTCTCCCGCTGGTGGATGTTGAAGTTGTGCCGTCTTAAGAAGGCTTGTAAGAAAGTTAGCATCTCGGGCATGTGGTACTCGAGGAGAGTAGCCACTCATAAATGCAAGCTCGGTGGAAAGAGTTGTGGCACAGTGGCATAGTGCAAATGCCTGGCCCTCCTAGAACTCGTCCTGGCAAATACCACACTCGACTTGTCCACCCCGTCCACACAGGACCGTATCAACCTTTAAGCGGTTAAGGCAACTGTTTAGGTACATCAAAAATAGAGAGCCCACATTTTTGAAAATAATAAGGGTAGTATAGCATTTTATATGCAATTTCTGAAATAATATTTCCATTGTATATGTAATCTTCGAGATACTCTAAACATACATCTCTTATGATGATTTTTCAATAAACAATCACTTTGATGATTAAGGATAAATGTTAAGAATTCATGAAATGAGAAAAAATAAGAATTGTATAACTAATATAAAAACACGAAGCGTGCGAGCCAACACCAAGATAGCACGTACATTGCACGTAAACTGCACAACATGTTCCCACACAAGTTTTTCTATCAAAACAATGTTTTGAAAATACCTGATACCTCAAATTTATTGCTCGCTTTAGGTCTCCAGATACAAGATACGGCCCTGCCTCCAGGCGTAAAGACACCCACAAGAAAAGACTCCGCCACAACCTGATCAAGATGCTCCGGCTCTTGTAGAATGTTGGGCAAGTCAATTTGTTCTGCGTCTTATTCAGGTAACCGAGGAAACATTTCCATAAATACGGTATCAATGCAGTAATGATAACAAGTACCACCACCACCACAATTATCCACACAGAAACCGGTGTTTGGTGTCCCACGTGTTGGGCGTGGCCTCAAAGGGTGTAGAAGGAAACAACCCCGTCCTCATAAACGCCGCATGGAAACTCATTTTATCAAAATATGTGAAAGAATTCGTGCAATGATGGAATTTTACAGAAATATATGGGTATTGAAAGAAATATGTTGCAAACATGTTCAAAGGTTTGAATTTCGTAACATAGTACATTAGATGAACCAATAGCAGAAGACCACGTTCGCCAATGTGTGATGATGGACATGTAATCGATGTTCTAGTAATTATTCCTTTATTCTTTTCTTAATTATCGAACACAGTCTCTATGCCTTTTCATTTTTGGAATAAATTTTTATATGTAGAGGAATAATATATTTAAACATTTTTTAACTAGTAATGAAGAATTTTATGGTAAATTGATATATTTTATTTAATTATTAGTCTTTCATGATCATTAAGTAATTTATTTCGTAGAACAACTTTAATTATAATAATTGATATAAGTATTAATCTATCTGTTCTGCAAATAAATTTTATTATAAATATAACACTTTTAATTGAATTTAATTAAATCTTCAATTATAGTTTGACTTCAAAATAATTTCTTATAGTCCAGATTCCTTATTTGATTTACTCTTAAACTCTCTAACTTTGGCATAAAGTAATCTTCCACATAAATAGAGGTCTAGGGTTAAGAGAAAATCAAACTGTGAGAGTCATGTTCCCCATTATATGTGTGTGAGAGAGAGAGAGAACGAGTGAGAGAGAGGGAGAGAGAGAGATAGATTGCTCCCTACCTGGGTTTGGCTTAGAGAGAACCGCTTCCCTTCATCGTGTGCTCGGCCATCACAGAGAGAACACCATCATAGGGTTTCATGCCAGAGCCCGATTCAACTATGGGATTTTGTACTAGTTAATGTGTCATGATTCAAAATGGAACACATGATGTTATGTAAATCTGTGGCTGTTCGTCTCCTCCATCAAGATTAGGAGTTCTTTTTATTGACATTCTAAAGCGAGGTACGATTTATATTCTATTTTTGAGTCAGATCTTGGTCCCTCTCTCTTCAGATCTTGAAGTTATATCATTCTTTCTATGTATGTCTACATTATAATTAATCTTAACTTCATATCTTATTCTTTAGATTTTGATTTTATTTCATATATGTTATTATGACATCGTCTTCTTATAGGAGTCTGGCAATTCTAGAACACTAGGATTATTCTCTCAAAAAGTTATATCTCTTTTGTGATCAAACCTCTACTGGTAGGAGTCTGAATCGTCATGCGTAATGTGTTAGGTTATTCTAATTTGTGAAGACAAACCCCTTTTTGGTTATTCTGTACCGTTTATTAATCTAGCTCTTCAGATCTGAGATTTGTGTGCCCTCTCGGATAAGGGAATTTACTGAGTTACCTATTAGATCTTGTTTTATATTTGTTAGCTCTACCTGTAGGTCTAGAATCCTTAGTATTTTTCTTGAGTTCTTTACATCTACTGATACATATATTCTACTGTTTCATATACATGAATCTTGTGGTTTTTCTGCAATTTTCCGAGTTTGACTAGTAATGTGATCACTGTGTGTGGACTTTGTTTATCCTCGATGGTTCGAATTCATACTACTAGGGTCACCGATGTGTGTGGAATCTTGTTTTGTAAGTCGCCAACTAAATTCAAGAGGTTCTTGGATTACCCTCATGGGGTACTACATAATTCTTGCACAAGCTTAGGCATATAGGATATAACTGTGAGTAGCTAATCTCTGTGATAGCTCGATTTTATTTTTATTATGCGGGTTCTTCCAATATATTGGTATTTCACTAGTTGGTTCTTGTAGGTGCGGTTTTTATATTTAGTAGGCTTCTCTTGAAAATTCACCTGAAAGGTTTCCCATGTGCCGTGTATATCTCTTTATAGTTGTTTATTTTTACTTTATATGTTTTAATTTTTAGTTGCCGTTAGAATCTAAGGAAATCTTTACGTAACATTCTAGCTAAGAAAAATTAGATCTTATTATCTTTTTAATTATCTCGTCCATTGAGTATCTAGACAATTCTTTGGCTCTATGTTTTAGTAGCATCAACTCTGCAATTTTTTGGATTAGATTCATAAACACACTCGTACTCGTGTAACTTGTATCGTCTACCGGATTCCATATCTATTTTCAATTGGTATAAGATCCTCAATTACTTTAGTTTATGTTATTTATTTAATGTAACTAACGTAAAGATCTGCATGCTATCCAGAAAGGATCTCTCCGGTACAAATGCATGTGCACATATCTTCAGTGGTGTTGATTACACGGATTGGAAGAACTAGATGGATGGATTTCTGATGCGTTGGGGTTGGCACAATGTTAATGCTATTTCAGCGATTTATTGAAATCGTCACGTACGATGTTAATATCTTCAGCTATTTATTTCAGCGATTCATTAAAAGACCCACGTACGAGGAGAATGGAGTTTCTATTGAAAAACCTCCCCTAATCTATGAAAATAAAGGGAGAAAAGAGAGATTGAAAATAGAGGACTGAACATATAGAAAGATAAAGGTGAGAGGGAGAGGTAGAGATGGGAGAGTATAAAGTAGGGCTGGCAATATTCGACACGACACGACAACCCGACACGAACCCGACACGAAATTAACGGGTTTGGGTCGACACGAACCCGCAACGGGTCAAAACGGGTTGACACAAACCTGACACGAAAATAAACGGGTCGGGTAAGGGTCAACCCGCTTAACCCGAAACTAACACGGCCAACCCATTTAAAACTACCAGCATAAAACCATCAGACTAATAAACTTGGGTTAGGTTAGGGTTTGTTACCATGGTATATAAGCTTACTTTTCTCCCCAAACCCCTCATTCAGCACTGTCTCTCTCTCTCCTCACCCTCTTCATTTCTCTTTTCTCTGCTCTCACCACCAAAAATGCTATACAAGTAAAAAATATCCCAGATCGGAAACATGTTACTCTAAATCGGCCACTTCCGAGTTCGGATTGATTGTAAAAAGCTTCAGTTTCAGCGGTCCAAGTCGAAATTATGTACAAGATGGAGCGGTTCGAACCCAGATCTTCTGTTGATCTGTTCTCTTCTAGGTCTCTCCTTTTGGTGGATTGTATTCAGATTCAACATCATGAGTTTGAATAGTTACAAAAGTGAAAGATTTTGTAAATTGCAATACGTGAATCACATTTTTTCTTTCTTTTTCGCACTTTACCGAATCCAGATCTATTGAAATCACCGCGACAATGATGATGAGTTAGCGGCTCTTTTGAGAGATGATGACAGGTATCAAATTAATGATATCATGTAATTCGCTCCCTCCTCTTATGGCGGCGATGAACCAGATCCTCATTCCAACCAAGGCCCTACCAAGAGAAAACGCTACCACCGCCACATCGATTTCTAGATCCAGGAACTTGAAGAGTAAGTTCCTCAAATTTCACACACACACACACATGCATACACCGTTTATGGGTGGGTTTGCTTTCTATTTCTGCAATTCAAATTTGTAAACTTTGTTTCAGCTTATACAAGCATTGTCCTCACAGAGATGACAATCCGAGGAAAGAACTGGGTGAGAGGTTGTCGTTGCAGCCGCTACAAATCAAGTTCTTGTTCCAGAACAAGAAAACGCAGGTTAAGGTAACGATTTCTAGGTATTATGTAGTTTAGATCATTGGAAGGCGTGAGTTAATTTTACTGGTTTGGAGCCTGAACTGCTTTCTCGTGATTAATATGTTAAGATTATGCTGCCCTACCACTCACATAGATTTTGAAAAAAACTTATTTTCATTGTATCGTTCTACAATAACGCTACTTCCTAGCTATAGAAAATGCATGTACTTATTACCATCAATTCACTTCGCAGGCTAAAAACAGAGTAATAAGAAGTTTCATTTAAAGGCCGAGAACGACAAGCTTCTCGCAGAAAACATCAAGTGCCGACAAGAAGTTCCAAACATTACTTGTCTCACATGTGTGTGTGTGTGTGTGAATTTGAACGACTTACTCTTCAATTTCTTGGATCTGGACGTCGGCGTGGCGGTGGTAGCGTTTTCTCTTGGCGGGGCCTTGGTTGGAATGAGGATCTTACTCATCGCCGCCAGATGCGGAAGGAGCTAATTCCATGATATTATTAATCTGATACCCGTCATCATCTTTCAAAAGAGCCTCCAACTCATCATCATTGGCTTTGTACATTGCTACGAACATTTTATGAATTTTTACCAATTTTAGCAGTACTTACGGTCTTTGCTCTTTGAGCAGCTTGTAATATATGATCTCTCACATCATTTGGAGGGTGTAGTTTTATATTTTTCTTTGCTCCTAGACAGTCGTCAAAATTTGGAAAAATTTATTGGACCCGAAAGCCTTAATCGAGAAAGAAATATTACAGTGTAAATGCAACGCAATTTCTATGGATATGTAATTTTACAAAACTATTAAAAGGAAGTTAAGAGACATATGTTCCACACTTAGTTACAACACATCAATACAAATATACTCCTAATGTTGTTCCTAGTTAGTTGAAGAAGAGTAAACTATCGTTTTCCCGCTGGTGGATGCTGAAGCTGTGCCGTCTTGGGAAGGCTTGTAAGAAAGTTAGCATCTCGGGCATGTGGTACTCGAGGAGAGTAGCCACTCATAAATGCAAGCTCGGTGGAAGGAGTTGTCGCACGGTGGCATAGTGCAAATGTCTGGCCCTCCTAGAACTCCTCCAGGCAAATACCACACTCGTCTTGTCCACCCCGTCCACAAAGGACCGTATCAACCTTTAAGCGGTTAAGGCAACTGTTTAGGTACATCAAAAATAGAGAGCCCTTATTTTTGAAAATAATATGGGTAGTATAGCATTTTATATACGATTTCTGAAATAATATTTCCATTGTATATGTAATCTTCGAGATACTCTAAACATACATCTCTTATAATGATTTTTCAATAAATAATCACTTTGATGATTAAGGATAAATATTAAGAATTCATGAAATGAGAAAAAATAAGAATTGTAAAACTAATATAAAAAACATGAAGCGTGCGAGCCAACACCAAGATAGCACGTACATTGCACGTAAACTGCACAACATGTTCCCACACAAGTCTTTCTATCAAAACAATGTTTTGAAAATATTTGATGCCTCAAATTTATTGCTCGCTTTAGGTCACGAGATGCAAGAGACGGCCCTGTCTCCAAGCGTAAAGACACCCACAAGAAAAGACTCCGCAACAACCTTATCAAGATGCTCCGACTCTTGTAGAATGTTGGGCAAGTCAATTTGTTCTGCGTCTTATTCAAGTAACCGAGGAATTATTTCCATAAATACTGTATCAATGCAGCAATGACAACTACCACCACCACCACAATTATTCACACAGAAACTGGTGTTTGGTGTCCCACGTGTTGGGCGTGGCCTCAAAGGGTGTAGAAGGAAACAACCCCGTCCTCATAAGCGCCGCATGGAAACTCATTTTATCAAAATATGTGAAAGAATTCGTGCAATGATGGAATTTTACAGAAATATATGGATATTGAAAGAAATATGTTGCAAACATGTTCAAAGGTTTGAATTTCGTAACATAGTACATTAGATGAACCAATAGCAGAAGACCACGTTCGCCAATGTGTGATGACGGACATGTAATCGATGTTCTAGTAATTATTCCTTTATTCTTTTCTTAATTATCGAACACAGTCTCTATGCGTTTTTATTTTTGGAATAAATTTTTATATGTAGAGGAATAATATATTCAAAAATTTTTTAACTAGTAATGAAGAGTTTTATGGTAAATTGATATATTTTATTTAATTAATAGTCTTTCATGATCATTAAGTAATTTATTTCGTAGAACGACTTTAATTATAATAATTGATATAAGTATTAATCTATCTGTTCTGCAAATAGATTTTATTATAAATATAACACTTTTAATTGAATTTAATTAAATCTTCAATTATAGTTTGACTTCAAAATAATTTCTTATAGTCCAGATTCATGATTTGATTTTCTCTAAAACTATCTAACTTGGGCATAGAGTAATCTTCCACATAAATAGAGGTCTAGGGTTAAGAGAAAATCAAACTGTGAGAGTCCTGTTCCCCATTATATGTGTGTGTGAGAGAGAGAGAACGAGAGAGAGAGAGGGAGAGAGAGAGAGATAGATTGCTCCCTACCTGGGTTTGGCTTAGAGAGAACCGCTTCCCTTCATCGTGTGCTCGGCCATCACAGAGAGAACACCATCATAGGGTTTCATGCCAGAGCCCGATTCAACTATGGGATTTTGTACTGGTTAATGTGTCGTGATTCAAAATGGAACACATGATGTTATGTAAATCTGTGGCTGTTCGTCTCCTCCATCAAGATTAGGAGTTCTTTTTATTGACATTCTAGAGCGAGGTACGATTTATATTCTATTTTTGAGTCAGATCTTGGTCCCTCTCTCTTCAGATCTTGAAGTTATATCATTCTTTCTATGTATGTCTACATTATAATTAATCTTAACTTCATATCTTATTCTTTAGATTTTGATTTTATTTCATATATGTTATTATGACATCGTCTTCTTATAGGAGTCTGGCAATTCTAGAATACTAGGATTATTCTCTCAATAAGTTATATCTCTTTGGTTATCAAACCTCTACTGGTAGGAGTCTGAATCGTCATGCGTAATGTGTTAGGTTATTCTGATTTGTGAAGACAAACCCCTTTTTGGTTATTCTGTACCGTTTATTAATCTAGCTCTTGAGATCTGAGATTTGTGTGCCCTCTCGGATAAGGGAATTTACTGAGTTACCTATTAGATCTTGTTTTATATTTGTTAGCTCTACCTGTAGGTTTTGAATCGTTAGTATTTTTCTTGAGTTCTTTACATCTACTGGTACATATATTCTACTGTTTCATATACATGAATCTTGTGGTTTTTCTGCAATTTTCCGAGTTTGACTACTAATGTGATCACTGTGTGTGGAGTTTGTTTATCCTCGATGGTTCTAATTCATACTACTAGGGTCACCGATGTGTGTGGAATCTTGTTTTGTAAGTCGCCAACTAAATTCAAGATGTTCTTGGATTACCCTCATGGGGTACTACATAATTCTTGCAGAAGCTTAGGCATATAGGATATAACTGTGAGTAGCTAATCTGTGTGATAGCTCGATTTTATCTTTATTAGGCGGGTTCTTATAATATATTGGTATTTCACTATGTGGTTCTTGTAGGTGCGGTTTTTATATTTAGTAGGCTTCTCTTGCAAATTCACCTGAAAGGTTTCCCATGTGCCATGTCTATCTCTTTATAGTTGTTTAGTTTTACTTTATATGTTTTAATTTTTAGTTGCCGTTAGAATCTAAGAAAATATTTACGTAACATTCTAGCTAAGAAAAATTAGATCTTATTATCTTTTTAATTATCTCGTCCATTGAGTATCTGTACAATTCTTTGGCTCTATGTTTTAGTAGCATCAACTCTGCAATTTTTTGGATTAGATTCATAAACACACTCGTACTCGTGTAACTTGTATCGTCTACCGGATTCCATATCTATTTTCAATTGGTATAAGATCCTCAGTTACTTTAGTTTATCTTATTTATTAAATGTAACTAACGTAAAGATCTGCATGCTATCCAGAAAGGATCTCTCCGGTACAACTGCATGCGCACATATCTTCAGTGGTGTTGATTACACGGATTGGAAGAACTAGATGGATGGATTTCTGATGCGTTGGGGATGGCACAATGTTAATGCTATTTCAGCGATTTATTGAAATCGTCACGTACGATGTTAATATCTTCAGCTATTTATTTCAGCGATTCATTAAAAGACCCACGTATGAGGAGAATGGAGTTTCTATAGAAAAACCTCCCCTAATCTATGTAAATGAAGGGAGAAAAGAGAGATTGAAAATAGAGGACTGAACATATAGAAAGATAAAGGTGATAGGGAGAGGTAGAGAGTGGAGAGTATAAAGTAGGGCTGGCAATATTCGACACGACACGACAACCCGACACGAACCCGACACAAAATTAACGGGTTTGGGTCGTCACGAACCCGCAACGGGTCAAAACGGGTTGACACGAACCTGACACGAAAATAAACGGGTCGGGTTAGGGTCAACCCGCTTAACCCGAAAGTAACACGGCCAACCCATTTAAAACGACCAGCATAAAACCATCAGACTAATAAACTTGGGTTAGGTTGTTACCATGGTATATAACTTTACTTTTCTCCCCAAACCCCTCATTCAGCACCGTTTCTCTCTCTCCTCACCCTCTTCATTTCTCTTTTCTCTGCTCTCACCACCAAAAATGCTATACAAGTAAAAAATATCCCAGATCGGAAACATATCACTCTAAATCGGCCACTTCCGAGTTCGGATTGATTGTAAAAAGCTTCAATTTCAGCGGTCCAAGTCGAAATTATGTACAAGATGGAGCGGTTCGAACCCAGATCTTCTGTTGATCTGTTCTCTTGTAGATCTCTCCTTTTGGTGGATTGTATTCAGATTCAACATCAAGAGTTTGAATAGTTACAAAAGTGAAAGATTTTGTAAATTGCAATACGTGAATCACATTTTTTTCTTTGTTTTTGCGCACTTTACCGAATCCAGATCTATTGAAATCACCGAGACAATGATGATGAGCTAGCGGCTCTTTTGAGAGATGATGACAGGTATCAGATTAATGATATCATGGAATTCGCTCCCTCCTCTTATGGCGGCGATGAACCAGATCCTCATTCCAACCAAGGCCCCTCCAAGAGAAAACGCTACCACAGCCACATCGATTTCTAGATCCAGGAACTTGAAGAGTAAGTTCGTCAAATTCACACACACACACACATGCATACATTGTTTGTGGGTGGGTTTGCTTTCTATTTCTGCAATTCAAAAGAGCCTCCAACTCATCATCATTGGCTTTGTACATTGCTACGGACATTTTATGAATTTTTACCAATTTTAGCAGTACTTACGGTCTTTGCTCTTTGAGCAGCTTGTAATATATGATCTCTCACATCATTTGGAGGGTGTAGTTTTACATTTTTCTTTGCTCCTAGACAGTCGTCAAAATTTGGAAAAAATTTATTGGACCCGAAAGCCTTAATCGAGAAAGAAATATTACAGTGTAAATGCAACGCAATTTCTATGGATATGTAATTTTACAAAACTATTGAAAAGAAGTTAAGAGACATATGTTCCACACTTAGTTACAACACATCAATACAAATATACTCCTAATGTTGTTCCTAGTTAGTTTAAGAAGAGTAAACTGTCGTTCTCCCGCTGGTGGATGCTGAAGCTGTGCCGTCTTGGGAAGGCTTGTAAGAAAGTTAGCATCTCGGGCATGTGGTACTCGAGGAGAGTAGCCACTCATAAATGCAAGCTCGGTGGAAAGAGTTGTGGCACAGTGGCATAGTGCAAATGCCTGGCCCTCCTAGAACTCCTCCTGGCAAATACCACACTCGTCTGGTCCACCCCGTCCACACAGGACCGTATCAACCTTTAAGCGGTGAAGGCAACTGTTTAGGTACATCAAAAATAGAGAGCCCACATTTTTGAAAATAATATGGGTAGTATAGCATTTTATATACAATTTGTGAAATAATATTTCCATCGTATATGTAATCTTCGAGATACTCTAAACATACATCTCTTATGATGATTTTTCAATAAACAATCACTTTGATGATTAAGGATAAATGTTAAGAATTCATTAAATGAGAAAAAATAAGAATTGTAAAACTAATATAAAAAACATGAAGCGTGCGAGCCAACACCAAGATAGCACGTACATTGCACGTAAACTGCACAACATGTTCCCACACAAGTCTTTCTATCAAAACAATGTTTTGAAAATATTTGATGCCTCAAATTTATTGCTCGCTTTAGGTCACGAGATGCAAGAGACGGCCCAGTCTCCAGGCGTAAAGACACCCACAAGAAAAGACTCCGCCACAACCTGATCAAGATGCTCCGGCTCTTGTAGAATGTTGGGCAAGTCAATTTGTTCTGCGTCTTATTCAGGTAACCGAGGAAACATTTCCATAAATACGGTATCAATGCAGCAATGATAACAAGTACCACCACCACCACAATTATTCACACAGAAACCGGTGTTTGGTGTCCCACGTGTTGGGCATGGCCTCAAAGGGTGTAGAAGGAAACAACCCCGTCCTCATAAACGCCGCATGGAAACTCATTTTATCAAAATATGTGAAAGAATTCGTGCAATGATGGAATTTTACAAAAAAATATGGGTATTGAAAGAAATATGTTGCAAACATGTTCAAAGGTTTGAATTTCGTAACATAGTACATTAGATGAACCAATAGCAGAAGACCACGTTCGCCAATGTGTGATGACGGACATGTAATCGATGTTCTAGTAATTATTCCTTCATTCTTTTCTTAATTATCGAACACAGTTTCTATGCATTTTTATTTTTGGAATAAATTTTTATATGTAGAGGAATAATATATTTAAACATTTTTTAACTAGTAATGAAGAATTTTATGGTAAATTGATATATTTTATTTTATTAATAGTCTTTCATGATCATTAAGTAATTTATTTCGTCGAACGACTTTAATTATAATAATTGATATAAGTATTAATCTATCTGTTCTGCAAATAGATTTAATTATAAATATAACACTTTTAATTGAATTTAATTAAATCTTCAATTATAGTTTGACTTCAAAATAATTTCTTATAGTCCAGATTCATGATTTGATTTTCTCTTAAACTATCTAACTTGGGCATAAAGTAATCTTCCACATAAATAGAGGTCTAGGGTTAAGAGAAAATCAAACTGTGAGAGTCCAGTTCCCCATTATATGTGTGTGTGTGAGAGAGAGAACGAGAGAGAGAGTGAGAGGGAGAGAGAGAGAGATAGATTGCTCCCTACCTGGGTTTGTCTTAGAGAGAACCGCTTCCCTTCATCGTGTGCTCGGACATCACAGAGAGAACACCATCATAGGGTTTCATGCCAGAGCCCGATTCAACTATGGGATTTTGTACTGGTTAATGTGTCGTGATTCAAAATGGAACACATGATGTTATGTAAATCTGTGGCTGTTCGTCTCCTCCATGAAGATTAGGAGTTCTTTTTATTGACATTCTAGAGCGAGGTACGATTTATATTCTATTTTTGAGTCAGATCTTGGTCCCTCTCTCTTCAGATCTTGAAGTTATATCATTCTTTCTATGTATGTCTACATTATAATTAATCTTAACTTCATATCTTATTCTTTAGATTTTGATTTTATTTCATATATGTTATTATGACATCGTCTTCTTATAGGAGACTGGCAATTCTAGAACACTAGGATTATTCTCTCAATAAGTTATATCTCTTTGGTTATCAAACCTCTACTGGTAGGAGTCTGAATCATCATGCGTAATGTGTTAGGTTATTCTGATTTGTGAAGACAAACCCCTTTTTGGTTATTCTTTACCGGTTATTAATCTAGCTCTTCAGATCTGAGATTTGTGTGCCCTCTCGGATAAGGGAATTTACTGAGTTACCTATTAGGTCTTGTTTTATATTTGTTAGCTCTACCTGTAGGTTTTGAATCGTTAGTATTTTTCTTGAGTTTTTTTACATCTACTGATACATATATTCTACTGTTTCATATACATGAATCTTGTGGTTTTTCTGCAATTTTCCGAGTTTGACTACTAATGTGATCACTGTGTGTGGAGTTTGTTTATCCTCGATGGTTCGAATTCATAATACTAGGGTCACCAATGTGTGTGGAATCTTGTTTTGTAAGTCGCCAACTAAATTCAAGATGTTCTTGGATTACCCTCATGGGGTACTACATAATTCTTGCAGAAGCTTAGGCATATAGGATATAACTGTGAGTAGCTAATCTGTGTGATAGCTCGATTTTATCTTTATTAGGCGGGTTCTTCCAATATATTGGTATTTCATTAGTTGGTTCTTGTAGGTGCGGTTTTTATATTTAGTAGGCTTCTCTTGCAAATTCACCTGAAAGGTTTCCCATGTGCCGTGTCTATCTCTTTATAGTTGTTTAGTTTTACTTTATATGTTTTAATTTTTAGTTGCCGTTAGAATCTAAGGAAATCCTTACGTAACATTCTAGCTAAGAAAAATTAGATCTTATTATCTTTTTAATTATCTCGTCCATTGAGTATCTAGACAATTCTTTGGCTCTATGTTTTAGTAGCATCAACTCTGCAAATTTTTGGATTAGATTCATAAACACACTCGTACTCGTGTAACTTGTATCGTCTACCGGATTCCATATCTATTTTCAATTGGTATAAGATCCTCAGTTACTTTAGTTTATGTTATTTATTAAATGTAACTAACGTAAAGATCTGCATGCTATCCAGAAAGGATCTCTCCGGTACAACTGCATGCGCACATATCTTCAGTGGTGTTGATTACACGGATTGGAAGAACTAGATGGATGGATTTCTGACGCGTTGGGGTTGGCACAATGTTAATGCTATTTCAGCGATTTATTGAAATCGTCACGTACGATGTTAATATCTTCAGCTATTTATTTCAGCGATTCATTAAAAGACCCACGTACGAGGAGAATGGAGTTTCTATAGAAAAACCTCCCCTAATCTATGAAAATGAAAGGAGAAAAGAGAGATTGAAAATAGAGGACTGAACATATAGAAAGATAAAGGTGAGAGGGAGAGGTAGAGATGGGAGAGTATAATGTAGGGCTGGCAATATTCGACACGACACGACAACCCGACACGAACCCGACACGAAATTAACGGGTTTGGGTCGACACGAACCCGCAACGGGTCAAGACGGGTTGACACGAACCTGACACGAACATAAACGGGTCGGGTTATGGTCAACCCGCTTAACCAGAAATTAACACGGCCAACCAATTTTAAACTACCAGCATAAAACCATCAGACTAATAAACTTGGGTTAGGTTAGGGTTTGTTACCATGGTATATAAGCTTACTTTTCTCCCCAAACCCCTCATTCAGCACCGTCTCTCTCTCTCCTCACCCTCTTCATTTCTCTTTTTCTCTGCCCCACAACAAAAAATGCTATACAAGTAAAAAAATATCCCAGTTCGGAAACTTAGCACTCTAAATCGGCCACTTCCGAGTTCGGATTGATTGTAAAAAGCTTCAGTTTCAGCGGTCCAAGTCGAAATTATGTACAAGATGGAGCGGTTCGAACCCCGATCTTCTGTTGATCTGTTCTCTTCTAGGTTTCTCCTTTTGGTGGATTGTATTCAGATTCAACATCATGAGTTTGAATAGTTACAAAAGTGAAAGATTTTGTAAATTGCAATACGTGAATCACATTTTTTCTTTGTTTTTCGCACTTTACCGAATCCAGATCTATTGAAATCACAGAGACAATGATGATGAGTTAGCGGCTCTTTTGAGAGATGATGACAGGTATCAGATTAATGATATCATGGAATTCGCTCCCTCCTCTTATGGCGGCGATGAACCAGATCCTCATTCCAACCAAGGCCCCACCAAGAGAAAACGCTACCACCGCCACATCGATTTCTAGATCCAAGAACTTGAAGAGTAAGTTCCTCAAATTCACACACACACACACATGCATACACCGTTTATGGGTGGGTTTGCTTTCTATTTCTGCAATTCAAATTTGTAAACTTTGTTTCAGCTTATACAGGCATTGTCCTCACCGAGATGAAAATTCGAGGAAAGAACTGGGTGAGAGGCTGTCGTTGCAGCCGCTACAAATCAAGTTCTTGTTCCAGAACAAGCAAACGCAGGTTAAGGTAACAATTTCTAGGTATTATGTAGTTTAGATCATTGGAAGGCGTGAGTTAATTTTACTGGTTTGGAGCCTGAACTGCTTTCTCGTGATTAATATGTTAAGATTATGCTGCCCTACCACTCACATAGATTTTGAAAAAATTGATTTTCATTGTATCGTTCTACAATAACGCTACTTCCTACCTATAGAAAATGCATGTACTTATTACCATCAATTCACTTCCCAGGCTAAAAACAGAGTAATAAGAAATTTCATTTAAAGGCCGAGAACGACAAGCTTCTCGCATAAAACATCAAGTGCCGACAAGAAGTTCCAAACATTACTTGTCTCACATGTGTGTGTGTGTGAATTTGAACGACTTACTCTTCAATTTCTTGGATCTGGACATCGGCGTGGCGGTGGTAGCGTTATTCTTGGCGGGGCCTTGGTTGAAATGAGGATCTTGCTCATCGCCGCCAGATGCGGAAGGAGCTAATTCCATGATATTATTAATCTGATACCCGTCATCATCTTTCAAAAGAGCCTCCAACTCATCATCATTGTCTTTGTACATTGCTACGGACATTTTATGAATTTTTACCAATTTTAGCAGTACTTACGGTCTTTGCTCTTTGAGCAGGTTGTAATATATGATCTCTTACATCATTTGGAGGGTGTAGTTTTACATTTTTTCTTTGCTCCTAGACAGTCGTCAAAATTTGGAAAAATTTATTGGACCCGAAAGCCTTAATCGAGAAAGAAATATTACAGTGTAAATGCAACGCAATTTCTATGGATATGTAATTTTACAAAACTATTAAAAGGAAGTTAAGAGACATATGTTCCACACTTAGTTACAAAACATCAATACAAATATACTCCTAATGTTGTTCCTAGTTAGTTTAAGAAGAGTAAACTGTCGTTCTCCCGCTTGTGGATGCTGAAGCTGTGCCGTCTTGGGAAGGCTTGTAAGAAAGTTAGCATCTCGGGCATGTGGTACTCGAGGAGAGTAGCCACTCATAAATGCAAGCTCGGTGGAAGGAGTTGTGGCACAGTGGCATAGTGCAAATGCCTGGCCCTCCTTGAACTCCTCCTGGCAAATACCACACTCGTCTTGTCCACCCCGTCCACACAGGACCGTATCAACCTTTAAGCGCTTAAGGCAACTGTTTAGGTACATCAAAAATAGAGAGCCCTCATTTTTGAAAATAATATGGGTAGTATAGAATTTTATATACAATTTGTGAAATAATATTTCCATTGTATATGTAATCTTCGAGATACTCTAAACATACATCTCTTATGATGACTTTTCAATAAACAATCACTTTGATGATTAAGGATAAATGTTAAGAATTCATGAAATGAGAAAAAATAAGAATTGTAAAACTAATATAAAAAACATGAAGCGTGCGAGCCAACACCAAGATAGCACGTACATTGCACGTAAACTGCACAACATGTTCCCACACAAGTCTTTCTATCAAAACAATGTTTTGAAAATATTTGATGCCTCAAATTTATTGCTCGCTTTAGGTCACGAGATGCAAGAGACGGCCCTGTCTCCAGGCGTGAAGACACCCACAATAAAAGACTCCGCCACAACCTGGTCAAGATGCTCCGGCTCTTGTAGAATGTTGGGCAAGTCAATTTGTTCTGCGTCTTATTCAGGTAACCGAGGAAACATTTCCATAAATACGGTATCAATGCAGCAATTATAACAAGTACCACCACCACCACAATTATTCACACAGAAACCGGTGTTTGGTGTCCCACGTGTTGGGCGTGGCCTCAAAGGGTGTAGAAGGAAACAACCCCGTCCTCATAAACGCCGCATGGAAACTCATTTTATCAACATATGTGAAAGAATTCGTGCAATGATGGAATTTTACAGAAATATATGGGTCTTGAAAGAAATATGTTGCAAACATGTTCAAAGGTTTGAATTTCGTAACATAGTACATTAGATGAACCAATAGCAGAAGACCACGTTCGCCAATGTGTGATGACGGACATGTAATCGATGTTCTAGTAATTATTCCTTTATTCTTTTCTTAATTATCGAACACAGTCTCTATGCGTTTTTATTTTTGGAATAAATTTTTATATGTAGAGGAACAATATATTTAAACATTTTTTAACTAGTAATGAAGAATTTTATGGTAAATTGATATATTTTATTTAATTAATAGTCTTTCATGATCATTAAGTAATTTATTTCGTAGAACGACTTTAATTATAATAATTGATATAAGTATTAATCTATCTGTTCTCCAAATAGATTTTATTATAAATATAACACTTTTAATTGAATTTAATTAAATCTTCAATTATAGTTTGACTTCAAAATAATTTCTTATAGTCCAGATTCATGATTTTTTCTCTTAAACTCTCTAACTTGGGCATAAAGTAATCTTCCACATAAATAGAGGTCTAGGGTTAAGAGAAAATCAAACTGTGAGAGTCCTGTTCCCCATTATATGTGTGTGTGAGAGAGCGAGAGAACGAGAGAAAGAGAGAGAGGGAGAGAGAGAGAGATAGATTGCTCCCTACCTGGGTTTGTCTTAGAGAGAACCGTTTCCCTTCATCGTGTGCTCGGCCATCACAGAGAGAACACCATCATAGGGTTTCATGCCAGAGCCCGATTCAACTATGGGATTTTGTACTGGTTAATGTGTCGTGATTCAAAATGGAACACATGATGTTATGTAAATCTGTGGCTGTTCGTCTCCTCCATCAAGATTAGGAGTTCTTTTTATTGACATTCTAGAGCGAGGTACGATTTATATTCTATTTTTTAGTCAGATCTTGGTCCCTCTCTCTTCAGATCTTGAAGTTATATCATTCTTTCTATGTATGTCTACATTATAATTAATCTTAACTTCATATCTTATTCTTTAGATTTTGATTTTATTTCAAATATGTTATTATGACATCGTCTTCTTATAGGAGTCTGGCAATTCTAGAACACTAGGATTATTCTCTCAATAAGTAATATCTCTTTGGTTATCAAACCTCTACTGGTAGGAGTCTGAATCGTCATGCGTAATGTGTTAGGTTATTCTGATTTGTGAAGACAAACCCCTTTTTGGTTATTCTGTACCGTTTATTAATCTAGCTCTTCAGATCTGAGATTTGTGTGCCCTCTCGGATAAGGGAATTTACTAAGTTACCTATTAGATCTTGTTTTATATTTGTTAGCTCTACCTGTAGGTTTTGAATCGTTAGTATTTTTCTTGAGTTCTTTACATCTACTGATACATATATTCTACTATTTCATATACATGAATCTTGTGGTTTTTCTGCAATTTTCCGAGTTTGACTACTAATGTGATCACTGTGTGTGGAGTTTGTTTATCCTCGATGGTTCGAATTCATACTACTAGGGTCACCGATGTTTGTGGAATCTTGTTTTGTAAGTCGCCAACTAAATTCAAGATGTTCTTGGATTACCCTCATGGGGTACTACATAATTCTTGCAGAAGCTTAGGCATATAGGATATAACTGTGAGTAGCTAATCTGTGTGATAGCTCGATTTTATCTTTATTAGGCGGGTTCTTCCAATATATTGGTATTTCACTAGTTCTTTCTTGTAGGTGCGGTTTTTATATTTAGTAGGCTTCTCTTGCAAATTCACCTGAAAGGTTTCCCATGTGCCGTGTCTATCTCTTTATAGTTGTTTAGTTTTACTTTATATGTTTTAATTTTTAGTTTCCGTTAGAATCTAAGGAAATCTTTACGTAACATTCTAGCTAAGAAAAATTAGATCTTATTATCTTTTTAATTATCTCGTCCATTGAGTATCTAGACAATTCTTTGGCTCTATGTTTTAGTAGCATCCACTCTGCAATTTTTTGGATTAGATTCATAAACACACTCGTACTCGTGTAACTTGTATCGTCTACCGGATTCCATATCTATTTTCAATTGGTATAAGATCCTCAGTTACTTTAGTTTATGTTATTTATTAAATGTAACTAACGTAAAGATCTGCATGCTATCCAGAAAGATCTCTCCGGTACAACTGCATGCGCACATATCTTCAGTGGTGTTGATTACACGGATTGGAAGAACTAGATGGATGGATTTTTGATGCGTTGGGGTTGGCACAATGTTAATGCTATTTCAGCGATTTATTGAAATCGTCACGTACGATGT
This sequence comes from Linanthus parryae, assembly GCA_023055425.1. Taxonomy (NCBI): domain Eukaryota; kingdom Viridiplantae; phylum Streptophyta; class Magnoliopsida; order Ericales; family Polemoniaceae; genus Linanthus; species Linanthus parryae. The sequence continues at coordinate 3,591,450 of JALGPY010000029.1, forward strand.
TAATATCTTCAGCTATTTATTTCAGCGATTCATTAAAAGACCCACGTACGAGGAGAATGGAGTTTCTATAGAAAAACCTCCCCTAATTTATGAAAATGAAGGGAGAAAAGAGAGATTGAAAATAGATGACTGAACATATAGAAAGATAAAGGTGAGAGGGAGAGGTAGAGATGGGAGAGTATAATGTAGGGCTGGCAATATTCGACACGACACGACAACCCGACACGAACCCGACACGAAATTAACGGGTTTGGGTCGACACGAACCCGCAACGGGTCAAAACGGGTTGACACGAACCTGACACGAACATAAACGGTTCGGGTTAGGGTCAACCCGCTTAACCCGAAACTAACACGGTATATAAAACCATCAGACTAATAAACTTGGGTTAGGTTAGGGTTTGTTACCATGGTATATAAGCTTACTTTTCTCCCCAAACCCCTCATTCAGCACCGTCTCTCTCTCTCCTGACCCTCTTCATTTCTCTTTTCTCTGCTCTCACCACCAAAAATGCTATACAAGTAAAAAAATATCCCAGATCGGAAACATAGCACTCTAAATCGGCCACTTCCGAGTTCGGATTGATTGTAAAAAGCTTCAGTTTCAGCGGTCCAAGTCGAAATTATGTACAAGATGGAGCGGTTCGAACCCCGATCTTCTGTTGATCTGTTCTCTTCTAGGTTTCTCCTTTTGGTGGATTGTATTCAGATTCAACATCAAGAGTTTGAATAGTTACAAAGTGAAAGATTTTGTAAATTGCAATACGTGAATCACATTTTTTCTTTGTTTTTCGCACTTTACCGAATCCAGATCTATTGAAATCACCGAGACAATGATGATGAGTTAGCGGCTCTTTTGAGAGATGATGACAGGTTTCAGATTAATGATATCATGGAATTCGTTCCCTCCTCTTATGGCGGCGATGAACCAGATCCTCATTCCAACCAAGGCCCCACCAAGAGAAAACGCTACCACTGCCACATCGATTTCTAGATCCAGGAACTTGAAGAGTAAGTTCCTCAAATTCACACACACACACACACATGCATACACCGTTTATGGGTGGGTTTGCTTTCTATTTCTGCAATTCAAATTTGTAAACTTTGTTTCTGCTTATACAGGCATTGTCCTCACCGAGATGAAAATTCGAGGAAAGAACTGGGTGAGAGGCTGTCGTTGCAGCCGCTACAAATCAAGTTCTTGTTCCAGAACAAGCAAACGCAGGTTAAGGTAACAATTTCTAGGTATTATGTAGTTTAGATCATTGGAAGGCGTGAGTTAATTTTACTGGTTTGGAGCCTGAACTGCTTTCTCGTGATTAATATGTTAAGATTATGCTGCCCTACCACTCACATAGATTTTGAAAAAATTGATTTTCATTGTATCGTTCTACAATAACGCTACTTCCTACCTATAGAAAATGCATGTACTTATTACCATCAATTCACTTCGCAGGCTAAAAACAGAGTAATAAGAAATTTCATTTAAAGGCCGAGAACGACAAGCTTCTCGCAGAAAACATCAAGTGCCGACAAGAAGTTCCAAACATTACTTGTCTTACATGTGTGTGTGTGTGTGAATTTGAACGACTTACTCTTCAATTTCTTGGATCTGGACATCGGCGTGGCGGTGGTAGCGTTTTCTCTTGGCGGGGCCTTGGTTGGAATGAGGATCTTGCTCATCGCCGCCAGATGTGGAAGGAGCTAATTCCATGATATTATTAATCTGATACCCGTCATCATCTTTCAAAAGAGCCTCCAACTCATCATCATTGGCTTTGTACATTGCTACGGACATTTTATGAACTTTTACCAATTTTAGCAGTCACTTACGGTCTTTGCTCTTTGAGCAGCTTGTAATATATGATCTCTCACATCATTTGGAGGGTGTAGTTTTACATTTTTCTTTGCTCCTAGACAGTCGTCAAAATTTGGAAAAATTTATTGGACCCGAAAGCCTTAATCGAGAAAGAAATATTACAGTGTAAATGCAACGCAATTTCTATGGATATGTAATTTTACAAAACTATTAAAAGGAAGTTAAGAGACATATGTTCCACACTTAGTTACAACACATCAATACAAATATACTCCTAATGTTGTTCCTAGTTAGTTTAAGAAGAGTAAACTGTCGTTCTCCCGCTTGTGGATGCTGAAGCTGTGCCGTCTTGGGAAGGCTTGTAAGAAAGTTAGCATCTCGGGCATGTGGTACTCGAGGAGAGTAGCCACTTATAAATGCAAGCTCGGTGGAAGGAGTTGTGGCACAGTGGCATAGTGCAAATGCCTGGCCCTCCTAGAACTCCTCCTGGCAAATACCACACTCGTATTGTCCACCCCGTCCACACAGGACCGTATCAACCTTTAAGCGGTTAAGGCAACTGTTTAGGTACATCAAAAATAGAGAGCCCACATTTTTGAAAATAATATGGGTAGTATAGAATTTTATATACAAATTGTGAAATAATATTTCCATTGTATATGTAATCTTCGAGATACTCTAAACATACATCTCTTATGATGATTTTCCAATAAACAATCACTTTGATGATTAAGGATAAATGTTAAGAATTCATGAAATGAGAAAAAATAAGAATTGTAAAACTAATATAAAAAACATGAAGCGTGCGAGCCAACACCAAGATAGCACGTAGATTGCACGTAAACTGCACAACATGTTCCCACACAAGTCTTTCTATCAAAACAATGTTTTGAAAATATTTGATGCCTCAAATTTATCGCTCGCTTTAGGTCACGAGATGCAAGAGACGGCCCTGTCTCCAGGCGTAAAGACACCCATAAGAAAAGACTCCGCCACAACCTGATCAAGATGCTCCGGCTCTTGTAGAATGTTGGGCAAGTCAATTTGTTCTGCGTCTTATTCAGGTAACCGAGGAAACATTTCCATAAATACGGTATCAATGCAGCAATGATAACAAGTACCACCACCACCACAATTATTCACACAGAAACCGGTGTTTGGTGTCCCACGTGTTGGGCGTGGCCTCAAAGGGTGTAGAAGGAAACAACCCCGTCCTCATAAACGCAGCATGGAAACTCATTTTATCAAAATATGTGAAAGAATTCGTGCAATGATGGAATTTTACAGAAATATATGGGTATTGAAAGAAATATGTTGCAAACATGTTCAAAGGTTTGAATTTCGTAACATAGTACATTAGATGAACCAATAGCAGAAGACCACGTTCGCCAATGTGTGATGACGGACACGTAATCGATGTTCTAGTAATTATTCCCTTATTCTTTTCTTAATTATCGAACACAGTCTCTATGCGTTTTTATTTTTGGAATAAATTTTTATATGTAGACGAATAATATATTTAAACATTTTTTAACTAGTAATGAAGAATTTTATGGTAAATTGATATATTTTATTTAATTAATAGTCTTTCATGATCATTAAGTAATTTATTTCGTAGAACGACTTTAATTATAATAATTGATATAAGTATTAATCTATCTGTTCTGCAAATAGATTTAATTATAAATATAACACTTTTAATTGAATTTAATTAAATCTTCAATTATAGTTTGACTTCAAAATAATTTCTTATAGTCCAGATTCATGATTTGATTTTCTCTTAAACTCTCTAACTTGGGCATAAAGTAATCTTCCACATAAATAGAGGTCTAGGGTTAAGAGAAAATCAAACTGTGAGAGTCCTGTTCCCCATTATATGTGTGTGTGAGAGAGAGAGAACAAGAGAGAGAGAGGGAGAGAGAGAGATAGATTGCTCCCTACCTGGGTTTGTCTTAGAGAGAACCGCTTCCCTTCATCGTGTGCTCGGCCATCACAGAGAGAACACCATCATAGGGTTTCATGCCAGAGCCCGATTCAACTATGGGATTTTGTACGGGTTAATGTGTCGTGATTAAAAATGGAACACATGATGTTATGTAAATCTATGGCTGTTCGTCTCCTCCATGAAGATTAGGAGTTCTTTTTATTGACATTCTAGAGCGAGGTACGATTTATATTCTATTTTTGAGTCAGATCTTGGTCCCTCTCTCTTCAGATCTTGAAGTTATATCATTCTTTCTATGTATGTCTACATTATAATTAATCTTAACTTCATATCTTATTCTTTAGATTTTGATTTTATTTCATATATGTTATTATGACATCGTCTTCTTATAGGAGTCTGGCAATTCTAGAACACTAGGACTATTCTCTCAATAAGTTATATCTCTTTGGTTATCAAACCTCTACTGGTAGGAGTCTGAATCATCATGCGTAATGTGTTAGGTTATTCTGATTTGTGAAGACAAACCCCTTTTTGGTTATTCTGTACCGTTTATTAATCTAGCTCTTCAGATCTGAGATTTGTGTGCCCTCTCGGATAAGGGAATTTACTGAGTTACCTATTAGATCTTGTTTTATATTTGTTAGCTCTACCTGTAGGTTTTGAATCGTTAGTATTTTTCTTGAGTTCTTTACATCTACTGGTACATATATTCTACTGTTTCATATACATGATTCTTGTGGTTTTTCTGCTATTTTCCGAGTTTGACTACTAATGTGATCACTGTGTGTGGAGTTTGTTTATCCTGGATGGTTCGAATTCATACTACTAGGGTCACCGATGTGTGTGGCATCTTGTTTTGTAAGTCGCCAACTAAATTCAAGAGGTTCTTGGATTACCCTCATGGGGTACTACATAATTCTTGCAGAAGCTTAGGCATATAGGATATAACTGTGAGTAGCTAATCTGTGTGATAGCTCGATTTTATCTTTTTTAGGTGGATTCTTCCAATATATTGGTATTTCACTAGTTGGTTCTTGTAGGTGCGGTTTCTATATTTAGTAGGCTTCTCTAGCAAATTCACCTGAAAGGTTTCCCATGTGCCGTGTCTATCTCTTTATAGTTGTTTAGTTTTACTTTATATGTTTTAATTTTTAGTTGCCGTTAGAATCTAAGGAAATCTTTACGTAACATTCTAGCTAAGAAAAATTAGATCTTATTATCTTTTTAATTATCTCGTCCATTGAGTATCTAGACAATTCTTTGGCTCTATGTTTTAGTAGCATCAACTCTGCAATTTTTTGGATTAGATTCATAAACACACTCGTACTCGTGTAACTTGTATGGTCTACTGGATTCCATATCTATTTTCAATTGGTATAAGATCCTCAGTTACTTTAGTTTATGTTATTTATTAAATGTAACTAACGTAAAGATCTGCATGCTATCCAGAAAGGATCTCTCCGGTACAACAGCATGCGCACATATCTTCAGTGGTGTTGATTACACGGATTGGAAGAACTATATGGATGGATTTCTGATGCGTTGGGGTTGGCACAATGTTAATGCTATTTCAGCGATTTATTGAAATCGTCACGTACGATGTTAATATCTTCAGCTATTTATTTCAGCGATTCATTAAAAGACCCACGTACGAGGAGAATGGAGTTTCTATAGAAAAACCTCCCCTAATCTATGAAAATGAAGGGAGAAACGAGAGATTGAAAATAGAGGACTGAACATATAGAAAGATAAAGGTGAGAGGGAGAGGTAGAGGTAGAGATGGGAGAGTATAATGTAGGGCTGGCAATATTCGACACGACAAGACAACCCGACACGAACCCGACACGAAATTAACGGGTTTGGGTCGACACGAACACGCAACGGGTCAAAACGGGTTGACACGAACCTGACACGAAAATAAACGGGTCGGGTTAGGGTCAACCCGCTTAACCCGAAACTAACACGGCCAACCCATTTAAAACTCCCAGCATAAAACCATCAGACTAATAAACTTGGGTTAGGTTAGGGTTTGTTACCATGGTATATAAGCTTACTTTTCTCCACAAACCCCTCATTCAGCACCGTCTCTCTCTCTCCTCACCCTCTTCATTTCTCTTTTCTCTGCTCTCACCACCAAAAATGCTATACAAGTAAAAAATATCCCAGATTGGAAACATAGCACTCTAAATCGGCCACTTCCGAGTTCGGATTGATTGTAAAAAGCTTCAGTTTCAGCGGTCCAAGTCGAAATTATGTACAAGATGGAGCGGTTCCAACCCCGATCTTCTGTTGATCTGTTCTCTTCCTGGTCTCTCCTTTTGGTGGATTGTATTCAGATTCAACATCATGAGTTTGAATAGTTACAAAAGCGAAAGATTTTGTAAATTGCATTACGTGAATCACATTTTTTCTTTGTTTTTCGCACTTTACCGAATCCAGATCTATTGAAATCACCGAGACAATGATGATGAGTTAGCGGCTCTTTTGAGAGATGATGACAGGTATCAGATTAATGATATCATGGAATTCGTTCCCTCCTCTTATGGCGGCGATGAACCAGATCCTCATTCAAACCAAGGCCCCACCAAGAGAAAACGCTACCACCGCCACATCGATTTCTAGATCCAGGAACTTGAAGAGTAAGTTCCTCAAATTCACACACACACACACATGCATACACCGTTTATGGGTGGGTTTGCTTTCTATTTCTGCAATTCAAATTTGTAAACTTTGTTTCAGCTTATACAGGCATTGTCCTCACCGAGATGAAAATCCGAGGAAAGAACTGGGTGAGAGGCTGTCGTTGCAGCCGCTACAAATCAAGTTCTTGTTCCAGAACAAGCAAACGCAGGTTAAGGTAACAATTTCTAGGTATTATGTAGTTTAGATCATTGGAAGGCGTGAGTTAATTTTACTGGTTTGGAGCCTGAACTGCTTTCTCGTGATTAATATGTTAAGATTACGCTGCCCTACCACTCACATAGATTTTGAAAAAATTGATTTTCATTGTATCGTTCTACAATAACGCTACTTCCTAGCTAGAAAATACATGTACTTATGACCATCAATTCACTTCGCAGGCTAAAAACAGAGTAATAAGAAGTTTCATTTAAAGGCCGAGAACGACAAGCTTCTCGCAAAAAACATCAAGTACCGACAAGAAGTTCCAAACATTACTTGTCTCACATGTGTGTGTGTGTGTGAATTTGAACGACTTACTCTTCAATTTCTTGGATCTGGACATCGGCGTGGCGGTGGTAGCGTTTTCTCTTGGCGGGGCCTTGGTTGGAATGAGGATCTTGCTCATCGCCGCCAGATGCGGAAGGAGCTAATTCCATGATATTATTAATCTGATACCCGTCATCATCTTTCAAAAGAGCCTCCAACTCATCATCATTGGCTTTTTACATTGCTACGGACATTTTATTAATTTTTACCAATTTTAGCAATACTTACGGTCTTTGCTCTTTGAGCTGCTTGTAATATATGATCTCTCACATCATTTGGAGGGTGTAGTTTTACATTTTTCTTTGCTCCTAGACAGTCGTCAAAATTTGGAAAAATTTATTGGACCCGAAAGCCTTAATCGAGAAAGAAATATTAAAATGTAAATGCAACGCAATTTCTATGGATATGTAATTTTACAATACTATTAAAAGGAAGTTAAGAGACATATGTTCCACACTTAGTTACAACACATCAACACAAATATACTCCTAATGTTGTTCCTAATTAGTTTAAGAAGAGTAAACTATCGTTCTCCCGCTGGTGGATGCTGAAGCTGTGCCGTCTTGGGAAGGCTTGTAAGAAAGTTAGCATCTCGGGCATGTGGTACTCGAGGAGAGTAGCCACTCATAAATGCAAGCTCGGTGGAAAGAGTTGTGGCACAGTGGCATAGTGCAAATGCCTGGCCCTCCTAGAACTCCTCCTGGCAAATACCACACTCGTCTTGTCCACCCAGTCCACACAGGACCGTAACAACCTTTAAGCGGTTAAGGCAACTGTTTAGGTACATCAAAAATAGAGAGCCCACATTTTTGAAAATAATATGGGTAGTATTGCATTTTATATACAATTTCTGAAATAATATTTCCATTGTATATGTAATCTTCGATATACTCTAAACATACATCTCTTATGATGATTTTTCAATAAACAATTACTTTGAGGATTAAGGATAAATGTTAAGAATTCATGAAATGAGAAAAAATAAGAATTGTATAACTAATATAAAAACATGAAGCGTGCGAGCCAACACCAAGATAGCACGTACATTGCACGTAAACTGCACAACATGTTCCCACACAAGTCTTTCTATCAAAACAATATTTTGAAAATATTTGATGCCTCAAATTTATTGCTCGCTTTAGGTCACTACATGCAAGAGACGGCCGTGCCTCCAGGCGTAAAGACACCCACAAGAAAAGACTCCGCCACAACCTGATCAAGATGCTCCGGCTCTTGTAGAATGTTGGGCAAGTCAATTTGTTCTGCGTCTTATTCAGGTAACCGAGGAAACATTTCCATAAATACGGTATCAATGCAGCAATGATAACAAGTACCACCACCACCACAATTATCCACACATAAACCGGTGTTTGGTGTCCCACGTGTTGGGCGTGGCCTCAAAGGGTGTAGAAGGAAATAACCCCGTCCTCATAAACTCCGCATGGAAACTCATTTTATCAAAATATGTGAAAGAATTCGTGCAATGATGGAATTTTACAGAAATATACGGGTATTGAAAGAAATATGTTGCAAACATGTTCAAAGATTTGAATTTCGTAACATAGTACATTAGATGAACCAATAGCAGAAGACCACGTTCGCCAATGTGTGATGACGGACATGTAATCGATGTTCTAGTAATTATTCATTTATTCTTTTCTTAATTATCGATCACAGTCTCTATGCATTTTTATTTTTGGAATAAATTTTTATATGTAGAGGAATAATATATTTAAACATTTTTAACTAGTAATGAAGAATTTTATGGTAAATTGATATATTTTATTTAATTAATAGTCTTTCATGATCATTAAGTAATTTATTTCGTAGAACGACTTTAATTATAATAATTGATATAAGTATTAATCTATCTGTTCTGCAAATAGATTTTATTATAAATATAACACTTTTAATTGAATTTAATTAAATCTTCAATTATAGTTTGACTTCAAAATAATTTCTTATAGTCCAGATTCATGATTTGATTTTCTCTTAAACTCTCTAACTTGGGCATAAAGTAATCTTCCACATAAATAGAGGTCTAGGGTTAAGAGAAAATCAAACTGTGAGAGTCCTGTTCCCCATTATATGTGTGTGTGAGAGAGAGAGAACGAGAGAGAGAGGGAGGGAGAGAGATATAGTGCTCCCTACCTGGGTTTGGCTTAGAGAGAACCGCTTCCCTTCATCGTGTGCTCGGCCATCACAGAGAGAACACCATCATAGGGTTTCATGCCAGAGCCCGATTCAACTACGGGATTTTGTACTAGTTAATGGGTCGTGATTCAGAATGGAACACATGATGTTATGTAAATCTGTGACTGTTCGTCTCCTCCATCAAGATTAGGAGTTCTTTTTATTGACATTCTAGAGCGAGGTACGATTTATATTCTATTTTTGAGTCAGATCTTGGTCCCTCTCTCTTCAGATCTTGAAGTTATATCATTCTTTCTATGTATGTCTACATTATAATTAATCTTAACATCATATTTTATTCTTTAGATTTTGATTTTATTTCATATATGTTATTATGACATCGTCTTCTTATAGGAGTCTGGCAATTCTAGAACACTAGGATTATTCTATCAATAAGTTATATCTCTTTGGTTATCAAACCTCTACTGGTAGGAGTCTGAATCGTCATGCGTAATGTGTTAGGTTATTCTGACTTGTGAAGACAAACCCCTTTTTGGTTATTCTGTACCGTTTATTGATCTAGCTCTTCAGATCTGAGATTTGTGTGCCCTCTCGGATAAGGGAATTTACTGTGTTACCTATTAGATCTTGTTTTATATTTGTTAGCTCTACCTGTAGGTCTAGAATCCTTATTATTTTTCTTGAGTTCTTTACATCTACTGATACATATATTCTACTGTTTCATATACATGAATCTTGTGATTTTTCTGCAATTTTCTGAGTTTGAGTACTAATGTGATCACAGTGTGTGGAGTTTGTTTATCCTCGATGGTTCGAATTCATACTACTAGGGTCACCGATGTGTGTGGAATCTTGTTTTGTAAGTCCCCAACTAAATTCAAGAGGTTTTTGGATTACCCTCATGGGGTACTACATAATTCTTGCAGAAGCTTAGGCATTTAGGATATAACTGTGAGTAGCTAATCTGTGTGATAGCTCGATTTTATCTTCATTAGGCGGGTTCTTCCAATATATTGGTATTTCACTTGTTGGTTCTAGTAGGTGCAGTTTTTATATTTAGTAGGCTTCTCTTGGAGATTCACCTGAAAGGTTTCCCATGTGTCGTGTCTATCTCTTTATAGTTGTTTAGTTTTACTTTATATGTTTTAATTTTTAGTTGCCGTTAGAATCTAAGGAAATCTTTACGTAACATTCTAGCTAAGAAAAATTAGATCTTATTATCTTTTTAATAATCTCGTCCATTGAGTATCTAGACAGTTCTTTGGCTCTATGTTTAAGTAGCATCCACTCTGCAATTTTTTGGATTGGATTCATAAACACACTCGTACCCGTGCAACTTGTATCGTCTAACGGATTCTATATCTATTTTCAATTGGTATAAGATCCTCAGTTAGTTTAGTTTATGTTATTTATTAAATGTAACTAACGTAAAGATCTGCATGCTATCCAGAAAGGATCTCTCTGGTACAACTGCATGCGCACATAACTTCAGTGGTGTTGATTACACGGATTGGAAGAACTAGATGGATGGATTTCTGATGCATTGGGGTTTAAACAATGTTAATGCTATTTCAGCGATTTATTGAGGACTGGACATATAGAAAGTTAAAGATGAGAGGGAGAGGTATAGATGGGAGAGTGTAAAGTACACATTAGTGCGCGCGCGTGCTTCATTTAGCTCTTTTTTATTCTCATCATCAGTGCCACATGGCATATCCTAAACCATAGGATCTAAGCTGCACCAATACTGCACAGGTCTAAGACTTTATTCTCATCATCTGTGCCACATGACTTTATTGAGAGAGTACTAGTATTTATTACTAAGCTAGCATTGTGATTTTGGACGTTTTTTAATTTTTAATAATTCTAGCCATTCTTAGGGTCTTTGCTCTTTGAGCAGCTACTAATATGTGTGCGGAGATAGTTTTTTTGTTCTTAATATTATTTTGAATTTCTAGCAATGTACCAAGACAATGATGATGAGTTAGTGGCTCTTTTGAGAGATTATGACGGGTATCAGATTAATGATATCATGGAATTCGCTCCCTCCTCTTATGGCGGCGATGAACAAGATCCTCATTCCAACCAAGGCACAACCAAGAGAAAACGTTACGACCGCCACATCGATTTCTAGATCCAGGAACTTGAAGGGTAAGTTCCTCAAATTCACACACACACACACATGCATACACCGTTTATGGGTGGGTTTGCTTTCTATTTCTGCAATTCAAATTTGTAAACTTTGTTTTAGCTTATACAAGCATTGTCCTCACCGAATCAGAGGAAAGAACTCGGTGAAAGGCTGTCGTTGCAGCCGCTACAAATCAAGTTCTTGTTCTAGAACAAGCGAACGCAGGTTAAGGTAACAATTTCTAGGTATTATGTAGTTTAGATCATTGGAAGGCGTGAGTTAATTTTACTGGTTTGGAGCCTGAACTGCTTTCTCGTGATTAATATGTTAAGATTATGCTGCCCTACCACTCACATATATTTTGAAAAAATTGATTTTCATTGTATCGTTCTACAATGACGCTACTTCCTAGCTATAGAAAATGCATGTACTTATTACCATCAATTCACTTCACTTCACAGGCTACAAACTGAGTAATAAAAACTTTCATTTAAAGGCCGAGTATGACAAGCTTCTGGCAGAAATCATTAAGTGCCGACAAGAACTTCCAAACATTACATGTCTCACATGTGTGTGTGTGAATTTGAACGACTTACTCTTCAAGTTCTTGGATCTGGACATCGACGTGGCGGTGGTAGCGTTTTCTATTGGCGGGGCCTTGGTTGGAATGAGGATCTTGCTCATCGCCGCCAGATGCGGAGGGAGCTAGTTCCATGATATAATTAATCTGATACTGTCATCATCTCTCAAAAGAGCCTCCAACTCATCATCATTGGCTTGGTACATGGATACGGACGTTTTATGAATTTTTACCAATGTTAGCAGTACTTACGGTCTTCGCTCTTTGAGCAGCTTGTAATATATGATCTCACATCATTTGGAGGGTGTTGTTTTACCTTTTTCTTTTCTCCTAAAGAGTCGTCAAGATTTGGAAAAATTTATTGGACGTCAAATCCTTAATCGAGAAAGAAATATTACAATGTAAATGGTGCGCAATTTCTATTGATATGTAATTTTACAATACTATTAAAAGAAGTTAAGAGACATATTTTCCACACTTAGTTACAACACATCAATACAGATATACTCCCATGTTGTTCCTAGTTAGTTAAAGAAGAGTAAACTGTCGTTCTCCCGCTCGTGGATGCTGAAGCTGTGCTGTCTTGGGAAGGCTTGTAAAAATGTTAGCATCTCGGGCATGTGGTACTCGAGGAGAGTAGCCGCTCATAAATGCAAGCTCCGTGGAATGAGTTGTAAAACAGTTGCATAGTGCAAATGCCTGGCCCTCCTAGAACTCCTCCAGGAAAATACCACACTCGTCTGGTCCACCACGTCAACACAGGACCGTATCAACCTTTAAGCGGTTAAGGCAACTGCTTAGGTACATCAAAAATAGAGATCCCACATTTTCGAAAATAATATGGGTAGTATAGCATTTTATATAAAATTTCTGAAATAATATTTCCATTTTATATGTAATCTTGGAGATACTCTAAACATACATCTCTTACGATGACTTTTCAATAAACAACCACTTTCCTGATAAGGATAAAAGTTAAGATTTCATGAAATGAGAAAAAATCAGAATTGTATAACTCATATAAAAACATGAAGCGTGCTAGCCAACACGAAGATAGCACGTACATTGCACGTAAAATGCACAACAAGTTCCCCCACAAGTCTTTCTAACAAAACAATGTTTGGAAAATATTTGATGCCTCAAATTTATTGCTCGCTTTAGGTCACTAGATGCAAGAGACGGCTCTGCCTCCATGCGTACAGACACTCACAAGAAAAGAATCCGCCACAACCTGATCAAGATGCTTCGGCATTTGTAGAATGTTGGGCAAGTCAATTTGTTCTACGTCTTATTCAGGTAACCGAGGAAACATTTCCATAAATACGGTATTAATGCAGCAATGATAACAAGTACAACCACCACCACAATTATCCACACAGAAACCGGTGTTTGGTGTCCCACGTGTTGGGCGTTGCCTCAAAGGGTGTTGAAGGAAACAACCGCGTCCTCATAAACGCCGCATGGAAACTCATTTTACCAAAATTTGTGAAAGAATTCGTGCAATGATGGAATTTTACAGAAATATATGGGTATTGAAAGAAATATATTGCAAACATGTTCAAAGGTTTGAATTTCTTAGACATAATACATTAGATGAACCAATAGCAGAAGACCACGTTCACCAATGTGTGATGATGGACATGTAAGTGATGTTCTAGTAATTATTCCTTTATTCTTTTCTTAATTATCGATCACAGTCTCTATGCGTTTTTATTTTTGGAATAAATTTTTATATGTAGAGGAATAATATATTTACACATTTTGAACTAGTAATGAAGAATTTTATGGTAAATCGATATATGTTATTTAATTAATAGTCTTTCATGATCATTAAGTAATTTATTTTGTAGAACGACTTTAATTATAATAATTGATATAAGTATTAATCTATCTGTTCAGCAAATAGTTTTTATTATAAATATAACACTTAATTGAATTTAATTAATTCTTTAATTATAGTTTGACTTCAAACTATTTTCTTATAGTCCAGATTCATGATTTGATTTTCTCTTAAAAACTCTAACTTGGGCATAAAGTAATCTTCCACATAAATAGAGGTATAGGGTTAAGAGAAAATCAAACTTTGAGAGTCATGTTCCCCATTATACGTGTGTGTGAGAGAGAAGGAGAGAGAGCGAGAAGGAGAGAGAGAGATGGATTGCTCCCTACCTGGGTTTGGCTTAGAGAGGAATGTGGCCCTTCACCGTGTGCTCGGCCATCAGAGAGAGAACGCCATCATAGGGTTTCATGCCAGAGCCCGATTCAACTGTGGGAGTTTGTTCTTGTTAATGTGTCTTGATTCAACATGGAACACATGATGTTATGTAAATCTGTGGCTGTTTGTCTCCTCCATCAAGATTAGGAGTTCTTTTTATTGTCATTCTAGAGAGAGGTACGATTTATATTCTATTGTTGAGTCAGATCTTGGTCCCTCTCTCTTCAGATCTTGAAGTTATATCCTTCTGTCTATGTATGTCAACATTATAATAAATCTTAACTTCATATCTTATTCTTTAGATTTTGATTTTATTTCATATATGTTTTTATGACATCCTCTTCTTATAGGAGTCGGGCAATTCTAGAACACTAGGATTATTCTCTCAATAAGTTGTATCTCTTTGGTTATCAAACCTGTACTGGTAGGAGTTTTAATCGCCATGCGTAATGTGTCAGGTTATTCTGATTTGTGAAGACAAACCTCTTTTTGGTTGTTCTGTACCGTTTATTAATCTAGCTCTTCAGATCTGAGGTTTGTGTGCCCTCTCAATTATGGGAATTTACTTAGTTACCTATTAGATCTTTTTTTTAGATTTGTTAGCTCTACCTGTAGGTCTAGAATCCTTAGTATTTTTCTTGAGTTCCTTACATCTACTGATCCGTATAATCTACTGTTTCATATAAATGAATCTTGTGGGTTTTCTGCAATTTTTCGAGTTTGACTACTAATGTGATCACTGTGTGTGGAGTTTTTTTTATCATCGATGGTTTGAATTCATACTACTAGGGTCACCGATGTGGTGGAATCTTGTTTTGTAAGTCGCCAACTGAATGGATTACCATCATGGGGTACTACATAATTCTTGAAGAAGCTTAGGCATATAGGATTTAACGGTGAGTAGCTAATCTGTGTGATAGCTCAATTTTATCTTGATTAGGCGGGTTCTTCCAATATATTGGTATTTCACTAGTTGGTTCTAGTAGCTGCGGTTTTTATATTTAGTAGGCTTCTCTTGGAGTTCACCTGAAAGGTTTCCCATGTGCCGTGTCTATCTCTTTATAGTTGTTTAGTTTTACTTTATATGTTTTAATTTTTAGTTGCCGTTAGAATATAAGGAAATATTTACGTAACATTCTAGCTAAGAAAAATTAGATCTTATTATCTTTTTAATTATCTCGTCCATTGAGTGTCTAGACAGTTCTTTGGCTCTATGTTTTAGTAGCATCCACTCTGCAATTCTTTGGATTAGATTCATAAACACACTCGTACCGTGTAACTTTTATCGTCTACCGGATTCTATATCTATTTTCAATTGGTATAAGATCCTCAGTTACTTTAGTTTATGTTATTTATTAAATGTAACTAGCGTAAGGATCTGCATGCTATAAGAAAAGATCTCTCCGGTACAACTGCATGCGCACATATCTTCACTGGTGTTGATTACACGGATTGGAAGAACTAGTTGGATGGATTTCTGATGCGGTTGGGTTGGCACAATGTTAATGCTATTTCAGCGATTTATAAAAGACCTACGTACGAGGAAAATGGAGTTTCTATAGAAAAATCTCCCCTAATTTATGAAAATGAAGGGAGAAAAGAGAGATTGAAAATAGAGGACCGAACATATAGAAAGATAAAGATGAGAGGGAGAGGTAGAGATGGGAGAGTATAAAGTACACATTAGTGCGCGTGCGTGGTTCATTTACCTCTTTTTTATTCTCTTCATCAGTGCCACATGGCATATCCTAAACCATAGGATCTAAACTGCACCATTACTGCACAGGTCTAAGACTTTATTCTCATCATCTGTGCCACATGACTTTATTGAGAGAGTATTAGTATTTATTACTAAGCTAGCATTGTGATTTTGGACGTTTTTTAATTTTTAATAATTCTAGCCATACTTTGGGTCATTACTCTTTGAGCAGCTTGTAATATGTGTGCAGATATAGTTTTTTTGTTCTTAATATTATTTTGAGTTTCTAGCCATGTACCAAGACAATGATGATGAGTTGGTGGCTCTTTTGAGAGATGATGACGGGTATCAGATTAATGATATCATGGAATTAGCTCCCTCCTCTTATGGCGGCAATGAACAAGATCCTGATTGCGACCAAGGCCCCACCAAGAGAAAACCCTACCACCGCCACATCGATGTGTAGATCCAGGAACTTGAAGAGTAAGTTGCTCAAATTCACACACACACACAAAAATGCATACACCGTTTATGGGTGGGTTTGCTTTCTATTTCTGCAATTCAAATTTATAAACTTTGTTTCAGCTTATACAAGCATTTTCCTCACCGAGATGACAATCAGAGGAAAGAACTGGGTGAGAGGCTGTCGTTGCAGCCGCTACAAATCAAGTTCTTGTTCCACAACAAGCGAACGCAGGTTAAGGTAACGATTTGTAGGTGTTTTGTAGTTTAGATCATTGGAAGCCGTGAGTTAATTATACCGGTTTGGAGCCTGAACTGCTTTCTCGTGATTAATATGTTAAGATTATGCTGCACTACCTCTCACATAGATTTTAAAAAAATTGATTTTCATTGTATCGTTCTACAATAACGCTACTTCCTAGCTATAGAAAATGCTTGTACTTATTAACATCAATTCACTTCGCAGGCTAAAAACAGGGTAACAAGAACTTTCATTTAAAGGCCGAGAACGACAATCTTCACGCAGAAAACATCAAGTGCCGACAAGAGCTTCCAAACATTACTTGTCTCACATGTGTATGTGTGAATTTGAGAGACTTACTCTTCAAGTTCCTGGATCTGGACATCGGTGTGGTGGTGGTACCGTTTTCTCTTGGTGGGGCCTTGGTTGGAATGAGGATCTTTCACATCGCCGCCAGAAGCGGAGGGAGCTAATTACATGATATTATTAATCTGATACCCGTCATCATCTCTCAAATTAGCCACCAACTCATCATCATTGCCTTGGTACATGGCTACGGACGTTTTAGGAATTTTTACCAATTTTAGCTGTACTTACGGTCTTTTCTCTTTGATCAGCTTGTAATATATGATCTCTCTCATCATTTGGAGGGTGTTGTGTTACCTTTTTCTTTGCTCCTAGACAGCGTCAAGATTGGGAAAAATTTATTGGACGCGAAAGCCTTAATCGAGAAAGAATTATTGCAATGTAAATGGAACGCAATTTCTATTGATATGTAATTTTACAATACTATTAAAAGGAAGTTAAGAGACATATGTTCCACACATAGTTACAACACATCAATACAAATATACTCCTAATGTTGTTCCTACTTAGTTTAAGAAGAGTAAACTGTCGTTCTCCCGCTGGTGGATGCTGAAGCTGTGCCGTCTTGGGAAAGCTTGTAAAAATGTTAGCATCTCGGGCATGTGGTACTCAAGGAGAGTAGCCACTCATAAATGCAAGCTCGGTGGAATGAGTTGTGGCACAGTGGCATAGTGCAAATGCCTGGCCCTCCTAGAACTCCTCCAGGCAAATACCACACTCGTCTTGTCCACCCCGTCCACACAGGATCGTATCAACCTTTAAGCGGTTAAGGCAACTGCTTAGGTACATCAAAAATAGAGAACCCATATTTTTGAAAATAATATGGGTAGTATAGCATTTTATATACAATTTCTGAAATAATATTTCCATTTGATATGTAATCTTCGAGATACTCTAAACATACATCTCTTATGATGATTTTTCAATAAACAATCACTTTGATGATTAAGGATAAAAGTTAAGATTTCATGAAATGAGAAAAAATAAGAATTGTATAACTAATATAAAAACTTGAAGCGTGCGAGCCAACACAAGGATAGCACGTACATTGCACGTAAACTGCACAATATGTTCCCACACAAGTCTTTCTAACAAAACAACGTTTGGAAAATATTTGATGCCTCAAATTTATTGCTCGTTTTAGGTCACTAGATGCAAGAGACGGCCCTGCCTCCACGCGTAAAGACACCCACAAGAGAAGACTCCGCCACAACCTGATCAAGATGCTCCGACACTTGTAGAATGTTGGGCAAGTCAATTTGTTCTGCGTCTTATTCAGGTAACCGAGGAAACATTTCCATAAATACGGTATTAATGCAGCAATGATAACAAGTACAACCACTACCACAATTATCCACACAGAAACCGGTGTTTGGTGTCCCACGTGTTGGGTGTGGCCTCAAAGGATGTAGAAGGAAACAACCCCGTCCTCATAAACGCCGAATGGAAACTCATTTTACCAAAATATGTGAAAGAATTCGTGCAATGATGGAATTTTACAGAAATATATGGGTATTGAAAGAAATATATTGCAAACATGTTCAAAGGTTTGAAGTTCTTAGACATAATCTATTAGATGAACCAATAGCAGAAGACCACGTTCGCCAATAGCATAATCTATTCCTTTTTTAATTATCGATCACTGTCTCTATGCGTTTTTGTTTTTGGAACAAATTTTTATATGTAGAGGAATAATATATTTACACATTTTTAACTAGTAATGAAGATTTTTATGGTAAATTGACATATGTTATTTAATTAATAGTCTTTCATGATCATTAAGTAATTTATTTGTAGAACGAATTTAATTATCATAATTGACATAAGTAATAATCTATCTGTTCTCCAAATAGTTTTTATTATAAATGTAACACTTTTAATTAAATTTAATTAATTCTTTAATTATAGTTTGACTTCAAACTAATTTCATATAGTCCAGATTCATGATTTGATTTTCTCTTAAACTCTCTAACTTGGGCATAAAGTAATCTTCCACATAAATAGAGGTCTAGGGTTAAGAGAAAATCAAACTGTGAGAGTCATGTTCCCCATTATATGTTTGTGTGTGAGAGCAAGAGAAGGAGAGAGAGAGAGAAGGAGAGAGAGAGAGATAGATTGCTCCCTACCTGGGTTTCGCTTAGAGAGAAATGTGGCCCTTATATGTGTGTGTGTGAGAGCAAGAGAACGAGAGAGAGAGAGAAGGAGATAGAGAGAGATAGATTGCTCCCTACCTGGGTTTGGCTAAGAGAGAAATGTGGCCCTTCAGCGTGTGCTCGGCCATCAGAGAGAGAACGCCATCATAGGGTTTCATGCCAGAGCCCAATTCAACTATGGGAGTTTGTTCTTGTTAATGTGTCTTGATTCAACATGGAACACATGATGTTATGTAAATCTGTGGCTGTTCGTCTCCTCCATCAAGATTAGGAGTTCTTTTTATTGACATTCTAGAGCGTGGTACGATTTATATTCTATTGTTGAGTCAGATCTTGGTCCCTCTCTCTTCCGATCTTGAAGTTATATCTTTTTGTCTATGTATGTCTACATTATAATTAATCTTAACTTCATATCTTATTCTTTAGATTTTGATTTTATTTCATATATGTTTTTATGACATCCTCTTCTTATAGGAGTCTGGCAATTCTAGAACACTAGGATCACTCTCTCAATAAGTTATATCTCTTTGGTTATCAAACCTGTACTAGTAAGAGTTTTAATCGCCATGCGTAATGTGTCAGGTTATTCTTATTTGTGAAGACAAACAACTTTTTGGTTGTTCTGTACCGTTTATTAATCTAGCTCTTCAGATCTGAGGTTTGTGTGCCATCTCAATTATGGGAATTTACTCAGTTACCTGTTAGATCTTGTTTTAGATTTGTTAGCTCTATCTGTAGGTCTAGAATTCTTAGTATTTTTTCTTGAGTTCCTTACATCTACTGATCCATATATTCTACTGTTTCAGATACACGAATCTTGTAGTTTTTCTATAATTTTTCGAGTTTGACTACTAATGTGATCACTGTGTGTGGAGTTTGTTTATCCTCGATGGTTTGAGTTCATACTACTAGGGTCACCGATGTGTGTGGAATCTTGTTTTGTAAGTCGCCAACTGAATTCAAGAGGTTCTTGGATTACCATCATGGGGTACTACATAATTCTTGAAGAAGTTTAGGCATATAGGATATAACGGTGAGTAGCTAATCTGTGTGATAGCTCAAATTTATCTTTATTAGGTGGGTTCTTCCAATATATTGGTATTTCACTAGTTGGTTCTAGTAGGTGCGTTTTTTATATTTAATAGGCTTCTCTTGGAGATTCACCTGAAAGGTTTCCCATGTGTCGTGTCTATCTCTTTAATTACTTTATATATTTTAACTTTTAGTTGCCATTAGAATCTAAGGAAATCTTTACGTAACATTCTAGCTAAGAAAAATTAGATCTTATTATCTTTTTAATTATCTCGTCCATTGAGTATCTAGACAGTTCTTTGGCTCTATGTTTTAGTAGCATCCACTCTGCAATTCTTTGGATTAGATTCATAAACACACTCGTACCCGTGAAACTTGTATCGTCTACCAGATTCCATATCTATTTTCAATTGGTATAAGATCCTCAGTTACTTTAGTTTATGTCATTTATTAAATGTAACTAACGTAAAGATCTGCATGCTATCCATAAAGGATCTCTCTGGTACAACTGCATGCACACATATCTTCAGTGGTGTTGATTACACGGATTGGAAGAACTAGATGGATGATTTCTGATGCGTTGGGCTTGGCACAATGTTAATGCTATTTCAGCGATTTATAAAAGACCCACGTACGAGGAGAATGGAGTTTCTATAGAAAAACCTCCCCTAATCTATGAAAATGATGGGAGAAATGAGAGATTGAAAATAGAGGACTGAACATATATAAAGATAAAGGTGAGAGGGATAGGTAGAGACGGGAGAGTATAAAGTACACATTAGTGCGCACGCGTGATTCATTTACCTCTTTTTTATTCTTATCATCAGTGCCACATGGCATATCCTAGACCATAGAATCTAAAGTGCACCATTACTGCACAGGTCTAAGACTTTATTCTCATCATCTGTGCCACATGACTTTATTGAGAGAGTATTAGTATTTATTACTAAGCTAGCGTTGTGATTTTGGACGTTTTTTTAATTTTTAATAATTCTAGCCATACTTAGGGTCTTTGCTCTTTGAGCAGCTTGTAATACGTGTGCGGAGATAGTTTTTTTGTTCTTAATATTATTTTGAGTTTCTAGCCATGTACCAAGACAATAATGATGAGTTGGTGGCTCTTTTGAGAGATGATGACGGGTATCAGATTAATGATATCATAGAATTAGCTCCCTCCTCTTATGGCGGCGATGAACAAGATCCTCATTCCAACCAAGGCCCCACCAAGAGAAAACGCTACCACCGCCACATCGATGTGTAGATCCCGGAACTTGAAGAGTAAGTTGCTCAAATTCACACACACACACACACATGCATACACCGTTTATGGGTGGGATTGCTTTCTATTTCTGCAATTCAAATTTTTAAACTTTGTTTCAGCTTA
Organism: Linanthus parryae; assembly: GCA_023055425.1. NCBI lineage: Eukaryota > Viridiplantae > Streptophyta > Magnoliopsida > Ericales > Polemoniaceae > Linanthus > Linanthus parryae. Next base: position 3,612,858 of record JALGPY010000029.1, read on the forward strand.
TACAAGCATTGTCCTCACGGAGAGGACAATCAGAGGAAAGAACTGGGTGAGAGGCTGTCGTTGCAGCCGCTACAAATCAAGTTCTTGTTTCAGAACAAGCGAACGCAGGTTAAGGTAAAAATTTCTTGGTATTATGTAGTTTAGATCATTGGAAGCCGTGAGTTAATTTTACTGGTTTGAGCCTGAACAGCTTTCTCATGATTAATATGTTAAGATTATGCTGCACTACCTCTCACATAGATTTTAAAAAAATTGATTTTCATTGTATCGTTCTGCAATAACGCTACTTCCTAGCTATAGAAAATGCATGTACTTATTACCATCAATTCACCTCGCAGGCTAAAACCAAGGTAACAAGAACTTTCGTTTAAAGGCTGAGAACGACAAGCTTCGCGCTGAAAACATCAAGTGCCGACAAGAACTTCCAAACATTACTTGTCTCACATGTGTGTGTGTGTGAATTTGAGCGACTTACTCTTCAAGTTCTTGGATCTGGACATCGGTGTGGCGGTGGTAGCGTTTTCTCTTGGCGGGGCCTTGGTTGGAATGAGGATCTTGCTCATCGCCGCCAGAAGCGGAGGGAGCTAATTACATGATATTATTAATCTGATACCCGTCATCATCTCTCAAAATGGCCACCAAATCATCATCATTGGCTCGGTACATGGCTACGGACGTTTTAAGATTTTTTACCAATTTTAGCAGTACTTACGGTCTTTGCTCTTTGAGCAGCTTGTAATATATGATCTCTCTCATCATTTGAGGGTGTTGTTTTACCTTTTTCTTTGCTCCTAGACATCCTCAAGATCGGGAAAAATTTATTGCACGCGAAAGACTTAATCAAGAAAGAAATATTACAATGTAAATGGAACGCAATTTCTATTGATATGAAATTTTACAATACTATTAAAAGGGAGTTAAGAAACATATGTTCCACACATATTTACAACACATCAATACAAATATACCCCTAATGTTGTTCCTAGTTAGTTTAAGAAGAGTAAACTGTCGTTCTCCCGCTGGTGGATGCTGAAGCTGTGCCGTCTTGGGAAGGCTTGTAAAAATGTTAGCATCTTGGGCATGTGGTACTCGAGGAGAGTAGCCACTCATAAATGCAAGCTTGGTGGAATGAGTTGTGGCATAGTGGCATAGTGCAAATGCCTGGCCCTCCTAGAACTCCTCCAGGCAAATACCACACTCGTCCTGTCCACCCCGTCCACACAGGACCGTATCAAACTTTAAGCGGTTAAGGCAACTGCTTAGGTACATAAAAAAATAGAGAGCCCACATTTTTTAAAATAATATGGTTAATATATCATTTTATATACAATTAGTGAAATAATATTTCCATTTTATATGTAATCTTCGAGATACTCTAAACATACATCTCTTATGATGATTTTTCAATAAACAATCACTTTGATGATTAAGGATAGAAGTTTAGATTTCATGAAATGAGAAAAAATAAGAATTGTATAACTAATATAAAAACATGACGCGTGGGAGCCAACACGAAGATAGCACGTACATTGCACGTAGACTGCACAACATGTTCCCACACAAGTCTTTCTAACAAAACATGTTTGGAAAATATTTGATGGCCTCAAATATATTGCTCGCTTTAGGTCACTAGATGCAAGAGACGGCCCTGCCTCCACGCGTAAAGACACCCACAAGAAAAGAGTCCGCCACAACCTGATCAAGATGCTCCGGCTCTTTTAGAATGTTGGGCAAGTCAATTTGTTCTGCGTCTTATTCAGGTAACCGAGGAAACATTTCCATAAATACGGTATCAATGCAGAAATGATAACAAGTACCACCACCACCACAATTATCCACACAGAAACCGGTGTTTGGTGTCCCACGTGTTGGGCGTGGCCTCAAAGGGTGTAGAAGGAAACAACCCCGTCTCATAAACGCCGCATGGAAACTCATTTTACCAAAATATGTGAAAGAATTTGTGCAATAATGGTATTTTACAGAAATATATGGGTATTGAAATAAATATATTTCAAACATGTTCAAAGGTTTGAATTTCTTAGACATAATACATTTGACGAACCAATAGCAGAAAACCACGTTCGCCAATGTGTGATGACGGACATGTAAGTGATATTCTAGTAAATATTACTCATTTTGTTAGGGTTTACCATTTATTTATTATTTATTATCTTGAAAATACATCACATAGCCGGGTTGGATCCCCTGACCTCATGAAGCTCCAGCAGGGATTTCAAACGCTCTTCCAGTGAGATAGCACCTATTTTCTTTTCCTTTATTTCTTTTCTGACAAATCGCCACACCTCTATTAGGTTTTGATTTTGCCACAATAAAAAGAAATCAACCGCAAATTTATAATTATATTCATTGTATGTGATTGATACATTATGGAAAAGTTGTCATGTACTCTTCTAGTGTTCCTAAAGTACCTTATACTTACTCAGGAAACCCTGTTTAGATTTTTGTCTACTTAGTTGTTGCAGACAAGGGTGAGTTTGGAGCATCTCGTGTGTGTTCCTGTAAGCAAAAGAACAAGACAAACAATATCTCGTTAACCTGTTTGAGGGCCTGAGAGTTTGTGTAGGTTTGTGGAGACTCTGTTAGCCTGAGCAGAGCTTGCTGATATGAAGTGTCTTCGGTGTTGTGTTTCTATCTTTATGGATGGGACAGATCCCTCTATGTATACAGGCCATTAGATGGGCATGGGTGAGCACACACAATGGTATTGGAACCCCTCGTGGCACTAACATCCGCCTAACTGGGAGGCTCGCGACCCGTATATGTAGGAATCGTGATTCCCAATCTCGGGGGATGTGGATAGTCCGTTCGCAAGTCTCTGGATAACAGCAAGGGCTGCATGCAAGACAAGCACCTTGCACGCGACTATCCTTACTCTAGACTCCAAGACACTCGCACCCCAAGTACCGTTAGCATAAGTCTCATATGTGAAGGATCCTACCTCGCAGTCCTTTACATACGCGCATGATAAGGGTGTGTTATGGTGCTACATGGAGCACGGCGGCTGCGCACATGTCCTTTATCTGTATCGCCACAAGGCTCATCGACAGTCTTGCAGTTTAGGGTATCCACATTAGCCCCTTTTTGTGTGAACCCAAGATTTCATATGTCATCATTAGTCACTAATATTGGCTTAATCATTAGCGTATCGGAAAATTCTAGGGTGACGTGGTTGGCTCACATCCGGTTCAAATCGTCGGTTATCGAAGCGTTTTGTTCTTAAACGACACGACTAATCGATTAATGGGAGCGATATTGTTGATTGACGAGCCACAGAAGCACCTTCCCTTCTTCATAGCTATATGTCTTGGCGTAACTTGTAAGCCTTTTCTTTCTTTCTTCCTACTAATGAGGTTCTCAGACAATTCTTCTACGCAACATGGCTATGATTCGAAGGTGCGGTAAAGAATATTACCGTCATGAACTCAGATCTGTAAGTCTCTTATCAATTTTAAATTTTCCATTAAGCAGCGAAGATGTTCAAATCTTCATGTCGCTTGACATCATAATCCTTTTCCTTCTAAATTTCTAAATTAGGATCAAATCAACAAGTCCAAAGGCATAGCAGTGCAAGACGAGATTGCTGAACTCCCTGTAGATCTGTGGAGAAAATCCCCTTTTTCGACGGCCATGATTTTTACCATGTGGTGATCAAGTTCCAGGAGCTTCACAAGCCATTCGATAATAATTTCCTTTGCTTAACTCCCAAGAGAGAGCTAAAATCATTTGAGAACATAAAACTACATCCAAACCCTTAGGCTCATGATTTGGGTCATTGACTTGGCCAAGTTGAGCCAATAGTCTCTCATCTTCATCAAAGTTAATTGCATCTTCCATGAGAAGAGATGAGTAGGAAGCTTCACTACCATACAAAAATTCTATTCCCTCCCAAGTAGGCTCATCTAATTCTTTTGAAGATGTAATAAAAGAGTCTACATGAATCGGAGTATCATCACATGAACCCCCCAACTTACTTGAAGGTTCTTCCACAATTTCTAGTGGAGGGGGTTCTCCTAGAGTATCCTCTAAGTCATCACAAAATAAGTGATGCTCATGATCATTGGCACTCCGGTGACTAATAGACTCTTCATGAGCACTAGACAAGATAACATTTCTTTCATGAATGGTAGCATCCAATTCGACTTCTAACTTATCACATGAGTGATTTCCATTTTGTTAATCCTCGTCACATGTGTCCCTATGCGAGTCATCTAAAATGGCTTCACTCATGTCATGGGTTGAAGAGTTATCATAAAAAATATCAATCTCACTACCAATGTTACTATCACATGCTTCTTTAAAATGTGCAAATGAGAAATGAATACAATCACCTATCCTAGTAGCAACAACTCCATCATCAAACACATCATCCAAAATTTGATCTTGAGCAAGCTCGTGATGTTTGTAAGACTCGTGTGATGGTGTGTCTTGTGAAGAGTAAGTACTATATGCAAGAGACTCATCATCTTGAGATTGTGAATTTAAGGATTCCACTTTGTCAACCAAGTGAGAAAATGATTCTACAAGTTCTCTTTGTGATTCCAAAAGTTCTTTTGTACCTTGAAAATATTTTTGCATTGTCTCCTCAAGAGAACTACTTATTGGCATCTCTTGTTCCTCATTCACATAAGCTTCCCTCTCAAAATCATTGACTCCTTTTGATTCACACATCATATCAATGTATTGATAAGTGCTAGAATCATGAGAGTTCAAAAACATGTAAGTGTGTGAGGGAGGTGATTGTGCACAAGAAGCATGAGATGTGTAATCTAGTGTCCTACTACCATGCCAAGAATAATCATTCTTAGGAAAACAATCACCATTTTTTATAGCACGTTCACATATGGAACGCATTGATTCCATAGAATGATTTTCATGTCTAGTAAATGCATGATAATAAGGATATGAAGGAAGGTTAGGCCTCTTGGCAAGTCCAAAATGTTCATGAGACATTTTTTTCCAAGCAAGTAGATGAGAGGTACTTGATGAATTTCACAAGCCCTCTTGAATCTCAAAAGCTTATCTAACCACAAGCAACTAAAGAAAATGTCAATAAAAATACGAAGAAAGTAAAGCAAATCAAATCTAAAGCCTAGCATCTCCCCGGTAATGGCGCCAAAAACTTGTTCGACAAAAATAATCCCAAGTATAGGATATCTAAAACTAGGAGAGGAGGGTTAGAAAATGACTTCCAAAACTAGCAATAGCGAGTAGAAAAACGACTAACTAAAACAAGTAACAAATTTTCAATGGCTTTAGAGCTTGCCAAGCTATCAAATCCACCACTACTGACGGAGCAAGTTTGAGAATGCAAGTAAGAACCATAAGAAACGACTACTAATACTACTACGATTCAAGAGAATGGCGTTTGGTCAATTAATTTCGCTAGAAAACTTGCAAGTGAAGTCCAACACCCAATCTTTGTATGAAACGACGAAACATGGATTCAAAAGAAAACAGAATCGTCTAGCTCACAAATTCAAGAGTGAAACCCAAAATCAAGTTATGTCAAGCATCAAGGATATGTACTCCGCCAAGTGAGTCCACATACAAGATCATGCTTTAATTCGGATTTGTCTTTCGACACAAGAATTCAATGAATTCGACATCCAAACTTGTGTAACTTTGAAGAAGAATTGAAAACTTCACAACAAGCTATCCATAACCATCAATAAACCCAACAAAGAAACTAGCTACTCATGTTCTTGAGTTGAAGAAGAGATTTCACAGGGATACTCATATAAGATTTCATAGAATTTAAGCTCAAATTCAAGAGTTACACAAGTTTATCTCAAAATCAACCCAATACACAAGACTAAGCTATAACTTGAGGAGCACAACAAACTGAATTGAATCAAAAATAAAAAAATGGAAGAGAAATTAACTAAAGCAGCTCAAATGCTACTGCTAGCTGCTACTAACTACTGCTGCCTACTGCTGCTGCTGTATCAAGAACAGAGCAGAAACAGAGCATAAACAGTGCTCAACAACAGAGCATAAACAACCCCAGAATTGATTCAAAATCCCGACCCCTCTCTCCATATCTTCCTCTTTCTATGTTCTAGCTAAGAACAACCCATGTTTAGGGTGAAATCAGAGAGGGAGAGAGGAGAAAAATAAAGAGGCGTCCTTGTGCATTGTAGAACCGACAGACTGAGAGAGGTCCGAAATTTCTTCAATCTTTCGTTTATATAGGCTTCCAGACCTTGTTGCGTAGCCCCCAAGAGATCATCCAGGACCTCTAATTTGTATCCACCACTCTCTGTCGTTGATTTGAGCTTCTTCCTCAAGAACCCTAGGAATTGGGGTTTTCTTCTCTACTAGATTTTGGGCCGAATTAAAGGGATAGGTAGCTTTGTAATGGGCCTAGGAGCGATTTGAAACTAGTTTGAGTGAATTTGATGGAGAGATGAAGTCAGTTTGAGGGTTGTTTGGAGCTTAGTCGAAGCTTCCATGGAGCTCTGCTGTGTTCTGCTGGAGGAACGACGGGGAGAGATAGAGATATGCGCTAGTGAGGAGCTGTTTAGCGAAAAATTGCAAAAAGACACCCTATCCTCTTAAAAATTTGAGAATACTACAATTACAACCCATAACCGTTAAGAACACCACACTAAAGCCCTTAGATCTTTTAGAGAGCTCCACTATAGCCCCAATCCCGTTAGATTATCTTCAAATAAGCCCCATTGATGTAACTTTGTCCTTCTTCCTTCACTTTTCTTCTCACTTGGACCCTCAAATCTTTTAAATCTTCCAATCAAGGGCTCCAAGTTTATTTAATTCATCGTTTGGCCCTCCTAGGCTAGTCTCTTGAATCGCCTCTTGAGTTTTTGTGGAATATTCCTTGAGTTCCAACGCGCAATATTTCCTATAAAATAAGGAAATTCAAAAAAAAACTAAAAGAAACAAGCATAAGTCTAGAAATAGGGTATAATACACAATTTACACATAAAAGTGAGTTATCAAGAGTTCAATAACATACTAAAATGTGCAATTTACGATCCTTAACAATAATCCTCCTCGGATTTAGGGTACGACGCCATCATAAATGGTGATAAATCAATCCATTTGAATTAAGGATTTGTATAAACTCAGGGGGAGTTATACTTTGATAATAATGAAAGACAGGTTAGTTTTGAGAGGCATGATCAAAGCTCCAATGCTTTGAAACTTATAGTGTATATATTCTTGCTTACAGTTCTTGTGTTGTACGACTTATACTGGTTCGGATTGAAAGCTTATTATAGAATTTATATTTCCTCTCATAAATATTCTTGAACTTATATATTGTGCTTACATTGATAGACAAGTATGCAGATTGGTATGTCTTAAGAATTTTTGAATGTTGGCCAAAGCTTTGAGGGTGGCCAAAGCTCCAAATCTTTGGAGGTTGCCTTTGACTTAGGTCCTTAATATATTGGATACCAAGTTCTTGTTGCAGGATGACATATCAAGATGTGTGGTTGATCATTGTGTTATTCTAAGTTGTATACTTAATGTTGACTATTTATTTTGATATATTTATTTAATGATTACACTCAGAAAATAGCTATGCATACTGGTTTGAAAATGGCTTGCCAAAAAAACATTATATTCATGCTATTTAATCTGGATTGTGTCTTAGCTTGTGTTAAAATTTTGCAAGCCTAGACTTTGGTCAAATATGCATGACCAAATAAAAAGAGCCGTTTGAATATAGTTGTTGAAAGAAGTTGTTAGGTTGCTGAGATTTTTCATAAAGTTTGTTCCAAAAATATCTCAGTTTGTTGCTGCCAAGTTGTTATAAATTGTATTTGAATTTAAAGCATAAAGAGATGGTCAAGACGGAGAGAGACGGGAGCTCATACGTGGGAAATCAATCATCTACTCTTCAACCACTCAAACAGATTGAGAGTTCAACATTTCAAGAAGGTCAATCATCGCAATCATTCCAGACTTTTGAAGAACACTTCCAAGCTTCACTACTTAATCTATTTTATGTGTTCTTCTTCCTTGTGCATAATCTGTGTAATTCATTAGTTTTTCTGTACATCACCAACTATTAAAATTTAGTTGTTCAAGTCAACAACAAGAGGTTCTTATTGTTTCATCAAATTGTGTCAAGAACTAGATAGGTTTGGAACCATAAGCTGTATACGTGTAAGGGAGTTCACTAAGGCTTGAGATTTAGGGCTAAATATGTGATTAATAATAAGGAGTTTAAATCCTAGAGGGATAGATCCCCATGCAGAGAGTAGGCCCATTGGTGGCTGAAATTCATAAAAAATGAACGTGTTCTTTGCTTTACTTTGACCATCTTGTGAGAATGTGTAATGTAGGTGATGGTGGATTCTCACAAGGAAGGGAAGCCAACAGATCTTCACTGTTATGTGGTGAAAACTATGTTCATTGGAAAACATTGATGAAGATGTTCATCATAGATCAGGACATGGGGCTATGGTCAATCACTCAGAATGGACCCTTCATATTCTATTCTACTGTAGATGGAATCAAATTTGTCAAGACAGAAGAGGATCTTTCAATCACTGAATTGGAGAAGGTATCAAACAAATATTAAGCTATGAACTTATTATATTTTGCTCTTAGTGCAGATAATTTCAACAAAATATCCTACTGCAAAAGTGCCAACCAGATTTGGGACAAACATGTTGTGACATATGAAGTAACTATTCAGGTCGGGCAGACCAAAATCAATATTCTCCTAACGTATGAGCTATTCAAGATGAATTATGATGAAGCCATCAAGGACATGTTCAAAAGGTTTACACACATTGTGCATAAATCTGATTCCTTGGGGAAAGCCTTCTCAAGTTAAGAAAATGTCAAAAATATTCTAAGAATCCTTCCAAAAGCCAAGAGGGAACCAAAGACCAGTGCAGTTGAGGAAGCGCATGATTTGAGCCTTCTTGAGCTAAATGATCTGCAAGGCAAGCTACTCACTCATGAGATTTCTATGAAAGAATTGGATGGTGACAAGAGTGACAACATCAAGAACTTGGCACTGAAAGAAAAAGACAGTGACAAATCTCAAGGCCTTGAACAAGAAGATGATGATGATGAGGAGTCTTTAGCCTTGATCTCCAAAGCTTTGAATGGAATTTTGAAAATGAAGAAAAACTTTAAAAACAATGAATACAACAAAGGCAAGTCCATATCCTCAAACAGCAAGGATTATAGAGGTAAGTCTTCTTCACATTCACATAAATATAAAGTAATCAATTTCTTTGGGTGTGGAGATGCAGATCACCTGGTAAGGGATTGTCAACAACGGAAGAAGAACAGGCATTTCCCTAAGAAGGGAAATGACAACTAAAGGCAGAAAGTCATGGTTGCCTCATGGAGTGATTCTGAATCATCACTAAGTCATGAGCAGGCAAAGGAAAATTAGATTTGTTCTATCTCAATAATACTCTTGAAGTATCTAAGTCAAAAATTGACATGTACTTCAAAGATTTGGACAACATGTTTAAAGCTTTGAAGACACATGTCAGGGGAGTTGTAGATCAAAATAAACTTTTAACTGACAAGTTTGTTGATCACAAGTGTTGTGGATTGCTCAACAAATGAGAGACCTTGGCTATGAATTCAGAGAAGTGCCTATCAAATGTGACAACACGGTACCATTTCAATCACCAAGAATCCTGTGCAACACTCCAGAACTAAGCACATCGATGAAGACATCATTTCATATGGGATTATGTTGAAATAGGTGATGTGGTTCTATGTTTTGTAACTACATCTATGCATATTGCTGATATTTTCATTACACACGTTCCAGATGAGAGGTTTTCCTCTCTAAGGCTTGGATTGTGTCACGCCCGAAAACCGGTGTGATTTTTTTTTAAATAAAACAAGGAAAATGATCAAAGAAGAGGTGAGCTAAACAACTCTAACTTTTATTACATAAGCTGAAATAAAAATTTCACCACCAATATTACAATCAAACGAGTGGTCAAAGCTACTAACGCTCCCAGCCCACCAATATCCTACTACCTATATAAAAGAAGTTACGGCCGGTTTGCGTGGCAGTGGTGGTCCAATTACGTGCTGCCAATTCGGACCAAGTGCCAGCGAAATGCCTACGTAATTGTGACGTGTAGAAAAGGTCGGTTATGCCCTTGCTGACGTGGAGCGGATAGGCTGTGGTTGAAGGGCGATTTTGTCTTTTGAAATGTCTCTGGTTGGTCTGGGCTGTGGAGCATGAACTTCGTAGTCGGTGATCTTCTTGGTGGGACAGGTGGCGATGCTCCGAGTAGCTGTGGCTGGTCTCCGGCAATCGTTAGTGGGACAGGTGTCGACTTTTTGCCATTCATTCTTAAGAATGTGGGAGAAGGCTCCTCTGATGTTTGTGTCATTTGCTGATCTATTGTCACCAGGTTAGTTCTTTCGTCTCTCTTCGTCTTCGTGTTTTCTACGGTTTGTGGGTTTTGTTTTCGCCGGCTGCCGGAAATTGGTATGGTATCGGTTTGTCAGGTTCTGTAGGGTTGTTGAATTGGGTTTTTTGACTTGGGTTTTACTTCTTTCTTTTTTTTCGGGCAGTTGGTGGTTGGGGGGGGGTGGGGGGTTTATTTGGTTGATTGTGGATTGAATATTTACTCTGCCATGTGGGTTGTTTTAATACTTACCTGCATGCGTGTTTTTTATGATGATGATTTACAAATAGGTATTTCTATGTGGTTTGATTGCTTGCATGTGTGTGTTCTGGGGTTTTATTGTTGGCTAATGGCGTTATTACTGCATGTAGAAGTGTGCTATATATACGTACAGGCTTTGCATGTGGTGGTTGTAGCCGGTTGATAAGATGATGCCTGGTTAGTATGATTCACATTTGCTTACATTCAGTGTTGGTGTTTGCAGGTTGATCAGCTGTTGGTTCAGCAAGGAATTCGTTGTGATCGCTTATCTGGTATGGTCATGTCTGTTAGAGTTGGCAGTGTGTGTTTTGTTCATGCCTGTTGTTTGTTGCTGAGTTTCTGATCTGGCTTGCTAGCGTGTGGGATTTGTGTCTTGCCATCCCTTTGGTTTTTTGTTTGTTTGTTTGGTTGAGTTAATTTTACCTGGTTTAATGTGTAATGCTGGCTCAGTGTCTTAAGCTGGTGCGTTTATTTTAGTAATGAGGCATCTTGGTGAGGTTGGAATCGGTATAAATCATGTGTAATCTGGATTGATGGTGCGACTGAGAATTTGCGGTGTAAATGTGGTTTGTCTGCTGCTTGGTTATTTGGTATAGATTCTGTGTCTGTGATGTTGTTATCGTGGTTGAAGTTCATTGATGTTTGTGGCTTTTTGTAGTGTGTGGCCTGTAGTTTCTAAATGCCTACAGGTAGTCTTGGGAAACGTACTCGACGGGGTTTAGTGGGGGAGGAGCTAGCACGCGGTTCAGGATTATCTGCAGAAGTTAACACTCGTGGCCCGGCTCTTCGGCCGACGGGTAGACCGTGGTTGGAAAATGCGGATGGTGGGCCTTCATCTGATCGCTTATCTGGTATGTTCATGTCTGTTAGAGTTGGCAGTGTGTGCTTAGTTTCATGCCTGTTGTTTGTTGCTGTGTTTCTGTTGTGGCTTGCTAGCGTGTGGGATCTATGTCTTGCCATCCCTTTGGTTTTTTGTTTGTTTGTTTAGTTTAGTTACTTTGACTTGGTTTAATGTGTAATGCTGGCTCAGTACCGCGGTTGGAAAATGCGAATAGTGGGCCTTCATCTGCAGGAGGTAATATGGCTGCCGTAGCTCCGCGGCGCTCGGGTAGACCGCGTGGGCGTATTGCGAATCCCAGCCCGTCTGTGCCCAACGCAGATGTAAGGGGCTCTGTTACCGGTTCTGTTGTCTATACCGCGATACCAGGTAGTAGTGTGCAAGCACCTAGGTATGTTTCCCCGTATCCCATGCCTGTTGGTTCCATGGCTATGAGGGGTTTTGGGCTGAATAGACCGTATGTTGGTGTTGCGGCCGGATATGGTACTGCTTTGGATGCCTATAATGGTTTACCAAATACTGTGCTGTCCTACATGCCAGCTGTGTCATCTGGGTTGCTGAATATTGCTTCAGGCGCGTCGGTTTCTTCATCGCCAGGTTCATTACAGCATCCACACACTGTCTATGTGCCTCCCGGGAATAGAGGAACCTCTGTTGTACCTCCTGCTGTATCTGTGGGTGAATGTAGTAGTCGTGCTGGCGGTGCTGCTCCAGTTCCCCAACCACCCCGTTAGTCTTCTGTTCTCGATTATGGTTTCATTTGTATTTTTGTATGTGTTTTCAGTTATGGTTTGATATCTATTAATTGGTTTTTTATTTGGTTGTGTAGGTCAGAGGCGTACGAAAAAGTGGGAGCGGGGTGCTCCGCCCCCGCCTATGGAGCCAAGCATGCTGCCCTCTCCACGGAGATGTCCACATTGTGATGCTAAATTATTTGCGTACGAACCGGATGGCTTTTGCTGCGGTGAGGGGTGTGTAGTCCTTGCCCCCCATGAGATCCCAGATTCGTTGGCAGAGTTGCTCTTGTCTGACAATGTGACTAGCGAAGATTTTCGGAACAATATTCGTGCATACAATTGCCTGTTTTCCTTCACTTCCATGGGTGTGAAAGCTGATCCTGACACGAAGAATAAAAGCAAAGGGATCTATACATTCCGTGTACAAGGGCAGATATACCACTACATTAATGATATTGATCCTGGCCAACAATCTCCTAGATATCTACAGGTTTATTTCTATGATCCAGCCTTCCAGCTGCAAAGCCGATTGAAGGCTTTTGAAAATCTTGACCCGGCTGTTATTTCATGCTTGACTGATATTCTAGAGGCCAATCCTTATAACCAGTCATTTCAGTCTATTAGTGCAAGCCCTGAATTTGCTGATTGTGATGTTCGGATTAAATGTGATCCTGGACTTGATCAGCGAACGCAAAATTTACCCACATCTGATCAGGTTGCAGCAATTTGGATTGACGATGAGTCGCGCGCTGGTAAATATGTCCGTGATATTAGGGTGAGGCATAAGAGTGGTGAACCAAAGAGTATTCAGTATCATCTGGGTTGTTTTGATCCGCTTCAGTATCCTATCATGTTTCCTCGTGGGCAGCCTGGATGGCATTCTAGAATTTATAAAAAACCTCCGAAAAAGAAGCGACGAAAAGGTAGTTTGATGTTGTTAGCTACTATGTGTGAGTTCATATTACCAGCGTCGTTGTGTATGGTGTGTTGCTGAATAATGAGCCTCTAACTGCAGGTCCAAGTGATGCGGAGTCTAAGAGTGCAACTGTTAGCTGTCGTCAGTATTACTGCTACCGGTTACAGATGCGAGATATACGCCGGTCATCGATGTTGTTCTTTGGGCGTCTGCTTCAGCAATACATGGTCGATATGTACGTGAAACTTGAGACAAGCAGGCTAGATTATGTGCGTCAGCATCAGGACACCATCCGAGCGGATCTTTACCAGGGAATACTGGACAGCATCACTGCAGGGGAGATGAACCCAAATAATGTCGGGCGTCAAGTCGTGTTGCCGCCGTCTTTTGTAGGTGGGCCCCGTGATATGAAGCGTCGTTACCAGGATGCAATGGCTTTGGTGCGTAAATACGGTAAACCTGATTACCTTGTCACGATGACATGCAATCCCAATTGGGCAGAGATTTGTGCGGAGCTTCTACCATTTGAGCTACCTCAAAACCGGCCTGATTTAGTAGCGCGAATTTTCCGGGCGAAAACAGTAGAATTCAAGCGGGATTTGATTGATAGGGAGATACTTGGCCCAATTGCTGCTTACACGTACGTGATTGAGTACCAGAAGCGGGGTCTACCACATGTGCATTTCCTACTGATTCTAAAAAAATTTGCCAAGTTAATGAGTCCTGATAGAATTGACAAGTACATATCTGCCGAAATACCTGACCCGCATGCAAATCCTCATTTACATAATGCAGTGAAGAAACATATGATGCATGGTCCATGTGGTGAGTTTAACCGACAGTGCCCTTGTATGCGACCTAAAACTGGCTGCAAGAACAAATATCCCCGGGAATTTTCAGATGTTACAAGGACTGGTGATGATGCATTTGCAGTTTATCGCCGGCAAAGAAATGGCCGAACTGTTGAGGTGAGAGGGCAAACATTGGACAACAGGTGGGTTGTGCCGTATAATCCTTACTTGCTTGCTAAGTATGACTGCCACATAAATGTGGAAATATGCTCAACCATAAAGGCTGTAAAATATCTGTACAAATATATATACAAAGGTCACGACAGGGTTGTGTTTCAAGTGATATCGGAGCAGAAGGGTTGCATAGATGAAATAAAGGCTTTTCAGTCTGCTAGATGGATTTCCCCGCCTGAAGCTGCTTGGCGTATCTTCAAGTTTCCTTTGAATGAGATGTATCCTCATGTCACTGTCCTCCAGCTTCATCTACCTGGAATGCAGTCCATTGCATTCAACAAATATACGAAACTTGCGTATATCGCGACGGATAAGAAATATAAGAAGACGATGTTAACCGAATATTTTGAAACAAATAAACGGGATCCAGAAGCTAGGCGGTGGCTCTACAGTGAGTTTCCTGAACATTATGTATGGAATTCTACGAATTCGGAGTGGACGCCTCGGAAGAAAGGTGATGCTATTGGTCGTATAGTGGCTGCAAATCCCGCGGAAGGTGAGCGTTTCTTCTTGCGTATACTACTAATGCATGTCAGAGGTGCAGAATCATACGAGCATCTTCGGACCGTCAGTAGTCATGTGTGTGAAACATATCGTGATGCTTGCAAAAACTTGGGCTGCTTGAGAAAGACACTGCATTGGAAGATTGTTTAGAAGAGGCTACAACATTCCAGATGCCACACACTTTGCGACGACTGTTTGCCACCATTCTGGTCTTCTGCCAGCCGAGTAATCCTCGGCAGCTGTGGGAACGATTTTATGCTAAGCTTTCTGAAGACTACCGTCGTGGAGAAGCCTATAGTGAAGGTCAGGTCCTTTCAAGAACTCTAAGACATGTAAATATGGTTCTTGAGTCAATGGGAAGCCAGTTAAGAGATTATAACCTGCCGATGGATATTAATGGTTCGGATGAAGTTGCACCGCTAAATCGAGAGATCGATGAAGAGTTAGCAATTCCTATCCCTCCAGAGGACATTGCGGCATCAAAGCAACTGAATGAGGACCAGCAAACTGCATATGATGTAATCATTGATCATGTTTTGCGGAAGAAAGGTGCGTGTTTCTTTGTTGATGGGCCTGGTGGAACTGGGAAGACATTCCTTTACAGAGCTATTCTCGCTCGTATTCGTGGCATGGGTTATATTGCATTGGCTACTGCCAGTACAGGTATTGCAGCATCCAACTTACCTGGGGGTCGAACAGCGCATTCTCGCTTCAAGCTACCTCTGGACACAAAAGAGAGGAGTTGCTGCAACATTGGGAAGCGGACTGCCTTAGCAGAGCTGATTCGACAATCAAGTGTAATTATATGGGATGAGGTCACAATGGCAAAGAAGCAGAATATCGAGGCTTTTGAATCTATGCTCCGCGATATATGCTCGAGCAACGAATTGTTTGGAGGGAAGGTTGTTGTTTTCGGTGGTGATTTTAGGCAAGTACTTCCTGTGACAGTGCGAGCAACGAAGGAGGAATGCATGTGTAACAGCATTGTTGCTTCACACCTGTGGCCTCACATGCGCCTATTACGTCTAACGGCGAACATGAGGGCAATACATGATCCATCTTTTGCGGAGTTTCTACTATCAGTCGGGGATGGCAGCTTGCAAGAAAATGATGAATCCTTATTAAAGCTACCGCAATCTATGGTTGTGCCTTTTGTAAATGAAAGAGCATCGATTAATGCTTTCATTGATTACGTTTACCCTAACTTTGAAAGCGATTGCTTGAAATCTGATTACCTTGTCTACCGGGCCATCTTGACACCAAGAAATGATTGTGTTGATTTACTGAATCAAATTTTACTTGATAGATTCCCTGGAAACACACATGTCTACACAAGTTTTGATCATTGTCTTCCTGGTAGCCGAGATAACCATTCTTTAGAGTTCTTACATACTCTTACACCTAATGGACTGCCTCCTCATGAGCTGCGCTTAAAACGTGGTTGTCCTGTGATGTTGTTACGAAATTTAGATCCATCTGCCGGGCTGTCTAATGGTATTAAACTCATTTGTAAAAATCTCCTCCCTATTGTCATACATGCTGAAATAGCTATAGGACACAATAAAGGGAAGGATGTCTTCATACCTAGGATACCACTCAGGCCATCTGAGACAGATAACTACCCAGTTGAGTTTGAAAGAAAACAATTCCCGGTCCGACCATGCTTTGCTATGACAATTAACAAGTCCCAAGGCAAAACCTTGCAGTATGTTGGTATTTATCTTCCTCAACCAGTATTTTCGCACGGTCAACTCTATGTTGCATTATCTCGAGCAACGTTGTCTGCGTCGGTGAAAATTTTAATACATCCACTTGATAATATCCAAACTGTCGACAGTACCCAGAATGTTGTGTACAAACATCTGCTGCGTCGAGCATCGGGGCAATTACAATAGTGATTCGCAATAGGAATGGTATATACTATATATACATACATATATATATATATATAATCTTTTGTGTTTTTTTATTATTATCTATTTATTATTATTATTTTTTTTTTATTTTATTTTATTTTATTTTATTTAATTTTTTTTTTTGTGTCATGCTTTCGTTTGTGTCACTGGATATACGACACATGAAATTATGGCCCCAAATATGTGCTTACTATAATCTTGCCTGGCTGCATTATTATGGTTTAAATTTGTTGTTCGCTTGATTTTGCTATATTAAATGTACTTGCTGCAAAGTTAAACGATTGCATGATTATGCATCAAGTTTTTTTTTTTTTTTACGATCTCAAAAGCATGTAACTACAAATGTGGTGCTTATATATGCTGTCTGTGTGTTGTTGTTGTAAACTAGGGATAGAAAGTGATATGCTAAAGTTATCTGCCCTGACTGATCAATTGAAAGAATGGAAGATTAAACTTCGTGTCGTCGAGAAGTACCGTGCAACAACAACTCGATTTGGCAACACTAAGTATCAGCGATATGTCCTTTGTGATAGCGAGGTTAGTTAACGAGTAGTACACTGACCTCATCCAAAACCTGTGTCATAATTATCATTACCTGCTTTGTCCTATGCAGGGCAAAAAGATACAAGCCACAGCCTTTGACTCTGAAATTGAAATGTTCGACAAACAGCTACATCCATATCATTCATACTGGTTCAGTGATGGTGCTGTACGCCGTGTTAACCCGCAACATCGCTACATTGATCACGATTATGTCCTTGTTCTGGATGCTCAGATGAAAATTGTACCAGTCGAAGATGCTGCAGATGAAAGGGGAGCTGTTACGTTCAATTTCAAGAATCTGACTGACGCCCGCGACCTCATCGGGAAACCTGACAAATTTGGTAGTTTCCCCCAATATTTTATCATTGCATCGCTTGCTGTGTTGTTTATGCGTTGCTCTTATTTAGTTGTGCTTGTTATTGCTGTGCTTGCCGTGGCTATCTCTGTTCGTTCCATCAAAATTTACATACTCACAATATATGTATCCATGTGCAGATGTTGCAGTGATAATCATAGCTGTCATGTCGCCGAAAACAGTGCCATGGAAGGATTCAAGTGGTCGTTCGAAGGTTCGAGATATAGTTGTTGTCGATGATACGTAAGTTTTTGGATGTGCCTTGCTTACTTCAAATATACTGCTCTGCGCCTATTCTTGTTAGTTAGGTATGATCATATTATAAGCAGTGGAAGTTCTTGAATCAATAGTATAATTAAATATTTTCTCCTACACTGCAAACATTGCTTTGTTATGCTCTGTAAAGTAATAGAAGAATGAAAGCATACCAGGTCAACATTAAGTTTGTACAATGTGACTTGTGAGCAATGAACCATCAGTGTATGCAATAAAGATATTCTTGATTTGCCTGATAAATTAATATGACTATCTATAACACTTGCATGTTCCTTTGATTCATCAATTTTGTTTAGTTTATACTGGTATGGAATGCAGATATGAAATATACATGTTATATATATGTAAGATGCCTTTAGTTATTTATGATGCTGAAAATTGTTATGTAATCGATGATATCATATCGTGTCTTTTTCCTTCCCCTTACTGAATCTTATCTACTCTATCTATTTGCTGTGTTCTCTAACTTCATTTGCCTTGCCAAACAGTTTGAGTCTAGTGTGCTTGTCAGCTTGGGATGAGATAGCAACTACTGATGCAGAAAACCTGGCCAAGTTAGCAAAGTCCCAGCCAGTGGTCATCGTCACTAATGTTGTGGCATCGAAATACTCCGGTATCAACATGCTATCCTTTGCTGAAATGTTGATGTGTGATATGTTATGTTTGTATCTACTGTTATATTTATAAGTGGTTTTGCCTGTGATTCCCAGGGTTCTCCTTGAAAACTACCATGTCTACGATGTTCTTGACTGATGTTCCTGATCCACGAGTTGATGAATTGTTGGATTGGTAAACTGCCTTCATTATCTACCTATATGTAGTGCATAGGTTGTCGTCTGGTAGTTTATGTTAACAATCTAAAGATATTGCAGGCGTGATGCTAACTACGAGAAAATTGATGCTATCAGTGACCCTGAGATGTTACTGAAAAAGAAAGTTGCCAATACTTCTACATCTGAGTTCAAACTTGTGAAGATTGCAGATTTACCAAGTAGTCCGGTAACTTGTCATGTCTAGCATTGTAATCATGAGCAAGTTTATCTACGATGTCCCCGATTGAATTAATGTTATTTTGCATTGCAGCAGGCTGGTTTTGATGAAGTCTGGGTGAGAGTGTCTGTTGTTGTAGCACCATGTAGTCAGCGGCCGTGGTATACCGCATGCAACAAGTGCAACCGGGCTACTAACCACGTGCTCGGCGAAGTATTTGCTTGCCCAGGCTGTGAAAAAAATGACTGCATTTCTGCACCATGGTATGCCCCGTTCAATCTCACATAATTTTTTTGAAGTTAATGTTTACCAATTCAATAACTCATGTCATCTGTGGTTGTATACACAACAGTCCATTTGTGAGCAACGGTGTTTTTCTCATGTAATTATATGATTTCTAATTGTGATGTAAAAAAATTGATATCATGCAGGGGGCGCCTCGGAGTTCAAATTGGTGATGGCAGTGGTGAACTTGAGGTTGCTATATTTGGACATGCTGTTGAAACAGTGCTAAATAAGAGTGCGGTCATCCTGTCTGCAATGACTCCCGATGTAAGCTAACTACGCCCATATATCGCAATTTTGAGTTGAAATGCGGCTGATTCCATGTGATGTTGATTAATATAGTCGTCTTATATTGGCATGCAGGAACAGCGCGATGTGTTGTCCAAGGCGAATGATGCAGCGGTAGACAAACGGTTCTATTTCCGCCTGGCTCCATCCAGCAGCAAGAATCCACGCTGGCTTAACAAGTGGAGTGTTCGCCAAGTTGAGATTGCATAAAATTAACTCTGTGATGAAGGCCTGTAAAGCTATGTAATCAGATATGTATGTAGATATAAGGACTGCACTTAGCAGTGCATTCTGGAGACAGCAGTGCATAAAATTAACAACTTGTGCTTACACAGTTGTTATTTTTATGCCTTTTGCTAATATTTTTTGTGCAGTTTCAGAGCAAAACGTGTCAGTCATTTTGTGCATATGAAGATGCCATACTATATAGTTTCCTGTTCTGTTGTAGTGGTAGGGTTAAGTAATGTCTCGAATCATAGCAGAGACCTGGGTATTTTTTTGGGAATACCTTTGGGACAACATATCTGTAAGATAACATATAATGTTTTGTTTGTTTTGTATCGGTGCTTTTCCTTCATATATATTTCATACGCCACTTCTAATATTTATTTATTGCACATCCATCTCTTTAACATATCCAGCTTCACATTGATTGCTGGCAATCCAATGTTGTTTGACGTCAGTAATTTTCTATGATTCATGTATTTGCATATATTATTCAAGTTAGTGTCTGATTATTGTTGTGTCATTGTAAAATAGACGTCTTTTATAGATATCTATACAAAAGTTATTATGTACACATTGTTTTGATGCAATTAGCGGATAGTTAAATTTACCTGCGTACAAATCAGGCCGGTGTGATAGATGACATAGCAATTTAAACTTTGACGAATACAAAATCGTAATAAAGTATGTTATTAATAAAATTGCAACCTTATTACAATGCAATACTAGACTCCAATTTATACGTAATAATCTTTCGTATAATTTTTAAACGCCGATTCAGATATATTAATTTCTTAAACGAGGACTCAATTAGTTCCCAGCAATCAACTATTATGTGTTAGTTCTCGAGTAAACTCAGCCAATCATATGCATAATATTAAATTTCTAGACATAGAAGGGCCTGCACTGCAATTTTAGTCGAGCATATTAAATTAATCGCGCAAAACTTCGTTCGGTATTCATGACCACCCACTGCTCCTCCCACCCAACCCTTCATATTGCAAATCTTAGGTATCGCCGCCAGGATTCACCTGCTTCAGGTATGTTTCGTTTAGGGGTTTACTTACAAATTGTAACATCACATGAAAAAGAAAGGGGTTAGAACAAGTTCATAAGAATACTTGCTTATATACGTATACCCAACTCATTGAAATCAGCTATCATCTGTTTGTGTTATTGTATTCAACATTTTCAATCTGTAGTGTTTGCAATTGCGAGCTTATAGTGACAATCTGTTTTTCCCCCTTCGATATTGTTTCTGTACTTTTGCCTGTAAGTACTATTTCATCAAAGTATGCATGCTCAAGATGCCGAAGATTTGATATGTGTAAATGAATAAATATATAAAACACGAGTTCTTGGATACTTTGAACCGCATTATGTTTGTGTCACTGTGAGAATGCATAACTATGTTATGATCCTTCCGGTTTGTCACTGTAGTGTGCGTTTGTGTGTGTGTGTGTGTAATACAATATGAACTTATTAAAGAATTGATGTGGTTGCCATTTGTATACACAGCCTATATTCTGCAATCAAACATTAGCAGTTAAGGCCTCAGCATTGGAATCAGTATGAATTTCTTCAAAGTTATCGTATCCAGTGATGCAGAAAATGACAGACTGGTAAGCTTATATATAAATCTTCTAATATCAGTATATGCCTATGTTTTAAAATAGTTATTGAGTACATGTTCTGCATACAAGGAACTTAATAATATTATTTCAAACATGCAATCTAATCAACCGTTGTTCCGCTTGCAGTCCTTGCCCCGTATCTTTGTTGATGTATACAGGAAAGATGTTGGAAAGATTGTCCAGCTACGAACTCCCTCCGGCGCAATCTTTGACACGACGATTCTTGCAGGCAACAATGAACTGTATCTTGGCAATGGGTTGAAAACTGTGATCAAGCTCAACTCAATCACTTTGGGATATTTTGTTTTCTTCAAATTTAGAACGAATCTAAGCTATGATATAAGGATAATGGATCCAACGTGCACCGAAATCACTTACCACAGTATTGTTAAGCAGGAAAGCAACGCTACTGCAGGCATTAAAGAAATAACACCTCGCTTCTTCAAGCTTTACGATCCATTTAACAAGAAAGATACCACCCTGGTAACAATCTTGGGTAATTTGTGTACGTGTTCTCCTTAATTACAATTTATTAATTAGCTACCTCTGTCGGATAACCATTTTCTTTGTGCAGCGAATCCCTCCAAAGTATGTTGCTCGTCACTACGACAGCATTGCACACATTGTTTACCTACATGTGCCCAACGGGGCATCGTGGAATATCTGCATCGATCAAGTAGAAAATGAGCATTACTTTGGCATGGGATGGCTTCAATTTGCCAGTGCTTATCGCATCCCTCCTAAAGCTGTGCTTATGTTCAAATATGAAGGCAATTTGAATTTCAAGGTTCGTATCATGGATGAATCTGCTGTGGAAATCAACTACGGGCTCAATCCTTCCGTCTTTCGAATGGGTCCACAAGAAAATCATGCTCTCGCTCGTGCGCAAGCTCACAACACTGAAGTGCCATTCTTTGCATTCCGCATCATTCATTCTTACACTACGAGAAAGGGCGGAGTTGTAAGTACTTAATTTCTAATTCCTTGGGATATTTGCGTTGATGCATGATATCAACAGGTTATTTTAAATTGTGCAGAACATTCCTACATATTTTGTGCGAGAATACTTGACTGGTACCCCGAACAAAGTGTGGCTAGAAACATCGGATAATGGCTACATGAGATGGGAAACAACATGTGGTTTCACGCATGCAGGAAATCCTTTCCACCGTCGTCTTGCTTGGTTTAAATACGTGCTGCATTCTCAGCTAGCGCTTAATGATGCATGCGTGATTGAATTGGTGGATCCCAGTATTCCAATGTTTCGGGCAACAGTCTACCGCCAGTAATTTTTCATGCGTAGCAGTCATCTGTGGTATTTGTGTATGCTTTTTTGTTATGTTCTTTCTCATTTATGCCCCTTTTGCAGAACTGCATTGCTAATGTAACCAGAGTAAAGCTAACAGTTGCCTGTTTTAATAGGCTTTTGTGAACAGATGTTTCATACCTGTGTCGTAGACATCATCTGATTTGGTAAAACTTGGTGTTGATCATATATGAAACCTCAATTAATGCTGAGGTGTATTTTTTGATGAGTGGTGATCCGGTGGTAACTTCACCGCACTGAAATTTCTCCGATATATATAGTCTGGTCAGTTGTTTGTTTAATTGTGGTCAATTTTATGCTATTGTAATTGTGTGTGCATTGTGATATTTATGCATAGTATTTAATGATATCTACGTATCTGATTAAATTATCGGTAATATATTATTTATTGTATTCTAAAGTACATAACATATGATTTTGTATAATAGACTTCAAAGGGAATACAATCACAGTCTTAATACTGTGCGTCTATGTTCATATCATATCTGTAGTAACATCCATTCCATATTATAGGAGAAAAAATAAACAGTTACATGAAATATACTTTTCGTAATATATGTTGGATTGTATTGAATTTTAAACGTCTGATAATCCAAGATACAGCAGTAATCTTGCTCATATTTTTCTCATGTGATTCCTATTTTGTGCATTTTCGTGGTATATTATTATGCAACGACCACCAATAACTTTCCATAATGAAACTAACCAAAGCAGGCATCCTTGATATGAACTTCAAAATTTATAATAGCCATTCATTTCCAAGTAATAGATTTGTAACATAAATTATGCGACATATTACAAATAAAATATAATAATTAATCTATTTTCTACGCTTTTTCTTTGAATTTTTTTCATTAACATCGTCGGCTTTCATTTTCAATCGTTCCTGTCGCTCTGCTCTTTCTTTACGTCCTGCCTCCCTCTGTCGGCGAAACATAGCTAAAATAGCTTTCTTATTCCTTTCGTATGATCTTGCCGTATCACTGTCGCATGCCTCGTCTTCGTCTTCGTTTCCTGAGTAAACTGTAGTCTCAGATCCTTTGCCAACAACATAATCATGCCGATGCCATGTTGCCGAATCAACTTCATTATCACTTTCACTGCTCTCCGTGCTTACAGTATACTTCGGCTTCTTCCGCTTTTTGACTTCACTGTGTCGCTTCCCCTTGCTGCTCGATTTCTTTTCTGCAGTGTCTGGAGACTTTCTTGCACCGTCCTCTTTCTTGTCCATAGCTATTCTGATATAATGTTTTTGAAAGTTTTAGGAATGTTTTTTATAGCAACAGCTGTATAATGGAAGATGAAGAGCCTACTGACTGTTTTAATCTCCACCCACTGTATGCATTGCATAGATCCCCTTTTCAATGTTGTATTTATTGTTGCATCTATATAGATACAATTTCCCACCATAGATTGCATTAAAGAGTT
Source organism: Linanthus parryae (assembly GCA_023055425.1). Lineage (NCBI taxonomy): Eukaryota > Viridiplantae > Streptophyta > Magnoliopsida > Ericales > Polemoniaceae > Linanthus > Linanthus parryae. Next base: position 3,636,794 of record JALGPY010000029.1, read on the forward strand.
ACACAGTTTTGTGTAATGTATCAAAGATACCTGCGTCAGTTTCGAAATACAGTGTCTCTGTATATTTCTCGTTTGTATATCAAATAAAAATTAAAAAAAAAAAAAAAAAATAAAAATAAAAGGAAAAAAAAACGAACAAACAAAATAAATCTCTGATTGATTAATACTCGGTGCTGACACTGTCCGCATGCGATACAATCCAAATTGATATTGTTACTTTCTATAATCATTTGTACAACCATTACCAATTCAAAGAATCATAATATAAAGCACCCCTAGCCATCGTCATCTTTGCTGTCGTCAGAGTATAATGTTGACACCGAACCTTAACCAGAGTCACGAACGCGTATACCAATACTTATCGTAAATGGGATGTAGTTTTGCTATTACGGCATCTTACGCACATTAGATGAAGTTGTCTTTTGTTCAACTGTGTTGATACTGTTACCAACTGAAATATTCACTGCCATACATTTATAGTTACGAATGCGTATGAAATGTACTCCAACTCCACTTCATTCATATCCAAATCATGTATATAGATGAAGACACAATTACACGCATCCAAATTTATACACGTGATCAGAATACATGAGCGACAGACGACACGGCAAGATATCCAGTTGCTGCTATTGAAATGCGTGCCATAATTTGTCAGCTATAATACTAAATCTGTCTCCCTCTCCATACAACCCAACGTTGCACCACCACAACAACTGGATAGACAAAACTGGGAAAATTAACAATCGCTGCCTTTTATGTCATCTCCAAAGGAGGAGTCGTCAGACTCATCCGCTACATCCCGAACTTTACTCAGTGCAACGGCTTTCCAGGGTGAAATCCCTCCTAGGAGCGTGCCTAACTTGCAAAGTAAGTATTATACATTCAGTCATGCTAATCACCGATAACATAAATGTGCATGTGTTTTATGATTTTTGGTGTAATTCTGTGCATAATATATGGTTGATACAGGGATTGCCAGAATAAGTGTGTATGGCTTCGCAGCTTCTGCAACAAGCAGTGGTGGTATCGGTGCAGTTTGTCGAGACAATGAAGATAACTGGATGCTTGGTTTCGTAGGAAAATTAGACGCAACAAATAAACTTGAGAGTGAACTTTGGGCAATCTATCACGGCATTCACTTGGCTTGTGATAAAAACTGGAGTAACATAGAAATACAGACTTCATGCTACAAAGCAATAAAGATATTCCATTTTGTCAAAGATTTTCCTGCAGGTATGAGAAATCAAATCAACCAGGGGCACATTCTGCTCCGAGACATGCACATAGCCCTAGATCATATCGACTACTTAGAAAATTGCGTCGCCAAACAGCTTGCAAGTATGGGAGCACAGCAATTAGATGAATGCAAAATTCTATATGAAGCCCCAGAAATTATACAGGATTTGATTACAGAAGACAAGTTAGAAGCGTGTAGTCGTTATATGTCACCCAGTGATACGGATTAGCTGCATAATTCCAGCTATTTGCATCATATTTTGAATAAATGTTCAGCGTGTGGTTGTTTGGCATGTCGAGATTACTGATTCTGATGTTGCTTACTTATATTGTTACAGCCGCATGTATAATCAGGCGTTAAGGTCCTCTATGCTTAAGACATCAAATTGACCAAATGCATAACCTTATTATTAACCTATATAGGTGAGACAGGGTATTAGTACATAAGTCTATATAGCCTTGCAAGCACGTAGCTTCAATAATTTCTAAACATGATCAGCCTAAACAAATTCAAGAGATATGTGAATATTTGCACGATGCTTCTTTACCTAGATCATATTCCACTAACTATTACAATCGAGATTCATACTGGTTTTTTATAAAAAAATGTACCGCAATATTTGCTATCTCATCGAAATCGACATATGATCCAACAGTATCCGCTTTACTGCTTCCCATACTGGTCCCTACTATTGTGCGCCAAATATATTATATGATGTTCGTAAAATAGTACGCAACTTAATACTTGCGTACCAATTGTGTACTTGTTGGTTTGAGTCATGTAATTAACAATTCGTATCATTACATGCTTCATTTAATATTATTCGACTACTGTGTTACTTGTGAACTGCATTAATACATTGATAATGTCCACCGTACATATACCTAAATTTAATGGGGTTTTTTTTTTTTTTTTTTCCCCTTTTTTAGCAATATGTCACTTTAATTCCGATGTTGATCAAACAATCAACTTCTCCAGCTTTTACGTATGTAGGTTGTCGTTTAGCCTCTTCACGTGTCGTGTAATTCTCCAGCACCACCCAAAAAATAGCTTATTGCCCTACCCATACAATTGTATACATACATTTTCATGGAAAACTTGATGACGTGGTCCTATAATTGTAACTGCAAAAATGCAAATACCGCATACATTCCTTGTGTGTATAGTTGACCGGGAGAACAATTGAACTTGTGTGGTGGGAATTGTAAGCAACGACAACCATTATCGCCGACAATAAGCTAACACAATGGTCATATATCTGGCACACAATTTGTGCATTCATTCATACCAATAGATTAATCCTACCTTTGAACAGCTACACAACATATGTGTATAACGTATTATCACAATATCACACATGTTATATGTAATATACGAATTATCTTTTCCCTGATTGGTTTTCACAAACCACAATCTTTTCTCACACAATGGCTATCTTCCCAACTAGACTAGGTATGCGTGCCAGTCAGTTAACGTATGAAACATGCTGAGACTGGCATTTTCACCACGAACATCAAAAGTTGCTATTCAACTTTAGAAGCATACCGACACTACATGAAAGCTTATGAAATTTGCGTCCAACATGCAACTTTGACAGCTGATACATAACAGTATTGTGGCAACACTTCATAGCCCTGCAAATTCAGATCACACACACAACTTGTGATAAGCTTGAATGTTATAGCCATCTAAACGGCAAGCTCAGTATAACATACTGATACATTTGAGCTACTAACAACTGATCAATTATACCAAATCCATCTCATTGTCAGTTTCCCAATGAAATAGAAATGTATCCAACAAATAGATAAGTTATCTATGCAAAACTGACAATTGCAGTGAAATGATGATGAACAGTCTGAATGCTTTATCGGCTAGCTTGCTCACATGCATTCTCAACATATGCCTATCTACCATGCAACCCAAACACTTGGCATACAACAGTATTGCACCCACACACTTGGCACAAACAATACCATAACAACTTTAACCATCTGTAAAATTACATCGCAGTCATTTCACGAACCATGACATTGATGATGCTACAGTATCTACCAGTGTAATACAGCACTATCCTGTTGTTGGAAAATTGACGAGTAGCAAATTACATAACATGATCGAATATGTACAGAAATACGTCTCCTTCGCTAATTTCTAGGTGTCGGCATGGATACGAAACAATCTTTGAATCCCCATCTAACAATACACGTGATTTTTTTCCTAATAGAGCACATTACCCCACATCGTATTCTTAATATACTTCCTAAACAATTTACCACTTACCAGTTATGCACTATATAAACCATTAGCTGCCCGAACGAGACATGCATCCAGTACCATTAAGCGCATCTTATGTTCCAACAATTGCACCACCAACATTCAATCGCCAGACCGAACATCATGACACCATTCACGATTGCAGAACTTCAGTCGGCATTGGTATCATTACTTCACGCAATACTGTTGCAATATTACTTTCCAATGTCAGGTCATGTAAGCTCTTACTACACAACGATGTGATATTTAATTGAATCACTGCCACATTTTTCTCAGGAAGCATACAATGAAGCTTGGATAAGAGTTTGCATCCGTATCATCCCAACCACACAGCAGGGATGGTTCAATGCATGTGATACGTGCCAGCAAGAGTGTATTCATTCAAACTATCATGGTTGCCGCAACTCCCAATCCAACACTACTCCCAGGTTAACCAGCTATGACACATGCAAATTCACATTTAAAGATGTTTAGATCAATATTTTACACACAAATATTTATTTCGATACAGATGCCGTCTCATGGTTGAGCTCAAAGATGACACCGGTACAGTGAATGTTACGCTGTTTGGGCAAGCGGGGGAAACTGTGCTTAACACAACAGCTGCAACCTTGGCCCGAATGACGGTAGAGGTGTTAATATAGTACTTACAAATAATACATCATATAACTACATAATACAACATCGATAACATATTTACAATGGAATTTGTGCCTCACTTCAATGTTATAATTTAACACCAGGAATGCCAGTCTCTCATCATCAATGCCAACACAAGCAATGCATCAACACCTTTCTATGTGCGTGTTGTAAAAGGCGTACACCAAACCAATCGCAGCATATTTAGATGGGTGGTCCGCCATGTTAGGATTGCATGAACGTGACGACGCAATGGCAATAATAGTGAATAAGATCCAATCGTGAATATGTATCGATATAAAATTCTCTCGTGACGTACTTTGTTATATTTCATTTCTGTTTGTTGTACGATATGTGGTGCAGTACCATATTTCCGTGTGGCTTTGTTGCATCGAATAAAATTTCATTTATATTTTGTACTTTGCCATTATTGTTGATACTGCATAGTGTACAGACTTCTATAATTGACTGTAAGTACACCAGCGTAGACAAGCAAAGATTACTTATTTTGCATATCTACTTCGGCTATAACCCAATCCCAACTATGTCGACCATGTAATTGCATGCATACCGTTATGCTGAACAAGAAGATAAGAATATGCATATATAACTAAATCATGTTGACACTATAACCAAGATCATCGTAAATAACATTCATATATCACTTCATCCCAACTTTGCTGAGCATGTTTCATTTCATCGATATGCGGTGACCTCAATGTACGCAACACATAGTAATGCGTGCCGTTCTATCCTGTGCACAATAGTTCAACTAACTAAGTAAGGCAATCATCCTATAAAAGCGGTACCTCCAGAATCTATACTATTATCAACATACAGCATTGGTGCGACGGCTTTCAATGGAAGTCGGCAACATATCAGCAGTTAGGGCTACTTTGGTGAGTTGTTTCTTCCATTTAGTTATCTTGTCCACAGCATGACAATTGCAAAAAGCTAACACCTAATTAATTATACCTGACAGCCCTTATACAGAGAAACATGGATTAAGGTATCAATGACTGCAATACCAACAACCCAGCAGCCATGGTTCAAAGCATGCCGAAATTGCAAAAGTGAGTGCTTGGGACAGATCTGCAATAAATGCGGCAATTCTACTCAGGATGCAATCATATGGTTAGATAACTATTCAGTGTACAATATATGCAACAATTATTCTACTCTATACTACATTTGTTCTTGACATGAAATATATGCAAACTAACAATCACACAACCCTTCGATACAGCGGCCGCCTTTATGTTGAGTTACAAGATGACACTGGGATAATGGATGCCACAATATTTGGGCTACCTGTTGAAACTGTCTTAGACAACACCCTTGTCACAATGTCAACAATGTCTGAGCAGGTATTCTTATCTTTTAAAATAGGCAATGTATATATTCGATAACAACACCAACCACAATTTCATATTCAGGAACAACAGAATCTCCTGCTAGCCGCAAATGCGAGAGGAACATCACAGAAATTCTACGTCCGCATACTCAGATGCACACAAAACAGGAACCCAAGATTAACAAGGTGGGTTGTTCGCCGGGTTCAAAAAGCAGACTAAACATTTATAAGAACCATCACTGAAGGCAAATATAGTACGGGCTTTTATAGATGCCATGCATGTTGACTGCCAATGTACTTTCCTTGCTGCAATGCTGCAATATCGAGTGTTTATCTTTTTGCTGTTTTAATGTAATATTCACAAGTTTTTAAACTATTCATGTTGTGGAGAAGCTACTATCAGCTATGGATCCGATTACTCTAATATAATATACCTACATATCTTAAGACTATTTACAGTGACCGGCAATGACAACCGCATTTCTCCGCTCATCCGACAAACAGACGCCCAAAGAGTATTGGCAGATGGATCTAATATTCGTAAGCATTTCACAGGACAACCAATCAAAACTTGTATAGATGTGTGGGTTATGAAAGCGTCTGACAAGTTAAATTTCTATCCAGATATCACAATAAGCAATCCTTCATGTCAAGCCAGCTAGGTCCACGATGTACTCAGGCCTGAAGCAATCTGATCCAAAATTAGAGTAGGCATGTCCGGTGAAAATGATGATCAATGTTCTCACATATGCAAAAGGCACAACCATTGATTGTGATTAGTGGTTACATCTAATATTGTTTTATCAATAAAATGGATTGGTTATCCACCAATTATTTATCATCGTTATGCATCTTGTACGTTTGCTACATCACATTCAACTGGTTTAGCCAACTACCAATATGGCTTAATTACTCATAACTTTCCTAAGTGATGTTTCTCTGAAAAAAAATGCATTGTACCATGCTGTAAAGAATTTATCACTTAGTTATGTACATGGATAAATATAAATAGGTAGGTTGCTGGTATTCTTGTAATGCGTGCCATTGTTACAGCATGTCTCAGTCTGAATGCGAAACAAATTTCTAATAATTATAAAAAAAACACAAAAACAAAAACAGCAGAGAAAAAGCATTTAGCACAGGACATTATATAACTATATCACATACAGCTCAGATACCTACCAATCCTTGCATCAAATGTTACTATAAATACTAACATACAGATCAACTACCTCATAATGCACAACAACCAAGCACCATTGCTTTGTTCCATAAACTTTGTTTGCACCTCGCGAGAACAATTCATCCAAGCATCAAAGTTTGTATCGTCTTCAAAGATACAAACAAGAAATGACACTCTGTGCAATAGTCGATCTGCAATCACTACCGGTGAGAATTTCCTTCGGTAATGAACAATCACTGCCAGCTTAGTAATGCAGCTTTCCCAACAGTTTCATTTTAGATTGTATGTTTTTTTATGACTAACTGCAGGCTACAATACGCGAGATTTGGGTACAAGCCACCGTTCATGCTTTACCAACAAATCAGCAAGCATGGTATTACGCATGCAAGCTGTGCAATCGTGTTGCAAATCGTTATCCAAACAACAGATTCCAATGCTCTGCTTGTCAAAATAATGATTGTGATGCTATACCGTGGTACGTAATGACACTAAGAAGCATTACACTGTAGACTGTATCAACCTAAGTTTACACAACATCAATTTAACACCTTTCTTCAAAGAGGACGCGAAATCTAACTGACAAATGTTTTTTTTTTTTTTATATATATATATATATATATATATATTTTATTTTTTTGCTTGTTTCTCCCCAGGGGACGTATAACTGTGCAACTTCATGACGGTAGTGCCGAACTCCAGGTACGCATCTTCGGACAGTCAGTAGACACTATATTGGGGATAAATGCAACAACCATGTCGTCAATGTCGGCTGAGGTATGAAACAAAATTTCTTGATTTAATATTATACCCCATACCCAAATAGCTTATTATATTCGGCACTGGGTTTGTTTCAAGGAACAACAAAGCGTGCTTGAGTCCGTGAACACGAACAGCGGCGCAAGAAGATTTTACTTCCTCCTTTCCCGGTGCACCAATGGAAATGTATTCCCAATGAATGGTTGGACCGTACGCTATGTAGTTGAAGCTTGATGCACGCTCACACATAAAAACATAGCCCTATCGACGAACTAATAAAGAAAATATGCCATTGTCGTTTTTTATGTTATTGTAATTAACGATCTGTTATCAGTTAATGTCCACGTAATATTGTAGTTCGGTCTGCATAATATGATGTCCCCGATACATTTGTTACACATTTTATCCTTACTTGCAAAGTCACTTATGCGGTAGAATAGCGAATTAATATAAAACACATGCTAGGACGAATAAAAATCGAATCGCTGATTTTAACGACGATGTATACGGCCATTTACAAGATTAAACTCAAATCTTAAATGCAACAATAGTTCGGATAGCTATTGAAATAGTATTAAACCATGCTTTTGTGACAGTGTGGACAACAACTAAACGTATACTATTACACGGATAAATACAGGCTGGGCATCATAACACATTAATCGCTTATGCTTCTAATTGCAAGTAGATCGCACTGGAGTGTGTTCACGAGTTATATTTGCTTAAATTCTTTTTGTGGCATTGTAACTCGTTTGATGCAAGCGTCATCCTGCAAATACATCATTGAAATTAGATGAGGTGTTTTGCAACACACCATCACCCGCAACATGAATAAAATACAATTAACCCTGAATTTAGTTTTCAGATCCCTTTAGGAAAGAGATTCCGAGTCCATACTCGTGTATCTGCTAATTATTTATAATTCTCATATTAAGTTACAAGTTTTGGGATCATTGATATTGTTATTTGCGAAAAAAATTTTCTTACACATTTTAGTTATGAGGAAATATCTTATAAATAAAGTCGACTTCCCTATCACATCTACAAGCATCACACAATATAATGTCTTCGTTCCGCGCCCATCCTGATCTCCATCTGTGTTGGGGTTGCGATGCACAGCAACGCTGTTTCTCCATCTGTATGATTGGATTTTTAATCCAGATGCTCCTTAAAATTGACTTAACCTTTTGCCGGTACTGCTCCAATTTTGTTTCTATCTCCTTGTCTTTTGTCATTCCACAGAACAACTCGATTCCCTTCTCACGGTATTTATCTCCACTCAACACCAAAATGATGACAATTATATAACCTGCTTCTCCAAGTCCAGCTTCTGCTGCTTTTTGTAAGGCGTCTAAGCCATCACTATATCGGCACAAACTGAAGTAATCAATCTAAAATTAAAAAAAAAAAAAAAAGAAAAAAAAAGACAAAAAAAAAAATGTACGTCAGTTTATGTCACGTCACAACGATTAAATTAGCTTTTCTTCTTGCTCCACGTTATGATAAATCAATATAACTGCCGCTTACCATTCCTTGCCTAAATAGAGCTTCTGGATTCCTACTGCCATTGCATCTCTTCATAAATTGCGAGAATCCCCAGATCCATTGCTGACTGGACCGCCATGGAACGACGGGGAACTTCTTAAGTGACACCTTCTCGTATACGCAATTATAGTTAGATGCTTCATTGAACATCTTCAAACTGCTACATGTTGCAAAAGATTGCAGAAAATCATCAAACTGGAAGGGGTGAAAGTGTCTTTGTATCAAAGTTGAGGGGGTGAAACTGTGTTTTACCCCTATAATATGGTAAAGTTTCCAGTATAATTCCTCACCATCTAATGTGTTTACATTAATTAGGGGTTATTGTTTGAAATAGACTAAACAAGGATACATTCAGAAATCAAACTACAAATGTTCTGAAACTGGTGATCGCCTCCTATTCCTCCCACCGCCAACACCTAAAGAATGAGCCTTTGTTCAACAGACACTGCTTAATTGCTCGAAATTGAGGGCTAGGAAGACAGCGGATAAAAATTGGTTTATCGTGTTTATTAAAATGTAAGAACGTAGACATAATCTCTGTCTGCAATCCCTATGTCCAGTCGTACTCTTATATGGAGACCAACCCCCACCCGAATTTTGAAAATTCCCAATTATTACGCTATATTTATTTATCTTATTATATTAGCCCCCAACTCAAAGTTTTAATATTCACAACATTTAGCCTACATTCTATTAATATAATCACATTAGTTCCCACTCGTATAATATATTCACTTCAACAATCTATCAATTCGTCATTTCATCCATTAAATACATCAAAATTTATCAAAAAATCCGTCATTAAGCTTGACATTTTCCTTGTGCTCACACGGCCAAATTTTAAATCCGCCCATGTCCGTGTCAAAGCTTTTATAGAGACAAAAAAACACACTGGGTCATGTACACAAACATGGTAAGTGAAAATAGAAAACTCTCCAACTCTATCAGTATGATATGATAAAATCCTTCTTATTCTAATACTGTTCCTATTGATATTCAAATTGAGCTTTGAAGATTATGAATACTTAACGAAACAAGGGAGATAGAGAAGCAGAATAACATAGAATATTACCTTTTCTTTGCGGTAAACAAATCATCAGATGAACAAGATCCCAAAATTGCCAATATTTCTGTGATTAACTCTTTCGGGAGTGAGTTGATGGTGGAGGAATTGCTCTCCTTTGTGTTCCTTCTTCTTACGGATGACCTCAGCGGCGCCATAGTTGTGTTGAAAAATAGCTAATTGTGTTCTTGTTCTTGGTGCTGCTGCACTACAGAGAGAATTGATAGAAAATAATACGTGGAAAGTGGTTTATATAGAGAGTTGGTGCATGTATATAGATAAGTATTCGGTACAAATAATGAGTATCACTCTGCATCTTAAATATCAAGTTTGAAATAATAATCATTAACAATACACTGGGTTGTGCATGAACTGGTAATATACAGCACCTGTTCATATCATGATTACATTAAACTGATTGACATGCATATTTAAGCACACACATCTCCAATAAATGCAATCTGCAATACAAGTCAATCAAGCATCGTCTACTGCCAAGCATACTCAACTTGAGAAAACATCAATACGCATCAGGCGAAGACGATACACAAAGATGATGTTATCCACACATCTCAGACCAAAAAAAAATATTAATCGTCCGATCAAGCAGACACGATATGCATCAATCCATGAATAACATAGTATGATACATCATTCTAAACGATTATTAAATTGTAAAGAAAACAAACTCTGCATTGATACATGAAATATAGACGAAGATGACATCAATCCATAACCCCACCACAAATTAAGCATGACCAAACTCAACATTAATATTCATAAGACGTAACATGAAACTACGATCCACGATAACATAGCACACACGAAAAAAAAAAAAAAAAAAAAAAAACCTAGACACTCTATAATCTTGGTTTCTTCTTGCATGAATCTTGAACATCTTCTCCAGTATTCTTTCTCTTGCTGCTCTTATCTGGTGTCGCATCCAGCGGAAGAATTGATTTCTTCATTTGCAAGTCTTCGCTACCTCCAGCTATGACTTTTTCCTTCTTCTTTCCACCTGAACTGGAAGAACGAGATACAGAATGCTTCAACTTCAGCGGATACGAGGAAGCCGTATCACTTCCCCAGAAGTCATCCTCTTCCTCCGCATCTGAGTACACCGTAGTCTCCGAGCCCTTCCCGACCACATAACCGTGTTCGGCCCAACTCTCCCACTCAGATTCGTCGGTCGTGAATTCTTCCTCACTCTGATATTTTTTACTTTTCCTCTTCTGCTCCTTGCTCTTCACCTTAGTAGTCTTTCTCTCTTTGTCATCGGTATTTTCCTTACCAGAGTCCATTGAATTAGAGTATGTTGTAACTTAGGCCAACTGCTTACGCTTTTATACTAGAAGTAAGTAAGGACGTCAAAAGACCATAGCAAGTTTTCATGACCTTTAATTAAACTGATGGACATGATTACTTAGACAGACACATCTTTAGTAAATGTAATCTGAAGGACAGGTCAATCAACCACCAAACACTGCAAACCCTACTCAATCTACTTAAGAAATCTTCAATGCACATCAAGCAATCAATCTAAATGATGAAACCTAAAGCAGAAGGAGAAAGATGGTGACTCATTGGGGAAGGTAATAGGCGTTGACAATAGAATAGATTGTGCATGAACTGTTAATACATAGCATCCGTTCATGTCCTCTCATTGAACTGATTGACATGCATATTTACACAAACACATCTCCAATAAATGCAAGCTGCAAGACAGGTGAATCAAGCACAAGATACTGCAAGCCCAACTCAATCTACTAAATACATCTTCAATTTACATCAACCAATGCATGTAAATTATGAAACCCAAACCAGAAGGACATAGATGTTGGGTGGTTGGACAAGATAACAAGCATTGACATTAGAAGGTAACATGTTATGAGTATGATTTTGTTAGGCTAAAGAGCTCATGATGCTCATTAGAGAGCAAAATAAGATAACTGTAAATATCAATTAAAAACACAAAGAAAATTCCCGATACCTATCTCACAAACATTGAATATCTGAACGCACTGCATTATATCAGCGGCTAGAAGTTTCCCAAGTTTGACTGCACAACCCATATATTATGTAGTTATAGCCCGATAATAAGGAAGATTGCCAAACTATATCATTGTAAAACATATTACTCAATATATGTTGCCAAAAAGACAACACCTAATTCAAAGGCAGGTGCAACCAATATCTATGTAGCCAATTTAAGTTGCCATCAATGACACGCTCGTCTACTACTCCTGTACTACCTCACTATGATGCTGAGATACTCTATGCATACTGTCCCGTTATTTTAATCTCGTGACTATACAATGTAATACAAATGTGATGCACCCAAACACGGTACGTAAGAATCCTGAATTAGCAAATGTATATCTCCGCCCATCGGACAAGCGGACATGCCAAGGCCACACCGCGCGCAACGCGCGCGGGGTGGAACCTAGTTACAATCAAACGAGTTGAGACTCGTCTCAAGAGCTACAGATAAGCTAGCACTCCAAACAGCTAAGACAACTGAGCGACTGAACTGTCACCACCACCATAACTTGTACATGTGAAATGTTAGGGGTGAGCTTACTGCAAGCTCAGTGGAGAACATCAAGGCAACAGTCCAAGCACGTATTGTTTTATGATACAGGTAACACATCAAAATACTATAACAAGTCAACATATGTATATGTCAAGTCATGCATGTGTAAGTCGTTCATCGTTTTATTATCTTCAAGGAACCTGGGGTGCTCACATACGCGCTTGCAGCTAGGAGTGAGTCAGCCTATCTCCGGATACGCGCTCTCAGCTAGGAGCGGAGTACCTACGTGCCATCAAGCCAGTTGTGCTTTCAGCACCAAGCCTCGGGTCCAGTCAGGGTCTTTGAACCAAGGGGTGTACAATCCCTAACCCCGTCCATTTATCTTCCCACTTTCATATTTAATTTCACATGCCAATCGTGCATGAACAACAATATCGACAATATCATCATGCTAACAGCATATCAACAATCAAAACAGTTGATAGCATGTATCCAGCATAGTCACGAATATCAACAGCATATTCGAATAGCAATTTCAACAGCATCTTTTTATGATTCAAATATTCAAATAACAATTCGACAACATCTCCACATGAGTCATATAGCAATTTACAAATTCACAATAATCAGGTATAACATCGACATAGTAATAGCAATTCGATAATTTCAACGAATATATATAAGCAGTACAACGAATAGCATATAACCAGGCAACACAATACAATTAGGGCTATAACGTTGAGATTCCCTACCTCGGTCCGACGAAGCTACTAATATATATAATATAGAACCTCCAGAACCTTCAAATACAATATCGAGAATACCCTTCGCTTATCTCACTAACTCTCTCTCTAGTGTTTGACTTAAATTTGGAATTAGAATCAACTATAATGTTAAGCTCAATTTATAGGAGGAGCCGACGAGTACCGTCGCGGTGTGTAGGGGGGTTATGTGGCAGGTTCCTATACTGCTAACTCGCTCGCGAGGACGCGTGTCGCGACCATGGACCGCGGGACCCACTTGCCATGACAAAGCATGGCTGCCCCGTTGATCTCATGAAAACAAGTCTCTCACGGAGACATGGCTACCCATGAGTCCTCAGCCACTCACAAAAGGGAACCTTACAAACACCACCTCAAACCCAACGCCATAGTATCATTTCTTACCTTTCTTCTCTAGGAAAGTATAACAAACTTAGTAAATTTAGGCAATGATCTCTACTAGGATTTGTATGAAATACATACTTGGCCTTTACGTGGACATCCCACAAATGCCATGAACTCTCATGTGGGCTCCACCTATCAAGAGGTGTCGACTTGCTTTGACATGAAGAAACTATCCAGTACCACTTCAAAGCCTACTACAACTCTTACTTCTAATCACTTCCTTGTATAAGGTTTGGTTTGGTGACACATAGTCCATAACCCATTTCTCAAGTTTGAAACAAATCATATGATACTCTTCTCTTTGTTTACCTCTACTAGGAGTAAACAACTTAATTTCTAAGGTTGTTTTGTCATGAAAGTACAATAACTCATTAACTTATTTATTTTACTTTCTTTCCTACTTTATTCTAAAATGGTTTAAAACTTTTAAAATTTATACACAAGGTTGTCTAATACATATAAAGATGAACACCAGACCCTCAAGAGGTTCCATTAGGTTAAACATAATAATAATTATTACAAAATCAACTAACGAGCGTGCATTAGACATTTGATTTTCTACTATAAGAAATTTGGGACCATAGCAATATTGTTTTATTTAATTATTTATTTTTAATAAACTGAGATACTGAACATACGCCACAAAATGAAAACAAATTTGAACACCATCCCCTTATTTTTTCATTGATACTCTTATTACCAAATACATAAATAAGTATATACACACGCATATAATTATTTAGACGTGAAACCATCATTTGATCGGATAAAATGACTAGAAAAACTTATCTCAACTTGGAACTTTATCATTAACCTTAAATATTTCATTGTTACTTGCATCCTATAAAGGAAATAGTCATATAGTTAACAATGCCAGTTTAATTATAAAGATATCAAAGTTGGGCTCATATGACTCCTAAAGGAAAAGTAGTACTTTTGTACTTCAAGAAAATCGAAGTATTACATCTCTACCCCCTTAAAATAAATTTTGTCCTCAAAATTTAAAATATACCTGAGTCTGTGAACAGAAGAGGATACTTACCTCACATTAGTGTTTCACGTTCCCATGTCATTTGCCCAATACCACCAAGGCTCCATAATACTTTCACTAAAGGTATCGCTCCTCCTATTAGAATATTCTCTTGGTGATCTAGAACTCGAATAGGCCTTTCCACAAATAATACTTCATCAGAAATGTCTAAATCATCAAAATGCAAAACACAAGATGGATTTGGCTCGTATTTTTCTCAGCGTAGAAACGTTAAACACACTATGAATCTCAAACGGGCCAATGAAATGTGGCGATGACTTTCCCTTCTTTCTAAATCGGATTAGACCTCTTCTAGGAATTACATTTAAGAAAATCTGAGCACCAACCTCAAAGTACAGTGGTGACACGATCCAACCGCAAGTGCACTGCTTTCGTGTGTAGTTATATATGATAAATTCGGGTTGTCGATCCTGAGGGACTTCTTGAAAATTAATTATTGTTTTATAACCTTATGTGGGCTAAGCATAAGTTGATTTTTTTTCTAATTCTACAAAAATAAAAGACGAGTATCTCAATTAATCGGTTGATTGATCGATTAACAAAGAATGATTGTTGAATTACTAATGAATGATAAAGTTCAGGATATCATTCCGGATCACTAAGGTGTAATTACTGTTAATAGTTTTTGTTCACATAACAAAGATGTCTCCTACTTAACCAAACGAGCAACACTACTTTGAAGATTCCTCAACCAAAGACTACGTTTAGGGGCATATATCTGATTCCTCTAGCATACATACATCTAAACACGCATTAAGATTCCATTTTCTACTCTAGTTCTTAGTTAACTAAACCGATTCCTCTAGCTTAGATACTACTAGTGCAAGATTCACATTTCGGATAGTAAATACCGATTCCTCAAGCATTCTGTACCTATAATCAAACCTATTGGGACGTCAGACAATACGAATGATAGAAATAAGCATAAAATCAAGCATGACTTAATAATAAGAACATCCAATTAAGCTACAACGCGTGAAAGATGATCCATAAACAACCAAACCGGTGTTTAACCCTAGCTACCGTCTAGATATCCTGAATAAAGAGCTTAGCTACGCTTACTCATGATCAAAATAAAAAGTTTTAAGTTTATCATGAGCAAAAATTGAAGAAAAGAAGAGTTGAGAATCCAAACGGATAATCCAAAGCTCCACAATAGCTCCCAAAGCTCCCAAAAACGTCTTCCTAGATGAGAATACTGATAAAACAAACCCTAACACGTTCTAATACGTTCCCTTAGAGTTCAAGACAACTTCCAAGTAATTAAAAAATAACCCCAAACGGACTCCAGTTTTGGCTTACTCTTCGCACGAAGAGAAATTGTCTTCGTGCGAAGATCTTCGTACGAAGACTGTCTTCTCTCAGCTTGATACTGCATCATGCTGCACGAAGAATTTCTGAAACTCCTCTGATTTTGGCTAAGTAATTCTCTTCGTGCGAAGAGGTTTTCTCTTCGTTTGAAGAGGTTTTCTCTTTGTGCGAAGAGAATGAGGCTGCAGTCTTTTTCCTTTTCCTTGAATCTTTCCTTGGGCTCTTTTTTTCCGGAGCTCGTCTCTACATCCTCTTTAAACCCCGCGTCCTATTTCCTGCCAACCACAACACGAAACAAGTACCCGCGATCATATCACAATAGAAGTGTCCAAATATACAAGAAACGCCCGGATTTAACAATTAACGTTCAAATACTCAAGTTCCTCAATTTAGGCATATGATACTCAAAAGACGACAAATTCGTCAAGTAAAGCACACAAAATGTAGATAAAAAAATTAATAAAATAGCTCCCAAAACGGAGTTATCAACTATCCCATCACTACATTTTGCTCGTACCGAGCAAATATCCAAGCTAAAACCTCTTCTCTCAAACTTACTTCCTCAACTCTCAAATTTCTTTTCGTATACCTTCCCAATTATGCTGGAATACATTCCTACGCCACTTGCATACTTTCACCAACATTGTATACAATCCGAGATGACAATAAAAACACAAACCACCTTGTACTAGCCGACACGAATCGATTATAAATAATGCAACTTTATGCAAATGCAATATATACAATGCAAGTATTAAAATAACAGTTTTTTTCTTTTCTTTTTGCGAGATCGGGCAATCTCCATTAGCTTAAACCGGTTATCAAGAAGCGATGAGAACTCTAGATACAAAGCATGAGCAGAAACCAAATTTCGACAACAAGAATCTCCCTTAGCTAGTATAGAGAGCCTAGTCTTACTATGTACAAGAATGCATTACCTCTTCGTGTGTGCCAACAACATAAGAGGCTACGCTAAGCTAAGCCACGTTCAAGGTCCGAGCTCCTGTTCCACTAATGGGTTAGAATGATGAGGCTTAGGGACGAAAGGATAATAATCATGTATAAGTCCTATAGCGTCACATTCTCTCAATAAATCCACATCTCGCACACCCGCACAACGATGATATAAACCGAACCCGAAACTCACCATCTCCGGCCCTCGATCCTCTCAATCCCCGGTACAGTTACGATCTCCACGGCCACCGTCGTGAATCGTGCACAAAATGAAACTTCCTTTCGATGAACTAGTTGCTCCTCTACTCATTATTCCAATAAGCTCCAATTTATTCCTTTATTTCAACTCTCTTTTTTCTCTTTTTTCTCTCTCTTTTTTTTGTTTGTTTTTTTTTCCCTTTTTTTTCTCTTTTTTTTCATATCTCTCAAATTTCTAAAAATTTCCACAACACATATCCCGAGTGGTCTTCCAAAAGTAAAGCCAAAAATAAAATGAAAGGGGGAGGAAATAATCAATCCGATGAATACGTAGCACAAGTAAATTCATCTCCCCCTAACTCGATGAAATCAATGGTGTCACAAACTAAGCCGCATACAAATCAAAGCACATGTGTGGGGATGGAGTCGTCGCAAGCTCAATCTCGATGCCCGTAGTCAAAAGTCGACACCCCCACACTCGAATGAAATCATGTCCCCTCTCAAGTAGTCAATAAAGAAATGAGTCTCGTGCTTATTCCAACCGAACCTCCTACATCGAAATGAACGAAATACGGTACCTAGCACGATCCACCAATTAAGTTCACCCAACCCAATTTCCGTGTGAATTAGATGTCACGCACTCATGGCTCTCCACACTTGTGTCCATGTTGTAACGACATGGAACACCGCCACAACAAAGTGCGCAAGCCTACTATCGCTCACCCTATCATCCCCTCGTAAATAGGAAATGAAGCATAAGCGATGTATATGACTCACCAGCATATATCATGAAGCGCTCCCTCATCGAACCCCCTCAACTACAACTCCCTCGTGACGCGCTAAACCGGTGATTCTAACCGATCAATGATGAAGGCCAAGAATCGTCACCCTATGTTAAGAGGTTATCAAAGAATCCAAGGTTTAATATGGGTTTTCTAGTGGTCCTACAGGGTGAGATCTATAAGCAGTGAGTGCTCTAATACACGACCTCGCACAGCTAATCTGTGTGCAACTACGAGGCGGGCTGGCGACTACCTAAGACGTACACAAGAACGTTTGTCTTCTTTAGCTCACACCTAGCTCAACTCTTGTAAGAAAACTAGGCCCACACTTTAGATTTGAAAATTAAGTACGTGTATAAAATAGGCATGCATTCCCGTAAAGAGAGTCTCTCTATACTTACTAAGGGGGACTCACGTTGTCAATCTCGGTCGCACACCATGCCCTATGTCTAAGCTATATGCAACGGCCAACTCGATTATGACTCGATAGGGGTGGGATGACTCAATAAAATAAACCTACAAACCGAATCATAAATAATAAAACCAAAAATAAGGACATAACAAAAACTATCTATATGAAACGGGCGATACAAGAATTGACTAACTAGTAGAAGGTACCACCACCCCCACACAAAGATGCATCGTTCTCCTCAACGAGAAATCGAGGAATCAACAATCCTGGTGCGAAGGTTCTCTCCTCTCTACTCATCATCCTCGGAGTATGGGGCATCCACATCCCCGCCTCCGGCATCATCATCATCCCCTTCTTCCTCTTCCTCATATTCCTATCCTTCCTTATGATCCGTGCGTGGGACCGGATTCTCATACGTGGCTCCTTGATACCATTTCTCAGCAGTAGGGACAGCTGGGACAAAGTCCTCCGTAGGTATGTTGCTCGCGTAGAGAGTCCACTCACCCAGCATTTGAACCAAATTACCCAATTCGGCTTCGTTACTTTGGAGACACTGAAACTGCTGTCTCCTCTCATCCCGATCCATTTCCATCTCATATCTCAGCTTGTTCAAAGCTGCCTCGCCGTCGAAACTAGCTCATAATCGGGTACTTTTCCGCCGGCCCTTGTTCCGTTTCAATGCCCTCACAGAAGCATCAAACTTGGACCACTCCCTCTTAGGAAAGACGTCAACTGTCTTATCGTGCTTAGGAACTACCACATCCGACGTGATGGCCAAGTGTGTGAGCAAGCACGTGTGTCCTGGGACGTCTTGATGTGGTCCCCAAAACCCTGTTCTCCAACAGCTCACAAACCCACCGCGCCTCAGGCCTCAGCTCACCTCTCATAAATTTCCACTTTATAATCTCACCCTTTCTATCCCAAGGATCCTTGCCCGGTGGAAAACAAAATTTGTTCACACTCTCCTAAATACCATCATCAGACGCAATCCGGGCAAAGGCACATGGTGCCTTAAGGGATGGAAACTTAAGCGCGAAGCGAATAGCCTCTCGCGTGAAGACTATCGACTTGCTTCTATAGTACACAACCCTCGGGTCTTGACTCTCCCCACTCGTGGCATACCTGAGGTTGACGCAAAACTCTCTAGCAATGTTAGAGCTAGACTTTCCCACAAGATTAAACCACTCAAGCAGCTGCTCTCTCTAATAATGTTACTACCAACTAAGTGGAAACCTATGGGGTCACACGCCCTATGGATTAAACCAGACTTGGGAATTAATTAGTACTAATTCAATAGAAGGATCAATACGCCACCACAAGCAAACTTAGTGTGACTTATTTGCAAGGTAGACTAATCCATGTGTTGACATGATTAGTATTTGGGCTTATACACAGTTAATAAACAGTTATTAACTATATAAGGGAACTCCTAGACTATTTTTCTCACAATGCTGGACCATTATTGAGTGAGAGAACAAAGCATGGAGAGAGCAAGTGAACTAGGGCAGAAACCCTAGGTCGTCCGCCCCTACCCCGTCGACCACCATAGAGGCGCAACATCTTTGGTCCTCGTTTTGCGTTATCTTCTTCTTTTTCCTTCTTTACGTGAGCTAGCACAAGGTGTTGGGAGGATCCGGTGGAACCCTAGGCGTGGATTCGCATAGAGACGTGGACATAATTCTACATAGAGTGGTCAATTAAGACTAGCAAGGTACACATGATCTTTATCCCTTACCATTTCTTATCCCGTTATCCTTGAAGGGTCTTGAATGGAGTTAATTTTGTTTATTCAGCTGCGTAATCCGTACAAAAACCCTACAGGGGTATCAGAGCCACATGTCTTAGTGCATAATGTGATTTATGTGTTACTTTACTGTCAGCTTTACACCGTTATTATGATTTATTGCATCAAAATAAAATTGGCATAATGATGCGAACTTAATTAGATTCAGTAAATAATGAGCTAATTTTCGATCTCGTGCAAAAATTAGTAAATTTGGATCACATATGATGTGAAATTTTGGATCTAAAAAACTAGAGTTTGGGCACAAATTGGGAAAAGGGTTTTTCTTAATTTGGAAACAAGCAAACAAGGAATGAGAGGAAGGAAATCACTCTAGGGCCAAAACCCTAGAGCCGTCCGCCCCCTCCTTGCGTGCCAAGCAAGCCACGATCAAGGGGCTGGGCCGACCTAGCGAGCAGCATGGTGGCGTGGGTTAGGGCCGGCCTAAAGCCTTGTGGCGTCCATTAGGGGTTCGGCCAAGATAGTTGGTGGGCCCTCTTGGACCGTTTTGACCCTAAAAATCCAAAATCAACTAAAATTAACCAAGCACGTTAAAATTGGATTTTAACTATATTATGTTCTTTTTGCATGGTGATTGGATATGGCCTTAGATGTGGATGATTTTATTGTAATAATTAATTAATTAATTATGTTTCACGGCCTGCGTGTCGTCTTCTCATCAACTTGTGAGGTCTCTCTAATTATTATAGATCATAGCTAGTACTAGATAGAGAAGATGATAGTCAAGACATGGAGAAGAAGCCTAAAGAATTGAAGAAACCACAAGATGACAACATTCCACAAGCTAAGGCACATGGACTAAAAGATGGAGGCACATGGAGATGAGCTTGCTAATTTAAGGGCTTATAGATATCCTCATTGGCTTGAGAGTATCTTAGTTTTCGGAGGCCATATCCAGATCATGTTTATTTATTATTTTTGGTTGTCTATTTATTTTCTTGTTGCATATTTTTCGTGTATGGTTGATGCATGGAAATTATAACATGATAATAATTAAAATCCGGATATTTTATTTTTGATTTTCCCAATATAAATTAATAAATCAGTTGATATGGATCAACAAAAATAATTACAATGAAAAGGAAAAATCCCTCAATTTAAATATTGCGTTTTTTCCTTCTCGTTACTTTACACTCAAGGCGATTTGATTCTTCATAGGATGACGCGATTGCACAAGCAAGTAATGTGCATTTGTTGAAGTAAGAGGTTGGACGCAACTGGGCTAATCAATAGGATTGAAAGCCTAGAGGCAAGGAAATTTGGATTATCTATGGATAGATAAATAAGAAGTTATTTTCCCAATTGAACCAATGTTGCATAGGATGCAATTGGAAGGTGTTCCAACCTAATAACTAATTATTGGGTGATGTGCCAAAGCAGCCCCAATAAAAGGTGAAATATGGATCTTGGCCCACTAGAAAATATAAATGATATTTTCTGCATTAACATAGAGGGTTATTTATCCGAAAAAAATTGTGGGAGCTTTTTTACTAATCTAGCCATTATAAAATGTAGTCATTTGTTCACAAAATACTAATTTGTATATTTCTCATTTTGTAGAATTACAATAGAAAACAATTCATTGAATTCATCACAATTCCTACGATCAGTTGTTGAGAAGGACAAGCTTTCTTGAATTGACTTTCTGGACTTGTACAGAAACTTGAGAATCTTTATCAATCAAGAAAAGAAACTTTACATTCTAGAAGAACAAGTTCCTGAAGGTCCAGAAAACAATAATGCTGCATCCATAAAGGCACATCAGAGGATCGTTGATGATGCTACTGATGTGGCCTGCCTTATGCTTCACACCATGAACTCGGAGCTTTAGAAGCAGCACGAGAACATGGTTGTGCTTGATATGATCATACATTTGAATTAGCCTTTCCACGAGCTGGCTTGGCATGAGCGGTATGAGGTGTCCAAGGCCTTGTTCTAGTGTCATCTATCAGAGGGAAAGCCGGTAAGGTCACATGTACTGCGCATGATCGGGTACTTGGAGAACCTCAGACGCTAGAGGTTTCTGGTGGGTCAAGAGTTGGCCAATGATCTCATCTTGCAATCGTTTCCTGAAAGTTATAGCCAGTTCATCATGAACTATAACATGAATGAGATAAGTAAACCTCTGCCCAATTTACTTATATGTTGAGGACATCTGAACAAAGCATCAACAAAAGGGAAAGGAAAGGGCATAATGATGGTCAATGAAGGAAAGGGCAAGCAAGTTGCCTCTACCTTTAAAAGAAAGAGCAGGAAAGTTCCTTAATCTAGTGAGCATGCCTTAAAGCCCTCTCGGGGGTGAATAAGGGTGAGTGTCACTAGTGTAGTCAGCCTGGACACTAGAAAAGGAACTGCTCAAAGTATCTGGAAGATAAGAGTCTTGGAATAGTGATTCCACCACCACCAAGTATTTTTGTTAGATATGTCAATCTATCTTTCTCTTCAACTTGGGTATTGGATACTGAATGTGGATCTCCCATTTATCGAAACGTACAAGATCTAAAGAAAAGTAGAAGACTGGCTAAAGGGGAGATAGACTTGCGCGTGGGGAATGTACCAAGAGTTGTTGCATTAATCGTAGGCGTTTATGAGCCTTCTGGACTTATCTTAGAACTAGAAAATTGTTATTTTGTGCCTGCAATGACTAGAAACATAACTATTATAATAAAAGAAATTGTTGCTCCTTTTATTTTGATGGTTTGAATTATTGTAATGCTTTATTGTCTAATAGATTGTATATCCTTTATTTAGATAACCCCGTCTATAACGTTAATACCAAGAGGATTAAAACTAAGGATTTGTATCCTACTTATTTATGGCATTGTCGTTTAGGCCATATAAACAAGAAACACATTTCTAGACTCCATGAGGATGGATTCCTAGACTCATTTGATTATGAATCATATGAGACATGTAAATCTTGTTTATTTGGAAAAATGACAAACTCCCCTTTCAAGAAGAAAGGAGAGAGGACTAGCGAGCAATTGGCTCTCTTGCATACTGATGTATGTTGGCCATTTGCCACGCCTTCCAGAGGTCATTTTCTTTATTTCATTACATTTACAAATGATTTCAATAGATATGGATTTGTATACCTTATGAAGGCCAAATCCTAATCCTTTGAAAAGTTCAAGGAATATAAGAATGAAGAAGAGAAGCAACTTGGAAAAAGTATTAAGGCTTTACAATCGGCTCGTAGAGGAGAATACATAAGCCAAGAGTTTGATGATTATCTTAGAGAGTGTGGGATCTTGTCCCAACTCACTCCACCTGGAATGCCACAGTGGAATGGCGTGTCCGAGAGGAGGAATCGAACTCTGTTAGACACGGTTCGATCTATGACGTGTCAAGCAAATCTTCTATTATCATTTTTGGTACATGCTCTATTATGTGCAGATTTTACCCTTAACCGTGTTCCATCCAAATCTGTCATGAAGACTACATATGAGATGTGGAGTGGGAGGCGTCCCACATTGTCTTTTATGAGGATTTCGGGCTGCGATGTCTATGTAAAGTGTTTATAAATCTCGGGCCTAAGTTGGATAAGTGTAAGTTTGTGGGATATCCTAACGAAAGGAAGGGATATTATTTCTACAATTTAACCGATAACAAAGTGTTTGTTGCTCGGACCGGCGTGTTTCTAGAAAGGGAATTTGTCTCTAAAGAAACAAGTGGGAGGACTGTATAACTTGAAGAAATTCAAGAACCAAAAATCACTAATCCTACTATGGAAGATGAATAAGAACAACAAGATGTTGTGGTGCAGCCTGTTCAAGTAACACAAGAACTTCGTAGGTAGAGTGGGGTGCATCAGGAGCTTGAGAGGTATGGACTTCTCGTTACTAATCCTTGTGACGCACTACTCATAGATGTTGAGCGTACTACCTCTGGAGAGGCCATGAAAGGGCCGGACTCTCAGAAGTGGCTTGAGGCGATGAGATCCGAAATGGAATCCATGTATACCAACAAAGTATGGACTTTGGTGGAACCACCCGAAGGGGCTCGAACCATAGGGTGAAAGTGGGTCTTCAAAAAGAAGACCGACATGGATGGGAATTTCATTGCCCATAAAGACCAATTGGAGGCAAAAGGATTCAGACAAATTCATGTTATAACTATAATGAAACCTTTACCTCAGTTGGAATGACCAAATCCATTCGAATCTTACTTGCTACTGCATCTTATCACGATTATGAGATTTGGAAGATGGATGTCCAAACAGTGCTTCTGTATGGAAACCTCCTTGAGAGTGTGTACATGACATAGCCAGAGGGTTTTGAGGATCCAGAGCATGCCATAAAGTGTGTAAGTTGCAGCGATCCATCTATGGGTTGAAGCAAGCTTCATGGAGTTGGAATCTACGTTTTGATGACGCGGTCAAAGAGTTTAGCTTCATCAAGAACGAAGATGAGCCTTGTGGTTATAAGAAGGTTAGTGGGAGGTCTGTTGTGTTTCTGGTCTTGTATGTGGATGACATACTACTCATTGGAAATGACATTCCCACCTTGCAATCTGTTAAAGATTTGCTAGGAAAGTTTTTCTCAATGAAAGACTTAGGGGATGCCGCTTATATATTTGGTATCGAGATCTATAGGGATAGATCGAGGAAGCTGCTAGGCCTAAGTCAAAGTACATATATAGACAAGGTGTTGAACGGATCAGCATGCAAGACTCCAATAGAGGATTCTTGCCGATGTCGCATGAGATCACCCTTTCGAAGGATGGTTGTCCTTCCAATGGGATTGAGAAGAACCACATAAGTAAGATTCCTTATGCTTTGGCCATAGGATCTATCATGTACGCTGTGTTATGTACTAGACCATATGTGTCATACGCATTGAGTATGACAAGCAAATATCAGTCTAATATGGGTGAGAGTCACTGGAGAGCAGTCAAGAACATCCTTAAGTACTTGCGAATAATTAAGGACGTGTTCTTGATTTATGGCGGGGAGGAAGAGCTACGTGTAAGGGGTTACACATATGAAAACTTCCCAACCGACATAGATGATTTCAGATTGCAGCCAGGGTTCGTTTTTTGCCTAAATGAAGGAACTGTGAGATGGAAAAGTTCCACGAAAGAGACGGTTTCTGATTCCACAATTGAGGCTGAGTACATTACAGCATCGGCTGCAGCAAAGGAAGCTGTTTGGATTAGGAAGTTCATTAATGAGCTTGGTGCGGTTCCTATTATTGTTCATCCAATAAATTTGTATTGTGACAACACTGGGGCGATCACACAATCCAAGGAACCCAGGTCACACCATAAATAGAAGCACATAATCAAGAATTTCCATCTTATTCGAGTGATTATCGATAAAGGAGATGTTTAGATATGAAAGATTCCTACAGATGAAAATCTCTCAGATCCACTTACAAAGCCGTTTTTCATCGCAAGCATGAAGGACACAATAGATCTATAGGCATACGAGATGCACCAGATTGGCTCTGGTGCAAGTGGAAGACTGTTAGAATAGATGCCCTACAGGTAATCTTATTTAGTATGAACATTATTTTGGCTAGAATAATCATTGTATTATTTATGGGGATATTTTATATAATGAAGTCCTTAGATTGAAAGTGTTTTGTTTATCTTAAATATCCCTAGTCGATTATATTGATTATCAGGATGATCAACTATAAACCAGTATGTGGGTAGATTGATATGCAGATATCATGTCTAGCACATGGGTATGCCTTAGATGTAATGGCATACTGGAATGACCCACCACGAGAAGGCTACATACAAGTTATCTAAAGTCACAAGTGCTTCTCATAGTGACAACGGTATTGTGATCCTTAGACTTGAAGTCACTAGATACTCTAGTTGTGAAATATCATTCTTTGATATTACCAAACGTTGCGCCTTAACCGGGTACTATAAAGGTAGTTATCGCGCATGTTAGGAAGCAAGCTTAGATATGGTAGTGATGTAGAGAGGATTTTTCCCTCCCACATTATGTGAGAAGATATCCGCAGCCACTCGAGGGGTGGTGCTTATAGAATGCCTTGCCAGACTCAGATAAATCAATATAGGATATTGATGTTATCTGCATGGATAAGACTATTCCCTGGATCGAGAAACTATGGATTGGATATAAGAATGTGTCTTGTGTGTCTCATGTCCAATCTGGATGGAGAAAAAGGGATGATATAATATGGTAACATTGATCAGAAGGTCGGTCGGATCACTGACTATTTCTATTAGTTGGGTGGCATAGATATCTCACTAGAGACCGCTCTATGTTAGTAATTGTTACTACCGACTATGTGGAAACCTCTGGAGTCACACGCCCCATGGATTAAACCGGAATTGGGAATTACGTAGTATTACTAATTAAATAGAAGGATCAATACGCAACCACAAGCAAATTTAAGGGGACTAATTTACAAGGTGCACTAATCCATGTAAGGACAAATTAGTGTTGGGGCTTATATGAAATTAATAAAAAATTATTAACTTTATGAGGGAACTTCATGCTTATTTTCTCACAATGTTCAACCTTTATTGAGTTAGAGAAAAAATCAAGGAGAGAGCAAGAGACCTAGGGCCGAAACCCTAGGCCGTCACCAAAGAGGTGCGGCCTCATTGGTCCTCATTTTGCGTGATCTTCTTCTTTCTCTGACTTGACGTGAGCTAGCACAAGGCGTTGGAGGATCCGGTGGAATCCTAGGCGTTGATACGCATAGAGACATGGAAATAATTCTATGTAGGGTGATCAATTCAGACAAGCAAGGTACACATGATCTTTATCCCTTACCATCGTTATGATGTCTTCTATTGTGATCCTTAGAGGGTCTTGAACGAAGTTAATTTTGTTTATTTTGCGGCGTAATATGTATCAAAATCTTACATGATATACATAGTACATTGTAAAATCGTATATGCGATATCCGTACTATGAATGCTATGGGTTGGGAAAACGAAGTAAAAGTTTTGATTTTTCTCTACCTAGAAGGTTCGCTCACACCAAGGAAGAAAGAAAAAAAATGGGTTTTCTTCTCCACGGGTTTCGCCCAAGGTTGTGCAGTCCCACCTAGGTGTGCCACCCCTCTCTTGACCCGGTAGCCACAGTTGGTAATTATGAATTACCCAATTAATTAAACAACGCGCGGTTAAAACTAAATTTTATTCATATTATTTGTTGTTTGATCGCATAGTTTGTGGATGTGGCCTAGATGTGTGATTGTTGTTGTTGTTTGGTTTTGAAATTTTTTATGTAATCAAAATACAGCATGTGTGTCGTGCCTCTCTATTTATTCTAAATGTTTTATCTTCTCATCTATATCCACTCGTTTGTGATGATTCTACAAAGAAATTTTAGATAGATAGTGGAAATTTTAGATAGAAAGTGGAGGCGATTAATTCCATGGAAGCAACAAAGGAGGAGGCGCACGTACATGGATGCTTGGACTACAAGAAGGAGGCACTTGGAGAAGAGCTTGACGTTCATATAGTTCTAGAGATATTCTCATTGGTTTGAGAATATCTTAATGCTCAGGGGGCCACATCCATGTCACGTTTATATTATTTATATATTGTTTATGTTGATGTAAGTGATGCATGTTTGATCATTAAAAAAGATAATAATAAAAGTCAGATCTTTCAATCGGAGTTGCTCAATTCGTTTGAGTAGATCAGTTGATGAGATCAACTATTAAAAGGTGGATCTTTCAATCTGGATTGCCCAACCGTTTTTGTTAGATCAGTTGATGAGATGAACTAAATAAGAAAACCCCTCAAACATAAAATATTAAATTATTGTCTTCTTTTGCTTGGCACTCCTTAAGACCTAGATCAATTAAGTGTAGGCTTGCCAAAGCAAGGTGCCTTGATTTATCGTGGTAAGGCGCGATGTCATAAGCTATTATTATGAAACTTCTAAGTGAAAGGTCCAACTTAACTAGGCTACTTCAATGGGATTGAAAGCTTAGAGGCAAGTTTATTACAAACTAGTCTATATGATAGATTATGAATAAGGAGTTATTCACCAAATTGTTCTAAGATTTACATTGGATGTAACTGGAAATTGTTTCCTACCTACGTAACTGAATTTTGGGTGCCATGCTAAAGCTGGATCAAAAGGATGTGAAACATGGATCTTGGCCTGCTAGAAAAATATATGATATTTTTCCATTCAATGGAGAGGGTTGATAAATCTGTATTAGAGTTATATTTCTTACACGCTTTACATCGTTTTGCGTGATTTCTGAGTGAAAAATATGACTTTTACACTGTGAAGATAGAGGAATTTTGAAGTTGACTTTGGAGCATTAAATGTCAAATACGGGCTTTTCTCGCATAATTTTATGATGCTTTCTCACGTTTGATCACACGGGTGTTCTTCGTGTTATTTTGAAAGGAAACGGAGATTGCAAGATTAAGCAGAAAGGAGAACGAACTTCGAAACAAGAATAAATCTCAAGAAAGTGGATGAAGAAGAGATAAAAGTTTGACAAAAAGCTGGAGCTGCTATCAACAATCTGCCTACCTTCACAATACAACACCATTACTAACCTCCATTACCACCTAAAAAATCCTGCTGCCACCAAGCAAACCCCACAGCCTCCATAACCCATCGCGAAATGAATCCAAATCAGCCCCAGTTTAACACCCAACATCATATACCTAAACCAACGCCACTACAACAACCATTACCTCCTTACAAGCCAATACACCAATGATTCACCATAGACTTACAACCTCCATCACCAATTACCTACAGCACACAAGAACAAACCACCATAGCTACCATTACCAACCTCACAACCCTATTATTTGAATTACCACCGACCCAATACCACAATCTCTTTCACAACTTAACCACCATAACCAAATCCTTGTATATACAACCACACCGCAAATTAGCCTTCACAATCACCAGAATATTACACCAATCCCCTCAATTAACCTTAATACCACGACTTCTATTCTACACCACCTAAATCAGTCCACCACCAAAGCTTCAACCACACAAGAACCACCAAGAGAAGGAAGGAGGAATCAACAACGCAATAGCAGATCAAAAAGAATAGAAGAAGAAGAAACATATAAGAAAGAAGAGATGAAAGCAAGCGCTGAAGAGAAACGAAGGACAATAAGTTGATCGCATGATCAGCTTTGCTGAGATCGTGCGACCATGAGAAGACAAGCCGAGGACTTAGCCAATTTTCAGAAAAGAAAAGATTGAAACTTACTGTTTTCACGACCTGACCTCCTGATCGTGCAATCCGAGGCAATAGGGGGTCTAATCGCATGATCAGAGAAGCTGATAGCGCAATTTACTAAGGGTAAAAATCCTCACAGAAGAATAAAAAAAGAAAGAGGCACACGTCTGTTTGAAAGAGACTTGCTTTGTAATCAAAACTACGTATTTTTGGGAATAATTATTTCCATAACCTAATTGAGGAATAATTAAGACTATAACTACAATTTATTAAAGAAAGGATCTTACAATTCATTCATCTACCGACGGGAGAGAAGAACAAGGAGACGAAGAAGACGAAGATTAAGCTTCACCATTGAAGCTCTAGTGTTTGCTTTTTCTCTTCCTACCTATCTTAGTTAATTTTAATGGAGAAACTCTTGGTTATTTCATATTTAGTTATGAGTAGAAAAGAAAATTTTTCTAGGCATATCATGTGAGAGCCTAGGGTTCAT
The DNA here is from genome assembly GCA_023055425.1 of Linanthus parryae. NCBI lineage: Eukaryota > Viridiplantae > Streptophyta > Magnoliopsida > Ericales > Polemoniaceae > Linanthus > Linanthus parryae. The sequence continues at coordinate 3,666,722 of JALGPY010000029.1, forward strand.
GTATACGATGTGACTTTTCTGGATTTTATCTTTTCTTCATGATTTATTGATTTCATCTTTTCAATCAATTCTAGTTTCTTGTTGATGTTATTAATCCTACTTGAGTGACACGATTAGGAGATAAACTAGGTTCCAAGAACTAGGGTTTCATTCAATAGTAGATTCATGCTTAAAGTTAGATTTATTCTAATTCAATTGTTCTTGTAATGTGTTTAATACTCAGTGGTGACAAAGTAATTAACCGTAAACACTTCTTAGTTAGTGAATGCACGACAGTGATTCTAACTAACTAAAATGAGACTTAAACATCAATCCCGTATCACTAAGACTGATAAGAGACGTGTTAGGATTGTCCAAGTGTGGGTAGATTCAATAGGTGAAATTTGACTGTGTCGTGCAACGGTGGACCGACCGTTAACGTGCATGTAATTTGCCTACTAGAACGGACTGGAGGACACAAGAGACCCATTGGAGATTGTAGTCTGCCGTGAAGTAGAATAACCCGACACCGATAGGAGATGGTCAGTGCTGTTACACGGCTTAGTTAGAATATAGTTAACGTGTTGCTTAGATGGTCAGTGCTGTTACCCGGCTTAGCCGTACATCGGAATCCAGGAGCGTAGAGACTTCTCCAGAAATTGTCAACGGTCCACAAGACCCCTTCTTGTTTCAATTTCATGGAAACGGTGCCCATGTAGGTCCAGGAACCCAGGTACCTCCAACACTCTCTCTAATATACATTTTTAGAAATAAATGTTGACATCCAGCACCTACACATTTAAGCGAGGAATCCTCCTTTTTGTTCACTAAATTCGTTGACGACAACGAAAAGCTTATGTGTGTGTGTGGGGGGGGGGGGTTGTATCTACTTTCACTAGCCATTTTTTGTATATAGCCTTGTTACATATAGTTAGTGTAGTATCGTGTCGTATTTGTGGTTAATGTTGAATGTTTTGATATATTGCCGTATTGTGTGAGGTTATTTTCTTCATTGTTGTGCATTCTTACTTTATTGAGTCCCCTTACCTGAAACTTGTGTTTAGTCATACTGGCCCAAGCTTATAGAGTAAGGAATATGAAAACAAAAGAAAAATTCAAAAATTCATAAATCATAACAAATTTAGAACTTTTGAGAAAGGGAAATCGAAGAGAGTGAGTGTGGAGAAGGATTAAAGATAAAATTCCCCAGGAGTATGAAAATATGAGGTGAGGTAGACGCGAGAATCTGGAGTAGGAAGGCTTATAGGGCTAATGCTCATTAGAAATGCGAGTAGCTGCCTCTCAGACTAGTTATCTTACTAGTTTTGCACCGCCGTCACTTAGGTAGTCGTCAACCCTCCTCGTAGTGGAAACATAACAGTTGTGCGAGTGATGTTTATGGGGCCAAACATCCCGTCTCCAACTTGTAGGTCCACTAGTTACCCCCATTGATCCGTTTACCCCTTTTATTCGCACCCTCTAGCCTAGGAAGCCTTTAATTGTGAATTTCATCACTTGTTAGAATGGTCCTTGCCTATGCATCATGATAGAGGTGGTCGATTTAGGGAGGTTCGATGAGGGTATGCTGAATTGATACATTTTACGTGGATTCTCTTACATGTCGTCTTTTGAGGGGATATGAGGGTGAGTTAGAGACGGCAGCACACTTCGGTGTCGCGGTAAGTCGTGTCCGTACACCACGATCACAGGTGGAGTGCCGTAGTGCGTGGTAATTTTTTCCGCACGATATGGGGTGGGGTTGGTTGAGCTTATAGGAGGCCGTGCGTTGATGTTCACTTATATTCTCTATATCTTAGGTGATGAGGAGGATCAGTTGGAAAAGCATGAATTACATTGACTACGGGGTTGCGAGAGTTGATTTACATTGAGTGTGGGGGTGTCGACACATATTTGATTGTATCACTGTTTTACACATTCCACCCCCACATTATTTGATCTTATATTGAATCTCCTCAGATATTACTATGTATTATTGGCTCCATGTATTAATGTTATTGTTGTGGAAATGAAAAAAAAAAAAGTTGTTTGGAAATTGAAAGTTAATGAAAAAAAGAAGCTTGCTATAGACTTCATGAAGAGCCGAGGAGATTAGCTAAATATCTTTACCACTCTTTCACATGCCTGGCCACTAGAATGGTGTTGCACCAAGATTGAGGGAATGAGGGCCGGAGTGGTGAGATTCGGTGAGGTTTCTTTGATTTTGGTGAGGGAGTGTGAGAATCGGGTTATTGTGAGCTATATCATGACGTCTAGGAATACGCTTCTAAATATCCTTTCCTACCCTTCCTAAGCCGTCAGCAATCTGAACCCGTGGATATATAGCTCTGAGGGTAAGTGCTCGGGATATGTTTGATGAGTGTGCGGAAGCAATGTCTTAAGTGCTCGTGCCCGTTTTGTCTAACAAAAGTGGCTGCAAGTTCTATTGATCATCAAATTTATACACCCTTCGAGGGAATATGAGAGCCTTATGACTTGCCGGTTCACTTTTCAAGGTTTCCCAATCTCTAACCAAACAGAAAAAAATTGTGTTGTTTCAATTTTTTGCATTATTTGATAATCGAGTTGCTTTGTATAGACTATAGAGCATGTAGTTTACATAGTCGTGTGTGAGAGTAGTTTGTGTTACATGGCTAGGGGAGTTGAATGCAATTCGGTGGACTGACAATCATAGTGTGGGAGATGTTTTTTTATTTTACTCGGGACGAGAAAAAAATGTAGTGTAGGGGATTTGATAACTCTGTAATGGAGTTATATTCTTACATGTATTACATCCTTTTTCGTGATTTCCGGGTGAATAATATGACTTTTACACCGTGAATATGGAGGAATTGTGAAGTTGATTTAATTGTCAAATCTGGTGTTTGTCGCATTATTTTATGTTACTTTGTCACGTTCGATCGCACGGGTGTGTTTCGTGTTATGTTGACAGGAAACAAAGCTTGCGAGATTAAGTAGAAAGGAAAACGATCTTCGGAACACGACTAAAGCTAAACAAAGTGGATAAAGAAGAATGAAAAGTTTGACAAAAAGCTTGAGCTGCTATCAACAATCTGCCTACCTTCATAGTAAAACACCATTACTAACCTCCATTACCACCGAAAACAACCTGCTTCCACCGAACAAACCCCACAGCCTCAATAACCCATTGCCAAATAAATCCAAATTAGCCCCAGTTTAACACCCAACACCATATACCTAATCCAACACCACTACAACAACCATTACCTCCTTACAACCCAATACACTAACGATTCACCATAGACCTACAACCTCCATCACCAATTACCTACAGAACACAAGAACAAACCACCATAGCTACCATTACCACACTCACAACCCTCTTCTCTGAATTACTACTGACCCAATACAACAATCTCCCTTACAACTTAACCACCATAACAAACTCCTTCAATATACCATCGGACCACAAATTAGCCTTCACAATCACCAGACTATTACACCTATCCCCTCAATTAACCTTAATACCTCCACTCCTATTTTACACCACCTAAAACAATCCAACACCAAAACTTCAACCACACAAGAACAACCAAGCGAAGAAAGAGAGGAGTAAGGAGGAATCAGCAGCGCAGCAGCAGATCAAGAAGAAAATAATAATAAGCAGAGAAGGAAGAAGAGATGAAAGTAAACGAAGAAGAGAAACGAAGGAAAAGAAGCTGATTGCATGATCAGGTTTGCTGAGATCGTGCGACCAAGAGAAGACCAGCCGAGGAATTAGCTAATGTTCGTAAAAGAATAGATTGAAATATACTGTTTTGACGACCAAACCTCCTGATCGTGCGATTTGAGGCAAGAGGGGGTCTGATCGCACGATCAGAGAAGCTGATCGCGCGATCTCCTTTAGGTTAAAATTCTCACAGAAGATAAAAAATAAGAAGACCGAGGCGCACGTCTGCTGAAGGGAGACCTGCTTTGTTTTGCTCAAAAGTACATAGTTTTGGGATTAATTATTTCCTTAACCTTATTGAGGAATAATGAAGACTATAACTACAGTTTATTTAAGAAAGGATTCTACAATTCATTCATCTACCAATGGGAGAGAAGAACGAGGAGGCGATGAAGACGAAGACAAAGCTTCACCATTGAAGCTCTAGTGTTTTCTTTTTTTTTTCTTCCTACCCTTCTTAGTAAATTTTTATGGAGAAATTTTTGTGAAAGGGGAGCATGCAAGTAGAAATACAGTACATATACTCTAGAAAGGGGGGGGGGGTTGAATAGAGTATGCCAACTTTTTGCAAAACTTGTAGAAGAAAAGAGCTTCTATGAAGAACAATGAAGTTCAAGGCCTTGAAATAAGTTTCAAGCCTTTGGAATAAAATAAAGTTTGAAATAAAACAGAGAAGTCTTTTTCAAGGCCTTGAAAGGAGTTTCAAACCCTTGAAAACAGACTAGTTTGATTGCTGAAAATACTAAGTTTACAAATGAAACTGTAAATGCAAGAGACAAGGGATTTATAAAGTTCAGTCCACTTGGAACTACGTCTCTACCTCATTGATCTTATCCCTTCAGGATTTTCAACACAATTCTCATTAATCCAAATCTAAGGCCTAGATCTCAAGCACAGAGATATGCCTTACTCTGTTTACAGCTTGTGGTTCTCTCTAACCTATCTAGTACCTGCTATAGCGTACTCATTAACTAAGAATTCTCTATTGTTCACTTTGAAAAATCCATGATAATGAGAGAAAGAGGTAGTATAAGAATTATACACAAATAAATTGCAAGTCAGAAGAACACTGGATGTATGAAACTGCAGTGAAGAATGCAGCGATCTTCTGTCAGATGGATTGTGAGAATGATGTGCTTCTTTGATGCTTGTCAATCCTGAAATGTTTCTCTCTTTTTTGATCTTGAGTGTTCTTCTTGTTCCTTCAAAAGGAGCTCTATTTATGCTGATCAGAAGCTCTGGAAATCTTCCTATATTTTCAGCAACAAACTTCCTGTTTTGTAGGAAACAACTTTGACTCTGTTAACAGCCTTCTGCAACGGGTAGTTGATCATGATCTGCAGAGATATTGTTGTGATCTTGCCTTTAAACAAGTTGAAAAGATGTCATGAGTGTCTGATTGATCACAGATTCATCTTCTCTTAAAGTTTCCTTTCCTGCAAAAGCCAGATTAGAAAACATAGTCAAACAGATGGATTAGTTGGTAATTAATATATCAAAATAGTTTGCCTTTCATCATCAAATAACAACAGATCAAGCATAGGGGTGAGAGACATAGAGTAAGATCAGAAGAGTTCAGAAGAACTCCCCCTAAGTATGTGCATACAGGTTAGATAGTTTCAAGCCTTTGAATCCAGTTTCAAGGCCTTGAAATAGCTCTGAAACATGTTTCAAGGCATTGAAAACGGGTTCAAGGCCTTGAAATAGCTCTTGTGAACTTACAATCTCCCCCTTGATGAAAGACAAAACCTCGATCTTTTTGAATATTAGTTTTTGCAAAAAAATACTGATTAGCACACAGTTCAAATTGTAATAACACATTGGTTCGAAAAAGATCCAACTTATTGAGTGATAAACAGAAAACACATAAGTCCAAATAAATCCTACTGTCCAAAAAGACAGGTCATCAAAAACAGAAAAACCTAAGATTTTCTCCCCCTTTTTGACTTTCATCAAAAAGAATGAGAAGATGTTGGATGAGAGTCTTCGGAAAATTTTGAAAATAATCTAAAAAAATAGAAGTGGGAGAGAAAGAGTAGGCAAGATTTTATGGCGTTGGGTCATCATCTCCATTATGATCTCCTTCTTCTTCCTCACTGTCTTCATCATTCTCATAGTCTTTTGCAACATCTTCATTCAAACCAGCAGTGTTCGTCTTCAGCAAGGCATCCGAATCAGGACTGTCTACTTCATCTCCTTCTTGAGCAACTTGTTCAACTAACACTTGCTTCCCTTTGTCCTTGTCTTTAGTAGCCTCTTCCTCTTTGGAGTGTTCACTGGGAATGTTCTTGTCCGAATCACCCTTCTTGATGCCTTCTTCATCCTCAGGGACATCAAACACAGTCATGCTTCTAAAGATGGTCTCCACCATGTACTTCACCTTCCTGAGATCATTCTCAAACCCATGCTGGTTCTCTTTGAATTCACTATTGTCCATCTCTTAACCATCAAGTCTCTGAAGAATTGAAGACAAGTCAGGAGGCTGAGAGGTCTGGCTTGAAGTAGGAGTCAAGATCTTGGGCTTAACAAAATTCTTTGCATTCAGCTCTTCTTCTGTCAAATCTGAATACAACTTCCAATTTTTTTCCTTGGTCTTAACCACTCCAAAATTCTCAAGGTGTTGGAGGAACAGAGTGAGCAAGTTTGCATAAGGAAAATGATGCTTTCTCTGATCAGTTAGGCTAAACAGCATGTGTCCATTACAAGCTTCTGTAGATCAATGTCATAGCCATGCATAATCAAATGTATAACACTCTCTCAGTGATTAACTCCTTTGAATGTTCCCTTGGGAAGATACATCTCATCAAGATAGTGAATAAAAATGTGGCTTCAACATTTAACACAGAGTGTGTTAACTGTTTGGATGAGGCAGGGACATTTCATAGAAAGAATTCTTCTATGACCACTTTCAAAATTTCATTTTTGGGAGGATGGTTATGTGTGTCATACCTCTTAGGACAGCCTAGGGCAGTTGCAAACTTAGCAAGATCCAATTCCATAGTAACACCAGCAACTCTAGTCTTGATTACTAAGTGAGGAGAGTTCTTAAGTTTCTTAATGTTGAGATAGAAGAATCTGGTAAGTATTGGGTAGGCTAGCTCAGGAGGATTTAGCATGAACCACATAGAGCTTTTCTTTAACATGGTAATGCAATTTAGATTCATTCCAGGCAACATAGGCATACTGATCAAGCTACAAAAAGCAATATTCCTAGAGGAAAAACCATCCAACCAATGACCTTTTGATGTATTTGAGATGAACCAAGATTCATCAGGAGCAGTGTTTTTTGAGTAGATCTGCAAGGCTCTCTCCACATTGTCTTCTGGTTCTTCCTCAGTCACATTTTCTTTACCCTTTTCAGCTTGAGAGGCCTTCTTCTTTTTCTTCAACTTCTTGGGGCTTCAGATCTATGTTTCTAGTTGCTTTTCTGCAGCAGCCTTCTCTTTATTCTTATTATTCTTGTCTGAAGATGGTGTCACATTCTTCTTAGTCTTCTTCTTTGGTGGAGTAAGTTCTTCAATAGCTTCTGCACTGGGAGTCCTAGAGCTTGAGTACCCACTGGTTGTCTGAACTTCATCCTCAAATGTCTTTCTCTTCTTCTCTATATTGGGATTTGATCTCGATTATATCAGAGGCTCTTCTAGTGATCATTAGGGTTTGGGAGAAGAATGAGAGAGGTAGAATTGATACGGAGTGAAGGAGAAGAGAAGGAGATAAATACTGAAAGAGTTTGAGTTTAAAAAGGAAATTACAATTTCTTTCTGATCTCAAAAGATTTGTAATAATCAGAAAAGATTCAAATCTTTGAATCTGTTGGAAGTAAATAATTTAATACTATATTTGGCTGAAAAAGAATTTTGAAAAAAAGGTAGGGGCAATATTAAGAAAATATCTACAAAGATAGCACCCAATACTGAATGATCTAAGAAGTGTTTACTAATCAGTTATAAGACTTATTTACAAGGCTTTGAAAATAGTTTCAAGGTCTTGAAACGCTGTTATACTGAAACAAGTAAAATCAAAGCTTTAAAAAGATTTTCAAGGCTTTGAAAATCAGTTCCAATCTTTGAAACACATAATAACTTACCTTCCTTACCTTGTACTCCCCCGAAAACAATGAATCTTTATTTAGCATGCCTAATTCCAGTCTTAGAGCTGAAAATCTTTCATCTGGCAATGGTTTAGGGAAGATATTTGCAAATTGCATGTTAGTAGAAACAATTTCATGAACAATATAACCTTTCTAAGCATGATCTCTGATGAATTGGTGTCTGACATCAATATGCTTGGTTCTTGAATGCTGAACTGGGTTCTTTGTAATTGATATTGCACTACTGTTGTCACATTTGATAGGTATACTTCTGAAATCAAATCCAAGATCTCTCAACTGTTTACAAATCCACAACACTTGTGAACAACATGCTCCAGCAGATATATATTAAGCTTCAACTGTTGATTGAGCAACTGATTTTTATTTCTTGGAGTTCCAACTGATCAAGGAAGATCCAATGAATAGGCAAGTTCCTGAAGGCCTTTTTCTATGAAATTTGTAAACTGCAAAATAATCATCTGAAAATCCGTGCAAAGAGAAGTTAGAATGCCTTGGATACCAAAGCCCTAAGTCTTTGGTACCATTGAGATATCTGAATATTCATTCACAGCAGTTATGTGTGATTCAGTTGGACCAGCTTGAAATCTCACATATACATACAATGAACATGATATCTGGTCTACTAGTAGTATGTTATAGTAATGATCTAATCATACCTCTATTCTCATTCAAATTGACACTCTTACCAGATTCATCCTTATCTAAGGACAGTGTAGAACTCATAGGAGTCTTGATTTCATTGGATTGAGACATGCTGTATTTTTTTAACAAGTCCCTAGTGTATTTCCTTTGATGCAGAAAGATACACTTCTTCAACTAATGTATCTGAAGTCCAAGGAAGAAGTTCAACTCTCCCATCATGCTCATTTCGAATTCCCTGCTCATAAGACTTGAGAATTTTTTTCATAATAGATCATTAGTAGCTCCAAATAAAATATCATCAACATAAATTTGAACTACAAGTAAATCTTTCTCATGAGTCTTAATGAAAAGGGTCTTGTCTACGAATCCTCTTTTGAAATAATTTTTATGCAAAAACTTTGACAATCTTTCATACCAAGCTCTTTGAGCTTGTTTCAAGCCATAAAGAGCCTTGTGAAGTTTGTAAACATGATCTGAAAACTTATCACTTTCAAAACCAGGAGGTTGTGCAACATAAACTTCCTCTTGCAAGTAACCATTCAAAAATGCACATTTCACATCCATTTGAAGTAGTTTCATGTTTTTGTAAGACGCAAAAGCAAGTAAAATTCTAGTTGCTTCTAACCTGGCAACTGGAGAAAAAGTTTCCTCATAATCAATACCTTCTTATTGGTTGTAACCTTGAGCAACTAACCTTTCTTTGTTTATGATGACTCAGCCATTCTCATCTAGTTTGTTTCTAAACATTCATCTGGTATCAATGACAGACTGGTTTGTAGGTGGAGGAACTAGGTTCCACACCTTAATTCTTTCAAACTCATTGAGTTCACTTTGCATAGCTATAATCCAATCTGCTTCTTGTAATTCTTCCTTCATAGTTTTGGGATCTTCATCAGTTCTTGCATCAAACTTACCCAAGTTGTCCTTACCATTGTTGTGAACAAAACATGTGCAACCAAAGGGTTTGAAGTATGAAATGTATGGCTTCCTACCTTTGAAAAGTAATTTGCTGTATTCACATATTTTGCCCAATAGTGTTTTGGCAGCTTGTTTTCTAGAAGCATTGTTCTTGACTTATCTTCAAGAGTCCTTTTCTTTCTTTCAACAAATCCATTCTTATGAGGAGTTCTTGAGCACAGTCTTTGCGTACTTCATCATCTTTGAACTTGATAGATGGTAATCCTCTTACCAGATCTTTGGAGATCAACTTGTTCATGGTATGCAAGCTTTCTGTGTCAAAGCTTTGAATTCTCTTTCAAGGCCTTGAGAAACTTCATTCTTTTACCTGCAACTTTGTTAGTCTGAAAAGTATAAACATTTTTTGATCTAGAGGCTCTGAGAATGCAATTTACTGATTTCTCATTTTACACCACACACTTCTCTTTATCAAAGATGACCTTATTGCCATTGTCACAAAGTTGAGATACTCTAATCTCTTTCAGATAGTCCTCTTCATTTAAAAGCATTGTTCTGAGGTAATCTGAGAGAGCTTCTTTTGGTTTTGAAATCAAACAGTTTCATAACTTTCATCATGCTTGGCCATGAAGCATAGGTTGGCATGTTCTTCTTCAGATTCAGAGTAACTTGAGGTATCTGAATCACTCCATGAAGCTATCATAGATTTATTTTCTTCTGTCATGATCTTTCTTCTGGAAGTTCTTGCTTTTCTTGTGTTGGCAATCTCTTATTAAGTTTCCTGCATCACCACACTCAAAGCAGTTAATGACTTTTGATTTACTTTGTGAAGAAGACTTACCTTAGTAGTCCTTGCTACTGGATAATCTGTCTCTTTCTCTGTTGAAGACTTTGGTTCCAATGTTTTTCTTCATCTAGTGGATTTTGGTCAAGGCTTTGGAAATCAAAGCAAATGGATCTTCATCATCCTCTTTAGTTTCAAAGCTTTGAATTTTTCTAATTCTCTTAGGACTTGAGTGCTGTGTTCTTGACACCTTTTGGTAGCTCTCCCTGACTTCATTCATAGATATTTCATGTTTCAGGAGCTTCCCTAGTAAATCATCAAGTTGTAGTGATGATAGATCTTGAGCTTCCTCAATTGCAGTAGTCTTCGGTTCCCATTTTGCCTTAAGCAGACTTCTCAAAATCTTCCTCGCCTTTTCTTCATTGGAAATATGTTTACCAAGTGAATCAAGGTTATTGACTTTATCTTTAAACCTTTTTAACAATTCACTGATTGACTCATCTTCATTCATCTTGAATAGCTCATATTGTCTGAGATAGATGTTGATCTTGGTTTGCTTGACTAGACTGGTTCCTAAAAATGTCACCACAAGCTTATCCCTGATCTCTTCGGCAGTCTTGCAGCCGGAAATCCTGTTGAATTCATGTTTACTTAAAGCACAATACAAAATGTTAATAGCTTTGTAATTCTTAGAGAATTGTTCTAATTCAGATGAGGACAAAGAATCTTCAGATTTTGGAGTTCTAATCTAATATTTCTCTGTGTAGAAAGTGTGAGGTCCACTCAGAATTATGGTCCATAGCTCTATATCTTGATTAATGATGAAAATTTTCATTAGAGCTTTCCAGTGAGCATAATTGTCTCCACAATATAGAGGAGGTCTGTTAGCAGCTCTTCCCTTTGAGAAACCACCATCACCTGCTGTACTCCTGATCACCAGATGGTTAAATCTTATACAGTGGTACAAGCTCAGATATCAATTGAAAGGGGAGTATGCATGTAAAAGTACAGTACAAATACTCTAGAATGGGGGGGGGGTTGAATAGAGTATGCCAAATTTTTGCAAAACATGTAAAAGAAAAGAGTTTCTTTGAGGAACAGTGAAGTTCAAGGCCATGAAGTCATTCTCAAGCCTTTGGAATGAAATACAGTTTGAAATAAAACAGACAAGTCTTTTTAAGGCCTTGAAAGGAGTTTCAAACCCTTGAAAAACAGACTAGTGTGAATGCTGCAAATACTAAGTATACAAATGAACTGTAAATGCAAGACACAAGGGATTTATAGAGTTCAGTCCACTTGGACCTACGTCTCTAACTCAGGGATCTTCTCCCTGCAGGATTTTCAACACAATTCTTATTAATCAAAAGCTATGCCCTAGATCTCAAGCACGGAGACTAGAATGGATGTCTTGCTTGTGGCTGCTCCATATTAGTAAATTGTTACTACCGAATAAATAGAACCTATGCGGTCACACACCTTACAGGGTTAAAATAGACTTGGGAAATAATTAGTTAATATGATTAATTAATTAGAAGGATCAAATAGCAACAACCTGCTAACTTAGTAGGACTAATATACAAGTTGGACTAATCAGAACCTGAACAATGAGTTATTGGACTATATAAAGGATACTCCTAGCTTCCTTCAATAAAACTTATGCTCATAACATACTTTGAGTAGGAGAGAAGGAAGGAGAGAGCAAGACAAACAAGATCGGCCGAACCTCCTTGTCCGTCCGCCCTTACCCGTCGCCCAAGAGAGGAGGCCGAAACCCCCTCTTGTCTCTGTTTCATGATTTCTTCGTCCTCTTCAACTCCTCCTAGATAACACAAGGCGTTTGAAAGATCTAGATCTCACCTGTAGCTGTGGATCAACCGTAGAGACGATATAATTTTCTTGTTAGAAGTCATTAAGGAGACCTCAAAGGTACTTAACATTATTCTCTTACCATTGTTATCATTTCTCTTCCTGTGATCCTTGGAGGATTTTGATTGGATGAATATATTATCTTTCCGGGGCGCATCCATAATTAAAACCCTACAGTGGTATCAAAGCCATAGGCCGTAGAGGATAACGTGGTTTAGGTGTTATGTTTTTTTTGTTGTTCATCACCTTTAATTGTTAATTATTGAGTTAAACAAAAATTAAGCATATTAGATGCATGTTGAATATGATTCAACCAAACAAGATCTAATTCTTGCATTGGATGTATGAATTTGTGAGTTTGAATAACGTAAAATGTTTATTTTGGATCTTGACGGCTAGAGTTTGGGCACATGCTTGGAAAATATGTTTATCAAATATGGAAACAACTAAACTTGGGAAACGAGGAAAGGAGTTGTTTTGGAAACAACTCCTTAGAGAGGATCGGCCCGCCCCAGGAACCGCCCCTTGCCTTGCCGCCCACGCTAGGGCACGACCAAGAACGCGGTCAGGCCTATCGTGCGGCTCGGCCGCGCGTAGGGTTTGGACGACTGGACTAAGGTTTGGTCCTTTTTGGTTTGTTCGGCTATATTGATAGTGAACCCATGGACCGTTTTAACCCTAGCATATCCAAAATCAACTAAAATTTACCAAGAGCGTTAAAAAATGGTTTTAACTGTTTATATGCAATTTTCATGGTGATTGGATATGGCCTTAGATGTGGTTTGTTGTGGATGTTTAAATTTTTGTGCTTTGTTTACGGCCTGCGATCTGACCAAATTAATTTAATAATTAGTTAGGGTTTACGGCCTGCAAGCTGATATTTTTGTCTCAATTTGTGATATTTATTTTATTTAGTATATATGTTAGCTAGTACTAGATAAAATAGATAAATAGCCAAGATTGAAGAAAAGGAGCCCCAAGAAGTGAAGGTACCACAATATGGATCATGAAGCATTCAACAAGGCTACGAAGGATGGATCAAGAGATGGAGGCACATAGAGATGCATTTTTTATTTTAGGGTTCATAGATATTCTCATTGTCTTGAGAATGTCTTAGTCTAGGAGGCCAAATCCATATCATGTTATTTTGTTTTTGTGGATCTTTATTTTATTGTCTTATTATTGCTGTTGGTGTATGGTTGATGCATGCATTTTAATAATAAGATAATCAACAACCCGGATCTTTTATTTGGAGTTGTGCCCAAACTCAAATAAGTAGATCAATTGATATAGATCAACAGAACAATTTAAAAATTGAAAGAAAAAATCCCTCAAAAAAATATTACGTTTTTGCCTTCTCGTTACTTAAACACACATCGCAAGATCGATTGATCAAGTTCGTGCGTGCCAAAGCAGGGCGACTTGATTCATCATCATGTTCTGCGATGGCACAAATAGTGTGAAATTGTTGGAGTAAGAGGTTGGACATAACTTGGTATTTTAATAAGGATTACAAAAAACCTAGAGGCAATCAATTGGGATTATCTAAAGGATATATAAATAAGGATTTATTTTCCCAATTGAACCAAAAGTTGCATATGATGCAATTGGAATTGTTCCTACCTAAACAGCTAATTTTGGGTGACTTGCCAAAGCAAGCTCAAACAAAAGTTAAATAGGGATCTTGGCACCCACTACAAAGTATAATGATATTTTCTGCATTAATATCTTGAGGGTTATTAATCCGTAGAAAAAATAGTGGGAGTTGTGTTTAATAATCTAGCCATTATTAAATATAGTTAAATTTTTCACAAAATACTGAAACTTGCGTATTTTCCTTTTCGTAGAGTTCCATTGGCAAACAACTCATCGAACTCATCTCACTCCCTACGCTCTGTCCTTGAGAAGGAAAAGCTATGCGGGACCAATTTTCTAGACTTGTATAGAAACTTCAGAATCGTTCTCAAGCAAGAAAAGAAACTGTACGCTTTAGAGGAGCAAGTTCCTGATGGTCCGGAAAACAACACTCCTGCAGCCCTAAAGGCGTATCAGAAGCGTGTTGATGACGCTAATGATGCGGCCTACCTAATGCTTTAACCATGACCTCTGAGCTTCAGAAGTAACATGAGAACATGAATGCTGTCGATATGATCGCACACTTGAAGCAGCTCTTCTAAGAGCAGGCAAGGATTGAGAGGTATGAAGATTCCAAGGCATTGTTCAAATGTCATCTGTCATAAGGAAATCCCGTAGGGCCGAACCTATTGCGCATGATGGGCTTCTTAGAGAGCCTGTGGCGCCTAGGGTTTCCAGTAGGCCAAGAGTTAGCCACCGATCTCATCCTGCAATCTTTGCCTGAAAGTTATGGAAAGTTCATCATGAACTATAACATGAATGAGATTGTGAAATCTCTGTCAGATTTACTCAATATGTTGAGGACACCTAAACAAAGAATCAACAAGGGTAAGGGAAAAAATCCATAATGATGGTGCAGAAAGGTAAGGGCAAAAGGTTTGCCTCATCCTCCAAGGGCAACGGCAAGTCAGTTGCCAAGTCCAAGGAACCTGCCCTTAAGCGTGTTTCTGGCATTACTAAAGGTGTGACTAAAGGTGAGTGTCACTACTGCAGTTAGCCTGGACACTGGAGGAGGAACTGCCCAAAATATCTGGAGGACAAGAGGCTTGGAATTGTGATTCCACCACCACCATGTATTATTTTAATAGATGGCAATATTACTTGCTCTTCATCATGGGTATTGGATACTGGATATGGATCACACATTTGTCGAAATGTGCAGGATCTAAAGAGAAGTAGAAGCTTGGCTAAAGGGGAGATAGACCTGCGCGTTGGGAATGGAGCAAGAGTTGCTACATTAGCCGTAGGCGTGTACGAGTTGTCTCTGCCTTCATGATTAGTTTTAGAATTAAATAATTGCTATTTTGTGCCTGCAATGAGCAAAAACATTATTTCTATTTCTTGTTTCGACAAGGATGGTTTTACTATTTCAATAAAGAACAATTGTTGTTCCACTTATTTTGATAGTATTCACTACTTAAGTGGGAAATTATTTAATGGATTATATATCATTGATCTAAGCAATATTGTCTATAACATTAATACTAAGAGGATACAAATGAATAATTTAAATCCTGCTTATCTATGGCATTGTCGTTTAGGCGATATAAACGAGAAACGTGTATCTAGACTCCATAAGGATGGATTTCTAGACTCATTTGATTTTGAATCATATGAGACACGTGAGGCTTGTTTATTGGAAAAAATGACAAAGTCCCCTTTCAATAAGAAAGGTGAAAGGACTAGTGAGCAATTGGCGATAGTACATAGTGATGTATGCGCGCCATTCGCCATGCCTGCCAAGGGTGGTTATGTCTACTTCATAACATTTACTGATGATTTCATTAGAAATGTATTTGTATTCCTTTTGAAGGCCAAATCCGAATTGTTTGAGAAATATTCAGACAATTGAAAACTGAAGTAGAGAAGCATCTTAGAAAAAGTATTAAGGCTCTACGATCATATCGTGGAGGAGAACACTTGAGCCAAGAGTTTGATGACCATTTTAGAGAGTCTGGGATAGTATCCCAACTCACTCCACCCGGAACGCCACAATGGAATGGCGTGTCCGAGAGGAGAAATCGAACTCTATTGGATATGGTTCGATCTATGATGTGTCAAACTGATCTTCCATTATCATTTTGGGGCTATGCTATATTAGGTGCGACTTTCACCATTAACCGTGTTCCATCTAAATCATTTATGAAGACACCACATGAGATGTGGAGTGGGAGGCGTCCCACAGTGTCGTTCATGAAGATTTGGAATGCGATGTCTATGTAAAACGTTTCCAATAGGGCCTAAGTCGGACAAATGCAAAGTTGTGGGATACCCTAAGGAAACTAAGGGATATTATTTCTACAATCCAACTGAGAACAAAGTGTTTGTAGCTCGGACCGGAGTATTTCTAGAAAGAGAGTTTGTCTCTAGAGAAGAAAGTGGGAGGACTGTAGAACTTGAAGAAGTTCAAGAACCACAAAGCATTGATCCTACTATGGAACATGAACAGGAACCACATGAAGTAGTGGATCAGCCTGTTCAAGTAACACAAGAGCCTCATAGATCTAGTAGAGTGAGCCAGGAGCCAAAGAGGTATGGACTTCTCGTGGCTGAATTTGGGGACACGATGCTCATCGATGATGAGCCTACTACCTATGAAGAGGCCATGAAAGGGCCAGACTCTCAGAATTGGCTTGAGGCCATGAGATCCGAGATGGAATCCATGTATCCAACAAAGTATGGAATTTGGTGGAACCACCCAAAGGGGCACGCCCCATAGGGTGCAAGTGGGTGTTCAAGAAGAAGATCGACATGGATGGTAATGTGATTACCTATAAAGGCCGACTGATAGCTAAAGAATTCAGACAGATTCATGGTATTGACTATGATGAAACCTTTTCACCAGTCGCAATAACCAAATCCATCCGAATCTTACTTGCTATTGCAGCATACTACGACTATGAGATTTGGCAGATGGATGTCAAAAGAGCATTCCTGTATGCGAATCTCCTCAAGGATGTGTACATGACACAACCTGAGGGTTTTGAACATCCAAAGCAAGCCAACAAAGTTTGTAAGCTGCAACGATCCGCTTATGGATTGAAACAAGCTTCTAGAAGTTGAAATCGACGTTTTGATGAGGTAGTCAAAGAGTTTGGCTTCATCAGAAACGAAGATGAATCTTGTCTCTACAAGAAGGTTAGTGGGAGCTCTATTTCTTTTCTGGTCTTGTATGTGGATGACATACTACTCATTGGAAACGACATTCCCATGCTGCATCCTGTTAAAGATTGGCTAGGAAAGTGTTTCTTAATGAAAGACTTAGGTGAAGCAGCCTATATACTCCGTAAAAAGATCTATAGAGATAGATCTAAGAGGCTGCTCGGCTTAAGTCAAAGTACATATATAGACAAGGTGTTGAAATGGTTCAGCATGCAAGATTCCAAGAAGGGATTCTTGCCCATGTCGCATGGAGTCACTCTTTCGAAGAGTGGTTTTCCTTCCAATGAGATTGAGAAGGAACGCATGAGTAGGGTTCCCTATGCATCGGCCATATGATCCATCATGTGCGCCATGTTATGTACTAGACCAGATGTGTCATATGCATTAAGTATGACAAGCATATTTCAGTCCAATCCATGTGAGAGTCACTTGATTGCGGTCAAGAACATCCTAAAGTACTTGATTAGAACTAAGGATGCATTCTTGATTTTTGGAGGTGATAAAGAGTTGCGTGTAAGGGGTTACAAGGATGAAAGATTCCAGAACGACAAAGATGATTTCAGATCACAGTCGGGGTTTTTATTTTGCCTGGATGGAGCAGCGGTAAGCTGGAAGAGTTCCAAGAAAGAGACGGTGGCTAATTCTACAACAGAGGCTGAGTATATTGCTGAAAATGGCGCAGCAAAAGAAGCTATTTGGATTAGGAAGTTCATTACTGAGCTTGGTGTGGTTCCTAGCATTTTTGATCCTGTAGAGTTATATTGTGACAACACTGGAGCGATCGCGCAATCAAAGGAAACCCGGTCGCACCCGAAATCCAAGCACGTACTCAGGAAGTTCCAACTTATTCGAGATATTGTCGAAAGAGGAGACGTTCGGATATGAAAGATTCCTACAGATGAGAATCCGTCAGTTCCTCTACAAAGCCGTTTGTTCAGCGCAAGCATGAACGCACACTAGCAGCATTGGCATACGAGATGAACCAGATCGGCTCTAGTGCAAGTGGGAGACTGTTGGAGTAGGTGCCCTAGAGGCAATCTAGTTTAGTATGAACAATAAATTGGCTAGAACATTCATTGTATTGTTTATTGGATATTTAATATAATGAAGTCGTTAGATTTTCAATTGTGTTGTTTATCTTAAATATCCCTAGTCCATTATAATTATTAATGGGACAATCATCATAGACTAGTATGGGGTTGGATTGATATGGAGATATCATGATCCAACACTGGCTTCATTAAAGACAAATTCTCCTTCTAGAAACACGTCAGTCCGAGCAACAAAGACTTTTTTTCTCGAATGGATTGTAGAAATAATATCCTTTTGTTTCTTTAGGATATCCAACAAACTTCTACTTATTCGACTTGGGTCCAAGC
Organism: Linanthus parryae; assembly: GCA_023055425.1. Classification (NCBI taxonomy): domain Eukaryota; kingdom Viridiplantae; phylum Streptophyta; class Magnoliopsida; order Ericales; family Polemoniaceae; genus Linanthus; species Linanthus parryae. The sequence goes on from JALGPY010000029.1 coordinate 3,684,904, forward strand.
TTCTCTGTTTGTAAACACTTTACATACACATCACAACCCCAAATCTTCATAAACAACACTATAGGACGCCTCCCATTCCATATCATATGGTGTCTTCATGACCTATTCGGATGGAACACTGTTAATGGTAAAATATGCAGTTAATAGAGCATTTCCCCAAAACGATATCGGAAGATCTGCCTGACACATCATAGACCGCACCATGTCCAACAGGGTGCGATTCCTCCTCTCGGACACGCCATTCCATTGTGGCGTTCCGGGCGGAGTGAGTTGGGATAAGATCCCACACTCTCTAAGATAGTCCTCAAACTATTGGCATAAGTATTCTCCTCCATGATCTGATCGTAGAGCCTTAATACTCTTGCCAAGTTGCTTCTCTATTTCATTCTTGAATTCTCTAAACATTTCAAATGATTCAGATTGGCCTTCACAAGGTTACAAATCCGTATCTCTTGTATTCATCAGTAAATGTATTGAAATAAAGATAACCACCTCTAACAGGCGTGGGAAACAGTCCACACACATCAATATGTATGTGTGCCAATAACTAACTCTTCCTCCCACCTTTCTTATTGAAAGGGGCTTTGTCATTTTTCATAATAAACTAGATTAACATGTCTCATATGATTCATAATCAAATGATTCTAGAAATCCATGCTTATGAGGTCTAGATATGTGTTTCTCGTTTATATGGACTAAACGACAGTGTCGTAAATAAGTAGGATTTAAATAATTAGTTTTAATCCTCTTGGTATTTATATTAGAGACGGACCTATTGAGATGAGGGATATACAATCAATTAGACAAAAGCGCACCACAATAGTGCATACTATCAAAATAAATGGAGCAACATTTTTCATTTATTTTAATAGAAAAACCGTTCTCGTCCAAACAAGAAATCGAAATAATGTTTCTTCTCAAAGCAGGCACATAGTAGCTAGAAGTAATGTTTATGCACATAGCAGGCACATTATAGAGATTGCCAAATTCTGAAATAAGTCCAGAAGGCAAAGATTACTCATAAACGCCTACGGACAATGCAGCAACTCTTTCTCTATTCCCACGCGCAAGTCTATCCCCCCTTTAGCCACTTGTCTAATTAATTCTCTTGAGAACCTGCACATTTCGAGAAATGTGAGATCCACATCTAGTATTCAATAACCAATGTGAATACATAAAAAAATTGACATCTATAACGAAAATACATGGTTGTGGTGGAATCACTATTCCGAGCCTTCTGTCCTCTATATACTTTGGGCAGTTCCTCTTCCTGTGGCATGTCTGACTACAATACTGACATGCGCCCTTAGATACGCCACTAGCAGGCTTTAAGGCAACTTCCTTGGATTTTGAAATTTTCGTGCTCTTTCCTTTGGAGGTGGAAGCAACTGGATTGCTCTTCCCTCTATTGACCATCATTATGGCCTTGCCTTTTCCTTTGTTAATTCTATGATCAGCAATCCTCAACATATTGAGAAGTTCTGGCAGAGGTTTGATCTCATTCATGTTATAATTCACGATGAATTGTCTATAACTATCCAACAATAATTACATGATGATATCAGTGGCCAACTCTTGGCCGAACGAGAAGCCTAACTACTCGAGATTCTCCATGTATCCGATCATACGGAGAACATGAGGCCCGACTGGGTTCCCCTCTGATAGAATCCACTTGAACAGTGCTTTGGATACTTCATACCGCTCATGCCTAGCATGCTCTTGGAATAGTTGCTTCAAATATATGATCATATCGTGTTTCTTCTGAAGTTCATATTTCATGATTCAAAGCACGAGACAAGTCACAACATTAGAATCATCCACGTGTTTCTGATGTACCCTTGCAGCGGCAAGAACAACATCCTCTCCTGGCAGTTATGGAAAAGGATTTTCTAAGACGTGCAGTTTCTTTTCTTGTTTGAGAACAATTCTCAAATGTCTGTACCTATATAGAAGATTGGTTCCGTATAACTTTTCCTTCTCAAGGACATATTGTAGGGATGAAGTCGATGCTTGTTTAATGTTTTCTATTGGAATTCCAAAATGAAAAATATGCAATTTTAGGATTTTTAACAACTAACTACATTTAAAAATTGCTAGATTATTAAATATAGCTCCCACTTTTTCTCTGGGATTAATGGCCCTCACCATTAATATGGAAAATGTCGTATACTTTTTAGTGGGCCAAGATCCATATTTCACTTCCTCCTTGAGCTTTCTTTGGCAAGTCACCCAAAGATCAGTTATTTAGGTAGGAACACCTTCCAATTGCATCCTATGCAACTCTTTGTTCAATTAGGTGAGTAACTCCTTAATCTTTATCTATCTCATAGATAACGCCTAATTTCCTTGCCTCTAAGTTTTCGATCTTATTGAAACAACCTAGTTGCGCCCAACCTCTTACTCCAACAATTACACATTACTTGCTTGTTCCGCCACATAACACCATGATGAATTAAATCGCATTGCTTTGAAAAGCCTGAATCTAATAGCCCCTGATCATGATGGGTGATTAAGCCTGAATTCATCATTTGAGGCATTTCCTCGTCATTATTAATTTTTTTGTTGATCCCATCAACATGATCTACTTATTTGCATTGGGAAATACCGAATAAAATACGAGTTATGTTTATTATTATCTTGTTACGTTTTGCATGCATCAATCACACATTAAAAATATATAGCAAGACAATAAATAAATAAATAAACAAGAAAAATAAGCGTAGTATGGATATGGCCCATAATACTAAGATTTTCCCAAGCCAATGAGAATATCTATAATCCCTAAAGTGACAAGCTCAACGCCAAGTGCCTCCAAATTTGGTCCATGCATCCTAGGCTTGTGAGTTCTCCAAGTCTTGTGGTTTCTTCAGTCTTTGATCTTCTTCTTCTTCACGCATTGAATAAAATCTGTCTATCTAATTCTAGCTAGCATCTAAGCTAAATAAAGATACCTCACAAGCGAGACAGAAGACGACACGCAGACCGCAAATTAATTATATTAAGTCAATTCAAAACCAAAACCAAAACAAAGCACAAAAGTAACCATCCACAACCTAGGCCATACCCATCCACTATGCGATAAATCACATAAAATAGTTAAAATCAAATTTTAATGCGCTTTGTAAATTTAATTGAATTTTGGATTTTCAAGGGTTAAAACAGTCCAAGGGTTCGCACCAATCAAATTGGCAGAACCTATTGGACCGTCCAAGCCGTGCAAGACTTGTCGGACCAGCACTCAGGTTCAAACCGACGGCTAGCCGAACCCAAGGAGGCCATGACATTGGTCTGTGCACAACAAGGAGGGGCGGTCACCTAGTGTCCGAAGCCTAGGGGTTGTTTCCAAAAAACCCTAGCTTCTCAGAACCCCAAAACTCGAATCATATGTGAACTAAATTTGCCAAATTTTATATGATATGTAAAATTGGCTGAATCTCAATCGAATCATATTCAATTTGCATCATTAGGTCAAACTACAGTTTTTGCAAAAAGTGATTATTATAGTGTAAATACTAATAAATAGTAACACATAATATCATGTTAGGCGCTATGACCCGTGGCTCTTATACCACGGTAGGGTTTTTATGCACATAAAGATGTGAAATATAAACAAATAAATCCTGATCAAAGCCGTCCACGGATCGCAGGCAAGCATTCATAACATGAACAAAGTAAGCGAATTGTGTACCTTAGTTTGTGTGATCACTATGAAGAATTGTTACTTCATCTCTACGATTATCCACACCTAGGATTGTAAGCTAGAATCCCCTTCACGTCTTAGTGCTAGCTATGCGAACAAAGAGGTAGAAGAGTCACGTTAAACGCAGCACAGATTCGTGCAACAAAGGGAGGCCGACGACACTAGGGGCGAACGGGTAGGGGGTTGAAACTCTACTTGTCTCTCAAATTGATTTGTTGTTTCTCACAATAATGACTCTTGTGTTGGAAATAATAAGCTAAGGTTGCCTTTACATAGTTAACAACTCGTTGTTAACTACATATTTTCCCATTACTAATCCTATCCATACACGCATTAGTCAACCTAGCAAATTAGTCATACTTACTTTACTTGTGGTTGCGTTTTGATCCTTTTAATTAGTTAGTCCAAATAATTAATTTCCAAATCCAGCTTAATCCGTATGGTTTCTTACCCTGTAGGTTTCTACTTAGTTGGTAGTAATTACAAACATAGAGCGGTGTCTAGCAACACATTTGTGCCACCCAAATAATAGAAAAGTGAGTGAGCGTCTTATACAATGTTTGGCTCAATTTTGAGCTCAGTGTTAACCTAGGTAAATATTTCAAGATTGATGGGAATTTCAACTCTCCCTGTGGGAATGGGTATCGCTCCATTTTGCAGGGCACCCTCCGTTTTGGTTTCTATATACGCTTCAGGGTTGGTTTCAGTTGTCCTTGGTGGAAATTCATCCCTAACCTCAAGCGCATTCACATCATCAGGAAAGGCCATAAATATTATTTTGTTAGTTCTGCAAAGATGTTCGTATTAGGGAGAGCTAAAGTAGTAAGTAAAGGGGAGGATGACTAGTAGGGGTAGATGCAGAGGTAGCTTTGGGGCTTGTGGATATGTAAAAATCAAGACACATGAGAAGCAACAATTATGTGCATAAAAACCCTATAGTGGTCTATTTGGAGTTCAGTTTTCGTATAAAATAAGGGTTTATTTGGACTTCAGTTTTCGTGGTCTTGTTAAATACCTTCTAACTTTGACACGTCTGATGTTGATATTTTTTTGCGAACTTTCATGTGAATTCATGCATATTTCTGTGAAATTATTTCATATAGTTTTGGTGTGAATTCATTTATGTATGTGACTCTGGGGTTTTGCTAGTAGCAATTGTAATGCATGGGGTCCTTGTGTAATTAGTTTATTACTATATGTCTAGTGTATATTACCACTCCATTCACTCTCTCCCCCTTTCTATTTTGGTATGTTCCTTTTCCTTCTCCCCCTTTCCTCGTTTGGCATGTTCAATAATGGAAAATGATGATTTTTACCTTACAATTAATAACCCACCTTTCATTTCAAAATACCCAACCCCACCCATTTCTTTCTCTCAAAAAATAACCCCACCGATTTTCTTCCTCCGTTTCAGATCACCACACATTTTAGAGAGGATAGAGAGAGAGGGAGAGAAAGAGGCATACGGTAGTGCAAGAGAGAGAGAGATACGAAGAAGAACAACAGGAAAGAGACGGAAGATGAAGGGCAAAGAGACCGCAGTTGAAGGCGACGAAGCAGGGGAACCGATGAGGGTTTGAGATTGAGTCCATGAACGCTATCTACGGCAGTAACACAACATCAACAGGGACCTCGGTGACCATCAACGATGATCTTTCCCTTATTTTTTTTCTGGAATCTGCTCTTTTGATCCGTCATTTTTTAATTTGGATCTATCATTATTTCTGAGGCGGCAGTGGTGGCGAGGCTGGTGGAAGATGAGGATGCCGGTGGGGGAGGAGGATTTGTGCTCTCCAGTGAGGAGACATGGCAAGATGAGAGCCCCGGTGTTCTTCTTCTTCATCTTCTTATTTTCCTCTTATCTTCTTCTTCCTTTGTGATTTTTTCTTTCTTTCCTTGGATTTCTAAGTTTATGTGACTGGTCGTGTTTGTAGACTGGTAGTGGTAGAGGACTGGTGGTGGTGGATTCTAGTGGTAGTGGTGGTAGTTAAGGTAGAGAGAAACTGCACATAAGAATATCATAAGAGAAAAGGGGCAAAATAGGAAAAGTAACCTTTCTTAATTCCCGAGCTTTCTCCGAAGGGGAGAGAGAGAGGGAACAAAGTGGCATTTTAGTAGATGGATTCAAATGTCCATGTTGATGTCGAAAATCCCAAGTATAGGATATCGCTACAAGTAGTACCCGAGTAAGAACGGGGTCGATTTCCACAAGGATTGGGAAAGAGAATAAACACTCTAGAGTCCAACAAGTAAACTACTAAGCAACTAACTAAATTGAAAAAAACGAGTTTCTCAAAGGCTTTAGAGCTAGCCAAGCTTTGAATACACCACTCAAGTGATGGAGCAAGAGTTGTTGATATTGCTAGAGCAAATAACTAAAAAAGAAAACAGCTACTAACACTATTACTAATATGATTCAAACGAGTTTGTCAATAAGAGAGTAAGTTGGGTCAATCGATTCCAATAGAGGCCTTGCGTGTGAGCATCAACACCCAAAGTTTATGTCAAAGAAAAGCATGGATTATATAGCAAGAGGATTTGATAGATCTTGTATTCAAGAGTGAAATGCATCGAGTTCTGTCAAGCATATTTCATATGTAAACGAGAGCGTTTCCATATGAAAGATCAAGCCACAATTCGGATTTGATATTCAACACTTGAATACGACGAATTCGACATCCAACTTATAAGACTACAAGAACAATTGAAATTCTCACACACAAGTCATCTATCTTCATCAATCAACCCAACAAGTAGCTTAGTTGTTCATATTCAAGAGCAAGACACAAGAATCAAGAGAATTCATGAAAATAGTCATTATATTTAACCTCAAATACTCTTCAATTCAACCAAATAACACCAACTTGCTACCAAATGATGAACAAACTACTAGTGTTGATTCAAACTACACTTTAATCAATCTAAAGCAGCGAACAACCCAACAATTCAAAACTAACAGCAGCTAAATCACAAGGACCTGCTGGTGCAGGAACTAACCAAGAACAGTGAACAAAAACACTGCTCAAAACAGAGCAAAATCGAACCCAGAATTAACCAGACCTACCCCTCTCTCCCTTGGTTGTTGCTGGCTCCGTGATAGCTCGGGACGAGCTCGGAATCACCAGAACAAACCCAGAACCCGGCAAGTGCCGAGAGAGAAGAGAGAGAAGCAGAGTTTCGGTTCAGCCTTTTGCGTAGGTTGTCCTCCTCTTCTTCTTCTTCTTTCTCTTTGGCTTATATAGGCAGTGAGGGAGGGTTGTCGTAGCCTCCAAGGATTGATCTTAGCCCTTGAATTGAACTGAGAGACTCTCAATCTTTGATTTGAAGTTGCTTCAAGAACCCTAGGTTATTTGGGCGTTTCTTCTAGAAGCATTCTTGGGCCGAATTGAGACTTGGGCTGGGTAGAGCACGGTCTAGGGAGAAGATTGGGACTTGTCTCGTGAGATTTGGTGAAGAAACGAGAGAGAAAGGGTCTTCGGAGAAGCTTCGTGCGCAGAACAATGGTGGCTCTGTGTTCTTGCTGCGTGTTTGACGGGGAGAGAGAATAGTCCGAGAGAGAAGACGAGCAGGGGGTGAGCTGGTTCGGTGAATTTGAACCCAGCTCCCCCCTAGCTTGCTGAAACCTTTTAAAATACCCGGTCTCTTATTTAAAACCTTCTGAAAATGGCAATCTGACCCCCAATCCGTTAAAAACTCATCTCTTTAGTCCTTAAAAACTTTATAAACTTGCCTTTAGCTCCCCATTCCGTTAAAATCTCTTCACATGAGCCCTCTAAACATTAGAACACTTGACTTTGGCCCTTGAATTTGACTTTTAACTTGCAATTTCTTCAATCCTGACCTCTCAAATCTTCAATAATCTTCTAATTAAGCGCTCCAAGTACCTTCTCTTTGTCTCTTTGCCCTCCAAATATTTTCAATTCCTCATTCAAGCTTTCCCAACTAGCCCCTTTCGTTATAAATCACGTATTTGCCTACCAATAAGATAAAAACAACCAGAACTACAAAGACAAGCATAAGACTAGAATGAGAGATAAAATAACTAAATTACACATATTAGCATGTTATGAAGAGTTCCTTAACATACTAAAATATGCAATTTTAAGTCGTTAACAGTCAATGATAATATTTTCAATAATTTGGTACATATATTCAATGTCCTCTTTCTTCTTCAGTGATGGTTGGACCCACCAAGCCACTTTAATTAGCTTAGTCACCATTATTTCGGAAAAAATAGAAGTTAATAATATTTTCTTTGCTACGATGGAGATAATTTAAGCAATATACGTTTTAGAAAGAGAAAAAATATTTTAAAATGCATCTCCCATGTGGTTCCAATGGTGTTTCAGTGGAATCTTAGTGAAGAACTCAATGTTTTCTCAAATAGATGTTTTGACTATTTTGATTGAGAGGATTTAAAACGTCCTCTTCCTCAAGAATAGGAGCTGATGCGCTCCCTAGACTGGTCAAACCGACTATCGGACCGCCCATAACCAGAACCATTATTTCCACGGCCACCACCAAACCGACCACCATCGCTGCAACCGCAATCATGGCCACGAGCGGAAACATTTCAAGAAGTGTGACCAAAATAAGAGGAGTGAGTGTGTGGGTGAAAAGCAGTGGGGTTTTGAAGATCTAAAACATATTGTTGGGACTCAAGCCTTTTTCTTTAGAAAGTAGTAGAACATATAAATCATCAAATTATATTGGATCAGAATATGTTTAGGCCGAAGATCTGAAAGGATTAAACTCAGGAGGGAGGCCATGCAGAGTATATAAAGGCATGTCCTCATCATCGATGAGAACATAGGCAACATAAAGCTCGTTTCTAATATGATTGAGTTTTTGAAATAGGCATCGATTGAATCAGATCCTTTTCGAATCGTTTGCAATCTGGACTTAAGTTGCATAATGTTGGATCTTGTGAGAGCAACATAGAGCCTCTCTAAGCAAGCTAAGCACATCTATAATAGGTGAGGCCGATTACTTGGATTAATGCCTCTTTGGTCAGGATGGTGTTTATGATCGTAATAATCGCCCGATTTTTTTTTTCAAACGGTAAAGGCAGGATTGACTGAGGGAGGACCTTGACTGTCGCTGGAAACGATGAACTATAACGGCGCTGTGATGATGCCATCTAGATGGCCGAACAAATTCTGACTACGGAGGAGAGCCGATAACAGATGCTTCAAAATCACTAAATGGATCCATCCAATTTAAATGGCATAAGATTGTTGATATTTGATAAGATATGTAGATGGTTAGAAGGCGATGAAGGGGCTGTAGATAATAGAGCCATGATAAAAGGTGAAGCAGAGTCCAGATCGGAGGCTTTGATACCATGAAAACTTTCTAGGGTTTGTTCAAGTGTAAGAGATAAGAAGAAGATGAAAATGGCGGAGATAAATGAAACGAAAGTCTTTTTGATTGATTAACCATAACTGGAAGAGTACAGAGTTTTAATAGTAAGGCCTAACCTAGGTTACCGTTGTAACAAGAGTTAGGCAGCTAAAAGGACCGTTACACGACGACCACATAAGTCTGGGGAATTACAATATAACCTTATGACAAACTACTTATTACATAATTGCCTATGAAATTATACTAAATATATAAACTAACCCCATTAATTGGTCGTTATGTAACAGTCCTTTTAGTTGTCTAAATCTGGTTACATCAGTAACCTAGGTTAAGCATTACTATTTAAACTCTATACTCTTCCGGTGAGGGTTAATCAATCAAACAGTCTTTCGTTTCATTTCTCTCTGACATTTTAATCTTCTTCTTCTCTCTTTAACATGAACAAACCCTAGCACGTTTTCTCTTTGTCTTGGTTGTTTGGGTCGGTTTCAAAAGGAGTAGCAGTGCATGTAGTGAGTTTTACGATTGTGAAAAAATATTTTTGGTGAAGTTATCGTTTTCAATGTCATGTGATTTTGACTTGTCTAACCTGGATTAAGGTAGGGTAACTCTAGTTTCTATGTTTTCGCAATTATAATCTATATCAGTATATTTTGGTTGTTTGATATTTACAGCTTTTTAGCTATTTGTAGACTTTCTGGTGATATATAAATCACTTTGTTTGTGTATGTTGTGCCACATGCAGATGTGTAATAGCTAACTATTGTATTAAGAAGATTTTAGAATTCTACGCCAGTGGTTAAGTGGTACGTGCCGAGCATGTTTGACTCACCCATCTGTTTTATAGGTTGAGCTGGAGCACGACTGGATCGCGGTAGTTTTGCTAAAAGAGTGTGTTTTTTTATTTAACGTTGTTGTTTTCAGTTGTTTTTAGTAAAATTTGTAACATTTGTTGAAACGTGATATTTTTATTAAAACATGTCATTTTAGTAATTTTTAATGATTCGGCCACGTACAAGTTCTTATAAAATTTGATTAAAAATGTTGTTTTACAGGACTGTGTGTCTTGCTGGTTGATTTTTGGATGTTTGGAAGTTCCAGACTAGTTGATAGTAATTCGTCCGGTTATCAAATAATTGATTTTTATTTTTAAAAGGTGTGACCGGTCGTCACGCTTCTGGACTGGAGGAAGGGAAGCTATGGGAAAGAGTTGTGTAGCTAGTAAAAAATGAGCTACCATCCACTCTCACGTGGACCCATCAGTAGCTTAGATGTTTCTTCACCTTTGTGCTCAAGAAGAACCCGATCATGCCTTGTCACACTTCAGAGGGACCATGAGACAAGGTCCCTTGTGCCTATCATTCGTCACAGGATTCATGGGTTCTAGCGGTGTGAATGATGGAATAAGGCCCATCGCATGCGGTTGCTATCCCATGTGCGACCAGTATTTTACTCACAAAGCCCACTTGTCTAGCTGTCTTCCTTATAATAGGTTCACGTAACCTGTGATACGCCTCCTGGGATTTAGGGTACGACGCCATCATAAATGGTGATAACTCAATCCATTTGAATTAAGGATTTTTATAAAATCAGGGGAAGTTATACTTTGATAATGATGAAAGACATGTTAGTTTTGAGAGGCATGATCAAAGCTCCAATGCTTTGAAGCTTATAGTGCATATATTCTTGCTTACAGTTCTTGTGTTGCAGGTCTTATATTGGTTTGGATTGAAAGCTTATTATAGAATTTATATTGCTTCTCATAAATATTCTTGAACTTATATATTGTCCTTACATTGATAGACAAGTATGGAGATTGGTATGTCTTAAGAATATTTGAATGTTGGCCAAAGCTTTAAAGGTGGCCAAAGCTCCAAATCTTTGGAGGTTTCCTTTGACTTATATCCGTAATATATTGGATACCAAGTTCTTGTTGCAGGATGACATATCAAGCTGTGTGGTTGATCATTGTGTTATTCTAATTTATATTCTTAATGTTGACGATTATTTTAATATATTTATTTAATGATTACACTCAGAACATAGCTATGCATACTGGTTTGAAAATGGTTGCCAAACAGGACATTATATTCATGCTATTTAATCTGGATTGTGTCTTAGCTTGTGTTAAAGTTTTGCAGGCCTAGACTTTGGTCAAATCTGCATGACCAAATCAAAAGAGTCGTTTGAATATAGTTGTTGAAAGAAGTTGTGAGGTTGTTGAGATTTTGCAGGAAGTTTGTTCCAAAAATCTCTCAGGTTGTTGCTGCCAAGTTGTTATAAACTGTATTTGAATTTCAAGCATAAAGAGATGGTCAACAGGGAGAGAGACGGGAGATCATACGTGGGAAATCAATCATCTACTCTTAAACCACTCAAACATATTGAGAGCTCAACATTTCAAGAACGTCAATCATCTCAATCATTCCAGACTTCTGAAGAACACTTCCAAGCTTCACTACTTAATCTATTTTATGTGTTCTTCTTCCTTGTGCATAATCTGCGTAATTCATTAGTTTTCCTATACATCACCAACTTTTAGAATTTAGTTGTTCAAGTCAACAACAAGAGTTTCTTATTGTTTTATCAAATTGTGTCAGGAACTAGATACGTTTGGAACCATAAGCTGTATACGTGTAAGGGAGTTCACTTAGGCTTGAGATTTATAGCTAAATATGTGATTAATTATAAGGTGCTTAAATCCTAGAGGGATAGATCCCCCATGCAGAGAGTAGGACCATTGGTGGCTGAACTTCATAAAAAATCAACGTGTTCTTCGCTTTACTTTGACCATCTTGTGAGAATGTGTAATGTAGTTGATGGTGGATTCTCACAAGGAAGGGCAGCCAACAGACCTTCACTATTCTGTGGTGAAAACTATGTTCAGTGGAATGTATTGATGAAGATGTTCATCATAGATATGGACATGTAGCTATGGTCTATCACTCAGAATGGACCCTTCATATTCTATTCTACTATAGATGGAATCAAAACTATCAAGACAGAAGAGGATCTTTCAATCACTGAATTGGTGAAGGTATCAAACAACTATTTAGCTATGAACTTATTATATTATGCTCTTAGTGCAGATGATTTCAAAAAAATATCATACTGTAAAAGTGCCAAGGAGATTTGGGACAAACTGGTTGTGACATATGAAGGAACTATTCAGGTCAAGCAAACCAAAATCAATATTCTCCCAACGTATGAACTATTCAAGATGAATTATGATGAATCCATCAAGGACATGTTCAAAAGGTTCACACACATTGTGAATAAATCTGAGTCCTTGGGGAAAGCCTTCTCAAATTAAGAAAAGGTCAAAAAAATTATAAGAATCATTCCAAAAGCCCACAGGGAACCAAAGACCAGTGCAGTTGAGGAAGCGCATGATTTGAGCCTTCTTGAGCTAAATGATATGCAAGGCAAGCTACTCACTCATGAGATTTCTATGAAGGAAGTGGATGGTGACAAGAGTGACAACATCAAGAACCTGGCACTCAAGGCAAAATACAGTGGAAAATCTCAAGGCCTTGAACATGAAGATGAGGATGAGGAGGAGTCTTTAGCCTTGATCTCCAAATCTTTGACTAGAACTATGAAAATGAAGAAAAACTTTAAAACAATGACTACATTAAAGACAAGTCCATATCATGAAGCAGCAAGGATTATAGAGGTAAGTCTTCTTCACATTCACATAAATCTAAAGTAATCAATTGCTTTGAGTGTGGAGATGCAGATCACCTGGTAAGGGATTGTCCACAAAGGAAGAAGAACAGGAATTTCCCTAAGAAGGGAAATGACAACTAAAGGAAGAAAGTCATGGTTGCCTCATGGAGTGATTCCGAATTATCACTAAGTCATGAGCAGGCAAAGGAAAATTAGATTTGTTTTATCTCAATAATACTCTTGAAGTATATAAGTAAAAAAATTGACAGGTACTTCAAAGCCTTGGAAAACAGGTTTAAAGCTTTGAAGACACATGTCAGGGGAGTTGTGGATCAAAATACACTTTTAACTGACAAGTTTGTTGATCACAAGTGCTGTGGATTGCTCAAAAAATGAGAGACCTTGGCTATGAATTCACAGAAGTGCCTATCAAATGTGACAACACAGTGCCATTTCAGTCACCAAGAACCCTTTGCAACACTCCAGGACTAAGCACATCGATGAAGACATCATTTCATAAGGGATTATGTTGAAAAAGGTGATGTGTTTCTATGTTTTGTATCTACATCTATGCAGATTGCTGATATTTTCACTAAACCAGTTCCAGATGAGAGGTTTTCAGCTCTAAGTGTTGGATGGTGTCACGCCTTAAAACCAGGGTGATTTTTTTTAAATAAAATAAGGAAAATGATCAAACAAGAGGTGAGCAAAACAACTCTAACTTGTATAACACAAGCTGAAATATGTTACAGAGTAGTCAGAGCTACTAACGTTCCCAACCCCTTCTATATTACAAACAAACGAGTTGAGACTCTACTCAAGAGCTATAGATAAGCTAGCACTCCAAACAGCTAAGACAACTCAGCGACTGAAATGTCACCACCACCATAACTTGTACCTGTGAAATGTTAGGGGTGAGCTTACTGCAAGCTTAGTGGAGAACATCAAGGCAACAGTGCAAGCACGTATTGTTTCATGATACAGGTAACACATCAAAATACTATCACAAGTGAACATATGTATATGTCAAGTCATGCATGTGTAAGTCGTTCATCGTTTTATTATCTTCATAGAACCTGGGGTGCTCACATACGCGCTTGCAGATAGGAGTGAGTCAGCCTATCTCTGCATACGCGCTCTCAGCTAGGAGCGAAGTACCCACCTGCCATCAAGTCGGCAGTGCTTTCAGCACCAGGCCTCGGGTGCAATCAGGGTCTTTGACCCAAGGGATGTACAATCCCTAACCCCGTCCATTTATCTTCCCACTTTCATATTTAAGTTCATATGCAAATCGTGCATGAACAACATTATCGACAATATCATCATGCTAACATCATATCAACAATCAACATAGTTGATAGCATGTATCCATCATAGTCACGAATATCAACAGCATATTCGAATAGCAATTTCCACAGCATCTCTGTATGATTCAAATATTAAAATAACTATTTGACAGCATCTCCACATGAATCATATATCAATTTACAAATTCACAATAGTCAGGTATAACATCAACACAATAATAGCAATTCGATAATTTCAGCGAATATATATAAGCAGTACAACGAATAGCATATAAACAGGCAACACAATACGTTTAGGGCTATAACGTTGAGATTCCCTACCTCGGTCCGATGAAGCTACTAATATATATAATATAGAACCTCCAGAACCTTCGAATGCTATATCGAGCATAACCTCCGCTTATCTCACTAACTCTCTGTTTAGTGTTTGACTGAAATTTTGAATGAGAATTAACTATAACGTTAAGCTCTATTTATAGGAGGGTCCGACGAGTACCGTCGCGGTGTGTAGGGAGTTATGTGGAAGGTTCCTATACTGCTGTCTTCCTCGCGAGGAAGTGTGTCGCGACCATGGACCGCGGGACCCACTTGGCATGACAAAGCATGGCTACCCCGTTGGTCTCATGAAAACAAGTCTCACAAGGAGACATGGGTAGCCATGAGGCCTCAACCACTCACAAAAGGCCACCTTACAAACACCACCCCAAACCCAATGCCACAGTACCATTTCTTACCTATCTTATCTAGGAAAGTATAACAAACTTAGTAAATTTGGCAATGATCTCTACTAGGATTTGTATGAAATACATACTTGACCTTTATGTGGACATCCCACAAATGCCATGAAATCTCATGTGGGCTCCACCTATCAAGAGGTGTCACCTTGCTTTGACATGAAGAACCTAACCAGTGCCACTTCAAAGCCTACCACAACTCTTACTTATAATCATTTCCTTCTATATGGTTTGGTTTGGTGACACATTGTCCATAACCCATTTCTCAAAGTTTGAAACAAATCATATGATACTAGGAGTACACAACTTAATTTCTAATGTTGTTTTGTCATAAAAGTACAGTAACTCATTTACTTATTTATTTTACTTTCTTTCCCACTTCATTCTAAAATGGTTTAAAACTTTTAAAGTTTATAAACAAGGTTGTCTAATACCTATAAAGATGAACACCATACCCTCAAGAGGTTACATTAGGTTAAACATAATAATCATTATTACAAAATCAACTAACGAGCATGCATTAGACATTTGACTTTCTACTATAAGAAATTTGGGACCGTAGCAATATTGTTTTATTTAATTATTTATTTTTAATAAACTGAGATACAGAACATACGCCACAAAATATAAACAAATTTGAAAACAATACCCTTATTTTTTCATTGATGCTCTTATTACCAAATACATAAATAAGTATATACACACGCATATAATTATTTAGACGTGAAACCATCATTTGATCGGATAAAATGACTAGAAAAACTTATCTCAACTTGGCACTTTATCGTTAACCTTAAATATTTCATTGTTACTTGCATCCTATAAAGGAAATAGTCATATAGTTAACAATGGCAGTTTTATTATAAAGATATCAAAGTTGGCCTCATATGACTCCTAAAGCAAAGGTAGTACTTTTGTACTTCAAGAAAATCGAAATATTACATCTCTACCCCCTTAAAATAAACTTTGTCCTCAAAATTTAAAATATACCTGAGCCTGTGAACAAAAGAGGATACTTCCCTCACATTAGTGTTTCACGTTCCCATGTCATTTTTTTAATACCACCACGGCTCCATAATACTTTCACTAAAGGAATCGCTCGTCCTATTAGAATATTCTCTTGGTGATCTACAATTGAATAGGCCTTTCCTCAAATAATACTTCATCGGAAATGTCTAAATTATCAAAATGCAAAACATGAGATGGATTTGGCTCTTATTTTCTCAGCGTAGAAACATGAAACACATTATGAACGCCTGAAAGCTGAGGTGGCAATGCCAGACGATAAGCCACATCTCCTACTCTCTCTAGAATCTCAAACGGGCCAATGAAACGTGGTGATGACTTTCCCTTCTTTCCAAATTGGATTAGACCTCTTCTTGGAATTACTTTTAAGAAAACGTGATCACCAACCTCTAAGTACAGTGGTGACACGATCCAACCGCAAGTGCACGACCATCGTGTGTAGTAGTATCCGATAAATTCGGGTTGTCGATCATCAGTGACATCTTCCAAATCAATTATAGTTGTATAACCTTATGTAGGCTAAGCACGAGTTGATTTGGTTTTTCTAATTCTACTAAAATAAAAGACGAGTAACAAAGAATGATTGTTGTATTACTGATGAATGATAAAGTTCAGGATATCTTTCCGGATCACTAGGGTGTAGTTACTGTTAATAGTTTATGTTCACATAACAAAGACGTCTCCTACTTAACCAAACGAGCAACACTTCTTTGAAGATTCCTCAACCAAAGACTACATTTAGGGGCATATATCTGATTCCTCTAGCATACATACATCTAAACACGCATTAAGATTCCAATTCATACTCTTAGTTCTTAGTTAACTAAACCGATTCCTCTAGCTTAGATACAACTAGTGCAAGATTCACGTTTCAGATAGTAAATACGGATTCCTCAAGCATTCTCTACCTATAATCAAACCTATTGTGACGTCATACAATACGAATGATAGAAATAAGCATTTAATCAAGCATGGATAAATAATAAGAACATCCAACTAAGCTAAAATGCGTGAAATATGATCCATAAACCACCAAACCGGTGCTTAACCCTAGCTACCGTCTAGTTATCCTGAATAAAGAGCTTAGCTACGCTTACTCATGATCAAAATAACAAGTTTTAAATTTATCATGAGCAAAATTTGAAGAAAAGAAGAGTTGAGAATCCAAACGGATCATCCAAAGCTCAACAATAGCTCCCAAAGCTCCAAAAAACGTGTTCCTAGATAAGAATACTGATAAAACAAACCCTAACACGTACTAATACGTTCCCTTAGAGTTCAAGACAACTTCCATGTAATTACAAAATAACCCCAAACGAACTACATATTTTGGCTTACTCTTCGCACAAAGAGAAATTGTCTTCGTGCGAAGACTGTCTTCTCTTCGTGCGAAGGTCTTCTTGTTTTCATAATGCATCATGCTGCACGAAGAAATTCAGAATCTCCACTGATTTTGGCTAAGTAATTCTCTTCGTGCGAAGAGGTTTTCTCTTCGTGCGAAGAGAATGACGCTGCAGTCTTTTTCCTTCTTTTCCTTGAATCTTTCCTTGAGCTCTTTGTTTCCGGAGCTCGTCTCTTCATCCACTTTGATCCCCGCGTCCTATTTCCTGCCAACCACAACACGAAAAAAGTACCCGCGATCATATCACAATAAAAGTATTCAAATATACAAGAAACGTCCGGATTTAACAATTAACGTTCAAATACTCAAGTTCCTCAATTTAGGCATATGATACTCAAAAGACGAAAAATTCGCCAAGTAAAGCACACAAAATGTAGATAAACAAGTAGCAAAATAACTCCCTGAACGGAGTTATCAACTACCCCCACACTACATTTTGCTCGTCCCCAGCAAATATCCAAGCTAAAACCTCTTCTCTCAAACTTACTTCCTCAACTCTCAAATTTCTTCTTGCATACCTTCTTAATTATGCTGGCATACATTCCTACGCCACGTGCATACTTTCACCAACATTGCATACAATCCGAGATGACAATCAAATCACAAACCACCTCCTACTAGCCGACACGACTCGATTATAAACAATGCAACTATATGCAAATGCAATATATACAATGCAAGTATTAAAATAACAATTTTTTTTCTTTTATTTTTGCGAGATCGGGAAATCTCATTAGCTTAAACTGGTTATCATGAAACGGTGAGAACTCTATATACAAAGCATGAGTAGAAACCAAATTCGACAAGAAGAATCTCCCTTACTAGATAGAGAGCCTAGTCTTACTACGTACAAGAATGCATTACCTCTTCGTGTGTGCCAACAAAATAAGAGGCTACGCTAAGCTAAGCCACGTTCAAGGTCCGAGTTCCTATTCCACTTACGGCTTAGAATGA
Source organism: Linanthus parryae (assembly GCA_023055425.1). Classification (NCBI taxonomy): domain Eukaryota; kingdom Viridiplantae; phylum Streptophyta; class Magnoliopsida; order Ericales; family Polemoniaceae; genus Linanthus; species Linanthus parryae. The sequence continues at coordinate 3,703,060 of JALGPY010000029.1, forward strand.
TGAGGCTTCGGGACGAAAGGATAATAATCACGTATAAGTCCTATATGTTGAGTCAAGATCCCTGAATGTGCTTTGACTAGTAATTGTTTGGAGTGATGAAATAAAAAAGGCTAAGAAATTAGCAGCAAAGGCATTTCAGTTATCCCAAGGCCTTGAGATTGACTGAACTTCAAAGCCTTGAGTTATCTTATCCTGCTATGTGTTCTAACATTTTTGTGTTGCAGAATTGGATATCTGATTACTCAAATCAGTGGTTTATGGTATATACTTATGGTTTATACTATTTATATATCTAACACAATTGCAGATGATCAGAACAGGAAGAATCAAAGTTATATGGGTTCAACTTTGAAATTCTGTGAAGCAGGTTCAGAGCACCAAAGCCTTGAGATATGCCTTGAGCTGCTGATAGTTTTTTTACAGAACTTAATTGATTCTTTCTTGCAGGTTATGATTCTTTGTATTGTGATTATTTACTCACTTCTAAGTGTCTTAAACTTGTTTTTCATGATTTATTTGTTCTAGAGGATATGCAGATTATTGTTCTATGTTTATTAAACAGTTTTATCAGAAACTGTATAACCGAACAGTCTTAGTATTGTTAGCTGTTTGGATCTTATTGTTGCAGTGTTTCCATGCTGTTGCAGGGTTGTTATACGTGCCGGAGAAATCTCAACAAACTCCAACGGATATCCACTTGAAGCTGTTTGAATTTAAATTGAAAACAGAAGGAGGATTTGTAGGAACTGACATCCTAGAATCTCTCAATCAGTTGCAGTTGTGGATTAAAGAGACTGGTTTGAATTTTGAAGAGGAAAGAGGCTTGCAGAATACTCTGAAAGGTGTGAAAAATTTGTGGGAGATCATCCATTCAAACACACAATCATTCAAGCTTCATTCAAGACTTCTGAAGATCAAATCAATCCAGTTTTCCAGAAGAACACTTCCAGGCTTCAACAACTTATCTTTATACTGTGTTCTTCATCTGTACTTTCATCTGTGTATTTCTATATTATCTTAAACCTCACTTAACCTAGTGGTTGGTTGTTCAAGTGAACAACAAGAGGTTCTTGTTAGCTCAACAGTTAGTAGCTGGAACTAGATAGGTTTGGAACCACAAGCTGTATAGGTGTAAGGGAAATCACTTAGGCTTGAAGATCTAGGGTTGTTTCTGTGTGAGTAATAAGAAGTGTTTGCCCAATCCTGGTGGGATTAGATTCCTCAGGAAGAGATTACGTCCATTGGGACTGAACTCTGTAAATTGCTTTGTGTTCTTTACCTTTTTGTTTGACTATTATCTGCTGCACACAACTCAAATCAAACGAGGGTTTAAAAGCTGTTTAGAATTGTTCACATCTCAAGGCCTTGAAGCTTACAATTTTGCCTTAGTGAGTTTTAGACAGTTTACAAAATCTCAAGGCCTTGAGATTTGAGTTTCACACAAAGCTTTCCTGTTAAACTTTAAGTTTTGCAAAAAGTTTCCATACTCTATTCAACCCCCCCCCCATTCTAGAGTATTTAGGTCCTGTATTTAGTCTACATTACACACATTCAATTGGTATCAGAGCTTGTGTCACTGTTTTTAGATCTAACAATCTGGTGACTATGAGTAATGTAGGAGATGGTGGATTCTCACAAGGAAGGGCAGTCAACAGACCTCCATTGTTCTGTGGTGACAACTTCATGCATTGGAAGGTATTGATGAAGATGTTCATCATAGATCAATACATGGACATATGTTCAATAGTTCAGAATGGTCCTCATGAGTATTACACAACAATTGATGGAGTCAGAACTGTCAAGTCTGAGGAAAATCTCTCAGTTACTGAACTGGAAAAGGTATCCAAAAATTACAAAGCTATGAATTTGCTATACTGTGCTTAAAATGCAGATGAGTTCAGCAGAGTGTCAAACTGCAAGAGTACCAAAGAAGTGTGGGATAAACTGGTGGTGACATATGAAGGCACCAGCCAGGTTAAGCAGACAAAAATCAACATACTTCTGAGGCAATATGAGTTGTTCAAGATGAATTCAGATGAGACCATCAAGGAAATGTTAAAAAGATTCACTGATGTGGTGAACAACCTGGAGTCATTGGGAAAGAGGTTCTCAAATGAAGAGAAGGTCAGAAAGATTCTGAGAAGTTTGCCAAAAGCAAAGTGGGAGCCAAAGACAACAACCATTGAGGAAGCTCAGGACTTGAGTCTTCTTTAGCTAGATGATCTACAAGGAAAGCTGCTCACTCATGAGATGTCTATGAAGGATGTGGAAGGTGATCTGAGTGAAAATATCAGGAACCTAGCTCTTAAGCCAAAAGACAGTGAAAAATCTCAAAGCCTTGGGACTGAGGAGGAACCTGATGATGAAGAGGCTTTAGCATTGATCTCCAAGGCCTTGGCTAGGATTCTTAAAAAGAAAAGAAACTCTGGTAACAGGGATTACAACAGAGAGACATCAAGACCCTCAGGCAGCAAGGATTACAAAGGTAAACTTCATCACAATCACATAAAACTAAAGTAATGAATTGTTTTGAGTGTGGTGATGCAGATCATTTAGTAAGGGACTGTCCACAAAAGAAGAAGAACATGAACATTTAGAAAAAGGATGGTGACAACAGAAGGAAGAAGGCCATGATGACTTCTTGTAGTGATTCTGTTTCATCAAGTGATTCACACAGAGAAGAAGAGCAAGCAAACTTGTGCTTCATGGCAAAGCATAATGAGGAAAGTTCATCAGACAAACACATTGAAGACATGGTAAAAAATTTACTTGCTAGTCCTTCTGATGTACTTCCTGAAATTCTCAAAAGTATGTTTTTGAATGAGGAAAGTTATAGAAATGAGATTTCTGCTTCAAAGATTAAGATTCATGAGCATGTAAAAGAAAACCTGGACCTAGTTTTTTCAAACAAAACTGTTGAAGTTTCTAAGAAAAAGCTGGAGAAAGAATTCAAGGCCTTGGACAGGAGGTTCAAAGTCTTAAAGGCACAGATAAAAGAGGTTGTTGATCAAACACTCTTTTAACTGAAAGATATGCTGATCTAAAGGCTCGTTCTGAGAATTTAGAACAACAAATCTGTACTTTGACTGAGAAACTTCAAGAGTCCAAGAAGGTCCTAGCTAAGTTTACAGGCTCAGAACATAATCTAAATCTCATTCTTGGAGGAAGTCTGAAATCAATGCATAAAAGTGTGATTGGCTATAATCCAAATTTTCCAAAGAAAGGCCAAACTACTTTTGTCAAATTCGGTAGCAGACATTCTCCAAAATTTCATTACTGTGGAAAAATTGGTCATGTCAGATTAACTTGTCCCTTCAGAAGATCAGAACCTCATATTATGATGAACACTTATCCTTATCACCTTAAGGGACAGGTTAGGCAGATTTGGGTTCCAAAAGGAATTATGCCACCAGATATGGCTGATTCTGAGTATGACTCAAAGTTCTGCACTTGGTCTAACAGCCTGTTGAGGCAATGATTTGTTTTTGCAGGATGTCACCAAGGCCTTGAAAGATCAGAAATGGATATTAGACAGTGGATAATCCAGACATATGAGTGGAAAGAGGTGTCTCTTTACTGAAGTTACAGAAAAATCTGGAGGAACAATCACACTTGGTGACAAAGCAAAGTGTAATATCATTGGTATTGGCAGTATTGGTAATGGTTCTACAAATTCTATATCTGATGTTTATCTGGTAGATGGACTTAAGTATAATTTGCTTAGTATCTCTCTGTTATGTGATAAAGGTTATAAAACTGTATTTGACAAGGAGAAATGTGTGATGCAAGATGAGAAATCTGGTGATTGCATACTCACTGCTCCTAGATCATATAATCTATATGCTATGAATACTAATAGTGTTGCAGGTGACAAGCTAAAATGCCTTAAGGCCTTTAAGGAAGATTCAAAGCTTTGGCACAGAAAGCTTGGGCATATTAGTATACATACTTTGAATAAACTCATCTCAAAGGACTTGGTAAGAGGTTTGCCATCACAGAAATTTTCAGATGATGATGTTTGCAAGGCATGTGTACAAGGTAAACAAACCAGAAGCTCTTTCAAGCCAAAGAACTTTATATAGATTTGAACAAGCATGAATCAGATCATGATGCTGTAAAAGAAGACAAGGGCAAAACTGTTGTACAGTATCAACCAGCAGAATCATAATGCCTTGAACCTCCTGCTGAACCAAAATCTCAAATCCTTGAGATAGAAGCTGAAACGTTCTATGATGCTCCCTCTACTGTTTCAAGGACTCAAAGCCTTGAAGGAGAATACTCCTGGGTACCAAGAAAGAAGTTTTAGTACCTTGCAGCCAGCACACAACATTATATCAGATCCATCAACTGGAACACAGACAAGAGGATAGTTAAAGAACTTGTGTGCTTTCAGTGCATTTGTATCTTTGATTGAGCCTATAGAATACCATGGAAGCTCTGGAAGATGCAGAATGGATTATTGCAATGAAGAGTGAGCTGAATGAGTTTGAAAGGAACAAGGTTTGGAATCTGGTCCTAGACCTAAAGAGAAGTCAGTTATTGGAACCAGATGGGTATTCAAAAACAAGCTTGATGAGAATGGCAATGTGGTAAGAAATAAAGCTAGACTGGTAGCTCAAGGATATAATAAGGAAGAAGGTATAGATTATGGGGAGACTTTTTCTCCTGTTGCCAGGTTAGAATCTATTAGAATACTTCTTGCTTTTGCATCTCACAATCACATGAAGCTTTATCAAATGGATGTTACATGTGCTTTTCTAAATGGTTATTTACAAGAAGATGTTTTTGTAGCACAACCTCCTGGTTTTGAAGATGAAAATTTTCCTGATCATGTTTATAAACTGGATAAAGCTCTTTATGGTTTAAAACAAGCTCCAAGGGCTTGATATGACAGACTTTAAAAATTTCTACTTGAAAATAATTTCAGAAGAGGATTAGTTGACAAAACTCTTTTCATTAAACACCAACAAAGTTATTTGTTAGTAGTTCAGATTTATGTAGATGATATATTAATTGGTGATACTAATGATTCTCTTTCAAAGGAGTTTTCTAGTCTGATGTGCAGGGACTTTGAATTTAGCCTAATGGGTGAACTAAATTTCTTTCTTGGACTTCATATATTACAAATGAAGAAAGGAATTTTTGTGCATCAAGGAAAATATACCATTAAATTACTGAATAAGTACAATATGTCACAGTCCAAGGTGCTTAAGACCCCTATGAGTTCATCACTCTCTTTAGACAAAGATTCAACTGGTAAGAGTGTGAATTAGAAGGAATACAGAGGTATGATTGGATCTCTATTATATTTAAATGCTAGCAGACCTGACATTATGTTCAGTGTCTGTATGTGTGCTAGATTTCAAGCAGATCCTAAGGAAAGTCATCTAACTGCAGTTAAAAGAATTTTTAGATATTTGAATGGAACCAGATACTTAGGGCTTTGGTATCCAAGAAGATCTAATTTTTGTTGAGTGGCTATTCAGATGCAGATTTTGCAGGTTATAAAGTAGACAGGAAAAGTACTTCTGGATGATGTCAATTTCTTAGATCTTCATTGATCAGTTGGCATTCCAAAAAGCAAAATTCTGTAGCATTATAAACTGCAGAAGCTGAATACATTGCAGTTGGTGCTTGCTGTTCACAAGTGCTTTGGATTGCTCAGCAACTTAGAGATCTTGGCTACAACTTCAGAAATGTGCCAATTCATTGTGACAATACAAGTGCTATTTCAATCTCTAAGAATCCAGTTCAGCACTCAAGGACAAAGCACATAGATGTGAGACATCATTTCCTTAGACATCATGCAGAACAAGGTGATGTTGTTTTAAATTTTATCTCTACTTCAATGCAGATTGCTGATATTTTCACTAAACCTTTTCCAGATGATAGGTTTTCATTTCTAAGGCTTGAATTGGGGATGTTAAACAAGGATGCATTGGTTTAGGGGGAGTATTAGTACCTATATGTGTATATGTGCTGGAATCTCAAAGCCTTGAGATTATACTTTCTGAAGCCTTGAAAGTGTAGCTCAAAGATTTGAAGTTTCTCAAACTGCAGAAAATCTCAAGGCCTTGAGATTGTTCTCCAGGTCTTGATAATATCTGTAATTTTTTTTTTAAAAAAAATTGGATCATCAAATATTATATCTTATCTTCTTAGATAACTTTATAATATTTGAATTACTCAGAGAATTTTCTAAAATATCCCAAAAAGATTTTTCAAAATTCTATTTTTGCACGTAGATATTGCGGAGTCCTTTTATGACTCATCCTTTTCAACCTACTTAAGCTGAAAGTCAGGGCTTTTTCTTCTCATTCTCTTCCAATTTTCTGCGACTACTCTCTCTCTCTCTCAATTTCTCTCAATCACATTCTCTTCTCAAAACCCTAAACCCTAAAATGGAGCGCAAATCAGCCAGAATTCAGCAAGAAGAGAAGACCTCTGGCAGATCCAAGAAGAGAGCAAAAAAGAAGTAGAAGATAGTGATTTCTGATTCAGATTCAGAAAACACTCAAAGCTTGCATGAGGAGACCCCTCCTTCAAAGAAGTCAAGAACAGATAAGGGAGATGAAGGCTCAAGTTTTGATCCACAACAGGAGACTCAGGGTGGTGATCAATCTAGGTCAGAGAAGAAGAAAGGGGAAGAAAAGAAAAAGGCTACTGAAGAGGAAAAAGGGAAGTCAAATCAGGAGAGCCAGAAGAAACCAACTGAAGGAGTACAAGAAAAGACCAAACCCTCTGAGAAAAAGACTAGGGTTAAGCAAGTTGCTGCTGCAACTAAGAAAGGATATCAAGGTAAGAATGTACTTCCAACTGAGTGGTTTATTAGTTCTGAAGTTAGAACAGTTTGGATGCAAGGGTATGCATCATCTAAAGTAGCTTTCTGTAGCATGATTTCTGATGAGTTGTTGGATAAACTGGACATAGAATGCATGAGAAAATTGAGGGAAATTTCTATTTGGAAAGTTCTGAATCCTAGTTCAAAGGCTTATCCTAGGTTAACTAGGTTATTTTATCTGAACTTGGAATCTGAAGGTGAAGATAAATGGTTTTAACTTCTAATGTGGCTGGTGTGGATTTGAGCTTAGATCATAGGACTTTTGCCAAAGTCTTGGGCATTCCTAGTAAATACAATGTTGGAGATTATCCTGATAGGAAGGAGTGTTTGGATAAGGCAAAGGAGATGTTCTTTGTTGAAGGTGTTCCCTCTGGTCCAAAGCAGTTGACACACTCTGTGCTCAACTATGAAGCCAAGATTTTGTTTACTATCTTGATGAGGAGTTTAGTTCCCAGGGAAAACTCAAGAGAGTTGGTAACTGATAATGTTCTGATTTTAATGTATCTGATATCTCAAGGGTTTGAGATAGATTTGCCAACAGTTGTTATGAAGCATATGATTTATTGTGCAACCAGGACTAGAAACCATCCTCTTCCATATGCCAACCTGTTACCTCTTTTCTTTGAATATTTTGATGTGCCAGTGAAAGGAGAAGAAAAGATTACTGGAGGTTCTGGGTTGATCGATGAGACTTCACTTCAGAGGATTGGGGTAGTTCAGACTGGGAAAGGGCATTGGAAATTTTATTCTGATTTGTCAATGGAGGAACTTGCTGAGAAGGAGTTTGTGAAGCCTAAGGGGACTGCATCTGGGAAAGGACAAGCCAATGAGGATTACTCTCTGCTGGTTGAGAAGTTAGAAGGTCAGCAGGTTGACATTGACGATCTCAGACAAAGGTTGTTTGACCTGTCAATTGAATTTAACCAGTTCAAGGGCTTGATGAATACTATGAATGGGAGGTTGGATGTTGTCATCAAGGGCTTGAATCTGGAGAAGATACCTTCTGCTACTAGTCATGACACCACTGTGGATTCAGAAGAGAAGCTAGGAGATTTTCTAAAGAAGAAAAAGAAGCCAATTCCAGTGGTGCTAGCTTCGAAAGACTTGTTTGAACAAACTGATGAAGAAGATGCTGATGAAGATACAGGTGTTGATGCAGCTACAGAGGTAGATTGAGTAAAGGCTAAGAAGAAAGTGGATGAGATAATCCAAGAAGTGGTTGCTGAAGTTGAAGCTGAACAAGAAGGTAATCAGTCTGCAGAAGAAGCTGCAAGTGAGTAAGAAATTGGAGAAGGCTCAGAGAAAGGTTAGACATCAAAGAAGAAGTGAAGATCAGAGACTGCCAAAGCCTTGACCTTCTATCTCATTCTCTTCTATCTTTTCTTTCTCAAGGCCTTGACTATTTAGCTTGTTTTTTTTTTTTTTTTGTTTTTTTTTTTTTTTTTTTTTTTATGTTTATTTTCAAACTATGAGTCATGATCCTACATTTCTTCAACCTTATTTGATGAAAGTCAAAAATGGGGAGAATGTATTTGTGTTTTGTATGCAGTATCTAGTAATAATAAGAGTTGGCCTATAGTTATTTTGGTAAATTTTTATTTCTGTGGTAATTTGTAATATTTATTCTCACAGGTTATCTGTTTGGGTTCAGTATATATTTTGTATCTGCAGATTGTGGTTATTTAATTTTTGAATATGAGTGGCAGGAAGATCTATGCAAGAATGTAGGTTTTATCTTTCATCAAGGGGGAGATTGTTGAGTCAAGATCCCTGAATGTTCTTTGACTGGTAATTGTTTTGAGTGATGAAAGACAAAAGGCTAAGACATTAGCAGGAAAGGCATTTCAGTTATCTCAAGGCCTTGAGATTGACTGAACTTCAAAGCCTTGAGTTATCTTATCCTGCTATGTGTTCTAACATTTTTGTGTTGCAGAATTGGATATCTGATTATGCAAATCAGTGGTTTATGGTATATACTCGTGGTTTATACTATTTATATATGTAACAGAATTGGAGATGATCAGAACAGGAAAAATCAAAGTTATCTGGGTTTAACTTTGAAATTTTGTGAAGCAAGTTCAGAGCTCCAAGGCCTTGAGATATGCCTTGAGCTGTTGACAGTTTTTTTACAGAACTTAATTGATTCTTTCTTGCAGGTTATGATTCTTAGTATTGTGACAATTTACTCACTTGTGAGTGTCTTAAACTTGATTTTCATGATTTATTTGTTCTAGAGGATATGCAGATTATTGTTCTAAGTTTATTAAACAGTTTTATCAGAAACTGTATAACCAAACAGTCTTAGTACTGTTAGCTGTTTGGATTTTGTTGTTGCAGTGTTTCCATGCTGTTGCAGGGTTGTTAAACGTGCAGGAGAAATATCAACAAACTCCAACGGATATCCACTTGAAGCTGTTTGAATTTAAATTGAAAACAGAAGGAGGATTTGTAGTAACTGAGATCCTAAAAGCTCTCAATCAGTTGCAGTTGTGGATTAAAAGACGTTTGAATTTTGAAGAGGACAGAGGCTTGCAGAATACTCTGAAAGGTGTGACAAATTCGTGGGAGATCATCCATTCAAACACACAATCATTCAAGCTTCATTCAAGACTTCTGAAGATCAAATCAATCCTGTTTTCTAGAAGAACACTTCCAGGCTTCAACAACTTATCTTTGTACTGTGTTCTTTGTCTGTACTTTCATCTTTTTATTTGTATATTATCTTAAACCTTACTGAACCTAGTGGTTGGTTGTTCAAGTGAAAAACAAGAGGTTCTTGTTAGCTCAACAGTTAGTAGCTGGAACTAGATAGGTTTTGAACCACAAGCTGTATAGGTGTAAGGGAAATCACTTGGGCTTGAATATCTAGGGCTGTTTCTGTGTTAGTAATAAGAAGTGTTTGCCCAATCCTGGTGGGATTAGATCCCTTAGGCAGAGATTAGGTCCATTGGGATTGAACTCTGTAAATTGCTTTGTGTTCTTTACCTTTTTCTTTGATTATTATCTGCTACTCACAAATCAAATCAAACTAGGGTTTAAAAGCTGTTAAGAATTGTTCACAGCTCAAGGCCTTGAAGCTTACAATTTTTCCTTAGTGAGTTTCATACAGTTTACAAAATCTCAAGGCCTTGAGATTTGAGTTTCACAGAAAGCTTTCCTGTTAAACTTTAAGTTTTTCAAAAAGTTTCCATACTCTATTCAACCCCCCCCCCCTTCTAGAGTATTTAGGTCCTGTATTTAGTCTACATTACACACTTTCACTACAACGTCACATTCTCACAATAAATCCACATCTCGCACACCCTCACAACGATGATTGAAACCAAACCCGAAACTCACCATCTCCGACCCTCGATCCTCTCAAAACCCGGTACAATTACGATCTCCACGCCCACCGTCGTGAATCGTGCATAAAATGAAACTTACTGTCGATGAACTATTTGCTGCACCACTCGTTCTTCCAATAAGCTCCAATTTATTAATTTATTTCAACTCTCCTTTTTTCTCTCTTTTCTTTCTCTTTTTTTCCATTTTTTTTTTCTATTTTTTTTTTTCTCTTTTTTTTTCATATCTCTCAAATTTCCAAAAATTTCCACAACACATATCCCGAGTGGTCTTCCAAAAGTAAAGCCAAAAAAAAAATGAAAGGGCGAGGAAATAATCAATCCGATGAATACGTATCACAAGTAAATTCATCTCCCCCTAACACGATGAAATCACTGGTGTCACAAACTAAGCCGCATACAAATCAAAGCACATGTGTGGGGATGGAGTCGTCGCAAGCTCAATCTCGATGCCTGCAGTCAAAAGTCGACACCCCCACACTCGAATGAAATCATGTCCCCTCTCAAGTAGTCGATAAAGAAATTAGTCTCGTGCTTAGTCCAACCGAACCGCGTACACCGAAATGAACGAAATACGATACCTAGCACGATCCACCAATTAAGTTCACCCAACCCAATTTTCCTGCGAATTAGATATCACGCACTCACGGCTCTCTACACTTGTGTCCATGTTGTAACGACATGGAACACCACCACAATAAAGTGCGCAAGCCTACTCTCGCTCACCCTCGCATCCCATCGTAAATAGGAAATGAAACATAAGCGATGTATAGGACACACAAGCATATATCATGAAGCGCTCCCTCATCGAACCCCCTCAACTACAACTCCCTCGTGACGCGCTAAAGCGGTGATTCTAACCGATCAATGATGAAGGCCAAGAATCGTCACCCTAAGTCAAGAGGTAATCAAGGAATCCAAGGTTCAATATTGGGTTTCTAGTGGTCCTACAGGGTGAGATCTATAAGCAGTGAGTGCTCTAATACACGACCTCGCACAGCTGTTCTGTGTGCCACTACGAGGCGGGCTGGAGACTACCTAAGACGTACACAAGAACGTTCAGCTTGTTTAGCTCAAACCTAGCTCAACTCTTGTAAGAAAACTAGGCACGCACTTTAGATTTCAAAATTAAGTACGTGTATAAAATAGGCATGCATTCCCGTAAAAAGTTTCTCTCTATACTTACTAAGGGGGACTCACGTTGTCACTCTCGGTCGCACACCATGCCCTATGTCTAAAAGTTTCACACATCTCGATTATACAAATTTTCAGCTTCATTTAATTGCCCTTTCTCAAATTTTTCAATTTTAATTATTTTTAAAGGTTTTTTTTTTTTTTTTTTTTTACGCTATATGCAACGGCCAACTCGATTATGACTCGATAGGGGTGGTTTGACTCAGTAAAATAAACGTGCAAACCGAATCATTAATAATAAATTTGGAAATAAGGACATAACAAAAACTATCTATAAGAAACGGGCGATGCAAGACTCGACTAACTAGTACAAGGTACCACCATCTCACACTAAGATGCATCGTTGTCCTCAACGAAAAACGAGGACTGAACAATCCTAGTGTGAAGTTTCTCTCCTCTCTACTCATTATCCTCGGAGTATGGGGCATCCACATCCCCGCCTCCGGCATCATCATCATCCCCTTCTTCCTCTTCCTCATCTTCCTATCCTTCCTCATCATTCGTGGGTGGGACCGAACTCTCATACGTGGCTCCTCGATACCATTTATCTGCAGTAGGGACAGCTGGGCAAAGTCCTCCCTAGGTACGTTGCTCGCGTAGAGAGTCCACTCACCCACCGTTTGAAACAAATTACCGAATTGGTCTTGGTTACTTTGGAGACACTAAAACTGTCGTCTCGTCTTATCACGGTCCATTTCCATGTCATATCTCAGCTTGTTAAAAGCCGTCTCACCGTCAAAACTAGCTCCGAATCTCGTACTTTTCCGTCGGCCCTTGTTCCGTTTCAATGCCCTCACAGAAGCATCAAAATTGTACCACTCCCTCTTAGGAAAGACGCCAACAGTTTTATCGTGCTTAGGAACTACCACATCCGACGTGATGGCCAAGTGTGTGAGCAAGCACGTGACTCCTGGGTCCGTCTTGTTGTTCCTAGAAATTATGTCCATCATATTCTTCCAAACGAATCTACGGATATCAATTCTATCCCCCAACTAGACACACAAGGCCATAACACAGAGCTTGAATGAATAAGTCGGGTTTGATGTGGTCCCCAAAACCCAGTTCTCCAGCAGCTCACAAACCCACCGTGCCTCAGGCCTCAACTCACCTTTCACAACTTTCCACTTTTGAATCTCACCCTTTCTATCCCAAGGATCCTTTCCCGGTGGAAAACAAAATCTGTTCACACTCTCATAAATACCCTCATGAGACGCCATCCGTGCAAAGGCACATGGTGCTTTAAGGGATAGAAACTCAAGCGCGAAGCGAATAGCCTCTTGGCGTGAAGACTATCCACTTGTTTCTACAGTACCCAACCCTCGGGTCTTGACTCTCACCACTCGTGGCATACCTGAGGTTGACGCAAAACTCTCTAGAAATGTAGAGCTAGACTTTCCCACAAGATTAAACCACTCAAGCAGCTGCTATCTCTGATAAATGTTACTACCAAGTAAGTAGAAACCTATGGGGTCACTGCAGGGTTTTGATCATGGATACGCAGCGGAAAAACATATTTTATCCATGCAATACCCTCCAAGGATCACAAGACAAGAGACATAACGATGGTTAGGGAAGAAATCAAGTTACACACCTTAGGGTTTCTCCTGTGATGACTTGTCAGGTGAATTGTGTCATGTCTCTAAGGTAGATCCACGCCTAGAGGTGAGATCTAGATCCTTCAACTCCTTGTGCTAGCTAGGAAGAATGGAAGAGGAAGAAGAAATCGCACAACAACGGAGCACAAAGGTGGGCGGCTCTCCTTTAGGCCGAAGGGTAGGGGCGGTCCCAAGGGGGGTACGGCCCTTGCTTGGGACTTGCTCTATCTCCTTACTTTATTCTCTCCATCTCTATCATATAGATGTGTGTATGTGTAGAGAGAAAAATAAGTTAGGAGTGTTCTTTATATAGTCCAACAACTCCTTTTCCTACTATATAGAACCCCTCTCCTAATCCTACTCAAATAAGGATTAGTCCCTTTTGAAAACTAGTCCTAATCATGTCCATACATGGATTAGTTATCTTTGCAAAATAATACTAATCATGTCTCTACATGAATTAGTCCACCTTGGAAAATCCTAATCATTTCTATACATGGATTAGTCCAACTTGCATATTAGTCCTTCTAAGTTAGCAAGTTGTTGCGATTAGATCCTTCTAATTAATTAATCTTATTAATTAATTAATTCCCAAGTCTAGTTCACCCCTATATGGCGTGTGACCCCATAGGTTCTATTTAGTTGATATTAACTATTTACTAATATGGAGCGGCCTCTAGCAAGACATCCATTCTAGCTAACAATTAGAATAGTCATCATGACAAACCTTGTGAAAGTAATTGTCTCATCCTTTGTCCCAATATCCGAATTGGACACGAGACATACAAGTCACACTCGTATATCCAATCCATTGTTTCTCGATCCTGGGAATAGCCTTATTCGTGCAAATAACATCAATATCCCATATTGATTTATTGAGTCTGGCCAGACATTTTATAAGCAGTATCCCTCGAGTGGCCTAGGATATTTGCTCCCGTTATGTGGGAGAAACAAATTTTATCTACGTCCACTACGATCTCTAAGCTTGCTTCTTATTGTATCCAGTACACGCCTTTATGGCTACCCAGTTACGGTGTACCGTTTGACGCTACCAAAATCACAATAATCCACAACTAGACAATTTAGTGACTTGAAGTCTAAGGATGACAACACCGTTGCACCGCGATAAGCGCTTGTGACTTTACATAACATGTATGTTGCCTTCTCGGAGATGGGTCAATCCAGTATGCCATTACTCCTAATGCATACCCATGTTTTGGATAATGATATCTCCATATCAATCCAACCCCATACTACTCTATAGATGATTGTCCTATTTAATCATTATAATCGACTAGGGATAGTTAAGAATATAACACTTATATTCTAAGGACTTCATTCATGTTAACATATCTCCATATCGATAACATAATGAATCGTAAATCCATAAATGTCACAATAAATTGATTGCCTCTAGGGCACATATCCAACAGTCTCCCACTTGCACTAGAGTCAATCTCCTGCATCATATGCCTATTGATCTAGCGCGGCCTTCCACGCTTACACTGCATAGGGGCGTGGTGGTGAGACATGCGCTGGTACTTTGCAAGTACTCACATCTCCTCTATAAAAAATTTGATTGAGATTGAATATTCTGATTAAATGCATCTTATGCATTAATTTACTCAGTCCTCTATGTTAGAATCAGTGACTGAATCTTGCCTGGAACCTTTCCAGCTCACAGTCGCTCCCACTAGGGAAAAACTTAAAACTCGACTTGTAATCTGAATCTTCTCTGTCAGATTTGAAGTTTGCATCACTGTAACCCCTTACAGCAAACTCTTCCTATCCTCCATTTATCAAAAAATCATCCTTAGTTATTCTCAAGTACTTAAGGACAATCTTGATAATTATCCAGTGACTCTCACCCGGATTTGACTGGTATCTTTGCGTCATACCATATAACACAAATGGCCTAATACATAACATGGCGTATCTCGTAAATCTAATTCATACGGTCCCTTCCCAATCTAATTGGAAAGACAACTAGTCTTCAAAATACCAATTCCATGTGACATAGGTAGAATCCATATTCTATACATGTTGAACCATTTCAACACCTTTGTCAATTTATGTACTATGACTTAAGCTGCCCAACCATCTTGATCTAACTCCATAGATCTTCATAGGTTGCTTCGCCTAAGTCTATCATTGAAGATTAATTCCCTAGTCAATCTACGTAAGATTTCCAAGTAGGGACGTCATCCCTAATGATTAGTATGTCTCCACATACAAGACCAGAAAAATAATTATGCTCTCACTAGCCTTCTTGTAAACACAAGTCTCATCTTCAATTTTGATGGAACCAAACTCCTTTGATTGCATCATCAATTCGAAGAGTCCAACTTCCTTGAAGCTTGATTCAATCTATAAAAAGATTGCTACAAGAAAGTTACTAATGGAATTAAGCATCACAACTGGGAAAGATTTCACCATAGTCTATACTCTGAACTACCAGGAAATCCTTACCCAACCAATTGTCCCTTAAAGGTAATCACATAACCATCCATATTGGTTTCTTCATAACCCACTTTCACCTTTTATGTGGTTCCACCAAAGTCCATACTTTGTTGGTATACATGGATTCAATTTTGTATCCCATGGCTCCTAGCCATTTCTGAGAGTATGGCCCATACGTGGCCATCTCATAGGTTGTAGGCTCATCTTGATGAGCAATATATTACGGATTATGAGAAATCATTATTTCTCTAGTCCCTTTATATATCCTACCTGACCTACGAGGTTCTTGTGTTTTCTGAGTAGGTTGCTCCACATCACCTTGTGATCCTGCTCATGTTCCGTCAAAAGGATCAATGTTTTGTTGTGATTCTTGAACTTTTCAAGTTCTACTGTCCTCACACTATTTCTTTTAGAGACAATCTCTACCTTGAAACACTGTGGTTCGAGAAACAAACAGTTTTTTCTCGATTAGGTTGTAAAAATAATATCCTTTTCAAGATATTCCACAAAACATTTATCCGACTGGGGTCCAAGTTTATTTGTAAACTCTTTTACATAAACTTCACAATCCCAAATCTTTATGAATGACATACTAGGACACTTCCTAGTCTATATCTCATATGGTTTTTTTCATAATCCATTTTCATGGAAGAAGGTTAACGGCGAAATTTGCTGTAATTAGAACATAGTCCCTAGAAGTAAACTGGAAGTTCTGTTTGACTCATCATGGACCTAACCATGTCCTACAAGGTCAGAAATCTCCTCTTAGACACGCCAAACCCAAGTGGCGTGATAGGTGGAGCGAGTTTTGGATCATATCCAACACTCCCATAGATTCTTGTCAAATTCTTGGCTCAAGTACTCTCCTCTACAATCCAATCGTAGAGCCCTAATACTTTTGCCAAGCTGGTTTTCTACTTCATTCCTGAGTTCTTTGAACAATTCAAAGGATTCTGATTTGTTTCTTCATAAGATACACAAATCCACATTTCTCTGATCCCATAAGTAAATATGATGAAGTACTGAAAACCATCTTTAGCTTTTGTGATTAGCAACCTTCATACATCAATAAGTATGATTCCAAAAAGATCATATCTTTGCCTAATAAGTCTTACATGTCTCATATGATTCAATAATCAAATGAGTTCCAGACATCCATCCTCATGGAGTTCTAGATATGTCTCTCTTATTTATGAGGCCTAAACGATAATGCTAAAGATAAGTGAAGTTCATATCATTATATGCAAACCTCTTGGTATTAATGTTATATATGAAATTATCATGATCAAGGATATACAATCCTCTTAGACAAAATTCCGTTACAATAATGCATATCATAATAAATGGAACAACATTTGTCCTTTATTATAATAAGGAGCTTTCTTGTTCGATCCTACTAATAGCAGGAACATAATCACTTTTTTCTCGTTCATGAATAATGTCATAAAGGTGGAAATAATTCCCTACAGCTAATTTAGCAACTCCTTGCTTCATTGCCCCACGTGTAGGATTATTTCTTCCTTATTCAATTGTCTTAATCTCTTAACATCCTCCACATTTCTATAATGTCAGATCCTCATCCAGTATCATATACTCATGATGAAGAGATAGACACATTGATTTTTATAACAAAAATACCCAAATCGGAATTCATAATTCCTTTAATACTTACTTCCATGTACTTTGAGTAGTCTCCCTGCCTCTACACCACCTATGGGACTTCGAGGCAACTTGGTTTTTAGCAACAATCTTGCTTTATACCCATGGGGTCAGCTCAAACCATTTGCCCTTACCCATGCCGTTAACCATTAACAACTTTGCCTATGCCCATTATTAGTGTTTTGTTTAGTGATTCTCAATCATATTGAGTAATCTCCTTTGAACAAAACTATAGTTGCATCCAATGAAATTATTGGTCCACTTGGGCGAATAACCGTTTATTCTTTATCTATCTCATAGATAATTCCCATTCACTAATGTTTCAATCATATTGAATAAGTTTATTTGCATAAAGCAAAGTGGAGAAACACTTCAAACCTTTTCATGTCTAGCTCGCACTTTTGAACGAGCTTCTTTCAATGTATGATCATATCATACTTCTCCATGTTTCTCTTCTTGCTTCCAAAGCTAAGAGTTCATGGCTGCTAGCATGAGGCAAGTCATAACCAAAGAACAATTCTTTGGTGTTCCTTTCATAGGTTTTAGTGTGTTTTGTTAGTCGGTGGAAGAGAACTTTATGTTCTAAGAAGTACAACAAATTCTCTTTTATTTGAGAACGATTCTCAATTTTATACCAGTCTAAAAAATAGATAAAGTTGCGTTTTGTTTGTTTGATGCCATGGGCATTCAACATAATAAGATTATGCAATATTTGTGACGTTTAACTATATTTAACAAGGATTTAAATTGTTTAAACATAGTTCGCACTATTTTACTACTGATTAATAACCCTCAAGATATTAATGCGGAAAATATCCTTATATTTTATAGTGGGCCAAGATCCATGTTTCATCTCCTTATGAGCTTGCTTTGGCAAGTCACCCATAAT
Source organism: Linanthus parryae (assembly GCA_023055425.1). Classification (NCBI taxonomy): domain Eukaryota; kingdom Viridiplantae; phylum Streptophyta; class Magnoliopsida; order Ericales; family Polemoniaceae; genus Linanthus; species Linanthus parryae. The sequence continues at coordinate 3,721,042 of JALGPY010000029.1, forward strand.
TTGACTACTTTAGGTAGGAACAATTCCTTATTGTATCTTCTATGAAACTCTTGGTTCAATTGGGCAAATAACTCCTTATTTTTCCATGCGTATGGATAATCCCAATTGATTGCCTATTGGTCCTAATCATATTTATAGCCTAGTTGTGTTCAACCTCTTATTTAAACAATTGCACATTACTTGTTTGTGCCATCGCATTCCATCATTATGAACCAAGTCGCCTTGCTTTGGCATGCACAAACTTGATAAATCATGATGATAATGAGTGTTTAAATAACAAGAAGGCAAGAACACAATATTTGAATTTTGAGGGATTTTTCAATTCAATTTTAATTTTTTTGTTGATCCATATCAACTAATCTATCTATTTAAGTTTGGGCACAACTCCAAATAATAGATCCGGGTTGTCGAATTATCTTATTATCCTAATTGCATGCGTCATCCATACACCAACCACAAAATAATAAGACAATAAAATAAACAACCACAAAACAAAATAAAACGTGATATGGATATGGCCTTTTCTAGACTAAGATAATTCCAAGCCAATGGAATTATCTATGAATCCTAAAAGAAAACACATGTCCATGCGTCTTAATCTTTTGGTCCATCCTTCATTGTCATGTTGAATTAATTGATCAGCTCGCATGCCGTAAACCAAACCACAAAATTAAACAATCACACCAAACCACATCATAAGGCCATATCCAATCACCGTGCGATTTGCACATAAAATGTTATAATCCTATTTTAACGCGCTTGGTCAATTTTAATTGATTTTAGGATTTTCTAGGGTTAAATTAGTCCATGGGGCCCAACAATCCAATTGCCCGAACCCTAAAAGAGGACCGCCTAGGCCTTGGGCCGGCCGACCCCTAGCCCGCACGGCTAGGCCGTGGGCTAGGGCTGCCCCGGCCCCTAGGCCGTCCCTTACTTGGGCGGCAAGCAAGGAGGGGTGGTCCCCTATGGGGGCCGAACCTCCTTTGGGAGTTGTTTCCAAAACAACTCACTTGCTTGGTGCCCAAGTTTGGTTGTTTCCTTGTATGAAAAGAACTCCTTCTTTCCATAGGATGCCCAAACCCTAGATCTAAGATCCCAAATTTTTTCAAACTCACTAATTCATGCATCCAATGCAAAAACTAGGTCTTGTTTTGATTGATTATTGACAAATTGCATCATATGCTTGATTTGTCTTGTTTTACGCAATAAACAATAAATTTAAAGTGTAAAACTATCAAAACGTAACACATAAACCACGTTTATGCTCTACAACCTGTGGCTCTGATACCACTTGTGTACGAGAGAATCCTGCAGAGAGAATTCAATATACACCAAGAGTAGAGGATAGAAAGGACACAGGAAGTGTATGGTTGTGTGTAGGGAGAGAGTAAGACAATAGCACTGTATGAGAGAGAGACAAGATTTTGGCAAAGCTTTCGTGTATCTCAGGTGATTCTCCCTTGTATGGAAGGGTTAACGATCCTATACATAACAGAGAATGTGACCGTTGTAGTGTGGTTAATGCGCCCATCAATGGCGGCTTAATTGGCTTAACCACAACGGCACATTCGTCCGCGCATATAGGGACCGTTACAGCACGTTATCCGCGTATACCGGTACCTTTACGAGGTTAACCGGGTTTGACCGGGTTGACCGGGTTTATGGAGCTCGTGCCATAAATCTCTCAAAAGCAGTTACTAGGGGTCGCGCGTGGGCTTGGTTGTCACTCGCGCGCGACAAGACTCACTCTAGCCTCCAAACCACTAAGTCCCTACAAGTCCCGTGTGGTGGTATGCGAGGGCCCTGTCTCGCAGCCCCCACGTGGATCAGCGCGGCTGGTGATCCAGTGTGTGTGGAGCACAGCTAGGTGTGCTAGATGGTCGCCACGTGGCTATGATCTGCCTGTCTAGAAAGCACTATCTACATTAGCCCCATTTATGCGCGTGAAGACGCATAGCCGGATAGGCTTCAATGCGCATGAACCAATGTGCGCGTCGCCGCCAAGCACCAATTCAAATTCACGCAAATTCAGCCCCCGTGCGTGTCATTATGACCTAAAATCCCTAGAGTCGTGTCGTCTAGTCTTTTAAGGTTTTAGGCACGACGTCAGCTTGTCCTGTGATTGCGCGATTCGACGGTGACAGTTGCGATTCGACTACTGAAAGGAGGCAACCCTTCATTGTTTTTGGATAAATACTCTGTGCTCTCCATTGTTGCAAAGCATCACTTCTTTCTCTTAAAGTGAATGATACCCGGAAGCCTTCAAGAACAGATTCAAATATTCAATCATCAATTCTTTCTTGTCAATCGTCTTCTTCAACTGTCTGAATCCAAGCAAGCTTTACCAAAACAAGGTTGGCCTTGCTCAATTCCATTTAATGTACTGATATATGCTTTGAACTATATTGGATCTGCAAAACCCGTGACTATTTGAAACATGTCATTCGTTGAAAACTGCAAAAGAATACCTTGTTCTTTAAACCCAGTATTGTAAAGAAAAAGATCCCTTGTTCTTTAAACCCAGAACTAAGTTAATCGCCAGATTGCAACGATTTTGAATGTGGGACTTCTGAGATTCCAAGCAATATAAACGATTCTGAACTTTCAAACTCAGAATTGACACTGAACTATTCGTCTTCTCTTGACAGTACATAGTTATTGCAAACTGAAACTCGAAATTCGAACTCAAAAGCAAACTGAAAACTCGAACTGATTCCTGAAATTCGAACTGAAAGTGTGTGTGTATTTATCCCCCCTTTTTTCTTGCACTTCCGCAAGAATGGAGAAGACAAAAGGAACCAAACTTGTTAAAGAGGTCGAAGAAATACCTGATCTTCCCCAAACCCTATGGCGGAAAGCCCCCTATTGGGGCGGAAAAGATTTTTATCATGCTAGGCTTAACGTGAAGAACCTGCCGACTCGTGTTCCTTCTAGGCCCAACAAATGGTGTGTCCCAGGTGCGGAGGAAGAGCTTTCCAGTGGAAGGGCTGCGAGATGGTTTGGAACTCACTTTCCTAAGTGTATCTGGAGCCTGATATGCAACAATCGCAGCAATTTTACGGCTAGGCCTTATGCCACACGCATTGAGAATGTGCGATTGTTCCCAAAATTGTATCCTTCCAAGGCTATTGTTTTCTAGGAAGATCTTCTTTTCGAGGGTCATAAGCGTTTCCACGAGCGCTATCGTGAATTCTTTTGCTGGTGTCTAAGAGGTTCTCTTCCTGCTCTTGCGAGAGGATCACGGTGGATGTCGATCCCACTCGCGTTTCTCCCCAGTTTGGCTTTGATGTGGTGGCACCATCAATCTGGCCACAGTTCGTCATAAGAGGCTTCTACAAACGACTACTGTCTGGCGAGTGCAAAACGATCTCAAGGAGCAACCTTCCCTTCGAGCAACCCCAAGGTAACCGCGCAGGTGGCTACTCCAAGAATTGGGTTGCCTATTGGAACACCCAGCAGGCAAGGTTTGAGACACAGTCGACCCCTCGGCCAAGCAGAGCTCCTGTGATCAAGAGAAATTCCTTCCCTTTCTGTCCTAACTGTAGCCTGGACGACTCCCAATATGGCTGCTACTTATTGTTGGACCACGAGAATCACCTGTTCCCCTCCACCATCCTTGAAGAGAAGATGGCTGCAGTAAGGGAGGGTGCTTCGCATGTCATCAAATACAGCGAAGATTTTTCCAAGGTAAACAATCTCCTTTGCGCATGTCGAATTTCTTTATCTTGATATATCGAAACTTATACTCCCTTATTTGTTGTAGTGCTATGTGAGGAGGTTTGCATCTGGTGAGCGTTCCAAGTCGCTGATCAACACCATTATTTCCAAGAGAAGGCACGGTGAGCCGATTCGGCTAGCAATGGGAATGGCTCCCGCAATTGAGGCCCGAATTCGCGAGGTCATGGACGTATTTGCTGACTCGCTGATAGACAACACTCCGGCCTTGTCTCCTCCCAGGAACGATCCGTCTCCTCCAGCAACTGCTGCTCCAAGGGCAAAGACACAAAGGCAGAAGGGAATAACAATATCTTCCCCTAGGAGTGCTCCAACTTCCTCTCTTGCGAAGTCCCTTTCTTCAAGGGACAAAGGCAAAGGTTGCATGCCAAGCAAGGCGCAGAAAGACCTCGCAGTCGAGACTTTTGTCCCGTTTGTTCAGGAGGAAGAGGAGGATGAGTGAAGGGAAGTGAGAGAAAGAGATGATGATGAAGAAGAAGAGAGAGTCGAAGATGTCAGAGAAGAAGAGAGAGGTGAGATACAAGAGGAAGAGTCGGAAGGTATCTCAAACGTACTTATGTTCTCATTATCTTAACTCTCGCAATCTTTACTGAACAGTTTGTTCCTTTGCAGATGACGATGCAGAGACCATCAGTGGCCTTCTAGCTAAGAGGCAGAAGAGGGGTTCTCACTCTGGTGTTTCCATCGAAACCATAGACGAGGACATCCATGCTGAGTCTAGGAGAACAGCTGCGGAGGCTGCTGGAAGAAGAAGGAAGCGATATGAAGATGAGATTGAACGCATAAAGCAAAGAAGCTTGGAAGAGCAACATGTTGACGACTTGGCGCGCAAGCCTATGAAACAGATGCGGCTCAAGAGGAAGATGCAACTCAAATCTATGAGGAAGATGCGGCTCAAGAGGAAGATGTGGCTGCTCTGGAGCAGGCAAAGCGGACTTTGAGGAGATCGCAGGCGGCAATGAATGTGAGATTTTTAATCTTGCGGTAACTTACCGAGACGTGATTGTTGGTGCATTAAAGCATGGCTTATCGAAAGACGACATTCGCCGCTAGCTAGTAAGCGAGTGCGGTGAACCTTCAGGTAATCATTTGAGCAGCGCTTGTGAACAAAGCTTAGTAACCTAATCATCATCATGACTAGTTTCTTCGCACCCCAGGTCACGCTCACCTTAAGTATATGCTTAACGAAGACACATTAATAGGGCATGGTATCGCGTAGCATATGACGAAGATGCTACAATCCCACCTACGCGTGGAGGTGCTCGCTCTTGGTTTATCAAAATAATAAAATATTGTTTGATACAAGTTACCTCACATTGTCATGTCTTGTATTGCAGGTAATGCTGGTGAAGCCATGCTGGAACAGAGGAGTCAACCTCCTACATCTTATGTCCCAGAGCGAAGTTCTCATGTTGAGAAGCCTGTCGCAGCTGCTGAGTATGCAGGAGAGCCCTTGGAGGATGTCATCGAAGTTTCTGATGATGCCGAAGCTAACACCGTGCTGATGGAGGAAGATTGTAATGCTGCTGCTGAGGAAATGGAAGCAGATGCTGCTGAGGCTGAGATTCGTGAGCAGATCGTGGAAGATGTAGGATCACATGCGAATGTGAATGTTCAAATGAGTGCTCCTGAGTCTCACGAGCCTTTCGCATCTGTAGGCATCCCTAATCGAGCAGCAGCTTCTACTGCTGCCATTCCTTCAGCAGGGATTGAGCCTCCAGAGATTCCTCAAGCATGGATCTTTTGGATTTCGGAGGTAGAAGCTGCAATCGCACCTGGTGCGGCCTATACCCTTCCTGCCTACTATGAGGAGCTAGAGCTCGCAGCTGACAGAAGAGAAATGGAGCGAGGACAGTCTTTAGCTGCCCCAGCAATGCGCATCCCTTCTTTGCGCGAGATCCTTGAGGGAACTGGTATGTTACCATTATTGTTTTTTGCATCTTGCACTCTTCATTTACAAGCTTCATGTTCTAAAATTGAATCAACATAGTTAGGTTTGAAGCAAGCTGATGTGGAATGGCTAGTTCAGATGCGTCTCTCCTATCCTCGATCATTTGCGAGGTCCCTGGAGATAGAGCCTTTCAATAGGAGGTTGTTCTTAACCGAGGCCATCTGGATTTTGGAGCAGCTGTCTACGGCTACACCTGCGACCATCTCTCCTCAGAGTGTGCAGTTGCTTTTCAGCATGTGTCAAGGCCTTGAAGTCAAAGTTCAGGGCAAGCTGGGCTTCGGGTATCTTGTTAACAGAGTCACCAAAATTAGCGCGGCTGTGAATTTGAGGTGCGGCTTTCATAACCTTGCAGCTGAGGGGCAAAAGGTAGAGAAGCAAAGGCAGAAAGCTGAAGAGGCTGTCAAGCTCTTCCATGAGATGAGCGCCAACTACGAGAAGTTGAAGCGAGAAGTGGAGCAAGTGACAAATGTGTCACTCTTGTACTCCCCTTATGACCCCCTGATCAAAGATTTATTTTCAGAAAAACAGCATGTATTTGTTTTGAACAAAATGTTGAAACATTATTGTAATGTTGCTAGGGTTTCTCCCCCCCCCTTTTGTCATTCAAGGCTTGAATGCCCGTTTTTCCCTTTCCCGGATTTGCTCGAATATCTTTGTGCGTATCAATTATGACGCCATCTAGTGATATGTCCGCCTTGAGTTTCGCGCTAATTGCTTATCACATAAGCACGCTTTCCTTGGGAAGTCCATCCGTATCATGACCTTCCGTCATTAATTAGGGTACGCCACCGAATCGTCGTAGCCTTTAGTAGGGTAATTGAATGTTGCCTTTATCAAGGGGTAAGTTATTTACTCTTGCCCCTTTTCCAAGCTTTGCTGACTCAGCCAGGCAACTGAAGGGTCTCCATTGGGTCTATATAAACCCTTCCTCTTGCTACTTGGGTTCTTCATCCCAAAATGTGGCTTGCCATGAGTCCTTACGACTGCTGGCTTCAACGCTTGTACTTTGTTGATTCATGGAAACTTCAAGTTGTAAATCCTGAGTTTGTGCTTTCTGCCATAGAAATAGCTTCCAAAATCTTCTTTACGAAGCTTATTGATCTTCGTAGCCATCGTAAAGAAGATGCACATAATACCTCATGCTTGCTCGAAGAATTTTCTTCGTATATTATGCTTGCAGGTCGTACTTTTGGCTGCCTTCCGGCGAGGTGCAGTACTGTACTGACCTTCTTACCAACTCGTAATGAACGGCGGATTAATCCTCTATCTTTCCCAGAGGAGAACTTCTTGCCTCCAAGTTCTTGAACTCGGGGTGGCGAGCCATTGTGCTCGTCTCCGTGGACAAGGAGCCTCTTGCCCCAGGAGTTGCTGCTTGCCTGTTTTTCACCGCCGCATACGCCTGAACAGGTTGTTCATCGGGCACGTCTCTAGGGCAGAAGACAAGACAGAGGCCTTGTCAGATCCTGGGATCTTGAAGATAGCGTCGCATAGCTCTTGTAGCGTTTGTAGGCCGTTCGTTTAATAGAAAGACCCTACTTGCTACAGATCTTTGGTCGCAGACTATTATGTCGCATAGCTTTTGTTAGGACCAATAGGCCGATCATTTTACAGTAAGGATTTCCTTTCTCTGTAACTTTCGCCTGTAGGCTGCTATCTAGATGAATTGTAAGTCATTTTGACTATGTAATTAGCTCAGTCTGAGCTTTCGCTTGTAAGCTGCTATCTAGATAGATAAATTGTAAGTCATTTTGACTCATAATAAAGCGCTTTGTATCATTTGCTGTTCTTGTTACAACAAATTGCAGTTTCGCATGCGTGTTTGCAAACTTCGCCTTTTGTAGTGTCGTATTCGCACTTTGCGTTGTCGCTATGATTTGCTACCAATAGATAGATTCGCGGATTATAAAAATCATTCATGAGAGCTTCTAACTTAGCAGATGAGCCTTTAGATCCTTTGAGATCGCAGTTGCATAGTTTTGTTATCTTGGCAGATAAGCTTGAGGATCACTAAAGATCAGTTTTAAGTATTCCTGCTATCTCGGCAGATAGGCTTTGGATAAATGAAGATCGTGTTTGCATATCGCTGCTATCTCAGCAGATAGGCTTGGGATTCATTAAGATCGTTTTTGCTTAATGCTGCTATCTCAGCAGATAGGCTTAGGATCACTTAAGATAACATTTTCTTAGTACTTGCTATCACAGCAGATAGGCTCAGGATCACTTTAGATCGTATTTGATTAATGCTGCTATCTCACCAGATAGGCTTTCGCTGTCGAGCAATGGAGAAGTAAATGAAGCGATAAAGACAGCTGAAATTATAAAATTCTTCCCATTTGGGAGAAGCCTTTTATTATAAACACCCTCATATGGGAGAGTTGACATTACAATTCCCTCATATGGGAGGGAAGACGCATGAGTCCATGGCAATACAAAGCATAAAGTAGGCATTGTAATCTAACGCATGTAATGCGAGAAGTTAAGGATAATACTTCTTAATCCTGCGCATGTTGACCGAGCTTGGGGTTGTGGCCATCCCATGTAGTCTTTGTATATTGCAGTAGCCACTGTCAAAGACCTCTTTGACTTCGAAAGGTCCTTCCCAGTTAACTGCGAACTTTTGGTGAGCTGCCTCCCGCATGCAATGATCCGACGCGCGCAAAACCAGGTCCCCAACTGCGAAATCTCGACGTTGGACTGTTTTGTTGTACACACGAGCGATCCTATCCTGGTACCGTTTATTAGTCCGCTTAGCTTGCTCTCGCTTTTCTTCCAATAGGACCAAGTCATGATCGCGCTGATTCTCGTATAGTGCATTGAAGGCCCACCTGAAAGAGTTGATTTTCACCTCCGCAGGTACTACAGCTTCAGCTCCATAACATAAAAGAAATGGGGAGACTCCTGTGGGAGTCCTTGGAGAAGTTCGATACGCCCACAAGGCTATGCTCAAAGAATCAGCCCACTTCTTGTGGTCGTTCGCAACCATCTTGCTCAAGATTCTCAACAGCGTCTTGTTGGTTGCCTCCAATTGACCATTCCCTTTCGGATAATAGGGGGTAGAACATATCTGCCTTATGTTGTACTCCGCTAGCTTCGCAGCTACCTGGCGATTGACGAAGGGGGTACCTGCATATGATGTTCTCTTGGATGAAATGGACTACAGCGAGCGCATTTGCTGTCTTCAGTGGTATTGCTTCTACCCACTTAGTGAACAATTCGGTCGCGGAGAGAATAAACTGATTCCCATGTGAGATTGGTCGGATAGGACCAACAAAATCAAGAGCCCAAGTGTGGAATGGCCATGGTGTTCCCAACGCATGTAGATCTACGGCAGGAGCATGTACGAGGTTTCCTTTGAATTGACACTCCTGACATCTTCTTACTTTAGAGCGGTAATCTGCTTCCATGGTGGGCCATAAGTAACCGAATGTGAGGAGTTGTCTGCATAACTTCGCACCTCCCTGATGTTCCACTTGGTGAGAGAGGTCCATCACCTCTTGTGCTTCCTTGCTGTCTAGGCATCGAAGTAGGTTACCCTCGTGGCCCCTTCGCCAGAGTATGTTTTCTTGCACCACGTACCGGGCTGCCTTCCGTTTTAGCTTTTCGGCTTCTTTTCTTGACTCAGTCTCGATTCCTTGTGTAAGAAAGTCGAAGAGTGGCTTCCTCCAATCCGTGTCATCATCGACCAGAGCAATTTCTAAAGAATCCTTGATCAGTACACAACTCTCGCGATTCTCTATTATAGTTTACTGACATCATTTTCATGAGACATGGTTGGTTGTAGTGTTAAGTTCACGCCGGGTTCACGAAATGTGTACGAGAGAATCCTACAGTGAGAATTCAATATATACCAAGAGTAGAGGATAGAAAGGAAACAGGAAGTGTATGGTTGTGTGTAGGGAGAGAGTAAGACAATAGCACTGTATGAGAGAGGGAAAGGATTTTGGCAGAGCTGTCGCGTATCTTAGGTGATTCTCCCTTGTATGGAAGGGTTAACGATCCTATATATAACAGAGAATGTGACCGTTTTAGTGTGGTTAATGCGCCCATCAATGGCGGCTTATTTAGCTTAACCACAACGGCATGTTCGTCCGCGTATATAGGGACCGTTACAGCACGTTATCCGCGTATACCGGAACCGTTACGAGGTTGACCGGGTTTGACCGGGTTGACCGGTTTTATGGAGCTCGTGCCATAAATCTCTCAAAAGAAGTTACAAGGGGTCGCGCGCGGGCTTGGTTGTCGCTCGCGCGCGACAAGACTCACTCTAGCCTCCAAACCACTAATTCCCTACGTGGATCAGCGCGGCTGGTGATCCTGTGTGTGTGGAGCACAGCTAGGTGTGCTAGATGGTCGCCACGTGGCTAAGATTTGCCTGTCTAGAAAGCACTATCTACAAAACTGTAGGGATTTGATCATGGATACGCTGCGGAAAAACATATTTTATCCATGCAATACCCTCCAAGGATCACATGACAAGAGACATAACGATGGTAAGGGAAGAAATCAAGTTACACACCTTAGGGTTTCTCCTGTGATGACTTGTCACGTGAATTGTGTCACGTCTCTACGGTTGATCCACGCCTAGAGGTGAGATCTAGATCCTCCAACTCCTTGTGCTAGCTAGGAAGAATGGAAGAGGAAGAAGAAATCGCACAACAACGGAGCACCAAAGGTGGGCGGCTCTCCTTTAGGCCGACGGGTAGGGGGCGGTCCAAAGGGGGGTTCGGCCCTTTCTTGGGACTTTCTCTCTCTCTTACTTTATTCTCTCCTTCTCTATCATATAGATTTGTGTATGTGTAGAGAGAAAAATACGCTAGGAGTGTTCTTATATAGTCCAACAACTCCTTGTCCTACTACATAAAGAACCCCTATCCTAATCCTACTGAAATAAGGATTAGTCCCTTTTGAAAACTAGTCCTAATCATGTCCATACATGGATTAGTTCTCTTTGCAAATTAATCCTAATCATGTCTCTACATGAATTAGACCACCTTGGCAAATCCTAATCATGTCTATACATGGATTAGTCCAACTTGCATATTAGTCCTACTAAGTTAGCAAGTTGTTGCGATTCGATCCTTCTAATTAATTAATCATATTAATTAATTAATTCCTAAGTCTAGTTCACCCCTATATGGCGTGTGACCCCATAGGTTATATTTAGTTAATAGTAACTATTTAATAATATGGAGCGGCCTTTAGCAAGACATCCATTCTAGCCAACAAATAGAATAGTCATCATGACAAACCTTGTGCATGTAATTGTCTCATCCCTTTGTCCCAATATCCGGATTGGACACGAGACATACAAGTCATACTCGTATATTCAATCCATAGTTTCTCGATCCTGGGATAGCCTTATTCGTGCAAATAACATCAATTTCCCAAATTTATTTATTTGGGTCTGGCCAGACATTTTATAAGGACTATCCCTCGAGTGGCCTAGGATATTTTCTCCCGTTATGTGGGAGGGAAAAATTCTATCTACGTCCACTACGATCTCTAATCTTGGTTCTAATTGTATCCAGTACACGCCTTTATAGCTACCCATTTACGGTGTACCGTTTGACTCTACCAAAATCACAATAATCCACAACTAGACAATCTAGTGAGTTCAAGTCTAAGGATGACAACACCGTTGCACCGCGAGAAGCGCTTGTGACTTTACATAACATGTATGTAGCCTTCTCGGAGATGGGTCAATCCAGTATTGCATTACTCCTAATGCATACCCATGTGTTGGATCATGATATGTCCATATCAATCCAACCCCATACTAGTCTATAGACGATTGTCCTATTTAATCATTATAATCGACTAGGGATATTTAAGAATATAACACTTATATTATAAGGACTTCATTAATGTTAACATATCTCCATATCGATAATATAATGAATCGTAAATCCATAAATTTCACAATAAATTGATTGCCTCTAGGGCACATATCCAACAGTCACACACCCTATGGATTAAACCACACTTGGGAATTAATTAGTATGACAAATTAAATATAAGGATCAATACGCCACCACAAGCAAACTTACTTGGACTAATTTGCAAGGTAGACTAATCCATGTGTGGACATGATTAGTATTGGGGCTTATATACAGTTACTAAATAGTTATTAACTATATAAGGGCACTCCTAGCCTATTTTCTCACAATGCTGGACCATTATTGAGTGAGAGAAAAAAGCATGGAGAGAGCAAGAGAACTAGGGCCGAAACCCTAGGTCGTCCGCCTCTACCCCGTCGGCCACCATAGAGGCGCGACATCTTTGGTCCTCGTTTTGCGTTATCTTCTTCTTTCTCCTTCTTGACGTGAACTAGCACAAGGGGTTGGGAGGATCTGGTGGATCCCTAGGCGTGGATACGCATAGAGACGTGGACATAATTCTACATAGAGTGATCAGTTAAGACTAGCAAAGTACACATGATCTTTATCCCTTACCATCGTTATGATTTCTTATCCCGTTATCCTTGAGGGTCTTGAATGGAGTTACTTTTGCTTATTCCGCTGCGTAATCCGTATAAAAACCCTACAGTGGTATCAGAGCCACATGTCTTAGTGCATAATGTGATTTATGTGTTACTTTACTGTCAGCTTTACACCGTTATTATGATTTATCGCGTAAAAATTAAAATTGGCATTATGATGCAAACTGAATTAGATTCAGTAAATAATGAGCTAATTTTACATTTCGTGTAAAAATTAGTGAATTTGCATCAGATATGATGTGAAATTTTGGATCTTAAAAAATATGGTTTGGGTACAAATTGGGAAAAGGGTTTTTCTTAATTTGGAAACAAGCAAACAAGGAATGAGAGGAAGGAAACAACTCTAGGGAAAAAACCGTAGAGCCGTCCGCCCCCTCCTTGCGCGCCAAGCAAGCCACGACCAAGGCGCTGGGCCGTCCTAGCGAGCAGCATGGTCGCGTGGGTTAGGGCCGGCTGACCCAAGGCCTTGTGGCGGTCCATTAGGGGTTCGACCAAGATAGTTGGTGGGCCCTCTTGGACCGTTTTGACCCTAAAAACCCAAAATCAACTAAAATTGACCAAGCACGTTATAATTGGATTTTAACTATATTATTTGCTTATTGCATGATGATTGGGTATGGCCTTAGATGTGGATGTTTTTATTATAATAATTAATTAATTAGATTTTACGACATGCGTGTCGTCTTCTCATCAACTTGTGAGGTCGCTCTAATTATTATAGATCATAGCTAGTACTAGATAGAGCAGATGATAGTCAAGACATGGTGAAGAAGCCTAAAGAATTGAAGAAACCACAAGATGGCAGCGGTCCACAAGGGAAGGCACATGGACTAAAAGATTGAGGCACATGGAGATGAGCTTGCTAATTTCAAGGCTTATAGATATTCTCATTGGCTTGAGAATCTTAGTTTTAGGGGCCATATCCACATCATGTTTATTTATTATTTGTGGTTGTTTATTTATTGTCTTGTTGCATATTTTTCGTGTATGGTTGATGCATGGAAATTATAACAAGATAATAATTAAAATCCGGATATTTTATTTTGGATTTGCCCAATATAAATTAAAAAATCATTTGATATGGATCAACAAAAATAATAACAATTAAAAGGAAAAATCACTCAATTTAAATATTGCGTTTTTTCCTTCTCGTTACTTAACACTCGTCAAAACTATAATGTATTAAATTCGGGCTTTCCAAACAAGGCGATTTGATTCTTTATAGGATGACGCGATGGCAAAAGCAAGTCATGTGCAATTCTTGAAGTAAGAGGTTGGACGCAACTGGGCTATTCAATAGGATTGAAAGCCTAGAGGCAAGGAAATTGGGATTATTTATGGATAGATAAATAAAAAGTTATTTGTCCAATTGAACCAAGAGTTGCATAGGATGCAATTGGAAGGTGTTCCTACCTAATAACTAAGTCTTGGGTGACGTACCAAAGCAGCCCGAAGAAAAGGTGAAATATGGATCTTGGCCCACTAGAAAATATAAATGATATTTTCTGCATTAATATAGAGGGTTATTTATCCGAAAAAAATTGTGGTAGCTATGTTTAATAATCTAGCCATTATTAAATGTAGTCATTTGTTCACAAAATACTAACTTGTATATTTCTCATTTTCTGTAATTTCAATAGAAAACAATTCATCGAATTCATAACAATTCCTACAATCAGTCGTTGAGAAGGACAAGCTTTATTGAATTAACTTTCTGGACTTGTACAGAAACTTGCGAATCTTTCTCAAGAAAGAAAAGAAACTTTACATTCTAGAAGAACAAGTTCTTGAAGGTCCATAAAACAATACTGCTGCATCCATAAAGTCACATTAGAGGATCGTTGATGATGCTACTGATGTGGCCTGCCTTATGCTTTGCACCATGAACACGGTGCTTTAGAAGCAACACGAGAACATGGCTGTGTTTTATATGATCATACATTTGAAGTAGCCCTTCCACGAGCAGGCTTGGCATGAGCGGTATGAGGTGTCCATGGCATTTTTTTTCAAGTGTCATCTATCAGAGGGAAAGCCGGTGGGGCCACATGTACTGCTCATGATCGGGCACTTGGAGAACCTCAGAAGCCTGAGGTTTCTAGCGGGTCAAGAGTTGGCCACTGATCTAGTCTTGCAATCGGTGCCTGAAAGTTATAGCCTGTTCATCATGAACTATATCATGAATGAGAGCAGTAAACCTCTGCCAGATTTACTTATATGTTGAGGATAGATGAACAAAGCATCAACAAAGGGAAAGGAAAGGCCATAATGATGGTCATTGAAGGAAAGGGCAAGCAATTTGCCTCTACCTCCAAAAGAAAGAGCAAGAAAGTTTCTTAATCTAATGAACATGCCTTAAAGCCCTCTGGGGGCGTGAATAAGGGTGAGTGTCACTACTGTAGTCAGCGTGGACACTGGAAAAGGAACTGCCCACAGTATCAGGAAGATAAGAGTCTTGGTATAGTGATTCCACCACAACCAGGTATTTTTGTTAGATATGTCAATCTATCTTTCTCTTCATCTTAGGTATTGGATACTGAATGTGGATCTCACATTTATCGAAACGTGCAAGAATTATAGAAAAGTAGAAGACTGGCTAAAGGGGAGATAGAATTGCGCGTGGGGAATGGAGCAAGAGTTGTTGCATTAATCGTAGGCGTTTATGAGCCTCCTGGACTTATCTTAGAACTAGAAAATTGTTATTTTGTGCCTGCTATGAGCAGAAACAGAACTATTTTAATATAATAAAAATGTTGCTCCATTTATTTTGATGGTTTGAATTATTCGTAGGGTTTTGATTCATGGATCGCACAACGGAAGCATAATCAAACATAAAACCATGCAAAACCCTCCAAGGATCACAAGTCAAGATGCATAACGATGGTAAAGGTTAGAAATCATAAACACACCTTTGGGTTCTCCTTGATGACTTCAAACGCGAATAATGTCACGTTCTCTATAGTTGATCCACGCCTAGAGTTGATCCTAGATCTCCCAAACTCCTTGGGGCTAGCCCGGAATAGGAAGAGGAAGAAGAAATCACGCAAAACGAGACCCAAAGGAGGGTCTCGGCCTCCTTTGGCCGACGGGGACGGGGCTGCGGCAAGGGGTCGGTTCGGCCTCCTTGTTGCTTGCTCTCTCTCCTTTTGTTCTCTCCCACTCTTGTTATGTGGGAAGGAAGGAAGGAAGGTCCTTTATATAGTCCAACAACTCCTTGTTAACTACCTAAAGGACTTATTCTAGTCCAACTAGAATTCAATTTAGTCCCTTCCTTGCAAATCTTCCCTACTAAGTTTGCAAGGGTTTGCAAAGTGATCCTTCTAATTAATTAATACAATTAATTAATTCCCAAATCTAGTTCAACTCTATATAGCGTGTGACCCCATAGGTTCTATCTAGTTGGTAGCAACTATTTGCTAATATGGAGCGGTCTCTAGCAAAACATCCATTCTAGCCAACTAATAGAATAGTCATCTTGACAACCTTTGTACAAGTAATTGTCTCATCCCTTTGTCTCTATATCCGGATGGGACACGAGACATACAAGTCACACTCGTATATCCAATCCATAGTTTCTCGATCCATGGGAATAGCCTTATTCGTGCAAATAACATCAATATCCCATATTGATTTATTTGAGTCTGGCCAGACATTCTATAAGCACTATCCCTCGAGTGGCCTAGGATATTTGCTCCCGTTATGTGGGAGGGACAAATCCTCTCTACGTCCACTACGATCTCTAATCTTGCTTCTTATTGTATCCTGTACACGCCTTTATAACTACCCAGTTACGGTGTAGCGTTTAACACTACCAAGATCACAATAATCCACAACTAGAATATCTAGTGACTTCAAGTCTAAGGATGACAATACCATTGCACCGCGAGAAGCGCTTGTGACTCAACATAACGTGTATGTAGCCTTCTCGGAGATGGGTCAATCCAGTGCAACATTCCGTAATGCACACCTATGTGTTGGATCGTGATATCTCCATATCAATCCAACCCCATACTAGTCTATAGATGATTGTCCTATTAATCATTATACTTGACTAGGGATATTTAAGATAAACAACACAATTGTAAATCTAAGGACTTCATTATATTAAATATCCAATAAATAATAAATGAATTTTCTAGCCATATACAAATTCATACTAAACTAGATTGCCTCTAGGGCATCTATTCCAACAGTCTCCCACTTGCACTAGAGCCAATCTGGCGCATCTCGTATGCCCATACTCCTAGTGTGCCCTTCATGCTTCCACTGCGTGAGAGGCTTCGTAAGCGGGTCTGACAGATTATCATCTGTAGGAATCTTGCATATCCGAACGTCTCCTCTATCGATAATATCTCGAATCAGATGAAAATTCTTGAGCACGTTCTTAGACTTCTAGTGCGATCTTGGTTCCTTTGATTGCGCGATCGCCCCAGTGTTGTCACAAAACAACTCGACTGGATCCGCAATGCTAGGGACTACACCAAGTTCAGAAACAAACTTTCTGATCCAAACAGCCTCCTTTGCTGCGCCATTTGCAGCAATGTACTCAGCCTCTGTTGTAGAATCAGCTACCGTCTCTTGCTTGGAATTCTTCCAGCTCACCGCTGCACCATTCAGGAAAAACACATATCCCGATTGTGATCTAAAGTCATCTCTGTCAGTTTGGAAGCTTGCATCAGTGTAACCCCTTACACGCAACTCTTCCTCACCGCCAAATATCAAGAAAGCATCCTTAGTTCTTCTCAAGTACTTTAGGATGTTCTTGACTGCAATCCAGTGACTCTCACCCGGATTGGATTGGTATCTGCTTGTAATACTCAAGGCATATGACACATCTGGTCTAGTACATAACATGGCGTACATGATAGATCCTATGGCCGAGGCATAGGGTATCCTACTCATGCGTTCCTTCTCAATCTCATTGGAAGGACAACCACTCTTTGAAAGAGTGATTCCATGTGACATGGGCAAGAATCCCTTCTTGGAATCTTGCATGTTGAACCGTTTCAACACCTTGTCAATATATGTACTTTGACTTAGGCCTAGCAACCTCTTAGATCTATCTTCTATAGATCTTTATACCGAGTATATAGGCTGCTTCCCCTAAGTCCTTCATTGAGAAACACTTTCCTAGCCAATCTTTAACAAATTGCAGCATGGGAATGTCGTTTCCAATGAGTAGTATGTCATCCACATACAAGACCAGAAAAGCTACAGAGCTCCCACTAACCTTCTTGTAGACACAAGACTCATCTTCGTTTCTGATGAAGCCAAACTCTTTGACCACTTCATCAAAACGTCGATTCCAACTCCTAGAAGCTTGCTTCAATCCATAAATGGATCGTTGCAGCTTACAGACTTTGTTGGCTTGCTTTAGATCTTCAAAACCCTCTGGCTGTATCATATACACGTCCTCGAGGAGATTCCCATAAAGGAATGCTGTTTTGACATCCATCTGCCAAATCTCATAGTCATGGTATGCTGCAATCGCAAGTAGGATTCGGATGGATTTGGTCATAGCGACTGGTGAAAAGGTTTCATCATAGTCAATACCATGAATCTGTCTGAATCCTTTAGCCACCAATCGGCCCTTATAGGTAATCACATTACCATCCATGTCGATCTTCTTCTTGAAGACCCACTTGCACCCTATGGGCCGCGCCCCATCAGGTGGTTACACCAAAGTCCATACTTTGTTGGTATACATGGATTCCATCTCGGATCTCATGGCTTCCAGCCACTTCTGAGAGTCTCGGCCACTCATGGCCTCCTCATAGGTAGTAGGCTCATCATCTATGAGCATCGTGTCACCGGAATCGGTTACGAGAAGTCCATACCTCTCGGGTTCCTGGCGCACTCTACTACATCTACGAAGCTCTTGTGTTACCTGAACAGGTTGCTCCACAACTGCTTGTGGTTCTTGTTCATGTTCCATAATCGGTTCAGTGATTTGTGGTTCTTGAACCTCTTCAAGTTCTACATTCCTCCCACTTGCTTCTTTAGAGACAAATTCTCTTTCTAGAAACACGCCGGTCCGAACAACAAACACTTTGTTCTCGGTTGGATTGTAGAAGTAGTATCCCTTAGTTTCCTTAGGGTACCCCACAAATTTACACTTATCCGATTTAGGCCCTAGCTTGTCTGATTGTAAACGTTTTACATAGACATCGCAGCCCCAAATCCTCATGAACGACAGTGTGGGACGCTTCCCACTCCACATCTCATATGGTGTCTTCATGACTGATTTAGATGGAACACGGTTAATGGTGAAAGCTGCACTTAATAGAGCGTAGCCCCAAAACGACAATGGAAGATCGGTTTGACACATCATAGATCGAACCATATCCAATAGGGTTCGATTCCTTCTCTCGGACACGCCATTCCATTGTGGCGTTCCGGGTGGAGTGAGTTGGGACACGATCCCACACTCTCTAAGATAGTCGTCAAACTCTTGGCTCAAGTATTCTCCTCCACGATCCGATCGTAGAGCCTTTATACTTTTGCCAAGTTGCTTCTCTACTTCATTCTTGAATTCTTTGAACACTTCAAAGGATTCGGATTTTGCCCTCATAAGGTACACAAATCAATATCTACTGTAATCATCAGTAAATGTAATGAAGTAGACATAACCACCCCTGGCAGGCGTGGCAAATGGCCCACACACATCGGTATGTATGAGCGCCAATTGCTCACTAGTCCTCTCACCTTTCTTATTGAAAGGGGACTTTGTCATTTTTCCCAATAAACAAGCCTCACATGTCTCATATGATTCAAAATCAAATGAGTCTAGTAGTCCATCCTTATGGAGTCTAGATACACGTTTCTCATTTATGTGGCCTAAACAACAGTGCCATAAATAAGCAGGATTTAAATCATTTATTTTAATCCGCTTGGTATTAATGTTGTAGACAGGATTGCTTAGATCAAGGACATAAAGTCCATTAAATAATTGCGCACTAAAATAGTGAATATTATTCAAATAAAAGGAACAACAATTGTTATTTATTGAAATAATAAAACCATCCTTGTCCAAACAAGAAATAGAAATAATGTTTCTGCTCATAGCAGGCACAAAATAGCAATTATTTAATTCTAAACATAATCCTGAAGGCAGAGATAGCTCGCACACGCCTATGGCCAACGCAGCAAACTTTGCTCCATTCCCAACGCGCAGATCTACCTCTCCTTTAGCCAATCTTCTACTTCTCTTTAGATCCTGCATATTTCGACAAATATGAGATCCACATCCAGTATCTAATACCCCTGATGTAGAGACAGTTAAATTGACATCTACAACAAAAATACCTGGTGGTGGTGGAATCACTATTCCAAGCCTCTTGTCCTCCAGATATTTTGGCTAGTTCCTCTTCCAGTGTCCAGGCTGACTGCAGTAGTGACACTCACCTTTAGTCACAGCCTTGGCAATGCCACCAACAGGCTTAAGGACAGGTTCCTTGGACTTCGCAACTGACTTTCCTTTGCCCTTGGAGGAAGAGGCAAACCTTTTGCCCTTTCCTTTCTGCACCATCATAATGGCCTTGCCCTTACCCTTGTTGATGCTCTGTTCAGCCGTCTTCAACATGTTGAGCAAATCTGGCAGTGGTTTAACGATCTCGTTTATGTTATAGTTCATAATGAACTGTCCATAACTCTCGGGAAACGATTGCAACACGAGATCGGTGGCCAACTCTTGACCGACTAGGAACCCCAGTCGGGCGAGATTCTCCAAGTACCCGATCATTCGGAGTACATGGGGTCCCACCGGGTTCCCCTCTGCCAGATGACATTTGAACAGTGCCTTTGAGACCTCATACCTCTCTACCCTCGCCTGCTCTTGGAAGAGCTGCTTTAAATGTTCGATCATATCGACAGCATTCATGTTTTCGTGTTGCTTCTGAAGCTTAGAAGTCATGGTGCAAAGCATTAGGCAGGCAGCATCATTAGCGTCATCAACACGCTTTTGATACGCCTTTAAGGCAGCAGGTGTTTGGTTCTCTGGACCTTCTGGAACATGCTCCTCTATTGCGTACAGTTTCTTCTCTTGCTTGAGAACAATTCTCAAGTTTCTGTACCAATCAAGAAAGTTGGTTCCAGAGAGCTTGTCCTTCTCAAGGACAGATCGTAGGGAATGTTGTGAACTCGATGAGTTGTTTGCCATTTGGAATTCTAGAAAAAGGAAAATACGCAAGTTTTAGTATTTGTGAATTTTTTTTACTATATTTAATAATGGCTAGTTTATTAAATATAGCTCCCACTATTTTTCTACGGATTAATAACCCTCAAGATATTAATGCGGAAAATATCCTTATTTTTCTAGTGGGCCAAGATCCATCTTTCATCTCCTCATGAGCTTGCTTTGGCAAGTCACCCATAATTTGACTACTTTAGGAAGGAACAATTCCAATTGCATCCCATATGCAACTTTTGGTTCAATTGGGCAAATAACTCCTTATTATCCATCCATATGGATAATCCCAATTGATTGCTTCTAGGTTTCTTAATCAAATTATTAGCCTAGTTGTGTTCAACCTCTTATCTAAACAATTGCACATTGTTACGTGCCATCGCATTCCATCATTATGAACCAAGTCGCCATGCTTTGGCACGCACGAGCTTGATAAATAATGATGATAATGAGTTTTTAAATAACGAGAAGGCAAGAACACAATATATGAATTTTGAGGGATTTTTAAATTCAATTTTAATTTGTTTTGTTGATCAATATCAACTAATCTATCTATTTGAGTTTGGGCACAACTCCAAATAATAGATCCGGGTTGTCTAATTATCTTATTATCCTAATTGCATGCATCATCCATACACCAACCACACAAATAATAAGACAATAAATAAACAACCACAAAACAGAAAATTAAACGTGATGTGGATACGGCCTTTTCTAGACTAAGATAATTCCAAGCCAATGGAATTATCTATAAACCCTAAGCAAACACATCTCCATGCGTCTTGATCTTTTGGTCCATCGTTCATAGTCTTGTGGATTGCTCCATGCTCCATGCTCCATCTTTTGTGGCTTCTTTGGCTTTGGGCTTCTTTTCTCCAATCTTGGCTAACAATCTACTTTATCTAGCACTAGCTAATATCTATACTAAATAAAATAAATCTCACAAGTTGAGAAAAAAATATGGCACGCAGGCCATAAAACCCTAATTAATTATTACAATTAATTGATCAGCTCGCAGGCCGTAAAACCAAACCACAAAATTAAACATCCACATCAAACCACATCCTAAGGCCATATCCAATCACCATGCGATTTGCACATAAACAGTTAAAATCCAATTTTAACGCGCTTGGTCAATTTTAATTGATTTTAGGATTTCTAGGGTTAAAACGGTCCATGGGCCCAACAATCCAATTGTCCGGGGCCAAATAGATGAACCACAAGGCCCTAGGTCCGGCCCGGCCCAAAACCCGCAAGCTAGGCCCGCGGGTTAGGGCCGCCCGGCCCC
This sequence comes from Linanthus parryae, assembly GCA_023055425.1. NCBI lineage: Eukaryota > Viridiplantae > Streptophyta > Magnoliopsida > Ericales > Polemoniaceae > Linanthus > Linanthus parryae. The sequence continues at coordinate 3,742,697 of JALGPY010000029.1, forward strand.
TTAGGGCGGCCAAGCTTGGGCGGCAAGCAAGGGGGGGCGGTCCCTAGGGGGGCCGAACCTCCTTGAGGGAGTTGTTTCCAAAACAACTCCCTTGCTTGGTGCCCAAGTTTGGTTGTTTCCTTGTTTTGGGAGAACTCCTTCTTCCCCAGGGATGCCCAAACCCTAGATCTAAGATCCTAAAATTTCTCAAACTCACCAATTCATGCATCCAATGCAATAATTTGATCTTGTTATGATTAATTATTGACAAATTGCATCCCATGCCTGATTTGTCTTGTTTTACGCGATAAACAATCAAATTAAGGTGTAAAACAACTAAAACGTAACACATAAACCACGTTTATGCTCTACGCCATGTGGCTCTGATACCACTGTAGGGTTTTGATTCATGGATCGCACAACGGAAGCATAATCAAACATAAAACCATGCAAAACCCTCCAAGGATCACAAGTCAAGATGCATAACGATGGTCAAGGTTAGAAATCATAAACACACCTTTGGGTTCTCCTTGATGACTTCAAACGCGAATAATGTACGTTCTCTATAGTTGATTCACGCCTAGAGTTGATCCTAGATCTCCCAAACTCCTTGGTGCTAGCCCGGAATAGGAAGAGGAAGAAGAAATCACGCAAAACGAGACCCAAAGGAGGGTCTCGGCCTCCTTTGGCCGACGGGGACATGGCAGCGGCAAGGGGTCGGTTCGGCCTCCTTGTTGCTTGCTCTCTCTCCTTTTGTTCTCTCCCACTCTTGTTATGTTCACTTAATGAGCATAAGTTATGTGGGAAGGAAGGAAGGAAGGTCCTTTATATAGTTCAACAACTCCTTGTTAACTACCTAAAGGACTTATTCTAGTCCAACTAGAATTCAATTTAGTCCCTTCCTTGCAAATTAATCCCTACTAAGTTTGCAAGGGTTTGCAAAGTGATCCTTCTAATTAATTAATCCAATTAGTTAATTCCCAAATCTAGTTCAACTCTATATAGCGTGTGACCCCATTGGTTCTATCTGGTTGGTAGAAACTATTTGCTTATATGGAGCGGTCTCTAGCAAAACATCCATTCTAGCCAACTAATAGAATAGTCATCTTGACAACCTTTGTACAAGTAATTGTCTCATCCCTTTGTCTCTATAACCGGATTGGACACGAGACATACAAGTCACACTCGTATATCCAATCCATAGTTTCTCGATCCATGGGATAGCCTTATTCGTGCAAATAACATCAATATCCCATATTGATTTATTTGAGTCTGGCCAGACATTCTATAAGCACTATCCCTCGAGTGGCCTAGGATATTTTCTCCCGTTATGTGGGAGGGACAAATCCTCTCTTCGTCCACTATGATCTCTAAGCTTGCTTCTTATTGTATCCAGTACACGCCTTTATAGCTACCCAGTTACGGTGTAGCGTTTAACGCTACCAAGATCACAATAATCCACAACTAGAATATCTAGTGACTTCAAGTGTAAGGATGAAAATACCATTGCACCGCGAGAAGCGCTTGTGACTCAACATAACGTGTATGTAGCCTTCTCGGAGATGGGTCAATCCAGTGCAACATTCCGTAATGCACACCTATGTGTTGGATCGTGATATCTCCATATCAATCCAACCCCATACTAGTCTCTAGATGATTGTCCTATTAATCATTATACTTGACTAGGGATATTTAAGATAAACAACTCAATTGTAAATCTAAGAACTTCATTATATTAAACATATAATAAATAATAAATGAATTTTCTAGCCATATACAAATTCATACTAAACTAGATTGCCTCTAGGGCATCTATTCCAACATTATTGTAATGCTTTATTGTCTTATAGATTGTACATCCTTGATCTAGATAACCCCGTCTATAACATTAATACCAAGATGATTAAAACTAAGGATTTATATCCTACTTATTTATGGCATTGTCGTGTTCGCCATATAAACAAGAAACACATTTCTAGACTCCATAAGGATGGATTCCTAGACTCATTTGATTATGAATCATATGAGACATGTGAATCTTGTTTATTTGCAAAATTGACAAAGTCCTCTTTCAATAAGAAATGAGAGAGGACTAGCGAGCTATTGGCTCTCGTGCATACTGATGTATGAAGGCCATTTTCCACGCCTGCCAGAGGTGTTTTTCTCCATTTCATTACATTAACATATGATTTCAGTAGATATAGATTTGTATACCTTATGAATGCCAAATCCCAATCCTTTGAAAAGTTCAAGGAATTTAAGAATGAAGAAGAGAAGAAAATTGGAAAAAGTAGTAAGGCTCTACAATCGGATCGTAGAGGAGAATACATGAGCCAAGAGTTTGATGATTATATTAAAGAGTGTGGGATCTTGTCCCAACTCACTCCACCCGAAACGCCACAGTGGAATGGCGTGTCTGAGAGGAGGAATTGAACTCTGTTGGACATGATTCGATCTATGATGTGTCAAATGATCTTCTATTATCATTTTGGGGACATGCTCTATTATGTGCAGCTTTTACCCTTAACCGTGTTCCATCCAAATCTGTCATGAAGACTACATATGATATGTGGAGTGGGAGGCGTCCCACATTGTCTTTTATGAGGATTTGGGGCTGCGATGTCTATTTAAAGCGTTTACATACAGAAAATCTCGGGCCCAAGTTTGATAATTGTAAGTTTGTGGGATATCCTAACGAAAGGAAGGGATATTATTTATACAATCCAACCGATAACGAAGTGCTTGTTGCTCGGACCGGCGTATTTCTAGAAAGGGAATTTGTCTCTAAAGAAGCAAGTGGGAGCACTGTAGAACTTGAAGAAATTCAAGAACCACAAATCACTAATCCTACTATGGAACATGAAAAAGAACCACAATATGTTGTGGTGCAGCCTATTCAAGTAACACAAGAACTTCGTAGGTCGAGTGGGGTGCATCAGGATCCCGAGAGATATGGACTTCTCGCTACTAAGCCTTGTGACACACTACTCATAGATGCTGAGCGTACTACTTATGGAGAGGCCAAGAAAGGGCCGGACTCTCAGAAGTGGCTTGAGGCGATGAGATCCGAAATGGAATCCATGTATACCAACAAAGTATAGACTTTGGTGGAACCACCCAAAGGGGCTCGAACCATAGGGTGCACGTGGGTCTTCAAGAAGAAGACCGACATGGATGGGAATGTCATTGCCTATAAAGACCAATTGGTGGCAAAAGGGTTCAGACAAATTCATGTTATAACTATTATGAAACCTTTTCCCCAGTTGCAATGACCAGATCCACTCGAATCTTACTTGCTATTGCATCTTATCACGATTATGAGATTTGGAAGATGGATGTCCAAACAATGCTTTTGTATGGAAACCTCCTTGAGAATGTGTACATGACACATTCAGAGGGTTTTGAGGATCCAGAGCATGCCAATAAAGTGTGTAAGTTGCAGCGATCCATCTATGGGTTGAAGCAAGCTTCAAGGAGTTAGAATCTACGTTTTGATGACGCGGTCAAAGAGTTTGGCTTCATCAAGAACGAAGATGAGCCTTGTAGTTACAACAAGTTTAGTGGGAGCTCTGTTGTGTTTCTGGTCTTGTATGTGGATGACATACTACTCATTGGAAATGACATTCCCACCTTGCAATCTGTTAAACATTTTCTAGGAAAGTGTTTCTCAATGAAAGACTTAGGGGATGCCGCTTATATATTTGGTATCGAGATCTATAGGGATAGATCGAGGAAGCTGGTAGGCCTAAGTCAATTTACATATATAGACAAGGTGTTGAACGGTTCAACATGCAAGACTCCAATAGAGGATTCTTCCCCATATCTCATGGGATCACCCTTTCGAGGGATGGTTGTCCTTCCAATGAGATTGAGAAGAACCTCATAAGTCGGATTCCTTATGCTTTAGCCATAGGATATACATGTACGCTGTGTTATGTACTAGACTAGATGTGTCATACGCATTGAGTATGACAAGCAGATATCAGCCTAATCTGGGTGAGAGTCATTGGATAGCAGTCAAGAACATCCTTAAGTACTTGCGAATAATTAAGGATGCGTTCTTGATTTATGGCGGGGAGGAAGAGCTACGTGTAAGGGGTTACACACATGCAAACTTCCAAACCGACATAGATGATTTCAGATTGCAGCCATGATTTGTGTTTTGCCTAAATGAAGGAACTGTGAGCTGGAAAAGTTCCACGCAAGATACGGTTGCTGGTTTTAAAACTGAGGCTGAGTACATTACTGCATCGGCTGCAGCAAAGGAAGCTGTTTAGATTAGGAAGTTCATTAATGAGCTTTGTGTGGTTCCTAGTATTGTGGATCCAATAAAGTTGTATTGTGACAACACTGGGGCGATCGCATAATCCAAGGATCCCAGGTCACACCATAAATAGAAGCACATAATCAAGAAATTCCATTTATTCGAGAGATTATCGATGAAGGAGATGTGAAGATATGAAAGATTCCTACAGATGAAAATCTGTCAGATCCACTTACAAACTTGGGGTTCAGCATAAACATGAAGGACACACTAGATCTATAGGCATACGAGATGCACATGATTGGATCTAGTGCAAGTGGAAGACTGTTAGAATAGATGCCCTACAGGTAATCTTATTTAGTATGAACATTATTTTGTCTAGAATAATCATTGTATTATTTATGGGGATATTTTATAGAAAGAAGTCTTTAGATTAAAATGTGTTGTTTATCTTCGATATCCCTAGTCGATTATATTGATTATCAGGATGATCAACTATAGACTAGTATGTGGGTAGATTGATATGGAGATATCAAGTCTAGCACATGGGTATGCCTTAGGGGTAATGGCATACTAGAATGACCCACCACGAGAAGTGTAAGGTTTTGATCATGGATACGCAGCGGGAAAACATATTTTATCCATGCAATACCCTCCAAGGATCACAAGACAAGAGACATAACGTTGGTAAGGGAAGAAATCAAGTTACACACCTTAGGGTTTCTCCTGTGATGACTTGTCACGTGAATTGTGTAACGTCTCTACGGTTGATCCACGCCTATAGGTGAGATCTGTATCCTCCAACTCCTTCTGCAAGCTAGGAAGAATGGAAGAGGAAGAATATATCGCACAACAATGGAGCACCAAAGGTGGGCATCTCTCCTTTAGGCCGACAGGTAGGGGGCGGTCCCAAGGGGGGTTCGGCCCTTGCTTGGGACTTGCTCTCTCTCCTTACTTTATTCTCTCCTTCTCTATCATATATATGTGTGTATGTGTAGACAGAAAAATAAGCTAGGAGCGTTCTTTATATAGTCCAACAACTCCTTGTCCTACTAAAGAACCCCTCTTCTAATCCTACTCAAATAAGGATTAGTCCCTTTTGCAAACTAGTCCTAATCATGTCCATACATGGATTAGTTCTTTTTGCAAATTAATCCTAATCATGTCTCTACATGAATTAGGCAACCTTGGCAAATCCTAATCATGTCTATACATGGATTAGTCCAACTTGCATATTAGTCCTTCTAAGTTAGCAAGTTGTTGCGATTTGATCCTTCTAATTCATTAATCATATTAATTAAATAATTCCCAAGTCTAGTTCACCCCTATATGGCGTGTGACCCCAAAGGTTCTATTTAGTTGGTAGAAACTATTTACTAATATGGAGCAGCCTCTAGCAAGACATCCATTCTAGCCAACAAATAGAAAAGTCATCATGACAAACCTTGTGCAAGTAATTGTCTCATCTCTTTGTCCCAATATCCGGATTGGACACGAGACATACAAGTCACACTCGTATATCCAATCCATAGTTTCTCGATCCTGGGGATAGCCATATTCGTGTAAATAACAGCAATATCCCATATTGATTTATTTGAGTCTGGCCAGACATTTTATAAGCACTATCCCTCGAGTGGTCTAGGATATTTGCTCCCGTTATGTGGGAGGGACAAATTCTATCTACGTCCACTACGATCTCTAAGCTTGCTTCTTATTGTATCCAGTACATGCCTTTATAGCTACCCAGTTACGGTGTAGCGTTTGACGCTGCCAAAATCACAATAATTCACAACTAGACAATCTAGTGACTTCAAGTCTAAGGATGACAACACCGTTGCACTGCGCGAAGCGCTTGTGACTTTACATAACATGTATGTAGCCTAATCTGAGATGGGTCAATCCAGTATGCCATTACTCCTAATGCATACCCATGTGTGGGATCATGATATCTCCATATCAATCCAATCCCATACAAGTCTATAGATGATTTTCCTTTTTAATCATTATAATCGACTAGGGATATTTAAGAATATAACACTTACATTCTAAGGACTTCAATCATGTTAACATATCTCCATATCGATAACATAATGAATCGTAAATCCATAAATGTCACAATAAATTGATTGCCTCTAGGGCACATATCCAACAGTCTCCAACTTGCACTAGAGTCAATCTCCTGCATCATATGCCTATTGATCTAGCGCAGCCTTCCACGCTAACACTGCATAGGGGCGTGGTGGTGCGACATGCGCTGGTACTTTGCAAATACTCACATCTCCTCTATCAACAATTTGATTGAGATTGAATATTCTGAGTAAATGCATCTTATGCATTAATTTACTCAGTCCTCTATGTTAGAATCAGTGACTGAATCTTGCCTGGAACCTTTCCAGCTCACAGTTTCTTCCACTAGGGCAACACTTAAAACTCGACTTATAATCATAATCTTCTTTGTCAGATTTTGAAGTTCGCAACACTGTAACCCCTTATAGCAAACTCTTCCTATCCTCCATTTATCAAGAATTCATCCTTTAGTTCTTCTCAAGAACTTAAGGATAATCTTCATAATTTATCCAGTGACTCTCACCCGGATTTGACTGGTATCTTTGTGTCATGTCATATAACACAGCTGGCCTAATACATAACATGGCGTATCTCATGAATATTATTCATACGGTCCCTTCCCAACCTAATTGGAAAGAGAAATAGTCATCGAAAGACCAATTCCATGTGACATAGGTAGAATCCATATTCTATACATGTTGAACCATTTCAACACCTTTGTCAATTTATGTACAATGACTTAAGCTGCACAACCATCTTGATATAACTCCATAGATCTTCATAGGTTTCTTCGCCTAAGTCTATCATTGAAGACTAATTCCCTAGTCAATCTACGTAAGATTGCCAAGTAGGGACGTCATCCCCAATGATTAGTATGTCTCCACATACAAGACCAGAAAAATAATTATGCTCCCACTAACCTTCTTGTAAACACAAGTCTCATCTTCAATTTTGATGGAACTAAACTCCTTTGATTGCATCATCAATTCGAAGAGTCCAACTTCCTAGAAGCTTGATTCAATCTATAAACAGATTGCTACAAGCAAGATACTAATGGATTTAAGCATGACAACTAGGAAAGATTTCACCATAGTCTATACTATGAACTCACAGGAAATCCTTACCCAACCAATTGTCCCTTAAAGGTAATCACATTACCATCCATGTTGGTTTCCTCATAACCCACTTTCACCTTTTAGGTGGTTCCAACAATGTCCATACTTTGTTCGTATACATGGATTCCATTTTGTAACCCATGGCTCCTAGCCATTTCTGAGAGTATGGCCCATACGTTGCCATCTCATATGTTGTAGGCTCATCTTGATCAGCAATATATTATGGGTTATGAGAATTCATTATTTCTCTAGTACCTCGATATATCCTTCCTAACCTACGAGGTTCTTGTGCTTTTTGAGTAGGTTGCTCCACAACACCTTGTGATCCTGCTCATGTTCCATCAAAAGGATCAATGTTTTGTTGTGGATCTTGAACTTTTCAAGTTCTACTGTCCTCCCACTGTTTCTTTTAGAGACAATCTCTACCTAGAAACACTGTGGTTCGAGAAACAAACAGTTTCTTCTTGATTAGGTTGTAGAAATAATATCCTTTTCAGGATATTTCACAAAACATTTATCCGACTTGGGTCCAAGTTTATTTGTAAACTCTTTTACATAAACTTCACAACCCCAAATCTTTATGAATGACATACGAGTACACTTCCTAGTCCATATATCATATGGTGTTTTCATAATCCATTTTGATAAAACAAGGTTAAGGGCGAAATTTGCTGTAATTAGAACATAGTCCCTAGAAGTAAACTGGATGTTCTTTTTGAGTCATCATGGACCGAACCATGTCGTACAAGGTCCGAAATCTCCTCTTAGACACGCCAAACCCATGTGGCGTGCTAGGTGGAGCGAGTTTTGGATCATATCCAACACTCCCATAGATTCTTGTCAAATTCTTGGCTCAAGTACTCTCCTCTACAATCCAATCGTAGAGCCCTAATACTTTTGCCAAGATGGTTTTATAATTCATTCCTGAATTCTTTGAACAATTCAAAGGATTCTGATTTGTTTCTTCATAAGATACACAAATCCATATTTCTCAGATCCCATCAGTAAATATGATGAAGTACTGAAAACCATCTTTAGCTTTTGTGATTACCGGCCTTCATACATCGATATGTATGATTCCCAAAAGATCATATCTTTGCGTAATAAGTCTTACATGTCTCATATGATTCAATAATCAAATGAATTCTGAAATCCATCCTCATGGAGTTCTAGATATGTATCTCTTATTTATGAGGCCTAAACGATAATGCTAAAGGTAAGTGAAGTTCAAGTCATTATATGAAAACCTCTTGGTAGTAATGTTATAGATGAAATTATCATGATCAAGGATATACAATCCACTTAGACAAAATTGCATTACAATAATGCATATCATAATAAATGGAACAACATTTGTCCTTTATTATGATAAGGATCTTTCTTGTCCAACAAGAAACTATGACAATGTTCCTACTCATAGCAGGGACATAATCACTTTTGTCTAATTCATGAACAATTTCATGAAGGGAAAATAATTCCCTACGGCTAATTCGGCAACCCCTTGCTTCATTGCCCCACGTGTAGGTTTATTTCTTCCTTATCCAATTGTTTTCATCTCTTGAGATCCTCCACATTTCTATAAATGTGAGATCCTCATCTAGTATCATATACTCATGATGATGAGATAGACCCATTGATGTTTATAACAAAAATACCCAAATTGGAATTCATAATTCCTTTAATACTTACTTCCAGGTACTTTGAGTAGTCTCTCTTCCTCTACACCACCTATGGTACTTCAAGGCAACTTGGTTTTTAACAACAATCTTGCTTTATACCCATGGCGTCGGCGCAAACCATTTGCCCTTACCCATGCTGTTAACCATTATCAACTTTGCCTATGCCCATTATTAGTGTTTTGCTTAGCGATTCTCAATCATATTGAGTAAATTTTCTTTGAACAAAACTATAATTGCATCCAATGCAATTCTTGGTCCACTTGGGCGAATAACCGTTTATTCTTTATCTATCTCATAGATAATTCCCATTCAATAATGTTTCAATCATATTGAATTAGTTTATTTGCATAATGCAAAGTGGAGCAACACTTCAAACCTTTTCATGTCTAGCTCGCACTTTTGAAAGAGCTTCTTTCAATGTATGATCATATCATACCTCTCCATGTTTCTCTTCTTGCTTCCAAAGCTCAGAGTTCATGGCTACTAGCATGAGGCAAGTCATAACCAAAGAACCATTCTTTGGTGTTCCTTTCATAGGTTTTAGTGTGTTTTGGTAGTCGGTGGAAGAGAACTTTATGTTCTACGAAGTGCAAGAAATTCTCTTTTATTTGAGAACGATTCTCAATTTTATACCAGTCTAGAAAATAGATAAAGTCGTGTTTAGTTTGTTTGATGCCATGGGCATTCAACATAATAAGATTATGCAAAGTTTGTGACGTTTAACTATTTTTAACAAGGATTTAAATTGTTAAACATAGCCCCCACTATTTTACTACGAATTAATAATCCTCGAGATATTAATGCGGAGAATATCCTTATTTTTTCTAGTGGGCCAAGATCCATGTTTCATCTCCTTTTGAGCTTGCTTTGGCAACTCACCCAAAACTTGAACACTTTAGGTAGGAACGATTCCAATTGCATCCAATGCAACTCTTGGTTCAATTGGGAAAATAACTCCTTATTTATCCATCCGTATGGATAATAACTCTTGAATTTTACACCGTGAATATGGAGGAATTGTGAAGTTGAGATTTTGAGCATTAATTGTCAAATCTGGGCGTTTCTCGCATTATTTTATGTTACTTCGTCACGTTTGATCGCACGGGTGTGTTTCATATTATTTTGACAGGAAACGGAGCTTGCGAGATTAAGCAGAAAGGATAACGAACTTCGGAACACGACGAAAGCTCAAGAAAGTGGATAAAGAATAAGATAAATAATAAGAATACAGAGGCGCACGACTGTTGAAGGGAGACATGCTTTGTTTTGCTCAAAAGTACATAGTTTTGGGATTAATTATTTCCTTAACCTTATTGAGGAATAATGAAGACTATAACTACAGTTTATTTAAGCAAGGATTCTACAATTCATTCATCTACCAACGGGAAAGAAGAACAAGGAGGCGACAACGACGAAGACGAAGACGAAGACAAAGCTTCACCATTGAAGCTCTAGTGTTTTCTTTTTCTTCTTCCTACCTCTATTAGTAAATTTTAATGGAGAAGCGCTTGTGAAAGGGGAGCATGCAGGTAGAAATACATTACATATACTCTAGAAAGGGGGGGGTGAATAGAATATGCCAACTTTTTGCAAAACTTGTAGAAGAAAAGAGTTTCTATGAAGAAAAATGAAGTTCAAGGCCTTGAAATCTATTTCAAGCCTTTCAAATGATATAAAGTTTGAAATAAAACAGAGAAGTATTTTTCAAGGCTTGAAAGGAGTTTCAAACCCTTGAAAACAGACTAGTTTGAATGCTGAAAATACTAAGTATAAAAATGAAACTGTAAATGCAAGAGACAAGGGATTTATAGAGTTCAGTCCACTTGGAACTACGTCTGTACCTCAGGGATCTTCTCCCTGCAGGATTTTCAACACAATTCTTATTAATCCAATGCTAAGCCCTAGATATCAAGCACAGAGATATGCCTTACTCTGTTTACAGCTTGTGGTTCTCTCTAACCTATCTAGTACCTGCTCTAGCTAACTGATCAACTAAGAATTCGCTATTGTTCACTTTGAAGAATCCTTGATAAAGAGAGAAAGAATTAGTATAAGAACGATACAGAAATAAAGTGCAAGTCAGAAGAACACTGGAAGTATGAAACTACAGTGAAGAATGCAGTGATCTTCTGTGAGATGGATTGTGAGAATGATGTGCTTCTTTTATGCTTGTCAATTCTGAAATGTGTCTCTCTCATTTCCTGTTTAGTGTTCTGCTTCTTGCTTCAGAAGGAGATCTATTTATACTGATCAGAAGCTCTGCAAATCTTCCCAGATTTTCAGCAACAAACTTCCTGTTTTGTAGGCAAAAACTTTGACTCTCTTAACAGCCTTCTCCAACGGATAGTTGATCATTATCTTCAGAGATATTGTTGTGATCTTTCCTTTAATCAAATTGAGAAGTTGTCATGAGTGTCTGATTGATCTCAAATTCATCTTGTCGTAAAGTTTCCTTTCCTGCAAAAGTCGGATTAGGAAAATTAGTCAAATAGATGGATTAATTGGTGATAAATATATCAAAATAGTTTGTCTTTCATCATCAAATAACAAAAGATCAAACATAGGGGAAAGAGAGATAGAGTCATATTAGAAGAGTTCGGAAGAACTACTCCTATGTATGTGCATACAGGTTAGACAGTTTCAGGTCTTTGAATCCAGTTTCAAGGCCTTGAAATAGCTGTGAAACCTGTTTCAAGGCTTTGAAGACGGATTCAAGGCCTCGAAATAGCTCTTGTGAACTTACAATTTCCCCCTTCATGAAAGACAAGACCTCAATATGTTTGAATCTTAGTTTCTGCAAAAAAATACTGATTAGCACACAGTTCAAATAGTAATAACACATTGGTTCCAAAAAGATCCTACTTATTCAGTGATAAACAGAAAACACATAAGTCCAAATAAATCCTACTGACCAAAAAGACAGATCATCAAAAACAGAAAAACCTAAGATTTTCTCCGCCTTTTTGACTTTCATCAAAAAGAATGAGAAGATGTTAGATCAGAGTCTTTGGAATATTTTTAAAATAAACTAAAAAAATAGAAGTGGGAGAGAAAGAGTAGGCAAGAGTTTATGGGGTTGGGTCATCATCTCCATTCTGATCTCCTTATTCTTCCTCACTGTCTTCATCATTGTCCTGGTCTTTTGAAACATCTTCATTCACACCAGCAGTCTCTTCTTCAGCCTTGTCTTTAGTAGCAGCCTTTGAAGATTTCTTCTTCTTCTTCTTCTTCTTCTTCTTCAGGTTTATCAGCAAGGCATCCAAATCAGGACTGTCTACATCATCTCCTTCTTGAGCAGCTTGTTCAACTAACACTTGCTTCACTTTGTCCTTGTCTTGAGCAGCCACTTCGTGTTTGTAGTGTTCACTGGCCATGTTTTTGTCAGAATCACCCTTCTTGATGCGTTTTTCATCCTCATGGACATCAAACACAGTCATGCTCCTAAAGATGGTCTCTACCATGTACTTCACCTGCATGAGATCAGTTTTAAACCCATGTTGTTTATCTTTGAACTCACTATTGCCCATCTCTAAACCATCAAGTATCTGAAGAATTGAAGACAAGTCAGGAGGATGAGAGGTCTGGCCTGAAGTAGGACTCAAGGTCATGGGCTTAACAAACATATTTGCATTCAGCTCTTCTTCTGTCAAATTTGAATACAACTTCCAAATTTTTGCCTTGGTCTTCACCTCTCCAATTTTCTCAAAAGATTTCTCATTAATCATACCAATCCCAGAGGTGATAGACTCTTCACCAGCTGTTGGAATTTCAATGTGTTGGAAGAACAGAGTGAGCAAGTTTGCATAAGGAAAATGATGATTTCTCTGATCAGTTTGGCTAAACAACATGTGTTCCTTTACAAGCTTCTGAAGATCAATGTCATAGCCATGCATAATCAAATACATAATGTATAACACTCTCTCAGTGATCAACTCCTTTGAATGTTCCCTTGGGAAGATACATCTCATCAAGATAGTGAATGAAACTTTGGCTTCAACATTTAACACAGAGTGTGTTAACTGTTTGGATGTGGCAGGGACATTTATTAGAAAGAATTCTTCTATGACCACTTTCAAAATTTCATTTTTGGGAGGATTGTTATGTGTTTCATACCTCTTAGGACAGCCTAGGGCAGTTGCAAACTCAGCATGATCGAATTCCATAGTAACACCAGCAACTCTAGTCTTGATTACTAAGTGAGGAGATTTCTTAATTTTCTTCACCTTTATCAACATTATCTTTGATGAAATGGTGTGTGACATCAATATGCTTGGTTCTTGAATGCTGAACTGGATTCTTTGTAATTGATATTGCACTACTGTTGTAACATTAGATAGGTATACTTCTGAAATCAAATCCAAGATCTCTCAATTGTTGAGCAATCCACAACACTTGTGAACAACATGCTCCATCAGATATATATTAAGCTTCAACTGATGATAGAGCAACTGAGTTTTGTTTCTTGGAGTTCCAACTGATCAAGGAAGATCCAATGAATTGGCATTTTTCTGAAGTGTTTTTTCTATCAACATTGTAAACTGCAAAAACAGCATCTGAAAATCCATGCAAAGAGAAGTTAGAATGCCTTGGAGACCAAAGCCCTAAGTCTTTGGTACCATTGAGATATTTGAATATTCTTTCATAGCAGTTAAGCGTGATTTAGTTGGACCAGCTTGAAATCTTTCACACATACATACAATAAACATGATATCTGGTCTACTAGTTGTAAGTTATATTAATGATCCAATCATACCTCTATACTCTTTCACATTGACACTCTTACCAGATAAATCCTTATCTAAGGACAGTGAAGAACTCATAGGAGTCTTGATTTCTTTGGATTGAGACATGCTGTACTTGTGTAACAAGTCCCTAGTGTATTTGCTTTGATGCAGAAAGATGACCTTCTTCAACTGATGTATCTGAAGTCCAAGGAAGAAGTTCAACTCTCCCATCATGCTCATTTCAAATTCCCTGCTCATATGACTTGAGAATTCTTTTCATATTAGATCATTAGTAGCTCCAAATAAAATATCATCAACATAAATCTGAACTACAAGTAAATCTTTCTCATGAGTCTTAATGAAAAGGGTCTTGTTTACCAATCCTCTTTTGAAATAGTTTTCAAGCAAAACCTTTGACAATCTTTCATACCAAGCTCTTGGAGCTTGTTTCACCCCATAAAGAGCCTTGTCAAGTTTGTAAACATGATCTAAAAATTTATCACTTTCAAAACCAGGAGGTTGTGCAACGTAAACTTGCGCTTGCAAATAACCATACAAAAATGCACATTTCACATCCATTTGAAATAGTTTCATGTTTTTGTAAGAAGTAAAAGAAAGTAAAATTCTAACTGCTTCTAACCTGGAAACTGGAGCAAAAGTTTCCTCATATTCAATACCTTCTTCTTGGTTGTAACCAAGAGCAACTAACCTTGCTTTGTTTCTGATCACTTAGTCATTCTCATCTAGTTTGTTTCTAAACATTCATCTGGTACCAATGACAGACTGGTTTGTAGGTGGAGGAACTAGGTTCCACACCTTATTTATTTCAAACTCATTGAGTTCACTTTGCATAGCTATAATCCAATATGCTTCTTGTAATGCTTCCTTCACAGTTTTGGGTTCTTCATCAGTTCTTGCATCAAACTTACCCAAGTTATCCTTAGCATTGTTGTGACAAAAACATGTGCAACCAAAGAGTTTGGAGTATGAAGTTTATGGCTTCCTCCCTTTGAAAAGTTCATAGGGGGTCTTCTTCAAGATAGGTCTGATCAAGGACCTTTTCAAAATGTAATTTGATGTATTCACAGATTCTGCCCAATAGTGTATTGGCAGCTTGTTTTCTAGAAGCATTGTTCTTGACATATCTTCAAGAGTCCTGTTCTTTCTTTCAACAACTCCATTCTGTTGAGGAGTTCTTGAGCACAGGCTAAGCGTACTTCATCATCTTTGAGCTTGATAGATGGTAATCCTCTTACCAGATCTTTGGAGATCTACATGTTCAAGGTATGCAAGCTTTCTGTGTCAAAGCTTTGAATTCTCTCTCAAGGCCTTGAGAAACTTTAAGATTTTACCTGCAACTTTGTTAGTCTGAAAATTATAAACATTGAGATCTAGAGGTTGTGAGAATGCAATTTCCTGATTTCTCATTTGGCACCACACACTTTTCTTTATCACATGACCTTATTGCCATCGTCACAAAGTTGAGATACACTAAGCATGTTAAATTTCAAGCCATCAACTAGATATACATCCGAAATTGAGTTTTCACAATCTGTACCAACTTTAACAATACCAAAAATGTTGAATTTTCCTTTTCACTAATTGAGTTTTTCAGAAAATGAGTTTTAAGAAATTCCTCTTTCAATTATGAGAATAGAGATCTCTTTCTACTCATGTGTCTTGAGCAACCACTGTCCACTAACCACTTCTATTCTTTGACATTGGTGACAACCTGCAAACAAAAATCATTTCCTTACCAAGCTGTTAAACCAAGTGTTGAATTTGGACTCATACTCAGGATCTACCATATTAGGTGGTCTGACCCCTTTAGGAACCCAAATCTGTCTGACTTGTCCTTTGAGTTGAATTGGGATTGTGTTCCTCATTATGTGAGGGTCTCTTCTTCTGAAAGGACAAGTCATCTTAACATGACCAATTTTGTTACAAAAATGACACTTAGAAGAAATTTCATTTCCAGCTTTCACAAATTTGGTATTCTTCTTTATTGGAAAATTTGGATTGTATTCAATACTAGTTTTGTGAACAGACTTTGAACTTTCTCCAAGAATAAAGTTCAACTTAACTTCTGAGCCTGCAAGCTTGACTTTGACTAATTCTGATTCTTTTGTCTCAGATTAACGAGGCTATCACTCAGTGAAGAATTCTCAGTGAGTACTTCCTTGACTTGTGTTTTCAAAGCTTTGAAATTGATTTTAAAGGCCTTGAAATCACTGCCATTTTTCAAGGCCTTCCGGTAGCTCTCCCTCAGCTTCATTCATATATATTATCATCAAGTTGTAGTGATGATAGATCTTGAGCTTCCTCTGTTGCAGTATTCTTTGGTTCCCATTTTGCCTTAGGTATACTTCTCAAAATATTCCTCTTCTTTTCTTCATTGGAAATATGTTTTCCAAGTGAATCAAGGTTATTGACTATATCTGTAAACATTTTGAACATTTATCTGATTGACTCATATGCATTCATCTTGAATAGCTCATATTGTCTGAGATAGATGTTGATCTTGGTTTGCTTGACTAGACTGGTTCCTACAAATGTCACCACAAGCTTATCTCTGATCTCTTTGGCAGTCTTGCAGTCTGAAATCCTGTTGAATTCATCTTTACTCAAAGCACAATACAAAATGTTAATAGCTTTGTAATTCTTAGAGAATTGTTCTAATTCAGATGAGCACAGAGAATCTTCAAATTTGGGAGTTCTAATCCAATTTTTCTCTGTGGAGAAAGTGTGAGGTCCACTCAGAATAATGGTCCATAGCTCTATATCGTGATCAATGATATACATTTTCATTAGAGCTTTCCAGTGAGCCAAATTGTCTCCACAAAATAGACGAGGTCTGTTAGCAGCTCTTCCCTGTGAGAAGCCACCATCACCTGCAGTAGTCCTGATCACCAGATGGTCAATCTTATACAGTGGTACAAGATCTGATACCAATTGAAAGGGGAGTATGAAGTCATAAGTACAATACATATACTCTAGAAGGTGGGGGGTTGAATAGATTATGCCAACTTTTTTCAAAACTTGTAGAAGAAAAGAGTTTCTATGAAGAATAGTGAAGTTCAAGGCCTTGAAGTCATTTCAAGCCTTTGGAATGAAATACAGTTTGAAATAAAATAGACATCCATTCTAGTCTCAAGCACATAGACTAGAATGGATGTCTTGCTAGAGGCCGCTCCATATTAGTAAATAGTTACTACCAACTAAATGGAACCAATGGGGTCACACGCCATATAGGGGTGAACTAGACTTGGGAAATAATTAATTAATATGATTAGTTAATTGAAATGATCAAATCGCAACAACTTGCCAACTTAGTAGGAATAATATGCAAGTTGGACTAATCCGAACAAGAGTAGAATTAGGATAGGGCCTTTATGAAGTAACAAGGGGTTGGTGGACTATTTTTAAGATGCTCCTAGCTTCCTTCCCTACAACTTATGCTCATAACATACTTTGAGTAGGAGAGAAGGAAGGAGAGAGCAAGACGAACAAGAGGGCCGAACCCCCTTGTCCGTCCGCCCCTACCCGTCGGCCAAGAGAGGAGGCAGAAACCTCCTCTTGTCTCCGTTGCGTGATTTGTTCGTCCTCTTCCACTCCTCCTAGCTAGCACAAGGCGTTTGGAAGATCTATATCTCACCTCTAGGCGTGGATCATGATAGCACCTTTTAGGAGCTATCTATTACCTCCATTTTACCACATTATCATGAGAGATTTGAGTCCAATGTTAGATATTATAGGTCGTTTTATCACTTGTTGTTCACCATGTGCTATATTGTTAGTCCGGGCATTTTCTATGCATATTTCATTTTTATTTGTCAAATATAATCGCTTGGTATGTTTATTTATGTTGTTTTGACACGAACAGATTCTAATCGATTGATAGGAGGCATGGAATGAACTTCGAAAACAACGGGAGCTCAAGTGGAATCAAGAGAAGCCGAATTGGAGGAGCTTGGATGATCACTCTGCACTATTTTGATCCTAGCTGGAGTTCTACAAATAATTTGGGAGTGATACTAGTGCCAAATGAAACTAGACTCAGAGAGCTTTCCATCGATAGGTCACGGAGCTAAATTCGAGTTCGGCCGGAAATGATATGGCCTATTGAAGTCAGGAGCAGTTTTCAGGGGGCTATTGTGCAATTACTGAAGACTTCTGCGGGTTATGAAGGAAGGACGACCTAGGGACGGAAATCATGTTCATTCATGCATATTTAAATCCACGATCAAGGTGGAGAGCAAGGAGACTCCATTGGGAGCAACCTCAAGCAAGGGGAAGAGCCCATATCGCGCCAATCTTCACGATTTCTAGCGTTTGATCTCTTCTTCCCTCTTTTAATCACTTGTATGGAGAAACGTTGTTGTGTTGGTACGATTGTTAGTAGTAGCTAAACGTTTTGCTAGGCTTCTCTAGAGAGCCTAGGTTTTATGTAGACAATATGTTTTCCGGATTTTAGACTTGTGTCATGCTTTTGGATTTTGATCTATCGGATGAAGTTTTATTTCATGAAGTTGTTAATGAGTGTAGTCTATTGACACGACTATGTTAGGAATTGATATTCATGAACTTACGGTTTATTCTTAGATTGTAATATTTCTTAAAGTTAATTTATGTTCTATTTATTGTTCATATGCTATGCTTAATTACTTGGCAAGAATGGAGTAATTAACCGGACTTGTTAATTAGCTAGCGAGTGTGTGAGAGCGACTTAGACCTAGTTGTGATGAGATATGAACAAAAATCCTTAATCACTGAGACTGAGAAGAGAAGTGTGTAGGATTGGCCTTAGTGTGTAGATTCGGTAGGAGACAGTGAGGTGTTCCTGTGGTGGTGGTCTGAGAGGACATCATTCCGTGCACTGTCGTTAGCCTACTAGAACGGACCGGTAGACGTAAGTGGACCGATAGGACACCAAGTAGACCATGACGTAGAAAGACATGAGACCGAGAGGAGATTGTCAATGCTACTACCCGACTTAACTAGAATAGTGTTAAAGTGTTACTTTGATAATATTGAAATCGTCTACAGTCCTAGGTGCTCTAGAGATTGCCTAGTTTCTCTATATTTTATTATTAAATTAAAAAACCCAAAAATATTAGTTTAGTTGTTATTTTATTTCAGTCACCTGTTTGAGGGTGACAAATGTTTAAATCACAATTTCTTCCTCCTTGTACTTTATTCTATGCTAATTACTAATTAAATAATCTCAAGCTTGTCCTCGTGGGATCGGTAACTCGGGATTGAAATACCACCCCTATATTACTTGACTGTGCAGTTGCGCATACACGTAAGAAATCGTGTCAGATCAACTGTAGAGACGTGATAATTTTCTCGTTAGAAGTCATCAAGGAGACCTCAAAGGTACTTAACACTATTCTCTTACTATGGTCATGATTTCTCTACCTGTGATCCTTGGAGGGTCTTGATTGGATGAATTTATTATCTTTCCGCTGCGCATCCATAATCAAAACCCTACAGATCTAGTGCTAAATCTATGATTAATAAGAAGTTGTCCCTATCCTGGAGGGATAGTATCTCTCAGGCGGAGAAGCAGGCCAGTTTGTGGATGAACTTGGTAAAAAATCATTGTGTTCATCTCTTTACAAGCTCCAAAGCTTTGAAGAATTTCCAATCTCAAAGCTTTGAAGTTCCAGACAGTCTTAAACTGTTTCAAATTCTTTCAAACATTTCTACAGCCTTGAGATTTCATTTGTTCCTTTTGTAAGAGTTTTAAAAGTTTAATCATGGCAAAAGTTTCCATACCCTATTCACCCCCCCCCCCTCTAGCGTTTTAAGATCTTATTTTAGACTTGAATTACAAACTTTCAACCCGAAATTGCATACTATTGATGAGCCACCTGGCACCCCGACGTACAACCGTTGTGCTCCGTATAGCACCGAAAGGCATTCTTTGCGTACTGGTATTCGAATGACTGCGCCTTCTCATATGTGACTTACGCTAACGGGACTTGGGGTGCGAGTGGCTTGGAGGCTAGAGTAAGGATTATCGCGTACGAGGTGCCAGTCTTGCGTGCGACCCTCGTATGTTATGCGCAGACACTCGAACGGACTGTCATGTCCCCGAAATTGCGGGCCACAATTCCTACATATACGGGCCGCGAGCCGTTCAGTTATGCAAACGTTAGAGCCACGTGGGGTTCCACTACTGTCGTGTGTGCTCCCCCACATCCGTGTGATGTCCCGTACATAAAGGGATCTATCCAAATTATAACGACTCGGTAACGATATCGACGCACAATGAACACTTGTAGCACTCAGCTCTAGCAACCACTGTCTCCTCCTTGGTAACATACGTTCCCTTGCTCTTACCCCCAACCTACTCTCATTCTCGATCCTCAAACAGGTTAACCTGGGGTCTTTTTTTTGTTCTTATGCTTACAAGAAAACATGTGAATTTTCCCAGATCCCCGTTGTGTGCAACCGTCTACTTACTACACATTGTAATGAAATAATCAAAATCCCAGAGTTTGTACATAATATAGAGAAGGGAAGTACGATTAAACATTTTTCTCCGGCAGCTTGGAGTCTTCCATTCCGCCACATCCACTGTTTATGGAAGGCTCAACCTGCTTGTGATGTTCCTCTCTCTTCTATCTCTCTCTCCTAGAATTTTTCTTGAAAATTTGATAGAATTTCGGTATGAGTATTATGGAATATCTGTATACTTTTAAATGTGAAGTGTCTTCTATTCATAGTAACATTGAAACTGGCCCTGGATTTTTTTTTTAATCGAGTAGTTGAAGTAGAAGGGGAGGGATGCAGATTAGTGAAGATAAATTGGGTTTTTTTTTTTTTTTTTTTTTTTGGGGTGGGGGGGGGGGGTGCTGTGGAGGGTGTCTCAACGACATATTGCGACGTTCGGCCTTTTTTTCTCCACTTCTTTCCCCTAATCTGGCAATGTCCCCGCGTGCCGCACTTGGTCGAAATTGATGTATTTCAGCCATTCTTTCTCCAAAAATGCATCCAATTAGTTCAAATTTATGTTCCTGTCCCCGCAGGAAATACTGTAACAAGTAAAGTGCAGAGGAAAATACAAAAATGTCATTATACATTCACTAATATTCATGTTAGAAACACTTCTTTTGTGAATATTTTACTTTATTAGGAAAAAACTAAGGAATCAAACTCCAATACCAACAAAGACATGCAATAATTAGGGGTATAGCTAAGATACTTTTGCCAATCAACATCTCCTCGCACTTACATGTTTGCTAGTCCTCGAGCAATCTCTTAGTCTATACTGGGGTTGAAACTTAAACCGAAATTAGAAGATTTATTTCGTTCGGTTCATATGGGAATTCGGGTCAATTTAGGTTCGTAAAATATCAAACCGAAATTAGAAGATGCGGAGGATGAATTGCACAACGAGCAGTCCGAACGTACGGTGAATCGAGCTAGGCGTAATGTGGTTCCTCTGACATATTTGAAGGATTACGTGCAACCCAATAAGAGGCCTTAGATAATTATTCGTTATGTTAAGTTAATTAATAATTGTTGCGCAAACTTTATTTTTATGATGTATTGTGAAGTTTAGGGAGTCGTAGAGTATTTAGCTATATCCGAGATTTTCTATCTGGTTCTTTTGCTCGGATTAGGATTAGGTTAGAACCACCTTTGTCAAAAACTATATATAAGGGTGTATTTTTTCTCAAAAAGTTATGCCAGAAAAGTTTAAACCCTCTCCTTCCCTTACTCTTGCCTCTCTCGTTTTTTTTACCTTGTCCGAGTTTTGCCAGTTACCTCCCGGTAACATTGGTGCTTTCATCGTTTTGCCGGTCGGTATACGCATCGAATCCGAGAGCTCCACCCTTCCGCCACCATGGTTGAAGGTTCCCCGCCGTCCAAGACTTCCAAGACTCCATTGTCTCCGGAAGATACTGTTGCGGCATTCCACAATTTGCGGTTTGACATGCTCGAGCATGACAAATGTCGTGACTCAGAGCTTGCTGGACGTGATCTTCGTCAGGATGCAGCCATCACCGAGTGTGAAAAGAAGCGTGACCTTGAGATCGTTGAAATCCGTGGGGCTCTGCGGCTGCTGACCCGAGGGTTTTCACCGCAGTCTTTGGCACCGCCTCTGACGCCCCTCTGGCCGTGTTGCCGAGCCCGTCCCATTCCACTCTGGCCATCAGTACCAGCGCGAGATGGCAACCGCCTGATTTGCGCACTACGACCGTCGTCACTCCGGAACAGCCAACATGTATGAGGTACGATTCTCCTCGTTTCAAAGAGGACGATCCCGTTCTTTGGATTTTACGCATCCAGAAGTATTTTGATATCACCGCACAAAAGAGATTGATCGTTTGCAAGTGGTCGCCATGCTCATCGATAATCCCGCTTCTGAGTAGTTTCTGTACATTATCTCGAACAACCCTCGTGTTACTTAGTAGGAGTTCTTGACTGCTGTCAAACAACGGTTCGATCCTGGTCACAATGAGGACTACATGGGATCACTCTCTAAGCTACAGCAATGCACGACCGTCATGGCATATCAAACAAAATTTGAGACCATCCTCAACACAATTTCTGGTGTGGAGGAATCAGTGCTCGTGTCATTATTTCGCGTAGGGTTGAAGCAACCCCTTAAACGTGAGTTGAACCTCTGTAATCCACGCACCTTGCAGGAAGCTTTTGCTCTAGCACGTGACTTATCAGCGGGACAGGAGGAGTTGTTAAAAGGTTATGTACCTTGACGGTCTTGGAATTCCATGGCAGCTCGCACCCAACCGCCCACAATCCCGGTCCCTTCCATCTCGGCTAATCCATCAACCCGTCCACCGGTTTGAATGCCGCCGAAACGCTTGACACGTGAAGAAATGACTAAGCTGGGACTCTGCTTCAATTGTTATGAAATTTTTTCACGAGGTCATCGTTGCAAGTATAAATTTGATCTGTTGCTAGTTGATGACGGGGAAGGCGGTGAGCCAACTTATCCGGTACACGACGACGATGCGGGTATTATTTTGGACAATTTGTCCAATCTACACACTTTATCAGGTAACCCTCACCCTCGTTATTTAAAGTTGCCTAGTACAATTGCGGGTGTTGCTATTCACATTCTTGTTGATGGTGGGAGTACCCACAATTTTATTCATCCACTCATGGCTGAGCGCTTGTTCTTGTTGTTGCATCCTGTTTCTCCATTCCGCATTTATGTGGGAAACGTAGAGTCTCTGTGTTGCGCATATTATTATCCCAAGACGCCCGTCACAATTCAGGGCATTGTTTTTTATGTCGATTTATACGTGCTGGCTATTCATGGATTGGATGCTGTCTTGGGGGTCCAATGGCTACAAAGGTTAGGAGAAATCTCTCATCATTACAGCAAGTTAACAATGAAGTATAGTTGGCATGGGCAACAAATTGTCTTGACCAGTTCCGATCAAGGCCCTCGTCCGATTTCTTATAACCAACTCACGTCACTGGGTCTCCCGTGATCGAATATGGAATGTTTTGAGTTATTTGCGGTTCAATCGCATCTGGAGCAGCCTACCCCAGCAGCGGATTTTCCCACGGATCTTCCAACTTAGATTCTGATCGTCCTTGAGAAACATCAGTCTCTTTTCGTGGTTCCTACAAGTCTACCGCCATCGCGACTTTGGGATCATCGGGTGCATCTCCAACCCGGTTCTAAACCCGTGAATGTTCCTCCTTGTTGTTATCCTTATTTTCAGAAAACAGAAATCAAACGTCAAGTACATGAGATGCTCAACAAGGCATTATTCAACTTAGTTGCAGTTCTTTCTCATGCGCAAGAAGGATGGTACTTACAGATTTTGTGTTGACTGTCGCGCACTCAATTCCTCTACAGTCCCCGATCACTTTCTGATTCCTACAAAGGACGAGCTCTTTGATGAGTTAGGGGCAGCCCATTTTTTCACTAAACTTGATTTACGATCCGGCTATCACCAGATCCGCATGCACGCAGACGAAATTCATAAAACGGCTTTTCGCAACCAAGACGGCCATTTCAAAGTCCTAGTCATTCCGTTCGACCTTACGAATGCCCCTTCGACGTTTCAGGCAGCTACGAATTGGGTGTTTCGGTCGTTGCTTCGGACATGTGTCAATGTTTTCGTTGATGATATTTTGGTGTACAGCACTACACTAGAGCTTCATGTGCACCATCTTCATCAGGTACTTACTTTATTATAAGAGCATAATTTCTTTATCAAGCTATCCAAGTACACTTTCGGCAAGACCAGTGTAGACTATTTGGGTCATGTTATTTCTGAAGGAAAAGTTCTGGCGGATCAACAGAAAATTCAGGCTATGATATGGCCAATGCCTACTATTATTTGCGACCTTGGGGGCTTTTTTGAGCCTCACTGGGTACTATCGTCGGTTTTTTAAAAACTATGCTTTTGTTGCGGCACCATTTATTTAAAAAAAATATGCATTTGCATGGTCCACTACGACCGATCAAATTTGTGGGGAACCTAAAACGGCCATGAATTCCACTCTTGTGTTGCGTTTTCTGGATTTTGCAGAAACTTTTTGTATTGAGACAGATGCATCAGCCACAGGGATAGGGGTCGTTCTTCTACAGCAAGGCCATCCCTTGGCATTCTTTAGTAAAAAAGTTGGGTCTCGTTTACGCGCAGCTTCGGCCTATCATAAAGAGCTCTACGCTGTCGTTGAGGCATTCCAAAAGTGGCGGCAGTATTTTCTTGGCGGGGAATTCATCACACGTAGTGATCAGTGCAGCTTAAAAGAACTGTTGTCTCAGGTGATCCAGACTCCTGATCAGCAGTTTTACATGCGCAAACTGATGGGCATTCAGTTTCGGATAGAATACATGCCTGGTGCTGCAAATTGCACCACCGATGCTTTATTCCGTAGAGATGAATATGGGGATGATCATGCCACTCTATTCGCTACGGCTATTCGGCCTCGACTCGCGGTCTTGGAGACGATTTGCCAGGAAACGGCTGTTTTGGCCGGGCTGTTGTCACGGCTGTTCAAACCACGAACAAGCCGCCTAACTTCACTTGATAGGATGGTGTCCTTTATTATAAAACTTGTATCTGTATTGGACGTTATTCCACAGTTCGTGATTTGATCCTACAAGAATTCCACAGTTCTCCCGCGACAGGTATTGAACGCACCTTGCGCCGATTAGCTTCAGTGTTCCATTGGCCCGATATGCGGTCTGACATGTGTCGATTTGTACAAGCTTGCTTGGTCTGTCACACAAAAAATATTCCACTTAGAAACCTGGCGGGTTGTTGCAACCATTTCCTTTTCCGGATAAGGTTTGGTTTGCTGCCACCATGGATTTCATTACAGGGTTACCGGCTTCTCAGGGGGCGACGACAATCATGGTTGTAGTCGATCCGTTTACCAAATATGTTCACTTTGACTCACTGCCCACAGATTTTTATGCCCCCAGGGTGCCCCGCTTATTCAGTGAGGTGGTCGTCAAGCATCATGGCTTCCCGGAGAGTTTAGTTTCTGATCGCGATTCCATTTTTATGAGCACCTTCTAGTAGGAGTTGTTGAATCTTAGTGGTACTACACTCAAATTTAGCACTGCGTATCATCCATAGACGCATCGCCAAACAGAAGTGATGAATTCGTGTTTAGAGCAATATCTTTGAGCTTTCACTTTGGAGCGGCCTAAAAAGTGGGTATCGTTCTTACCCTCGAGTGAATTGGCAATGAATTTCTCTCATCAAGGAGGTATTAACATGTCTCATTTTCAGGCTCTTTATGGTCGCGACCCGCCTTCATTGTTTCAACAGTTCCCGTGGCGGGCAAATCTCAAATTGTTGGAGAATTGGTAACCGAACGCATTGCATTACTACAGGGTCTGATGGCGCATCTTGCCAAAATGTAGCAGCATATGAGGACACAGGCCAACAAGCATAGGTGTGACGTCCAATTCACGGTAGGTGACTTAGTGTTGTTACGCTTGCAGCCTTACGCCAAAAGTCATTAGCACGACCTCTATCCTCCAAGTTAGCCCGCAGATACTACGTCCCTTTCATAGTCCTAGAACGAATAGGGGAGGTTTCCTATCGTCTCCAATTACCTGAAGGTTTTCGTTTTCATGACGTTTTTCATGTTTCGTTACTACGTCCACTTGTTCAATCCGGTGTAGAGGTTTCTGTCGCATCTTTCCCGACCACTTTTTCAAAAGAAGGCCGATTTTGTCCCTTTAAAAGCCTCCATTTCCCGTAGAGTGATGGTTTCGGGTTCCCTCCCCCCAATAGCAATGGCTTGTGTCTTGGTCGGACGGCGCGACACCCACTTGGGAACCTGTTTACGAGAATCAACACAATTTTCTAGAGTTACAACTTGAGGACAAGCTAGTTTCCGACGATGGGGGAGTTGATATGAGTAGCGTTATAGAAGATACGGAAGATGAATTGCGCAACGAGCAGTCAGAACGTACGGTGGATAGAGCTAGGCGTAATGTGGTTCCTCCGACAGATTTTAGGGATTACGTGCAACCAAAGAAGAGGAGTTAGATTATTATTCGTTATGTTAAGTTAATTATTAATTGTTTCGTAAACTTTATTTTTATGACTCATTGTGAAGTTTAAGGATTCATAGATTATTTAGCTATATCCGGGACTTTTTATGTGGTTCTTTTGCTCGGATTAGGATTAGGTCAGAACCACCTTGGTCAAAAACTATATAAGGGTGTAATTTTTCTCAAAAACTTATGCAAGAAAAATTTCAACCCTCTCCTTCGCTAACTCTCTCGCCTCTCTCATTTTTTTTTCCTTTGTCCGAGTTTTGCCAGTGACCTCCGGGTAACATAAATATCCATAATATATATATATATTTAATTATCTGTTTTGAGGCACTATCTGTAATAGTAAATTTGATGATTCATACTACAGAATCTAAAATCTAGGCGTTGTGATGTTGCTTGTTGAAATTCAGAAACTTAAAGGTTTGTACAATAGTTAATTTATAAGTGTTCATCTTATACTAAAATTTATTTCAAATAGTTGATCACCAAGAATCAAACTTTAACATGGTAAATAAAATATTTACTTTTTTTTTTTCAAGTGACCAACTACAATTAGGTGTGGATAGTTAATAGAAAATTTCGTAACCAATTCCCTCAATTGAATGTAGAATGACCTTAACTATCTCATTTCGCTTACGTTGATGTTTGTTGCTATTCATTAAGTAAGATTGGTTTTCCTAGTTGCGTTTTTTTCAGGTAAGTTTGTCCGTAAAAAAAATGACGAAAAAGCAATTATAAAAAAATGTTATCAGATTAACCAAATTTCGAACTGAAATCGAACCATTTAGAGGGGAACCGATTCGAACCAAAAATTATAAATGATTAGATTTAGGTTTTTCTCAAATCGAGAATTTATGTTTGGTTGGAATTTTGGTGCAATCCAAACCAAACAAAATCGAACCATTTATACCCCTATTCTATACTTAAACATGATTAGACACTTTTGTAGATTTTTACAGATGCATTTACCATACGCAACAAGGGATTAAGCAAAATGGGGAAAGTTTTTCTACTCGTGAGGACTTCCAACGAGTGATACCCATAAACACCTTAGCTGGGCAAGCTATCGACTCTAGAAAAATACGCAAACATAAAGTTAAAAAGAAAGAAAGGAATAGAAATTTAGTTAATGGGTTAAGAAAAGTATTTACCAACTAATTACCTTAATCGACAAACTCGGGTGTGTGCAAATTAGTTGACGTCTTAATTGCTTTAACAAAGAAGCTAGTGCTACCAGAGTATAGATTCTAAGTTCTCACAGGTAAAGATGAAACAATATGTTTAGTTCATGTAATATGCCTTCTTCAAACTGATTGTCAATTCTGGGTCAAATATCTTAAATCGTGTACATCAACGAATAGGTATGATTTAAATAATATGTGGACTCTTATTTAGAAATATTTGTGACGCTAAACCTATTCTGGTAGGTAATACAAGTGTCTTGAATTCTGTGAAGCAAGTTCATAACTCTTAGGGAATTCAGGTAATTCTTTTTCTCATAGTAATAAGCCTTATTCTTCTGTCAAGGATCATTTCGGCATTATATGTTTAGGGACTAAACCGTAAAAAAAAAAAGTGACAATGGGAGATATAGGTTGTGCCTCCCTAGAAAGCCCACCCACAAGTGTACCTTAGGGGTGTGCAACCACAATGTGGTGCGGCTAGTGTTGGCCGCCCACCTCTTTTGGACTTTCTCTCTTGCTTGTTTTGCAAGTTTAGTAAACATGTGATTCTTCTCTTAAGACTTCGTTAGTTTTTTAGACTTGATTTTTTCACGTGAGAGAGTTTAATTAGGGTTAGATTAATTCGTTCAGTACAATTATAATTAGTGATATTAATCACATGTTTTTATAAAGAAGCATTTTCCTATTAAACTATGACTTCTAATAAGTTTTCCAGTTCAAGAAAATTGGAAGTTCATCAATGTAAATTATTTTTCAATATAGTAATATGAGTTTTGACTTCCAAATAATTTTTATATGACTATATATATAATATGTTATTTATTTTAATTGAGAATGTTTTAATACTTTGAAATTCTTTTCTTAATATCGATCACAGTCTCTATGCGTTTTTATTTTTGGAATAAATTTTTATATGTAGACGAATAATATATTTACACATTTTTAACTAGTAGTGAAGAATTTTATGGTAAATTGATATATGTTATTTAATTAATAGTCTTTCATGATCATTAAGTAATTTATTTTGTAGAACGACTTTAATTATAATAATTGATATAAGTATTAATCTATCTGTTCTGCAAATAGTTTTTATTATAAATATAACACTTTTAATTGAATTTAATTAATTATTAAATTATAGTTTGACTTCAAACTAATTTCTTATAGTCCAGATTCATGATTTGATTTTCTCTTAAACTCTCTAACTTGGGCATAAAGTAATCTTCCACATAAATAGAGGTCTAGGGTTAATAGAAAATCAAACTGTGAGAATCATGTTCCCCATTATATGTGTGTGTGTGTGAGAGAGAGAACGAGAGAGAGAGAGATAGACTGCTCCCTAGCTGGGTTTGGCTTAGATAGAAATGCGTCCCTTCACCGTGTGCTCGGCCATCAGAGAGAGAAAGCCACCATAGGGTTTCATGCCAGATCCCGATTCAACTAGGAGAGTGGGAGTTTGTTCTTGTTAATGTGTCTTGATTCAACATGGAACACATGATGATTTGAAAATATGTGGTTGTTCGTCTCCTCCATCAAGATTAGGAGTTCAAACGAGGTACGATTTATATTCTATTGTTGAGTCAGATCTTGATCCCTCTCTCTTCAGGTCTTGAAGTTATATCATTTTGTCTATGTTTGTCTACATTATAATTAATCTTATCTTCTATCTTATTCTTTAGATTTTGATTTTATTTCATATATGTTTTTATGACCTCCTCTTCTTATAGGAGTCTGGCAATTCTAGAACACTAGGATTATTCTCTCAATCAGTTGTATCTCTTTGGTTATCAAACCTGTACTGGTAGGAGTTTGGATCGCCATGCGTAATGTGTCAGGTTATTCTGATTTGTGAAGACAAGCCCCTTTTTGGTTGTTCTGTACCGTTTATTAATCTAGCTCTTCAGATCTGTGGTTTGTGTGCCCTCTCGGATAAGGGACTTTACTGAGTTACCTATTAGATCATGTTTTAGATTTGTTAGCTCTACCTGTAGGTCTAGAATCCTTAGTATTTTTCTTGAGTTCCTTACATCTACTGGTCCATATATTCTACTGTTTCATATACATGAATCTTGTGGTTTTTCCGCGATTTTCCGCGTTTGACTACTAATGTGATCACTTTGTGTGGAGTTTTTTTATCCTCTATGGTCCGAATTCATACTACTAGGGTGACCGATGTGTGTGGAGTCTTGTTTTTTAAGTCGCCAACTGAATTCAAGAGGTTCTTGGATTACCATCATGGGATATTACAAAATTATTGTAGAAGCTTAGGCATCTAGGATATAACGGTGAGTAGCTGATCTGTGTGATAGCTCGATTTAATCTTTATTGGGCGGGTTCTTGCAATATATTGGTATTTCACTACTTGGTTCTAGTAGATGCGGTTTTTATTTTAAGTAGGCTTCTCTTGGAGATTCACCAGAAAATGTTTCCCATGTGCCGTGTCTATCTCTTTATAGTTGTTTAGTTTTACTTTATATGTTTTAATTTTTAGTTGCCGTTAGAATCTAAAGAGATCTTTACGTAACATTCTAGCTAAGAAAAATTAGATCTTATTATCTTTTTAATTATCTCGTCCATTGAGTGTCTTAACAGTTCATTGGCTCTATGTTTTAGTAGCATCCACTTTGCAACTTTTTGGATTAGATTCATAAACACACTCGTACCCGTGTAACTTTTATCGTCTACCGGATTCTATATCTATTTTCAATTGGTATAAGATCCTTAGTTACTTTAGTTTATGTTATTTATTAAATTTAAATGACGTAAAGATCTGCATGCTATCCAGATTGGATCTCTCCGGTACAACTGCATGCGCACATATCTTCAGTGGTGTTGATTACACGGATTGGAAAAACTAGATGGATGGATTTCTGATGCGTCAGGGTTGGCACAATGTTAATGCTATTTCGGCGATTTATAAAAGATCCACGTACGAGGAGAATGGAGTTTTTATAGAAAAACCTCCCCTAATCTATGAAAATGAAGGGAGAAAAGAGAGATTGAAAATAGAGGACTGAACATATAGAAAGATAAAGATGAGAGGAAAAGGTAGAGATGGGAGAGTATAAAGTACATATTAGTGCGCGGGCGTGGTTCATTTACCTATTTTTTATTCAAATCATCAGTGCCACATGGCATATCCTAAACCAAAGGATTTAAACTGCACCATCACTGCACAAGTCTAAGACTTTATTCTCATCATCAGTGCCACGTGAATTTATTGAGAGAGTATTAGTATTTATTACTAAGTTAGCATTGTGATTTTGGAAGTTTTTGAATTTTTAAGAATTCCAGCCATACTTAGGGTCTTTGCTCTTTGAGCAGCTTGCAATATGTGTGCGGAGATAGTTTTTTCGTTCTTAATATCATTTCCAGTTTCTAGCCATGTACCAAGACAACGATGATGAGTTGGTGGCTCTTTTGAGAGATGATGACGGGTACAAATGAATGATATCATGGAATTACCTCCCTCCTCTTATGGCGGCGATGAACAAGATCCTCATTCCAACCAAGGCCCCACCAAGAGAAAATGCTGCAACCGCCACACCGATGTCCTGATCCAGGAACTTGAAGCGTAAGTTGCTCAAATTCACACACACACACACATGCATACGCCGTTTATGGGTGGGTTCGCTTTCTATTTCTGCAATTCAAATTTGTAAACTTTGTTTCAGCTTATACAAGCATTGTCCTCACCAAGATGACAATCAAAGGAAAGAACTGGGTGAGAGGCTGTTGTTGCAGCCGCTAGAAATCAAGTTCTGGTTCCAGAACAAGCGAACGCAAGTTAAGGTAACGATTTCTAGGTCTTATGTAGTTTAGATCATTGGAAGCCGTGAGTTAATTTTACTGGTTGGAGCTTGAACTGCTTTCTTGTGATTAATATGTTAAGATTATGCTGCCCCACCTCTCACATAGATTTTAAAAAAATTGACTTTCATTGTATCGTTCTGCAATAACGCTACTTCCTAGCTATAGAAAATGCATGTACTTATTACCATCAATTCACTTCGCAGGCTCATAAAAGGGTAATAAGAACTTTCATTTAAAGGCCGAGAAGGACAAGCTTCGCGCAGAAAACATCAAGTGCCGACAAGAACTTCCAAACATTACTTGTCTCACATGCGTGTGTGTGAATTTGAGCGACTTACTCTTCAAGTTCTTGGATCTGGACATCGGTGTGGCGGTGGTAGCGTTTTCTCTTGGCGGGGCCTTGGTTGGAATGAGGATCTTGCTCATCGCCGCCAGAAGCGGAGGGAGCTAATTCCATGATATTATTAATCTGATACCCGTCATCATCTCTCAAAAGAGCCACCAACTTATCATCATTGGCTTGGTACATGGCTACAGACGTTTTATGAAATTTTTTACCAATTTTAGCAGTACTTACGGTCTTTGATCTTTGAGCAGCTTGTAATATATGATCTCTCACATCATTTGGAGGGTGTTGTTTTACATTTTTCTTTGCTCCTAGACAGCGTCAAGATTTGGAAAAAAATTATTGGACGCGAAAGCCTTAATCGAGAAAGAAATAATACAATGTAAATGGAACGCAATTTCTATTGATATGTAATTTAACAATACTATTAAAAGGAAGTTAAGAGACATATGTTCCACACTTAGTTACAGCACATCAATACAAATATACCCCTAATGTTTTTCCTAGTTAGTTTAAGAAGAGTAAACTGTCGTTCTCCCGCTGGTTGATGCTGAAGCTGTGCCGTCTTGGGAAGGCTTTTAAGAATGTTAGCATGTCGGGCATGTGGTACTCGACGAGAGTAGCTACTCATAAATGCAGTCTCGGTGGATGAGTTGTGGCACAGTGGCATAGTGCAAATGCCTGGCCCTCCTAGAACTCCTCCAGGCAAATACCACACTCGTCCTGTCCACCCCGTCCACACAGGACCGTATCAACCTTTAGGCGGTTAAGGCAACCGCTTAGGGACATCAAAAATTGAGAGCCCACATTGTTTAAAATAAAATGGGTAGTATAGCATTTTGTATACAATTTCTGAAATAATATTTCCATTTTATATGTAATCTTCGAGATACTCTAAACATACATCTCTTATGATTATTTTTCAATAAACAATCACTTTGATTATTAAGGATAAAAGTTAAGATTTCTTGAAATGAGAAAAAATAAGAATTGTATAACTAATATAAAAACATGAAGCGTGCGAGCCAGCACGAAGATAGCACGTACATTGCACGTAAACTGCACAACATGTTCCCACACAATTCTTTCTAACAAAAAATGTTTCGAATATTCATGGCCTCAAATTTATTGCTCGCTTTAGGTCACTAGATGCAAGATACGGCCCTGCCTCCACGCGTAAAGACACCCACAAGAAAAGACTCCGCCACAACCTGATCAAGATGCTCCGGCTCTTGTAGAATGTCGGGCTAGTCAATTTGTTCTGCGTCTTATTCAGGTAACCGAGGAAACATTTCCATAAATACGGTATCAATGTAGCAATGATAACAAGTATCACCACCACCACAATTATCCACAAAGAAACCGGTGTTTGGTGTCCCACGTGTTGGGCGTGGCCTCAAAGGGTGTAGAAGGAAACAATACATTTGATGAACCAATAGCAGAAGACCACGTTCGCCAATGTGTGATGACGGACATGTAAGTGATGTTCTAGTAATTATTACTCATTTTATTAAGGTTTACCATTCCTTTATTATTATTTTTTTGAAAAATACATCATATAGCCGGGTTCGATCCCCTGACCTCATGAACCTCGAGCAGGGATTTCAAACGTTGTACCAGTGAGATAGAACCTATTTGCTTTTCCTCTATTTCTTTTCTTAGGAATCGCCACACCTCTATTAGGTTTTGATTTTACCACAATAAAAAGAAATAAACCGCAAATTTATTATTATATTCATTGTATGTTATTGATACATTATGGAAAAGTTGTCATGTAATCTTCTAGTGTTCCTAAAGTACCTTATACTTACTCAGGAAACCCTGTTGAGATTTTTGTCTACTTAGTTGTTTGCAGACAAGGGCGAGTCTGGAGCATCTCGTGTGTATTCCTGTAAGAAGAAGAACAAGACAAACAATATCTCGTGAACCTGTTTGAGGGCCTGAGAGTGAGATTAGGTTTGGGGTAAGAGCAAGGCCACGTATGTTATCCATAGTGGAGACTGTGATAGCATGAGCGGAGCTTGCTGATCTGAAGTGTCTTCGTTGTTGTGTTTCTATGTTTATGGATGGGACCGATCCCTCTATATATACATGCCATTCTATAAGATCGAGTTTTAAACAGTCGGAGAAGATATGCAACACATGTATTACTGAACTGATCATAACCTAATCATGCCACCCGTGCCAAGCAGGGGTATAATGTCATATTCGATCATGACATGTTGGATACCATGATTTATAGGTACACCAAGAAGACACACACTCTTCAC
The DNA here is from genome assembly GCA_023055425.1 of Linanthus parryae. NCBI lineage: Eukaryota > Viridiplantae > Streptophyta > Magnoliopsida > Ericales > Polemoniaceae > Linanthus > Linanthus parryae. The sequence goes on from JALGPY010000029.1 coordinate 3,776,661, forward strand.
TATCCCTCCTTCGAGGGCAGTTTGACCTTGGAGGACACCTATACACTACTGAAGCTTCCTTAGGAGGGAGATGTTATTCCTCTGCAACCATTGGGTTCGCCCGCGGAGCTCAAGTTATTCACAGATATGGAGGATCATATTTCGTAGGTGCAGAAAGTGGGCATCAGATGGCTCACGACAACCCAGGGGAAGGATTAACAGGTTATGACTGCGCATGGAAAGAGCACTTGGCATCGGTGGAACTTTATTTCTTTGAAGACTATGCATCGAAAGATGTCGCAGCGGCAGCAAGGAGGAAGGATCCCCGCAGCTTAGACCTTCCTAAAAGGGAAGGGCTACGCATATTGACTCGTCGCATTTCTATGTATCTTAAAATCCCTATACTTGATTGATGGGCATCCCCAAGACGGGGTGCATCTTAACGTTGTTTCGCTGGCTGCCCGTATCTCTTTAAAATAAAAACATGCATATGGGGTCCCTGGTCCTGGGCTCGTTGTATTATCGTCTCGACCATGCCATGGTTTCTTTCCACCAGTCTCGCGGATGTTGTGACATCCTATCATACGCAAATATTTATCTGCTAACCATGTGGGTTTATGAAAGATGGCCCTCCTATGTCCCTTTTCCCAAAAAGGCTAAACCTTGGATGTGCCGACCCCAGATGCGACCCAGCACTTGTGCCAATGATCTTGGAGAGGGTTTTGAATAGGTGGTCGAAATGCGCTTTCAGCATCATTTGGGATCTTGAGTCACATTTGAAATATATACCATATTCTATCCCCATGGAGGGGTTCTTGGACTCCGATATCTTCTACCCTTTTGACGACAGATAAATCCGTAGCTGCCACCTCGGAGGTCACCAAGATTTGATGGAATTCACCAGTTGGTGTGCACGGGGTGCGTTGTCTGCACTTTATGACTATGCCGAGCCTACCAAGGTCTGTCTTCTGATTACCGATAGTTATAACCCGATGCTATGCTACAGGCAGTTGGTTTTTGACATTAGGGATCCCACTACATGGCCTCTACATCTGAAACCTGATAGTTGTCGCAGACTAGAAAGTGGAGCAACCGAATTTGAGAGAGCTCATCTCTTTCCTCTGAATCAGCCCCCACATTCTCAAGTCGGGAGAGTGTTGACAAGTTGTTATAATTACTGGAAATTAGATTTAAACATAGGAAAGAGGCTAGCCACGGCTCTCCACAACAATTTTCCTACACAGCGACAGAATTTCTTTACTTTCCATCCAAAAGGGAATACTGTTTTTCCTTTAGACAACGACTATAATTCCATCTCTGATTGGGTGAATCATTTATCCCCCTAATTCATTAAGGATGAAAAAAAATCTGCAGTTCTGAAAGGCGCTCCAGAGATGTTGCAACACTTCAAGGACTTTTAATAGGTAAAATTCCCTCAATCTTATTGTCCGAGTGATTCAACATCATTCGGAGTCTTATTTATTATTTATGTACTTGTTGTAGTGCGTGGCGAGGTGGTTTGGCTGCGGAGATCATTCTGACGTGTTGGCACAGAAGGTGAGAGCACTGGGGTCTAATGTTAACTCCATGGATCCCTACAAGGGTGGCTTTGACGCTGATCTTCATGAGAAGATCAGGGCTTCTTTTCGCTGTTGGGTAAACTTGATTCCTACTTTATAGGAGGCCCCACCCATCGAAAATATTACCAAGTCAAATACTACAGCCTGTTCTTCTGCGCCTTCGAGGACCCCCAAATAGGAGGTTATCTCACAGGTCATTGAGGACCCAGTCGATGTCGTGATTGAAACCGGCGATGAAGTGTTTGTTTCCTCCTTTGCAAGGGATAGAAGAAAAGAGGTCCTGCACCAATTATTAATTGGGAAACAGAGGAGACGGCTGACGCATCTTTTTCAAGGTTGAGAGGCAAGGCTCATGCTAACTCGGAGGGAGCCCCCAACAAGTTGAATTTGGAGCATTAATTGTCAAATCAGGGCTTTACAGGCATTATTTTATGTTACTTTGTCACGTTTGATCGCACAGGTGTTCTTCATGTTATTTTGACAGGAAACGGAGCTTGCGAGATTAAGCAGAAAGGAGAACGAACTTCGAAACAAGAATAAAGCTCAAGAAAGTGGATGAACAAGAGATAAAAGTTTGAAAAAAAGCTAGAGCTGCTATCAACAATCTGCCTACCTTCACAATACAACACCATTACTAACCTCCATTACCACCTAAAAAATCCTGCTGCCACCAAGAAAACCCCACAGCCTCCATAACCCATTGCCAAATAAATCCAAATCAGCCCCAATTTAACACCCAACACCATATACCTAAACCAACACCACTACAACAACCATTACCTCCTTACAACCAATACAACAACGATTCACCGTAGACCTACAACCTCCATCACCAATTACCTACAGAACACAAGAACAAACCACCATAGCTACCAGTACCAACCTCACAACCCTATTCTCTGAATTACCACCGACCCAATACCACAATCTCCTTCACAACTTAACCACCATAACCAAATCCTTCAATATACCAACATACCGCAAATAAGCCTTCACAATCACCAGACTATTACACCAATCCCCTCAATTAACCTTAATACCACGACTCCTATTCGACACCACCTAAACCAGTCCACCACAAAAGCTTCAACCACACAAGAACCACCAAGCGAAGAAACATAGAAGGAAGGAGGAATCAACAGCGCAATAACTGATCAAGAAGAATATAAGAAGAAACAGAGAAGAAAGAAGACATGAAAGCAAGCGCTGAAGAGAAACAAAGGGCAAGAAGCTGGTCGCACGATCAGCTTTTTTGAGATCGTTCGACCAAGAGAAGACAAGCCGAGGACTTAGCTAACTTTCAGAAAAGAAAAGATTGAAACTTATTGTTTTCACGACCTGACATCCTGATCGTGCAATCCGAGGCAAGAGGGTGTCCGATCGCACGATCAGATAAGCTCATGGCGGGATTTCCTAAGGGTAAAACTTCTCACGGAAGAATAAAAAAATACAGAGGCACACGTATGTTGATGGGAGACCTGCTTTGTTTTAATAAAAACTACGTATTTTTGTGATTAATTATTTCCATAACCTAATTGAGGAATAATTAATAATATAACTACAATTTATTAAAGCAAGGATGTTACAATTCATTCATCTACCGACGAGAGAGAAGAACAAGGAGACGAAGAAGACGAAGACAAAGCTTCACCATTGAAGCTCTGGTGTTTGCTTTTTCTTCTTCCTACCTATCTTAGTTAATTTTTATGGAGAAACTCTTGGTTGTTTCATCTTTAGTTATGATTAGATAAGCAAATTTTTCTAGGCATATCATGTGAGAGCCTAGGGTTCATGTAAACGATGTGACTTCTCCGGATTTTATCTTTGCTTCATGATTTATTGATTTCATATTTTGAATCAATTCTAGTTTCTTATTAATGTTAGTAATCCTACTTGAGTGACACGATTAGGAGATAAACTAGGATTCAAGAACTAGGGTTTCATTCAATAGTTGATTCATACTTCAAGTTAGATTTATTTCTAATTCAATTGTTCTTGTACTGTGTTTAATACTCAGTGGTGATGGAGTAATTAACCGGAAACACTTCTTAGTTAGTGAATGCACGACAGTGATTCTAACAAAGTAGGATGAGACTTAAACATCAATCCCGTATCACTGAGACTGAGAAGTGACGTGTTAGGATTGTCCAAGTGTAGGTAGATTCAGTAGGTGAGATTTGACTGTGTCGTGCAACGGTGGACCGACCGTTGACGTGCATGTTGTTTGCCTACTAGAACGGACTGGTGGACACAAGAGACCCATAGGAGATTGTAGTCTACCGTGAAGTAGAATATCCTGAGACCGATAGGAGATGGTCAGTGCTGTTATCCGGCTTAGTTAGAATATAGTTAAACTGTTGCTTAGATAATTTGGACATTGTTTACAACCCTGATCAACGAGATTGCCTAGTTCTCTCTATTTTTTGATTAAGAACTCTTCTTAATTTCAGTTTACCTTTGTTGTGTCTTTACTACAACCACTTGTTTGTGGGTGGAAACACCAGAAATCACACACTGTTTACTCCGGTTATCTAGTGAACTACACTAAATTCTTAATTATAAACTTGTTGCGAGCTTGTCTTCGAGGTATCCATAACCCGAGTACCAAAAATACTCACTTCTTACTACTTGACAGTATGCTTGCGTAATACGCGCTAGTAATCTGCGTCAAGTTTTTAGCGTCGTTGTCGGAGACAACGGTCAACAAGTTCGTAGTCAATAATTAGTTTAGTTTGCTTTTATTTTTATTTTTTATTTGCTACTTTGATTACTAATTTGTTTTCTGATTTTCTACTATTTCACGTACTCACTGCATGCACAGGTTCCCAAGAGAGCTTGTGCCCCCACTAGAAGACCTAGAGCAGTTGTTCAGAGACCAAAGGAGAAGACAGAAACAGAGCACCATTGGCGAACAATTAACCAACGCACAACTCAATCAGCGAATGGAAGAGCTGTCTAAGCAGCTAAATGAACGCAACTCCCATACACCGTACAACAAGTCTGGGCAAGCTATTGTGGAGAAGTTTCAGTCGTCCACCTATGGACACAATCCGGCAATTGTAGTGCCAGAGATACAGGCCGAGCACTTCGATCTTAAGCCTGCAACAATTCAGACGGTTACCAAACAATTTCAATTCTATGGGAACAGGGATGAAGACCCAAATGACTTCATTGGGAAATTTAATGCATACATAAAGACTACCAAGTACAAGGATGTGACAGCAGAGGTGTTGAAGCTCATTCTATTCCCTTACTATCTGAAGGGTGCAACTGAGAAGTGGCTTCAATCAAGAGCTCTTGGTTCGATCACTACATGGGCTCAGTGTGTGGATCAGTTTATAGCAAAGTTTTACCTAGTTCAGCGGGTAACTAAGCTACATGGTGATATTCTAGGATTTCAACAACAGGCCGATGAAACCGTGGTGGATGCATGGGACCGTTTTATGCATTTGATCAGGAAGTGCCCAAATAACGATTTTGAGGATTAAAATTTTTTGCAGGTCTTCTACCATGGTTTAGATGGTAAAAATTAGGAGCTGGTTTACAGAGAATCTGGTTGTAATTTTATGTACTCAGTTGACAAAGAAGGAGTTTATGCGCTCATGAAGCAGCTTGCTAAGCATGACTCACAATTTTATGATTCAAGGATATTATCGTCATTGCCTGAACCTAAGGATGATGAATGGAAGTCGGGGATCATCAAGATGGTGTCTAATTTAGCCGAGCATGTGTATCAGGACAAGAAGCTAGTTGCAAGGATAGAGGAGCAGGAATTTGATTCAGCCGTGGCCCAGATTGCAAGTGGAGATGTGAACTTTGTTGGGGCACAAGGGCAGCGACAGAATTGGAACCAAGGGAACTTCATACCAGGCACAAGAGATCATCCAACTTTCAGGTATGGGGATCAGTCTGGAGCTCTATACACACCGAGGATTCACCACATGTCATAACCACCAGTTTCACAGGCTCCACCACCAGTTGCTGAACCACCAAACCCGGAGATTTAAGAACTAACCAAGGCATTGACACAACTGAGTAAAAACATGAAATATATGACTACCAACGTGAACAATATGTCTACACAGGTTACTGTTGTATCTTCTGATTTACAGCCTACGAAGACGTCTCTTCGTCCACTAGAGGTTCAAGTTGGGAAAATTGTAGCGCAATTATCTGCTAGAGCACCCGAATCTTTAGCGTATGACATAGAAAATGTGCACCAGTTAAATGACCTTACCACTCGCAACGGGGTTTCGTTGAGTGATCCACCATACCCGAGCCATGCCAGAGATGAAGCATCAAAAGATAAGGAGCATGAGGTCTTCAATTCCGAGAATACACCTTTCATGGTCCCCCAATCAAAGGGCATGACCCCACATGAGGAGAATAAATCCAATAAGGTATTACAACCCTCTTCTTCTAGAGATGTACCTTTTCCATTTAAAACCAGGAAGAAGAAGGATGAATCTAAGGATTATAGGCGATTTCTCAGTATTTTCTCCAAATTGCACATAAACATTACGTTGATTGAGACACTGCAGAAAATGCCCAAGTATGTGCAGTTTATCAAGGATGCAATCCTTGGGAGAAAAGCTATGGATAACTTTCAGACTGAGAAATTGAATGAACATGCAAGTTCATGTGTCTTGCATGGGCTACCCAAGAAGAAGAAAGATCCATGTAGTTTTTTAATTGAAGCTACACTTGGCGGGGCCTATACTGGCAGGGCTCTGTGCGATCTGGGGGGAGTGTTAACTTGATGCCGCTTTCAGTATTTAAAAAGCTAGGTTTGGGGGAGCCTCGTAAAGCTTGGATCAATCTTCTGTACACGAAGAAGTCATCGAAGAAGGCCATTGGGGTGGTAGAAGACTTACTTGTGAGGGTTGGTAGTTTGATCACGCCAGCCAATTTTGTGATACCGGACATGCCAGTTGGTGACGTTCCAATCATTCTTGGTAGGCCCTTTCTGGCTACTGGTCGGACATTAATTGACGTGGAGAATGGGGAGTTCATCATGAGGGTCAACTTTACTGTGGAAACCTTTCAGGTTTACAAACCGAGTCCTCAGTACACTTTTGAGGTGAAGCCAGGATTTCCATTTCCCGTGAAATTTGGAATTGCAGAGCTAACACTATAGGATCCGCCAAATCCTAAGGGCAAAGCATCGAGTGTGCAGGCCCACGAAGTAGTTATGAGCATCCAGTGCCATAAGTTGGATGCGGAACGACCTGCCAAACCACCTTTCGGAGTGTCATGAGATATCATGGTCGGGCCGTCGACCTTAAATTACAAGGGATACTTGGGAGGCAAACCAATGTAGAGTAGGATGCTTTTTCTTTTTGTTTTTATTATTATGAGTTCTCTAAATTTGATTGTGAGGGGTGAGAGAGAGTGGAATTATTCTTTTAATTAGTGTGCAAGGACACAGGTTCATAAGATGCACCGGATTCCCTGTCTTGATGCCCGTGCTAGAGCTTGCACTAGTTGTGGATAGAAAAAGCCCCACAGGAGTATTCAGAAAAGATATAGAGAATTTCTCGAGGTCGAGGAGAAATTCCAATATGTTGAGTGTCACACGCATGAGAGGGATAAAGTTTATATCTTAGCCGTACATCGGAATCCGGGAGCGTAGAGACTTCTCCGGAAATTGTCAACGGTCCACAAGACCCCTTCTTGTAGCAATTTCACGGAAACGGTGCCCATGTAGGTCCAGGCACCCAGGTACCTCTAATACTCTCTCTAATCTACATTTTGAGAAATAAATGTTGAAATCCACCACCTACACATTTAAGGAAGGAAACCTCCTTTTTGATCACTAAATTCATTGAGGACAACGAAAAGCATATGTGTGTGTGTGTGTGGGGGGGGGGGGGGTTGTATCTACTTTCACTAGCCATTTTTCGTATGCATAGCCTTGTTACATATACTTTGTATAGTATGGTGTCGTATTTGTGGTTAGTGTTGAGTGTTTTGATATATTGTCGTATTATGTGAGGTTATTTTTGTTGGGTTTTGACGTAGGTAACGCAGCGGAATAACAAAAATTAATCCTACTCAAAGCCCACCAAGGATCACAGGAAGAGACATCATAACATCATTAAGGTCATAGAAGATGTGTACCTTTTGATTTGTGAGATCACACGAAGAATGATGTCCTCGTCTCTACGGTTGATCCACGTCTAGAGGTGAGATCTAGATTCTTCCTTCGAACAAGTGCTAGCTTGAACCCGGAGGAAGAGGGAAGAAGATCAAAGCAACAAAGGCACAAGGGAGGGGCGGCCTCCTCTTTGCCGTCGGGTAGAGGGGGCGGACGGGGGCTAGGGTTTCGGCCCTAGCTCTTTGTCTTGCTCTCTCTTTTTCTCTCTCCCACTCTTTGTGTTATGTCTAATAATAACTCATCAAGTGGGAAGGAAGCTAGCGCCTCTTATATATATACTCCAACAACTCCTTGTTGTTTCCATATTAGAGTTTTCTTGTTCTAGTAGGACTAGAACTATTCCCTTCCTTGCAAATTAGTCCTACTAAGTTTGCAAGGTGTTGCACAATGATCCTTCTATTAATTAATCTATATTAATTAATTCCAAAACTAGATCTACTCTATTTGACGTGTGACCCCATAGGTTTCTATATAGTTGGTAGTAACTATTACTAACATGGAGCGGTGTCTAGCAACACATCCATGCCACCCAACCAATAGAAATAGTCAGTAATCCCGACAAACCTTTGTGCCCAATATATCATATTGCATTATCCCTTTGTCTCCATATTCGGATTGGACACGAGACATAAATAGTCACACTCGTATATCCAATCCATAGTTCCTCGATCCTGGGAATATGCTCATGCTTGCAGATAACATTAATATCTCTATATTAATTTATCTGAGTCTGGCCAGACATTCAATAAGCCTCATCCCTCGAGTGGCCGTGGATATTTAACCCCATTATGTGGGAAGGACAAATCCCATCTACATCACTACGATCTCTAAGCTTGCTTCCTATCACGCCCGATAGCCACCTTTATGATTACCTAGTTACGGTGTAACGTTTGATAACATCAAAGCGCAATATTTCACAACTAGAGTATCTAGTGACTTCAAGTCCAAGGATTGCAATAATATTAGCACTACGAAAAGCGATTGTGACTTCACATAATCTAATGTATCCCTTTCGTCGTGGGTCAATCCAGTATGCCATTACTCCTAATGCATACCCATGTGTTAGACTTGATATCTCCATACCAATCTACCGACATACTAGTCTATATTTGATTGTCCTATTAATCAATATAATGGACTAGGGATATTTAAGATAAATAACACATAATATCTAAGGACTTCATATTTTAAATATCGCCATAAATAATAAATGAATATTCTAGCCAAAACATTGTTCATACTAAATCTACGACTGCCTCTAGGGCATCTATTCCAACAGTCTCCCACCTGCACTAGAGCCAATCTGGCGCATCTCGTATGCTTATAGATCTGGCGTGCCCTTCATGCTTTCGCTGCGCAAGAGGTTTCGTGAGCGGATCTGACACGTTGTCATCCGTCAGAATCTTGCACATCTTCACATCTCCTCGATCGATCATAACACGAATAAGATGGAATCTCCTAAGTACATGCTTTGACTTTTGGTGCGATCTTGGTTCCTTTGCTTGTGCGATTGCCCCAGAGTTGTCACAGTACAACTCTATGGGATCCACTATGCTAGGGACCACACCGAGCTCAGCGATAAACTTCTTTATCCATACTGCCTCTTTCGCCGCTTCCGCAGCAGCAATGTACTCAGCTTCTGTTGTAGAATCAGCAACTGTGCCTTGCTTGGAACTCTTCCAGCTTACAGCTCCTCCATTCAGGCAAAACACGTATCCAGACTGCGATCTGTAATCATCCTTGTCGGTTTGGAAGCTCGCGTCAGTGTAACCCTTTACACTTAGCTCTTCCATTCCTCCAAATATCAAGAATACATCCTTAGTTCTTCTCAAGTACTTTAGGATGTTCTTGACAGCAATCCAGTGACTCTCACCCGGATTGGACTGATATCGTCTCACCATACTCAGCGCGTATGATACGTCTGGTCTAGTACATAGCATGGCGTACATGATGGATCCTATGGCCGAAGCATAGGGTATCCTGCTCATGCGGTCCTTTTCCATCTCGTTGGAGGGACAGTCATTCTTGGAAAGAGTGACTCCATGTGACATGGGCAAGAATCCCTTCTTGGAATCTTGCATGTTGAACCTCTTCAACACCTTGTCAATATATGTACTCTGACTTAGGCCAAGCAACCTTTTAGATCTATCTCTATAGATCTTTATACCAAGTATATAGACCGCGTCTCCTAAGTCTTTCATCGCAAAGCACTTTTCTAGCCAATTTTTAACAGATTAGAGAGTAGGAATATCATTTCCAATGATTAGTATGTCATTCACATACAAGACCAGAAACACTATAGAGCTCCCACTAACCTTCTTGTAAACACAAGGCTCATCTTCGTTCTTGATGAAGCCAAACTCTTTGACTGCGTCATCAAAACGTCGATTCCAGCTCCTAGAAGCTTGCTTTAATCCATAAATGGACCTTTGCAGCTTACAGACTTTATTGGCATTCTCTGGATCCTCAAAACCCTATGGTTGTGTCATGTAAACATCCTCAAGGAGGTTCCCATAAAAGAACGCTGTTTTGACATCCATTTGCCAAATCTCATAGTCGTAGTATGTTGCAATAGCAAGTAAGATTCGAATGGATTTAGTCATGGCGACTGGTGAAAAGGTCTCATCATAGTCAATACCATGAATTTGTCTATAACCTTTGGCCACCAATCGGCCCTTATAGGCAACTACCTTGCCATCCATGTCGGTCTTCTTCTTGAAGACCCACTTTCACCCTATGGGTCGAGCCCCTTCGGGTGGTTCTACCAAAGTCCATACTTTGTTGGTGTACATGGAATCCATTTCGGATCTCATGGCTTCTAGCCACTTCTTAGAGTCTGGGCCACTCATGGCTTCTCCATAGTTTGCAGGCTCATCTTCCATGAGTGGTACGTCATCGGGCTCAGTCACGAGAAGTCCATACCTCTCTGGCTCATGACGTACTCTTCCTGATCTAAGGAGTTCCTGTGTTACTTGAACAGGTTCTTCCACAACTTCTTGTGGTTCCTGTTCATGTTCCATTATCGGTTCAGTGGTTTGTGGTTCATGAATTTCTTCAAGTTCTACAACCCTCCCACTTGCTTCTTTAGAGACTAATTCTCTTTCTAGAAACACGCCGGTCCGAGAAACGAACACTTTGTTCTCAGTAGGGTTATAGAAGTAACATCCTTTAGTCTCTTTAGGATATCCCACAAACTTACACTTATCCGCTTTAGGCCCGAGCTTGTCTGTTTGTAAACGCTTTGCATAGACGTCGCAGCCCCAAATCTTCATAAACGACACTATGGGACGCTTCCCAGTCCATATCTCATATGGCGTCTTCATGACTGATTTGGATGGAACACGGTTAATGGTAAAAGCTGCCGTCATTAGAGCATGTCCCCAAAAGGATATCGGAAGATCTGTTTGAGACATCATAGATCGCACCATATCTAATAGAGTGCGATTTCTCCTCTCAGATACACCATTCCATTGTGTTGTTCCGGGTGGAGTGAGCTGGGATACTATCCCACACTCTCTAAGATACTCATCAAACTCTTGGCTTAAGTATTCTCCTCCACGATCCGATCGTAGGGATTTAATACTCTTCCCAAGTTGCTTCTCTACGTCATTCTTGAATTCCTTGAACAATTCAAAGGATTCTGATTTGGCCTTCATAAGGTATACAAATCCATATCTACTGAAATCATCAGTAAATGTGATGAAGTAGGTATAACCACCTCTGGCCGGCGTGGGGAATGGTCCGCATACATCAGTATGTATGAGTGCCAATAACTCACTAGTCCGTTCGCCTTTCTTATTGAAAGGGGACTTTGTCATTTTTCCTAATAAACAAGATTCACATGTCTCATATGATTCCAAATCAAATGAGTCTAGAAGTCCATCCTTATGGATTTTAGATATGCGTTTCTCATTTATATGGCCTAAACGACAGTGCCATAGATATGTAGGATTTAAATCATTAGTTTTAATCCTTTTAGTATTTATGTTATAGATTGGATTATTTAGATCAAGGATATACAATCCATTAGACAAATGCACACTACAATAGTGCATACTATCAAAATAAATGGAGCAACACTTGTCCTTTATTGAAATAGAAAAAACTTTCTTGTCCAAACAAGAAACGGAAATAATATTTCTGCTCATAGCAGGCACATAAAAGCAATTTTCTAATTCTAAAATAAGTCCAGAAGGCAAAGATAGCTCATAAACGCCTACAGCTAATGCAGCAACCTTTGCTCCATTCCCGACGCGCAAGTCTATCTCCCCTTTTCGCAATCTTCTACTTCTTTTCAAATCCTGCACATTACGACAAATGTGAGAACCACATCCGGTATCTAATACCCAGGATGATGAAATAGAGAGATTGACGTCTATAACATAAATACCTGGTGGTGGTGGAATCACTATTCCAAGCTTCTTATCCTCCAGATATTTAGGGCAATTCCTCCTCCAGTGACCCGGCTGGCTGCAGTAGTGACATTCACCTTTAGCCACGCCTCCACTAGGCTTTAGGGCATCCTTGGATTTCGCAACTTTCTTGCGTTTTCCTTTTGAAGTAGATGCAACTGACTTGCCCTTCTTCTTGTGTACCATCATTATGGCCTTGCCCTTGCCTTTATTGATTCTTTGCTCAGCTGTCTTTAGCATGTTCAATGGGTCTGGCAAAGACTTGTTGATCTCATTCATATTATAGTTCATAATGAACTGATTATAACTGTCAGGCAACGATTGCAAGACGAGATCAGTTTCCAAGTCCTGGCCGAATGGGAACCCCAGTCTCTCAAGGTTCTCTATGTACCCGATCATTCGGAGTACATGAGGGCCTACTGGATTCCCTTCTGCAAGACTGCTTTTGAACAATGCTTTAGACACCTCATAGCGCTCATGCCTTGCCTGTTCCTGAAACAATTGTTTCAAGTGTCTGATCATATCATAGGCTTCCATGTTCTCGTATTGCTTCTGAAGCTCACCAGTCATGGTGCAAAGCATGAGGCAAGTCACGTCATTAGAATCATCAATATGTTTCTGACGTTCCCTTACTTCCTCTAGTAGAGTCTCATCTTGTGGTGGGTCTGGAATTGGATTGTCCAAGACGTACAACTTCTTTTCTTGCTTGAGGAAAATCCTCAAGTTTCTGAACCAGTCAAGGAAATTTGTCCCAGACAATTTATCCTTCTCAAGGACAGATCGTAGGGATGAACTCGATGCGTTGTTGTTTGCCATTTGGAATTCTACAAAACGAGAAATATGCAATTTAGTATTTTGAACAATTTAACTATATTTAACAATGGCTAGATCATTAAATATAGCTCCCACTATTTTTCTCGGATTAATAGCCCTCACTATTAAAGCGGAAAATATCTTTATACTTTCTAGTGGGTCCAAGATCCCTTTTTCACTTCTTCTTCAGCTTGCTTTGGCAAGTCACCCAAGAATTGGTTATTTAGGTAGGAACCATTCCAATTGCATCCCATGCAACTCTTGGTCCAATTAGGTGAATAAATTCCTTTTATTCTTTATCCAATTGGATAACTCCTAATTGTCATGCCTCTAAGCTCATCAATCCAATTGACTTTTGCCTAGTTGCGTCCAACCTCTTGCTTTCAACATACACGCATTACTAGCATGCTTCGTCCGCAACACATCATGAAAAATTAAAATCGCCTTGCTTTGGCAAGCCTGAATTTTAATAGGCCATGATCATGAAAAGTGTTATGGCAAGAGAAGGCAAAACACAATATTTAATTGAGGGATTTCTTTTAAGTTGTTTGGTTGATCTTATCAACATGGTCTACTTATTTGGATTGGGCCATCCACAATAAAAGACCAACCTTGTTTATTATTATATTTTTATCGTTTTTGCGTGTACCGCCATACACACAAAATAAATAACAAGGCATGAATAATAAACATCCACAAAATTAAAAAAAGAACGTGGCATGGATATGGCCTCTAGACTAATGATATTATCAAGCCAATGATAATATCTAATTGCCCTAAAGTGCCGAGCTCATCTCCATGTGCTCCACCATAGCTGCGCGCCTAGGGATGTCTTTTGGCTCCTTTGGTTCTCCGGTCTTCTTCTCCATGTTCTTGGCTATCATCTAAATACTTCTAATTCTAGCTTAACATCTAGAATAAATAAATAACAAAAGCCTCACATGTCGAGGAGAAAAAGAACGACTCGCAGGCCGTAAAACTTAATTAATTATTACATTAATTTGATCAGCTCGCAGGCCGTAAACCAAACCACAAAACAATAAACATCCACAATCCTAGGCCATATCCATCCACCATGCAATAAAGCACATAATACAGTTAAAACCAATTTTTAACGCGCTTGTTTAATTTTAATGAAATTGGGTAACTAGGGTTTTACAACGGTCCAAAGGGCCCAAGCCAACAAGTGGCCCGAACCCTAGGACCGCCGCACGCCTAGAGGCCTGCGGCCTTGCTTGGCGCGCAAGGGAGGGGCGGGCGGCTAGGGTTTCGGCCCTAGTCCCCTTCCTCCTTCCTTGTTGCCCAAGCAAGGTTGTTTCCTTATGGAATTATTTCCATAACTTTGTTTCCATAATTGAAAACCCCTTTTCAATCATGTGCCCATGAACCCTAATTTTTCAAGAACCCAATTATTCACATCCTATGTGATTAAACTCACCAATTCTAACATCCAATGTTAATTTGGGTCTTTTTTGATTGAATCAAATTCAATATTGCATCTACTATGCCAATTTTTCAGTTTTCGCGTATTAAACAATAATACGGTGTATGAACTGAAATCGTAAACACATAATATCATGTTATGCTCTACGACCTGTGGCTCTGATACCACTGTTGGGTTTTGACGTAGGTAACGCAGCGGAATAACAAAAATTAATCCTACTCAAAGCCCACCAAGGATCACAGGAAGAGACATCATAACATGATTAAGGTCATAGAAGATGTGTACCTTTTGATTTGTGAGATCACACGAAGAATGATGTCCTCGTCTCTACGGTTGATCCACGTCTAGAGGTAAGATCTAGATTCTTCCTTCAAACAAGTGCTAGCTTGAACCCGGAGGAAGAGGGAAGAAGATCAAAGCAACAAAGGCACAAGGGAGGGGCGGCCTCCTCTTTGCCGTCGGGTAGAGGGGGCGGACGGGGGCTAGGGTTTCGGCCCTAGCTCTTTGTCTTGCTCTCTCTTTTGCTCTCTCCCACTCTTTGTGTTATGTCTAATAATAACTCATCAAGTGGGAAGGAAGCTAGAGCCTCTTATATATATACTCCAACAACTCCTTGTTGTTTCCATATTAGAGTTTTCTTGTTCTAGTAGGACTAGAACTATTCCCTTCCTTGCAAATTAGTCCTACTAAGTTTGCAAGGTGTTGCGCAGTGATCCTTCTATTAATTAATCTATATTAATTAATCCCAAATCTAGCTCTACTCTATTTGACGTGTGACCCCCTAGGTTTCTATATAGTTGGTAGTAACTATTACTAACATGGAGCGGTGTCTAGCAACACATCCATGCCACCCAACCAATAGAAATAGTCAGTAATCCCGACAAACCTTTGTGCCCAATATATCATATTGCATTATCCCTTTGTCTCCATATCCGGATTGGACACGAGACATAAATAGTCACACTCGTATATCCAATCCATAGTTCCTCGATCCTGGGAATATGCTCATGCTTGCAGATAACATTAATATCTCTATATTAATTTATCTGAGTCTGGCCAGACATTCAATAAGCCTCATCCCTCGAGTGGCCGTGGATATTTACCCCCATTATGTGGGAGGGACAAATCCTATCTACATCACTACGATCTCTAAGCTTGCTTCCTATCACGCCCGATAGCCACCTTCATGATTACCAAGTTACGGTGTAACGTTTGATAACATCAAAGCGCAATATTTCACAACTAGATTATCTAGTGACTTCAAGTCCAAGGATTGCAATAATATTAGCACTACGAAAAGCGATTGTGACTTCACATAATCTAATGTATCCTTTTCGTCGTGGGTCAATCCAGTATGCCATTACTCTTAATGCATACCCATGTGTTAGACTTGATATCTCCATACCAATCTACCCACATACTAGTCTATATTTGATTGTCCTATTAATCAATATAATGGACTAGGGATATTTAATATAAATAACACATTTTATCTAAGGACTTCATTATATTAAATATCGCCATAAATAATAAATGAATATTCTAGCCAAAACATTGTTCATACTAAATCTACGACTGCCTGTAGGGCATCTATTCCAACAATTTTCTCCATTTTTTTGCACTTTTACTTTATTGAGTCCCCCTACCCAAAACTTGTGTTTAGTCGTGTTGGCCGAAGCATATAGAGTTAGGAAAATGAAAACAAAAGAAAAATTCAAAAATCATAAAAAATTTAAAACTTTTTAGAAATGGAAATTGAAGAGAGTTAATGTGCAGAGGGATTAATGATAAAATTCCTTGGGAGTATGAAAATCTGAGGTGAGGTAGACGCGAGAATCTGGAGGAGGAAGACTTATAGGCCTAATGCACATTAGAAATGCGTGTAGCTGCCTCTCAGACTAGTTATCCTACTAGCTTTACACCGCCGTCACTTAGGTAGTCGTCAACCCTCCTCGTAGTGGCAACGTAACAGTTGTGCGAGTGATGTCTATAGGGGCCACACATCCTGTCTCCAGCTTGTAGGTCCACTAGTTAGCCCCATTGATCATTTTACCCCATTTATTCGCAGCCTCTAGTCTAGGAAGCCTTTCATTGTGACTTTCATCACTTGTTAGAATGGTCCTTTCCTATGCGTCATGATAGAGGTAGTCGAGTTAGGGAGGTTCAATGAGGGTGTGCTGAATTGATTCATCTTGCGTGGATTCTCTTACATGTCGTCTTTTTAGGGGATATGAGGGTGCGTTAGAGACGGCAGCACACTTCAGTGTCGCGATGAGTTGTGTCCGTACACCACGATCACAGGTGGAGTGCCGTAGTGCGTGGTAATTTTCTCTGCACGATATGGGGTGGGGTTGGTTGAGCTTATAGGAGCCTGTGTGTTGATTTTCATTTATATTCTATATATCTTAGGTGATGAGGAGGATCAGTTGGAAAATCACGAATTACATTGACTACCGGGTTGCGAGAGTTGATTTACATTGAGTGTGGAGAGGTCGACACATATTTGATTGTATCACTGATTTGACACATTCCATGCCCACATTATCTGATTTGATATTGAATCTCCTCAGATAATACTATGTTTTATTGGCTCCATGTATTAATATTATTGTTGTGGAAATGAAAAACAAAAAGTTGTTTGGAAATTGAAAGTTAATGAAAAAATAAGCTTGATATACTCTTCATGAAGATCCGAGGAGATTAGCTAAATAACTTTACAACTCTTTCACATTTGTGGCCGCGAGTATGGTGTTGCACCTAGATTGAGGGAATGAGGGCCGGAGTGGTGAGATTCGTTGAGGTTTCTTGGATTTTAGTGAGGGAGTGTGAGAATCAGATTAATGTGAGCTATATCATGATGTCTAGGAATACGCTTCTAAATATCCTTTCCTACCCGTCCTAAGCCGTCAGCAATGTGAACCCGTGGATATATAGCTCGGAGGGTAAGTGCTAGGGATATGTTTGATGAGTGTGCGGAAGCAATGTCTTAAGTGCTCGTGCCCGTTCTGTCTAACAAAACTGGCTGCAAGTTCTATTCGTCATCAAATTTATAGAACTTCCGAGAAAATATGGGAGTCTTATGACTTGCCGGTTCACTTTTCAATATTGCCCAATCTCTAACTAAAAATAAAAAAAAAAAAAAAACAAAAACAAAAAAAAAATTGTGTTGTTTCAATTTTTTGCATTGTTTGAAAATCAAGTTGCTTTGTATAGACTATAGAGCATGTAGTTTTCATAGTCGTGTGTGAGAGTGGTCTGTGTCACATGGCTAGGGGAGTTGAATGCAATTCGGTGGACTAACAATCATAGTGTGGCAAGATTAGAGTTATATTTCTTACACGTTTTACATCGTTTTGTGTGATTTCCAGGTGAATAATATGACTTTTACACCTTGAATATGGAGGAATTGTGAAGTTGAGCTTTTGAGCATTAATTGTCAAATTTGGGCGTTTCTCACATTGTTTTTTGTTACTTTGTCACGTTTGATCGCACGGGTGTGTTTTTTGTTATTTTGACAGGAAACGGAGCTTGCGAGATTAAGCAGAAAGGAGAACGAACTTCGGAACACGACTAAAGCTCAAGAAAGTGGATAAAAAAGCTTGAGCTGCTATCAACAATTTGCCTACCTTCACAGTACAACACCATTACTACCTCCATTACCACCTAAAACAACCTGATACCACAGAACAAACCCCACAGCCTCCATAACCGATTGCCAAATAAATCCAAATCAGCCCTAGTTTAACACCCAACACCATATACCTAATCCAACACCACTACAACAACAATTACCTCCTTACAACCCAATACACCAACGATTCACCATATACCTACAACCTCCATCACCAATTACTCACAGAACACAAGAACAAACCACCATAGCTACCATTACCACACTCACAACCCTCTTCTCTAAATTAGAACCGACCCAATACCACAATCTCCTTCACAACTTAACCACCATAACCAAATCCTTCAATAAACCATCAGACCACAAATTAGCCTTCACAAGCACCAGACTATTACACCTATCCCCTCAATTAACGTTAATACCACAACTCCTATTTTACACCACCTAAACCAATCCAACACCAAAACATCAACCACACAAGAACCACCAAGCGAAGAAAGAGAGGAGTAAGGAGGAATCAGCAGTGAGGCAGCATATCAAGAAGAAAATAAGAAGAAGCAGAGAAGGAAGAAGAGATGAAAGCAAGCGCAGAAGAGAAATGAAGGACAAGAAGCTGATTGCACGATCAGGTTTGCTGAGATTGTGCGACCAAGAGAAGACCAGCCGAGGAATTAGCCAATGTTCTTAAAAGAATAGATTGAAACTTACTGTTTTCACGACCTGACCTCCTGATCGTGCGATAAGAGGCAAGAGTGGGTCTGGTTGCACGATCAGAGAAGCTAATCATGCGATCTCCTAAACATTTAAATTCTCACAGAAGATAAATAATAAGAAGACAGAGGCGCACGTCTGTTGAAGGGAGACCTGCTTTGTTTTGCTCAAAGGTACATAGTTTTCGGATTAATTATTTCCTTAACCTTATTTAGGAATAATGAAGACTATAACTAGAGTTTATTTAAGAAAGTATTCTACAATTCATTCATATACCAACGGGAGAGAAAAACTAGGAGGCGACGAAGACGGAGACGAAGACAAAGCTTCACCATGAAGCTCTAGTGTTTTCTTTTTCTTCTTCCTACCTCTCTTAGTAAATTTTAATGGAGAAACTCTTGTGAAAGGGGAGCATGCAGGTAGAAATGCAGTACATATACTCTAGAAAGGGGGCGGGGGTTGAATAGAGTATGCCAACGTTTTGCAAAACTTGTAGAAGAAAAGAGTTTCTATGAAGAACAATAGAAGTTCAAGGCCTTGAAATCAGTTTCAAGCCTTTGGAGTGAAATAAAGTTTGAAATAAAACAGAAAAGTCTTTTTCAAGGCCTTGAAAGGAGTTTCAAACCCTTGAAAGCATACTAGTTTGAATGTTGAAAATACTAAATATACAAATGAAACTGTAAATGCAAGAGACAAGGGATTTATAGAGTTCAGTCCACTTGGAACTACGTCTCTACCTCAGGGATCTTCTCCCTGGAGGATTTTTCAACACAATTCTTATTAATCCAAGGCTAAGCCCTAGATCTCAAGCACAGAGATATCCCTTACTCTGTTTACAGCTTGTTGTTCTCTCTAACCTATCTATTACCTGCTCTAGCTAACTGATTAACTAAGAATTCTCTATTGTTCACTTTGAACAATCCTTGATAATGAGAGAAAGAAGTAGTATAAGAATGATACAGAAATAAAGTGCAAGTCAGAAGAACACTGAATGTTTGAAACTGCAGTAAAGAATGCAATGATCTTCTGTGAGATGGATTGTGAGAATGATGTGCTTCTTTGATGCTTGTCAATCGTGAAATGTGTCTCTCTTTTTTCCTGTTGAGTGTTTTGCTTGTTGCTTCAGAAGGAGCTCTATTTATACTGATCAGAAGCTCTGCAAATATTCCCCGATTTTTAGGAACAAACTTCCTGTTTTGTAGGCAAAAACTTTGACTCTCTTAACAGCCTTCTCCAACGGATAGTTGATCATGATCTTCAGAGATATTGTTGTGATCTTGCCTTTACACAAATTTAGAAGTTGTCATGAGTGTCTGATTGATCACAGATTCATCTTCTCTTAAAGTTTT
This sequence comes from Linanthus parryae, assembly GCA_023055425.1. NCBI lineage: Eukaryota > Viridiplantae > Streptophyta > Magnoliopsida > Ericales > Polemoniaceae > Linanthus > Linanthus parryae. The sequence goes on from JALGPY010000029.1 coordinate 3,796,737, forward strand.
CTTTCCTGCAAAAGCAAGATTAGGGAACATAGTCAAACAGATGGATTAATTGGTGATAAATATAACAAAATAGTTTGTCTTTCATCATCAGATAATAACAGATCAAGCATAGGGTGAGAGAGATAGAGTTAGATTAGAAGATTTCAGAAGAACTACCCCTAAGTATGTGCATAAAGGTTAGACAGTTTCAAGGCTTTGAATCCAGTTTCAAGGCCTTGAAATAGCTCTGAAACCTGTTTCAAGGCTTTGAAAACAGCTTCAAGGCCTTGAAATAGCTCTTGTGAACTTACAATCTCCCCCTTGATGAAAGACAAAACCTCAATCTGTTTGAATCTTACTTTCTGCAAAAAAAATACTGATTAGCACACAGTTCAAATAGTAGTAACACATTGGTTCCAAAAAGATCCAACTTATTCAGTGATAAACAGAAAACACATAAGTCCAAATAAATCCTACTGACCAAAAAGACAGGTCATCAAAAACAGAAAAACCTATGATTTCTCTCCCTTTTTGACTTTCATCAAAAAGAATAAGAAGATGTTGGATTAGAGTCTTTGGAAAATTTTGAAAATAAACTAAAAAAAATAGAAGTGGGGGAGAAAGAGTAGGCAAGAGTTTATGGGCTTGGGTCATCATCTCCATTCTGATCTCCTTCTTCTTCCTCACTGTCTGCATCATTGTCCTGGTCTTTTGCAACATCTTCATTCACACAAGCAGTCTCTTCTTCAGCCTTGTCTTTAGTAGCAGCCTTTGGAGACTTCTTCTTCTTCTTCTTCTTCTTCTTCTTCTTCTTCTTCTTCTTCTTCAGGTTTATCAGCAAGGCATCCGAATCAGGACTGTCTACTTCATCTCCATCTTGAGCAGCTTGTTCAACTAACACTTGCTTCCCTTTGTCCTTGTCTTGAGCAGCATCTTCTTGTTTGGAGTGTTCACTGGGCATGTTCATATCAGAATCACCCTTCTTGATGCCTTCTTCATCCTCAGGGACATCAAACAGAGTCTTGGTCTTAAAGATGGTCTCCACCATGTACTTTACCTGCATGAGATCAGTCTCAAACCCATGCTGGTTCTCTTTGAATTCACTATCGTAACGCCCCCGATTTCCAAAGGAGATGGAAACCAGAATGGTGCTCCATACAGGGGATTTTACCCTTTCGTACGAGTAGTAACGATAAGCAAGTGGAAAGAAACATCCAACTACTGAATAATTACAATAAAAGTTTACAACATTGGTGACTAGTTCCAAACTGGGAACAAAGCCTAACATAATACATTTTACAACATAAGAATTGTCCAGTTAATTACTAAGTGTTACTGCTTGCAAGTGAAAACAAGTCGTGAACCAAGCGCGTTACCCCAAGCAACCAATCATAAACCTGCGAGGAATAAAAAGAAACACAAGGACGCAGTTTTCGAGTATCAGTAAAAACTGAGTGAATAAACAACTTAGCATGTAAAACAGAGTGGCTGAGAAATGCTACGGGTTTTGTATTTAAAAGAGTTTAAACAGTAACAGAGTATAAGTATAAACATCAGAGTAAAGACTTGAACAATTTCCAGGAATATAAGTACGGGTAGATGTGACGATTATTAGATTTCTTGAAAGTTGTTATCTCTTAACTGAAAGTCATTACAAGTGACCGATTCGTTTACCGAGATAAGTTTCAAACGTGGAATGAAATAAGTTATATTATTAATTCAAAGTATCCAAGAGAGACGAATGTAAATAGTAATAGATTGAATTTTAGGGACCTGATTCCTAAGGAAGTCATGCCCTGAAGTAAATTATTTTAGGGACCTGATGCCAAAGGAAGTCATTGCCCTAATATAAGTATTTTAGGGACCTGATGCCCAAGGAAGTCATTGCCCTGATATAAGTATTTTAGGGACCTGGGCCCAAGGAAGTCATTGCCCTGATATAAGTATTTTAGGGACCTGATGCCCAAGGAAGTCATTGCCCCGATATAAGGATTTCTGGGACTTAATACCCAAGGAAGTCATACCCCGAAGTACGGATTTCTGTTACTGAATACCCAAGAAAGTCATGCCCTGAAATAATATCAAACAGCTGGTTATGGTACATGCAATCTTCCACTTTACGTTATTAATGCATTTTGGTTTCGTGACATTTGAACAATAAGTTTTGTATTTTAAATACGAGCAGGGAAGGGCGAAATAGTGTCAAGTAAAGCATGTTTGACAAATCCGAAATGAAGTACGAAAATTATTTTGAAGTAAACAAGTATGCCACATGAAAGAGCTAGGCACGCCGGTCTTAGCAAATAAGCGCACATTTATATTTTGAGACGTGAAATAAAAATCACATTTTGGCATGGAAGAAGATAAGCACGCAACGCTGAGCATGAATACTCACCGTCAGAGCCGAAGATATGCAAGCTTTACCACTGGTACACGACGTTTGGTTCTACGAAATCAGGCTCTACAAACAAACACATATAGTCCTAATCACAAACAAGTTCAATCGGCAAACGTACGACGATGCACGTGTCCTATTTCATATGCAAGCAAAGGGCCTAAGTAATTACAAACACCTAATTCCTTATTAGGAAATTAAATTACCAAGTGCACATAAGTTTGAAGTCTCCAAAATGATTTTAAGAAGTTTAAATAATAAATTTTAAGATATAAATCTATTTAATACTCTAATTAAGATATTTTGGACAAAATAAGAAAATTAGCTTTCCAATTTGAACGTACTTATTGAAAAAGTGATATTTCTCAGTAATGAAATTTATTTCATAATACTTCACAATTACTATATATTTTCTAACTAATTTACTTTGTTACATAAACAATGATATGTAATTAAAAAAATTAAATGGTGATAAAAATAATAATATTGATACTTATGATTATATGAAAACTAGCTAACTCTTTAAATAAATAAAATTGACGTTTATTTAATATCTAAAGCAATATTATTTATCAGCTACATAATTAAACATATATAAACACTATACTTTTATTAACTTATTATGCACGAAAGTAAATTAGAAATAACTAAATTGTATCTTATGCTAATCTATAAACATATTACATTATGATAAGAGTTTTATGTTTATTTATCAATTTAATATAGAAATTTGTAAATTATAAATAACATATAAACAATTAATTCAAAACTAATGTAATAAATAAAACATGTTTGAAGAATAGCAACAAGCTCCCCCCCACAGTTCTTGGAAACGGGGAAATAGCCCCCGCCCCCCAAAGAGTTGTTAAAGACATAATAACCCCCTTATCTAAACCCACAGCAGAACAAGATTTCCCTTCAACCCAATTCAATCCAAAAACAGATTCAAGCTATCAAAATATGACTTTGACGATCAAAAACAATTCAAGATTCGATTTAGAGCTTACCCACGTGAAGAACGACAGAGAAATAAGGTGGTTCCTGATCGCGGCGGTGTGTTCGGCGGCGGCGAGTGACGGGTCTGCTCCAGCTGCCTTCGGAGTTAATTCAGAGGCTACTTGTGGTCCTCGGGTGCTCGGGAACGCGGAGAGAGCGACGAAACGGTCTGGGTGTCGCCCGAGTTGTTGGGCCTGAAATCGTCACCGGAAATAATGGCGACGGCGGCGATGGTTGTTGGCTTTGCCGCTGCGGCTGCTTCTGCGGCTGTTGCTACTGGTTCTAGGTGCTCAGGCGAGCTCAAATAAGGGGAGAGACAGGGCAGAGAGTTGAGTGGGAGAGGGGTCGCAGGTGGCGGTGTTTGCGGTGATGTTGGTAATCGGTGGTTGTGGTGTCGGGGTTGGTTGTGGGGGTTGTTTCTGGGTTTATTTCTTCGAAAAAAACATAGAGAAAGAGAGCGGGGGAAGATGGAGATGAGATGCAGATAGGTGGAGGGAGAAGTGGAGGTGACGGTGGTGGCGATGGAGGTACGGGTGGTGGTGATGGTGGCTTCGGTGGTGAATGTGGTGGTGTTCCTTCTGGGTTTTTCTTGGGGTAAAACAGAGAGTAGAGGGAGGAAGGGAGCAGAGGAGATTCAGGTGGTGGAGAAGGAGGAGGTTATGGCAAAGGTTGTGCCCGAGTTGGTGGCGGTAATTTTCCGTCGAGTGCAGCGGCGGTGGCATTTGCCGCTGCTCCTGCTGCTTGCTCGTCTTTGAGAGTGAGACAGAGGGAGAGAGGGATGAAGGGAGAGAAGGTGGAGTGGTGGTTGTGGTTTTGGCTGTCCGGTGGTGGTGAAGGTTGGCAATGGTGGTGGCCATGGAGGTGGCTGGTGTCGTTGTTGTTGTGTTTACTGTCCCAAGAAAACAAAGAAGTAGAAGAAGATAAAAAGTGAAGGAAGGTGGGTAAATGAAGATAGAGAGAGTGATGTAATGGAGAAAGAATGTGATGTCATGTGTGGGGTTATAAGTTGTGTCCGGAGCGCGGTGAAAAAGGTGATTCGACACGCGAGGGATAATTGAGACGTAACGAGAAAAATTAAAACCGTACAAATAAAAATAATATGTGGCCGTAAATTGACGCATGACGAAAATAAATACGAGAATGAATAAATAAAATGACATCGTTTACAAAATTAAACTTTGACTGACAAAATAAAATTTTACAGATTCCACAAAATTTGACCATTACAACGAAATCTGACGATTGCACATAATTTGACAGGTAAAGCGAAGTTTGGCGGACAACACAAAATTTGACTGATAAAAAGAATTAGAACGCTAAAACGCATTTTTAATGAATAAAATTAAATTTGACAAATATAACGAAACATAACTTTTAAAAGTGAATCTGACTGATATTTTGAAAATAAATTCGAATGTTAATTTTGAAGAAACTTACAAGCATTTACTTGTAAGCATTACTAAAAGGTTATTTGAAACTTGTAATCAACTTATTATTTAAAATAAAATAGATTTTTTTATAAGTCATTTATAACAATAAACTAATTTGTCGAAACAATTACAAACGAAATGAATAGTAAATCACTACGAATTCACGCATAATATCCTATCGTCTTATTACGACTAACACTGATATCAAACAAACACATTCTCACGGTCTCAAGTGTTAAATATGCTATGCTAAATTACTAAAATACCCATACGTCGAAATTCGGGTTATTACATCCTTCCCCCCTTGGACTAAGCTTCCTCCTCGAAGCTTGAAAGAGTTTCAAGGGCTTACAGGTCTCTACTTGAGTCACATTCGGGAAACGAACAGTTGGCTAGGAAATGAATTGCAAAGATAGATTAGGGTTGTTACATCCTCCCCCACTTAGGGCGGAGCTTCGTTCTCAAAGCTCAAAGGGTTTATAAAAGTCTCTACGGGTTTTAATCACAAATAACAATGCAATATAAACAATCATAAAATAACAGTTAAATACATACGCGCAATCCGAGAAATAGATTTCTCACATGTGAAGAGCATATAGGCATATCAAAACAAAGGATGAGCGTGGGTGGGATATACCCCACGTCAACCACAAGTCATTCGAACATGTAATCAGCACTGAGGCTTAAAAATGGAACAAAAATATGGAAAAGTAACAAATATCAGTTAGGCATGCGAGGATAGACAAGAGACATAACCCATAATCCCCGACTTATTCAAATTTGACTTGTTCAGTTTATCTTGCCCTATCAGTTTCAAGTTCACGTTCAAACTTAGCTTTAATTACTTTCAAAAATCTTAGTTTTAAACGTTTTCTCCCTATACTCCTACTGGATGTCACTGCTCTGATACAACCTGTAACACCCCCGATTTCCAAAGGAGCTGGAGACCGGGATGGTGCCCTCCGTACAGGGGATTTTACCCTTTCGTACAAGGAGTAGTAACGATAAGAAAGTGAAAAAAGAAACATCAAACTACTGATTAATTACGATAAAAGTTTACAACATTGGTGACTAGTTCCAAACTGGGAACAAAGCCTAACAAAGTACATTTTACAACATAAGAATTGTCCGGTTAATTACTAAGTGTTACTACTTGCAAGTGAGAATGAGTCGTGATCCAAGCGCGTTACCCCAAGCAACCAATCATAAACCTGCGGGGATTAAAAAGAAAAACAATGACGCGGTTTTTCGAGTATCAGTAAAAACTGAGTGAATAAACAACTTAGCATGTAAAACATAGTGGCTGAGAAATGCTACGGGGTTTGTATTTAAAAGAGTTTAAACAGTAACAGAGTATAAGTACAAACATCAGAGTAAAGACTTGAACAATTTCGAGAAATATAAGTACGGGTAGAAGTGAGGATTATCAGAGTTCTCGAAAGTTTTTATTTCTAAACTGAAAGTTATTACAAGTAGCCGATTCGTTTACCGAGATAAGTTCTCAAACGTGGAATGAAATAAGTCATATTATTAATTCGCAGTATCCAAGAGAGACGAATGTAAATAGTAATAGATCGAATTTTAGGGACCTGATGCCCAAGGAAGTCATGCCCTGAAGTAAAGTATTTTAGGGACCTGATGCACAAGTAAGTCATTGCCCTGATATAAGTATTTTAGGGACCTGATGCCCAAGGAAGTCATTGCCCTGATATAAGCATTTTAGGGACCTGATGCCCAATGAAGTCATTGCCCTGATATAAGTATTTTAGGGACCTGATGCCCAGGGAAGTCATTGCCCCGATATAAGGATTTCTGGGACTTAATACCCAAGGAAGTCATGCCCCGAAGTACGGATTTCTGGGACTGAATACCCAAGGAAGTCATGCCCCGGAATAATATCAAACTGTTGGTTATGGTACATGCAATCTTCCACTTTACGTTATTAATGCATTCTGGTTTCGTGACATTTGAACAATAAGTTTAGTATTTTAAATACGAGCAGGGAAGGGCGAAATAGTGTCAAGTAAAGCACGTTTGGCAAATTCGAAATGAAGTACGAAAATTATTTTGAAGTAAACAAGTATACCACATGAAAGAGCTAGGCACGCCAGTCTTAGCAAGTAAGCTCACATGTATATTTTGAGACGTGAAATAAAAATCACATTTTGACACAGAAGAAGATAAGCACGTAACGCTCAGCATGTATACTCACCGTGAGAGCAGAAGATATGCAAGCTGCACCACTAGTACACGACGCTTGGTTCTACGAAATCAGGCTCTACAAACAAACACATATAGTCCTAATCACAAACAAGTTCAATCGGCAAACGTACGACGATGCACTTGTCCTATTTCATATGCAAGTAAGGGGACTAAGTAATTACAAACACCTAATTCCTTATTAGGAAATTAAATTACCAAGTGCAATTAAGTTTGAAGTCTCCAAAATGATTTTAATAAGTTTAAATAATAAATTTTAAGATTTAAATCTATTTAATACTCTAATTAAGATATTTAGACAAAATAAGAAAATTAGCTTTCCAATTTGAAAGTACTTATTGAAAAAGAGATATTTCTCAGTAATGAAATTTATTTCATAATACTTCACAATTACTTTATATTTTCTAACTAATTTACTTTGTTACATAAACAATGATATGTAATTAAACAAATTTATAAGGTGATAAAAATAATAATATTGGTACTTATGATTATATGAAAACTAGCTAACTCTTTAAATAAATAAAATTGACGTTTATTTAATATCTAAAGCAATATTATTTATCACCTACATAATTAAACATATATAAACAATATACTTTTATTAACTTATTTTGCATGAAAGTAAATTAGAAATAACTAAATAGTAGCTTATGCTAATCTATAAACATATTACGTTATGATAAGAATGGTTTTATGTTTATTTACCAATTTAATATCGAAATTTGTAAATTATAAATAACATATAAACAATTAATTCAAAACTAATGTAACATATAAAACATGTTTGAAGAATAGCAACAAGCTCCCCCCACAGTTCTTTGGAACGTGGAAATAGCTCCCCCCCCCCAAGATTTGTTAAAGACATAATAACCCCCTTATCTAAACCCACAGCACAACAAGATTTCCCTTCAACCCAATTCAATCCGAAAACAGATTCAAGCTATCAAAATATGACTTTGACAATCAAAAACAATTCAAGATTCGATTTAGAGCTTACCCACGTGAAGAACGACGGAGAACTAAGATGGTTCATGATCGCGGGGGCGGGTTCCGCGGCCGGGAGTGACGGGGCTGCTCCAGCTGCCTTCGGAGTTGGTTTAGAGGCTACTTGTGGTCCTCGGGTGCTCGGGAACGCGGAGCGAGCGACGAAATGGTCTTGGTGTCGCCGGAGTTGTTGGGCCCGAAATCGTCGCCGGGAATAATGGCGACGGCGGCGATGGTTGTTGGCTCTGCTGCTGCGGCTGCTTCTGCTGCTGTTGCTACTGGTTCTAGGTGCTCAGGCGAGCTCAAATAAGGGTAGAGACAGGGCAGAGAGTTGAGTGGGAGAGGGGTCGCAGGTGGTGGTGTTTGCGGTGATGTTGGTGGTCGGTGGTTGTGGTGTCGGGGTTGGTTGTGGGGGTTGTTTCTGGGTTTATTTCATCGACAAAAACAGAGAGAAAGAGAGCGGGGATAGATGAAGATGAGATGCAGATAGGTGGAGGGAGAAGTGGAGGTGACGGTGGTGGCGATGTAGATACGGGTGGTGGTGATGGTGGCTTCGGTGGTGAATGTGGTGGTGTTCCTTCAGGGTTTTTCTTCGGGTAAAACAGAGATTAGAGGGAGGAAGGAAGTAGAGGAGATTCAGGTGGTGGAGATGGAGGTGGTTATGGCAGTGGTTGTGCCCGAGTTGGTGGCGGTGATTTTCTGTCGAGTGCAGCGGCGGTGGCATTTGCTGCTGCTCCTGCTGCTTGCTCGTCTGGGAGAGTGAGACAAAGGGAGAGAGGGATGAAGGGAGAGATGGTGGAGTGATGGTTGTGGTGGTGGCTGTCCGGTGGTGGTCATGGTTGGCAATGGTGGTGGCCATTGAGGTGGCTGGTGTTGTTGTTGCTGTGTTTACTGTCCCAAGAAAACAAAGAAGTAGAAGAAGATAAAAAGTGAAGGCAGGTGGGTAAATGAAGATAGAGAGAGTGATGTAATGGAGAAAGAATGTGATGTCACGTGTGGGGTTATAAGGTGTGTTTGGAGCGCGGTGAAAAAGGTGATTCGACACGCCGAGGGATAATTGAGATGTGACGAGAAAAATTAAAACGCAACAAATAAAAATAACATGTGGCCATATATTGACGCATGACGAAAATAAATACGAGAACGAATAAATAAAATGATATCGTTTACAAAATTAAACTTTGACTGACAAAATAAAATTTTACAGATTCCACAAAATTTGACCATTACAACGAAATCTGACCGATTGCACAGAATTTGACTGGTAAAGCGAAGTTTGGTGGACAACACGAAATTTGACTGATAAAAAGAATTAGAACGTTAAAACGCATTTTGACGAATAAAATTAAATTTGACAACTATAACGAAACATAACTTTTAAAAAGTGAATCTTACTGATATTTTGAAAATAAATTCGAATGTTAATTTTGAAGAAACTTACAAGCATTTACTTATAAACATTACTAAAAGGTTATTTGAAACTTGTAATCAACTTATTATTTAAAATAAAATAGTTTTGTTTATAATTCATTTATAACAATAAACTAATTTGTCGAAACAATTACAAACGAAATGAATAGTAAATCACTACGAATTCACGCATAATATCCCATCGTCTTATTACGACTAACACTGATATCAAACAAACACATTCTCACGGTCTCAAGTATTAAATATGCTATGCTAAATTACTAAAATACCCATACGTCGAAATTCGGGTTATTACTTCCTTCCCCCCTTGGACTAAGCTTCGTCCTCAAAGCTTGAAAGAGTTTCAAGGGCTTACAGGTCTCTACTTGAGTCACATTCGGAGAAGGAACAGTTAGCTAGGAAATGAATTGCAAAGATAGACTAGGGTTGTTACATCCTCCCCCACTTAGGGCGGCGGGTTCGGCGGCGGCGAGTGACGGGGCTGCTCCAGCTGCGTTCGGAGTTGGTTCAGAGGCTCCTTGTAGTCCTCGGGTGCTCAAGAACGCGGAGAGAGCGACGAAACGGTCTGGGTGCCGCCCGAGTTGTTGGGCCCGAAATCGTAGCCGGAAATAATGGCGACGGCGGCGATGGTTGTTGACTCTTCTGCTGCGTCTACTTCTGCTTCTGTTGCTACTGGTTATTGGTGCTCAGGCGAGCTCAAATAAGGGGAGAGACAGGGCAGAGAGTTGAGTGGGAGAGGGGTCGCAGGTGGTGGTGTTTGCGGTGATGTTGGTGGTCGGTGGTTGTGGTGTCGGGGTTTGTTGTGGGGGTTGTTTATGGGTTTATTTCTTCGAAAAAAACAGATAGAAAGAGAGCGGGGATAGATGGAGATGAGATGCAGATAGGTGGAGGGAGAAGTGGAGGTGACGGTGGTGGCGATGGAGGTACGGGTGGTGGTGATGGTGGCTTCGGTGGTGAATGTGGTGGTGTTCCTTCAGGATTTTTCTTCGGGTAAAACAGAGATTAGAGGGAGGAAGGGATTAGAGGAGATTCAGGTGGTGGAGAAGGAGGTGGTTAAGGCAGTGGTTGTGCCCAAGTTGGTGGCGGTGATTTTCCGTCTAGTGCAGCGGCAGTGGCATTTGCTGCTGCTCCTGCTGCTTGCTCGTCTGAGAGAGTGAGACAAAGGGAGAGAGGGATGAAGGGAGAGAAGGTGGAGTGGTGGTTGTGGTGGTGGCTGTCCGGTGGTGGTGAAGGTTGGCAATGGGGGTGGCCATGGAGGTGGATGGTGTTGTTGTTGCTGTGTTTACTGTCCCAAGAAAATAAAGAAGTAGAAGAAGATAAAAAGTGAAGGAAGGTGGGTAAATGAAGATAGAGAGAGTGATGTAATGGAGAAAGAATGTGATGTCACGTGTGGGGTTATAAGGTGTGTTTGGAGCGCGGTGAAATAAGTGATTCGACACGCGAGGGATAATTGAGACGTGATGAGAAAAAGAGGGAGGAAGGGAGTAGAGGAGATTCTGGTGGTGGAGATGGAGGTGGTTATGGCAGTGGTTGGCCCGAGTTGGTGGCGGTGATTTTCCGTCGAGTGCAGCGGCGGTGGCATTTGCTGCTGCTCCTGCTGCTTGCTCGTCTGGAAGAGTGAGACAGAGGGAGAGAGGGATGAAGGGAGAGAAGGTGGAGTGGTGGTTGTGGTGGTGGTTGTCCGGTGGTGGTGAAGGTTGGCAATGGTGGTGGCCATCGAGGTGGCTGGTGTCGTTGTTGCTGTGTTTACTGTCCCGAGAAAACAAAGAAGTAGAAGAAGATAAAAAGTGAAGGAAGGTGGGTAAATGAAGATAGAGAGAGTGATGTAATGGAGAGAGAATGTGATGTCACGTGTGGGGTTAAAAGGTGTGTTTGGCGCGCGGTGAAAAAGGTGATTCGACACGCGAGGGATAATTGAGACGTGACGACAAAAAGAGGGAGGAAAGGAGTAGAGGAGATTCTTGTGGTGGAGAAGGAGGTGGTTATGCCCGAGTTGGTGGCGGTGATTTTCCGTCGAGTGCAGCGGCGGTGGCATTTGCCGCTGCTCCTGCTGCTTGCTCGTCTGGGAGAGTGAGACAGGGGGAGAGAGGGATGCAGGGAGAGAAGGTGGAGTGGTGGTTGTGGTGGTGGCTTTCCGGTGGTGGTGAAGGTTGGCAATGGCGGTGGCCATCGAGGTGGATGGTGGTGTTGTTGTTGCTGTGTTTATTGTCCCAAGAAAACAAAGAAGTAGAAGAAGATAAAAAGTGAAGGACGGTGGGTAAATGAAGATAGAGAGAGTGATGTAATGGAGAAAGAATGTGATGTCACCTGTGGGGTTATAAGGTGTGTTTGGAGCGCGGTGAAATAAGTTATTCGACACGCGAGGGATAATTGAGACGTGACGAGAAAAAGAGGGAGGAAGGGAGTAGAGGAGATTCTGGTGGTGGAGATGGAGGTGGTTATGGCAGTGGTTGTGCCCGAGTTGGTGGCGGTGATTTTCCGTCGAGTGCAGCGGCGGTGGCATTTGCTGCTGCTTCTGCTGCTTGCTCGTCTGGAAGAGTGAGACAGAGGGAGAGAGGAATGAAATGGAGAGAAGGTGGAGTGGTGGTTGTGGTGGTGGCTGTCCGGTGGTGGTAAAGGTTGGCAATGGTGGTGGCCATCGAGGTGGCTGGTGTCGTTGTTGCTGTGTTTACTGTCCCAAGAAAACAAAGAAGTAGAAGAAGATAAAAAGTGAAGGAAGGTGGTTAAATGAAGATAGAGAGAGTGATGTAATGGAGAAAGAATGTGATGTCACGTGTGGGGTTAAAAGATGTGTTTGGAGCGCGGTGAAAAAGGTGATTCGACACGCGAGGGATAATTGAGACGTGACGAGAAAAAGAGGGAGGAAAGGAGTAGAGGAGATTCTGGTGGTGGAGAAGGAGGTGGTTATGGCAGTGGTTGTGCCCGAGTTGGTGGCAATGATTTTCCGTCGAGTGCAGCGGCGGTTGCATTTGCCGCTGCTCCTGCTTCTTGCTCGTCTGGGAGAGTGAGACAGAGGGAGAGAGGGATGAAGGGAGAGAAGGTGGAGTGGTGGTTGTGGTGGTGGCTTTCCGGTGGTGGTGAAGGTTGGCAATGGCGGTGGCCATCGAGGTGGCTGGTGTCGTTGTGGATGTGTTTACTGTCCCAAGAAAACAAAGAAGTAGAATAAGATAAAAAGTTATGGAAGGTGGGTAAATGAAGATAGAGAGAGTGATGTAATGGAGAAAGAATGTGATGTCACGTGTGGGGTTATAAGGTGTGTTTGGAGCGCGGTGAAAAAGGTGATTCGACACGCGATTGATAATTGAGACGTGACGAGAAAAATTAAAACGCAACAAATAAAAATAATATGTGGCGATAAATTGAAGCATGACGAAAATAAATACGAGAACGAATAAATAAAACGATATCGTTTACAAAATTAAACTTTGAAAGACAAAATAAAATTTTACAGATTCCACAAAATTTGACCACTACAACGAAATCTGACCGATTGCACAGAATTTGACTAGTAAAGCGAAGTTTGGCGGACAACACGAAATTTGACTGTTAAAATGAATTAGAACGTTAAAACGCATTTTGACGAATAAAATTAAATTTGACAAATATAACGAAACGTAACTTTTAAAAGTGAATCTGACTGATATTTTGAAAATAAATTCGAAAGTTAATTTTGAAGAAACTTACAAGCATTTACTTATAAACATTACTAAAAGGTTATTTGAAACTTGTAATCAACTTATTATTTAAAATAAAATAGATTTGTTTATAAGTCATTTATAACAGTAAACTAATTTGTCGAAACAATTACAAACGAAATGAATAGTAAATAACTACGAATTCACGCATAATATCCCATTGTCTTATTACGACTAACACTGATATCAAACAAACACATTCTCACGTTCTCAAGTATTAAATATGCTATGCTAAATTACTATAATACCCATACGTCGAAATTCGGGTTATTACATCCTTCCCCCCTTGGACTAAGCTTCGTCCTCGAAGCTTGAAAGAGTTTCAAGGGCTTACAGGTCTCTACTTGAGTCACATTCGGAGAAGGAACAGTTAGCTAGGAAATGAATTGAAAAGATAGACTAGGGTTGTTACATCCTCCCCCACTTAGGGCGGAGCTTCGTTCTCGAAGCTCAAAGGGTTTCTAAAAGTCCCTACGGGTTCTAATCACAAATAACAATACCATATAAACAATCATAAAATAACAGTTAAATACATACGCGCAATCCGAGAAATAGATTTCTCACAAGTGAAGAGCATATTGGCATATCAAAACAAAGGATGAGGGTGGGTGGGATATACCCCACGTCAACCACAAGTCATTCGAACATGTAATCAGCACTGAGGCTTAAAAATGGAACAAAAATAAGGAAAAGTAAAAAATATCAGTTAGGCATGCGAGGATAGACAAGAGACATAACCCATAATCCCCGGCTTATTCAAATTTGACTTGTTCAGTTTATCTTGCCCTATCAGTTTCAAGTTCACGTTCAAACTTAGCTTTAATTACTTTCAAAAATCTTAGTTTTAAACGTTTTCTCCCTACACTCCTACTGGATGTCACTGCTCTGATACCAACTGTAACACCACCGATTTCCAAAGGAGCTGGAGACCAGGATGGTTCCCTCCGTACAAGAGATTTTACCCTTTCGTACAAGGAGTAGTAACGATAAGCAAGTGAAAAGAAACATCAAACTACTCATTAATTACGATAAAAGTTTACAACATTGGTTACCAGTTCCAAACTGGGAACAAAGCCTAACAAAATACATTTTACAACATAAGAATTGTCCGGTTAATTACTAAGTGTTACTTCTTGCAAGTGAGAGCGAGTCGTGATCCAAGCGCGTTACCCCAAGCAACCAATCATAAACCTGGGGGGAATAAAAAGAAACACAAGGACGCAGTTTTTCGAGTATCAGTAAAAACTAAGTTAATAAACAACTTAGTATGTAAAACATAGTGGCTGAGAAATGCTACGGGGTTTGTATTTAAAAGAGTTTAAACAGTAACAGAGTATAAGTACAACCATCAAAGTAAAGAATTGAACAATTTCGAGAAATATAAGTACGGGTAGAAGTGAGGATTATCAGAGTTCTCAAAAGTTTTTATTTCTAAACTGAAAGTTATTACAAGTAGCCGATTCGTTTACCGAGATAAGCTCCCAAACGTAGAATGAAATAAGTCATATTATTAATTCGCAGTATCCAAGAGAGACGAATGTAAATAGTAATAGATCGAATTTTAGGGACCTGATGCCCAAGGAAGTCATGCCCTGAAGTAAAGTATTTTAGGGACCTGATGCACAAGGAAGTCATTGCCCTGATATAAGTATTTTAGGGACCTGATGCCCAAGGAAGTCATTGCCCTGATATAGGTATTTTAGGGACCTGATGCCCAAGGAAGTCATTGCCCTGATATAAGTATTTTAGGGACCTGATGCCCAGGGAAGTCATTTCCCCCAAAATAAGGATTTCTGGGACTTAATACCCAAGGAAGTCATGCCCCGAAGTACGGATTTCTGGGATTGAATACCCAAGGAAGTTGTAGATAGTGCTTTCTAAGCTGACAGATCTTGGCCACGTGGCAACCATCTAGCACACCATATTGTGCTCCACACACACTGGATCACCAGCCGCGCTGATCCATGTGGGGGCTGCGAGACAGAGCCCTCGCATACCACTGCACGGGACTTGTAGGGACTTTGTGGTTTGGAGGCTAGAGTAAGCCCTGTCGCGTGCGAGCCAAGCCCGCGCGCGACCTTTAGTAACTGTTTTGAGAGATTTATGGCACGAGCTCCATAAACCCGGTCAATCCGGTCAAACCCGGTCAACCTCGTAACGGTTCCGGTATTCGCGCACAACGTGCTGTAACGGTCCCTATATACTCGGACGAACGTGCCGTTATGGTTAAGCTAATTAAGCCGCCATTGATGGGTGCATTAACCACACTACAACGGTCACGTTCTCTGCTATATATAGGACGTTAACCTTTCCATACAAGGGAGAACACACTGGCCATATGCGGAAGCTCTGCCAAACCTCTGTCTCTCTCTCAGACATTACTACTGACTTACTCTCTCCCTACACACAACCCCACTCTTCCTGTGCGATCCTCGATCCTCTACATACGGTGTACACGGAGGTCTCCCCGCCGGAATCTCTTGTGCACATTTTGGTGAACCCGACGTGAACTTACCAGCAAAAGCAACCATGTCTCAGGAGGATGATATCAGCAACAGATCGCCCTCCACCGAAACCGCCTCGGCAGAGGGGACCCGCCGTACTCCTACCACTCCCGGCGAGACACCGACGCTAGAGTCTTTGGACGCCACTGTTCAAGGGCAGGCGAAAGCTCTCAAGGCCCAATCCGAGCAGCTAGAACGGATCTTGGCCGTTCTGGGTACCCTTGCACCAAGTCCTTCGTCGGCCACCGCCGTCTCTCAAGGAGGAGGAGCCCCTACCGCTCCGGGACTGGGAGTGTCAACCACACCTCCCAACCCCAACCTGCAAACTCCACCGGCGACCGCGCAGCCGCCTTCGATTCAGGGGTCAACGGCTTAGATGTTGCCTCTCACTGCTCACACTCCTCAGCCCTCGGCTTTGGCGTCTAACCCGACTCTGCAGTACCCTCTGCCTCCTCCAACGGCGATCTGGGGCAATGCGAGTAGTCCATATGTCCCCAATCCTTCGACGGCGTATGTGTCGCCTCCGCCTGCGGCAACCCCTCCTTCAACGACCGAGGGAAGCATTCCAGAATGCATGACGTCTCTGCAGAAGCGCATGGACACTATTCTGGCTCATCAGTCATTCGCGGATACCATAATCCCGAAGCTGGACAATGATCCACCCATTCCACGAGAGATCTATCTCATGCCTAACCCGGCGGGGTACAAAGCTCCCAAATGGGACAAGTTCGAGGATGTCAACGGAAACGCTCATGAGCATGTCATGCGTTTCATTGATGTCATGGGGCCATACGGAGCTGATTCCAAACTGCTGATGCGAGAGTTCCCAAAATCTTTAGGGAACGTGGCGTACAAGTGGTACCGAACGTTGGAAGCCGGATCTGTGAAGACTTGGGACGACATGGTCCAGAAGTTCTACACCAAATTCTTCCAAATGGAAGAAAAGGTGACAATGATTCATCTCTCGCGGATGTATCAGAAGCGCGAGGAGGACGGGATCACTCTCATCAAGAAATTCAGGGCGAAATCCTTGGAGTGCAAAGATCCAATGCTCGAAAGCCGGCTCGTAGAGATATGCCTGCAGTGCATGCGAGATGAATACAAAGGTATGCTCATTAATTTGCAAACACCTACGTTTTCAAAGCTCATCGAATGCACAAAGAACATCGAGCCTATAGTCGAGAGACTGAAGAAGAAGAAGAACGCTCCGGAGCGAGCTTCGAGCGGCGCCACCTACAAGATCGGGAGATTCAGTTACAAGAGGGGACGCGAAGCTGAGGTTAATACAGTTTCACCCCAGAAGCAAGAGAAGGTTGTAAACTTCGACGCACCACCCCTTCCATGCTCGGTAGAGGAGGCAAGCGACCTCTGCAGGCAGTGGCGTAAGGACGGTGTCCTGCCGCCGCTCGAGAAGATACCATCTAAGGAGATGGTGAGGGACCCTAAGTGGTGCGAGTACCACGGCAAGGTCATGCACCCCACAGCGGAATGTAAAAAGCTCAGGTTTACATTCGACCAGAAAATGAAGAACGGCGAGCTGATCGTCAGCGATCACCGGAAGGATGTGTGCAACAATCCACTTCCTGCTCATGCGGAGCAGGGCTCGAAAGGCAAAGAGGTCGCCATGATCTCGATCGTCGACTTGGAAGAAGTCGCAGAAGATGGCCTACCCATCGTTGCCGAGTTCCATGAAGACGAGGACTACAGCATGGACACGGAGGATGAACGTGCCGAACGGATGAAAGGGTCGCACGGCTTCAGCAGATTCTTTGACGAGATGAATTTCTCGGAGAAATGCCGGACAGATATGACGAAAGCGATCTTGAGAATAGCGGAAGACTACGAGGAGGATCTTGTAGTATCCAACGGGAAAGTCATCAGGGCGTCTCGCTCTACAGAAAAGATTATGACCTTTTCTGCCAGCGACAAGAAGACAGATGCGAGCCACCAGAGGCCTCTGTACGTGATAGCCATCATCAACGGCTTCGAGTTCAAACGAGCATTCGTCGATGGCGGAGCAGCGGTCAACGTCGTTGCGCTCCACACAATGAAGCTAGCAGGGATCCCTGAGCACAAGATCGTCAGGCGTCCATCTCCGCTGATGGGATTCAGAAGTGACTCTAGAATGACGATCGGATGGATCCGCCTGGGCGTTCAGATCGGCAGAATCAAGTGCTCAGCAAAGTTCTACGTCATAGACGCGAACACTACATACCACATGATTATAGGTCGAGCCTGGATTCATCGCTTCGATGCGGTTCCTTCAACAGCTCACCAGGTTATGAAAGCTATCTGGAACGACAGAGTAGTCGAGAAATCGGCTTCGACGAACCCATTCAACCTGGACGAAGCACATCTCAGCGAGGCGGTGTGGTTCACCGAGATGGCGGATGAGCAAACACCGGGACCATTCAACCCTACTCCTTTGCCTCTCTGGGAGGACATCAAGGACCAGTCACCAGCGGGAGTAATGGTGACAAGGGAAGATGCCAAGGATAAGCCGCCTACACGCGAAGAGGCGCCGCGTATCGCATACCATCGGAAGAATGTGTATACTCTGAAAAGAATCGCAAAGCATGATACCGAAGGCAAGGAGATAGAAAGCTTCTATTCCAATGGGAAGAAATGCTATCGCATATAAAGGTGCGCGGGGATGTCCTCACACGGGCATGGGGATATCCCTGGGCAAATCAATCAAATCGAGCAAATTGCGCTGACGGAAAAGCCAATACAGGGCGCTCCAGATGAGAAACTCAAGGAAGCACCTGAATGCATGGAAGACAGGCCCAGACCGCAACAGCAAGAGCTAAAGGAAGTGTTCCTCAGCCCGAACGAGGAAAAGAAAAGGCCAGTCTTTCTAAGTGCGGACCTCACAAGCGAAGAGGAGCAAGGGCTGCTGCAACTCCTAACTGAATACAAGGATGTGTTCGCATGGGAGTATGATGAGATGCCAGGTCTGGATACAAGCATCACCATGCACCGTTTAGACATCATCCCAGGGTCTAAACCGGTAAAGCAGAGCACAAGGAGCTTCAGGCCGGAGCTTAACGTGAAAATCAAGCAGGAGATTGTCAAACTACTAGATGCCAAGTTCATTGAGCCGAACCACCATCCCACATGGCTGGCCAACATCGTGCCAGTGGTGAAAAAGAACGGACAGCTCCGCATCTGCGTGGACTTCCGAGATCTCAATCGCTTCTGCCCCAAGGACGATTTCCCACTGCCCAATATCGATTTGCTTATCGATTCAACAGCGGGCCATCGCATGTTCAGTTTCATGGACGGCTTCAGCGGGTACAACCAAATCAAGATGGATCCCAAGGACGCGCGGAGAACTGCATTCATCACTCCGGTGGGAGTGTTCAACTACACAGTGATGCCGTTCGGTCTTAAGAACGCGGGTGCGACCTATCAGCGGGCCATGATGGCTCTGTTCCACGACATGATGCATAAAGAGGTGGAATTCTATGTGGATGACCTGGTGGTTAAATCCAAGCACGAAGCAGATCACCTCGCGGATCTACGAAAGGTGTTCAATAGATGCAGACGCTTTCAACTAAAGATGAACCCCATGAAATGCACATTTGGGGTAACATCAGGGAAGTTCTTGGGACGCGTAGTTCATCGCCAAGGAATCGAGCCCGACCCTGCGAAAGGATCAGCCATAACTGACATGACGCCGCCCCATAACCAGAGTGCATTGAAGACATTTTTAGGAAAACTATCCTATCTGCGAAGATTCATCCCAGCGATCGCCGAAATCACATTCTGTTTTAGCACTCTTCTCAAGAAGGACGCCGTGTACAACTGGGCTCCGGAGCACAAAGCCGCATTCGAAAAGCTGAAGGATTTGCTGACATCCTCAAAAATAATGATCGCACCTCAACTAGGATCACCGCTTCTGCTATATCTGACATCAACGAGGAGATCCATAGGAGCACTCTTGGCTCAGGAGTACGAAGGTCAGGAAAGGCCTATCTACTACATCTCTCGCATTGTGCAGCCTGCTGAATCAAGGTACACGGACATCGAACGTCATTGCCTTGCCCTATTCTTTGTGATAGAGAAGTTGAAACACTATTTTGCATCACACAAAGTAGTAGTGGTCACCAAGAGCGACCCCATACGATATTTGCTAACTCACACTACCCCTGGCGGGAGATTGGCGAAATGGTACATGACCATCTCTCAATATGATATCACATGCGTGCGACCGCGAGCGATCAAGTCGCAGGCGGTAGCGGATCTGTTGGCACAGTTCCTCGATAACAGCCACGAGCCCGTGATCGAGGAAGAGCTCGAAGGCCCTGAGATCTATGCAATTGACGTGCCCTATTGGACGCTCCACTTTGACGGCTCGTCCACAAGGAAAGGTAGAGGCATTGGGATAGTCTTGACCAAACCAGATGGGGAGGTCATACAGATGTCCGCAAAGCTCAACTTCGCAGTCACAAACAATGAAGCAGAATATGAAGCCCTCATAGCGGGACTGCGCGCAGCAAAAGCTTTTGAAGTAAGCAATCTGACGGTCATGGGAGACTCCAAGTTGATCGTCAAGCAAGCCTCGGGCGAATACGGTTTGAAGGAGATTAACCTTCTGTCTTACCGCACCTTAGTACAAAAGCTGGTACAACAATTTTTCGATGTGAGGTACGAGCACAAGCCCCGAGCAGACAACAGGCATGCGGACGCTTTAGCAACCTTGGGATCTAAGGTCAGCACAAACAAATGTCCCGCGAAGATCTCCATTGAAGTATGAACATCGTCGGCATTGACAGAAGATGCGTGCGACGACGAAAACATGGACGACACGGATTGGAGAAAAGCAATCCTACAAGCTATTGCGGAAGGCACAAGCAGTGAAAGCTGGGCACTCACAAAAGGGTACTGCATACATGATAATACCCTCTACTACAAGGGTCCTGGCGGAATACTCATGCGATGCGTCTCCGAGCGAGAGGGACAACTTTTGTTAGAAAAGATTCACCAACATGCTTGTGGAGAAAGCGAGGTGTCAATCTACAGGAAGGCTCAGAGATATGGCATTCATTGGCCAGACATGTCAACAGCCGCAGCCCTGATACAAGGGAAGTGCGAGAGTTGCGCGCTAATCAAAGATTCCCTCCTCATCGCCTTAACCGATGACGACACAGATTGGAGGAAGCCACTCTTCGATTTTCTCACCCAGGGCATCGAGCCTGAATCGAGTAAAGAAGCAGAGAAATTGAAAAGGAAAGCATCCCGATATGTGGTACAGGAAAACCTGCTTTGGCGAAGTGGTCACGGGGGCAACTTGCTACGATGTCTAGACGGCAGAGAAGCACAAGAAGTCATGGACCTTTCTCATCAGGTGGAACACCAAGGAGGTGCGAAATTATGCAGGCAGCTCCTCTCAATTGGATATTTCTGGCCCACGATGGAGGCCGATTGCCGCGCCAAAGTACGACGCTGCCAGGAATGCCAGTTCAAAGGAAACCTGGTGCACGCTCCCGCCGTGGATCTACATGCATTAGGCACACCATGGCCATTTCACACATGGGCTTTGGACTTCATCGGTCCCGTCCGACCAACGTCGCACGGGAACCATTTCATTCTCACCGCAACTGAGCTATTCACCAAGTGGGTGGAAGCAATACCACTGAAGACGGCAAATGCGCTGGCTGTGGTCAACTTCATCCAGGAAAGCATCATATGCAGGTTCGGAATCCCAAACACCATTCTTTCAGATAACGGTACTCCTTTTGTTAATCGCCAGGTAGCTGCGAAATTAGCGGAGTACAATATCAGGCAGATATGTTCTACCCCTTATTACCCAAAGGGAAATGGACAAGCTGAAGCGACCAACAAAACGCTGTTGAGAATTTTGAGCAAGATGGTCGCAGATGACCACAAGAAGTGGGCCGACTCTCTAAGCATAGCTCTGTGGGCCTACCGAACTTCTCCAAGGACACCCACAGGGGCCTCGCCATTTCTACTATGTTATGGGGCCGAAGCTGTGGTACCTGCGGAGGTGAGAGTCAATTCGGCGAGGCTAGCCTTCCACGCACTCTACGAAAATCAACGCGATCATGATTTAGTCTTGCTGGAGGAAAAGCGAGAACAAGCCAAAAGGACCAACAAGCGATATCAAGAAAGGATTGCTCGCGCTTACAATAAGACAGTCCAGCGGAGAGATTTCGCAGTTGGAGACTTGGTCCTGCGCGCATCTGACCACTGCATGCGAGAAGCGACTCACCCAAAGTTCGCAGCCAATTGGGAAGGACCCTTCGAAGTCACAGAAGTCTTCGATAGTGGCTATTGCAGCATACGAAGGTTGCACGGCACAACCTCAACCCCGAGTTCAGTCAACATGCGCTGGATTAAGAAGTACTATCCCTGACTTCTCTCATTTCATACGTTTTATTATAACGTCGCCTAATCTATTGTATGGTTACGATTTACACAATCTCCTCTCCCATATGAGAGGATTGTAATCTCATCTCTCCCATATGAGAGCATTATAATAAGAAAATTCTCCCAAATGAGAAACTTCATATTTCTGGATGTCGATTTTACTTTATTAGTTTGCTATAACTGTTAACAATAAGTTATCTGTTACGATAGCAGCCTATGCAAATGCGATCTTAATTGATCATCTAAGCCTATCTGTTACGATAGCAGCCTATGCGAATGCGATCTTAATTGATCATCTAAGCCTATCTGTTACGATAGCAGCCTATGCGAATGCGATCTTAATTGATCATCTAAGCCTATCTGTTACGATAGCAGCCTATGCAAATGCGATCTTAATTGATCATCTAAGCCTATCTGTTACGATAGCAGCCTATGCAGATGCGATCTTAATTGATCATCTAAGCCTATCTGTTACGATAGCAGCCTATGCAGATGCGATCATAATTGATCATCTAAGCCTATCTGTTACGATAGCAGCCTATGCACATGCGATCTTAATTGATCATCTAAGCCTATCTGTTACGATAGCAGCCTATGCAAATGCGGTCTTAATTGATCCTCTAAGCCTGTCTGTTACGATAGCAGCCGATGCAAATGCGATCTGAATCGATCACTAAAGCCTATCTGTTGCGATAGCAGCCTATGCAAATGCGATCTCAATTGATCTTCTAAAGCCTATCTGTTAGAATAGCAACTCATGCGCAAAATGATCTTAATTGATCTTCTAAAAGCCTATCTGTTGCGATAGCAACTCATGCGAAAAATGATCTCAATTGATCTTCTAACAAAGCCTATCTTCCACGATAGCAACTCGCACCACTTAGCGATCTTAATTTATCTACTAAAGACTATCTGCTACGATAGAAATATTGTGAAAATGATCTTAAGTGATCTACAAAGGCCAATCACAAGCCCATCTGCCAGGATGGCACAGCTGCGAAAATATGATCTCGAACGATCTAGTGAAACATCCGCGAATTCATATAGCAGATCGCAAATGCGAAACCATTACATAGCATTATGCAAGGCGAAATATGCCGAAACGCATGCGAAGTTGTATTTTGTTGTGAAGAGACAGCAGATAATACAAAAGGCTATTTATCATTATGAGTCGAAAAGACTTACAATTTATCTGCCTAGATAGCAGCTTACAAGCGAAAAAGCTCAAATCTAACTACACAGCCAACATGGCTTTCAATACATTCGAAAAGTAGCTGACAAGCCAGCAAAGGCACACTACGGGAATCCTGGCTGAAAGGGATGAACCCACCGGTTCCAACACCGGCTATACAATACGCAGATCTGCGGGTGAACATCTGTCGCAGGTGGGATCTTGCTCCAAAGAGCCACATGAAGCCATACGTTCAAGATCCCAGTATTTGACAAGACCCTTGTCAGATCTGCACCGCATAACATTTGCCCAAGGAACCTCCGGTTCCAGCGATCAACAGGCAAGCAGAAGCTCCAAAGGGCAAGGGCTCCTTGTAGACGGGGATGAACGCAGCGTTCCGCCACCCTGAGCCCACGAACGTGGGGGCAACAAGTTCTTCTTTAGGAAGGCTGGAGAAGAATTCCGCCGTTCATTACGAGACGGTAGCACGGTCACTTCGGCGCTGCACCTCACCGGGAGGCGGCCGGAAACATGACCTGCAAACATAATACACGAAGAAATTTCTTCGAACACACATGAGATATCATCTCCATCTCCTTTATGATGGTTATAAACAGCAATAAGCCTCATAAAGTGGATCTTGGAAACTATTTCTACAGCACAAAGCGCAAACTCAGGATTCACAACTTGAAGTTGCCATGAATCAACGAAAAACAAGCGTTGAAGCCAGCAGTCGTAAGGACTCACGGCAAAGCACATTTTTGGGATGAAGAACCCAAATGGCAAACACAGGGTTTATATAGACCTCGTGGAGACTCTTCAGTTGCCAAAGATGAGTCAGCAGAATTTGAAAAGAGGGTAAGGCCAATCACTTACGCCTTGAAAAGCGGTATCCATCAATTACCCTACTAAAGGCTACGACGATTCAGTTGCGTATCCTAATAAATGACGGATAGTCATGATTCGGATGGACTTCCCAACGAAAGCATGCTTATCTTCCGAGAAATTAGCGCGAAAATCAAGGAGTATCAATTGCTGATGTCATAATTGGATATGCACAGAGATATCCTATCAAATCCCCGAAAGGGCAAAACGGGCAAGTAAATTCTTATTGTTAAAAAAAAGGGGGAGAAACCTTAGCAACATTACATTAATGTTTCAAATATTACATTAATGTTTCAGCCATTTCCTTGCTATTTTCAAAATTCAAAAAGTCAAAAGCAAATTCTTGATCAAGGAGTCATGGGGTGCGAACTGATGGCTCAGCTTCTCTACCTGCTCCACTTCTTGCTTCAATTGCTCGCACTTGGCATTCATCTCATGATAGAGCTTCATAGCTTCTTCAGCCTTTCGCTTCTGCTGCTCAACCTTCTGCTTTTCAGCTGCGAGGTTCTGGTGACCGAGCTGCAAGGTTACGGCTGCGCGAATCAGAGTGACTCTTTTCATAAGAAATCTGAAACCTAGTCTGCCCTGAACTTTGGTAAGAAGATTTTCGCACATGCCATGAAGCAATTCGGCGCTCTGGACAGAGATGGTCTCAGGCGTGGCCGCAGACAGCTGCTCCAAAATCCAAATGGCTTCGGTGAGAAACAGCCTCCTGTCGAAGGGCCCTATCTCCAGAGATCTTGCGAACGATCGGGGGTAGGTGAGGCGCATCCGGACTAGCCAGTCCACATCTGTTTGCTTCAAACCTGAAGCAATGTCAAAACTAAGTTATGCTATCAAACTCGCAAATACACCATGCGAGATGCAAACAGTGAATCACTACTTACCAGTTCCTTCGAGAATCTCACGGAGAGAAGGAATGCGCATTACTGGGGTCGTCGAAGACTGCCCTTGCTCCATGGCTCTCCTGTCAGCTGCGAGCTCTAACTCCTCATAGTTAGAAGGAAGAGTGTAGGCCGCACCAGCTGCGACTGCATTCCCAACCTGCGAGCCCCAAAAGCCCCACGCAGGAATAGGTGCCGCCGACTCAGTCATCGCCGGAGGCGAAGTGACAGCCGAGGTCGCTTGGCGAAGAACATTCTCAGATGCGGAAGCATCGGCAGTATTTGTCCTTACTTCCTCAGCGCCAGCATGGGCATCTTCATCCATTAGCACAGCACCAGCTTCAACATCGTCGGAAAGTTCGATGATGTCCTCGAAAGGCTCACCTGCATGATCAGTAGCTGCGACGGGCTTCTCAGTATGGGGGCTCGGAGTCGGAACATAGGATGCAGAAGACCGACTTCTTTGCTCCGGCACATGTTCCTCAACGTTGCCTGCGATACAAAATGCGATGGTATGAGGTAACTCGCATTGAATAATATTTTGCTATCTTTACTTAAGCGAAGAGTAAGCACCTCCACGCGAAGGTGGGATTGAAGCCTCTTCGTACACTAAAGACGAGGAACCATGTCCTATTAGTGTGTCCTCACTAAGCAAGTCTTTAAGAAGGGCGTGACCAGGGATGCAAAGAAACCAGTCATGATCCTGTTTCAAGTTGCTAAGGCCTAGTACATGCGTATCACTCGAATGATTACCTGAAGGTTCTCCGCACTTGTTTACTAGCCAACGGCGAATGTCAGCCTTTGACACACCATGCTTTAACGCACCCACAATAACATCTCTAAAAGTAACTGCGAGATTGAAGATCTCACCTTTATCGCCGCCTGCGATTTCTTCAAAGTCCGCTTGGACTTGCTCCAGGGCTGCTGCATCCTCTTCTGGAATCGCATCCTCCTCCTCCGCCTGGGGAGCCACTTCTTCGGGAAGCTCATCTTCCTCGTTAACTGGACGCACTAGGTCGTCAACATGCTGCTCTTCGAGGCTTCGCTGTCTCACACGTTCGAGCTCCTCCTCTTCTCGCTGCCTTCTTCTTTCAGCAGCCTCCGCGGCTGTCTTCCTGGACTCAGCAAGAATGTCCTCGCTTATGGGATCGTCTGGAATGCCAGAATGGGTATCTCTCTTTTGTCTCTTGGCCAAAAGGCCACCAATGGTCTCATCATCATCATCATCTGCGAAGATATGATTGGTTTAAGAAAAGAAGTGTAAAGAAGTTACGATAATGGGAAAGGAAATGCGACGGGGGTACCTCCTTATTCTTCCTCATGTATCACAACTGTTCATTCTTCTTCTTCTTCATCACTTTCTCTGGGCTCCTGCTTCTCTCCTTCTTCCCCTTTGTTGAATGGAACGAAGGTCTCAACCGCGAGCTCCTTCCGCACTTTGCTGGGCATGCGACTCTTGCCCTTATCCTTGACAGAAAGGGGCCTCGCCGGAGGAGAAGTTGGAGCACTTCTAGGGGAAGAAATTGTAATTCCCTGCTGCCTGGGCCTCTTCGCTCTCGGCACCGCACTCGCTGGAGGGGACGGATCACCTCCGAGAGGTGACAGAGCCGGAGCATTGTCTATCAGCGAGTCAGCAAAAGCATTCATGACTGTGCGGATCTTGGTTTCGACCTCAGGGTCCATCCTCCAGGCTAGCCGAAACGACTGCTTTTGTCTTCTGGTGGCAACAATGGCATTAACCAATGACTTGGAGCGATCACCAGATGCGAATCGCCGCACATGACACTACAGCAAACAGTACAAAATAAAGGTGTCAGCATATGGAAATCAAGAAGCTTAACGCACGCGAAGAAATTGCTTACCTCAGCAAATGCCTTGCTGTATCTGACGACATGCGTGTCGCCCTTCTTAACTGCTGCGACCTTCTCCTTCAGAATGATGTCAGGACACAAATGGTTCTCGCGGTCCAACAGTGAGTAACAACCATACTCAGACTCGCTCAGACTGCAATTGGGGCGAAAAGGGAAAGAATTTCTCTTGATCAAGGGGGCTCTACTTGGCTGCGCGGCCGATTGCGTCTCAATCCTCGTTTGCTGGGCGATCCAGTATGTGAGCCAGTTCTGAGAACAACCACCCTCGCGGGTCCCTGCAGGCTGCTCAAAGGGAAGATTGTTCATGAATACTGTCTTACACTCCTTTGTCAGCAAGCGCTTATAGCAACCTCTGATAATGGACTGGGGCCAGATTGATGGTGCCACTGCATCAAAGCCAAACTGGGGAGAAACTCGAGTGGGGTCAACATCCACGGTAATCCTCTCGTACCTTAGCGCGAGCTCACGAATATGCTCTGCGAGGGCAGGGAGAGAACCTCGTAGACACCAGCAAAAGAACTCGCGATAGCGTTCATGGAAATGCGGTCCCTCTTCGAAGAGCAGCTCTTCTGAGAAGACAACACCCTTAGAGGGGTACAGCTTTGGAAACCATCGCACGTTCTCAACACGTGTGGCATAGGGCCTGGCAATGAACTCTTTCCGTTTGTCGCATATCAAGCTCCAAACACACTTGGTGTTGCTCGCTCCGAACCACCTCGCAGCTCTGCCGCTGTTGCGCGCCTCCGTCTCGCCTGGGGGACACCACTTGTCGGGTTTGAGAGCAGTTGGGGCATAGGATGGCCACCGCTCGAAGACCCACACTGTCAAAAAGGAAATATTGACAAAAGTCAGTACATCGAGGCGGCCACGCGACTCTTTCATGGCCAGAACTAGCTGATCAAGCCTGTAAAACAACGTGCGCAAGACCAAGGGCCCGAGTGCGACTCTCTGGCCAAGGGCGAGCCTCACAGCAAGTGGCAAAACATGGTAAAAGACCCCATCATGTGGGTGACCGTCGATTAAGTACCTCGACAACCAAGCACAGAGGAATGCACAGAGGGTCAAGTGATAGCCTTTACCCTCCACATAATTCTCGGCGTCTGGGTTCTCACTCAGAAGTTTCTTAGTGATGCTGCTGTTCGCATAGTCTCGAAAGAAATACTGCAACCATTTGTTCCAGGTATTCTTCGCAGACGTGTCAACCAACTGCCAGTTTGGAAGGGCTCTCGTAGTAGTCCACCGGGTGGAGATTTTCTTTACCTCTGCCAAGCATTCCTCCATCTGTGTGTACAAGGCAATCTCCGCAGGCGTCCTCAAAGGACTCAAAGGGTCTACCTCACCCATGGGGGAAAGATCGTACAGCATCTGCACGTCCTCGAGTGTAGGAGCAGCCTCGAACTCATTAAAGTGGAATGTGTGAGTCGCAGACGAGTAGCGGGACAGAAGGTCTAGAAGCATGGACTGGTCCAGCTTCACGGCAGCACCCTTCATAGCACGGATAGCAAAGTATACGCCGGCTATGAGTCTTCACGCGCAGAAAGGGGGCTAATGTAGATAGTGCTTTCTGAGCTGACAGATCTTGGCCACGTGGCAACCATCTAGCACACCATATTGTGCTCCACACACACTGGATCACCAGCCGCGCTGATCCATGTGGGGGCTGCGAGACAGAGCCCTCGCATACCACTGCACGGGACTTGTAGGGACTTTGTGGTTTGGAGGCTAGAGTAAGCCCTGTCGCGTGCGAGCCAAGCCCGCGCGCGACCTTTAGTAACTGTTTTGAGAGATTTATGGCACGAGCTCCATAAACCCGGTCAATCCGGTCAAACCCGGTCAACCTCGTAACGGTTCCGGTATTCGCGCACAACGTGCTGTAACGGTCCCTATATACTCGGACGAACGTGCCGTTATGGTTAAGCTAATTAAGCCGCCATTGATGGGCGCATTAACCACACTACAACGGTCACGTTCTCTGCTATATATAGGACGTTAACCTTTCCATACAAGGGAGAACACACTGGCCATACGCGGAAGCTCTGCCAAACCTCTGTCTCTCTCCCAGACATTACTACTGACTTACTCTCTCCCTACACACAACCCCACTCTTCCTGTGCGATCCTCGATCCTCTACATACGGTGTACACGGAGGTCTCCCCGCCGGAATCTCTTGTGCACAGAAGTCATGCCCCGAAATAATATCAAACAGTTGGTTATGGTACATGCAATCTTCCAATTTACGTTATTAATGCATTCTGGTTTCGTGACATTTGAACAATAAGTTTAGTGTTTTAAATACGAGCAGGGAAGGGCGAAATAGTGTCAAGTAAAGCACGTTTGGCGAATTCGAAATGAAGTACGAAAAATATTTTGAAGTAAGCAAGTATGCCACATGAAAGAACTAGGCACCCCAGTCTTAGCAAGTAAGCTCACATGTATATTTTGAGACGTGAAATAAAAATCTCATTTTGACATGGAAGAAGATAAGCACAAAATGCTCAGCATGAATACTCACCGTGAGAGCCGAAGATATGCAAGCTGCACCACTGGTACACGACGCTTGGTTCTACGAAATCAGGCTCTACAAACAAACACATATAGTCCCAATCACAAACAAGTTCAATCGGCAAACGTACGACGATGCACGTGTCCTATTTCATAAGCAAGCAAACGGCCTAAGTAATTACAAACACCTAATTCCTTATTAGGAAATTAAATTAGCAAGTGCAAATAAGTTTGAAGTCTCCAAAATGATTTTAAGAAGTTCAAATAATAAATTTTAAGATATAAATCTATTTAATACTCTAATTAAGATATTTAGACAAAATAAGAAAATTAGTTTTCCAATTTGAAAGTACTTATTGAAAAAGTGATATTTCTCAGTAATGAAATTTATTTCATAATACTTCACAATTACTTTATATTGTCTAACTAATTTACTTTGTTACAAAAACAATGATATGCAATTAAAAAAATTTAAATGGTGATAAAAATAATAATATTGATACTTATGATTATAAGAAAACTAGCTAACTCTTCAAAAAATAAAATTGATGTTTATTTAATATCTAAAGAAATACTATTTATCAGCAACATAATTAAACATATATAAAAAATGTACTTTTATTAACTTATTTTGCACAAAAGTAAATTATAAATAACTAAATTGTAGCTTACGCAAATCTATAAACATATTACATTATGATAATAATGGTTTTATGTTTATTTATCAATTTAATTTAGAAATTTGTAATGTATAAATAACATATAAACAATGCATTCGAAACTAATGTAATAAATAAAACATGTTTGAAGAATAGCAACAAGCTCCCCCCATAGTTCTTGGAAACGTGGAAATAGCCCCCCCCCCTCCCACAAATTTGTTAAAGACATAATAACACCCTTATCTAAACCCACAGCACAACAAGATTTCCCTTCAACCCAATTCTATCCAAACACAGATTCAAGCTATCAAAATATTACTTTGACGATCAAAAACAATTCAAGATTCGATTTAGAGCGTACCCACGTGAAGAACGACGGAAAACGACGAAGAAACAAGGTGGTTCATGATCGCGGCGGCGGGTTCGGCGGCGGCGAGTGATGGGGCTGCTCCAGCTACGTTCGGAGTTGGTTCAGAGGCTCCTTGTAGTCCTCGGGTGATCGGGAACGCGGAGAGTGCGATGAAACGGTCTGGGTGTCGCCCGAGTTGTTGGGCCCGAAATCGTAGCCGAAAATAATGGCGACGGCGGCGATGGTTGTTGACTCTTCTGCTGCGTCTGCTTGTGCTGTTGTTGCTACTGGT
Organism: Linanthus parryae; assembly: GCA_023055425.1. Taxonomy (NCBI): domain Eukaryota; kingdom Viridiplantae; phylum Streptophyta; class Magnoliopsida; order Ericales; family Polemoniaceae; genus Linanthus; species Linanthus parryae. The sequence continues at coordinate 3,827,380 of JALGPY010000029.1, forward strand.
TCTAGGTGCTCAGGAGAGCTCAAATAAGGGCAGAGACAGGGCAGAGAGTTGAGTAGGAGAGGGGTCGCAGGTGGTGGTGTTTGCGGTGATGTTGGTGGTCGGTGGTTGTGGTGTCGGGGTTGGTTGTGGGGGTTGTTTCGGGGTTTATATATTCGACAAAAACAGAGAGAAAGAGAGCCGGGATAGATGGAGATGAGATGCATATAGGGGGAGGGAGATGTGGAGGTGATGGTGGTTGCGATGGAGGTACGGGTGGTGGTGATGGTGGCTTCGGTGGTGAATGTGGTGTTGTTCCTTCAGGGTTTTTCTTCGGGTAAAACAGAGATTAGAGGGAGGAAGGGAGTAGAGGAGATTCAGGTGGTGGAGAAGGAGGTGGTTATGGCAGTGGTTGTGCCCGAGTTGGTGGCGGTGATTTTCCGTCGAGTGCAGCGGCGGTGGCATTTGCTGCTGCTCCTGTTGCTTGCTCGTCTGGGAGAGTGAGACAAAGGGAGAGAGGGATGAAGGGAGAGAAGGTGGAGTGGTGGTTGTGGTGGTGGCTGTCCGCTGGTGGTGAAGGTTGGCAATGGGGGTTGCCATGGAGGTGGCTGGTGTCGTTGTTGCTGTGTTTACTGTCCCAAGAAAACAAAGAAGTAGAAGAAGATAAAAAGTGAAGGAAGGTGGGTAAATGAAGATAGAAAGAGTGATGTAGTGGAGAAATAATGTGATGTCACGTGTGGGGTTATAAGGTGTGTTTGGAGCGCGGTGAAAAAAGTTATTCGACACGCGAGGGATAACTGATACATGACGAGAAAAAGAGGGAGGAAGGGAGTAGAGGAGATTCTGGTGGTGGAGATCGAGGTGGTTATGGCAGTGGTTGTGCCTGAGTTGGTGGCGGTGATTTTCTGTCGGGTGCAGCGGCGGTAGTATTTGTTGCTGCTCCTGCTGCTTGCTCGTATGGGAGAGTGAGACAAATGGAAAATGGATGAAGGGAGAGAAGGTGGAGTGGTGGTTGTGGTGGTGGCTGTCCGGTGGTGGTGAAGGTTGGCAATGGGGGTGGCCATGGAGGTGGCTGGTGTCGTTGTTGCTGTGTTTACTGTCCCAAGAAAACAAAGAAGTAGAAGAAGATAAAAAAGTGAAGGAAGGTGGGTAAATGAAGATAGAGAGAGTGATGTAATGGAGAAAGAATGTGATGTCACGTGTGGGGTTATAAGGTGTGTTTGGAGCGCGGTGAAAAAAGTGATTCGACACGCGAGGGATAATTGATACGTGACGATAAAAAGAGGGAGGAAGGGAGTAGAGGAGATTCTGGTGGTGGAGATGGAGGTGGTTATGGCAGTGGTTGTGCCTGAGTTGGTGGCGGTGATTTTCCGTCGACTGCAGCGGCGGTGGCATTTGCTGCTGCTCCTGCTGCTTGCTCGTCTGGGAGAGTGAGACAGAGGGAGAGATGGATGAAGGGAGAGAAGGTGGAGTTGTGGTTGTTGTGGTGGTTGTCCGGTGGTGGTGAAGGTTGGCAATGGTGGTGGCCATCGAGGTGGTTGGTGTCGTTGTTGTTGTGTTTACTGTCCCAAGAAAACAGAAAAGTAGAAGAAGATAAAAAGTGAAGGAAGGTGGGTAAATGAAGATAGAGAGAGTGATGTAATGGAGAAAGAATGTGATGTCACGTGTGGGGTTATAAGGTGTGTTTGGAGCGCGGTGAAAAAGATGATTCGACACGCGAGGGATAATTGAGACGTGACGAGAAAAAGAGGGAGGAAGGGAGTAGAGGAGATTCTGGTGGTGGAGAAGGAGGTGGTTATGGAAGTGGTTGTGCCCGAGTTGGTGGCGGTGATTTTCCGTCGAGTGCAGCGGCGGTGGCATTTGCCGCTGCTCCTGCTGCTTGCTCGTCTGGGAGAGTGAGACAGAGGGAGAGAGGGATGAAGGGAGAGAAGGTGGAGTGGTGGTTGTGGTGGTGGCTTTCCGGTGGTGGTGAAGGTTGGCAATGGTGGTGGCCATCGAGGTGGCTGGTGTCGTTGTTGCTGTGTTTACTCTCCCAAGAAAACAAAGAAGTAGAAGAAGATAAAAAGTGAAGGAAGGTGGGTAAATGAAGATAGAGAGAGTGATGTAATGGAGAAAGAATGTGATGTCACGTGTGGGGTTATAAGGTGTGTTTGGAGCGCGGTGAAAAAGGTGATTCGACACGCGATGGATAATTGAGACGTGAGGAGAAAAATTAAAACGCAACAAATAAAAATAATATGTGGCGATAAATTGATGCATGACGAAAATAAATACGAGAACGAATAAATAAAACGATATTGTTTACAAAATTAAACTTTGACAGACAAAATAAAATTTTACAGATACCACAAAATTTGACCACTACAACGAAATCTGACCGATTGCACAGAATTTGACTGGTAAAGCGAAGTTTGGCGGACAACACGAAATTTGACTGTTAAAAAGAATTAGAACGTTAAAACGCATTTTGACGAATAAAATTAAATTTGACAAATATAACGAAACATAAATTTTAAAAGTGAATCTGACTGATATTTTGAAAATAAATTCGAATGTTAATTTTGAAGAAACTTACAAGCATTTACTTATAAACATTACTAAAAGGTTATTTGAAACTTGTAATAAACTTATTATTTAAAATAAAATAGATTTGTTTATAAGTCATTTATAACAATAAACTAATTTGTCGAAATAATTATAAACGAAATGAATAGTAAATCACTATGAATTCACGCATAATATCCCATCGTCTTATTACCACTAACACTGATATCAAACAAACATATTCTCACGGTCTCAAGTATTAAATATGCTATGCTAAATTACTAACTTACCCATACGTCAAAATTCAGGTTTTTTTTGAAAGAGTCAAAATTCAGGTTATTACAACTATTGCCCATCTCTAAACCATCAAGTCTTTGAAGAGATGAAGATAAGTCAGGAGGCTGAGAGGTCTGGCTTGAAGTAGGAGTCAAGGTCTTGGGCTTAACAAACTTCTTTGGATTCAGCACTTCTTCTGTCAAATCTGAATAAAACTTCCAAATTTTTGCCTTGGTCTTCACGTCTCCGATTTTCTCAAAAGCTTTCTCATTTAGCATACCAATCCCAGAGGTTATAGACTCATTACCAGCAGAGGGAATTTCAAGGTGTTGGAAGAACAGAGTGAGCAAGTTTTCATAAGGAAAATGATGATTTCTCTGATCTGTTTGGCTAAACAACATGTGTTCCATTACAAGCTTCTGAAGATCAATGTCATAGCCATGCACAATCAAATACATAATGTATAACACTCTCTCAGTGATCAACTCCTTTGAATGTTCCCTTGGGAAGATACATCTCATCAAGATCGTGAATAAAACTTTGGCATTAACATTTAACACAGAGTGTGTTAACTATTTGGATGAGGCAGGGACATTTCGTAGAAAGAATTCTTCTATGACCACTTTCATAATTTTATTTTTGGGAGGATGGTTTTGTGTATCATACCTCTTAGGACAGCCTAGGGCAGTTGCAAACTCAGCATGATCCAAATTTCACAGTAACACCAGCAACCCTAGTCTTTATTACTAAGTGAGGAGAGTTCTTAAGTTTCTTCATGTTGGGATAGAAGAGTCTGGTAAGTCTTGGGTAGGTTAGCTCAGGAGGGTTTAGCATGAACCACATAGAGCTTTTCTTTAACGTGGTAAGGCAATTTAGATTCATTCTAGTCAACATAGTCATACAGATCAAGCTACAAAAAGCAATATTCCTAGAGGCAAAACCATCCAAACACTGACCTTTGGAAGTATTTGAGATGAACCAAGATTCATCAGGAGCAGTGTTTTTTGAGTAGATCTGCAAGGCTCTCACCACATTGTCTTCTGGTTCTTCCTCAGTCACCTTTTATTTTCCCGTTTCAGCTTGAGAGGCCTTCTTCTTTTTCTTCAACTTCTTGGGGCTTGAGATTTGTGTTTCTGGTTGCTTTTCTGCAGCAGCCTTCTCTTTCTTCTTCTAAACAGCTTTTGAACCCTAGTTTGATTTGAGTTGTATGCAGCAGATAGTAATTAAACTCACAAAGCAATTTACAGTGTTCAGTCCCAATGGACCTAATCTCTGCCTGAGGGATTTAATCCCACCAGGATTGGGCAAACACTTCTTATTACTCACACAGAAACAGCCCTAGATCTTCAAGCCTAAATGATTTTCCTTACACCTATACAGCTTCTGGTTCCAAACCTATCTAGTTCCAGCTACAAACTGTTGAGCTAACAAGAACCTTTTGTTGTTCACTTGAACAACCAACCACTAGGTTAAGTGAGGTTTAAGATAATCTAAAGATACACAGATTAAAGTGCAAGTGAAGAACATAGTAGAAAAGATAAGCTGTTGAAGCCTGGATGTGTTCTTCTGGAAACTGGATTGATTTGATCTTCTGGAATCTGGATTGAAGATTGAATGTTTGTGTGTTTGAATGAATGATCTCCCACGAATTTGTCACCCTTTTCTGAGTATTCTTCAAGCCTCTCTGTCTTCAAAATTCAAACCAGTCTCTTTTATCCACAGCTGCAACTGATTGAGAGATTTTAGGATCTTAGTTCCTACAAATCCTCTTTCTGTTTTCAACTTAAATTCAAACAGCTCTAAGTGGATATCCGTTGGACTTTGTTGAGATTGCTCATGCACGTTTAACAGCCCTGCAACAGCATTGAAACACAGCAACAACAAAATCCAAAAAGATAACAGTTCTATGACTGTTTGGTTATCCAGTTTTTGATAAAACTGGTTAACAGATTAGAACAATAACCTGTATAATTTCTAATACATATAAATCATGAAAAAAAAAATTTAAGACTCTTAGAAGTGAGTAAATAATCACAATACTAAGAACCACAACCTGCCAGAAAAAATCAACTTAGTTCTGTAAAAACTGTCAGCAGCTCAAGGCACATCTCAAGGCCTTGGAGCTCTGATCCTGCTTCACAGATATTCAAAGTTAAACCCAGATAACTTTGATTCTTCCTGTTTTGATCATCTTCAATTGTGTTAGATATGTAAATAGTGTAATCCATAAGTATAAGCAGTAAATCCCTGATCGGTATAATCAGATATCCAATCTGCAACACAAAACTGTTAGAACATATAGTAGAATAGAATAACTGTAAAGGCTTTGAAGTTCTGTCAATATCTCAAGGCCTTGGAGTATCTGAAATGCTTTGCTTCTTATGACTTTGTCTTTGTATTTCATCACTCAAAAAAATTACCAACCAAAACACATTCAAGGGTCTTTGAATCAACAATCTCCCCCTTGATGAAAGACAAAACCTACAGTCTTGTATAAATTTTCCTGCCACTCAAATTTAAAATTAGATAACCACAAAATGCAGATACAATATACAATAACGCCAAACAGATAATTAGCAAAAATTTACATATTACCACAGAAACACAACTGATTATTAAACCACAAAACAACTAAGTATTATTATTATTCAAATACTGCAAACACAGAACCACATAAATTCTTCCCCTTTTTGACTTTCATCAAATAAGGATGAAGAAATGTTGGACATTACTCAGAGTCTTAAAAAAAAACTTAAACAAAATTATTGCTAAAAAGTCAATGCCTTGAGAACAAAAAAGAAAGAATAGAAAGAAATAGAAGGTCAAGGCTTTGGCATTCTCTGATCTTCACTTCTTCTTTGATGTCAGGCCTTTCTCTGAGCCTTCTCCAACTTCTTCTTCACTTGCAGCATCTTCAGCAGACTGATTACCTTCTTGTTCAGCTTCCACTTCTGCAACAACTTCTTGAATTATCTCATCTACTTTCTTCTTAGCCTTCACTGAATCCACCTCCGTAGCTGCATCAACACCTGTGTCTTCACCAGCATCTTCTTGATCAGTTTGTTCATACAAATCTTTTGAAGTAAGCACCACTGGAATTGGCTTCTTCTTCTTCTTCTTCAGAAAATCTCCCAGCCTTTCATCTGAATCCACACTGGTGTCATGACTAGTTGCAGAAGGTATCTTCTCCAAATTCAAACCCTTGATGACAACATCCAGCTTCACATTCATAACATTCATCAATCCCTTGAACTAGTTAAATTCAGTTGACAGATCAAATAACCTTTGTCAGAGATCTTCAATCTCAACCTGCTGATCTTCTAACTTCTCAAACAACAAAGAGTAATCCTCATTGGCTTGTCCTTTCCCAGATGTAGTCCCCTTAGGCTTCACAAACTCCTTCTCTGCAAGTTCTTCATTTGACAAATCTGAATAAAACTTCCAATGTCCTTTCGCAGTCTGAACTACCCCAATCCTCTGAAGTGCAGTCTCATCAATCAACCCAAAAACTCCTGTAATATTTTCCTCTCCTTTCAGAGGTACATCAAAGTATTCAAAGAAAAGAGGTAACAGGTTGGCATATGGAAGAGGATGTATTCTAGTCCTGGTTGCACAATAAATCATATTCTCCATAACAACTGTTGGAATGTCTATCTCAAACCCTTGAGATATCAGATACATCAAAATCAGAACCTTATCAGTCACTAACTAGCTTGATTTCTCCCTAGGAACTACACTCCTCATCTGAATTGTAAACATGATTTTGGCTTCACAGTTAAGCACAGAGCGTGTCAACTGCTTTGGACCAGAGGGTACACCTTCTTTAAAAAACATCTCCTTTTCCTTATCCAGACATCCTTCCTATTAGGGTGATCGCCAACATTGTATTTCCTAGGAATGCCCAAGACTTTGGCAAAAGTCCTATGATCTAACCTCAAATCCATTCCAGCCACTTTTGAAGTTAACACCATTTTATCATCACCTTCAGAAACAAAATTCAGATAAAATAACCTAGTTAACCTAGGATAGGCCTTTGAACTAGGATTTAGCACCTTCCAAACAACAGTTTCTCTTAACTTTCTCATGCAGTCTATGTCTAATTTATCCAATATTTCTTCTGAAATCATACTACAGAAAGCTACCTTAGATGTAGCATACCCTTGCATCCATACAGTTCTAACCTCAGAACTAACAAACCAGTCCATAGGAAGTACATTCTTACCTTGATATCCTTTCTTGGTTGCAGCAGAAACTTGCTTAACCCTAGTTTTCTTATCTGAGGATTTGGTCTTTTCTTGTCCTTCTTTATATGGTTTCTTCTGGCTTTCTAGAGTTGATTTCCCCTTTTCTTCTTCATCAGTCTTTTTCTTTTCTCCCCCTTTCTTCTTCTCTAACCTAGGTTGATCACCACCCTGTGTCTCTTGTTGTGGATAAATACATGAGCCTTCATCTCCCTTCTCTGTTCTGGACTTCTTTGCAGGAGGAGTGTCCTCATGCAAGCTCTGAGTGTTTTCTGAATCTGAATCAGAAATCACTATCTTCTCCTTCTTATTTGCTCTCTTCTTCGATATGCCAGAGGGCTTTCCCTGTTGCTGAATTCCGGCTGATTTGCGCTCCATTTTGGGGTTTAGGGTTTTGAGAAGAGAATGTGATTGAGAGAAACTGAGAGAGAGAGAGAGAGAGTAAATTCGTAGAGAATTGAGAGAGAATGAGAAGAAAAAGCCCTGACTTTCTGCTTAAGTAGGTTGAAAAGGATGAGTCATAAAAGGACTCTGCTATATCAACATTCAAAATTGAATCTTGAAAAATCTTTTTTTGGGATACTTTAGAAAATTCCCTGAGCAATTCAAATATTATACAGTTATCTAAAAATATAAGATATAATATTTGATGATCCATTTTTTTTTAAAAAAATTACAGGTTTTATCAAGACCAGGAGAACAATCTCAAGGCCTTGAGATTTTCTGCAGTTTGAGAAACTTCAAAGCTTTGAGCTATACTTTCAAGGCTTCAGAAAGCATAATCTCAAGGCTTTGAGATTTCAGCACATAAACACATATAAAGTACTAATACTCCCCATAAACCAATGCATCCTTGTTTAGCATCCCCAATTCAAGCCTTAGAGATGAAAACCTATCATCTGGCAAAGGTTTAGTGAAAATATAGGCAATCTGCATTGAAGTAGAGATAAAATTTAAAACAACATCACCTTGTTCTGCATGATCTCTAAGGAAGTGATGTCTCACATCTATGTGCTTGGTCCTTGAGTGCTGAACTGGATTCTTAGAGATTGAAATAGCACTTGTGTTGTCACAATGAATAGGCACATTTCTGAAATTATAGCCAAGATCTCTAAGTTGCTGAGCAATCCATAACACTTGTGAACAGCAAGCACCAGCTGCAATGTATTCAGCTTCTGCAGTTGATAATGCTACAGAATTTTTCTTTTTGGAATGCCAACTGATCAGTGAAGATCCAATAAATTGACAGTATCCTGAAGTACTTTTCCTATCTACTTTATATCCTGCAAAATCTGCATCTAAATAGCCACTCAACATAAAATTAGATCTTCTTGGATACCAAAGCCCTAAGTCTCTGGTTCCATTCAAATATCTAAAAATTCTTTTGACTGCTGTCAAATGACTCTCCTTAGGATCTGCTTGAAATCTAGCACACATACAGACACATAACATAATATCAGGTCTACTAGCATTTAAATACAACAGTGATCCAATCATACCTCTGTATTCCTTCTGATTCACACTCTTACCATTTGAATCTTTGTCTAAAGAGAGTGATGAACTCATAGGAGTCTTAAGCACCTTGGACTGTGACATATTGTACTTATTCAATAAGTCCTTGTTATACTTTCCTTGACGCACAAAAAATCCTTTTTTCATTTGTAGGATATGAAGTCCAAGAAAGAAATTTAGTTCACCCATTAGGCTCATCTCAAATTCCCTGCACATCAAACTAGAAAACTCTTTTGAAAGAGCATCATTAGTAGCACCAAATAAAATATCATCTACATAAATCTGAACTACTAACAAATCACTTTAATGGTGTTTAATGAAAAGATTTTTGTCAACTTGGCCTCTTCTGAAATTGTTTTCAAGTAGAAATTTTTAAAGTTTGTCATACCAAGCCCTTGGAGCTTGTTTTAAACCATAAAGAGCTTTATCCAGTTTATAAACATGATCAGGAAAGTTTTCATCTTCAAAACCAGGTGGTTGTGCTACAAAACATCTTCTTGTAATATCCATTCAGAAAAGCACATTTAACATCCATTTGATAAAGCTTTTATGTGATTGTGAGATGCAAATGCAAGAAGTATTCTAATAGCTTCTAACCGGGCAACCGGAGCAAAAGTCTCCTCATAATCTATACCTTATTCCTGATTATATCCTTGAGCCATCAGTCTGGCTATATATCTTACCACTTTGCCATTCTCATCAAGCTTGTTTCTGAATACCCATCTGGTTCCAATAACTGATTTCTCTTTAGGTATGGGAACCAGATTCCAAAACTTGTTCCTTTCAAACTCATTCAGCTCACTCTGGATTGCAATGATCCATTATGCATCTTCTAGTGCCTCCTTGGTATTCTTAGGCTCAATCAAAGATACAAATGCACTAAAAGCACACAAGTTCTTTAACTGTCCTCTTGTCTGAGTTCTAGTTGATGGATCTGATATAATGTTATCAGCTGGATGGTCTGCAAGGTACTTAAACTTATTTCTTGGTACCCATGAGTATTCTTCTTCAAGGCTTTAAGTCCTTGAAATAGTAGAGGGAGCATCATAGAAAGTTTCAGCTTCTGTCTCAAGGCTTTGAGATTTTGGTTCAGCAGGAGGTTCAAGGCCTTGAGATTCTGGTGATTGATTATGCACATTAGTTTTGCCTTTGTCCTCTTTCACAGTATCATCATCTGATTCATGCTTGTTCAAATTTAGATCTGCAAAACTTTCACTCAGAGAATCCTTAGTACTTTCATCAAAATTACATGAATGCTCTCTTCCACAATCTTGGTTTTTCTATTATAAACTCTATAAGCTTTGCTAGTTTGAGAATATCCAAGAAATACACCTTCATCACTTCTAGCATCAAACTTACCAAGATTGTCTCTACCACTATTATGCACAAAACAGATACAACCAAAGGGTTTGAAATAAGAAACAGTAGGCTTTCTGCCTTTAAATAGTTCATAGGGGGTTTTTCAAAATAGGTCTCATCAAGCATCTATTCAGCACATAATTAGCAGTGTTAACAGCTTCTGCCCATAAAAACTTTGGAAAATTACTTTCAAGAAGCATGGTTATGGACATATCCTCAAGTGTCCTATTCTTCCTTTCAACAACTCCATTTTGCTGTGTAGTTCTAGGTGCAGAAAAGTTTTGTGAAATGCCATGCTTTGCACAAAAGAAATCAAAGTCAAGTTGATCAAACTCCCTACCATGATCACTTCTAATGGATGCAACAGGTAAATTTTTCAAAGTTTGAAGCTCTTTGCACAGTCTAGAAAATTCTGATAAATCTTCAAATTTGTCTCTAATAAACATCACCCAAGTAAATCTAGAATAATCATCCATTATAACAAGCATATACCTCTTACCTTTTGGGGTCTAAACTCTCATAGGACCACACAAGTCCATATACAGCAATTCTAAGGGTCTAGAAGTACTTACAAAGTTCTTTGGCTTGAATGAGCTTCTGGTTTGTTTACCTTGTACACATGCCTTGCATACCTCATCATATGAAAATTTCTGTGATGGTAAACCTCTTACCAAGTCTTTTCAGATAAGTTTATTCAAGGTATGTATACTAATATTCCCAAGCATTCTGTGCCAAAGCTTTGAATCTTCCTTCAAGGCCTTGAGGCATTTTAGCTTGTCACCTGCAACACTGTTAGTATTCATAGCATATAGATTATATGATCTAGGAGCAGTGAGTATGCAATCACCGGATTTCTCATCTTGCACCACACATTCTCCTTGTCAAATATAGCCTTATAACCTTTATCACATAACTGAGAGATACTACGCAGATTATACTTAAGTCCATCTACCAGATAAACATCATATATAGAATTAGTAGAACCATTACCAATGCTACCTATACCAATGATATTGCATTTTGCTTTGTCAACAAGTGTGATTGTTCCTCCAGATTTTTCTGTAAGTTCGGTGAAGAGAGACTTCTTTCCACTCATATGTCTGGAACATCCACTGTCTAATATCAATTTCTGATATTTCAAGGCCTTGGTGACATCCTACAAAAACAAATCATTGCCTCAACAGGCTGTTAGACCAAGTGCAGAACTTTGAGTCATACTCAGAATCAGCCATGATTGGTGGCCTAATTCCTTTTGGAACCCAAATCTGCCTAACCTGTCCCTTAAGCTGATAAGGATAAGTATTCCTCATAATGTGAGGTTCTGATCTTATGAAAGGACAAGTTAATCTGTCATGACCAATTTTTCCACAGTAATAACATTTTGGAGAATGTCTGCTAGCAGATTTGAAAAAAGTAGTTTGGCCTTTCTTTGGAAAATTTGGATTATAGCCAATCCCACTTTTATGCATTGATTTCAGACTTCCTCCAAGAATGAGATTCAGATTATGTTCTTAGCTTGTAAACCTAGCTAGGACCTTCTTGGAATCTTGAAGTTTCTCAGTCAAAGAACAGATCTGTTGTTCTAAATTCTCAGAATGAGTCTTTCGATCAACATACCTTTCAGTCAAAAGAGTATTTTGATCAACAACCTCTTTTATCTGTGCCTTCAAGGCTTTGAACCTGCTGTCCAAGGCCTTGAAGTCCTTTTCAAGCTTTGTCTTAGAAACTTCAACAGTTTTGTTTGAAAAAACCAGGTCCAGGTTTTCTTTTACCTGCTCATGAATCTTAATCTTTAAAGCAGAAATCTCATTTCTATAACTTTCCTCATTTAAAAACATACTTTTGAGAATTTCAGGAAGTACATCAGAAGGACTAGCAAGTAGATTTTTTACAATATCTTCAATATGTCTGTCTGATGAATTTTCCTCATCATGCTTTGCCATGAAACATAAGTTTGCTTGTTCTTCTTCTGTGTCTGAGTCACTTGATGAATCAGAATCACTCCAAGAAGACATCGTGACTTTCTTCCTTCTGTTGTCACTGTCTTTCTTCTGAAAGTTCCTGTTCTTCTTCTTTTGTGGACAGTCCCTTACTAAATGATCTGCATCACCACACTCAAAACAGTTCATTACTATAGTTTTATGTGACTGTGATGAAGGTTTACCTTTGTAGTCCATGCTGCCTGAGGGTCTTGATCTCTCTCAGTTGTAATCCCTGTTACCAGAGTTTCTTTTCTTTTTGAGAATCCTGGCCAAGGCATTGGATATCAATGCTAAAGCCTCTTCATCATCAGGCTCATCCTCAGTCTCAAGGCTTTGAGACTTTTCACTGTCTTTTGCCTTAAGTTCTAGGTTCCTGATGTTTTCACTCAAATCACCTTCTACATCCTTTATAGATATTTCATGAGTGAGCAGCTTTCCTGGTAGATCATCTAGCTGAAGAAGACATAAGTCCTCAGCTTCCTCAATGGCTGTTGTCTTTGCCTCCCACTTGGCTTTTGGCAAGCTTCTCAGAATCTTTCTGACCTTCTCTTCATTTGAGAACTTCTTTCCCAATGACTCCAGATTGTTCACCACATTAGTGAATCTTTTAAACATCTCCTTGATGGTCTCATCTGAGTTCATCTTGAACAACTCATATTTCCTCAGAAGTATATTTATTTTGGTCTGCTTAACCTGGCTAGTTCCTTCATATGTCACCACCAGTTTATCCCATACTTCTTCGGCACTCTTGCAATTTGACACTCTGTTGAACTCATTTGCATTAAGAGCACAGTATAACAGATTCATAGTCTTGTAATTTTTTTATACCTTTTCAAGTTCAGTAACTGAAAGATTTTCCTCAGACTTGGTACATCTGACTCCATCAATTGTAGTGTAGTACTCATGAGGACCATTCTAAACTATTTACCATAGTTCCATGTCTAGATCTATGATGAACATCTTCATCAATGCCTTCCAGTGCATGAAGTTATCACCAAAGAACAATGGAGATCTGTTGGCTGCCCTTCCTTGTGAGAATCCACCATCTCCTACATTACTCAAAGTCACCAGATTGTTAGATCTAAAACAGTGACACTAGCTCTGATACCAATTGAAAGTGTGTAATGTAGACTAAATACAGGACCTAAATACTCTAGAAGGGGGTGGGGTTGAATAGAGTATGGAAACTTTTTTCAAAAACTCAAAGTTTAACAGAATAACTTTGTGTGAAACTTAAATCTCAAGGCCTTGAGATTTTAGTAAACTATCTGAAACTTTCAAAGGCAAAATAGAAAGCTTCAAGGCCTTGAACTGTAAACAAATCTAAACAGCTTTTGAACCCTAGTTTGATTTTAGTTGTATGCAGCAGATAGTAATCAAACTGTAAAGTAAAGAACACAAAGCAATTTACAGAGTTCAGTCCCAATGGACCAAATCTCTGCCTGAGGGATCTAATCTCACCAGAATTGGGCAAAAACATCTTATTACTCACACAAAAACAACCCTAGATCTTCAAGCCTAAGTTATTTTCCTTACACCTATACAGCTTGTGGTTCCAAACCTATCTAGTTACAGCTACTAACTGTTGAGCTAACAAGAACCTCTTGTTGTTCACTTGAACAACAAACCACTAGGTTAAGTGAGGTTTAAGATAATCTAAAGATACACAGATTAAAGTAGAATTGAAGAACACAGTAGAAAGGATAAGCTATTGAAGCCTGGATGTGTTCTTCTGGAAACTGGATTGATTTGATCTTCTGGAATCTGGATTGAAGCTTGAATATTCGTGTGTTTGAATGAATGATCTCCCACAAATTTGTCACACTTTTATGAGTATTCTGCAAGCCTCTCTGTCTTCAAAATTCAAACCAGTCTCTTTTATCCACTGTTGCAACTGATTGAGAGATTTTAGGATCTCAGTTCCTACAAATCCTCTTTCTGCTTTCAACTGAAATTCAAACAGCTCTAAGTGGATATCCGTTGGAGTTTGTTGAGATTGCTCCTGCACGTTTAACAGCCCTGCAACAGCATTGAAACAAAGCAACAACAAAATCCAAAAAGATAACAGTGCTATGACTGTTTGGTTATCCAGTTTTTGATAAAACTGGTTAACAGATTAGAACAATAACTTGTATAACTTCTAATACATATAAATTATGAAAAACAAGTTTAAGACTCTTATAAGTGAGTAAATAATCACAATACTAAGAATCACAACCTGCAAGAAAGAATCAACTTAGTTCTCTAAAAACTGTCAGCAGCTCAAGGCACATCTCAAGGCCTTGGAGCTCTTCACAGATATTCGAAGTTGAACCCAAATAACTTTGATTCTTCCTGTTCTGATCATCTGCAATTGTGTTAGACATGTAAATAGTGTAATCCATAAGTATAAGCAGTAAATCCCTGATTTGTATAATCAGATATCCAATCTGAACACAGAACTGTTAGAACATATGGTAGAATAGAATAACTCTCAAGGCTTTGAAGTTCTGTCAATATCTCAAGGCCTTGGAGTATCTAAAATGCTTTGTTGCTTATGTCTTTTTCTTTTTCTTTGTCTTTCATCACTCAAAAAAATTACCAAGCAAAACACATTCAAGGGTTTTTAAATCAACACAAGTGAAAAGAAACATCCAACTACTGATTAATTATGATAAAAGTTTACAACATTGGTGACTAGTTCCAAACTGGGAACAAAGCCTAACAAAATACATTTTACAACATAAGAACTATCCGGTTAATTACTAAGTGTTACTGCTTGCAAGTGAAAACGAGTCCTGATCCAAGCGCGTTACCCCAAGCAACCAATCATAAACCTACAGGGAATAAAAAGAAACACAAGGACGCAGTTTTTCGAGTATCAGTAAAAACTGAGTGAATAAACAACTTAGCATGTAAAATAGAGTGGCTGAGAAATGCTACGGGGTTTGTATTTAAAAGAGTTTAAACAGTAACAGAGTATAAGTATAAACATCAGAGTAAAGACTTGAACAATTTCCAGAAATATAAGTACGGGTAGAAGTGACGATTATCAGAGTTCTCGAAAGTTGTTATTTCTAAACTGAAAGTCATTACAAGTAGCCGATTCGTTTACCGAGATAAGTTCCGAAACGTGGAATGAAATAAGTCATATTATTAATTCGAAGTATCCAAGAGAGACAAATTGAAATAGTAGTAGATCGAATTTTAGGGATCTGATGCCCAAGGATGTAATGCCCTGAAGTAAAGTATTTTAGGGACCTGATGCCCAAGGAAGTCATTGCCCTGATATAAGTATTTTAGGGACCTGATACCCAAGGAAGTCATTGCCCTGATATCAGTATTTTAGGAACCTGATGCCCAAGGAAGTCATTGCCCTGATATAAGTATTTTAGGGACCTGATGCCCAGGGAAGTCATTGCCCCGATATAAGGATTTAAGGGACTTAATACCCAAGGAAGTCATGCCCCGAAGTACGGATTTCTGGGGCTGAATACCCAAGGAAGTCATTCCCCGAAATAATATCAAACAGCTGGTTATGGTACATGTGATCTTCGTCATTAATGCATTCCGGTTTCGTGACATTTGAACAATAAGTTTGGTATTTTAAATAAGAGTAGAGAAGGGCGAAATAGTGTCAAGTAAAGCACGTTTGGCAAATTCGAAATGAAGTACGACAATTATTTTGAAGTAAACAAGTATGCCACATGAAAGCGCTAGGCACGCCAGTCTTAGCAGGTAAGCTCACATGTATATTTTGAGACGTGAAATAAAAATAACATTTTGTCACGGAAGAAGATAAGCACGCAACGCTAAGCATGAATACTCACCGTGAGAGCCGAAGATATGCAAGCTGCACCACTGGTACACGGCGTGTGGTTCTACGAAATCAGGCTCTACAAACAAACACATATATTCCTAATCACAACAAGTTCAATAGGCAAACGTACGACAATGCACGTGTCCTATTTCATATGCAAGGAAAGAGCCTAAGTAATTACAAACACCTAATTCCTTATTAGGAAATTAAATTACCAAGTGCAAATAAGTTTGAAGTCTCTAAAATGATTTAAAGAAGCTTAAATAATAAATTTTAAGATATAAATCTATTTAATACTCTAATTAAGATATTTAGACAAAATAAGAAAATTAGCTTTCCAATTTGAAAGTACTTATTGAAAAAGTGATATTTCTCAGTAATGAAATTTATTTCATAATACTTCACAATTACTATATATTTTCTAACTAATTTAATTTGTTACAAAAACAATGATAAGTAATTAAACAAATTTAAATGGTGATAAAAATAATAATTTTGATACTTATGATTATATGAAAACTAGCTAACTCTTTAAATAAATAAAATTGACGTTTATTTAAAATCTAAAGCAATATTATTTATCGGCTACAATATTAAACATATATAAACAATATACTTTTATTAACTTATTTTGCACGAAAGTAAATTATAAATAACTAAATTGTAGCTTATGAAAATCTAAAAACATATTACATTATGATAAAAATGGTTTTATGTTTATTTATCAATTTAATATAAAAATTTGTAAGGTATAAACAACATATAAACAATTAATTCAAAACTAATGTAATAAATAAAACATCCCCCCCACAGTTCTTGGGAACGTGCAAATAGCCCCCCCCCACAGATTTGTTAAAGACAAAATAACCCCCTTATCTAAACCCACAGCACAACAAGATTTCCCTTCAACCCAATTCAATCCAAAAACATATTCAAGCTATCAAAATATGACTTTGACGATCAAAAACAATTCAAGATTCGATTTAGAGCTTACCCACGTGAAGAACGACGGAAAACGACGAAGAAACAAGGTGGTTCATGATCGCGGCGGCGGGTTCGGCGGCGGCGAGTGACGGGGCTGCTCTAGCTTCCTTCGGAGTTGGTTCAGAGGCTCCTCGTGGTCCACGGGTGCTCGGGAACGCGGAGAGAGCGACGAAACGGTTTGGGCGTTGCCCGAGTTGTTGGGCCCGAGCTCGTTGCGGGAAATAACAGCGGCGATGGTTGTTGGCTCTGCTGCTGCGGCTGCTTATGCTGCTGTTGCTACTGGTTCTAGGTGCTCAAGCGAGCTCAAATAAGGGGAGAGACACGGCAGAGAGTTGAGTGGGAGAGGTGTCGCAGGTGGTGGTGTTTGCGGTGATGTTGGTGGTCGGTGGTTGTGGTGTCGGGGTTGTTTCTGGGTTTATTTCTTCCACAAAAACAGAGAGAAAGAGAGCGGGGATAGATGGAGATGAGATGCAGATAGGTGGAGGGAGAAGTGGAGGTGACAGTGGTGGCGATGGAGGTACAGGTGGTGGTGATGGTGGCTTCAGTGGTGAATGTGGTGGTGTTCCTTCAGGGATTTTCTTCGGTTTAAACAGAGAGTAGATGGAGGAAAGGAGTAGAGGAGATTCAGGTGGTGGAGAAGGAGGTGGTTATGGCAGTGGTTGTGCCCGAGTTGGTGGCGGTGATTTTCCGTCGAGTGCGGCAGTGGCATCTGCCGCTGCTCCTGCTGCTTGCTCGTCTGGGAGAGTGAGACAGAGGGAGAGAGGGATGAAAAGAGAGAAGGTGGAGTGGGGGTTGTGGTGGTGGCTGTACGGTTGTGGTGAAGGTTGGCAATGGTGGTGGCCATGGAGGTGGCTGGTGTCGTTGTTGCTGTGTTTACTGTCCCAAGAAAACAAAGAAGTAGAAGAAGATAAAAAGTGAAGCCAGGTGGATAAATGAAGATAGAGAGAGTGATGTAATGGAGAAAGAATGTAATGTCACGTGTGGGGTTATAAGGTGTGTTTGGAGCGCGGTGAAAAAGGTGATTCGACACGCGAGGGATAATTGCGACGTGACGAGAAAAATTAAAACGAAACAAATAAAAATAATATGTGGCGATAAATTGACGCATGACAAAATTAAATAAGAGAACGAATAAATAAAATGATATCGTTTACAAAATTAAACTTTGACTGACAAAATAAAATTTTACAGATTCCACAAAATTTGACCACTACACCGAAATCTGACCGATTGCACAGAATTTGACTGGTAAAGCGAAGATTGGCGGACAACATGAAATTTGACTGATAAAAAGAATTAGAACGTTGAAACACATTTTGAGGAATAAAATTAAATTTGACAAATATAACGAAACATAACTTTTAAAAGTGAATTTGACTGATAGTTTGAAAATAAATTCGAATATTAATTTTGAACAAACTTACAAGCATTTACTTATAAACATTACTAAAAGGTTATTTGAAACTTGTAATCAACTTATTATTTAAAAAAAAAAATAGATTTTTTTATAAGTCATTTATAAATAATAAACTAATTTGTTGAAATAATTATAAACGAAATGAATAGTAAATCACTACGAATACACGCACAATATCCCATCGTCTTATTACGACTAACACTGATATCAAAGAAACACATTCTCACGGTCTCAAGTATTAAATATGCTATGCTAAATTACTAAAATACCCATACGTCAAAATTCGGGTTATTACAACTATTACCCATCTATAAACCATCATGTCTCTGAAGAGTTGAAGACAAGTTAGGAGGCTGAGAGGTCTGGCTTGAAGTAGGAGTCAAGGTCTTGGGCTTAACAAAATTCCTTGGATTCAACACTTCTTCTGTCAAATCTGAATACAACTTCCAAATTTTTGCCTTGGTCTTCACCTCTCCAATTTTCTGAAAAGCTTTCTCATTAAGCATACCAATCCAAGAGGTTATAGATTCTTCACAAGCAGTTGGAATTTCAAGGTTTTGGAAGAACTGAGTGAGCAAGTTTGCATAAGGAAAATGATTATTTCTCTGATCTGTTTGGCTAAACAGCATGTGTTCCATTACAAGCTTCTGAATATCAATTTCATAGCCATGCATAATCAAATACATAATGTATAACACTCTCTCAGTGATCAACTCCTTTGAATGTTCCGTTGGGAAGATACATCTCATCAAGATAGTGAATAAAACTTTGGCTTCAACATTTAACACAGAGTGTGTTAACAGTTTGGATGAGGCAGGGACATTTCGTAAAAAGAATTCTTCTATGGCCACTTTCAAAATTTTATTTTTGGGAGGATGGTTCTGTGTATCATACCTCTTAGGACAGCCTAGGGCAGTTGCAAACTCAGCATGATCCAAATTCCACAGTAACACCAGCAACTCTAGTCTTGATTAATAAGTGAGGAGAGTTCTTAAGTTTCTTCATGTTGAGATAGAAGAGTCTAGTAAGTCTTCGGTAGGTTAGCTCAGGAGGGTTTAGCATGAACCAAATAGAGCTTTTCTTTTAACATGGTAATGCAATTTAGATTCATTCCAGTCAACATAGTCATACTGATCAAGCTAGAAAAAGCAATATTCCTAGAGGCAAACCCATCCAAACACTGACCTTTGGAAGTATTTGAGATGAACCAAGATTCATCAAGAGCAGTGTTTTTTTAGTAGATCTGTAAGGCTCTCTCCACATTGTCTTCTGGTTCTTCCTCAGTCACATTTTATTTTCCCTTTTCAGCTTGAGAGGCCTTCTTCTTTTTCTTCAACTTCTTGGGGCTTGAGATCTGTGTTTCTGGTTGCTTTTTTGCAGCAGCCTTCTCTTTCTTCTTCTTCTTCTTATTCTTCTTCTTCTTCTTGTCTGAAGATGGTGTCACTTTCTTCTTAGTCTTCTTCTTTGGTGGAGGAAGTTCTTCAATAGCTTCTGCACTGGGAGTCCTACAGCTTGAGTCCCCACTGGTTGTCTGAACTTCATCCTCAACTGTCTTTCTCTTCTTCTCTATACTGGGCTTTGATCCTCCGGCCATCTATATTATATCAGAGGCTCTTCTAGTGATCATTAGGGTTTGGGAAAAGAATAGAGAGAGGTAGAATTGATAAGGAGTGAAGGAGAATAGAAGGAGATAAATACTGAAAGAGTTTGAATTTTAAAAAGGAAATTGCAACTTCTTTTTGATCTCAAAAGATTTGTAATGATGAGAAAAGATTCAAATTTTTGAAGTCGTTTGAAGTAAATAATTTAATACTATATTTGGCTGAAAAATAATTTTGAAAAAAAGGTAGGGTCAATATTAAGCAAATATCTACCAAGATAGCACCCAATACTGAATGATCCAAGAATTGTTTACTATTCAGTTATCATACTTATTTACAAGGCTTTGAAAATAGTTTCAAGGTCTTGAATCGCTGTTATACTGAAACAAGTAAAATCAAAGATTTGAAAAGATTTTCAAGGCTTTGAAACTCAGTTCAAATCTTTGAAACACATAATAACTTACCTTCCTTACCTTGTACTCCCCCTAAACCAATGAATCTTTATTTAGCGTGCCTAATTCCTGTCTTAGAGCTGAAAAACTTTAATCTGGAAATGGTTGAGTAAAGATAACTGCAAGTTTCATGTTAGTAGAAACAAATTCAAGAACAATATCACATTTCTCAGCATGATCTCTGATGAAATGGTGTTTGACATCAAAATGCTTGGTTCTTGAATGCTGAACTGGGTTCTTTGTAATTGATATTGCACTACTGTTGTCACATTTGATAGGTATACTTCTGAAATCAAATCCAAGATCTCTCAACTATTGAGCAATCCAAAACACTTGTGAACAACATGCTCCAGCAGATATATATTGAGCTTCAGCTGGTGATAGAGCAACTGAGTTTTGTTTCTTAGATTTACAACTGATCAAGGAAGATCCAATGAATTGGAAAGTTCCTGAAGTGCTTTTTCTATCAACTTTGTAAACTGCAAAATCCGCATCTGAAAATCCATGCAAAGAGAAGTTAGAATGCCTTGGATACCAAAGCTCTAAGTCTTTGGTACCAGTGAGATATCTGAATATTCTTTCACAACATTTAAGTGTGATTCAGTTGGATCAGCTTGAAATCTTACACACATAAATAGAATGAACATGATATCTGGTCTACTAGTAGTAACTTATAGTAATGATCAAGTCATACGTATATAGTCTTTCACATTGACACTCTTACCAGATTCATCCTTATCTAAGGACTGTGTAGAACTCATAGGAATCTTTATTTCTGTGGATTGAGACATGATGTAATTTTTTAACAAGTCCCTAGTTTATTTACTTTGATGCAGAAAGATGCCCTTCTTCAACTGATGTATCTGAAGTCCAAGGAAGAAGTTCAACTCTCCCATCATGCTCATTTCAAATTCCCTGCTCATAAGACTTGAGAATACTTTTCATAATAGATCATAAGTAGCTCCAAATAAAATATCATCAACATCAAGCTGAACTACAAGTAAATCTTTCTCATGAGTCTTAATGAAAAGGGTCTTGTCTACCAATCCTCTTTTGAAATAATATTCAAGCAAAAACTTTGACAATCTTTCATACAAAGCTCTTGGAGCTTGTTTCAAGCCATAACGATCCTTGTCAAGTTTGTAAACATGATCTGAAAACTTATCACTTTCAAAACAAGGAGGTTGTGCAACATAAACTTCCTCTTGCAAATAACCATTCAAAAATGCACATTTCACATCCATTTGAAATAGTTTCATGTGTTTGTAAGAAGTAAAAGCAAGTAAAATTCTAATTGCTTTTAACCTGGCAACTGAAGCAAAAGTTTCCTCATAATCAATACCTTATTCTTGGTTGTAACCTTGAGAAACTAACCTTGCTTTGTTTCTGATCACTTAGCCATTCTCATCTAGTTTATTTCTAAACATTCATCTGGTACCAATTACAGACTAGTTTGTAGGTGGAGGAACAAGATTCCACACCTTATTTCTTTCAAACTCATTGAGTTTACTTTGCATAGCTATAATCCAATCTGCTTCTTGTAATGCTTCCTTCACAGTTTTAGGTTCTTCATCAGTTCTTGCATCAAACTTACCCAAGTTTTCCTTACCATTGTTGTGAACTAAACATGTGCAACCAAATGGTTTGATGTATGACATGTATAGCTTCCTCCCTTTTAAAAGTTCATAGGGGGTCTTCTTCACGATAGGTCTGATCAAGCACCTGTACAAAATGTAATTTGTTGTATTCATAGATTCTGCCCAATAGTGTTTTGGCAGCTTGTTTTCTAGAAGCATTGTTCTTGACATGTCTTCAAGAGTCCTGTTCTTTCTTTCAACAACTCCATTATGTTGAGGAGTTCTTGAGCACAAGCTTTGCGTACTTCATCATCTTTGAACTTGGTAGATGGTAATCCTCTTACCAGATCTTTGGAGATCAACTTGTTCATGGTATGCAAGCTTTGTGTGTCAAAGCTTTGAATTCTCTTTCAAGGCCTTCAGAAACATCGATCTTTTACCTACAACTTTGTTAGTCTGAAAAGTATAAACATTGTTTGATCTAGAGGCTGTGAGAATGCAATTTCCTGATTTCTCATTTTGCACCACACACTTCTCTTTATCAAATATGACCTTATTTCCATTGTAACAAAGTTGAGATACACTAAGCATGTTAAATTTCAAGCCATCAACTATATATACACCAGAAATTGAGTTTTTGGAATCTGTACCAACTTTAACAATACCAAAACTGTTGCATTTGCCTTTTTCACCAAGTGTAGTTGAACCTTCATATTTCTCTTTCAATTAAGAGAATAGAGATCTCTTTCCACTCATGTGTCTTGAGTAACCACTGTCCATAAACCACTTCTGTTCTTTGACATTGGTGACAACCTACATACACCAATCACTGCCTTACCTAGCTGTTAGACCAAGTGTGGAATTTGGACTCATACTCACGATCTACCATATTAGGTGGTCTGACCCCTTTAGGAACCCAAATCTGTCAGACTTGTCCTTTGAGTTGAATTGGGAATTTGTTCCTCATTATGTGAGGGTCTCTTCTTCTGAAAGGACAAGTCATCTTATCATGACCAATTTTGTTACAAAAAGGACACTTAGGAGAAATTTCGTTTCCAGCTTTCACAAATTTTGGGTATTGTTCTTTATTGGAAAATTCAAATTGTATCCAATACTAGTTTTGTGAACAGACTTCGAAATTTCTCCAAGAATAAAGTTCAACTTGTGTACTGAACCTGCAAGCTTGACTTTGACTAATTCTGATTCTTGAATTTTCTCAGTAAGAGTAGTATTTTGTTTATCTAATTCATCAACTTGATGTATCAGATTAACAAGGCTATCACTCAGTGAAGAGTTCTCAGTGAGTACTTCCTTGACTTGTGTTTTCAAGGCATTGGAATTGGTTTTCAAGGCCTTGAAATCCCTCTCAGTTTTCTTCTAAGAGGTTTCAAGATTCTGATTCAGACAAACAAGTTGTAAATTCTATTTTGCTTGCTCATGAACTTTTTCTTTCAAAAAATCTAATCTCTTTCAGATAGTCATCTTCATTTAAAAGCATTGTTCTGAGGTAATCTGAGAGAGCTTCTTTTGGTTTTAAAATCAAACAGTTCACCATTAACTAAATGCTCTTTTCAGAACTTTCATCATGCTTGGCCATGAAGCGTAGGTTGGCATGTTCTTCTTCGGATTCAGAGTCACTTGAGGTATCTGAATCACTCCGTGAATCTATCATAGCTTTCTTTCTTCTGTCATGATCTTTCATCTGGAAGTTCTTTCTTTTCTTGTGTGGGCAATCTCTTATTAAGTTTCCTGTATCACCACACTCAAAGCAGTTCATGACTTTTGATTTACTTTGTGAAGAAGACATACCTTTTTAGTCCTTGCTACTGGATAATATGTGTCTTTCTCTGTTGAATACTTTGTTTCCAAAGTTTTTCTTCATCTTGAGGATTTTGGTCAAGGCTTTGGAATCAAAACAAATGGATCTTCATCATCCTCTTCAGTTTCAAAGCTTTGAATTTTTCTCATTCTCTTTGGCCTTGAGTGCTAAGTTCTTGACACCTTCTGGTAGCTCTTCCTCACCTTCATTCATAGATATTTCATGTGTCAGGAGCTTCTCTTGTAAATCATCAAGTTGTAGTGATGATAGATCTTGAGCTTCCTCAATTGTAGTAGTGTTTGGTTCCCATTTTGCCTTAGGTAGACTTCTCAAAATCTATCTCGCCTTTTTTTCATTGGAAATATGTTTTCCAAGTGAATCAAGGTTATTGAATATATCTGTAAACCTTTTGAACATTTCTATGATTCACTAATCTGCATTCATCTTGAATAGCTCATTTTGTCTGAAATCCTGTTGAATTTATTTGTACTCAAAGCACAATACAAACTGTTAATAGCTTTGTAATTCTTAGAGAATTGTTCTAATTCAGATGAGGACAGAGAATCTTCAGATTTAGGAGTTCTAATCCAATCTTTCTCTGTGTAGAAAGTGTGAAGTCCACTCAGAATAATGGTCCATAGCTCTATATCTTGATCAATGATGAAAATTTCCATTAGAACTTTCCAGTGAGCCAAATTGTCTCCACAGAATAGAAGAGGTCTATTAGCAGCTCTTCCCTGTGAGAAACCACCATCACCTGCAGTACTCCTGATCACCAGATGGTTAAATTTTATACAGTGGTACAAGTTCTGATACCAATTTAAAGGGGAGTATGCAGGTAGAAGTAAAGTACAGATACTCTAGAAGGGGGGGGGGGTGAATAGGGTATGCCAACTTTTTGCAAACCTTGTAGAAGAAAAGAGTTTCTATGAAGAACAGTGAAGTTCAAGGCCTTGAAGTCATTTTCAAGCCTCTGGAATGAAATACAGTTTGAAATAAAATAGACAAGTCTTTTTAAGGCCTTGAAAGGAGTTTCAAACCCTTGAAAACATACTAGTTTGAATGTTGCAAATACTAAGTATACAAATGAACTATAAATGCAAGAGACAAGGGATTTATAGAGTTCTGTCCACTTGGACCTACGTCTCTACCTCATGGATCTTCTCCCTACAGGATTTTCAACACAATTCTTATTAATCAAAAGCTATGCTCTAGATCTCAAGCACATAGAATAGAATGGATGTCTTGCTAGAGGACGCTCCATATTAGTAAATAGTTACTCCCAACTAAATAGAACCAATGGGGTCACACGCCATATAGGGGTGAACTACACTTGGGAAATAATAATTAATATGATTAGTTAATTAGAAGGATGAAATCGCAACAACTTTCTAACTTAGTAGGAATAATATGCAAGTTGGACTAATCGTAACCTGAGTAGAATTAGGATACGGCCTTTATGTAGTAACAAGGAATTGTTGGACTATATAAAGGATGCTCCTAGCTTTCTTCCCTACAACTTATGCTCACAACATACTTTGAGTAGGAGAGAAGGAAGGACAGAGCAAGACGAACAAGAGGTCCGAACCCCATTGTCAGTCTGCCCCTACCCGTCGGCCAAAAGAGGAGGCCGAAACCTCCTCTTGTCTCCGTTGCGTGATTTCTTCGTCCTCTTCCCCTCCTCCTAGCTAGCACAAGGCGTTTGGAAGATCTAGATCTCACCTCTAGGCGTGGATCATGATAGAACCTTTTAGGATCTATCTATTACCTGCATTTTACCACATTATCATGAGAGATTTGAGTCCAATGTTAGAGATTATAGGTCATTTTATCACTTGTTGCTCACCATGTGCTATATTGTTAGTCCGGGCGTTTTCTATGCATTAAAAATTTGTCAAATATAATCTCTTGGTATATTTTTTCATGTTTTTTGGCAGGAACGGATGCTAATCGATTGGTAGGAGGCATGGAACGAACTTCGGAAACAACGGGAGCTCAAGTGGAGTCAAGAGAAGCCGAATTGGAGGAGCTTGGATGACCAATCTTCACTATTTTGATCCTAGCTGGGGTTATACAAATAATTTAGGAGTGATACCAGTGCCAAATGAAAGTAGACTCAGAGAGATTTCTATCGACTGGTCACAGATCAAAATACGAGATCGGCCGAAAAAGATATGGCCTATTGAAGTCAGGAGCAAATTTCAGGGGGCTATTGTGCAATTACTGAAGACTTCTCCGGGTAATGAAGGAAGGACGACCTAGGGACGGAAATCATCAACATTCACGCCTATTGAGAACCACGATCAAGGAGGAGAGTCAGGAGACACCATTGGGAGCGATCTCAATCAAGGGGAAGAGCCCGAATCGCGCCAATCATCACGATTTCTAGCGTTTGATCTCTTCTTCCCCCTTTTAATCACTTGTATGGAGAAACGTTGTTGTGTTGCTACGATTGTTAGTAGTAGCTAGTAGTTTTGCTAGGCTTCTCTAGAGAGCCTAGGGTTTATGTAGACAATATGTTTTACGGATTTTAGCCTAGTCTCATGCTTTTGGATTTTGATCTATCGGATGATGTTTGATTTCGTGAAGTTGTTAATGAGTGTAGTCTATTGACACGACTAAGTTAGGAATTGATATTCATGAACTTCGGGTTTATTCTTAGATTGTGATATTGCTTAAAGTTAATTTATGTTCTATTTATTGTTCATATGCTATATTTTATTCCTTGGCAAAAACGGAGTAATTTACCGGACTTGTTAATTAGCTAGCGAGTGCGTGAGAGCGACTTAGACCTACTTGTGATGAGATATGAACAACAATACTTAATCGCTGAGGCTGAGAAGAGAAGTTTGTAGGACTGGCCTTAGTGGGTAGATTCGGTACGAGACATTGAGGTGTTCGTGTGGTGGTGGTCTGAGAGGACATCATTCCGTGCACTGTCGTTAGCCTACTAGAACGGACCGGTAGACGTAAGTTGACTGATAGGACACCAAGTAGACCGTGACGTAGAACGACATGAGTCCGAGAGGAGATTTTCAATGCTATTACCCGGCTTAACTAGAATAGTGTTAAGATGTTACTTTGCTAATCTAGAAATCGTCTACAGCCCTATGTGATCTAGAGATTGGCTAGTTTCTCCATATTTGATTATTAAACAACCAAAAGTATTAGTTTAGTTGTTATTTTATTTCAGTCACCTGTTTGAGGGTGACAAATGTTTAAATAACAATTTCTTCCTCCTTGTACTGTATTCTATGCTAATAACTAATTAAATAATCTCAAGCTTGTCCTCGTGGGATCGATAACTCGGGGTAGAAATACCACCCCTATATTACTTGACCGTGTACTTGCGCATACACGTAACAAATCGTGTCAGACCAACCGTAGAGACGTGTTAATTTTATCGTTAGAAGTCATGAAGGAGACCTCAAAGGTACTTAACACTGTTCTCTTACTATGGTCATGATTTCTCTTCCTGTGAGCCTTGGAGGGTCCTGATTGGATGAATTATGCGCATCCATGATTAAAACCGTACAGATCTAGTGCTAAATCTGTGATTAATAAGAAGTTGTTCAAATCGTGGAGGGATAGTATCCCTCAAGCGGAGAGTAGGCCCGTTGGTGGCTGAACTCGGTAAAAAATAATTGTGTTCATCTCTTTACAAGTTCTGCATTTCTTTCTGCACAACACAGGGAAGCTCCAAAGCTTTGGAGAATTTCCAATCTCAAAGCTTTGAATTCCTAGACAGTCTTAAACTGTTTCAAATTAGTTCAAACATTTCCAAAGCCTTGAGATTTCATTTGTTCCTTGTGTAAGAGTTTGAAAAGTTTAATTTTAGCAAAATTTACCCTATTCAACCCCCCTCTAGAGTATTAAGATCCTGTTTTAGACTTGCATTACAAACTTTCAACCCTAAATTGCATAATATTGATGAGCCACCTGGCACCCCGATATACAACTGTTGTGCTCCGTATAGCACCGAAAGGAATTCTTTGCGTACTGGTATGCGAATGACTGCGCCTTCTCATATGTGCCTTACGCTAACGGAACTTGGGGTGTGAATAGCTTGAAGGCTAGAGTAAGGATTTTTCGCGTACGAGGTGCTAGTCTCGCGTGCGACCCTCGTATGTTATCCGGAGACCCTCGAACGGACTGTCATGTCCCCGAAATTGCGGGCCACAATTCCTACATATACGGGCCGCGAGCCGTTCAGTTAGGCGAACGTTAGAGCCACGAGGGGTTCCACTACTGTCGTGTGTGCTCCCCCACATCCGTGTGATGTCTCGTACATAAAGGGATCTATCCAAGTTGTAACGACTCGGTAACGATATCGACGCACAATGAACACTTGTAGCACTCAGCTCAAGCAACCATTGTCTCCTCTTTGGATAACATACGTTCCCTTGCTCTTATCGCCAACCTACTCTCATTCTCGATTCTCAAACAGGTTAACCAGGGGTCGTTTGTTTTGTTCTTATGCTTACAAGAACACATGTGAATTGTCCTAAATCCCCCCTTGTGTACAACCGTCTACTTACTACACATTGTAATGAAATAATCAAAATCCAAGAGAGTGTACATAATATAGAGAAAGGAAGTAGGATTAAACATTTTTTTCCAGCAGCTTGGAGTCTTCCATTCCGCCACATCCACTGTTTATGGAAGGCTCCACCTGGTTGTGATGTTCCTCTCTCTTCTATCTCTCTCTCCTAGACTTTTTCTTGAACATTTGATAGAATTTCGGTATGAATATTATGGAATAGTTGTATACTTTTAAATGTGAAGTGTCTTCTATTCATAGTAACATTGAAACTGTCCCTCGATTTTTTTTAATCGAGTAGTTGAAGTAGAAGGGGAGGGATTCAGATTAGTGAAGATAAATTGAGTAATCTATTTTTTTGGGGGTGGGGGGGGTGGGGGGGGGGGGGGGGTGTCTCAACGACAAATTGCGACCTTCGGCCATTTTTTCTCCACTTCTTTCCCCTGATCAGGCAATGTCCCGAAGTGCCGTACTGGGTCGAAATTAATGTATTTCAGCCCATTCTTTCTCCAAAAATGCATCCAATTAGTTCAAATTTATGTTCCTCCCCGCAGGAAATACTGTAACAAGTAAAGTGCAGAGGAAAATACAAAAAACGTCCTTATACATTCACTAATATTCATGTTAGAAACACTTCTTTTGTGAATATTTTACTTTATTAGGAAAAAACTAATGAATCAAACTCGTATACCAACATGCAATAATTAGGGGTATAGCTAAGATACTTTTGCCAATCAACATCTCCTCACACTTACATGTTTGCTAGTCCTCGAGCAATCTCTTTGACTATACTGGGGTTGAAAGTTTAACCTCCCAAAACGCAAACCGGACTCAACCGTCGCTAATCGATTTGTTTCGTTGGGTTCATATGGGAATTCGGGTCAATTTAGGTTCTTAAAATATCAAACGAAAATTAAATTGTTTGGTTTAGGTTTAATTTATCACAAACTCAAACTGTTTATATTAACAAATTGATACGGGTACCATTATAGAAGATGCGGAGGATGAATTGCACAACGAGCAGTCCGAACGTACGGTGGATCAAGCTAGGCGTAATGTGGTTCCTCCGACATATTTGAAGGATTACGTGCAACCCAATAAGAGGCGTTAGATAATAATTCGTTATGTTAAGTTAATTAATAATTGTTGCGTAAACTTTATTTATATGATGTATTGTGACGTTTAGCGAGTCGTAGAGTATTTAGCTATATCCGGGATTTTCTATGTGGTTCTTTTGCTCGAATTGGGATTAGGTCAGAACCACCTTGGTCAAAAACTTTATAAAAGGGTGTATTTTTTCTCAAAAAGTTATGGAAGAAAAATTTCAACCCTCTCCTTCCCTTACTCTCGCTTATCTCGTTTTTTTCCCTTGTCCGAGTTTTGCCAGTTACCTCCCAGTAACATTGGTGCTTTCATCGTTTCGCCGGTCGGTATACGCATCGAATCCAAGAGCTCCACCCTTCCGCCACCATGGTTGAAGGTTCCCCGCCATCCAAGACTTCCAAGACTCCATTGTAGCCGGAAGATACTGTTGCGGCATTCCACAATTTGCAGTTTGACATGCTCGAGCATGACAAACGTCGTGACGCAGAGCTTACTGAACGTGATCTTCGTCGAGATGCAGCCATCACTAAGCGTGAAAAGAAGCGTGACCTTGAGATCGCTGAAATCCGTGAGGCTCTCCGGCTGCTGACCCGAGGGTTTTCAGCGCAGTCTTTGGCACCGCCTCTGACGCCCCTCTGCCCCGTTGCAGAGCCCATCCCGTTCCACTCTGGCCATCAGTACCAGTTCCTGATGGATACCGCCTGATTCGCGCTCTACGACCGTCTTCAATCCGGAACAGCCACCATGTATGAGGGTCGATTCTCCTCGTTTCAACGGGGACGATCCCGTTCTTTGTATTTTACGCATCCAGAAGTATTTTGATATCACGGCACCAAAGGGATTGATCATTTGCAAGTGGTCGCCATGCTCATCGATAATCCCGCTTCTGAGTAGTTTCAGCACTTTATCTCGAACAACCCTCGTGTTACTTGCATGGAGTTCTTGACTACTGTCAAACAACGGTTCGATCCTTGTCACTATGAGGACTACATGGGATCTCTCTCTAAGCAACAACAATGCACGACCGTCATGGCGTATCAAACGTAATTTGAGACCATCCTCAACAAAATTTCTGGTGTGGAGGAATCAGTGCTCGTGTCATTATTTTGCGTAGGGTTGAAACAACCCCTTAAACGTGAATTGAACCTCTGTAATCCACGCACCTTGCAAGAAGCTTTTGCTCTAGCAGGTGAGTTATTAGCGGGACAGGATGAGTTGTTACAAGGTTTTGTACCTTGACGGTCTTGGAATTCCAGGGCTGCTCGCACCCAACCGCCCGCAGTCCCGGTCCCTTCCGTCTCGGCCAATCCATCAACCCGTCCACCGACTTCAATACTGCCGAAATGCTTGAAACGTGAAGAAATGACTAAGCAGGGACTCTGCTTCAATTTCTACGAAAATTTTTCACGAGGTTATCGTTGCAAGTATAAATTTTATATGTTGCGAGTTGATGACGGGGAAGGCGGTGAGCCAACTGATCCGGTTGACGACGATGATGCGGGTATTATTTTGGACAATTTGTCCAATCTACACACTTTATCAGGTAACCCTCACCCTCGTTCTTTAAAGTTGTCTAGTAAAATTGCGGGTGTTGCTGTTCACATTCTTGTTGATGGTGGGAGTACCCAAAATTTTATTCATCCACTCATGGCTGAGCACTTGTTCTTGTTTTTGCATCCTGTTTCTCCATTCCGCGTCTATGTGGGAAACATAGAGTCTCTGTGTTGCGAATATTATTATCCCAAGACGCCCGTCACAATTCAGGGCATTGTTGTTTATGTTGATTTATAAGTGCTGGATATTCATGGTTTGGATGCTGTCTTGGGGGTCTAATGGCTACAAACGTTAGGATAAATCTCTCATGATTACAGCAAGTTAACAATGAAGTTCTGTTGGCAAGGGCAACAAATTGTCTTGACCGGGTCCGATCAAGGCCCTCGTCCGATTTCTTATAACCATCTCACGTCACTGGGTCTCCCGCGATTTGATATGGAATGTTTTGAGTTATTTGCGGTTCAACCGCATCTAGAGTAGCCTACCCCAGCAACGGTTTTCCCACGGATCTTCCAACTGAGATTCTGATCGTCCTTGAGAAACATCAGTCTCTTTTCGCGGTTCCTACGAGTCTGCCGCCATCGCGACTTTGGGATCATCGGGTGCATCTCCAACCCGGTTCTAAACCCGTGAATGTTCCTCCTTGTCGTTTTCCTTTTTTTCAGAAAACAGAGATCGAACGTCAAGTAAATGAGATGCTCAACAAGGCATTATTCAACTTAGTTGCAGTGCTTTCTCGTCACTGATGTTATTGGTGCGCAAGAAGGATGGTACTTACAGAGTTTGTGTTGACTACCGCGCACTCAATGCCACTACAGTCCCCGATCACTTTCCGATTACTACAAAGGACGAGCTCTTTGATGAGTTAGGGGCAGCCCGGTTTTTCACTAAACTTGATTTACGATCCGGCTATAACCAGATCCGCAGGCACGCAGACGAAATTCATAAAACGGATTTTCGGACCCATGACGGCCATTTCAAATTCCTAGTCATTCCATTCGGCCTTACGAATGCCCCTTCGACGTTTCAGGCAGCTACGAAATGGGTGTTTCGGTCGTTGCTTCGGACATGTGTCAATGTTTTCTTTGATGATATTTTGGTATACAACACTACTAGAGCTTCATGTGCACCATCATCACCAGGTACTTACTTTATTATCTGAGCATAATTTCTTTATCAAGCTATCAAAGTACACTTTCGGCAAGACCAATGTAGACTATTTAAGCCATGTTATTTCTGAAGGGTAGTTCCGGCGGATCAACAGAAAATTCAGGCTATGATTGCATGGCCAATGCCTACTACTATTTGCAAGCTTGGGGGGTTTTCTGGGCCTCACAGGGTACTATCGTCGGTTTTTTAAAAACTATGCTTCTATTGCGGCACAATTGATTTAAAAAATATATGCATTTGCATGGTCCTCTACGACCGATCAAATTTGTGTGGAACCTAAAACGGCCATGACTTCCGCTCTTCTGTTGCGTTTTCCGGATATTGCCGACACTTTTTGTATTGAAACAGATGCATCAGCCACAGGGATAGGGGTCGTTCTTCTACAGCAAGGCCATCCCTTGGAATTCTTTAGAAAAAAATTGGGTCTCATTTACGTGCAACTTCGGCTTATCCTAAAGATCTCTACGCGGTCGTTGAGGCATTCCAAAAGTTGAGGCAGTATTTTCTTGGACGGGAATTCATCATACGTAGTGATCAGCACAGCTTAAAAGAACTGTTGTCTCAGGTGATCTAGAGTCCTGATCAGCAGTTTTACATCCGCAAACTGATGGGCTTTCAGATTCGGATAGAATACAAGCCTGGTGCTGCAAATTGCACCGCCGTTGCTTTATTCCGTACAGATGAATATGGTGATGATCATGCCACTCTATTAGCTACGGCTATTCGGCCTCTACCCGCGGTCTTGGAGACGATTTGCCATGAAACGACTGTTTTGGCCGGGCTCTTGTCACGGCTGTTCAATCCACGAACAAGCCGCCTAACTTCACGTTTGTGGATGGTGTCCTTTATTATAAAACTCGTATCTGTATTGGCCGTGATTCCATAGTTCGTGAGTTGCTCCTACAAGAATTCAACAGTTCTCCCGCGACGGGTATTGAAAGCACCTTGCGACGATTAGCTTCAGTGTTCCATTGCCCGATATGCGGTCTGACATGCGCCGATTTGTACAAGCTTGCTTGGTCTGTCAGACAACAAAATATTCAACATAGAAACCTGGCGGGTTGTTGCAACCATTGCCTTTTCCGGATAAGGTTTTGTCTGCTTCCACCATGGATTTCATTACAGGGTTCTCGGCTTCTCAGGGGGCGACGACAATCATGGTTGTAGTCGATCGGTTGACTAAATATGTTCACTTTGGCTCAATGCCCACATGTTTTGATGCCCTCAGGGTGGCCCGCTTATTCAGTGAGGTGGTGGTCAAGCATCATGGCTTCCTGGAGAGTTAGTTTCTGATCGCGATTCCATTTTTATGAGCACCTTCCGGTAGGAGTTGTTGAATCTTAGTGGTACTACACTCAATTTTAGCAATGCGTATCATCCATAGACGCATGGCCAAACAGAAGTGATGAATCCGCTTTTGGAGCAATATCTTTTAGCTTTCACTTCGGAGCGGCCTAAAAGGTGGGTATTGTTCTTACCCTGGACTGAATTGGCAATTAATTGCTCTCATCAAGGAGGTATTAACATGTCTCCTTTTCTGGCCCTTTATGGTCGCGACCCTCCTTCATTGTTTCAACGGTTCCCGTGGCGGGCAAATCTCAAATTGTTGAAGAATTGGTGACCGAACGCATTGCATTATTACAGGATCTGATGACGCATCTTGCCAAAATGTAGCAACATATGATGACGTAGGCCAACAAGCATAGGTGTGACGTCCAATTCACGGTAGGTGACTTAGTGTTGTTACGCTTGCAGCCTTATCGCCAAAATTCATTAGCACGACCTCCATCCTCCAAGTTAGCCCGCAGATACTACGTCCCTTTCACGGTCCTAGAACGAATAGGAGAGGTTGCCTATCGTCTCCAGATACCTGAATGTTTTCTTTTTCATGACGTTTTTCATGTTTCGTTACTACGTCCACTTGTTCAATCCGGTGTAGAGGCTTTTGTCGCATCCTTTCCCGACCACTTTTTCAAAGGAAGGCCAATTATGTCCCTTTAAAAGCCTCCATTTCCCGTAGAGCGATGGTTTCAGGTTCCCCCCCAACATCAATGGATTGTGTCTTGGTCGAACGGCGCGACACCCACTTGGGAACCTTTTTACGAGATTCAACGCAATTTTCTAGAGTTACAGCTTGAGGACAAGCTAGTTTCCGAGAATGGGGTAGTTGATATAGGTACCGTTATAGAAGATGCGGAAGATGATTTGCACAACGAGCAGTCAGAACGTACGATTGATAGAGCTAGGCGTAATGTGGTTCCTCCGACATATTTGAAGGATGACGTGCAACCCAAGAAGAGGCGTTAGATTATTATTCGTTATGTTAAGTTAATTAATAATTGTTTCGTAAACTTTATTTTTATGACGCATTGTGAAGTTTGAGTATTCGTAGAGTATTTAGCTATATCCTGGACATTTTATGTGGTTCTTTTGCTTGGATTAGGATTAGGTCAGAACCGCCTTGGTCAAAAACTATATAAGGTTGAAATTTTTCTCCAAAAGTTATGCAAGAAAAATTCAACCCTCTCCTTCCCTTACTCTCTCGCCTCTCTCAGTTTTTTTCCTTTGTCCGAGTTTTGCCAGTGACCTCCGGGTAACATAAATATCCATAATATGTATAATTATATATATATTTAATTACCTATTTTTAGGCACTATCTGTAATATTAAATTTGATGATTCATACTACACAATCTAAAATCTAGGCGTTGTGATGTTGCTTGTTGAAATTTAGAAACTTAAAAGTTTGTACAATAGTTAATTTAAAAGTGTTCATCTTATACTAAAATTTATTTCAAATAGTTGGTCACCAAGAATAAAACTTTAACATGGTAAATAAAATATTTAACTTTTTCATGTGACCAACTACAATTAGGTGTGGATAGTTAATAGTTAATTGTGTAACCAATTCCCTTAATTGAATCTAGAATGACCTTAACTATCTCATTTCGCTTACGTTCATGTTTGTTGCTATTCATTCAGTTACATTGGTTTTCCTAGTTGCGTTTTTTAGGTAAGTTTGTCCGTAAAAAAGATGACGAAAAAGCAATTAGAAAAAATGTTATCAGATTAACCAAATTTCGAACTGAAATCGAACCATTTAGAGGGGAACCGAATTGAACCAAAAATTATAAATGATTAGATTTAGGTTTTTCTCAAATCGAGAATTTTTGTTTGGTTGGAATTTTGGTGCAAACCAAACCAAACAAAATCGAACCATTTATACCCCTATTCTATACTTAAACATGATTAGACACTTTTGCAGATTTTGACAGTTGCATTTACCATACGCAACAAGGAATTAAGCAACATGGGGAGAGTTTTTCTACTCGTGAGGACTTCCAACAAGTGATACCCATAAACACCTTAGTTGGGCAAGCTATCGACTCTAGAAAAATACGCAAAAATAAAGTTAAAAATAAAGAAAGGAATACAAATTTAGTTAATGGGTTAAGAAAAGTATTTACCAACTACTTACCTTAATCGACAAACTCGGGTGTGTGCAAGTTAGTTGACATCTTAATTGCTTTAACAAAGAAGCTAGTGCAACCAGAGTATAGATTCGAAGTTCTCACAGTTAAAGATGAAACATTAAGTTTAGTTTATGTAATATGCCTCTTCAGACTAATTGTCTATTCTGGGTCAAATATCTTAAATCTGTGTACATCAACGAATAGGTATGATATAAATGAAATGATGAATCTTATTTAGAAATATTTATGACGCTGAGCATATTCTGGTAGGTAATACAAGGGTCTTGAATTCTTTGAAGCAAGTTCATAACTCTTAGGGTATTCAGGTAATTCTTTTTCACATAGTGTTAAGCCTTATTCTTCGGTCAAGGATCATTTCGGCATTATATGTTTAGGGATTAAACCGTAAAAAAAGTGACAATGGGAGATATACGTTGTGCCTCCCTGGAAAGCCCACCCACAAGTGTACCTTAGGGTGTGCAACCACAATGTGGTGCGGTTAGTGTTGGCCGCCCACCTCTTTTGGAATTTCTCTCTTGCTTGTTTAGTGAACATGTTATTCTTCTCTTAAGACTTCTTAAGTTTTTTAGACTTGATTTTTTCACGTGGGAGAGTTTAATTAGGGTTAAGATTAATTGGTTCAGTACAATTATAATTAGTGATATTAATCACATTTTTTTATAAAGAAGCATTTTCCTATTAAACTATGACTTCTAATAAGTTTTCCAGTTAAAGAAAATTGGAAGTTCATCAATGTAAATTATTTTTCAATATAGTAATATGAGTTTTGACTTTCAAATAATTTTTATATGACTATATATTTGATATGTTATTTATATTAATTAAGAATGGTTTAATAATTTGAAATTCTTTTCTTAATTATCGATCACAGTCTCTATGCGTTTTTATTTTTGGAATAAATTTTTATATGTAGAGGAATAATATATTTACACATTTTTAACTAGTAATGAAGAATTTTATGGTAAATTGATATATGTTATTTAATTAATAGTCTTTCATTATCATTAAGTAATTTATTTTGTAGAACGACTTTAATTATAATAATTGGTATAAGTATTAATCTATCTGTTCTGCAAATAGTTTTAATTATAAATATGACACTTTTAATTGAATTCATTTAATTCTTTGATTATAGTTTGACTTCAAACTAATTTCTTATAGTCCAGATTCATGATTTGATTTTCTCTTAAATTCTCTAACATGGGCATAAAGTAATCTTCCACATAAATAGAGGTCTAGGGTTAAGAGAAAATCAAACTGTGAGAGTCATGTTCCCCATTATATGTGTGTGAGAGAGAGGGAGAACGAGAGAGGGAGAGATAGAATGCTCCCTAGCTGGGTTTGGCTTAGAGAGAAATGCGGCCCTTCATCGTGTGCTCGGCCATCAGAGAGAGAAAGCCACCATAGGGTTTCATGCCAGAGACCGATTCAACTAGGGGAGTTTGTTCTTGTTAATGTGTCTTGATTCAACATGGAACACATGATGATTTGTAAATCTGTGGCTGTTTGTCTCCTCCATCAAGATTAGGAGTTCTTCTTATTCACATTCTAAAGCGAGGTACGATTTATATTCTATTGTTGAGTCAGATCTTGGTCCCTCTCTCTTCAGATCTTGAAGTTATATCATTCTGTCTATGTATGTCTACATTAAAATTAATTTTATCTTCATATCTTATTCTTTAGATTTTTATTTTATTTCATATATGTTTTTATGACATCCTCTTCTTATAGGAGTCTGGCAGTTCTAGAACACTAGGATTATTCTCTCAATAAGTTGTATCTGTTTGGTTATACAACCTGTACTGGAAGGAGTTTGAATTGCCACGCGTAATGTGTCATGTTATTCTGATTTGTGAAGACAAACCCCTTTTTGGTTGTCCGGTACCGTTTATTAATCTAGCTCTTCAGATATGTGGTTCTTGTGCCCTCTCAGATAAGGGACTTTATTGAGTTACCTATTAGATCTTGTTTTAGATTTGTTAGCTCCACCTGTAGGTCTAAAATCCTTATTATTTTTCTTAAGTTCCTTACATCTACTGGTCCACATATTCTACTGTTTCCTATACATGAATCTTGTGGTTTTTCCGCGATTTTCAGAGTTTGACTACTAATGTGATCACTGTGTGTGGAGTTTGTTTATCCTCTATGGTTTGAATTCATACTACTAGGGTGACCGATGTGTGTGGAGTCTTGTTTTTTAAGTCGCCAACTGAATTCAAGAGGTTCTTGAATTACCATCATGGGGTACTACATAATTCTTGCAGAAGCTTCGGCATAAAGGATATAACGGTGAGTAGCTGATCTGTGTGATAGCTCGATTTTATCTTTATTGGGCGGGTTCTTGCAATATATTGGTATTTCACTAGTTGGTTGTAGTAAG
Source organism: Linanthus parryae (assembly GCA_023055425.1). Lineage (NCBI taxonomy): Eukaryota > Viridiplantae > Streptophyta > Magnoliopsida > Ericales > Polemoniaceae > Linanthus > Linanthus parryae. The sequence goes on from JALGPY010000029.1 coordinate 3,865,161, forward strand.
TGCGTTTTTTATATTTAGTAGTCTTCTCTTGGAGATTCACCAGAAAAGGTTTCCCATGTGCCGTGTCTATCTCTTTATAGTTGTTTAGTTTTACTTTATATGTTTTAACTTTTAGTTGCCGTTAGAATCTAAAGAGATCTTTACGTAACATTCTAGCTAAGAAAAATTAGATCTTATTATGTTTTTAATTATCTCGTCCATTGAGTATCTAGACAGTTCATTGGCTCTATGTTTTAGTAGCATCCACTCTCCATTTTTTGGATTAGATTCATAAACACACTCGTACCCGTGTTACTTGTATCGTCTACCAGATTCTATATCTATTTTCAATTGGTATAAGATCCTCAGTTACTTTAGTTTATGTTATTTATTAAATTTTACTAACGTAAAGATATGCATGCTATCCCGAAAGGATCTCTCCGGTACAACTGCTTGCGCACATATCTTCAGTGGTGTTGATTACACGGATTAGAAGAACTAGATGGATGGATTTCTGATGCGTCAGGTTTGGCACAATGTTAATGCTATTTTAGCGATTTATAAAAGACCCACGTACGAGGAAATTGGAGTTTTTATAGAAAAACCTCCCCTAATCTATGAAAATGAAAGGAGAAAAGAGAGATTGAAAATAGAGGACTGAACATATAGAAAGATATAGATGAGAGGGAGAGGTAGAGATGGGAGAGTATAAAGTACACATTTGTGCGCGCACGTGGTTCATTTACCTGTTTTTTATTCTCATCATCAGTGCCACATGGCCTAACCAAAGGATTTAAACTGCACCATTACTGCACAGGTCTAAGACTTTATTCCCATCATCAGTGCCACATGACTTTTTTGAGAAAGTATTAGTATTTATTACTAAGTTAGCATTGTGATTTTGTACATTTTTGAATTTTTAATAATTCTAGCCATACTTAGGGTCTTTGCTCTTTGAGCAGCTTGTAATATGTGTGCGTGGATAGTTTTTTTGTTCTTAATATTATTTCGATTTTCTAGCCATGTACCAAGACAATGATGATGAGTTGGTGGCTCTTTTGAGAGATGATGACGGGTATCAGATTAATGATATCATGGAATTAGCTCCCTCCTCTTATGGCGGCGATGAACAAGATCCTCATTCCAACCAAGGCCCCACCAAGAGAAAACGCTGCCACCGCCACACCGCTATTTAGATCCAGGAACTTGAAGAGTAAGTTGCTCAAATTCACACACACACACATGCATACACCGTTTATGGGTGGGTTCGCTTTCTATTTCTGCAATTCAAATTTGTAAACTTTGTATCAGCTTATACAAGCATTGTCCTCACCGAGATGACAATCAAAGTAAAGAACTGGGTCAGAGGCTGTCGTTGCAGCCGCTACAAATCAAGTTCTTGTTCCAGAACAAGCGAACCCAGGTTAAGGTAACGATTTCTAGGTCTTATGTAGTTTAGATCATTGGAAGCAGTGAGTTAATTTTACTGTTTCTAGGTCTTATGTAGTTCAGAACAGCTTTCTTGTGATTAATATGTTAAGATTATGCTGCCCTACCTCTCACATAGATTTTAAAAAAATTAATTTTCATTGTATCGTTCTACAATAACGCTACTTCCTAGTTATACAAAATGCATGTACTTATTACCATCAATTCACTTCGCAGGCCCAAAAACAGGGTAATAAGAACTTTCATTTAAAGGCTGAGAACGACAAGCTTCGCGCACAAAACATCAAGTGTCGACAAGAACTTCTAAACATTACTTGTCTCACATGTGTGTGTGTGTGAATTTGAGCGACTTACTCTTCAAGTTCTTGGATCTGGACATCGGTGTGGCGGTGGTAGCGTTTTCTCTTGGCGGGGCCTTGGTTGGAATGAGGATCTTGCTCATCAGCGCCAGAAGCGGAGGGAGCTAATTCCATGATATTATTAATCTGATACCCGTCATCATCTCTCAAAGGAACAACCAACTCGTCATCATTGGCTTGGTACATGGCTATGGACGTTTTATGAATTTTTTCCAATTTTAGCAGTACATACGGTCTTTGCTCTTTGAGCAGCTGGTAATATATGATCTCTCACATCATTTGGAGGTTGTTTTTTTTACCTTTTTCTTTGATCCTAGACAGCGTCGAGATTTTGAAAAATTTATTGGACGCGAAAGCCTTAATCGAGAAAGAAATATTACAATGTAAATGGAACACAATTTGTATTGATATGTAATTTAACAATAATATTAAAAGGAAGTTAAGAGACATATGTTCCACACTTATTCACAACACATCAATACAAATATACCCCTAATGTTGTTCCTAGTTAGTTTAAGAAGAGTAAACTGTCGTTCTCCTGCTGGTGGATACTGAAGCTGTGCCGTCTTGGGAAGGCTTGTAAAAATGTTAGCATGTCGGGCATGTGGTACTCGAGGAGAGTAGCCACTCATAAATGCAGTCTCGGTGGAATGAGTTGTGGTACAGTGGCATAGTGCAAATGCCTTGCCCTCCTAGAACTCCTCAAGGCAAATACCACACTCCTCCTGTCCACCCCGTCCACAAAGGACCGTATCAACCTTTAAGCAGTTAAGGAAACTGCTTAGGGACATCAAAAATAGAGAGCCCACATTTTTGAAAATAATATGGGTAGTACAGCATTTTATATACATTTTCTGAAATAATATTTCCATTTTATATGTAATCTTCGAGATACTCTAAACATACATCTCTTATGATTATTTTTCAATAAACAATCACTTTGATGATTAAGGATAAAAGTTAAGATTTCATGAAATGAGAAAAAAAAAGAATTGTATAAATAATGTAAACATGAAGCGTGCGAGCCAGCACGAAGATAGCACGTACATTGCACGTAAACTGCACAGCATGTTCCCACACAAGTCTTTCTAACAAAACATGTTTGGAAAATATTTGATGGCCTCAAATTTATTGCTCGCTTTAGGTCAGTAGATGCACGAGACGGCCCTGCCTCCACGCGTAAAGACACCCACAAGAAAAGACTCCGCCACAACCTGATCAAGATGCTCCGGCTCTTGTTGAATGTTGGGCAAGTCAATTTGTTCTGCGTCATATTCAGGAAACCGAGGAAACATTTCCATAAATACGGTATCAATGCAGCAATGATAACAATTACCACCACCACCACAATTATCCACACAGAAACCGGTGTTTGGTGTCCCACGTGTTGGGCGTGGCCTCAAAGGGTGTTGAAGGAAACAACCTCGTCCTCATAAACTCCGCATGGAAACTTTTTTTACAAAATATGTGAAAGAATTCGTGAAATGATGGAATTTTAAGGAAATAATGGGTTTTGAAAGAAATATGTTGCAAACATGTTCAAAGTTTTGAATTTCTTAGACATAATACATTTGATGAACCAATAGCAGAAGACCACGTTCGCCAATGTGTGATGACAGACATGTAGTGATGTTCTAGTAATTATTACTCATTTTATTATGGTTTACCATTCCTTTATTATTATTATTTTGAAAAATACATCATATAGCAGGGATTTCAAACTCTCTACCAGTGACATAGCACCTATTTGCTTTTCCTCTATTTATATTATGAGGAATCGCCACACCTCTATTAGATTTTGATTTTGCCACAGTAAAAGGAAATCAACCGCAACATTATAATTATATTCATTGTATGTGATTAATACATTATGGAAAAGTTGCCATGTAATCTTCTAGTTTTCCTAAAGTACCTTATACTGACTCAAGAAACCCTATTTATATTTTTGTCTACTTAGTCGTTCGTAGGCAAGGGCGAGTCTGGAGCATCTCGTGTGTGTTCCTGTAAGAAGGAGAACAAGACAAACAATATCTAGTTAACCACTTTGAGGGCCTGAGAGTGAGAGTAGGTTTGGGGTAAGAGCAAGGCCATGTATGTTATCCATAGTGGAGACTGTGATAGCCTGAGCGGAGCTTGCTGATCTGAAGTGTCTTCGGTGTTGTGTTTTTATCTTAATGGATGGGACAGATCCCTCTATATATACAGGCCATTAGATGGACATGGGTGAGCCCACACAATGTTATTGGAACCCCTCGTGGCCCTAACGTTCGCCTAACTGAGAGGCTCGCGACCCGTATATGTAAGAATCGTGGTTCCCAATCTCGGGGGATGTGGATAGTCCGTTCGAAGGTCTCTGGATAACAGCAAGGGCTGCATGCGAGACAAGCACCTTGCACGCGACAATCCTTACTCTAGACTCCAAGCCACTCGCACCCCAAGTAGCATAAGGCGCATATGTGAAGGACCCTACCTCGCACTCCTTTGCATACGCGCATGATAAGGGTGTGTTATGGTGCTATATGGAGCACGGCGGCTGCACACATGTCCTTTATCTGTGGCGCCACATGGCTCATCGACAGTCTTGCAGTTTAGGGTATCCACATTAGCCCCTTTTTCACTTGGACATTGACGCATGATGTTCGAGGTAAAAACCCTAGCCCCCAAGAGTCAAGCTCGATATACGAGATCTAAGGCGGGATCCTCGCGAGTGCCAACTATTCAAAAATAAAATATATGTGTAAAAAAAATATTTCATATCTCATCATTAGTCACTAATATAGGATCATTTCGGCATTATATGTTTAGGGATTAAACCGTAAAAAAAGTGACAATGGGAGATATAGGTTGTGCCTCCCTTAAAAGCCCACCCACAAGTGTACCAGGGTGTGCAACAACAATGTGGTGCGGTTAGTGTTGGCCGCCCACCTCTTTTGGAATTTCTCTCTTGCTTGTTTTACAAAGTTAGTAAACATGTTATTCTTCTCTTAAGACTTCTTAAGTTTTTTAGACTTGATTTTTTCACGTGAGAGAGTTTAATTAGGGTTAAGTTTAATTGGTTTAGTATAATTATAATTATTGATATTAATCACATTTTTTTATAAATAAGCATTTTCCTATTAAACTATGACTTCTAATAAGTTTTCCAGTGAAAGAAAATTCGAAGTTCATCAATGTAAATTATTTTTCAGTATAGTAATATGAGTTTTCACTTCCAAATAATTTTTATATGACTATATATATAATATGTTATTTATATTAAATGAGAATGTTTTAATACTTTGAAATTCTTTTCTTAATTATCGATCACAGTCTCTATGCGTTTTTATTTTTGGAATAAATTTTTATATGTAGAGGAATAATATATTTACACATTTTTAACTAGTAATGAAGAATTTTATGGTAAATTGATATATGTTATTTAATTAATAGTCTTTCATTATCATTAAGTAATTTATTTTGTAGAAAGACTTTAATTGTAATAATTGGTATAAGTATTAATCTATCTGTTCTGCAAATAGTTTTTATTATAAATATAACACTTTTAATTGAATTGAATTAATTCTTTTATTATAGTTTGACTTCAAACTAATTTCTTATAGTCCAGATTCATGATTTGATTTTCTCTTAAACTCTCTAACATGGGCATAAAGTAATCTTCAACATAAATAGAGGTCTAGGGTTAAGGGAAAATCAAACTGTGAGAGTCATGTTCCCCATTATATGTGTGTGAGAAAGAGGGAGAACGAGAGAGAGAGAGAGAGATAGACTGCTCCCTAGCTGGGTTCGGCTTAGAGAGAAATGCGGCCCTTCATCGTGTGCTCGGCCATCAGAGAGAGAAAGCCATCATAGGGTTTCATGCCAGAGCCCGATTCAACTAGGGGAGTTTGTTCTTGTTAATGTGTCTTGATTCAACATGGAACACATGATGATTTGTAAATCTGTGGCTGTTTGTCTCCTCCATAAAGATTAGGAGTTCTTTTTATTCACATTCTAGAGCGAGGTACAATTTATATTCTATTTTTGAGTCAGATCTTGGTCCCTCTCTCTACATATCTTGAAGTTATATCACTCTGTCTATGTATGTCTACATTAGAATTAATCTTATCTTCATATCTTATTCTTTAGATTTTGATTTTATTTCATATATGTTTTTATGACATCCTCTTCTTATAGGAGTCTAGCAGTTCTAGAACACTAGGATTATTCTCTCAATAAGTTGTATCTGTTTGGTTATACAACCTGTACTGGTAGGAGTTTGAATCGCCATGCGTAATGTGTCAGGTTATTCTGATTTGTGAAGACAAACCCCTTTTTGGTTGTCCGGTACCGTTTATTAATCTAGCTCTTCAGATATGTGGTTTGTGTGCCCTTCCGGATAAGGGACTTTACTTAGTTACCTATTAGATCTTGTTTTAGATTTGTTAGCTCCACCTTTAGGTCTAAAATCCTTAGTATTTTTCTTAAGTTCCTTACATCTACTGGTCCATATATTCTACTGTTTCATATACATGAATCTTGTGGTTTTTCCGCGATTTTCCAAGTTTGACTACTAATGTGATCACTGTGTGTGGAGTTTGTTTATCCTCTATGGTTTGAATTCATACTACTAGGGTGACCGATGTGTGTGGAGTCTTGTTTTTTAAGTCGTCAACTGAATTCAAGTGGTTCTTGAATTACCATCATGGGGTACTACATAATTCTTGCAGAAGCTTTGGTATATAGGATATAGCGGTGAGTAGCTGATCTGTGTGATAGCTCGATTTTATCTTTATTGGGCCTGTTCTTGCAATATATTGGTATTTCACTAGTTGGTTCAAGTAAGTGCGGTTTTTATAATTAGTAGTCTTCTCTTGGAGATTCACCAGAAAAGATTTCCCATGTGCCGTGTCTATCTCTTTATAGTTGTTTAGTTTTACTTTATATGTTTTAACTTTTAGTTGCCGTTAGAATCTAAAGAGATCTTTACGTAACATTCTAGCTAAGAAAAATTAGATCTTATTATGTTTTTAATTATCTCGTCCATTGAGTATCTAGACAGTTCATTGGCTCTATGTTTAAGTAGCATCCACTCTCCATTTTTTGGATTAGATTCATAAACACACTCGTACCCGTGTTACTTGTATCCTCTACTAGATTCTATATCTATTTTCAATTGGTCTAAGATCCTCAGTTACTTTAGTTTATGTTATTTATTAAATTTAACTAACGTATAGATACGCATGCTATCCCGAAAGGATCTCTCCGGTACAACTGCATGCGCACATATCTTTAAAGGTGTTGATTACACGGATTGGAAGAACTAGATGGATGGATTTCTGATGCGTCAGGTTTGGCACAATGTTAATGCTATTTTAGCGATTTATGAAAGACCCACGTACGAGGAGAATGGAGTTTTTATAGAAAAACCTCTCCTAATCTATGAAAATGAAGGGAGAAAAGAGAGATTGAAAATAGAGGACTGAACATATAGAAAGATATAGATGAGAGAGAGGTAGAGATGGGAGAGTATAAAGTACACATTTGTGCGGGCGCGTTGTTCATTTACCTGTTTTTTATTCTCATCATCAGTGCCACATGGCCTAACCAAAGGATTTAAACTGCACCATTACTGCACAGGTCTAAGACTTTATTCCCATCATCAGTGCCTCATGACTTTTTTGAGAAAGTATTAGTATTTATTACTAAGTTAGCATTGTGATTTTGTACATTTTTGAATTTTTAATAATTCTAGCCATACTTATGGTCTTTGCTCTCTGAGCAGCTTGTAATATGTGTGCGTAGATAGTTTTTTTGTTCTTAATATTATTTCGATTTTCTAGCCATGTACCAAGACAATGATGATGAGTTGGTGGCTCTTTTGAGAGATGATGACGGGTATCAGATTAATGATATCATGGAATTAGCTCCCTCCTCTTATGGCGGCGATGAACAAGATCCTCATTCCAACCAAGGCCCCACCAAGAGAAAACGCTGCCACCGACACACCGCTGTCTAGATCCAGGAACTCGAAGAGTAAGTTGCTCAAATTCACACACACACACATGCATACACCGTTTATGGGTGGGTTCGCTTTCTATTTCTGCAATTCAAATTTGTAAACTTTGTTTCAGCTTATACAAGCATTGTCCTCACCGAAATGACAATCAAAGGAAAGAACTGGGTCAGAGGCTGTCGTTGCAGCCGCTACAAATCAAGTTCTGGTTCCAAAAAAGCGAACGCAGGTTAAGGTAACGATTTCTAGGTCTTATGTAGTTTAGATCATTGGAAGCAGTGAGTTAATTTTACTGGTTTGGAGCCTGAACAGCTTTCTTGTGATTAATATGTTAAGATTATGGTGCACTACCTCTCACATAGAATTTAAAAAAATTAATTTTCATTGTATCGTTCTACAATAACGCTACTTCCTAGTTATAGAAAATGCATGTACTTATTACCATCAATTCACTTCGAAGGCCCAAAAACAGGGTAATAAGAACTTCCATTTAAAGGACGAGAACGACAAGCTTCGCGCAGAAAACATCAAGTGCCGACAAGAACTTCTAAACATTACTTGTCTCACATGTGTGTGTGTGTGAATTTGAAGAACTTACTCTTCAAGTTCTTGGATCTGGACATCGGTGTGGCGGTGGTAGCGTTTTCTCTTGGCGGGGCCTTGGTTGGAATGAGGATCTTGCTCATCACCGCCAGAAGTGGAGGGTGCTAATTCCATGATATTATTAATCTGATACCCGTCATCATCTCTCAAAAGAACCACCAACTCATCATCATTGGCTTGGTACATGGCTACAGACGTTTTATGAATTTTTACCAATTTTAGCAGTACATACGGTCTTTGCTCATTGAGGAGCTTGTAATATATTATCTCTCACATCATTTGGAGGTTGTTCTTTTACCTTTTTTTTGCTCCTAGACAGCGTCGAGATTTGGAAAATTTTATTGGACGCGAAAGCCTTAATCGAGAAAGAAATATTACAATGTAAATGGAAAGCAATTTGTATTGATATGTAATTTAACAATACTATTAAAAAGAAGTTAAGAGACATATGTTCCACACTTAGTTACAACACATCAATACAAATATACCCCTAATGTTGTTCCTAGTTAGTTTAAGAAGAGTAAACTGTCGTTCTCCCGCTGGTGGATACTGAAGCTGTGCCTTCTTGGGAAGGCTTGTAAAAATGTTAGCATGTCGGGCATGTGGTACTCGAGGAGAGTAGCCACTCATAAATGCAGTCTTGGTGGAATGAGTTGTGGCACAGTGGCATAGTGCAAATGCCTGGCCCTCCTAGAACTCCTCCAGGCAAATACCACACTCCTGTCCGCCCCGTCCACAAAGGACCGTATCAACCTTTAAGCAGTTAAGGAAACTGCTTAGGGACATCAAAAATAGAGATCCCACATTTTTGAAAATAATATGGGTAGTACAGCATTTTATATACATTTTCTGAAATAATATTTGCATTTTATATGTAATCTTCGAGATACTCTAAACATACATCTCTTACGATGATTTATCAATAAACAATCACTTTGATGATTAAGGATAAAAGTTAAGATTTCATTAAATGAGAAAAAATAAGAATTGTATAAATAATATAAACATGAAGCGTGCGAGCCAGCACGAAGATAGCACGTACATTGCACGTAAACTGCACAGCATGTTCCCACACAAGTCTTTCTAACAAAACATGTTTGGAAAATATTTGATGGCCTCAAATTTATTGCTCGCTTTAGGTCACTAGATGCACGAGACGGCCCTGCCTCCACGTGTAAAGACACGCACAAGAAAGACTCCGCCACAACTTGATCCAGATGCTCCGTCTCTTGTAGAATGTTGGGCAAGTCAATTTTTTCTGCATCTTATTCAGGTAACCGAGGAAACATTTCCATAAATACGGTATCAATGCAACAATGATAACAATTACCACGACCACCACAATTATCCACACAGAAACCGGTGTTTGGTTTCCTACGTGTTGGGCGTGGCCTCAAAGGGTGTAGAAGGAAACAACCTCGTCCTCATAAACGCCGCATGGAAACTTATTTTACAAAATATGTGAAAGAATTCGTGAAATGATGGAATTTTACAGAAATAATGGGTTTTGAAAGAAATATATTGCAAACATGTTCAAAGTTTTGAATTTCTTAGTCATAATACATTTGATGAACCAATAGCAGAAGACCACGTTCGCCAATGGTGATGACGGACATGTAGTGATGTTCTAGTAATTATTACTCATTTTATTAGGGTTTACCATTCCTTTATTATTATTATTTTGAAAAATGCATCATATAGCCGGGTTCGATCCCGTGACCTCATGAACCTCCAGCAGGGATTTCAAACTCTCTACCAGTGACATAGCACCAATTTGCTTTTCCTTTATTTATATTCTGAGGAATCGCCACAACTCTATTAGGTTTTGATTTTGCCACAATAAAAGGAAATCAACCGCAACATTATAATTATATTCATTGTATGTGATTGATACATTATGGAGAAGTTGTCATGTACTATTCTAGTTTTCCTAAAGTACCTTATACTGACTCAAGAAACCCTATTTATATTTTTGTCTACTTAGTTGCTTGCAGGCAAGGGCGAGTCTGGATCATCTCGTGTGTGTTCCTGTAAGAAGAAGAACAAGACAAACAATATCTAGTTAACCTGTTTGAGGGCCTGAGAGTGAGAGTAGGTTTGGGGTAAGAGCAAGGCCATGTATGTTATCCATAGTGGAGACTGTGATAGCCTGAGCGGAGCTTGCTGATTTGAAGTGTCTTCGGTGTTGTGTTTCTATCTTTATGGATGGGACAGATCCCTCTATATATACAGGCCATTAGATGGGCATGGGTGAGCACACACAATGGTATTGGAACCCCTCGTGGCACTAACGTTCGCCTAACTTAGAGGCTCGCGACCCGTATATGTAGGAATCGTGGTTCCCAATCTCGGGGGATGTGGATAGTCCGTTCGAAGGTCTCTGGATAACAGCAAGGGCTGCATGCGAGACAAGCACCTTGCACGCAACAATCCTTACTCTAGACTCCAAACCACTCGCACCCCAAGTAGCATAAGGCGCATATGTGAAGGACCCTACCTCGTACTCCTTTACATACGCGCATGATAAGGGTGTGTTATGGTGCTATATGGAGCACGGCGGCTGCGCACATGTCCTTTATCTTTGGCGCCACATGGCTCATCGACAGTCTTGCAGTTTAGGGTATCCACATTAGCCCCTTTTTTCACTTGGACATTGACGCATGATGTTCGAGGTACAAACCCTAGCCCCCAAGAGTCAAGCTCGATATACGAGTTCTAAGGCGGGATCCTCGCGAGTGCCAACTATTCAAAAAAAATAAAATGTGTGAACCCAAGATTTCATAGCTCATCATTAGTCACTAATATAGGCGTAATAATTAGTATATCGGAAAATTCCAAGGTGACGTGGTTGGCTCACATCCAGTTCAAATCGTCGGTTACCAAAGCGTTGTCTTCTTAAACGACACGACTAATCGATTAACGGGAGCGATATTGTTGATTGACGAGCCACCGAAGCACCTTCACTTCTTCATAGCTATATGTCTCGGCATTACTTGTAAGCATTTTCTTTATTTCTTCCTATTGATCAGGTTCTCAAACAATTCATCACAAGAATTACTCTGTTTGATTGACGCAACATGGCTCAAGAATTACTCTTATCAATTTTTAATTTTCCATTAATCAGCGAAGAGGTTAAAATCTCCGTGTCGCTTGACCTCATAATCCTTTTCCTTCTAAATTTCTAAATTAGGATCAAATCAACAAGTCCAAAGGCATAGCAGTGCAAGACGAGATTGACTCCCTGTAGAACTGTGGAGAAAATCCCTTTTTCGACGGACATGATTTTTACCATGTGGTGATCAAGTACCAGGAGCTTCACAAGCCATTCGATAATAATTTACTTTGCTTAACTCCATAAATTCCATCGAGGGATGACTGGGACACGGTTTCGATGGAGCTGATTCACAGGAAAACCATTAAAGCATGGTATTACCCCTTCTGTAAGATCGAGTTTTAGACAGTCGGAGAAGAGTTGCAACACATGTAGGACTGAACTAAGCATAACCTAATCATTCCACCCGTGCCACGGAGGGGTATAATGTCATATTCAATCATGACATGTTGGATACCATGATTTATAGGTACACCAAGAAGACACACACTTTCCACTATCCCTCCTTTGAGGGCAGTTTGACCTTGGAGGACACCTATACACTACAAATTCCTTAGGCGGGCGATTTTAGTCCTCTGGAACTATTGGGTTCGCCCGCAGAGCTCAAGTTATTCAAAGATATGGAGAATCATATTTTGTAGGTGCAGAAAGTGGGCATCAGATGGCTCACGACAACCCAGGGGAAGGATTATCAGGTTATGACCGCGCATGGAAAGAGCACTTGGCATCAGTGGAACTTTATTTCTTTCGGGACTATGCATCGAAAGATTTCGCAGCGGCAGCAAGGAAGTAGGATCCCCACAGCTTAGACCTTCCTAAAAGGGAAGGGCTACGCATATCGACTCGTCGCATTTCTATGTATCTTAAAATCCCTACACTTGATTGATGGGCATCCCCAAGACGGGGTTCATCTTCACATTCTTTCGCTGGCTGCCCGTATCTCTTTAAAATAAAAACATGTATATGGGGTCCAAGGTCCTGGGCTCGTTGTATTATCGTCTGGATGTTATGACGTCCTATCATACGCAAATATTTATCTGCTAACCATGTGGGTTTATGAAAGATGGCCCTCCTATGTCCCTTTTCCAAAAAAGGCTAAACCTTGGAATGTGCCGGCCCCAGATGTGACCAAGCACTTGTGCCAATGCTCTTGGAGGGGGTTTAGAATGGGTGGTCGAAAATGCGCTTTCAGCATCATTTGGGATCTTGAGTTACATTTGAAATACATACAATATTCAATCCCCATGGACGGATTCTCGCACTCCGAAATCTTCTGCCCTTTTGACGACACATAAATCCGTAGCGGCTACCTCAGTGGTCACCAAGATTTGATGAAATTCACCAGTTGGTGTGCACGGGGTGTGTTGCCTGCACTTTATGACTATGTCGAGCCTACCAAGGCCTTTCTTCCGATTACCGATAATTATAACCCGATGCTATGCTACAGGCAGTTGGGTTCTGACATTAGGAATCCCACTACATGGCCTCAACATCTGAAACTTGGCAGCTGTCGCAGACTGGAAAGTGGAGCGACTGAATTTGAGAGAGCTCATCTCTTTCCTCTGCCTCAGCCACCTCGTTCTCAAGTAGGGAGAGTGTTGACAAGTTGTTCTAATTAATAGAAATTAGATGTAAACATAGGAAAGATGCTAGCCACGGCTCTCCACAACAATTTTCCTGCACATCGACAGAACTTCTTTACTTTCCATCCAAATGGGAATACTGTTTTACCTTTTGACAAGACTATAATTCCATCGGTGATCGGGTGAATCATTTATGCCCCTAACTCATTAAGGATGAAAAAAAATCTGTAGTTCTGAACGGTGCTCCAGAGATGTTGCAACACTTCAAGGACTTTCAGTAGGTAGATTTCCCTTAATCTTATTTCCCGAGTGATTAAACATCATTCAGAGTCTTTGTTATTATTTATATACTTGTTGCAGTGTGTGGCGAGGTGGTTCTGCTGCGGAGATCGTTCTGACGTGTTGGCAGAGAAGGTGAGAGCACTGGGGTCTAATGTTAACTCCATGGATCCCTACATGGGTTGCTTTGACGCTGATCTTGATGAGAAGATCAGGGCTTCTTTTCGCTGTTGGGTGAAATTGATTCCTACTTTATAGGAGGTCCCACCCATCGCAAAGATTACCAAGTCAAAGACTACAGCCTGTTCTTCTGCTCCTTCGAGGACCCCCAAATAGGAGGGTATCTCACAGGTCATAGAGGACTTAGTCGAAGTCGTGATTGACACCGGCGATGAAGTGTTTGTTTCCTCCTTTGCAAGGGATGGAGGAAAAGAGGTCCTTCACCAATTATTAATGGGGAAACAGAGGAGACGGCTGACGCATCTGTTTCAAGGTTGAGAGGCAAGGCTCCTGCTTACTCGGAGGGAGCCCCCAACAAGCGCCAAAAGCAAACATCAGTTGGGGACCACTTGGATCTTTCAAGATAGCTTCCCCTTCATCGAGCGCGACATTTTCTCCTGATGTCATCTGAATCTTTGACTAATTTTTGTATTATTCACTGCCTCATTTATGCTTTGTTAGTAGTTGCAGGTGTTGATTTCGTAGACACTTATCGTTTCTTGGTGGCAACAGTGATGAATCACCCCGCTGTGATGAAAAAGATTTGGAGCAAGCTATACGTCTGAACACACATTCTGCGTTTGAACGCACAAATAGGCCTTTAACCTTCATTCCTTAGCCACTTCTTTCAAGCATCTTCCCCCCCCCCCCCCCTTATGCGTTTTGAACACACATCTTGCGTTTGAACGCATGCATGGTATTCTTCTTGCCTTATATCTTGTTTTTGTGTACATGATGCTCAAATGTGCATTTGAATGCACAAAGAGACTTTATTATTTGGTAATTTAGCCAAATTATGCCTTCTAGTCATTCCCTTTCCGTTCTTGTGTGATTGCATGCCTGCAGAGCTGCGTTTGAAAGCATATATCAGGTTCACTTCTCTTTCCATTACTCCATCCTTGGTTAATTCATGTCCCGATTAATTCCACGCTATCCCATAGACCTCCATGTCATGAGCCTTTATAGACAACATGAAAACACCCGGGATCATATCCAAATATACACAAAATGACGCCTGATTTCCACTTACGCTGAAATTCCTTTTCTATAAGAACCTGTTATTAGCTAAAAATAGGCATAAAATCATGGACACTTGTCACAAACAATCCAAAAATGCTACATAATAACCTCTATATAGAATTTATCAATCACGGATTGGTGGTATCTTGCGCCAATTACAGATGGGGGACTGATCTTTTAATTTAATTGTTCCATCAAAGTCTAATTTCGGTGAGAAATGATGTTGGTTCGGCTATTCTTTTATGCTTAGCCTGGCGTTTGTGATAAAATATGCTGGGGGGAAATGTGCTAGATGGTTATATTTTTATGATTTAATGTTGAGGTTTATGGATCTAAATGGATGCGATGGAAGATGGTTGGACAAGGCTTATGTGACACCCACGCTACAGTCCTTGGATAAGTCCTATGGTTGAGCACAACTTATGGTTGAAATGTGGTACTTATGCCCGAATAAAAAATCCCTCTAGGTTGCCTTGCCTTACTCACTGATACGTTCTTTCTAACCGAGCTCCATGATTCGGAGAAGACTGGTTACAGTTAAATTCTCGGTGGCCATACTTTTCTCCTGGATAAGGTCTTATGTGTAGGGTTTTGATTCATGGATCGCGCAACGGAAGCATAATCAAACATAAAACCATGCAAAACCCTCCAAGTATCACAAGTCAAGATGCATAACGATGGTAAAGGTTAGAAATCATAAACACACATTTGGGTTCTCCTTGATGACTTCAAACGCGAATAATGTCACGTTCTCTATAGTTGATCCACGCCTAGAGTTGATCCTAGATCTCCCAAACTCCTTTGGTGCTAGCCCGGAATAGGAAGAGGAAGAAGAAATCACGCAAAACGAGACCCAAAGGAGGGTCTCGGCCTCCTTTGGCCGACGGGGACGGGGCGGCGGCAAGGGGGTCGGTTCGGCCTCCTTGTTGCTTGCTCTCTCTCTCCTTTTTTTTCTCTCCCACTCTTGTTATGTTCACTTAATGAGCATAAGTTATGTGGGAAGGAAGGAAGGAAGGTCCTTTATATAGTCCAACAACTCCTTGTTAACTACCTAAAGGACTTATTCTAGTCCAACTAGAATTCAATTTAGTCCCTTCCTTGCAAATTAGTCCCTACTAAGTTTGCAAGGGTTTGCAAAGTGATCCTTCTAATTAATTAATCCAATTAATTAATTCCCAAATCTAGTTCAACTCTATATTGCGTTTGACCCCATAGGTTCTATCTAGTTGGTAGAAACTATTTGCTAATATGGAGCGGTCTCTAGCAAAACATCCATTCTAGCCAACTAATAGAATAGTCATCTTGAAAACCTTTGTACAAGTAATTTTCTCATCCCTTTGTCTCTATATCCGGATTGGACACGAGACATACAAGTCACACTCGTATATCCAATCCATAGTTTCTCGATCCATGGGAATAGCCTTATTCGTGCAAATAACATCAATATCCCATATTGATTAATTTGAGTCTGGCCAGACATTCTATAAGCACTATCCCTCGAGTGGCCTAGGATATTGCTTTCGTTATGTGGGAGGGACAAATCCTCTCTACGTCCACTACGATCTCTAAGCTTGCTTCTTATTGTATCCAGTACACGCCTTTATAACTACCCAGTTACGGTGTAGCGTTTAACGCTACCAAGATCACAATAATCCACAACTAGAATATCTAGTGACTTCAAGTCTAAGGATGACAATACCATTGCACCGCGAGAAGCGCTTGTGACTCAACATAACGTGTATGTAGCCTTCTCGGAGATGGGTCAATCCAGTGCAACATTCCGTAATGCACACCTATGTGTTGGATCGTGATATCTCCATATCAATCCAACCCCATACTAGTCTATAGATAATTGTCCTATTAATCATTATACTTGACTAGGGATATTTAAGATAAACAACACAATTGTAAATCTAAGGAATTCATTATATTAAATATCCAATAAATAATAAATGAATTTTCTAGCCATATACAAATTCATACTAAACTAGATTGCCTCTAGGGCATCTATTCCAACAGTCTCCCACTTGCACTAGAGCCAATCTGGCGCATCTCGTATGCCCATACTCCTAGTGTGCTCTTCATGCTTCCACTGCGTGAGAGGCTTCGTAAGCGGGTCTGACAGATTATAATCTGTAGGAATCTTGCATATCCGAACGTCTCCTCTATCGATAATATCTCGAATCAGATGAAACTTCCTGAGCACGTGCTTGGACTTCTGGTGCGATCATGGTTCCTTTGATTGCGCGATCGCCCCAGTGTTTTCACAGAACAACTCGACTGGATCCGCAATGCTAGGGACCACACCAAGTTCAGAAACAAACTTTCTGATCCAAACAGCCTCCTTTGCTGCGCCATTTGCAGCAATGTACTCAGCCTCTGTTGTAGAATCAGCTACCGTCTCTTTCTTGGAACTCTTCCAGCTCACCGCTGCTCCATTCAGGCAAAACACATATCCCGATTGTGATCTAAAGTCATCTCTGTCAGTTTGGAAGCTTGCATAAGTGTAACCCCTTACACGCAACTCTTCCTCACCGCCAAATATCAAGAAAGCATCCTTAGTTCTTCTCAAGTACTTTAGGATGTTCTTGACTGCAATCCAGTGACTCTCACCCGGATTGGATTGGTATCTGCTTGTCATACTCAAGGCATATGACACATCTTGTCTAGTACATAACATGGCGTACATGATAGGTCCTACGGCCGAGGCATAGGGTATCCTACTCATGCGTTCCTTCTCAATCTCATTGGAAGGACAACCACTCTTTGAAAGAGTGATTCCATGTGACATGGGCAAGAATCCCTTCTTGGAATCTGGCATGTTGAACCGTTTCAACACCTTGTCAATATATGTACTTTGAATTAGGCCTAGCAACCTCTTAGATCTATCTCTATAGATCTTTATACCGAGTATATAGGCTGCTTCCCCTAAGTCCTTCATTGAGAAACACTTTCCTAGCCAATCTTTAACAGATTGCAGCATGGGAATGTCGTTTCCAATGAGTAGTATGTCATACACATACAAGACCAGAAAAGCTACAGAGCTCCCACTAACCTTCTTGTAGACACAAGACTCATCTTCGTTTCTGATGAAGCCAAACTCTTTGACCACTTCATCAAAACGTCGATTCCAACTCCTAGAAGCTTGCTTCAATCCATAAATGGATCGTTGCAGCTTACAGACTTTGTTGGCTTGCTTTGGGTCTTCAAAACCCTCTGGCTGTATCTTATACACGTCCTCGAGGAGATTCCCATAAAGGAATGCTGTTTTGACATCCATCTGCCAAATCTCACAGTCATGGTATGCTGCAATCGCAAGTAGGATTCGGATGGATTTGGTCATAGCAACTGGTGAAAAGGTTTCATCATAGTCAATACCATGAATCTGTCTGAATCCTTTAGCCACCAATCGGCCCTTATAGGTAATCACATTACCATCCATGTCGATCTTCTTCTTGAAGACCCACTTGCACTCTATGGGCCTCGCCCCATCAGGTGGTTCCACCAAAGTCCATACTTTGTTGGTATACATGGATTCCATCTCGGATCTCATGGCTTCCAGCCACTTCTGAGAGTCTGGGCCACTCATGGCCTCCTCATAGGTAGTAGGCTCATCATCTATGAGCATCGTGTCACCGTAATCGGTTACGAGAAGTCCATACCTCTCGGGTTCCTGGCGCACTCTACTAGATCTACGAAGCTCATGTGTTACCTGAACAGGTTGCTCCACAACTGCTTGTGGTTCCTGTTCATGTTCCATAATCGGTTCAGTGATTTGTGGTTCTTGAACCTCTTCAAGTTCTACATTCCTCCCACTTGCTTCTTTAGAGACAAATTCCTTTCTAGACGGTCCGAGCAACAAACACTTTGTTCTCGGTTGGATTGTAGAAGTAGTATCCCTTAGTTTCCTTAGGGTACCCCACAAATTTACACTTATCCGATTTAGGCCTAGCTTGTCTGATTGTAAACGTTTTACATAGACATCGCAGCCCCAAATCCTCATGAACGACAGTGTGGGACGCTTCCCACTCCACATCTCATATGGTGTCTTCATGACTGATTTAGATGGAACACGGTTAATGGTGAAAGCTGCACTTAATAGAGCGTAGCCCCAAAACGACAATGGAAGATCGGTTTGACACATCATAGATCGAACCATATCCAATAGGGTTCGATTCCTCCTCTCGGACACGCCATTCCATTGTGGCGTTCCGGGTGGAGTGACTTGGGACACGATCCCACACTCTCTAAGATAGTCGTCAAACTCTTGGCCCAAGTATTCTCCTCCACGATCCGATCGTAGAGCCTTTATACTTTTGCCAAGTTGCTTCTCTACTTCATTCTTGAATTCTTTGAACACTTCAAAGGATTCGGATTTTGCCCTCATAAGGTACACAAATCCATATCTACTGTAATCATCAGTAAATGTAATGAAGTAGACATAACCACCCCTGGCAGGCGTGGCAAATGGCCCACACACATCGGTATGTATGAGCGCCAATTTCTCACTAGTCCTCTCACCTTTCTTATTGAAAGGGGACTTTGTCATTTTTCCCAATAAACAAGCCTCACATGTCTCATATGATTCAAAATCAAATGAGTCTAGTAATCCATCCTTATGGAGTCTAGATACACGTTTCTAATTTATATGGCCTAAACGACAGTGCCATAAATAAGCAAGATTTAAATCATTTATTTTAATCCGCTTGGTATTAATGTTGTAGACAGGATTGCTTAGATCAAGGACATAAAGTCCATTAAATAATTGCGCACTAAAATAGTGAATATTATTCAAATAAAAATTGTTCTTTATTGAAATAATAAAACCATCCTTGTCCAAACAAGAAATCGAAATAATATTTCTGCTCATAGCAGGCACAAAATAGCAATTATTTCATTCTAAAACTAATCCTGAAGGCAGAGATAGCTCGCACACGCCTATGGCCAACGCAGCAACCTTTGCTCCATTCCCAACGCGCAGATCTACCTCTCCTTTAGCCAATCTTCTACTTCTCTTTAGATCCTGCATATTTCGACAAATATGAGATCCACATCCAGTATCTAATAACCATGATGTAAAGACAGTTAAATTGACATCTACAACAAAAATACCTGGTGGTGGTGGAATCACTATTCCAAGCCTCTTGTCCTCCAGATATTTTGGGCAGTTCCTCCTCCAGTGTCCAGGCTGACTGCAGTAGTGACACTCACCTTTAGTCACAGCCTTGGCAATGTCACCAACAGGCTTAAGGGCAGGTTCCTTGGACTTGGCAACTGACTTGCCTTTGCCCTTGGAGGAAGAGACAAACTTTTTTCCCTTTCCTTTCTGCACCATCATAATGGCCTTGCCCTTACCCTTGTTGATGCTCTGTTCAGCCGTCCTCAACATGTTGAGCAAATCTGGCAGTGGCTTAACGAACTCGTTCATGTTATAGTTCATAATGAACTGTCCATAACTCTCGGGCAACGATTGCAACACGAGATCGGTTGCCAACTCTTGGCCGACCGGGAACCCCAGTCGGGCGAGATTCTCCAAGTACCCGATCATTCGGAGTACATGGGGTCCCACCGGTTCCCCTCTGCCAGATGACATTTGAACAGTGCCTTTGAGACCTCATACCTCTCTACCCTCGCCTGCTCTTGGAAGAGCTTCTTTAAATGTTCGATCATATCGACAACATTCATGTTTTCGTGTTGCTTCTGAAGCTCAGAAGTCATGGTGCAAAGCATTAGGCAGGCCGCATCATTAGCGTCATCAACACGCCTTTGATACGCCTTTAAGGCAGCAGGTGTTTGGTTCTCTGGACCTTCTGGAACATGCTCCTCTATTGCGTACAGTTTCTTCTCTTGCTTGAGAACAATTCTCAAGTTTCTGTACCAATCAAGAAAGTTGGTTCCAGAGAGCTTGTCCATCTCAAGGACAGATCGTAGGGAATGTTGTGAACTCGATGAGTTGTTTGCCATTTAGAATTCTACAAAAAGGAAAATACGCAAGTTTTAGTATTTGTGAATTTTTGACTATATTTAATAATGGCTAGTTTATTAAATATAGCTCCCTTTTTCTACGGATTAATAACCCTCAAGATATTAAGGCGGAAAATATCCTTATATTTTCTAGTGGGCCAAGATCCATCTTTCATCTCCTTATGAGCTTGCTTTGGCAAGTCACCCATAATTTGACTACTTTAGGTAGGAACAATTCCAATTGCATCCCATATGCAACTCTTGGTTCAATTGGGCAAATAACTCCTTATTTATCCATCCATATGGATAATCCCAATTGATTGCCTCTAGGTTTCTTAATCAAATTAATAGCCTAGTTGTGTTCAACCTCTTATCTAAACAATTGCACATTGTTACGTGCCTTCGCATTCCATCATTATGAACCAAGTCGCCATGCTTTGGCACGCACGAGCTTGATAAATAATGATGATAATGAGTGTTTAAATAACGAGAAGGCAAGAACACAATATTTGAATTTTGAGGGATTTTTAAATTCAATTTTAATTGTTTTGTTGATCAATATCAACTAATCTATCTATTTGAGTTTGGGAACAACTCCAAATAATAGATCCGGGTTGTCTAATTATCTTATTATCCTAATTGCATGCATCATCCATACACCAACCACACAAATAATAAGACAATAAATAAACAACCACAAAACAGAAAATTAAACGTGATGTGGATATGGCCTTTTCTAGACTAAGATAATTCCAAGCCAATGGAATTATCTATGAACCCTAAGCAAACACATCTCCATGCGTCTTGATCTTTTGGTCCATCCTTCATAGTCTTGTGGATTGCTCCATGCTCCATGCTCCATCTTTTGTGGCTTCTTTGGCTTTGGGCTTCTTTTCTCCAATCTTGGCTAACTATCTACTTCATCTAGCACTAGCTAATATCTATACTAAATAAAATAAATCTCACAAGTTGAGAAAAAAATATGGCACGCAGGCCATAAAACCCTAATTAATTATTACAATTAATTGATCAGCTCGCAGGCCGTAAAACCAAACCACAAAATTAAACATCCACATCAAACCACATCCTAAGGCCATATCCAATCACCATGCGATTTGCACATAAACAGTTAAAATCCAATTTTAACGCGCTTGGTCAATTTTAATTGATTTTAGGATTTCTAGGGTTAAAACGGTCCATGGGCCCAACAATCCAATTGCTCGGGCCCAAATAGATGAACCACAAGGCCCTAGGGCCGGCCCGGCCCAAAACCCGCAAGCTAGGCCCGCGGGTTAGGGCCGCCCGGCTTGGTTAGGCCCGCGGGTTAGGGCCGCCCGCCCGGCTGTGGGGATCCTTGAGGGAGTTGTTTCCGAAACAACTCCCTTGCTTGGTGTCGAAGTTTAATTGTTTCCTTGTTTTGGGAGAACTCCTTCTTCCCCAAGGATGCCCAAACCCTAGATCTAAGATCCTAAAATTTCTCAAACTCACCAATTCATGCATCCAATGCAAAAATTGGATCTTGTTATGATTAATTATTGACAAATTGCATCCCATGCTTGATTTGTCTTGTTTTACGCGATAAACAATCAAATTAAGGTGTAAAACAACTAAAACGTAACACATAAACCACGTTTATGCTCTACGACCTGTGGCTCTGATACCACTGTAGGGTTTTGATTCATGGTCGCGCAACGGAAGCATAATCAAACATAAAACCATGCAAAACCCTCCAAGGATCAAAAGTCAAGATGCATAACGATGGTAAAGGTTAGAAATCATAAACACACCTTTGGGTTCTCCTTGATGACTTCAAACGCGAATAATGTCACGTTCTCTATAGTTGATCCACGCCTAGAGTTGATCCTAGATCTCCCAAACTCCTTGGTGCTAGCCCGGAATAGGAAGAGGAAGAAGAAATCACGCAAAACGAGACCCAAAGGAGGGTCTCGGCCTCCTTTGGCCGACGGGGACGGGGCAGCGGCAAGGGGGTCGGTTCGGCCTCCTTGTTGCTTGCTCTCTCTCCTTTTTTTTCTCTCCCACTCTTTTTATGTTCACTTAATCAGCATAAGTTATGTGGGAAGGAAGGAAGGAAGGTCCTTTATATAGTCCAACAACTCCTTGTTAACTACCTAAAGGACTTATTCTAGTCCAACTAGAATTCAATTTAGTCCCTTCCTTGCAAATTAGTCCCTACTAAGTTTGCAAGGGTTTGCAAAGTGATCCTTCTAATTAATTAATCCAATTAATTAATTCCCAAATCTAGTTCAACTCTATATAGCGTTTGACCCCATAGGTTCTATCTAGTTGGTAGAAACTATTTGCTAATATGGAGCGGTCTCTAGCAAAACATCCATTCTAGCCAACTAATAGAATAGTCATCTTGAAAACCTTTGTACAAGTAATTTTCTCATCCCTTTGTCTCTATATCCGGATTGGACACGAGACATACAAGTCACACTCGTATATCCAATCCATAGTTTCTCGATCCATGGGAATAGCCTTATTCGTGCAAATAACATCAATATCCCATATTGATTTATTTGAGTCTGGCCAGACATTCTATAAGCACTATCCCTCGAGTGGCCTAGGATATTGCTTTCGTTATGTGGGAGGGACAAATCCTCTCTACGTCCACTACGATCTCTAAGCTTGCTTCTTATTGTATCCAGTACACGCCTTTATAACTACCCAGTTACGGTGTAGCGTTTAACGCTACCAAGATCACAATAATCCACAACTACAATATCTAGTGACTTCAAGTCTAAGGATGACAATACCATTGCACCGCGAGAAGCGCTTGTGACTCAACATAACGTGTATGTAGCCTTCTCGGAGATGGGTCAATCCAGTGCAACATTCCGTAATGTACACTTATGTGTTGGATCGTGATATCTCCATATCAATCCAACCCCATACTAGTCTATAGATGATTGTCCTATTAATCATTATACTTGACTAGGGATTTTTAAGATAAACAACACAATTGTAAATCTAAGGACTTCATTATATTAAATATCCAATAAATAATAAATGAATTTTCTAGCCATATACAAATTCATACTAAACTAGATTGCCTCTAGGGCATCTATTCCAACATTATGAATGAGCTCCACGCTTGGGGGGAGTTGTACTGGCTATGAAAATACCCTCATAGTGGCCACGATGAGTCCGACATATGGTCTTTTGACCGAGCTGCATGTTTTTGGGATGATAGCGATAGTTAAGGAAATTCCCTTGTGGTAGCCACACTAAGTCCCTGATATGGTCTTTTGACTAGCTCCATAGTTTTTGAGTGAGGTATTGGTAATGGTTTTGCCGAGCTCCCGGATGTAGTCTTTTTCTGAGCTCTAACTAGATAATTCTAACCACACCGGCTATGTAGGATTTTGATGTTGGTAACGCAGCGGAATGTAAACAAATAAATCTTGATCAAAGCCCCCCACGGATTGCAGACACGCATTCATAACATGATGAAAGTAAGCGAATTGTGTACCTTAGTTTGTGTGATCACTATGAATAATTGTGCCTTCATCTCTACGAGTATCCACACCAAGGATTGTAGGCTCGAATCCCTTCACGTCTTAGTTCTAGCTTTGTGAAGGAGGAGGTAGAAGAATCACGCAAAACAGAGCACAGAGTCGCGCGCAACAAGGATGCCGACGACACTAGAGGTGGACCGGTAGGGGGTTGAAACTCTACTTGTCTCTCTCATTGATTTTGTTATTTCTCACAATAATGACTCTTGTGTTGGAAATAATAAACTAGGAATGCCTTT
The DNA here is from genome assembly GCA_023055425.1 of Linanthus parryae. Classification (NCBI taxonomy): domain Eukaryota; kingdom Viridiplantae; phylum Streptophyta; class Magnoliopsida; order Ericales; family Polemoniaceae; genus Linanthus; species Linanthus parryae. The sequence continues at coordinate 3,889,495 of JALGPY010000029.1, forward strand.
ACATAGTTTACAACTCATTTTTAACTACAGATTTGCCCCATACTAATCCTATCCATACACGGATTATTCGACCTTGAAAGTTAGTCCTACTTAATTTGCTTGTGGTTGCGTTTTGGATACACGAACTTAAAAAAAAAATGACATATTTTCCACCCAACTAATAGAAAAGTGAGTGATCCAACAAACCATGTGCCCAATGTTACTGTGTTGTATGTATCTCTTTGTCTCTATATCCGGATTGGACACGACACACAATTGTCACACTCGTATATCCAATCCATAGATTCTCGATCCTGGGAATAGGCTTATCTATACAGATTACATAACATCTGCATATAGATTTATCTGACTCTGTCCAGACATTCCATAAGCACTACCCCTCAAGTGTCCATGGATATTTACTCCCATTATGTGGGAGGGAAAAATCCTCTCGACATCACTACCATCTCTCGGCTTGCTTCCTATCATGCCAGATTACTATCTTTATAGTTACCCAGTTATGGTGTAACGTTTGATAATATCAAAATCATGATATTTCACAACTACAGTATCTAGTGACTTCATGTTTAAGTATTACAACACCATTAGCACTACGAGAAGAACTTTTTACTTTGACATAATCTAATGTAGCCATCTCGTTGTGGGTTAATCTATTACGCCATTACTCCTAATGCATACCCAAGTGTTGGACTTGATATCTCCAAATCAATCTACCCTCATAATATTCTATTGTGATCATCCTATTAATCAATGTAATGGACTAGGGATATTTAAGATAAACAACACATTGCAATCTAAGGACTTCGTTATATTAAATATCGCCATAAATAATAAATGAATATTCTAGCCATAAATATTGTTCATATTAAATATAGATTGCCTCTAGGGAATCTACTCCAACAGTCTCCTACTTGGACAAGAGACAATATGTTGCATATTGTATGCCTATAGATCTAGTTTTCCCTTCATGCTTGCGCTGAACAAGCGGCTTCGTAAGTGGATCTGGAAGATTATTGTATGTTGGAATCTTGCATATCTTCACATCTCCTCTATTGATGATCTCTCGAATAAGATGGAATCTCCTAAGTACGTGTTTGGATTTCTTATGTGACTTGGCTTCCTTGGCTTGTGCGATCGCCCGGTGTTGTCATAGTACTACGCAATGGGATCTACAATGCTAGGAACCACACTAAATTTAGTGATGAACTTCCTAATTCAAACAACTTCCTTTGTTGCGCCTGCCGCAGCAATGTACTCATCTTCAATTGTAGAATCAGCAACTATCTCGTGTTTGGAACTCTTCCATCTCATAGCTCCTTCATTCTGGCAAAACAGATAGCCCGTCTGCGATCTGTAGTTATCCTTTTCGGTTTGTAAAGCTCGCAACAGTGAAAACAATTACACTAAGCTCTTCCTCATCTCCAAATATCAAGAATTGATCCTTGTTTCTTCTACTAAGGATATTCTTGATAGGAATTGGTGACTCTCACCCGGATTGGAGTGGTATCTTCTTGCCATACTCAACGCGTATGACACATCAGGTCTAGTACACAAAATGGCGTAAATGATAGATCTCATAGCCGACGCACACGGGATCTTACTCATGCGTTCCTTCTCAATCTGATTGGAAGTACAGTCATCCTCCGTAAGGGTAAATTCATGCGACATGGGCAAGAATAACTTCAACACCTTATCTATATATGTACTTTGTCTCTGGCCAAGAGGCTTTGTAAATCTATCCCTATAGATCTTGATACCAAGTATATGAGCTGCATCCCCTAGCTCTTCATTGCAAAACACTTCCCTAGACAATCTTTAACATCTTGTAAGGTAGCGATATCTTTCCCAATGAGTAGTATGTCATCGAAATACAAGACCAGAAACACAACAGAGCTCCCACAAACCTTCTTGTAAACACAAGGCTCATCTTCGTTCTTGCTGAAGCCAAACTCTTTGGCCGCGTCATCAAAATGCCGATTCCAAGTCCTAGAATCTTGCTTCAATCCATAAATGGATCGTTGTAGCTTACATATATTTTGGCGTGCTCTGGATCATCAAAATCCTCTGGCGGTGTCATGTATGCATCCTCAAGGAGGTTTCAATACAGAAATGATATTTTGATATCCATCTGCCAAATCTCATATTCATGATAAGCTGTAATAGAAGGTAAGAAACGAATGGATTTGGTCATCGCGACTGGGTTAATGGTTTCGTCGTAGTCAATACCATGAATCTGGCTGAATCATTTTTCCAGCAATCGGCCCTTATAGGCAACTACATTTTCATCCATGTCAACTTGAAGACCCACTTTCACCCTACGGGACGAGCCCCTTCATGTGGTTCCACCAAAGTCCACACTTTGTTGGTTTACATGGATTTCATTTCGGATATCATGGCGTCAAGCCAATTCTTAGATTGTGGCCCTTTCATGGCCTCTCCATAGGTCGTAGGCTCATCATCCATGAGCAGTACGTCACCGGGCTCAGTCACGAGAAGTCCATACCTCTCTGGCTCCTGTCGTACCCTACTCGACCTACGAATTCTTGTGTTACTTGAACATGTTGCTCCACATGAACTTGTGGTTTCTGTTCATGCTCCGTTGTAGGATTAGTGTTTTGTGGTTATTGAACTTCTTCAAGTTTTACAGTCCTCCCACTGGCTTCATTAAATACAAATTCTCTTTCTAGAAACACGCCGAGCAAAAAACACTTTTTTCTTGAATGGATTGTAGAAATCGTATCCTTTCGTTTCCTTAGGATATCCCACAAACTTACACTTATCCGACTTGGGTCCAAGCTTGTCTGTTTGTAAACACTTTACATAGACATCGCAACGCCAAATCTTCATAAACGACACTATCGGACGTCTCCCATTTCATATCATATGGTGTCTTCATGACCCATTCGGATGGAACACTGTTAATGGTAAAAATATGAAGTTAATAGAGCATGTTCCGAAAACGATATCAGAAGATCTGCTTGACACATCATAGATCGCACCATGTCCAACAGGGTGTGATTCCTCCTCTCGGACACGCCATTCCATTGTAGCGTTCCGGGCAGAGTGAGTTGGGACAAGATCCCACACTCTCTAAGATAGTCGTCAAACTCTTGGCATAAGTATTCTCCTCCATGATCTGATTGTAGAGCCTTAATACTCCTGCCAATTTGCTTCTCTATTTCATTCTTAAATTCTTTAAACATTTCAGAGGATTCAGATTGGCCTTCACAAGGTTACAAATCCGTATCTACTGTAGTCATCAGTAATGTAGTGAAATAAAGATAACCACCTCTGACAGGCGTGGGAAACATTCCACACACATCAGTATGTATGTGTGCGGTGTGCCAATAACTAACTATTCCTCCAACCTTTCTTATTGAAAGGGGCTTTGTCATTTTTCCTAATAAACTAGATTCACATGTCTCATATGATTCATAATCAAATGATTCTAGAAATCCATCCTTATGGAGTCCAGAAATGTGTTTCTCGTTTATAAGTCCTAAACGACAGTGTCGTAGATAAGTATGATTTAAATAATTAGTTTTAATCCTCTTGGTATGTATATTATAGACGGAACTATTGAGATGAAGGATATACAATCCATTAGAAAAAAAGCGCACCACAATAGTGCATACTATCAAAATAAATGGAGCAACACTTGTCATTTATTTTCATAGAAAAACCTTTCTCGTCCAAACAATAAATAGAAATAATGTTTCTTCTCAAAGCAGGCACATAGTAGCTAGAAATAATGTTTCTGCACATAGCAGGCACATTATAGCAATTGCCTAATTCTGAAATAAGTCCAGAAGGCAAAGATAACTCATAAACGCCTACGAACAATGCAGCAAATCTTTCTCCATTCCCACGCCCAAGTATATCTCCCGTTTAGCCAGTTGTCTAATTAATTCTCTTCAGATCCTGCACATTTTGATAAATGTGAGATCCACATATAGTATTCAATACCCAATATGAAGTCATAGAAAAATTGACATCTATAACGAAAATACCTGGTTGTGGTGGAATCACTATTCCGAGCCTTCTGTCCTCTAGATACTTTGGGCAGTTCCTCTTCCAGTTGCCTGTCTGACTACAATAGTGACATGCGCCCTTAGATACGCCACCAGCAGGATTTAAGGCAACTTCCTTGGATTTGAAACTTTCTTGCTCTTTTCTTTGGAGGTGGAAGCAACTCGATTGCTCTTCCCTCTATTGACAATTATTATGGCCTTGCCTTTGCCTTTGTTAATTCTATGTTCAGCAATCCTCAACATATTGAGTAGGTCTGGCAGAGGTTTGTTGATCTCATTCATGTTATAATTCATGATGAACTGGCTATAACTGTCCGACAATAATTACATGATGAGATCTGGGGCCAACTCTTGGCCGAACGAGAAGCCTAACCACTCGAGATTCTCCATGTATCCGATCATAAGGAGAACATGAGGCCCGACTGGGTTCCCCTATGATAGACTGCACTTGAATAGTGCTTTGGATACTGTATACCGCTCATGCCTAGCATCCTCTTGGAAGAGCTGCTTCAAATATATGATCATATCGTGTTGCTTCTGAAGTTCATATTTCATGAATCGAAGCACGAGACAAGTCACATCATTAGAATCATCCAAGTGTTTCTGATGTAACCTTGCAGCGGCAAGAACAACATCCTCTCTTGGCAGTTCTGGAATAGGAATGTCTAAGACGTACATTTTCTTTTCTTGCTTTAGAACAATTCTCAAATTTCTATACCTATCTAGAAAATTGGTTCCACATAACTTTTCCTTCTCAAGGACAGGTTGTAGGGATGAAGTTGATGCTTGTTTAATGTTTTCCATTGGAATTCTAAAATGAAAAATATGCAATTTTAGGATTTTTAACAATTAACAACATTTAAAAATGGCTAGATTATTAAATATAGCCCCCACTTTTTCTATCGGATTAAATCCCTCACCATTAATATGGAAAATGACGTATACTTTTTAGTGGACCAAGATCCATATTTCACTTCCTCCTTGAGCTTCCTTTGGCAAGTCATCAAAAGATAAGTTATTTAGGTAGGAATTGTAGGGTTTTGATCATGGATACGCAGCGGAAAAACAAATTTATCCATGCAATACCCTCCAAGGATCACAACTCAAGAGACATAATGATGGTAAAGGAAGAAATCAATTCACACACCTTAGGGTTTCTCCTTTGATGACTTCAAACGCGAATTGTATCACGTCTCTACGGTTGATCCATGCCTAGAGGTGAGATCTAGATCCTTCAATTCCTTGTGCTAGCTAGGAAGAATGGAAAAGGAAGAAGAAATCATGCAACAATGGATCACCAAGGTGGGGCGGCTCCTCCTTATAGGCCGACGGGTAGGGGGCGGTCTCAAAGGGGGTTCGGCCCTTGCTTGGGACTTGCTCTCTCTCCTTGCTTTATTCTCTCCTACTCTATCATATAGATGTGTGGTGTGTAGAGAGAAAAATAAGCTAGGAGTGTTCTTTATACAGTCCAATAACTCCTTGTCCTACAACACAAAGAACCCCTCTCCTAATCCTACTCAAGTTCGGATTAGTCCCTTTTGCAAAAATAGTCCTTATCATGTCAATACATGGATTAGTTCTATTTTCAAATTAATCCTAATCATGTCTCTACATGAATTAGGCCACCTTGGCATATCCTAATCATGTCTATACATGGATTAGTCCAACATGCATATTAGTCCTACTTAGTTAGTAAGTTGTTGCGATTTAATCCTTTTAATTCATAAATCATATTAATTAATTAATTCCCAAGTCTAGTTCACCCCCTATATGGTGTGTGACCCATAGGTTCTATTTAGTTGGTATTAACTATTTCCTAATATGGAGCGGCCTCTAGCAAGACATCCATTCTTGCCAACAAATAGAATAGTCATCATGACAAACCTTGTGCAAGTAATTGTCTCATCCCTTTGTCCCAATATCCGGATTGGACACGAGACATACAAGTCACACTCGTATATCCAACCAAAGTTTCTCGATCCTGGGAATAGCCTTATTCGTGCAAATAACATCAATATCCCTTATTGATTTATTTGAGTCTGGTCAGACATTTTATAAGCACTATCCCTCGAGTGGCCTAGGATACTTTCTCCCGTTATGTGGGAGGGACAAATTCTATCTACGTCCACTACGATCTCTAAACTTGCTTCTTATTGTGTCCAGTACATGCCTTTATAGCTACCCAGTTACGGTGTAGCGTTTGACGCTACCAAAATCACAGTAATCCACAACTAGAATATCTAGTGACTTCAAGACCAAGGATGACAATACCATTGCACCGCGAGAAGCGCTTGTGACTTTACATAACATGTATGTAGCCTTCTCGGAGATGGGTCAATCCAGTATGCCATTACTCCTTATGCAAACCCAAGTGTTGGATCATGATATCTCCATATCAATCCAACCCCATACTAGTCTATAGATGATTGTACTATTTAATCATTGTAATCGACTAGGGATTTTTAAGAATATAACACTTATATTATAAGGACTTCATTCATGTTAACATATCTCCATATCGATAACATAATGAATCGAAAATCCATAGATGTCACAATTAATTGATTGCCTCCAGGGCACAATTCCAACAGGAACACCTTCCAATTCCATCCTATGCAACTCTTGGTTCAATTAGGTGAGTAACTCCTTAATCTTTATCTATCTCATAGATAACGTCTAATTGCCTTGCCTCTAAGTTTTCGATCTTATTGAAACAACCTAGTTGCGTCCAACCTCTTACTCCAACAATCACACATTACTTGCTTGTGCCGCCACATCACACCATGATGAATTTAATATCCTTGCTTTGACAAGCCCGAATTTAATAGCCCCTGATCATAATGGGTGATTAAGAAGGCAAAATGCAATATTTATCATTTGAGGCATTTCCTCGTCATTATTAATTTTTTTGTTGATCCAATCAACATGATCTACTTATTTGGATTGGGAAATACCAAATAAAAGATGAGCCCTGTTTATTATTATCTTGTTACGTTTTGCATGCATCAACCATACAACAAAAATAAATACCAAGACAATAAATAAATAAACAAGAAAAATAAACGTAGTATGGATATGACCCATAATACTAAGACATTCCCAAGACAGTGAGAATTTGAAGGATTACGTGCAACCCTAGAAGAGGCGTTAGATTCGTTATGAGAATTGTGAAGTTTGAGGATTCGTAGAGTATTAGCTATATCCAGGACATTTTATGTGTTTCTTTTGCTCGGATTAGGATTAGGTCAGAACCGCCTTGGTCAAAAACTATATAAGGTTGTAATTTTTCTCAAAAAGTTATGCAAGAAAAATTTCAACCCTCTCCTTCCCTTACTCTCACGCCTCTCTCAGTTTTTTTCCTTTGTCCGAGTTTTGCCAGTGACCTCCGGTTAACATAAATATCCATAATATATATTATTATATATATTTAATTATCTATTTTGAGGCACTATCTGTAATATTAAATTTGATGATTCATACTACACAATCTAAAATCTAGTCGTTGTGATGTTGCTTGTTGAAATTTAGAAACTTAAAGGTTTATACAATAGTTAATTTAAAAGTGTTCATCTTATACTAAAATTTATTTCAAATAGTTTATCACCAAGAATCAAACTTTAACATGGTAACTAAAATATTTAATTTTTTTTTCATGTGACCAACTACAATTAGGTGTGGATAGTGAAGAGTTAATTGTGTAACCAATTCCCTCAATTGAATGTAGAATGACCTTAACTATCTCATTTCGCTTACGTTCATGTTTGTTGCTATTCATTAAGTTAGATTGGTTTTCCTCGTTGCGTTTTTATAGGTAAGTTTGTCCGTAAAAAAGATGACGAAAAAGCAATTATAAAAAAATGTTATCAGATTAACCAAATTTCGAACTGAAATCGAACCATTTAAAGGGGAACCGAATCGAACCAAAAATTATAGATGATTAGATTAAGGTTTTTCTCAAATCGAGAATTTATGTTTGGTTGGAATTTTGGTGCAAACCAAACCAAACAAAATGGAACCATTTATACCCCTATTCTATACTTAAACATGATTAGACACTTTTGCAGATTTTGACAGTTGCATTTACCATACGCAACAAGGGATTAAGCAACATGGGGAGAGTTTTTATACTCGTGAGGACTTCCAACAAGTGATACCCATAAACACCTTAGTTGGGCAAGCTATCGACTCTAGAAAAATACGCAAAAATAAAGTTAAAAATAAAGAAAGGAATACAAATTTAGTTAATGGGTTAAGAAAAGTATTTACCAACTACTTACCTTAATCGACAAACTCGGGTGTGTGCAAGTTAGTTGACATCTTAATTGCTTTAACAAAGAAGCTAGTGCAACCAGAGTATAGATTTGAAGTTCTCACAGTTAAAGATGAAACATTAAGTTTAGTTTATGTAATATGACTTCTTCAGACTAATTGTCTATTCTGGGTCAAATATCTTAAATCGTGTACATCAACGGATAGGTATGATATAAATGATATGAGGACTCTTATTTAGAAATATTTGTGACGCTAAACATATTCCGGTAGGTAATACAAGGGTCTTGAATTCTGTGAAGCAAGTTCATAACTCTTAGGGTATTTAGGTAATTCTTATTCTCGTAGTGTTAAGCCTTATTCTTCGGTCAAAGATCATTTCGGCATTATATGTTAAGGGATTAAACCGTAAAAAAAGTGACAATGGGAGATATAGGTTGTGCCTCCCTGGAAAGCCCACCCACAAGTGTACCTTAGGGGTGTGCAACCACAATGTGGTGCGGTTAGTGTAGGCCGCCCACCTCTTTTGGAATTTCTCTCTTGCTTGTTTTGCAAGTTTAGTAAACATGTTATTCATCTCTTAAGACTTCTTAAGTTTTTTAGACTTGATTTTTTCACGTGAGAGAGTTTAATTAGGTTTAAGATTAATTGGTTCAGTATAATTATAATTAGTGATATTAATCACATTTTTTTATAAAGAAGTATTTTCCTATTAAACTATGACTTCTAATATGTTTTCCAGTTAAAGAAAATTCGAAGTTCATCAATGTAAATTATTTTTCAATATAGTAATATGAGTTTTGACTTCCAAATAATTTTTATATGACTATATATATATAATATGTTATTTATATTAATTGAGAATGTTTTAATACCTTGAAATTCTTTTCTTAGTTATCGATCACAATCTCTATGCGTTTTTATTTTTGGAATAAATTTTTATATGTAGAGGAATAATATATTTACACATTTTTAACTAGTAATGAAGAATTTTATGGTAAATTGATATATGTTATTTAATTAATAGTCTTTCATTACCATTAAGTAATTTATTTTGTAGAACGACTTTAATTGTAATAATTGGTATAAGTATTAATCTATCTGTTATGAAAATAGTTTTTATTATAAATATAACACTTTTAATTGAATTAAATTAATTCTTTGATTATAGTTTGACTTCAAACTAATTTCTTATAGTCCAGATTCATGATTTGAATTTTCTCTTAAACTCTCTAACATGGGCATAAAGTAATCTTCCACATAAATAGAGGTCTAGGGTTAAGTGAAAGTCATACTATGAGAGTCATGTTCCCCATCATATGTGTGTGAGAGAGAGGGAGAACGAGAGAGAGAGAGAGATAGACTGCTCCCTAGCTGGGTTTGGCTTAGAGAGAATTGCGGCCCTTCATCGTGTGCTCGGCCATCAGAGAGAGAAAGCCATCACAGGGTTTCATGCCAGAGCCCGATTCAACTAGGGGAGTTTGTTCTTGTTAATCTGTCTTGATTCAACATGGAACACATGATGATTTGTAAATCTGTGGCTGTTTGTCTCCTCCATCAAGATTAGGAGTTCTTTTTATTCATATTCTAGAGCGAGGTACGATTTATATTCTATTGTTGAGTCAGATCTTGGTCCCTCTCTCTTCAGATCTTGAAGTTATATCATTCTGTCTATGTATGTCTACATTATAATTAATCTTATCTTCATATCTTATTCTTTAGATTTTGATTTTATTTCATATATGTTTTTATGACATCCTCTTCTTATAGGAGTCTGGCAGTTCTAGAAAACTAGGATTATTCTCTTAATAAGTTGTATCTGTTTGGTTATACAACCTGTACTGGTAGGAGTTTGAATCGCCATGCGTAATTTGTCAGGTTATTCTGATTTGTGAAGACAAACCCCTTTTTGGTTCTCCGGTACCGTTTATTAATCTAGTTCTTTAGATATGTGGTTTGTGTGCCCTCTCGGATAAGGGACTTTACTAAGTTACCTATTAGATCTTGTTTTAGATTTGTTAGCTCCACCTGTAGGTCTAAAATCCTTAGTATTTTTCTTAAGTTCCTTACATGTACCGGTCCATATATTCTACTGTTTCATATACATGATCTTGTGGTTTTTCCGCGATTTTACGAGTTTGACCACTAATGTGATCACTGCGTGTGGAGTTTGTTTATCCTCTATGGTTTGAATTCATACTACTAGGGTGACCGATGTGTGTGGAGTCTTGTTTTTTAAGTCCCCAACTGAATTCAAGAGGTTCTTGAATTACCATCATGGGGTACTACATAATTCTTGCAGAAGCTTTCGGCATATAGGATATAACGGTGAGTAGCTGATCTGTGTGATAGCTCGATTTTATCTTTATTGGGCGGGTTCTTGCAAAATATTGGTATTTCACTAGTTGGTTCTAGTAAGTGCGGTTTTTATATTTAGTAGTCTTCTCTTGAAGATTCACCAGAAAAGGTTTCCCATGTGCCGTGTCTATCTCTTTATAGTTGTTTAGTTTTACTTTATATGTTTTAACTTTTAGTTGCCGTTAGAATCTAAAGAGATCTTTACGTAACATTCTAGCTAAGAAAAATTAGATCTTATTATGTTTTCAATTATCTCGTCCATTGAGTATCTAGACAGTTCATGGGCTCTATGTTTTAGTAGCATCCACTCTCCATTTTTTGGATTAGATTCATAAACACACTCGTACCCGTGTTACTTGTATCGTCTACCAGATTCTATATCTATTTTCAATTGGTATAAGTTCCTCAGTTACTTTAGTTTATGTTAGATATGCATGCTATCCAGAAAGGATCTCTCAGGTACAACTGCATGCGCACATATCTTGAATGGTGTTGATAACACGGATGGGAAGAACTAGATGGATGGATTTCTGATGCGTCAGGTTTGGCACAATGTTAATGCTATTTTAGCGATTTATAAAAGACCCACGTACGAGGAGAATGGAGTTTTTATAGAAAAACCTCATCTAATCTATGAAAATGAAGGGAGAAAAGAGAGATTGAAAATAGAGGACTGAACATATAGAAAGATATAGATGAGAGGGAGAGGTAGAGATGGGAGAGTATAAAGAACACATTTGTGCGCGCGCGTGGTTCATTTACCTGTTTTTTATTCTCATCATCAGTGCCACATGGCCTAACCAAAGGATTTAAACTGCACCATTACTGCACATGTCTAAGACTTTATTCCCATCATCAGTGCCACATGACTTTTTTGAGAAAGTATTGGTACTTATTACTAAGTTAGCATTGTGATTTTTTTACATTTTTGAATTTTTAATATGTCTGCGTAGATAGTTTTTTTGTTCTTAATATTAATTCGATTTTCTATCCATGTACCAAGACAATGATGATGAGTTGGTGGCTCTTTTGAGAGATGATGACGGGTATCAGATTAATGATATAATGGAATTAGCTCCCTCCTCTTATGGCGGCGATGAACAAGATCCTCATTCCAACCAAGGCCCTACCAAGAGAAAATGCTGCCACCGCCACACCGCTGTCTAGATCTAGGAACTTGAAGAGTAAGTTGCTCAAATTCACACACACACATGCATACACCGTTTATGGGTGGGTTCGCTTTCTATTTCTGCAATTCAAATTTGTAAACTTTTTATCAGCTTATACAAGCATTGTCCTCACCGAGATGACAATGCAAGTAAAGAACTGGGTCAGAGGCTGTCGTTGCACCCGCTACAAATCAAGTTCTGGTTCCAAAACAAGCGAACGCAGGTTAAGGTAACAATTTCTAGGTCTTATGTAGTTTAGATCATTGGAAGCAGTGAGTTAATTTTGTTGGTTTGGAGCCTGAACAGCTTTCTTGTGATTAATATGTTAACATTATGCTGCCCTACCTCTCACATAGATTTAAAAAAAATTAATTTTCATTGTATCGTTCTACAATAACGCTACTTCCTAGTTATAGAAAATGCATGTACTTATTACCATCAATTCACTTCGCAGGCCCAAAAACAGGGTAATAAGAACTTTCATTTAAAGGCCGAGAACGACAAGCTTCGCGCAGAAAACATCAAGTGCCGACAAGAACTTCTAAACATTACTTGTCTCACATGTGTGTGTGTGAATTTGAGAATCTTACTCTTCAAGTTCTTGGATCTGGACATCGGTGTGGCGGTGGTAGCGTTTTCTCTTGGCGGGGCCTTGGTTGGAATGAGGATCTTGCTCATCACCGCCAGAAGCGGTGGGAGCTAATTCCATGATATTATTAATCTGATACCCGTCATCATCTCTCAAAAGAACCACCAACTCATCATCATTGGCTTGGTACATGGCTACGGACGTTTTATGAACTTTTACCAATTTTAGCAGTACATACGGTCTTTGCTCTTTGAGCAGCTTGTAATATATGATCTCTCACATCATTTGGAGGTTGTTTTTTTACCTTTTTCTTTGCTCCTAGATAGGGTCGAGATTTGGAAAAATTTATTGGACGCGAAAGCCTGAATCGAGAAAGAAATATTACAATGTAAATGGAACGCAATTTGTATTGATATGTAATTTAACAATACTATTAAAAGGAAGTTAAGAGACATATGTTCCACACTTAGTTACAACACATCAATACAAATATAACCCTAATGTTGTTCCTAGTTAGTTTAAGAAGAGTAAACTGTCGTTCTCCCGCTGGTGGATACCGAAGCTGTGCCGTCTTGGGAAGGTTTGTAAAAATGTTAGCATGTCGGGCATGTGGTACTCGAGGAGAGTAGCCACTCATAAATGCAGTCTCGGTGGAATGAGTTGTGGTACAGTGGCATAGTGCAAATGCCTTGCTCTCCTAGAACTCCTCAAGGCAAATACCACACTCCTCCTGTCAACCCCGTCCACACAGGACCGTATCAACCTTTAAGCAGTTAAGGCAACTGCTTAGGGACATCAAAAATAGAGAGCCCACATTTTTGAAAATAATATGGGTAGTACAGCATTTTATATACATTTTTTTGAAATAATATTTCCATTTTATATGTAATCTTCGAGATACTCTAAACATACATCTCTTATGATGATTTTTCAATAAACAATCACTTTGATGATTAAGGATAAAAGTTAAGATTTCATGAAATGAGAAAAAATAAGAATTGTATAACTAATATAAACATGAAGCGTGCGAGCCAGCACGAAGATAGAACGTACATTGCACGTAAACTGCACAACATGTTCCCACACAAGTCTTTCTAACAAAACATGTTTGGATAATATTTGATGGCCTCAAATTTATTGCTCGCTTTAGGTCACTAGATGCACGAGACGGCCCTGCCTCCACGCGTAAAGACACCCACAAGAAAAGACTCCGCCACAACCTGATCAAGATGCTCCGGCTCTTGTAAAATGTTGGGCAAGTCAATTTGTTATGCGTCTTATTCAGGTAACGGAGGAAACATTTCCATAAATACGGTATCAATGCAGCAATGATAACAATTACCACCACCACCACAATTATCCACACAGAAACCGGTGTTTGGTGTCCCACGTGTTGGGCGTGGCCTCAAAGGGTGTAGAAGGAAACAACCTCGTCCTCATAAACGCCGCATGGAAACTTATTTTACAAAATATGTGAAAGAATTCGTGAGATGATGGAATTTTACAGAAATAATGGGTTTTGAAAGAAATATATTGCAAACATGTTCAATGTTTTGAATTTCTTAGACATAATACATTTGATGAACCAATAGCAGAAGACCACGTTTGCCAATGTGTGATGACAGACATGTAGTGAGGTTCTAGTAATTATTACTCATTTTATTAGGGTATACCATTATTTTATTATTATTATTTTCAAAAAATACATCATATAGCCGGGTTCGATCCCGTGACCTCATCAACCTCCAGCAGGGATTTCAAACTCTCTACCAGTGACATAGCACCTATTTGCTTTTCCTTTATTTATATTCTGAGGAATCGCCACACCTCTATTAGGTTTTGATTTTGCCACAATAAAAGGAAATCAACCGCAACATTATAATTATATTCATTGTATGTGATTGATACATTATGGAAAAGTTGTCATGTACTCTTCTAGTTTTCCTAAAGTACCTTATACTGACTCAAGAAACCCTATTTATATTTTTTCTACTTAGTTGTTTGCAGGAAAGGGCGAGTCTGGATCATCTCGTGTGTTTTCCTGTAAGAAGGAGAACAAGACAAACAATATCTAGTTAACCTGTTTGAGGGCCTGAGAGTGAGAGTAGGTTTGGGGTAAGAGCAAGGCCATGTATGTTATCCAAAGTGGAGAGTGTGATAGCCTGAGCGGAGCTTGCTGATCTGAAGTGTCTTCGGTGTTGTGTTTTTATCTTTATGGATGGGACAGATACCTCTATATATACAGGCCATTAGATGAGCATGGGTGAGCACACACAATGGTATTGGAACCCCTCGTGGCACTAACGTTCGCCTAACTTAGAGGCTCGCGACCCGTATATGTACGAATCGTGGTTCCCAATCTCGGGGGATGTGGATAGTCCGTTCGAAGGTCTCTGGATAACAGCAAGGGCTGCATGCGAGACAAGCACCTTGCACGCGACAATCCTTACTCTAGACTCCAAGACACTCGCACCCCAAGTAGCATAAGGCGCATATGTGAAGGACCCTACCTCACACTCCTTTGCATACGCGCATGATAAGGGTGTGTTATGGTGCTATATGGAGCACGGCGGCTGCGCACATGTCCTTTATCTTTGGCGCCACGTGGCTGATCGACAGTCTTGCAGTTTAGGGTATCCACATTAGCCCCTTTTTTCACTTGGACATTGACGCATGATGTTCGAGGTAAAAACCCTAGCCCCCAAGAGTCAAGCTCGATATACTAGATCTAAGGCGGGATCCTCGCGAGTGCCAACTATTCAAAAATGAAATATATGTGTGAACCCAAGTTTTCATATCTCATCATTAGTCACTAATATAGGCGTAATAATTAGTATATCGGAAAATTACAAGGTGACGTGGTTGGCTCACATCCATTTCAAATCGTCGGTTAACAAAGTGTTTTCTTCTTAAACGACACGACTAATCGATTAACGGGAGCGATATTGTTGATTGAAGAGCCACCAAAGCACCTTCACTTATTCATAGCTATATGTCTCGGCATTACTTGTAAGCATTTTCTTTATTTCTTCCTATTGATCCGGTTCTCAAACAATTCATCTCAAGAATTACTCTGTTTTATTGACGCAACATGGCTCAAGAATTACTCTTATCAATTTTTAAGTTTCCATTAATCAACGAAGAGGTTAAAATATCCGTGTCGCTTGACCTCATAATCTTTTTCCTTCTAAATTTCTAAATTCGGATCAAATCAACAAGTCCAAAGGCATAGCAGTGCAAGATTGCTGAACTCCCTGTAGAACTGTGGAGAAAATCCCTTTTTCGATGGACATGATTTTTACCATGTGGTGATCAAGTACCAGGAGCTTCACAAGCCATTCGATAATAATTTCCTTTGCTTAACTCCATAAATTCCATCGAGGGATGACTGGGACACGGTTTCGATGGAGCTGATTCACAGGACAACCATTGAAGCATGGTATTACCCCTTCTGTAAGATCGAGTTTTAGACAGTCGGAGAAGAGTTGCAACACATGTAGGACTGAACTGAGCATAACCTAATCATGCCACCCGTGCCACGCAGGGGTATAATGTCATATTCGATCATGACATGTTGGATACCATGATTTATAAGTACACCAAGAAGACACACACTTTCCACTATCCCTCCTTCGAGGGCAGTTTGACCTTGGAGGACACCTATACACTACAAAACCTTCCTTAGGCGGGCAATTTTAGTCCTCTGGAACAATTGGGTTCGCCCGCAGAGCTCAAGTTATTCAAAGATATGGAGAATCATATTTCGTAGGTGCAGAAAGTGGGCATCAGATGACTCACGGTAACCCAGGGGAAGGATAATCAGGTTATAACCGCACATGGAAAGAGCACTTGGCATCAGTGGAACTTTATTTCTTTCGGGTCTATGCATCGAATGATTTCGCAGCGGCAGCAAGGAAGTAGGATCCCCACAGCTTAGACCTTCCTAAAAGGGAAGGGCTACGCATATCGACTCGTCGCATTTCTATGTATCTTAAAATCCCTACACTTGATTGATGGTCATCCCCAAGACGGGGTGCATCTTCACGTTCTTTCGCTGGCTGCCCGTATCTCTTTAAAATAAAAACATGTATATGGGGTCCAAGGTCCTGGGCTTGTTGTATTATCGTCTGGACCATGCCATGGTTTCTTCCCACTAGTCTCCCGGATGTTATGACGTCCTATCATACGCAAATATTTATCTGCTAACCACGTGGGTTTATGAAACATGGCCCTCCTATGTCCCTTTTCCAAAAAAGGCTAAACCTTGGAATGTGCCGACCCCAGATGCGACCCAGAACTTGGGCCAATGCTCTTGGAGGGGGTTTAGAATGGGTGGTCGAAAATGCGCTTCCAGCATCATTTGGGATCATGAGTTACATTTGAAATACATACCATATTCTACCCCCATGGAGGGATTCTCGCACTCCGAAATCTTCTACCCTTTTGACGACAGATAAATCCGTAGCTGCTACCTCAGTGGTCACCAAGATTTGATGAAATTCACCAGTTGGTGTGCACGTGGTGTGTTGCCTGCACTTTATGACTATGTCGAGCCTACCAAGGCCTGTATTTCGATTATCGATAGTTATAACCCGATGCTATGCTACAGGAAGTTGGGTTCTGACATTAAGAATCCCACTACATGGCCTCAACATCTGAAACCTGGCAGCTGTCGCAGACTGGAAAGTGGAGCGACTGAATTTGAGAGAGCTCATCTCTTTCCTCTGCCTCAGCCCCCTCGTTCTCAAGTAAGGAGAGTGTTGACAAGTTCTAATTACTAGAAATTTGATGTAAAAATAGGAAAGATGCTAGCCACGGCTCTCCACAACAATTTTCCTGCACATCGACAGAACTTCTTTACTTTCCATCCAAAAGGGAATACTGTTTTTCCTTTTGACAACGACTATAATTCCATCGGCGATCGGGTGAATTATTTATGCTTCTAACTCATTATGGATGAAAACAAATCTGCAGTTCTGAAAGGTGCTCCAGAGATGTTGCAACACTTCAAGGACTTTCAGTAGGTAAATTTCCCTTAATCTTATTGCCCGAGTGATTAAACATCATTCAGAGTCTTTGTTATTATTTATGTACTTGTTTCAGTGTGTGGCGAGGTGGTTCGGCTGCGGAGATCGTTCTGATGTGTTGGCAAAGAAGGTGAGAGCACTGGGGTCTAATGTTAACTCCATGGATCGCTACATGGGTGGCTTTGACGCTGATCTTGATGAGAAGATCAGGGCTTCTTTTAGCTGTTGGGTGAACTTGATTCCTACTTTATATGAGGCCCCACCCATCGCAAAGATTACCAAGTCAAAGACTACAGCCTGTTCTTCTGCTCCTTCGAGGACCCCCAAATAGGAGGGTATCTCACAGGTCATTGAGGACTCGGTCAAAGTCCTGATTGACACCGGCGATGAAGTGTTTGTTTCCTCCTTTGCAAGGGATAGAGGAAAAGAGGTCCTTCACCAATTATTAATGGGGAAACAGAGGAGACGGCTGACGCATCTGTTTCAAGGTTGAGAGGCAAGGCTCCTGCTTACTCGGAGGGAGCCCCCAAAAAGCGCCAAAAGAAAACATCAGTTGGGGACCACTTGGATCTTTCAAGATAGCTTCCCCTTCATCAAGCGCGACATTTTCTCGTGATGTTATCTTAATCTTTGACTAATTTTTGCATTATTCACTGTCTCATTTATGCTTTGTTAGTAGTTGCAGGTGTTGATTTTCGTAGACACTTATCGCTTCTTGGGGGCAACAGTGATGAATCACCCCGCTGTGATGAAAAAGATTTGGAGCAAGCTATACGTCTGAACACACATTCTGCGTTTGAACGCACAAAGAGGCCTTTAACCTTCATTCCTTAGCCACTTCTTTCAAGCATCTTCCCCCCCCCTTATGCGTTTTGAACGCACATCTTGCGTTTGAACGCATGCATGGTCTTCTTCTTGCCTTATATCTTGTTTTTTTGTACATGAATGCTCAGATGTGCATTTGAATGCACAAAGAGACTTTATTATTTGGTAATTCAGCCAAATTATGCCTTCCAGTCATTCCCTTTCCGTTCGTGTGATTGCATGCACGCAAAGCTGCGTTTGAAAGCATATATCAGGTTCACTTCTCTTTCCTTTACTCCATCCTTGGTTAATTCATGTCCCGATTAATTCAACGTTATCCCATAGACCTCCATGTCATGAGCCTTTATAGACAACATGAAAACACCCGGGATCATATCCAAATATACACAAAATGACGCCTGATTTCCACTTACGCAGATATTCCTTTTCTGTAAGAAACTGTTATTAGCTAAAAATAGGCATAAAATCATGGACACGTGTCACAAACGATCCAAAAATGCTACATAATAATATCTATATAGAATTTATCAATCACGGATTGGTGGTATCTTGCGCCAATTACGGATGGGGGACTGATCTTTTGATTTCATTGTTCCATCAAAGTCTAATTTCGGTGAGCAATGATGTTGGTTTGGCTATTCTTTTGTGCTTAGCCTGGCGTTTGTGATAAAATATGCTGGGGGAAATGTGCTAGATGGTTATATTTTTATGATTTAATGTTGAGGTTTATGGATCTAAATGGATGCGATGGAAGATGGTTGGACAAGGCTTATGTGACACCCACACTACAGTCCTTGGATAAGGCCTCTGGTTGAGCACAACTTATGGTTGAAATGTGGTACTTATGCCCGAATAAAAATTCCCTCTAGGTGGCCTTGCCTTACTCACTGATACGTTCTTTCTAACCGAGCTCCATGATTCGGAGAAGACTGGTTACAGTTAAATTCCCGGTGGCCATACTTTTCTCTTGGATAAATTCTTTTGAATGAGCTCCACGCTTGGGGGGAGTTGTACTGGCTATGAAAATACCCTCATAGTGGCCACGATGAATCCCACATATGGTCTTTTGACCGAGCTGCATGGTTTTGGGATGATAGCGATGGTTAAGGAAATTCCCTTGTGGTAGCCACACTAAGTCCCTGATATGGTCTTTTGACTAGCTCCATAGTTTTTGAGTGAGGTATTGGTAATTGTTTTGCCGAGCTCCCGTATATAGTCCCTTTCTGAGCTCTAACTAGATAATTCTAACCACACTGGCTATGTAGGATTTTGATGTTGGTAACGCAGCGGAATGTAAACAAATAAATCTTGATCAAAGCCCCCCACGGATTGCAGGCACGCATTCATAACATGATGAAAGTAAGCGAATTGTGTACCTTAGTTTGTGTGATCACTATGAAGAATTGTGCCTTCATCTCTACGAGTATCCACACCAAGGATTGTAGGCTCGAATCCCCTTCACGTCTTAGTTCTAGCTTTGCGAAGGAGGAGGTAGAAGAATCACGCAAAACGGAGCACAGAGCCGCGCGCAACAAGGATGCCGACGACACTAGAGGTGGACGGGTAGGGGGTTGAAACTCTACTTGTCTCTCTCATTGATTTTGTTATTTCTCACAATAATGACTCTTGTGTTGGAAATAATAAACTAGGAATGCCTTTACATAGTTTACAACTCATTTTTAACTACATATTTGCCCCATACTAATCCTATCCATACACGGATTAGTCGACCTTGAAAGTTAGTCCTACTTAATTTGCTTGTGGTTGCGTTTTGGATACACGAAATTAAAAAAAAAATGACATATTTTCCACCCAACTAATAGAAAAGTGAGTGATCCAACAAACCATGTGCCCAATGTTACTAGGTTGTATGTATCTCTTTGTCTCTATATCCCGATTGGACACGAGACACAATTGTCACACTCGTATATCCAATCCATAGATTTTCAATCCTGGGAATAGGCTTATCTATACAGATTACATAACATCTGCATATTGATTTATCTGACTCTGTCCAGACATTCCATAAGCACTACCCCTCAAGTGTCCATGGATATTTACTCCCATTATGTGGGAGGGAAAAATCCTCTCGACATCACTACCATCTCTCGGCTTGCTTCCTATCATGCCAGATTACTATCTTTATAGTTACCCGGTTATGGTGTAACGTTTGATAATATGAAAATCATGATATTTCACAACTACAGTATCTAGTGACTTCATGTTTAAGTATTACAACACCATTAGCACTACGAGAAGAACTTTTTACTTTGACATAATCTAATGTAGCCATCTCGTTGTGGGTTAATCTAGTATGCCATTACTCCTAATGCATACCCAGGTGTTGGACTTGATATCTCCAAATCAATCTACCCTCATAATATTCTATTGTGATCATCCTATTAATCAATGTAATGGACTAGGGATATTTAAGATAAACAACACATTGCAATCTAAGGACTTCATTATATTAAATATCGCCATAAATAATAAATGAATATTCTAGCCATAAATAATGTTCATATTAAATATAGATTGCCTCTAGGGATTCTACTCC
The DNA here is from genome assembly GCA_023055425.1 of Linanthus parryae. Lineage (NCBI taxonomy): Eukaryota > Viridiplantae > Streptophyta > Magnoliopsida > Ericales > Polemoniaceae > Linanthus > Linanthus parryae. The sequence goes on from JALGPY010000029.1 coordinate 3,910,320, forward strand.
AACAGTCTCCTACTTGGACAAGAGACAATATGTTGCATATTGTATGCCTATAGATCTAGTTTTCCCTTCATGCTTGCGCTGAACAAGCGGCTTCGTAAGTTGATCTGGAAGATTATTGTATGTTGGAATCTTGCATATCTTCACATCTCCTCTATTGATGATCTCTCGAATAAGATGGAATCTCCTAAGTACGTGTTTGGATTTCTTATGTGACTTGGCTTCCTTGGCTTGTGCGATCGCCCGGTGTTGTCATTGTATTACGCAATGGGATCTACAATGCTAGGAACCACACTAAATTTAGTGATGAACTTCCTAATTCAAACAGCTTCCTTTGTTGCGCCTGCCGCAGCAATGTACTCATCTTCAATTGTAGAATCAGCAACTATCTCGTGTTTGGAACTCTTCCATCTCATAGCTCCTTCATTCTGGCAAAACAGATAGCCCGACTGCGATCTGTAGTTATCCTTGTCGGTTTGTAAAGCTCGCAACAGTGCAAACAATTACACTGAGCTCTTCCTCATCTCCAAATATCAAGACTTGATCCTTAGTTCTTCTACTAAGGATATTCTTGACAGGAATTCGGTGACTCTCACCCGGATTGGAGTGGTATCTTCTTTCCATACTCAACGCGTATGACACATCTGGTCTAGTACACAAAATGGCGTAAATGATAGATCTCATAGCCGACGCGCACGGGATCTTACTCATGCGGTCCTTCTCAATCTGATTGGAAGTACAGTCATCCTCCGTAAGGGTAAATTCATGCGACATGGGCAAGAATAACTTCAACACCTTATCTATATATGTACTTTGTCTTTGGCCAAGAGGCTTTGTAAATCTATCCCTATAGACCTTGATACCAAGTATATGAGCTGCATACCCTAGCCCTTCATTGCAAAACACTTCCCTAGACAATCTTTAACATCTTGTAAGGTAGCGTTATCGTTCCCAATGAGTAGTATGTCATCGACAAACAAGACCAGAAACACAACATATCTCCCACTAACCTTCTTGTAAACACAAGGCTCATCTTCGTTCTTGCTGAAGTCAAACTCTTTGGCCGCGTCATCAAAATGACGATTCCAAGTCCTAGAAGCTTGCTTCAATCCATAAATGGATCGTTGTAGCTTACATACATTTTGGCATGCTCTGGATCATCAAAACCCTCTGTCAGTGTCATGTATGCATCCTCAAGGAGGTTTCTATACAGAAATGATGTTTTGATATCCATCTGCCAAATCTCATAGTAATGATAAGCTGTAATAGAAGGTAAGAAACGAATGGATTTGGTCATCGCGACTGGGGAAAAGGTTTCGTCGTAGTCAATACCATGAATCTGGCTGAATCATTTTGCCACCAATCGGCCCTTATAGGCAACTACATTTTCATCCATGTCGACTTGAAGACCCACTTTCACCCTACGGGACGAGCCCCTTCATGTGGTTCCACCAAAGTCCACACTTTGTTGGTTTACATGGATTTCATTTCGGATATAATGGCGTCAAGCCACTTCTTAGATTCTGGCCCTTTCATGGCCTCTCCATAGGTCATAGGCTCATCATCCATGAGCAGTACGTCACCGGGCTCAGTCACGAGAAGTCCATACCTCTCTGGCTCTTGACGTACCCTACTCGACCTACGAATTCTTGTGTTAATTTAACAGGTTGCTCCACAAGAACTTGTGGTTTCTGTTCATGCTCCGTTGTAGGATCAGTGTTTTGTGGTTCTTGAACTTCTTCAAGTTCTACAGTCCTCCCACTGGCTTCATTAAAGAAAAATTCTCTTTCTAGAAACACGCCAGTCCGAGCAACAAACACTTTTTTCTCGAATAGATTGTAGAAAGCGTATCCTTTTGTTTCCTTAGGATATCCCACAAACTTACACTTATCCGACTTGGGTCCAAGCTTGTCTGTTTGTAAACACTTTACATAGACATCGCAACCCCAAATCTTCATAAACGAAACTATAGGACGTCTCCCATTTCATATCATATGGTGTCTTCATGTCCTATTCGGATGGAACACTGTTAATGGTAAAAATATGAAGTTAATTGAGCATGTTCCCAAAACGATATCAGAAGATCTGCTTGACACATCATAGATCGCACCATGTCCAACAGGGTGTGATTCCTCCTCTCGGACACACCATTCCATTGTAGCGTTCCGGGCGGAGTGAGTTGGGACAAGATCCCACACTCTCTCAGATAGTCGTCAAACTCTTGGCATAAGTATTCTCCTCCATGATCTGATTGTAGAGCCTTAATACTCTTGCCAATTTGCTTCTCTATTTCATTCTTGAATTCTTTAAACATTTCAGAGGATTCAGATTGGCCTTCACAAGGTTACAAATCCGTATCTACTGTAGTCATCAATAATGTAGTGAAATAAAGATAACCACCTCTGACAGGCGTGGGAAACAGTCCACACGCATCAGTATGTATGTGTGCCAATAACTAACTATTCCTCCCACCTTTCTTATTGAAAGGGGCTTTGTCATTTTTCCTAATAAACTAGATTCACATGTATCATATGATTCATAATCAAATGATTCTAGAAATACATCCTTATGGAGTCTAGAAATGTGTTTCTCGTTTATATGTCCTAAACGACAGTGTCGTATGTAAGTATGATTTAAATAATTAGTTTTAATCCTCTTGGTATGTATATTATAGACGGAACTATTGAGATGAAGGATATACAATCCATTAGACAAAAGCGCACCACAATAGTGCATACTATCAAAATAAATGGAGCAACACTTGTCATTTATTTTCATAGAAAAACCTTTCTCGTCCAAACAGGAAATAGAAATAATGTTTCTTCTCAAAGCAGGCACATAGTAGCTAGAAATAATGTTTCTGCACATAGCAGGCACATTATAGCAATTGCCTAATTCTGAAATAAGTCCAGAAGGAAAAGAGAACTCAAAAACGCCTACGGACAATGCAGCAAATCTTTCTCCATTCCCACGCCCAAGTATATCTCCCCTTTAGCCAGTTGTCTAATTAATTCTCTTCAGATCCTGCACATTTTGATAAATGTGAGATCCACATATAGTATTCAATACCCAATATGAAGTCATAGCAAAATTGACATCTATAACGAAAATACCTGGTTGTGGTGGAATCACTATTCCGAGCCTTCTGTCCTCTAGATACTTTGGGCAGTTTCTCTTCCAGTGGCCTGTCTGACTACAATAGTGACATGCGCCCTTAGATACGCCACCAGCAGGCTTTAAGGCAACTTCCTTGGATTTTGAATTTTTCTTGCTATTTTCTTTGGAGGTGGAAGCAACAAGATTGCTCTTCCCTCTATTGACCATAATTATGGCCTTGCCTTTGCCTTTGTTAATTCTATGTTCAGCAATCCTCAACATATTGAGTAGGTCTGGCAGAGGTTTGTTGATCTCATTCATGTTATAATTCATGATGAACTGGCTATAACTGTCCGACAATAATTACATGATGAGATCAGGGGCTAACTCTTGGCCGAACGAGAAGCCTAACCACTCGAGATTCTCCATGTATCCGATCATAAGGAGAACATGAGGCCCGACTGGGTTCCGCTCTGATAGCCTTTACTTGAATAGTGCTTTGGATACTGTATACCGCTCATGCCTAGCATCCTCTTGGAAGAGCTGCTTCAAATATATGATCATATCGTGTTGCTTCTGAAGTTCATATTTCATGAATAAAAGCACGAGACAAGTCACATCATTAGAATCACTCAAGTGTTTCTGATGTACCCTTGCAGCGGCAAGAACAACATCCTCTCTTGGTAGTTCTGGAATAGGACTGTCTAAGACGTACAATTACTTTTCTTGATTTAGAACAATTCTCAAATTTCTATACCTATCTAGAAAATTGGTTCCACATAACTTTTCCTTCTCAAGGACAGGTTGTAGGGATGAAGTTGATGCTTGTTTAATGTTTTCCATTGGAATTCCAAAATGAAAAATATGCAATTTTAGGATTTTTAACAATTAACTATATTTAAAAATGAATAGATTATTAAATATAGCTCCCTCTTTTTCTTTCGGATTAAATCCCTCGCCATTGATATGGAAAATGCCGTATACTTTTTAGTGGACCAAGATCCATATTTCACTTCCTCCTTGAGCTTCCTTTGGCAAGTCACCAAAAGATCAGTTATTTAGGTAGGAATTGTAGGGTTTTGATCATGGATACGCAGCGGAAAAACAAATTTATCCATGCAATACCCTCCAAGGATCACAAGTAAAGAGACATAACGATGGTAAAGGAAGAAATCAATTCACACACCTTAGGGTTTCTCCTTTGATGACTTCAAACGCGAATTGTGTCACGTCTCTACGGTTGATCCACGCCTAGAGGTGAGATCTAGATCCTCCAATTCCTTGTGCTAGCTAGGAAGAATAGAAGAGGAAGAAGAAATCATGCAACAATGGATCACCAAGGTGGGGCGGCTCCTCCTTTTAGGCCGACGGGTAGGGGACGGTCTCAAAGGGGGTTCGGCCCTTGCTCTCTATCCTTGCTTTATTCTCTCCTACTCTATCATATAAATGTGTGGTGTGTAGAGAGAAAAATAAGCTAGGAGTTTTCTTTATATAGTCCAACAACTCCTTGTCCTACTACATAAAGAACCCCTCTCCTAATCCTACTCAAGTTCGGATTAGTCCCTTTTGCAAAAATAGTCCTTATCATGTCAATACATTGATTAGTTCTATTTGCAAATTAATCCTAATCATGTCTCTACATGAATTAGGCCACCTTGGCATATCCTAATCATGGCTATACATGGATTAGTCCAACATGCATATTAGTCCTACTAAGTTAGTAAGTTGTTGCGATTTAATCCTTTTAATTAATTAATCATATTAATTAATTAATTCCCAAGTCTAGTTCACCCCCTATATGGCGTGTGACCCCATAGGTTCTATTTAGTTGGTACTAACTATTTACTAATATGGAGCGGCCTCTAGCAAGGCATCCATTCTTGCCAACAAATAGAATAGTCATCATGACAAACCTTGTGCAAGTAATTGTCTCATCCCTTTGTCCCAATATCCGGATTGGACACGAGACATACAAGTCACACTCGTATATCCAACCCATAGTTTCTTGATCCTGGGAATAGCCTTATTCGTGCAAATAACATCAATATCCCATATTGATTTATTTGAGTCTGGCCAGACATTTTATAAGCACTATCCCTCGAGTGGCCTAGGATACTTTCTCCCGTTATGTGGGAGGGACAAATTCTATCTACGTCCACTACGATCTCTAAACTTGCTTCTTATTGTGTCCAGTACACGCCTTTATAGCTACCCAGTTACGGTGTAGCGTTTGACGCTACCAAAATCACAATAATCCACAACTAGAATATCTAGTGACTTCAAGTCCAACGATGACAATACCATTGCACCGCGAGAAGCGCTTGTGACTTTACATAACATGTATGTAGCCTTCTCGGAGATGGGTCAATCCAGTATGCCATTACTCCTTATGCAAACCCAAGTGTTGGATCATGATATCTCCATATCAATCCAACCCCATACTAGTCAATAGATGATTTTACTATTTAATCATTGTAACCGATTAGGGATTTTTAAGAATATAACACTTATATTATAAGGACTTCATTCATGTTAACATATCTCCATATCGATAACATAATGAATCGTAAATCCATAGATGTCACAATTAATTGATTGCTTCTAGGGCACAATTCCACCAGGTACACCTTCCAATTCCATCCTATGCAACTCTTGGTTCAATTAGGTGAGTAACTCCTTAATCTTTATCTATCTCATAGATAACGTCTAATTGCCTTGCATCTAATTATTCGATCTTATTGAAACAACCTAGTTGGGTCCAACCTCTTACTCCCACAATCACACATTACTTGCTTGTGCCGCCACATCACACCATGATGAATTAAATCTCCTTTCTTTGACAAGCCCGAATTTAATAGCCCCTGATCATGATGGGTGATTTAGTAAGAGAAGGCAAAATGCAATATTTATCATTTGAGGCATTTCCTCGTCATTATTAATTTATTTGTTGATCCCATCAACATGATCTACTTATTTGGATTGGGAAATACCATATAAAAGATGAGCCCTTTTTATTATTATCTTGTTACGTTTTGCATGCATCAACCATACAACAAAAATAAATACCAAGAAAATAAATAAATAAACAAGAAAAATAAATGTAGTATGAATATGACCCATAATACTAAGACATTCCCAAGCCGGTGAGAATTTGAAGGATTACGTGCAACCCAAGGCGTTAGACTATTATTCGTTATGTTAAGTTAATTAATAATTGTTTCGTAAACTTTATTTTTATGACGCATTGTGAAGTTTGAGGATTCGTAGAGTATTTAGCTATATCCAGGACATTTTATCTTGTTCTTTTGCTCGGATTAGGATTAGTTCAGAACCGCCTTGGTCAAAAACTATATAAGGTTGTAATTTTTCTCAAAAAGTTATGCAAGAAAAATTTCAACCCTCTCCTTCCCTTACTCTCTCGCCTCTCTAAGTTTTTTTCCTTTTTCCGAAATTTGCCAGTGACCTCCGACTAACATAAATATCCATTATATATATTATTATTTATTTAATTAATTATCTATTTTGAGGCATTATCTGTAATATTAAATTTGATGATTCATACTACACAATCTAAAATCTAGGCGTTGTGATGTTGCTTGTTGAAATTTAGAAACTTAAAGGTTTCTACAATAGTTAATTTAAAAGTGTTCATCTGATACTAAAATTTATTTCAAATAGTTGATCACCAAGAATCAAACTTTAACATGGTAAATAAAATATTTAACTTTTTTTTTTCATGTGACCAACTACAATTAGGTGTGGATAGTTAAGAGTTAATTGTGTAACCAATTCCCTCAATTGAATCTAGAATGACCTTAACTATCTCATTTCGCTTGCGTTCATGTTTATTGCTATTCATTAAGTTAGATTGGTTTTCCTAGTTGCCTTTTTTTAGGTAAGTTTGTCCGTAAAAAATATGACGAAAAAGCAATTATAAAAAAATGTTAGCAGATTAACCAAATTTCGAACTGAAATCGAACCATTTAGAGGGGAACCTAATCGAACCAAAATTATAAATGATTAGATTTAGGTTTTTCTCAAATCGAGAATTGATGTTTGGTTGGAATTTTGGTGCAAACCAAACCAAACAAAATCCAACCATTTATACCCCTATTCTATACTTACACATGATTAGACACTTTTGCAGATTTTGACAGTTGCATTTACCATACGAAACAAGGGATTAAGCAACATGGGGAGAGTTTTTCTACTCGTGAGGACTTCCAACAAGTGATACCCATAAACACCTTAGTTGGGCAAGCTATCGACTCTAGAAAAATACGAAAAAATAAAGTTAAAAATAAAGAAAGGAATACAAATTTAGTTAATGGGTTAAGAAAAGTATTTACCAACTACTTACCTTAATCGACAAACTCGGGTGTGTGCAAGTTAGTTGACATCTTAATTGCTTTAACAAAGAAGCTAGTGCAACCAGAGTATAGATTCGAAGTTCTCACAGTTAAAGATGAAACATTAAGTTTAGTTTATGTAATATGCCTTCTTCAGACTAATTCAAATATCTTAAATCGTGTACATCAACGAATAGGTATGATATAAATGATATGAGGAGTCTTATTTAGAAATATTTGTGACGCTAAAAATATTCTGGTACGTAATACAAGGGTCTTGAATTCTGTGAAGCAAGTTCATAACTCTTAAGGTATTCAGGTAATTCTTTTTCTCATAGTGTTATGCCTTATTCTTCGGTCAAGGATCATTTCGGCATTATATGTTTAGGGATTAAACCGTAAAAAAAGTGACAATGGCAGATATAGGTTGTGCCTCCCTGGAAAGCCCACCCACAAGTGTACCTTAGGGGTGTGCAACCACAATGTGCTGCAGTTAGTGTTGGCCGCCCACCTCTTTTGGAATTTCTCTCTTGCTTGTTTAGTAAACATGTTATTCTTCTCTTAAGACTTCTGAAGTTTTTTAGACTTAATTTTTTCACATGAGAGAGTTTAATTAGGGTTAAGATTAATTGGTTCGGTATAATTATAATTGGATATTAATCACATTATTTTATAAAGAAGCATTTTCCTATTAAACTATGACTTCTAATAAGTTTTCCAGTTAAAGAAAATTTGAAGTTCATCAATGTAAATTATTTTTCAATATAGTAATATGAGTTTTGACTTCCAAATAATTTTTATATGACTATATATATAATATGTTATCTATATTAATTGAGAATGTTTTAATACTTTGAAATTCTTTTCTTAATTATCGATCACAGTCTCTATGCGTTTTTATTTTTGTAATAAATTTTTATATGTAGAGGAATAATATATTTACACATTTTTAACTAGTAATGAAGAATTTTATGGTAAATTGATATATGTTATTTAATTAATAGTCTTTCATTATCATTAAGTAATTTATTTTGTAGAACGACTTTAATTGTAATAATTGGTATAAGTATTAATCTATCTGTTCTGCAAATAGCTTTTATTATAAATATAACACTTTTAATTGAATTGAATTAATTCTTTGATTATAGTTTGACTTCAAACTAATTTCTTATAGTCCAGATTCATGATTAGATTTTCTCTTAAGCTCTCTAACATGGGCATAAAGTAATCTTTCACATAAATGGAGGTCTAGGGTTAAGAGAAAATCAAACTGTGAGAGTCATGTTCCTCATTATATGTGTGTGAGAGAGAGAGGGAGAACGAGAGAGAGAGAGAGATAGACTGCTCCCTAGCTGGTTTGGCCTAGAGAGAAATGCGGCCCTTCATCGTGTGCTCGACCATCAGAGAGAGAAAGCCATCATAGGGTTTCATGCCAGAGCCCGATTCAACTAGGGGAGTTTGTTCTTGTTAATGTGTCTTGATTCAACATGGAACACATGATGATTTGTAAATCTGTGGTTGTTTGTCTCCTCCGTCAAGATTAGGAGTTCTTTTTATTCACATTCTAGAGCGAGGTACGATTTATATTCTATTGTTGAGTCAGATCTTGGTCCCTCTCTCTTCAGATCTTGAAGTTATATCATTCTGTCTATGTATGTCTACATTATAATTAATCTTATCTTCATATCTTATTCTTTAGATTTTGATTTTATTTCATATATGTTTTTATGACATCCTCTTTTTATAGGAGTCTGGCAGTTCTAGAACACTAGGATTATTCTCTCAATAAGTTGTATGTGTTTGGTTATACAACCTGTACTGGTAGGAGTTTGAATCGCCATGCGTAATGTGTCAGGTTATTCTGATTTGTGAAGACAAACCCCTTTTTCGTTGTCCGGTACCGTTTATTAATCTAGCTCTTCAGATATGTGGTTCGTGTGCCCTCTCGGATAAGGGACTTTACTGAGTTACCTATTAGATCTTGTTTTAGATTTGTTAGCTCCACCTGTAGGTCTAAAATCCTTAGTATTTTTCTTAAGTTCCTTACATCTACTGGTCCATATATTCTACTGTTTCATATACATGAATCTTGTGGTTTTTCCGCAATTTTCCGAGTTTGACCACTAATGTGATCACTGTGTGTGGAGTTTGTTTATCCTGTATGGTTTGAATTCATACTACTAGGGTGAGTGATGTGTGTGGAGTCTTGTTTTTTAAGTCGCCAACTGAATTCAAGAGGTTCTTGAATTACCATCATGGGGTACTACATAATTCTTGCAGAAGCTTCGGCATATAGGATATAACGGAAGTAGCTGATCTGTGTGATAGCTCGATTTTATCTTTATTGGGCGGGTTCTTGCAATATATTGGTATTTCATTAGTTGGTTCTAGTAAGTGCGGTTTTTATATTTAGTAGTCTTCTGTTGGAGATTCACCATAAAAGGTTTCACATGTGCCGTTTGTATCTCTTTATAGTTGTTTAGTTTTACTTTATATGTTTTAACTTTTAGTTGCCGTTAAAATCTAAAGAGATCTTTATGTAGCATTCTAGCTAAGAAAAATTATATCTTATTATGTTTCTAATTATCTCGTCCATTGAGTATCTAGACATTTCATTGGCTCTATGTTTTAGTAGCATCCACTCTCCATTTTTTGGATTAGATTCATGAACACACTCGTACCCGTGTTACTTGTATCGTCTACCAGATTCCATACCTATTTTCAATTGGTATAAGATTCTCAGTTACTTTAGTTTATGTTATTTATTAAATTTAACTAACGTAAAGATATGCATGCTATCCAGAAAGGATCTCTCCGGTACAACTGCATGCGCACATATCTTTAGTGGTGTTGATTACACGGATTGGAAGAACTAGATGGATGGATTTCTGATGCGTCAGGTTTGGCACGATGTTAATGCTATTTAGCGATTTATAAAAGACCCACGTACGAGGAGAATGGAGTTTTTATAGAAAAACCTCCCCTAATCTATGAAAATGAAGGGAGAAAAGAGAGATTGAAAATAGAGGACTGAACATATAGAAAGATATAGATGAGAGGGAAAGGTAGAGATTGTAGAGTATAAAGTACTCCCTCCGTGTCGCCAGATTCTTCAAAATTTCCATTTTGGGCATTTCGCCAGATTCTTCAAAATTTCCATAAATAGAAACTTTGAAAATGACAAAATACAACTATACCCTTCATGAGAAAAACACCAATACATTATTTATTGGGCATAAGTAAGCAGAATTACCACTATATCTACTAATTGAACCCATCTTACCCAACAGCCCAATTCACCAAACTAACATAACCTAATTCTAACCCACCACTTCCCTCCCTTATCCACTTCTCTTATGTTCTTCACCTCCCAACAGCCGCAACAGAGAGAGAGAAGCAGAGGAGAAAGAGAAAGAGAGGGTGAGAGAGAGAGAGAGAGACGGAGGCAGAGGAGAAAGAGAAAGAGAGGGTGAGAGAGAGAGAGAGACGGAGGCAGAGGAGAAAGAGAGGGTGAGAGATCTGAGAAATCGAAGAAACAAATCGAAGAACTTGAAGGGTTCGATGGCGGTGAGGCGGTCGAAGCGACGGTGGTTCGAACTGAGTTGGATTCGACGGCGATGAGGCGTTCTTCACTAGACGGTGGAGGCGACGGTGATGCTTCGATGGCGGTGAAGCGACCCGATCTGTTCGTCACCCGATCTGTTCAACTATACCCAGGTGTTCTTGTTATTCTTTTTCTTGTTCTTGATCTGTTCATCACCCGATCTGTTCTTGTTCTTGTTCTTATTCTTCTTGATCTGTTCATCACCCGATCTGGTCAGAAGTCTTCTTCTTCTTCTTCTTGATCTGTTCTTGTTTCTTCTCCATAGCAAATTTGTTCTTTCTTCTTCTTTTTCTACTTCTTCCTCTTGATCTTTTCTTGTTTCTTGTCTATTCTTTCCTCTCTATAGCAGATCCGTTCTTTCTTCTTCTTTTTCTTCATCTTCTCTTTTTTTTCGTCAATCTGTAAATTCAAGATTTAATCTAGTGTTTGATGTAATCGGTTGCTGAAAATTGCAGAAGATTGTTGTATTTTGAAATTATTGACAGATTAGTTCAACATCTTCTATTTTGTTCTTGTTCTTCTTGATCTGGTCTTGTTGAAGTTGTGGTGTTGTTCTTGTTAATTTGGTGTTAATGTTGTTCTTCTAAGAAATCAGAGAAGAGAGAGAGAGAGAGAAAGGGATGAAAATAGTGTAGAATTAATGAAATGAGTAGGGGCAATAAAGTCAATATGACACTTTTCTAAATTCTTGTGCCCAAATTTTTTTTGAAGCATCTGATGAAACAGAGGGAGTACACATTAGTGCGGGCGGGTGGTTCATTTACCTGTTTTTTATTCTCATCATCAGTGCCACATGGCCTAACCAAAGGATTTAAACTGCACCATTACTGCACAGGTGTAAGACTTTATTCCCATCATCAGTGCCACATGACTTTTTTTAGAAAGTATTAGTATTTATTACTAAGTTAGCATTGTGATTTTGTACATTTTTGAATTTTTAAAAATTCTAGCCATACTTAGGGTCTTTGCTCTTTGAGCAGCTTGTAATATGTGTGCGTAGATAATTTTTTTGTTCTTAATATAATTTCGATTTTCTAGCCATGTACCAAGATAATGATGATGAGTTGGTGGCTCTTTTGAGAGATGATGACGGGTATCAGATTAATGATATCATGGAATTAGCTCCCTCCTCTTATGGCGGCGATGAACAAGATCCTCATTCCAACAAAGGCCCCACCAAGAGAAAACGCTGCCACCGACACACCGCTGTCTAGATCCAGGAACTTGAAGAGTAAGTTGCTCAAATTCACACACACACACATGCATACACCGTTTATGGGTGGGTTCGCTTTCTATTTCTGCAATTCAAATTTGTAAACTTTGTTTCAGGTTATACAAGCATTGTCCTCACCGAGATGACAATCAAAGGAAAGAAGTGGGTCAGAGGCTGTCGTTGCAGCCGCTACAAATCAAGTTCTGGTTCCCGAAAAAGCCAACGCAGGTTAAGGTAACGATTTCTAGGTCTTATGTAGTTTAGATCATTGGAAGCAGTGAGTTAATTTTACTGGTTTGGAGCCTCAACAGCTTTCTTGTGATTATATATGTTAAGATTATGCTGCCCTACCTCTCACATAGATTTTTAAAAAATTAATTTTCATTGTATCGTTCTACAATAACGCTACTTCCTAGTTATAAAAAATGCATGTACTTATTACCATCAATTCACTTCGCAGGCCCAAAAACAGGGTAATAAGAACTTTCATTTAAAGGCCGAGAACGACAAGCTTCGCGCAGAAAACATCAAGTGCCGACAAGAACTTCTAAACATTACTTGTCTCACATGTGTGTGTGTGTGTGAATTTGAGCGACTTACTCTTCAAGTTCTTGGATCTGGACATCGGTGTGGCGGTGGTAGCGTTTTCTCTTGGCGGGGCCTTGGTTGGAATGAGGATCTTGCTCATCACCGCCAGAAGCGGAGGGAGCTAATTCCATGATATTATTAATCTGATACCCGTCATCATCTCTCGAAAGAACCACCAACTCATCATCATTGGCTTGGTACATGGCTACGGACGTTTTATGAATTTTTACCAATTTTAGCAGTACATACGGTCTTTGCTTTTTGAGCAGCTTGTAATATATGATCTCTCACATCATTTGGAGGTTGTTTTTTTACCTTTTTCTTTGCTCCTAGACAGCGTCGAGATTTGGAAAAATTTATTGGACGCGAAAGCCTTAATCGAGACAGAAATATTACAATGTAAATGGAACGCAATTTGTATTGATATGTAATTTAACAATACTATTAAAAGGAAGTAAAGAGACATATGTTCCACACTTAGTTACAACACATCAATACAAATATACCCCTAATGTTGTTCCTAGTTAGTTTAAGAAGAGTACACTGTCGTTCTCCCGCTGGTGGATACTGAAGCTGTGCCGTCTTGGGAAGGCTTGTAAAAATGTTAGCATGTCGGGCATGTGGTACTCGAGAAGAGTAGCCACTCATAAATGCAGTCTCGGTGGAATGAGTTGTGGCACAGTGGCATAGTGCAAATGCCTGGCCCTCCTAGAACTCCTCCACGCAAATACCACACTCCTCCTGTCCACCCCGTCCACAAAGGACCGTATCAACCTTTAAGCAGTTAAGGCAACTGCTTAGGGACATCAAAAATAGAGAGCCCACATTTTTGAAAATAATATGGGTAGTACAGCATTTTATATACATTTTTTTGAAATAATATTTCCATTTTATATGTAATCTTCGAGATACTCTAAACATACATCTCTTATGATGATTTTTCGATAAACAATCACTTTGATGATTAAGGATAAAAGTTAACATTTCATGAAATGAGAAAAAATAAGAATTGTATAACTAATATAAACATGAAGCGTGCGAGCCAGCACGAAGGTGGCACGTACATTGCACGTAGCTGCACAACATGTTCCCACACAAGTCTTTCTAACAAAACATGTTTGGAAAATATTTGATGGCCTCAAATTTATTGCTCGCTTTAGGTGACTAGATGCACGAGACGGCCCTGCCTCCACGCGTAAAGACACCCACAAGAAAGACTCCGCCACAACCTGATCAAGATGCTCCGGCTCTTGTAGAATGTTGGGCAAGTCAATTTGTTCTGCGTCTTATTTATGTAACCGAAGAAACATTTCCATAAATACGGTATCAATGCAGCAATGATAACAATTACCACCACCACCACAATTATCCACACAGAAACCGGTGTTTGGTTTCTCACGTGTTGGGCGTGGCCTCAAAGGGTGTAGAAGGAAACAACCTCGTCCACATAAACGCCGCATGGAAACTTATTTTACAAAATATGTCAAAGAATTCGTGAAACGATGGAATTTTATAGAAATAATGGGTTTTGAAAGAAATATATTTCAAACATGTTCAAAGTTTTGAATTTCTTAGACATAATATATTTGATGAACCAATAGCAGAAGACCACGTTCGCCAATGGTGATGACGGACATGTAGTGATGTTCTAGTAATTATTACTCATTTTATTAGGGTTTACCATTCCTTTATTATTATTATTTTGAAAAATACATCATATAGTCGGGTTCGATCCCCTGACCTCATGAACCTCCAGCGGGGATTTCAAACTCTCTACCAGTGACATAGCACCTATTTGCTTTTCCTTTATTTATATTCTGAGGAATCGCCACACCTCTATTAGGTTTTGATTTTTCCACAATAAAAGGAAATCAACCGCAACATTATAATTATATTCATTGTATGTGATTGATACATTATGGAAAAGTTGTCATGTACTCTTCTAGTTTTCCTAAAGTACCTTATACTGACTCAAGAAACCCTATTTATATTTTTGTCTACTTAGTTGTTTGCAGGCAAGGGCCAGTCTGGAGCATCTCGTGTGTGTTCCTGTAAGAAGGAGAACAAGACAAATAATATCTAGTTAACCTGTTTGAGGGCCTGAGAGTGAGAGTAGGTTTGGGGTAAGAGCAAGGTCATGTATGTTATCCATAGTGGAGACTGTGATAGCCTGAGCGGAGCTTCATGATCTGAAGTGTCTTCGGTGTTGTGTTTCTATCTTTATGGATGGGACAGATCCCTCTATATATACAGGCCATTAGATGGGCATGGGTAAGCCCACACAATGTTATTGGAACCTCTCGTGGCCCTAACGTTCGCCTAACTGAGAGGCTCGCGACCCGTATATGTAGGAATCGTCGTTCCCAATCTCGGGGGATGTGGATAGTCCGTTCGAAGGTCTCTGGATAACAGCAAGGGCTGCATGCGAGAAAACCACCTTGCACGCGACAATCCTTACTCTAGACTCCAAGCCACTCGCACCCCAAGTAGCATAAGGCGCATATGTGAAGGACCCTACCTCGCACTCCTTTGCATACGCGCATGATAAGGGTGTGTTATGGTGCTATATGGAGCACGGCGGCTGCGCGCATGTCCTTTATCAGTGGCGCCACATGGCTCATCGACCGTCTTGCAGTTTAGGGTATCCACATTAGCCCCTTTTTTCACTTGGACATTGACGCATGATGTTCGAGGTAAAAACCCTAGCCCCCAAGAGTCAAGATCGATATACGAGATCTAAGGTAGGATCCTCGCGAGTGCCACCTATTCAAAAATAAAATATGTGTGTGAACCCAAGATTTCATATCTCATCATTAGTCACTAACATAGGATCATTTCCGCATTATATGTTTAGGGATTAAACCGTAAAAAAAGTGACAATGGGAGATATAGGTTGTGCCTCCCTGGAAAGCCCACCCACAAGTGTACCTTAGGGGTGTGCAACCACAATGTGGTGCGGTTAGTGTTGGCCGCCCACCTCTTTTGGAATTTCTCTCTTGCTTGGTTTGCAAGTTTAGTAAACATGTTATTCTTCTCTTAAGACTTCTGAATTTTTTAGACTTGTTTTTTTTCACGTGAGAGAGTTTAATTAGGGTTAAGATTAACTGGTTCAGTATAATTATAATTAGTGATATTAATCACATTTTTTTATAAAGAAGCATTTTTATGACTTCTAATAAGTTTTCCAGTTAAAGAAAATTTGAAGTTCATCAATGTAAATTATTTTTCGATATAGTAATATGAGTTTTGACTTCCAAATAATTTTTATATGACTATATATATAATATGTTATTTATATTAATTGAGAATGTTTTAATACTTTGAAATTCTTTTCTTAATTATCGATCAAAGTGTCTATGCGTTTTTATTTTTGGAATAAATTTTTATATGTAGAGGAATAATTTATTTACACATTTTTAACTAGTAATGAAGAATTTTATGGTAAATTGATATATGTTATTTAATTAATAGTCTTTCATTACTATTAAGTAATTTATCTTGTAGAACGACTTTAATTGTAATAATTGGTATAAGTATTAATCTATCTGTTCTGCAGATAGTTTTTATTATAAATATAACACTTTTAATTTAATTGAATTAATTATTTGATTATATTTTGACTTCAAACTAATTTCTTATAGTCCAGATTCATGATTTGATTTTCTCTTAAACTCTCTAACATGGGCATAAAGTAATTTTCCACATAAATAGAGGTCTAGGGTTAAGAGAAAATCAAACTGTGAGATTCATGTTCCCCATTATATGTGTGTGAGAGAGAGGGAGAACGAGAGAGAGAGAGATTGACTGCTCCCTAGCTGGGTTTGGCTTAGAGAGAAATGCGGCCCTTCATCGTGTGCTCGGCCATCAGAGAGAGAAAGCTATCATAGGGTTTCATGCCAGAGCCCGATTCAACTAGGGGAGTGTGTTCTTGTTAATGTGTCTTGATTCAACATGGAACACATGATGATTTGTAAATCTGTGGCTGTTTGTCTCCTCCATCAAGATTAGGAGTTCTTTTTATTCACATTCTAGAGCGAGGTACGATTTATATTCTATTGTTGAGTCAGATCTTGGTCCCTCTCTCTTCAGATCTTGAAGTTATATCATTCTGTATATGTATGTCTACATTATAATTAATCTTATCTTCATATCTTATTCTTTAGATTTTCATTTTATTTCATATATGTTTTTATGACATCCTCTTCTTATAGGAGTCTGGCAGTTCTAGAACACTAGGATTATTCTCTCAATAAGTTGTATCTGTTTGGTTATACAACCTGTACTGGTAGGAGTTTGAATCGCCACGCGTAATGTGTAAGGTTATTCAGATTTGTGAAGACAAACCCCTTTTTGGTTGTCCGGAACCGTTTATTAATCTAGCTCTTCAAATATGTGGTTTGTGTGCCCTCTCGGATAAGGGACTTTACTGAGTTACCTATTAGATCTTGTTTTAGATTTGTTAGCTCGACCTGTAGGTCTAAAATCCTTAGTATTTTTCTTAAGTTCCTTACATCTACTGGTCCATATATTCTACTGTTTCATATACATGAATCTTGTGGTTTTTCCACGATTTTCCGAGTTTGACCACTAATGTGATCACTGTGTGTGGAGTTTGTTTATCCTCTATGGTTTGAATTCATACTACTAGGGTGACCGATGTGTGTGGAGTCTTGTTTTTTAAGTCGCCAACTGAATTCAAGAGGTTCTTGAATTACCATCATGGGGTACTACATAATTCTTGCAGAAGCTTCGGCATATAGGATATAACGGTGAGTAGATGATCTGTGTGATAGCTCGATTTTATCTTTATTGGGCGGGTTCTTGCAATATATTGGTATTTCACTAGTTGGTTCTAGTAAGTGCGGTTTTTATATTTAGTAGTCTTCTCTTGGAGATTCACCAGAAAAGGTTTCCCATGTGCCGTGTCTATCTCTTTATAGTTCTTTAGTTTTACTTTATATGTTTTAACTTTTAGTTGCCGTTAGAATCTAAAGAGATCTTTACGTAACATTCTAGCTAAGAAAAATTAGATCTTATTATGTTTTTAATTATCTCGTCCATTGAGTATCTAGACAGTTCATTGGCTCTATGTTTTAGTAGCATCCACTCTCCATTTTTTGGATTAGATTCATAAACACATTCGGACCCGTGTTACTTGTATCGTCTACCAGATTCTATATCTATTTTCAATTGGTATAAGATTCTCAGTTACTTTAGTTTATGTTATTTATTAAATTTAATTAACGTAAAGATATGCATGCTACCCAGAAAGGATCTCTCCGGTACAACTGCATATGCACATATCTTCAGTGGTGTTGATTACACGGATTGGAAGAATTAGATGGATGGATTTTCTGATGCGTCAGGTTTAGCACAATGTTAATGCTATTTTAGCGATTTATAAAAGACCCACGTACGAGGAGAATGGAGTTTTTATAGAAAAACCTCCCCTAATCTATGAAAATGAAGGGAGAAAAGAGAGATTGAAAATAGAGGACTGAACATATAGAAAGATATAGATGAGAGGGAGAGGTAGAGATGGGAGAGTATAAAGTACACATTAGTGCGGGCGCGTGGTTCATTTACCGGTTTTTTATTCTCATCATCAGTGCCACATGGCCTAACCAAAGGATTTAAACTGCACCATTACTGCACAGGTCTAAGACTTTATTCCCATCATCAGTGCCACATGACTTTTTTGAGAAAGTATTAGTATTTATTACTAAGTTAGCATTGTGATTTTGTACATTTTTGAATTTTTAATAATTCTAGACATACTTAGGGTCTTTGCTCTTTGAGCAGCTTGTAATATTTGTGCGTAGATAATTTCTTTGTTCTTAATATAATTTCGATTTTCTAGCCATGTACCAAGACAATGATGATGAGTTGGTGGATCTTTTGAGAGATGATGACGGGTATCAGATTAATGATATCATGGAATTAGCTCCCTCTTCTTATGGCGGCGATGAACAAGATCCTCATTCCAACCAAGGCCCCACCAAGAGAAAACGCTGCCACCGACACACCGCTGTCTAGATCCAGGAACTTGAAGAGTAAGTTGCTCAAATTCAAACACACACACATGCATACACCGTTTATGGGTGGGTTCGCTTTCTATTTCTGCAATTCAAATTTGTAAACTTTGTTTAAGCTTATACAAGCATTGTCCTCACCGAGATGACAATCAAAGGAAAGAACTGGGTCAGAGGCTGTCGTTGCAGTCGCTACAAATCAAGTTCTGGATCCCGAAAAAGCGAACGCAGGTTAAGGTAACTATATCTAGGTCTTATGTAGTTTAGATCATTGGAAGCAGTGAGTTAATTTTACTGGTTTGGAGCCTGAACAACTTTCTTGTGATTAATATATTAAGATTATGCTGTCCTACCTCTCACATAGATTTTAAAAAAACTAATTTTCATTGTATCGTTCTACAATAACGCTACTTCGTAGTTATAGAAAATGCATGTACTTATTACCATCAATTCACTTCGCAGACCCAAAACAGGGTAATAAGAACTTTCATTTAAAGGCCGAGAACGACAAGCTTCGCGCATAAAACATCAAGTGCCGACAAGAACTTCTAA
Organism: Linanthus parryae; assembly: GCA_023055425.1. NCBI lineage: Eukaryota > Viridiplantae > Streptophyta > Magnoliopsida > Ericales > Polemoniaceae > Linanthus > Linanthus parryae. Next base: position 3,929,751 of record JALGPY010000029.1, read on the forward strand.
ACATTACTTGTCTCACATGTGTGTGTGTGAATTTGAGCGACTTACTCTTCAAGTTCTTGGATCTGAACATCGGTTTGGCGGTGGTAGCGTTTTCTCTCGGCGGGGCCTTGGTTGGAATGAGGATCTTGCTCATCACCGCGAGAAGCGGAGGGAGCTAATTCCATGATATAAATAATCTGATACCCGTCATCATCTCTCAAAAGAACCACCAACTCATCATCATTGGCTTGGTACATGGCTACGGACGTTTTATGAATTTTTACCAATTTTAGCAGTACATACGGTCTTTGCTCTTTGAGCAGCTTGTAATATATGATCTCTCACATCATTTGGAGGTTGTTTTTTTACCTTTTTCTTTGCTCCTATACAGCATCGAGATTTGGAAAAATTTATTGGACGCGAAAGCCTTAATCGAGAAAGAAATATTACAATGTAAATGGAACGCAATTAGTATTGATATGTAATTTAACAATACTATTAAAAGGAAGTTAAGAGACATATGTTCCACACTTAGTTACAACACAACAATACAAATATACCCCTAATGTTGTTCCTAGTTAGTTTAAGAAGAGTAAACTGTCGTTCTCCCGCTGGTGGATACTGAAGCTGTGCCGTCTTGGGAAGGCTTGTAAAAATGTTAGCATGTCGGGCATGTGGTACTCGAGAAGAGTAGCCACTCATAAATGCAGTCTCGGTGGAATGAGTTGTGGCACAGTGGCATAGTGCAAATGCCTGGCCCTCCTAGAACTCCTCCAGGCAAATACCACACTCCTCCTGTCCACCCCGTCCACACAAGACCGTATCAACCTTTAAGCAGTTAAGGAAACTGCTTAGGGACATCAAAAATAGAGAGCCCACATTTTTGAAAATAATATGGGTAGTACAGCATTTTATATACATTTTCTGAAATAATATTTCCATTTTATATGTAATCTTCGAGATACTCTAAACATACATCTCTTATGATGATTTTTCAATAAACAATCACTTTGATGATTAAGGATAAAATTTAAGATTTCATGAAATGAGAAAAAATAAGAATTGTATAACTAATATAAACATGAAGCGTGCGAGCCAGCACGAAGATAGCACGTACATTGCACGTAAACTGCACAACATGTTCCCAGACAAGTCTTTCTAACAAAACATGTTTGGAAAATATTAGATGGCCTCAAATTTATTGCTCGCTTTAGGTCACTAGATGCACGAGACGGACCTGCCTCCACGCGTAAAGACACCCACAAGAAAGACTCCGCCACAACCTGATCAAGATGCTCCGGCCCTTGTAGAATGTTGGGCAAGTCAATTTGTTCTGCGTCTTATTCAGGTAACCGAGGAAACATTTCCATAAATACGGTACAATGCATCAATGACAACAATCACCACCACCACCACAATTATCCACACAGAAACCGGTGTTTGGTTTTCCACGTGTTGGGCGTGGCCTCAAAGGGTGTAGAAGGATCTCGTCCTCAAAAACGCCGCTTTGAAACTTATTTTACAAAATATGTGAAAGAATTCGTGAAATGATGGAATTTTACAGAAATAATGGGTTTTGAAAGAAATATATTGCAAACATGTTCAAAGTTTTGAATTTCTTAGACATAATACATTTGATGAACCAATAGCAGAAGACCACGTTCGCCAATGGTGATGACGGACATGTAGTGATGTTCTAGTAATTATTACTCATTTTATTAGGGTTTACCATTCCTTTATTATTATTATTTTAAAAAATACATCATATAGCCGGGTTCGATCCGTGACCTCATGAACCTCCAGCAGGGATTTCAAACTCTCTACCAGTGACATAGCACCTATTTGCTTTTCCTTTATTTATATTCTGAGGAATCGCCACACGTCTATTAGGTTTTGATTTTGCCACAATAAAAGGAAATCAACCGCAACATTATAATTATATTCATTGTATGTGATTGATACATTATGGAAAAGTTGTCATGTACTCTTCTAGTTTTCCTAAAGTACCTTATACTGACTCAAGAAACCCTATTTATATTTTTGTCTACTTAGTTGTTTGCAGGCAAGGGCGAGTCTGGATCATCTCGTGTGTGTTCCTGTAAGAAGAAGAACAAGACAAACAATATCTAGTTAACCTGTTTGAGGGCCTGAGAGTGAGAGTAGGTTTGGGGTAAGAGCAAGGCTATGTATGTTATCCATAGTGGAGACTGTGATAGCCTGAGCGGAGCTTGCTGATCTGATGTGTCTTCGGTGTTGTGTTTCTATCTTTATGGATGGGACAGATCCCTCTATATATACAGGCCATTATATGGGCATGGGTGAGCACACACAATGGTATTGGAACCCCTCGTGGCACTAACGTTCGCCTAATTGAGAGGCTCGCGACCCGTATATGTAGGAATCGTGGTTCCCAATCTCGGGGGATGTGGATAGTCCGTTCGAAGGTCTCTGGATAACAGCAAGGGCTGCATGCGAGACAAGCACCTTGCACGCGACAATCCTTACTCTAGACTCCAAGCCACTCGCACCCCAAGTAGCATAAGGCGCATATGTGAAGGACCCTACCTCGCACTCCTTTGCATACGCGCATGATAAGGGTGTGTTATGGTGCTATATGGAGCACGGCGGCTGCGCACATGTCCTTTATCTGTGGCGCCACATGGCTCATCGACAGTCTTGCAGTTTAGGGTATCCACATTAGCCCCTTTTTTCACTTTTGACATTGACGCATGATGTTCGAGGTAAAAACCCTAGCCCCCAAGAGTCAAGCTCGATATACGAGATCTAAGGTAGGATGCTCGCGAGTGCCAACTATTCAAAAAATAAAATATATGTGTGAACCCAAGATTTCATATCTCATCATTAGTCACTAATATAGGCGTAATAATTAGTATATCGGAAAATTCCAAGGTGACGTGGTTGGCTCACATCCAATTCAAATCGTCGGTTATCAAAGCGTTTTCTTCTTAAACGACACGACTAATCGATTAACGGGAGCGATATTGTTGATTGACGAGCCACCGAAGCACCTTCTCTTCTTCATAGCTATATGTCTCGGCATTACTTGTAAGCATTTTCTTTATTTCTTCCTATTGATCAGGTTCTCAAACAATTCATCTCAAGAATTACTCTGTTTGATTGACGCAACATGGCTCAAGAATTACTCTTATCAATTTTTAATTTTCCATTAATCAGCGAAGAGGTTAAAATCTCCGTGTCGCTTGACCTCATAATCCTTTTCCTTCCAAATTTCTAAATTAGGGTCAAATCAACAAGACCAAAGGCATACAAGTGCAAGACGAGATTGCTGAACTCCCTGTAGACCTGTGGAGAAAATCCCTTTTTCGACGGACATGATTTTTACCATGTGGTGATCAAGTACCAGGAGCTTCACAAGCCATTCGATAATAATTTCCTTAGCTTAACTCTATAAATTCCATCGAGGGATGACTGGGACACGGTTTCGATGGAGCTGATTCACATGAAAACCATTGAAGCATGGTATTACCCCTTCTGTAAGATCGAGTTTTAGACAGTCGGAGAAGAGTTGCAACACATGTAGGACTGAATTGAGCATAACCTAATCATGCCACCCGTGCCACGCAGGGGTATAATGTCATATTCGATCATGACATGTTGGATACCATGATTTATAGGTTCACCAAGAAGACACACACTTTCCACTATCCCTCCTTCGAGGGCAATTTGACCTTGGAGGAAACCTATACACTACAAAACCTTCCTTAGGCGGGCGATTTTAGTCCTCTGGAGTTATTGGGTTCGCCCGCAGAGCTCAATTTATTCAAAGATATGGAGAATCATATTTCGTAGGTGCAGAAAGTGGCCATCAGATGGCTCACGGCAACCCAGGGGAAGGATTATCAGGTTATGACCGCGCATGGAAAGAGCACTTGGCATCAGTGGAACTTTATTTCTTTCGGGACTATGCATCGAAAGATTTCGCAGCGGCAGCAAGGAGGTAGGATCCCCGCAACTTAGACCTTCCTAAAAGGGAAGGGCTTAGCATATTGACTCGTCGCATTTCTATGTATCTTAAAATCCCTACACTTGATTGATGGGCATCCACAGGACGGGGTGCATCTTCACGTTCTTTCGCTGGCTGCCCGTATCTCTTTAAAATAAAAACATGTATATGGGGTCGTTGTATTATCGTCTGTACCATGCCAAGGTTTCTTCCCACCAGTCTCCCGGATGTTATGCCGTCCTATCATAGGCAAATATTTATCTGCTAACCATGTGGGTTTATGAAAGAGGGCCCTCCTATGTCCCTTTTCCAAAAAGGCTAAAACTTGGAATGTGCCGACCCGAGATGCGACCCAGCACTTGGGCCAATGCTATTGGAGGGGGTTTAGAATGGGTGGTCGAAAATGCGCTTTCAGCATCATTTGGGATCTTGAGTTACATTTGAAATACATACCATATTATATCCCCATGGAGGGATTCTCGCACTCCGAAATCTCATACCCTTTTGACGACAGATAAATCCGTAGCTGCTACCTCAGTGGTCACCAAGATTTGATGGAATTCACCATTTGGTGTGCACAAGGTGTGTTGCCTGCACTTTATGACTATGTCGAGCCTACTGTTCGCGATAATTCCCAAGTATAGGAATATCGTTCTAAGTAGTACCCGAGTAAGAACGGGGTCGAATCCACAAGGAGAGGAGGATTAGAGAGTGACTTGCAAAACTAGAATAAACGACTAACTAAAACAATAAAACACAAACTCTCAATGGCTTTAAAGCTTGCCAAGCTATCGAATCCACCAAAATCAATTGATGGAGCAAGTTTGAGGTTTGAGTTTAAGAACAAAGTAAACGACTACTAGAGCTACGATTCAAGAAACTAAGTGAAACGACAAGTAGAGAGGGGCTAGGGATCATCGGTTTCTCTAGTGACCAATCCTCGTATTATATTCAAGCCCGATTCTCAATTCGCATGTGTCAATCCACAAGACAAGTATCTCAAGAAGTGATTTCTCATACAATCCAACTCGCGACAAGAGAAGTGTGTAAATCCAACACGCTAATCAAGCACTAAAGAGGCTATTCAAATGAGATTCTCCAAATTTCAAGTGTCTCAAGCATCAACCATATGTAAACACACATAGATGTTTCCACATGAGAGATCAAGCAACAAATGAGATTTGTAAATTCTCACTCAAATCACCTAACTAGAAATCGATTTCTCAAAGTTAAGATTGACGAGTTCCTCTCACTCAAATGCAACTTCAAATCAAACCCGTCAAAAGTATTCGCACATCTACCTATTCAATGCATCAAATACTTCAACAAGAGAAATCTAAATATTGCACTAAGCATTCAAGTGAACCCAATTCAACCCATTCATCCTTGAAGTTCAACTTGAATCAATAGAGAGATTTAGACATTAGATAGTCCCAAATCACCCAAGCAAGTGAATTAGCTAAACATGAGTATAAATTCAAGATAAGTAAAGAAAATCATCATTCCATTCATCATACTTGAATCCAACACAAGTTATCACCAATTCAACCTCAATACATCAACTACTACTCGATTCAAACTACAAAAACGAGCAATAATCACTTCCAACTACAATACTAAACTACCAAGTCACCCAACAAATCAAGCTGCTGCTGCTGCTACTGTCTCTACAGCTGCTGTTGCTGCAGTTACCAACGAAGAACAGAACAGTAGCAGCAAGCAAACAGAGCAGAAGCAGAGCTCATACAGTGCTCAAGAACAGAGCACAAAACAGATCAAAAAAGTGCCTCAAATCGGATCAAAACCGCAGCTCCTCTCTCCCTCTCTTCCTCTTTCTTGTTCTTGATCAAGAACAACCCATGTTTCGGGCGAAATCAGAGAGAGAGAGAGGACGAACAGAGACCCAAAACAGAGCAATGTAGAACCGTCCGTATGTCAGAGCCCGCCTTCAATTCTTCAAACCAGCTTTTATAGACTTGTCTTTGAGCTTCCTTGGCCTCCAAGAATGTATCCCCACCCTCCAATTCATCTAAGAGCTTCTCCTTTGTCGATTTGTAGCCGCATCTGAAACCCTAGGTGAATTAGGGCTTTTTGTTTGGATTGTTCTTGGGCCGAATTGATGGGTTTAGGAGATAGCTCTTGGGCTGGGGAGCAATTTGAGACCGGTCTTGTGCGATTTGGTGAAGAGATGAGGTCGGGGTGGAGCTAGGAGGAAGCTTCGTCGAGCTACAATGGCTTCCTCTGTTCTACCGTGTGTTCAACGTCGGGGAGAGAGAAGGTAGGGGCTGGTGCTGAGTTGTTTCGGTGCAATTGCACCCGGCTCCCCCCCTAGTTGCTGAATTCTTTTAAAATACCCCCGTTTCATATTTAAACACTTTGTAAAATTGCAGAAATACCCCAATCCGTTAAGTATCCTTCAATAAAGCCATTAAAACGTTTAGAATCTTGCACTAAGCTCCCCAAATCCGTTAAAAATACTTCAAACAAGCCCTTTTATGTAACTTTGTCCTTGCAAAGTGGCCTCTTGTCTTCTTAGTCTTCACTTTTTGGCCTCTATCTTCGAATATTCTTCCAACTAAGTCCTCAAAGCCCCCTTCTTGATGTCTCTTGGCCCCTCCAATGCGTCTCAATTCATCATTCAAGCTCTCCCCTAGCTAGCCTCACCTACAAAACAAGATAAAAACACCCAAAGCTACGAAAACAAGCATAAGTCTAGAATTAGGGATATAACACGCATATAACACATAAAAGTAAGTTAAGAGGAGTTCACTAACCTACTAAAAAATACGATTTTATGTCGTTAACACACCCCCCAACTAGCCTTTTGCTCGTCCTCGAGCAAAGAATGCGATATAAGTAGTAAGCTAGTGAAGAACTAATCATGAGAAACACACACTCAACTAGACAAGGCTTGACTCAATTCTAAACTAGACTCAAATATTTACAAAAACGCACACACCCATTATCTATCCTAAGTGAGGACTCAAAGAAACAAGATACTAAGAGTTACTAGCTAATTTTAATATATATATATATATATATATATATATTTTGTGGGGGGAAAAAGAAGAATGCATAAATGTCTCCTCAAATAAATCCTCAAAGTCCAAGAAGATTGAGAAAGAAGCCTAAGGACGTCTAAGCATATACTCATACAAATGTGGGCGGTGTTTGGTAGAAGGTGACTCATGCGAACTACAAAACTTGTTAAATTAAGTCCAATTTGCGAGAAAGTATGCCTTCAAAAATAAGGATCACAAGAAACTAGATATTCTCATACTTATTCAAAAGCACCCATGTAGGATGGACTTTCAAAGCTTTGAACAAAAATTTTTAAGAAGGGGAGATGTGGTTGTGGGCTTGTATGATCCTTTTGTGGATTTTTGGTAGATGGTGCGATTTATCATGATTTTTGTTTTCTTTTTTTTTATTATTATTATTTTTTTTAACCTCAAATCCAAGGATCTCCAAGACCCACAACAAAATAGAGGAATATACATGCGAGCGGGCTTTTTAAGCTAAATTAAGGGAGCTATCTAGGTGGTGACGTAACATTATCCCCGGACACCCCTCTATTTCTTAGACATCGCATGGGGTGTCATTGGTAACCACCACTCCAATGGGCTACAAGTTTCCACCGCAAAAACGAATAGAGAAAAATCTTTTTGTGAAGTTCAAATAGCTTTAGAGAATACACCCTTTTTCAAAAGTAGTGAGACGTCAAAGTTTATGTGATCAACTTAGCTTGAAGGACTTAAACATGAAAAGTAAATTTAGTGTGTCGCTTTGTGAGAACGCATGATGTCGCGGAATGTGGGATATTGGTGTAGATGTATTGAGTATAAGCAAAGAATTCCTTTCTAAAATAAAAATAAAAAGAACATGGACTAAGAAATTTAATTTTTTTTGAAAACAACTAGCTTCCTAAAATTCCCCCTTTTCACTTTTTCTCATTTTTTTTTCTTCATATTCTTCATTCATTCACTTTTTTTGTTTTAAAAAATAAGTGACTCACTTATAACTTTCTAAGACTCAATAAAGCTATGAAATAAGAAAATAAAATCTAGACTCGAGATGAAAGGTGAAAATAAATAAAACTACCAAAGAAAGAAGAATAAAAATTCTATGGTTTGACACGGGGAAAGAGTGATGCTTCTCATGAAAGGTTCACACACATTTTTCTAAATTTTCATTTTTTTAATTTTTAAGATTTTTTTAAATTTTTCATTTTTTTTGTATTTTCATGTAAATTACTAATGAAGAAAAAGCATGCTTGTAACTATTTAAGCAAGAAAATAAAATATATTTCCTACCCCCCAACTAAAATGTCACATTGTCCTCAATGTGTGAGAACAATGGAAGAGCATACAAATTTTAGCAAGAATTAAGGGATAGAAGAGACCTCATTTTAGCTTTCTTGGCCACCAAGCACAAGTCCTCCTCCAAGAGCAACCTACAAAATGTTCATAGAAAAGAAATGCAAGAAATAGAGATACACTAATTTATTTATTTACAACTACGGAGGTGGAACAAAGAAAATGATGCTATCCCACCCCCAATCTTGGAAACTTCTTTCCATGCCATGCCCCTACTTCATTCTTAGAAAAGTACTTCTCTTTTAAAAAGTTGGATTCATCAATTAGAATAGATAGGAGAAGTAGGGGCAAGACACAAAAGATGAATAAGAGATGCAAGCAAAATCTAACAATTAATCTAGAGCAAGTGCTTATGTCATGCATCATCTTAAGAAAAGGTTTTGAAATCCTCAAATGAATTGAATCATAGAATGGGTCTTCACAAGTTGCCAAATTTTTACTTGAAATCAAAACTTGAGAGATGGCGACAACTTATAAATCCTCAATCTCATCACTTTTAAATAGGTCATATGGATTTGGGGATGGGGCTTCACAAGTGGGAGTTAAAATAATTTGAGAACTTGATGCCTCATCCAAACCCTTAGGCACATCTTCCATAATGATAGAATCCGAGGGAGCATTCAAGCAAAATTCAATTTCGTCACAAATACGAGCATAACTCCCCGGATTTTCATTAGACATATCAATACTAACCGGAGTACCTCCCAATAAAACTTCAATTTCGTCACAATCAAGATCATAGGAACTCCGGTAAGTACTAGGCTCTTCTAGAGCACAAGACAAGTCTACATTTCCTTCACTAGTGGTAGCATCAAATTTGACCTCTAACTCATCACATGAGTGATTTCCATTTTGCGACTCCTCCTCACAAGTGTCACTATGTGAGTCATCCAAAATAGCATCACTCATGTCATGGGTTGAAGAGTCATCATCAAAAATATCAATCTCACTACCAATATCACTATCACATGCTTCTTTAGATTGTGCAAATGAGAAATGAATACAATCACCTATCCTAGTGGCAACAACTCCATCATCAAACACATCATCCAAAATTTTATCTTGAGCAAGCTCGTGATGTGTGTGAATAAGAACTTGAGACTCATATGATGGCGAGTTTTGTGAAGAGTAAGTACTATATGCAAGAGACTCATTATCATGCGATTGTGAATATGAGGATTCCACTCTACCAATCGAGTGACAAAGCGATCCGTCTATTTCTCTAAATGAGCCTTCAAGTTTACTTTGTGATTCTCTTAGTTCTCTTATTGAATCTCTTAATTCTTTTGTGCCTTGGAGATATTTTTGAAATGTCTCCTCTAGAGAATCACTTATAGGCATATTTAGCTCATCATTCACAAGTGATTCCCTCTCAAAATGATTAACTTCTCTTGATTCACACATCATATCATTATTGATAAGTGCAAGAATCATGAGAGTTCAAAAACATGTAAGTGTTTGAGGGAGGTGATTGTGCACAAGAAGCATGAGATGTGTAATCTAGTGTCCTACTATCATGCCAAGAATAATCATTCATAGGAAAATAATCACCATTATTGTAAGCACGCTCACGTTTGGAACGCATTGATTCCTTAGAATGACTTTCATGTCTAGTAAATGCATAGTAGTAAGGATGTGAATGGACGTTAGGCCTCTCACCAAGTCCAAAATGTTCATGAGACATTTTTTCTTCAAGCAAGTAGATGAGAGGTACTTGATGAATTTCACAAGCCCTCTTGAATCTCACAAGCTTAACTAACCACAAGCAACTAGAGAAAATGTCAAGAAAAATACTAAGAAAGTCAAGCAAATCAAATCTAAAGCCTAGCCTCTCCCCGGCAACGGCGCCAAAAACTTGTTCGCGATAATTCCCAAGTATAGGAATATCGTTCTAAGTAGTACCCGAGTAAGAACGGGGTCGAATACACAAGGAGAGGAGGATTAGAGAGTGACTTGCAAAACTAGAATAAACGACTAACTAAAACAATAAAACACAAACTCTCAATGGCTTTAAAGCTTGCCAAGCTATCGAATCCACCAAAATCAATTGATGGAGCAAGTTTGAGGTTTGAGTTTAAGAACAAAGTAAACGACTACTAGAGCTACGATTCAAGAAACTAAGTGAAACGACAAGTAGAGAGGGGCTAGGGATCATCGGTTTCTCTAGTGACCAATCCTCCTATTATATTCAAGCCCGATTCTCAATTCGCATGTGTCAATCCACAAGACAAGTATCTCAAGAAGTGATTGCTCATACAATCCAACTCGCGACAAGAGAAATGTGTAAATCCAACACGCTAATCAAGCACTAAAGAGGCTATTCAAATGAGATTCTCCAAATTTCAAGTGTCTCAAGCATCAACCATATGTAAACACACATAGATGTTTCCACATGAGAGATCAAGCAACAAATGAGATTTGTAAATTCTCACTGAAATCACCTAACTAGAACTCGATTTCTCAAAGTCAGGTTTGACGAGTTCCTCTTACTCAAATGCAACTTCAAATCAAACCCGTCAAAGTATTCGCACATCTACCTATTCAATGCATCAAATACTTCAACAAGAGAAATCTAAATATTGCACTAAGCATTCAAGTGAACCCAATTCAACCCATTCATCCTTGAAGTTCAACTTGAATCAATAGAGAGATTTAGACACTAGATAGTCCCAAATCACCCAAGCAAGTGAATTAGCTAAACATGAGTATAAATTCAAGATAAGTAAAGAAAATCGTCATTCCATTCATCATACTTGAATCCAACACAAGTTATCACCAATTCAACCTCAATACATCAACTACTACTCGATTCAAACTACAAAAACGAGCAATAATCACTTCCAACTACAATACTAAACTACCAAGTCACCCAACAAATCAAGCTGCTGCTGCTGCTGCTACTGTCTCTACAGCTGCTGCTGCTGCAGTTACCAACGAAGAACAGAACAGTAGCAGCAAGCAAACAGAGCAGAAGCAGAGCTCATACAGTGCTCAAGAACAGAGCACAAAACAGAGCACAAAAGTGCCTCAAATCGGATCAAAACCGCAGCTCCTCTCTCTCTCTCTCTTCCTCTTTCTCGTTCTTGATCAAGAACAACCCATGTTTTGGGCGAAATCAGAGAGAGAGAGGACGAACAGAGACCCAAAACAGAGCAATGTAGAACCGTCCGTATGTCAGAGCCCGCCTTCAATTCTTCAAACCAGCTTTTATAGACTTGTCTTTGAGCTTCCTAGGCCTCCAAGAATGTATCCCCACCCTCCAATTCACCTAAGAGCTTCTCCTTTGTCGATTTGTAGCCGCATCTGAAACCCTACGTGAATTAGGGATTTTTGTTTGGATTGTTCTTGGGCCGAATTGATGGGTTTAGGAGATAGCTCTTGGGCAGGGGAGCAATTTGAGACCGGTCTTGTGCGATTTGGATAAGAGATGAGGTAGGGGTGGAGCTAGGAAGAAGCTTCGTCGAGCTACAATGGCTTCCTCTGTTCTACCGTGTGTTCAATGTCGGGGAGAGAGAAGGTAGGAGCTGGTGCTGAGTTGTTCCGGTGCAATTGCACCCGGCTCCCCCCCCTAGTTGCTGAATTCTTTTAAAATACCCCCGTTTCATATTTAAACACTTTGGAAAATTGCAGAAATACCCCAATCCGTTAAGTATCCTTCAATAAAGCCATTAAAACGTTTAGAATCTTGCACTAAGCTCCCCAAATCGGTTAAAATTACTTCAAACAAGCCCTTTTATGTAACTTTGTCCTTGCAAAGTGGCCTCTTGTCTTCTTAGACTTCACTTTTTGGCCTCTATCTTCGAATATTCTTCCAACTAAGTCCTCAAAGCCCCCTTCTTGATGTCTCTTGGCCCCTCCAAAGTGTCTCAATTCATCATTCAAGCTCTCCCCTAGCTAGCCTCACCTACAAAACAAGATAAAAACACCCAAAGCTACGAAAACAAGCATAAGTCTAGAATTAGGGATATAACACGCATATAACACATAAAAGTAAGTTAAGAGGAGTTCACTAACCTACTAAAACATACGATTTTATGTCGTTAACACCTACCAAGGCCTGTCTTCCGACTACCGATAGTTATAACCCGATGCTATGCTACAGGCAGTTGGGTTCTGACATTAGGAATCCCACTACATGGCCTCAACATCTGAAACCTGGCAGCTGTCGCAGACTGGAAAGTGGAGCGACTGAATTTGAGAGAGCTCATCTCTTTCCTCTGCCTCAGCCCCCTCGTTCTCAAGTAGGGAGAGTGTTGACAAGTTGTTCTAATTACTAGAAATTAGATGTAAAAATAGGAAAGATGCTAGCCACGGCTCTCCACAACAATTTTCCTGCACATCGACAGAACTTCTTTACTTTCCATCCAAAAGGGAATACTGTTTTTCCTTTTGACAACGACTATAATTCCATCTGTGATCGGGTGAATCATTTATCCTCCTAACTCATTAAGGATGAAAACAAATCTGCAGTTCTGAAAGGTGCTCCAGAGATGTTGCAACACTTCAAGGACTTTCAGTAGGTAAATTTCCCTCAATCTTATTGCCCGAGTGATTAAACATCATTCAGAGTCTTTGTTATTATTTATGTACTTGTGGCAGTGTGTGGCGAGGTGGTTCGGCTGCGGAGATCGTTCTGACGTGTTGGCAAAGAAGGTGAGAGCACTGGGGTCTAATGTTAACTCCATGGATCCCTACATGGGTGGCTTTGACGATGATCTTGATGAGAAGATCAGGGCTTCTTTTCGCTGTTGGGTGAACTTGATTCCTACTTTATAGGAAGCCCCACCCATCGCAAAGATTACCAAGTCAAACACTACAGCCTGTTCTTCTGCTCCTTCGAGGACCCCCAAATAGGAAGGTATCTCACAGGTCATTGAGGACTCAGTCGAAGTCGTGATTGACACCGGCGATGAAGTGTTTGTTTCCTCCTTTGCAAGGGATAGAGGAAAAGAGGTCCTTCACCAAATATTAATGGGGAAACAGAGGAGACGGCTGACGCATCTGTTTAAATGTTGAGAGGCAAGGCTCCTGCTTACTCGGAGGGAGCCCCCAACAAACGCCAAAAGTAAACAATCAGTTGGGGACCACTTGGATCTTTCAAGATAGCTTCCCCTTCATCGAGGGCGACATTTTCTCCTCATGTTATCTGAATCTTTGACTAATTTTTGCATTATTCACTGCCTCATTTATGCTTTGTTAGTAGTTGCAGGTGTTGATTTTCGTAGACACTTATCGCTTCTTGGGGGCAACAGTGATGAATCACCCCGCTGTGATGAAAAACATTTGGAGCAAGCTGTACGTCTGAACACACATTCTGCGTTTAAACGCACACAGAGGCCTTTAACCTTCATTCCTTAGCCACTTCTTTCAAGCATCTCCCCCCCCCCCCTTATGCGTTTTGAACGCACATCTTGCGTTTGAACGCATGCATGGTCTTCTTCTTGCCTTATATCTTGTTTTTGTGTACATGAATGCTCAGATGTGCATTTGAATGCACAAAGAGACTTTATTATTTGGTAATTCAGCCAAATTATGCCTTCCAGTCTTTCCCTTTCCGTTCGTGTGTGATTGCATGCACGTAGAGCTGCGTTTGAAAGCATATATCAGGTTCACTTCTCTTTCCTTTACTCCATACTTGGTTAATTCATGTCCCGATTAATTCCACGCTATCCCATAGACCTCCATGTCATGAGCCTTTATAGACAACATGAAAACACCCGGGATCATATCCAAATATACACAAAATGACGCCTGATTTCCACATACGTTGAAATTCCTTTTCTGTAAGAAACTGTTATTAGCTAAAAATAGGCATAAAATCATGGACACTTGTCACAAACGATCCAAAAATGCTACATAATAACCTCTGTATAGAATTTATCAATCACGGATTGGTGGTATCTTGCGCCAATTACGGATGGGGGAGTGATATTTTGATTTCATTGTTCCATCAAAGTCTAATTTCGGTGAGCAATGATGTTGGTTCGGCTATTCTTTTGTGCTTAGCCTGGCGTTTGCGATAAAATATGCTGGGGGGAAATGTGGTAGATGGTTATATGTTTATGATTTAATGTTGAGGTTTATGGATCTAAATGGATGCGATGGAAGATGGTTTGACAAGGCTTATGTGACACCCACGCTACAGTCCTTGGATAAGGCCTATGGTTGAGCACAACTTATGGTTGAAATGTGGTACTTATGCGCGAATAAAAATTCCCTCTAGGTGGCCTTGCCTTACTCACTGATACGTTCTTTCTAACCGAGCTCCATGATTCGGAGGAGACTGGTTACAGTTAAATTCTCGGTGGCCATACTTTTCTCTTGGATATGGTCTTTTGAATGAGCTCCACGCTTGGGGGGAGTTGTACTGGCTATGAAAATACCCTCATAGTGGCCACGATGAATCCCACATATGGTCTTTTGACCGAGCTGCATGGTTTTGGGATGATAGCGATGGTTAAGGAAATTCCCTTGTGGTAGCCACACTAAGTCCCTGATATGGTCTTTTGACTAGCTCCATAGTTTTTGATTGAGGTATTGGTAATGGTTTATCCGAGCTCCCGGATATAGTCTTTTTATGAGCTCTAACTAGAAAATTCTAACCACACTGGCTATGTAGGATTTTGATGTTGGTAACGCAGCGGAATGTAAACAATAAATCTTGATCAAAGCCCCCCACGGATTGCAGGCACGCATTCATAACATGATGAAAGTAAGCGAATTGTGTACCTTAGTTAGTGTGATCACTATGAAGAATTGTGCCTTCATCTCTACGAGTATCCACACCAAGGATTGTAGGCTCGAATCCCCTTCACGTCTTAGTTCTAGCTTTGCAAAGGAGGAGGCAGAAGAATCACGCAAAACGGAGCACAGAGCCGCGCGCAACAAGGATTCCGACGACACTAGAGGTGGACGGGTAGGGGGTTGAAACTCTAATTGTCTCTATCATTGATTTTGTTATTTCTCACAATAAGGATTCTTGTGTTTGAAATAATAAACTAGGAATGCCTTTACATAGTTTACAACTCATTTTTAACTACATATTTGCCCCATACTAATCCTATCCATACACGGATTAGTCGACCTTGAAAGTTAGTCCTACTTAATTTGCTTGTGGTTGCGTTTTGGATACACGAAATAAAAAAAAATGACATATTTTCCACCCAACTAATATAAAAGTGAGTGATCCAACAAACCATGAGCCCAATGTTACTGTGTTGTATGTATCTCTTTGTCTCTATATCCGGATTGGACACGAGACACAATTGTCACACTCGTATATCCAATCCATAGATTCTCGATCCTGGGAATAGGCTTATCTATACAGATTACGTAACATCTGCATATCGATTTATCTGACTCTGTCCAGACATTCCATAAGCACTACCCCTCAAGTGTCCATGGATATTTACTCCCATTATGTGGGAGGGAAAAATCCTCTCAACATTACTACCATCTCTCAACTTGCTTCCTATCATGCCAGATTACTATCTTTATAGTTACCCAGTTATGGTGTAACATTTGATAATATCAAAATCATGATATTTCAGAACTACAGTATCTAGTGACTTCATGTTTAAGTATTACAACACCATTAGCAATACGAGAAGAACTTTTAACTTTGACATAATCTAATGTAGCCATCTCGTTGTGGGTTAATCCAGTATGCCATTACTCCTAATGCATACCCAAGTGTTGAACTTGATATCTCCAAATCAATCAACCCTCATAATATTCTATTGTGATCATCCTATTAATCAGTGTAATGGGCTAGGGATATTTAAGATAAACAACACATTGCAACCTAAGGACTTCATTATATTAAATGTTGCCATAAATAATAAATGAATATTCTAGCCATAAATAATGTTCATATTAAATATAGATTGCCTCTAGGGAATCTACTCCAACAGTCTCCTTCTTGGACAAGAGACAATATGGTGCATCTTGTATGCCTATAGATCTAGTTTTCCCTTCATGCTTCCGCTGAACAAGCGGCTTCGTAAGTGGATCTGGAAGATTATTGTATGTTGGAATCTTGCATATCTTCACATCTCCTCTATTGATGATCTCTCGAATAAGATGGAATCTCCTAAGTACGTGTTTGGATTTCTTATGTGACTTGGCTTCCTTGGCTTGTGCGATCGCTCGGTATTGTCATAGTACTACGCAATGGGATCTATAATGCTAGGAACCACACTAAATTTAGTGATGAACTTACTAATTCAAACAGCTTGCTTTGCTGCGCCTGCCGCAGCAATGTACTCATCCTCAATTGTGGAATCAGTAACTGTCTCGTGTTTGGAACTCTTCCATCTCATAGCTCCTTCATTCTGGCAAAACAGATAGCCCGAATGCGATCTGTAGTTATCCTTGTCGGTTTGTAAAGCTCGCAACAGTGCAAACAATTACACTGAGCTCTTCCTCATCTCCAATATTAAGAATTGATCCTTAGTTCTTCTACTAAGGATATTCTTGACAGGAATTCGGTGACTCTCACCCGGATTGGAGTGGTATCTTCTTGCCATAATCAACGCGTATGACACATCTGGTCTAGTACACAAAATGGTGTAAATGATAGATCTCATAGCCGAGGCGCACAGGATCTTACTCATGCGGTCCTTCTCAATCTGATTGGAAGTACAGTCATCCTCCGTAAGGGTAAATTCATGCGACATGGGCAAGAATAACTTCAACACCTTATCTATATATGTACTTTGTCTTTGGCCAAGAGGCTTTGTAAATCTATCCCTATAGATCTTGATACCAAGTATATGAGTTGCATCCCCTAGCCCTTCATTGCGAAACACTTCCCTAGACAATCTTTAACATCTTGTAAGGTAGCGATATCATTCCCAATGAGTAGTATGTCATCGACATACAAGACCAGAAACACAACAGAGCTCCCACAAACCTTCTTGTAAACACAAGGCTCATCTTCGTTCTTGCTGAAGTCAAACTGTTTGGCCGCGTCATCAAAATGCTGATTCCAAGTCCTAGAAGCTTGCTTCAATCCATAAATGGATCGTTGTAGCTTACATACATTTTGGCATGCTCTGGATCATCAAAACCCTCTGGCGGTGTCATGTATGCATCCTCAAGGAGGTTTCTATACAGAAATGATGTTTTGATATCCATCAACCAAATCTCATAGTCACGATAAGCTGTAATAGAAGGTAAGAAACGAATGGATTTGGTCATCGCGAATGGGGAAAAGGTTTCGTCGTAGTCAATACCATGAATCTGGCTGAATCATTTTGCCACCAATCGGCCCTTATAGGCAACTACATTTTCATCCATGTCGACTTGAAGACCCACTTTCACCCTACGGGACGAGCCCCTTCATGTGGTTCCACCAAAGTCCACACTTTGTTGGTTTACATGGATTTCATTTCGGATATCATGGCGTCAAGCCACTTCTTAGATTCTGGCCCTTTCATGGCCTCTCCATAGGTCGTAGGCTCATAATCCATGAGCAGTACGTCACCGGGCTCAGTTAAGAGAAGTCCATACCTCTCTGGCTCCTGACGTACCCTACTCGACCTACGAATTCTTGTGTTACTTGAACAGGTTGCTCCACCAGAACATGTGGTTTCTGTTCATGCTCCGTTTTAGGATCAGTGTTTTGTGGTTCTTGAACTTCTTCAAGTTCTACAGTCCTCCAACTGGCTTCATTAAATACAAATTCTCTTTCTAGAAACACGCCAGTCCGAGCAACAAACACTTTTTTCTCGAATGGATTGTAGAAATCGTATCCTTTCGTTTCCTTAGGATATCCCACAAACTTACACTTATCCGAATTGGGTCCAAGCTTTTCTGTTTGTAAACACTTTATATAGACATCGCAACCCCAAATCTTCATAAACGACACTATAGGACGTCTCCCATTTCATATCATATGGTGTCTTCATGACCTGCTTGACACATCATAGATCGCACCATGTCCAACAGTTAATGGTAAAAATATGAAGTTAATAGAGCATGTTCCCAAAACGATATCAGAAGATCTGCTTGACACATCATAGATCGCACCATGTCCAACAGGGTGTGATTCCTCCTCTCGGACACGCCATTCCATTGTGGCGTTCCGGGTGGAGTGAGTTGGGACAAGATCCCACACTCTCTAAGATAGTCGTCAAACTCTAGGCATAAGTATTCTCCTCCATGATCTGATTGTAGAGCCTTAATACTCTTGCCAATTTGCTTCTCTATTTCATTCTTGAATTCTTTAAACATTTCAGAGGATTCAGATTGGCCTTCAGAAGGTTACAAATCCGTATCTACTGTAGTCATCAATAATGTAGTGAAATAAAGATAACCACCTGTGACACGCGTGGGAAACAGTCCACACACATCAGTATGTATGTGTGCCAATAACTAACTATTCCTCCCACCTTTCTTATTGAAAGGGGCTTTGTCATTTTTCCTAATAAACTAGATTCACATGTCTCATATGATTCATAATCAAATGATTCTAGAAATCCATCCTTATGGAGTCTAGAAATGTGTTTTTCGTTTATATGTCCTAAATGACAGTGTTGTAGATAAGTATGATTTAAATAATTAGTTTTAATCCTCTTGGTATCTATATTATAGATGGAACTATTGAGATGAAGGATATACAATCCATTAGACAAAAGCGCACCACAATAGTGCATACTATCAAAATAAATGGAGCAACAATTGTCATTTATTTTCATAGAAAAAACCTTTCTCGTCCAAACAAGAAATAGAAATAATGTTTCTTCTCAAAGCAGGCACATAGTAGCTAGAAATAATGTTTCTGCACATAGCAGGCACATTACAGCAATTTCCTAATTCTGAAATAAGTCCAGAAGGCAAAGATAACTCATAAACGCCTACGGACAATGCAGTAAATCTTTCTCCATTCCCACGCCCAAGTATATCTCCCCTTTAGCCAGTTGTCTAATTAATTCTCTTCAGATCTTGCACATTTTGATAAATGTGAGATCCACATATAGAATTCAATACCCAATATGAAGTCATAGCAAAATTGACATCTATAACGAAAATACCTGGTTGTTGTGGAATCACTATTCCGAGCCTTCTGTCCTCTAGATACTTTCGGCAGTTCCTCTTCCAGTGGCCTGTCTGACTACAATGGTGACATGCGCCCTTAGATACGCCACCAGCAGGCTTTAAGGCAACTTCCTTGGATTTTGAATTTTTCTTGCTCTTTTCTTTGGAGGTGGAAGCAACAAGATTGCTCTTCCATCTATTGACCATAATTATGGCCTTGCCTTTTCCTTTGTTAATTCTATGTTCAGCAATCCTCAACATATTGTGTAGGTCTGGCAGAGGTTTGTTGATCTCATTCATGTTATAATTCATGATGAACGGCTATAACTGTCCGACAATAATTACATGATGAGATCAGGGGCCAACTCTTGGCCGAACGAGAAGCCTAACCACTCGAGATTCTCCATGTATCCGATCATAAGGAGAACATGGGGCCCGACTGGGTTCCTCTCTGATAGACTGCACTTGAATAGTGCTTTGGATACTTTATACCGCTCATGCCTAGCATCGTCTTGAAAGAGCTGCTTCAAATATATGATCATATCGTGTTGCTTCTGAAGTTCATATTTCATGAATCAAAGCACGAGACAAGTCACATCATTAGAATCATCCAAGTTTTTCTGATCTACCCTTGCAGCGGCAAGAACAACATCCTCTCTTGGCAGTTCTGGAATAGGACTCTCTAAGACGTACAGTTTCTTTTCTTGCTTTAGAACAATTCTCAAATTTCTATACCTATCTAGAAAATTGGTTCCACATAACTTTTCCTTCTCAAGGACAGGTTGTAGGGATGAAGTTAATGCTTGTTTAATGTTTTCCTTTGGAATTCCAAAATGAAAAATATGCAATTTTAGGATTTTTAACAATTAACTACATTTAAAAATGGCTAGATTATTAAATATAGCTCCCAATTTTTCTCTCGGATTAAATCCCTCACCATTAATATGGAAAATGCCGTATACTTTTTAGTGGACCAAGATCCATATTTCACTTCCTCCTTGAGCTTCCTTTGGCAAGTCACCAAAGGATAAGTTATTTAGGTAGGAATTGTAGGGTTTTGATCATGGATACGCAGCGGAAAAACAAATTTATCCATGCAATACCCTCCAAGGATCACAAGTCAAGCGACATAACGATGGTAAAGGAAGAAATCAATTCACACACCTTAGGGTTTCTCCTTTGATGACTTCAAGCGCGAATTGTGTCACGTCTCTATGGTTGATCCACGCCTAGAGGTGAGATCTTGATCCTCCAATTCCTTGTGCTAGCTAGGAAGAATGGAAGAGGAAGAAGAAATCATGCAACAATGGATCACCAAGGTGGGGCGGCTCCTCCTTTTAGGCCGACGGGTAGGGGGCGGTCTCAAAGGTGGTTCGGCCCTTTCTTGGGACTTGCTCTCTCTCCTTGCTTTATTCTCTCCTACTCTATCATATAGATGTGTGGTGTGTAGAGAGAAAAATAAGCTAGGAGTGTTCTTTATATAGTCCAACAACTCTTTGTCCTACTACATAAAGAACCCCTCTCCTAATCCTACTCAAGTTCGGATTAGTCCCTTTTGAAAAAATAGTCCTTATCATGTCAATACATGGATTAGTTCTATTTGCAAATTAATCCTAATCATGTCTCTACATGAATTAGGCCACCTTGGCATATCCTAATCATGTCTATACATGGATTAGTCCAACATGCATATTAGTCCTAATAAGTTAGTAAGTTGTTGCGATTTAATCCTTTTAATTAATTAATCATATTAATTAATTAATTCCCAAGTCTAGTTCACCCCCTATATGGCGTGTGACCCCATAGGTTCTATTTAGTTGGTACTAACTATTTACTAATATGGAGCAGCCTCTAGCAAGACATCCATTCTTGCCAACAAATAGAATAGTCATCATGACAAACCTTGTGCAAGTAATTGTCTCATCCCTTTGTCCCAATATCCGGATTGGACACGAGACATACAAGTCACACTCGTATATCCAACCCATAGTTTCTCAATCCTGGGAATAGCCTTATTCGTGCAAATAACATCAATATCCCATATTGATTTATTTGAGTCTGGCCAGACATTTTATAAGCACTATCCCTCGAGTGGCCTAGGATACTTTCTCCGGTTATGTGGGTGGGAAAAATTCTATCTACGTCCACTACGATCTCTAAACTTGCCTCTTATTGTGTCCAGTACACGCCTTTATAGCTACCCAGTTACGGTGTAGCGTTTGACGCTACCAAAATCACAATAATCCACAACTAGAATATCTAGTGACTTCAAGTCCAAGGATGACAATACCATTGCACCGCGAGAAGCACTTGTGACTTTACATAACATGTATGTAGCCTTCACGGAGATGGGTCAATCCAGTATGCCATTACTCCATGCAAACCCAAGTGTTGGATCATGATATCTCCATATCAATCCAACCCATACTAGTCTTTAGATGATTGTACTATTTAATCATTGTAATCGACTAGGGATTTTTAAGAATATAACACTTATATTCTAAGGAATTCATTCATGTTAACATATCTCCATATCGATAACATAATGAATCGTAAATCCATAGATGTCACAATTGATTGATTGCCTCTAGGGTACAATTCCAACAGGAACACCTTCCAATTCCATCGTATGCAACTCTTGGTTCAATTAGGTGAGTAACTCCTTAATCTTTATCTATCTCATAGATAACGTCTAATTGCCTTGCCTCTAAGTTTTCGATCTTATTGAAACAACCTAGTTGCGTCCAACTCATTGTTAACTAAATATTTGCCCAATACTAATCGTATCCATACACGGATTAGTAGACCTTAAAAGTTAGTCCTACTTACTTTGCTTGTGGTTGCAATTTGATCCTTTTAATTAATTAGTCCAACTAATTAATATACAAATACAATTTAATCCGTATGATTTCAGACCCTGTAGGTTTCTACTTAGTTGATAGTAATTACAAACAAAGAGCGGTGTCTAGCATCACATATTTGCCAACCAACTAATAGAAAAGAGAGTGATCCAACAAACCATGTACCCAATGTTACTCTGTTGTATCTATCCCTTTTTCTCCATATCCGGATTGGACACAAGACATAATTGTCACACTCGTATATCCAATCCATAGATTCTCCATCCTGGGAATAGGCTTATCTATACAGATTACATCAACATCTACATATAGATTTATTTACTCCCATTATGTTGGAGGGAAAAATCCTCTCTACATCACTACAATCTCTCAGCTTGCTTCCAATCATGCCAGATTACTATATTTATAGTTACCCAGTTACGGTGTAACGTTTGATAATAACAAAACATGATATTTTACCACTAGAGTATATAGTGACTTCAAGTTTAAGGATTATAACACCATTAGCACTACGAGAAGAACTTGTGACTTTGACATAATCTAATGTAGCCTTCTCGTTGTGGGTTAATCCAGTATGCCTTTACTCATAATGCATACCCAAGTGTTGGACTTGATATCTCCAAATCAATCTACCAACATACTAGTCTATTGCGTTCATCCTATAAATCAATGTAATAAACTTGGGTTATTTAAGATAAACAACACATTGCGATATAAGGAATTAATTATATTAAATATCTCTATAAATGATAAATGAATATTATAGCCATAAATAATGTTCATATTAAATATTGATTGCCTCTAGGGCATCTACTCCAACAGTCTCCTACTTGGACTAGAGACAATATGGTGCATCTTGTATGCTTATAGATCTAGTGTGCCCTCCATGCTTGCACTGAACAAGCGGCTTTGTAAGTGGATCTGAAAGATTATTGTATGTTGGAATCTTGCATTAATTTACATCTCCTCTACTGATGATCTCTCGAATTAGATGGAATCTCCTAAGTACGTGTTTAGACTTCTTGTGTGACTTGGGTTCCTTGGCTTGTGCGATCGCCCCAGTGTTGTCATAGTACAATGCAATGGGATCCACAATGCTAGGAACCACAAAAAACTTAGTGATGAACATCCTAATCCAAATAGCTTCCTTTGCTGCGCGTGCCGCAGCAATGTACTTATCTTCAGTTGTAGAATTAACAATTGTCTCGTGTTTGGAACTCTTCCATGTCATAGCTCCTCCATTCAGGCAAAACACATAGCCCGACTGAGATCTGTAGTTATCCTTGTCGGTTTGGAAGCTCGCAACAGTGTAAACAATTAAACTGAGTTCTTACTCAAATATCAATAATGCATCCTTAGTTCTTCTACTTAAGGATATTCTTGATAGTAATTCGGTGACTTT
Organism: Linanthus parryae; assembly: GCA_023055425.1. Taxonomy (NCBI): domain Eukaryota; kingdom Viridiplantae; phylum Streptophyta; class Magnoliopsida; order Ericales; family Polemoniaceae; genus Linanthus; species Linanthus parryae. Next base: position 3,953,394 of record JALGPY010000029.1, read on the forward strand.
TACCCGGATTGGAGTGGTATCTTCTTGCCATACTCAACGCGTATGACACATCTGGTCTAGTACACAAAATGGCGTAAATGATATATCTTATAACCGACGCGCACGGGATCTTACTCAAGCGGTCCTTCTCAATCTGATTGGAAGTACAGTCGGCCTTCGTAAGGGTAAATTCATGCGATAAGGGCAAGAATAAATTCAAAACCTTAGCTATATATGTACTTTGTCTTTGGCCAAGCGGCTTTGTAGATCTATCCCTATAGATCTTGATACGAGGTATATGAGCTGCATCCCCTAGCCCTTCATTGCGAAACACTTCCCTAGCCAATCTTGAACATCTTGCAAGGTAGCGATATCGTTTCCAATGAGTAGTATGTCATCGACATACAAGACCAGAAACACAACAGAGCTCCCACAAACCTTCTTGTAAACACAAGGCTCAACTTCGTTCTTGATGAAGCCAAACTCTTTGGTCGCGTCATCAATATGTCGGTTCCAATTCCTAGAAGCTTGCTCAAATCCATAAATGAATCAGTGTAGCTTACATACTTTTTTGGCATGCTCTTGATCCTCGAAATCCTCTGGCGGTGTCATGTAGCAAGTATGAAACGAATGGATTTGGTAATCGCGATTGGGGATTTTTTTTTGTCATAGTCAATACCATGAATCTGGCTTAATAATTTTGCCACCAATCGGCTCTTGTAGGCAACTACATTGCCATCCATGTCGATCTTCTTCTTGAAGACCCACTTTAACCCTATGGGACGAGCCCCGTCATGTGGTTCCACCAAATTCCACACTTTGATGGTTTACATGGATTTCATTTCGGATATCATGGCGTCAACATGTGAACCCATAGGTTCTATCTAGTTGGTAGCAACAATTTGCTAATATGGAGCGGTTTCTAGCAAAACATCCATTCTAGCCAACTAATAGAATAGTCATCAGACAAACCTTGTACAAGTAATTGTCTTATTCCTTTGTCTCTATATATCCGGATTGGATACGAGACATAAAAGTCACACTCGTATATCCAATCCATAGTTTCTCGATCCATGGGAATAGCCTTATTCGTGCAAATAACATCAATATCCCATATTGATTTATTTGAGTCTGGACAAACATTCTATAAGCACTATCCCTCGAGTGGCCTAGGATATTTGCTCCTGTTATGTGGGAGGGACAAATTCTATCTATGTCCACTACGATCTCTAAGCTTGCTTCTTATTGTATCCGACACGCCTTTATAACTACCCAGTTACGGTGTAGCGTTTAACGCTACCAAAATTACAATAATCCACAACTAGAATATCTAGCGACTTCAAGTCTAAGGATGAAAACACCATTGCACCACGAGAAGCACTTGTGACTTAACATAACGTGTGTGTAGCCTTCTCGGAGATGGGTCAATATAGTGCGCCATTACCCTTAATGCACACCCATGTGTTGGATCATGATATCTCAATATCAATCCAACCCCATACTAGTCTATATATGATTGTCCTATTAATCATTATACTGGAATAGGGATATTTAAGATAAACAACACAATTGTAAATCTAAGGACTTCATTATATTAAATATCCAATAAATAATACAATGAATGTTCTAGCCAAAATAAATTCATACTAAACTAAATTTCCTCTAGGGAATCTATTCCAATAGTCTCCCACTTGCACTAGAGCCAATTTGATGCATCTCGTATGCCCATGCTCCTAGTGTTCCCTTCATGCTTCCACAGCACAAGAGGCTTTGTAAGTGGATCTGACAGATTCTCATATGTAGGAATCTTGCATATCCGAAAGTCTCCTCTATCGATAATATCTCGAATCAGATGGAACTTCCTGAGCACGTGCTTGGATTTCTGGTGCGACCTAGGCTCCTTTGATTGCGCGATCGCCCCAGTGTTGTCACAGTACAACTCAACTGGATACGCAATGCTAGGAACCACACCAAGTTCAGAAATAAACTTTCTGATCCAAACAGCTTCCTTTGCTGCGCCATTTGTAGCAATGTACTCAGCCTCTGTTGTAGAATCAGCCACCGTCTCTTGCTTGGAACTCTCCCAGCTCACCGCTGCTCCATTAAGGCAAAACACATATCCAGACTGTGATCTAAAGTCATCTCTGTCGGATTGGAAGCTGGCATCAGTGTAACCCCTTACACGCAACTCTTCCTCACTGCCAAATATCAAGAAAGAATCCTTAGTTCTTCTCAAGTACTTTAGGATGTTCTTGACTGCAATCCAGTGACTCTCACCCGGATTGGATTGGTATCTGCTTGTCATACTCAAGGCATATGACACATCTGGTCTAGTAAAAAACATGGCGTACATGATAGATCCTATGGCAGAGGCATAGGAAATTATACTCATGCGTTCCTTCTCAATCTCATTGGAAGGACAACCACTCTTCGAAAGAGTGATTCCATGTGACATGGGCAAGAATCCCTTCTTGGAATCTTGCATGCTAAACCGGTTCAACACCTTGTCAATATATTTACTCTAACATAGGCCTAGAAGTCTCTTAGATCTATCCTTTTTAGATCTTTATACCGAGTATATAGGCTGCTTCCCCTAAGTCATTCATTGAGAAACACTTCCCTAGCCAATCTTTAACAGATTGCAACATGGGAACGTCGTTTCCAATGAGTAGTATGTCATCCACATACAAGACCAGAAAAGCTACAGAGCTCCCACTAACCTTCTTGTAGAAACAAGACACATCTTCGTTTCTGATGAAGGCAAACTCTTTGACTACTTCATCAAAACGTCGATTCCAACTCCTAGAAGCTTGCTTCAATCCATAAATGGATCGTTTGAGCTTACAGACTTTGTTGGCTTGCTTTGTATCCTCAAAACCCTCAGGCTCTATCATATACACATCCTCGAGGAGATTCCCATAAAGGAATGCTGTTTTGACATCCATCTGCCAAATCTCATAGTCGTAGTATGCTGCAATTGCAAGTAGGATTCGGATGGATTTGGTCATAGCGATTGGTGAAAAGGTTTCATCATAGTCAATACCATGAATCTGTCTGAATACTTTAGCCAACAATCGGCCCTTATAGGTAATCACATTACCATCCATGTCGATCTTCTTCTTGAAGATCCACTTGAACCCTATGGGCCGCGCCCCTTCGGGTGGTTCCACCAAATTCCATACTTTGTTGGTATACATGGATTCCATCTCGGATCTCATGGCTTCTAGCCACTTCTGAAAGTCTGTCCCTTTCATGGCCTCTTCATAGGTAGTAGGCTCATCATCTGTGAGCATTGTGTCACCGGAATCGGTCACGAGAAGTCCATACCTCTCGGGTTCCTGGTGCACTATACTAGATCTATGAAGCTCTTGTTTTACCTGAACAGGCTGTTCCACAACTGCTTGTGGTTCATGTAACATAATCGGTTTAGTGATTTTTGAATCTTGAATCTCTTCAAGTTCTACAGTCCTCCCACTTGCCTCTTTAGAGACAAATTCTCTTTCTAGAAACACGCCGGTCCGAGCAACAAACACTTTGTTCTCGGTTAGATTCTAGAAGTAGTATCCCTTAGTTTCCTTAGGGTACCCCACAAATTTACACTTATCCGACTTTGGACCTAGCTTGTCTGATTGTAAACGTTTTACATAGACATCGCAGCCCCAAACCCTCATGAACGACAGTGTGGGACACTTGCCACTCCACATCTCATGCGGTGTCTTCATGACTGATTTAGATGGAACACAGTTAATGGTGAAAGCTGCACTTAATAGAGCATGGCCCCACAATGATAATGGAAGGTCTTTTTGACACATCATAGATCGAACCATATCAATTAGCGTTCGATTCCTCCTCTCAGACACGCCATTCCATTGTGGCGTTCCGTGTGGAGTGAGTTGGGACACGATCCCACACTCTCTAAGATAGTCATCAAACTCTTGGCTCAAGTATTCTCCTCCACGATCTGATCATAGAGCCTTGATACTTTTGCCAATTTGCTTCTCTACTTCACTTTTGAATTCCTTGAACATTTCAAAGGATTCGGATTTGGCCTTCATAAGGTACACAAATCCATATTTACTGTAATCATCAGTAAATGTAATGAACTAGACATAACCACCCCTGGCAGGCGTGGCAAATTGCTCACACACATCAGTATATATGAGCGCCAATTGCTCACTAGTCCTCTCACCTTTCTTATTGAAAGGGGACTTTGTCATTTTCCCCAATAAACAAGCCTCACATGTCTCATATGATTCAAAATCAAATGAGTCTAGTAATCCATCCTTATGGAGTCTAGATACACGTTTCTCGTTTATATGGCCTAAACGACAGTGCCATAAGTAAGCAGGATTTAAATCATGTTCTTAATCCTCTTGGTATTAATGTAGTAGACAAGATATCTTAGACCAAGGACATACAGTCCATCAAACAATTGCGCACTAAAATAGTGAATATTATTAAAATAAAAAGAACAAAAATTGTTCTTTATTGAAATAATAAAACCTTACTTGTCCAAACAAGAAATAGAAATAATTTTTCTGCTCATAGCAGGCACAAAATAGCAATTATTTAATTCTAAAACTAATCCTGAAGGCAGAGATAGCTCGCACACGCCTACGACCAACGCAGTAACTTTTGCTCCATTCCCAACGCGCAGATCTATCTCCCCTTTAGCGAATCTTCTACTTCTATTTAGATACTGCACATTTCGACAAATGTGAGATCCACATCTAGTATCTAATATCCATGATGTAGAGACAGTTGAGTTGACATACACAAAAAAATACCTGGTGGTGGTTGAATCACTATTCCAAGCCTCTTGTCCTCCAGATATTTTTGGCAGTTCCTCCTCCAATGTCCAGGCTGACTGCAGTAGTGAAACTCACCTTTAGTCACACCTTTGGCAATCCCACCAACTGGCTTAAGGGCAGGTTCCTTGGACTTGGCAACTGACATGCATTTTCCCTTGGAGGATGAGGCAAACCTTTTGCCCTTTCCTTTCTGCACCATCATAATGGTCTTGCCCTTACCCTTGTCGATGCTTTGTTCAGCTGTCCTCAACATATTGAGCAAATCTGGCAGTGGTTTCACGATCTCGTTCATGTTATAGTTCATAATGAACTGTCCATAACTCTCAGGCAACGATTTCAACACGAGATCGGTTGCCAACACTTGGCCGACCAGGAATCCCAATCAGGCGAGATTCTCCATGTACCCGTTCATACGGAGTACAAGGGCTCCCACCGGGTTCCCTTCTGCTAGATGACACTTGAACAATGCCTTAGAGACCTCATACCTCTCAACCCTTGCCTTATCTTGGAAGAGTTGCTTCAGATGCTCGATCATTTCGACATCATTTATGTTTTCGTGTTGATTTTGAAGCACACAAGTCATGGTTCATAGCATAAGGAAGACCGCATCATTAGCGTCATCAATACGCTTTTGATACGTTTTTAGGGCTGCAGGGGTATTGTTCTCTGGACTTGCTGGAACTTGCTCCTCTATTGCGTACATTTTCTTCTCTTGCTTGATAACAATTCTCAAGTTTCTATACCAATCAAGGAAGTTGGTTCCAGAGAGCTTGTCCTTCTCAAGGACAGATCGTAGGGAATGTTGTGAACTCCATCAGTTGTTTTCCATTTGGAATTCTACAAAAAGGAAAATACGCAAGTTTTAGTATTTGTGAATTTTGACTATATTCAATAATGGCTAGTTTATCAAATATAGCTCCCACTATTTTCTAGGGATTAATAACTCTCAAGATATTAATGCGGAAAATATCCTTATATTTTCTAGTGTACGAATATCCATGTTTCATCTCCTTATGAGCTTGCTTTGGCAAGTCACCCATAATTTGACTACTTTAGGTAGGAAAAATTCCAATTGCATCTCTATGCAACTCTTGGTTCAATTGGGAAAATAACTCCTTATTTATCCATCCGTATGGAAAATCCCAATTGATTGCCTCTAGGTTTTTAATCATATTAATAGCCTAGTTGTGTTGAACCTCTTATTTAAACAATTGCACATCACTTGCTTGTGGCATCGCATTCCATCACTATGAACCAAGTCGCCTTGCTTTGGCATGCACGAACTTGATAAATCATGATGATAATGAGTTTTTAAATAACGAGAAGGCAAGAACACAATATTTGAATTTTGAGGTATTTTTCAATTCAATTTTAATTGTTTTTGTTGATCCATATCAACTAATCTATCTATTTGAGTTTGGGCACAACTCCGAATAATAGATCCGGGTTGTCTAATTATCTTATTATCCTAATTGCATGCATCATCCATACACCAACCACAAAATAATAAGACAATAAAATAAACAACTTACAAAACAAAATAAAACGTGATGTGAATATGGCCTTTTCTAGACTAAGATAATTCCAAGCCAATTGAATTATCTATGAAACCTAAAAGCAAACACATCTCCATGCGTCTTCATATTCTGGTCCATCCTTCATAGTCATGTGGAATGCCCCATGCTCCATCTGTTGTGGCTCCCTTTGGCTTTGGGCTTCTTTTCTTCAATCTTGGCTAACAATCTACTCTATCTACCACAAGCTAACAACTATACTAAATAAAATAAATCTCACAAGTTGAGAAAAAAAATGGCTGGCAGGCCATAAAACCGTATTTAATTATTACAATTAATTGATCAGCTCGCAGGCAGTAAACCAAACCACAAAATAAACAATCACACCAAACCACATCCTAAGGCCATATCCAATCACCATGCAATTTGCACATAAACAGTTAAAATCCAATTTTAATGCACTTGGTCAATTTTAAGTGATTTTAGGATTTTCTAGGGTTAAACGGTCATGGGGCACAACAATCAAATTGCCGGACCCCAAAAGATGACCACAAAGCCCTTGGGCCGACAGGACCCTAACCCACGCGGCTAGGTCGCGGGCTAGGGCTGCCCTTGCCCCTAGGCCGTCCCTTGCTTGGGCGGCAAGAAAGGAGGGGCGGTCCCCTAGGGGGGCCGAACCTCCTTTGGGAGTTGTTTCCAAAACAACTCCCTTGCTTGGTGCCCAAGTTTGGGTGTTTCCTTAGATGAAAAGAACTCCTTCATTCCATAGGATGCCCAAACCCTAGCTCTAAGATCCTAAAATTTCTCAAACTCACTAATTGATGCATCCAATGCAAAAACTAGGTCTTGTTATGATTGATTATTGACAAATTGCATCATATGCTTGATTTTTCTTGTTTTACGCGATATACAATAAATTTAAAGTGTAAAACTATCAAAACGTAACACATAAACCACGTTTACGCTCTACGACCTGTAGCTCTGATACCACTGTAGGGTTTTGATCATGGATACGCAGCGGAAAAACAAATATTATCCATGCAATACCATCTTAGGATCACAGCACAAGAGACATAACGATGGTATGTGAAGAAATCAAGTTACACACCTTAGGGTTTCTCCTGTGATGACTTGTAACCTGAATTGTGTCACGTTCTATATAGTTGATCCAGCCTAGAGTTGAGATCTAGATCTTCCTTCTCCTTTGTGCTAGCCCAGAATGAAGGAAGAGGAAGAAGAAATCACACAACGCGAGGAAAACAAGGAGGGGCGGCCTCCTTGTTTGGGCCGACGGGATGGGTCGGCGGCAAGGGGGCGGACGGGTCCCTCTTGCTTGCTTGCTCTCTCCTTTTTGTTCTCTCCCCCTCAAGTTATGAAAAAAGGCTCATAAGTGTGGGAAGGAAGGAAGGATCATCCTTTATATAGTCCAACAAATCATTGCCAACTACCTAAAGGACCCATTCTAGTCCTACTAGAATTCAGTTTAGTCCCTTCCTTGCAAATTAGACCTACTAAGTTTGCAAGGTGTTGCAAAGTGATCCTTCTAATTAATTAATCCTATTAATTAATTCCCAAATCTAGTTAAACTCTATATAGCGTGTGACCCCATAGGTTCTATCTAGTTGGTAGCAACAATTTGCTAATATGGAGCGGTTTCTAGCAAAACATCCATTCTAGCCCACTAATAGAATAGTCATTCGACAAACCTTGTACAAGTAATTGTCTCATCCCTTTGTCTCTATGTCCGGATTGTACACGAGACATACAAGTCACACTCGTATATCAATTCTATAGTTTCTCGATCCATGGGAATAGCCTTATTCGTGCAAATAACATCAATATCCCATATTGATTTATTTGAGTCTGGCAAGACATTCTATAAGAACTATTCCTCGAGTGGCCTAGGATATTTTCTCCCGTTATGTGGGAGGGACAAATTCTATCTACATCCACTAAGATCTCTAAGCTTGCTTTTAATTGTATCCGCTACACGTCTTTATAACTACCAAGTTACGGTGTAGCGTTTAACGCTACCAAAATCACAATAATCACAACTAGAATATCTAGCGACTTCAAGTCTAAGGATGACAACACCATTTCACCACGAGAAGCACTTGTGACTTAACATAACGTGTATGTAGCCCTCTCGGAGATGGGTCAATCCAGTGCGCCATTACCTTTAATGCACACCCATGTGTTGGATCATGATATCTCCATATCAATCCAACCCCATACTAGGCTATATATGATTGTCCTATTTATCATTATACTGGACTAGGGATATTTAAGATAAACAACACAATTGTAAATCTAATGACTTCATTATATTAAATATCCAATAAATAATACAATAAATGTTCTAGCCAAAATAAATTCATACTAAACTAGATTGCCTCTAGGGCATCTATTCCAATAGTAGGCTCATCATCCGTGAGCAGTACGTCACCGGGCTCAGTCACGAGAAGTCCATACCTCTCTTGCTCTTGACGTACCCTACGCGACCTACAAGGGTTCTTGTGTTACTTGAACAGGTTGCTCCACAAGAAATTGTGGTCTGTTCATGCTCCAATGTAGTATAAGTGTTTTGTGGTTCTTGAAGTTCTTCAAGTTCTACAGTCCTCCCACTGTCTTCATTAAAGGCAAATTCTCTTTCTAGAAATAATATCCTTTAGTTTCCTTAGGATATCCCACAAACTTACACTTATCCGACTTGGGTCCAAGCTTGTCTGTTTGTAAAAACTTTACATAGATGTCGCAACCCCAAATATTCATAAACAACACTATAGGACGCCTCCCATTACATATCTCATATGGTGTCTTCATGACCTATTCGGATGGAGCACAGTTAATGGTAAAATATTCAGTTAATAGAGCATGTCCCCAAAACGATATCGGAAGATATGCTTGACACATCATAGATCGCACCATGTCCCACAGGGTGTGATTCCTCCTCTCGAACACGCCATTTCATTTTCGCGTTCCGGGCGGAGTGAGTTGGGACAAGATCCCACACTCTCTAAGATAGTCATCAAACTCTTGGCATAAGTATTCTCCTCCATGATCTGATCGTAGAGACTTAATACTCTAGACAAGTTGCTTCTCTATTTCATTCGTGAATTCTTTAAACATTTCAAAGGATTCAGATTGGCCTTAAAAAGGTATACAAATCTGTATGTACTGTAGTCATCAGTAATGTAATGAAATAAAGATAACCACCTCTGACAGGCGTGGGAAACAGTCCACACACATCAGTATGTATGTGTGCCAATAAGTAACTATTCCTCCCACCTTTCGTATTCAAAGGGGCTTTGTCATTTTTCCTAATAAACTAGATTCACATGTCTCATATGATTCATAATCAAATGATTCTAGAAATCCATCTTTATGGAGTCTAGAAATGTGTTTCTCGTTTATATGGCCTAAACGACTGTGTCGTAGATAAGTAGGATAAAAATAATTAGTTTTAATCCTCTTGGTATTTATATTATAGACGGAACTATTGAGATGAAGGATATACAATCAATTAGACAAAAGCGCACCACAATAGTGCATACTATCAAAATAAATGGGGCAACACTTGTAATTTATTTTAAAAGAAAAACCTTTCTCGTCCAAACAAGAAATAGAAATAATGTTTCTGTTCCTAATTCTGAAACAAGTCCAGAAGGCGAAGATAACTGATAAACGCCTACGGACAATGCAGCAACTCTTTCTCCATTCCCACGCGCAAGTCTATCTCCCATTTGGCCAGTTGTCTAATTAATTCTCTTGAAATCCTGCACATTTCGAAAAATGTGAGATCCACATCTAGTATTCAACACCCAATATGAAGACATAGAAAAATTGACATTAACGAAAATACCTGGTGGTTGTGGAATCACTATTCTGAGCCTTCTTTCCTCTAGATACTTTGGGCAGTTCCTCTTCCAGTGGCATGTCTGACGACAATAGTGACATGCGCCCTTAGATACGCCACTAGCAGGCTTTAAGGCAACTTCCTTGGATTTTGCAACTTTCTTGCTCTTTCCTTTGGAGGTGGAAGCAACTCGATTGCTCTTCCCTCTATTGACCATCATTATGGCCTTGCCTTTGCCTTTGTTAATTCTATGTTCAGCGATCCTAAACATATTGAGCAGGTCTGGCAGAGTTTTGTTGATCTTATTGATGTTATAATTCATGATGAACTGGCTATAACTATCCGACAATAATTACATGATGAGATCTGTGGCCAACTCGTGGCCGAACTAGAAGCCTAACAACTCGATATTCTCAATGTATACGATCATACGGAGAACATGAGGCCCGACGTGGTTCCTCTCTGATAGACAGCACTTGAACAGTGCTTTGAAAACTTCATACCGCTCATGGCTCGCATGCTCTTGGAAGAGCTGCTTCAAATATATGATCATATCGTGTTGATTCTGGAGCTCATATTTCATGATTCAAAGCACGAGACAAGTCACATCGTTCGAATCATCCACGTGTTTCTGATGTACCCTTTCAGCGGCAAGAACAAAATACTCTCCTGGCGGTTCTAGAATAGGATTCTCTAAGACATACGTTTTCTTTCCTTGCTTGAGAACAATTCTCAAATTTCTTTACCTGTCTAGAAAATTGGTTCCTGATAACTTTTCCTTCTCAAGGACAGATTGTAGGGATGAAGTCGATGCTTGTTCAATGGTTTCGATTGGAATTCCATAATGAAAAATGCAATTTTAGGATTTTGAACAATTAACTACATTTAAAAATGGCTAGATTATTAAATATAGCTCCCACTTTTTCTCTCGCTTTAATTGCCCTCACCATTAATATGGAAAATGTCGTATACTTTTTAGTGGGCCCAGATCCATATTTCACTTCCTCCTTGAGCTTTCTTTGGCAAGTCACCCAAAGATCAGTTATTCAGGTAGGAACACCTTCCAATTGCATCCTATGCAACTCTTGGTTCAATTAGGTGAGTAAATCCTTAATCTTTATCTATCTCATAGATAACGTGTAATTGTCTTGCCTCTAAGTTTTCGATCTTATTGAAACAACCTAGTTGCGTTCAACCTCTTACTCCAACAATCACACATTACTTGCTTGTGCGGCCACATCACACCATGATGAATTAAAACGCCTTGCTTTGGCAAGCCCGAATTTAATAGCCCATGATCATGATGGGTATTAAGTAAGAGAAGGCAAAATGCAATATTTATCGTTTGAGGCATTTCCTCACCATTATGATTTTTTTTTTGATCCCATGAACATGATCTACTTATTTTGATTGGGAAATACCAAATAAAAGATGAGCCCGGTTTATTATTATCTTGTTACGTTTTGCATGCATCAACCATACAAAAAAAAAAATACCAAGACAATAAATAAATAAACAAGAAAAATAAACGTAGTATGGATATGGCCCATAATACTAAGACATTCCATGTGCCTCCAAATTTGACAAGCTCAATTCCATGTGCCTCCAAATTTGGTCCATGCATCCTAGGCTTGTGAGTTCTCCAAGGCTTGTGGTTTCTTCAGTCTTTGATCTTCTTCTTCATGCCTTGAGTAATTCTGTCTGTCTAATTCTAGCTAGCATCTAAGCTAAATAAAATTAATTATATTAATTAAATTCAAAACCAAAACCAAAACAATCCACAAAAGTAACCATCCACAACCTAGGCCATACCCATCCATCATGCGATAAATCACATAAATAGTTAAAATCAAATTAATGCGCTTTGTCAATTTTAATTGAATTTGGGATTTTCTAAGGTTAAAACGGTCCAAGGGTTCGCACCAATCAAATTGGCCGAACCTATCGGACCAGCCCTCAGGGTCAAACTGACGGCTACCCGAACCCAGGTAGGCCACGGCAATTTTCTGTGCACCGCAAGGAGGGGGCGGTCACCTAGTGTACGAACCCTAGGGGTTGTTTCCAAAAAACTTCCTCCTTCCCTGTGTGCTTAATTCCAATTGTAGAGAAAAACCATTTTACCCAATTATGCCCAAACCCTAGCTTTTCAAAACCCCAAAACTCGCATCATATGTGAACTAAATTTGCCAAATTTTATATGATATGTAAAATTGGCTGAATCTCTATCGAATCATATTCAATTAGCATCATTATGTCAAACTTCTGTTTTTTGCAAAAAGTGATGATTACAGTATAAATACTAATAAATAGTAACACATAATATCATGCTATGCGCTACGACCCGTGGCTCTGATACCACTGTAGGTTTTTTATGCACATAGCGATGTGAAATGTAAACAAATAAATCCTGATCAAAGCCCTCCACGGATCGCAGGCAAGCATTGATAACATGATGAAAGTAAGCGAATTGTGTACCTTAGTTTATGTGATCACTATGAAGAATTGTGACTTCATCTCTACGAGTAACCACACCTAGGATTTTAGGCTACAATACCCTTCACGTCTTAGTGCTAGCTATGCGAAGGAGGAGGCAGAAGAATCACAAAAAACGAAGCACAAATTTGTACGCCATAGAGGCGGGCGGGTAGGGGGTTGAAACTCTACTTGTCTCTCTCATTGATTTGTTATTTCTCACAATAATGACTCTTGTGTTGGAAATAACAATCTAGGGTTGCCTTTACATAGTTAAGAACTCATTGTTAACTACATATTTTCTCATTACTAATCATATCCTTACACGGATGAGTCCACCTAGCAAATTAGTCATACTTACATTGCTTGTGGTTGTGTTTTGATCCTTTTAATTAATTAGTCCAACTAATTAATTTCCAAATTCAGTTTAATCTGTATGGTTTCTTACCCTGTAGGTTTCTACTTAGTTGGTAGTAATTACAAACATAGAGCGGTGTCTAGCAACACATCTGTGCCACCCAACTAATAGAAAAGTGACTGAGTGTCTTATACAATGTTTGGATCAATTTTAAGCTCAGTTTTAACCTAAGAAAAGATTTCAAGATTGATGGGAATTTCAGCTCTCCCTGTGGGAATGGGTATCGCTCCATTTCGCAGGGCACCCTCGGTTTTGGTTTCTATATACGGTCCAGGGTTGGTTTCAGTTGTCTTTTGTGGGAATTCATCCCTAACCTCAAGTGCATTCACATCATAAGGAAAGGCCATAACTAGGGTTTTGTTGGTTATGCAAAGATTTTCAGTAGTAGGGAGAGCTAAAGTGGTCAGTAAAGGGGAGGATGACTATTAGGAGTAGATGCAGAGGTTGCTTTGGTGCTTGTGGCTATGTAAAAGTCAAGACGCATGAGAAGCAACAATTCCTAATGGTGTTTGTACTGAGTCAGCAGAGGGATCTGCTTGTGAGACCCCCTTTACAAAAATTAACACAATTTTTTGTATAAAATAAGGGTTTATTTGGAGTTGAGTTTTCGTGGTCTTATCAAATACCTTCTAAATTGGACACGTCTTATGTTGATATTTTTTTTGTGAACTTTCATATGAATTCATGCATATTTGTGTGAAATTATTTCATATAGTTGTAGTGTGAATTCGCTTATGTACGTGACTCTAGGGTTTTGTTGGTAGCAATTGTAATGCATGTAGTCCATGTGTAAGTAGTGTATTACTATATGTTTAGTGTATACTAACACTCCATTCATTCTTTCTCCTCCTTTCTATTTTGGTATGTTCCCTTTACTTCTCCCCTTTTCCTCATTTGGCATGTTCAATAACGGAAAATGATGAATTTTCCCTTACAATTAATAACCCACCTTTCATTTCAAAATACCCAACCCCACCCATTTCTTTCTATAAAAAAAATAACCCCACCGATTTTCTTGCTCCGTTTCAGATGACCACACATTTTAGAGAGGATAGAGAGAGAGGTAGAGAAAGAGGCACATGATAGAGCAAGAGAGAGAGAGATAGAGAGAGATAGATAGAGAGAGAGAGAAAGAGATACGAAGAAGAAAAACAGGAAAGAGACAGAAGATGAAGGGCAAAGAGACTGAAGTTGAAGGTGACGAAGGAGGGGAACCAATGAGGGTTTGAGTTTGAGTCCATGAGCGCTATCTACGGCGGTAACACAAAATCAACAGGGACCTCAGTGACCAAAAACGACGATCTTTCCCTTATTTTTCTTTTTCGGGCATTTGGTCTTTTGATTCGTCATTTTTTTATTTGGATCTTTCATTATTTCAGAGGCGGCAGTGGTGGCCAGGCTGGTGGAAGATGAGGATGCCGGTGGGGGAGGCGGATATGTGCTCTCCGGCGAGGAGACATGGCAAGATGAGAACCCCGGTGTTCTTCTTCTTCATCTTCATCTTTTCCTCTTATCTTCTTCTTCCTTTGTGATTTTTTCTTTCTTTCCTTGAATTTGTAAGTTTATGTGACTGGTCGTGTTTGTTGACTGGTGGTGGTAGCGGACTGGTAGTGGTGGATTATAGTGGTAGTGGTGGTAGTTAAGGTAGAGAGAAACTGCACATAAGATGAACATCATAAGAGAAAAGGGGCAAAATAGGGAAAGTGACATTTCTTAATTCCCGAGCTTTCTCCGAAGGGGAGAAAGAGAGGGAACAAAGTGGCATTTTAGTAGATGGATTAAAATGTCCATGATAATATTTTCAATAATTTGTAACATACATTCAATCCCCTGTCTCTTCTTCATTGATGGTTGGACCCACCAAGCCACTTTAATTAGCTTAGTCACCATTATTTCGGAAAATATAGAATTTAATAATATTTTCTTTGATACGATGGATAGAATTAAGCAGTATACATTTTAGAAAGAGAAAAAAGAGTTTAAAATGCATCTCTCATGTGGTTCCAATGGTGTTTGAGTGGAATCTTAGTGAAGAACTCAATGTTTTCTCAAACAGATGTTTTGACTATTTTGATTGAGACGAGTTAAAACGTCCTCTTCCTCAAGAATAGGAGCTGATGCGCCCCCTAGACTGGTCAAACCAACCGTCAGACCGCCCATAACAACAACCATTATTTCCACGGCCACCACCAACCTGACCACCGCCGCTGCAACCTCAGTAATGGCCACGAGCGGAAAAATTTCCAGAAGTATGACCAAAATAAGAGGAGTGAGTGTGTGGGTGAAAAGCAGTGGGGTTTTGAAGATCTAAAACAGATTGTTGGGACTCAAGCCTTTTTCTTCAAAAAGTAATAGAACATATAAATCATCAAATGATATTGGATCAGAATATGTTAAGGCCGAAGATATGAAAGGATTAAACTCAGGAGGGAGGCCATGCAGAGTATATAAAGGCATGTCCTCATAATCGATGAGAACATAGGCAATAGAAAGCTCGTTTCTAATATGATTGAGTTTTTGAAATAGGCATTGATTGAATCAGATCCTTTTCGAATCGTTTGCAATCCGGACTTGAGTTGCATAATATTGTATCTTTTGAGAGAAACATAGAGCCTCACTAAGAAATCCAAGTAGACCTGGAATAGGTGTGGCCGATGAACTTGGATTAATGCCTCTTTGGTCAGGATGGCGTTTATGATCGTAACAATCGCCCGATCTTTTGTTTGCCAAACGGTAAAGACAGGATTGACGGAGGGAGGACCTTGACTGTGGTGGAAGCGATGAACTGCAACGGCGCTGTGATGGTGCCATCTAGATGGCCGAACAAATTTTGATTCTGGAGAAGAGCCGATAACAGATGCTTCAAAATAACTAAATGGATCCATCCAATTTAAATGGCGTAAGATTGTTGATATTTTATAAAATATGAAGATGGTTAGAAGGCAATGAAGGGACTGTAGATGATAGAGCCATGATAAAAGGTGAAGCAGAGTCCAGATCAGAGGCTTTGATACCATGAAAACTTGCTAGGGTTTGTTCATGTTGAAGAGATAAGAAGAAGATGAAAATGGCGGAGATAAATGAAACGAAAGTCTTTTTGATTGATTAACCATAACCGGAAGAGTACAGAGTTTTAATAGTAAGTCCTAACCTAGGTTACTTTTGTAACAAGCGTTAGGCAACTAAAAGGACCATTACATGACGACCACATAAGTAGGGGGAATTACAATGTAACCCTATGACAAACTACTTATCACATAAATTCTTATGAAATTATACTAAGTATATAAACTAATCTCGTAACTTGTTCGTTGTGTAACTGTCCTTTTAGTTGTCTAACTCTGGTTACATTAGTAACCTAGGTTTAGCCTTACTATTTAAACTCTATACTCTTCCGGTGAGGGTTAATCAATCAAACAGTCTTTCGTTTCATTCCTCTCCGCCATTTTCATCTTCTTCTCTCTTCAACATGAACAAAACCTAGCACGTTTTTGTAGGGTTTTGATTCATTGATGCGCAACAAAAACAAAATAAACCATGCAAAACCCTCCAAGGATCAAAAGTCAAGAGACATAACGATGGTAAAGGGAGAAATCAATAACACACCTTAGGGTTCTCCTTTGATGACTTCAAACGCGAATTGTGTCACGTTCTCTATGGTTGATCCACGCCTAGAGTTGATCCTAGATCTCCCAAGTCCTTGGTGCTAGCCCGGAAAGAGGAAGAGGAAGAATCACGCAAAACGAGACCCAAAAGGGGGCTCTCGGCCTCCTTGTGGCCGACGGGACGGGCGGCGGCAAGAGGGGCGGTCGGGCTCCTCTTTTTGCTTGCTCTCTCTCCTTTTTGTTCTCTCCCACTCTTGTTATGTTCAATTATGAGCATAAGTTGTTGGAAGGAAGGAAGGAAGGTCCTTTATATAGTCCAACAACTCCTTGCCAACTACCTCAAGGACTTATTCTAGTCCTACTAGAATTCAATTTAGTCCCTTCCTTGCAATTTAGTCCCTACTAAGTTTGCAAGGTTTTGCAAAGTGATCCTTCTAATTAATTAATCCAATTAATTAATTCCCAAATCTAGTTCAACTCTATGTAGCGTGTGACCCCATAGGTTCTATCTAGTTGGTAGCAACTATTCTCTAATATGGAGCGGTTTCTAGCAAAACATCCATTCTAGCCAACTAATACAATAGTCATCTTGACAACCTTTGTACAAGTTATTGTCTCATCCCTTTGTCTCTATATCCGGATTGGCCACAAGACATACAATTCACACTCGTATATCCAATCCATAGTTTCTCGATCCATGGGAATAGCCTTATTTGTTCAAATAACAATAATATCCCATATTGATTTATTTGAGTCTGGCAAGACATTCTATAAGCACTCAGTACAGGAAATATTGCTATAAACGACGGACATAAAGTGTCGTTTATGAACTAATTTCCGTCGTTTTTTAAATATACGACGGAATATGGTACCGAAGTATCGAAAGCCATCATTTATTGATATACGACGCCATTTTTTCCGTTGTTTACATATTTATGGCGGTTTACACTTTAACCGTCGTTTATTACATTTAAACGACGAACAAAAGTGGCTGTCGTATTACATAAACGACGGTTACTTCTTAGCGTCCTTTTGTTTTAAAAACGACGGTTGGTAATCTGTCTTCTTTAAAAAGGGGCGGTCATGTATTTCCACCGTTTAGTTATATATACTACAGTTATTTCTTACGGTTACCGTCGTATACGTGTTTTTTTTTTTTTTAATCCTATTTGCATAGAACACCTAACATGTAATTACAATTACTTAAAAAATACTGTAAATACACTTTGAACTTTCAACAAACCAATCCATAACCAAAGTTCCATTCATTCAAGAACCAAAATTTCAAAATCCTTAACAAAACCAGTACTACTGAGTACAGAACTCATGTCCAAAAACAATCCCCAACAACACCACTACTGAGTATAGAAGTCATGTCCAAAAACAATCAAAAACCAGAACTGAGTATAGAACTCATGTCCAAAAAGCATCAACACAACCAAAATCTGGCTTGTACTACTTGGCAAACTTACTACAAAATAATAGATTTAAGTTTTCCCTGAATATTGAGATGCAGTTAACTCAATCTAAACGTGTCGTGCCCTTCGACTCGTTCGCTGCTGGTTTTCCCATTTCAGTTTGTGTGTGGTCGAAGCTGCAAAACAAAAAATGTCTTCAATACTCAATCAAAAGAAGAGGGGAAACTCTGCTTCAAATAAGAAAATGAGTGATATATATAATTGAAAACATATAACCAGTTCCAACTCAAAATCACCCACTTGATGGATAAGTACCTAATAAGTGTCCCTAATGTGTCTGCTTCAAATAAGAAAATGAGTGATACACTTTAATTGAAAACATATAATCGTCGCATTCCTTGTGGAGAGCTTGTTGATCTACCTTGCTTGAAAAGCTTCGTTTTCTACCAGCCATGTTGCTACACTATGCCATATCACTAAAGATAAATAATAAATTGCAATTTTCAACCACCAAAGATGCATTCAAGGACCAGATGTTGGCAGAAACACAAATTTTGAATGAATTCTGGTATGAAAACCTCATAAGCTATTCTCTTAACAATTCTAACAAAACTTTCAGAATTAACAAAACCTTCTATCATTGATTTCCTTTCCCACTGAGCTACCTCACGGGCACATGTATTTGCTTCGTCGAATTTGAAAACCACTTTCACACTGCCACTCTATTAACAACTCTAGTGCAAAATTGCAAACTACTACCAGACCTTTCTAGCCAATAAGCAATGCCAGAAGCTCTATTCACTATCTTGCAAGGAACCTTGCATCCATTTAAGATCCCATCCACCACCACTTTGGAATCAGATTCCACTGTGACTCCACAAACCTGATTTAGATCACACCATTTAATGGCTAATTCAATAGCCAGCAATTCACTTTCCTCCACATCCAGATTAACATCAAAACAGACACCCCCAGCTAGCAGAATACCTTGGCTATTTCTCAACACCCATGCTGCACTAGCCTCATGATTCTTCACACTACCATCACAATTTATCTTTACATGTCCATCAAGGGGAGGAATCCATTTGAATAACTGTTGCACATGAATGCTACTAACCTTTTCTTTCTGAGAGAGTTCACCAATGAGAGCCAGAATTCCTTTGAGAATATTCTGAATCACATTGGCATTTGAATCAACCCAGAGTAAAATAGGTTCCAACTCAAAATCACCCACTTGATGGATACGCACCTAATAGGTGTCCCTAATGTGTCTACCAAGTCCCCCCCCCCACTTGATGGATAAGCCAGAATTGATTATTTTTTTAATGAATTGGCTTTTATTAACAGAACCAAACACCCGGACTACAAAACTGGATCACCTGCAGCATCCAACCTATCCTCATAAGCTATTCTTTTAACACTTCTAACAAAAATTTCAGAATTTACAAAAACCTTCTACTAAGTTTAGGGTATGCTGTTTACTAAGTTTAAAATATGACTTGTACTCCTTATGTAAGGAAATCACGACAAAGAACTTCATGGATGTGAACATAACTATAAATTGAAAAACTAGAAGAGTGAAAATATAATGTGGCTTACCAAGGTCGTTGGCCAAGCTACATTTTTCCCTACTGCATCTCCAACTGTTTTTGCATTTCCAAACTCTCTCGCCAACTCGAATTTCGATTTTGATTTGATGCACTCATCAATACGAACTTCGGTATATTCACTGCCTAAGGGAACTCCATGCACCAGCTTCGACGGATTAGATGAAAGAATTGTACCATAAGCCACAACCTGAAGTGGTTTGGTCTTTGATATCAACTTGACCGATTTGCTGCCCTGTATAGACCACTTAATATAAACATTAATACAATATTGTTGCATAAATAGAAAACATAGGTTTTGCTATGAACCTGCTGAGGGTGTCGTTGAGATTGCGCAGACGACGAAGAATCAATAACATTGCAGTTCATGGGTACTGCTGCAGTCCTTGGTTGAGTCATGGCCGGATCAACACCCCCTGCTGTCAGCGAAGATACATAATCTCTCAATTTATGAAGTTCACCTTCAAGATTATTCATTCGCTGCTGCGATTCTTCTTCTCGAGCTTTGGTTGCTACCTCCCTTGCTACCATTTCTGCTTGCAAATCAGTCACTTTAGATTCCAACTCTATCACTTTTTTTGATGATTGCCTAGAAGTAGATCCAAAAACTGTAGTTGGAGTTACTCCTGGCCCCATTGTTCGTACGCGGCCATGCCTCTCTGGTCCCAAGACGTCTTCAAAAACTTCATCTCGCAACTCGTCAGTTTGTTCTTCCAATGGAACGGCATTAAGTCGATCATCTATCGTATCCTGAAAAATAATTAAAAATTCGTATAATATCCATTTTCTTGCTACCCACAAACTCTAATTTTCTGTATGTACAAACTCACCATTGCTTTTGCTGATAGGCCATAAGAAGGCACTCCTTTAACCTTCCGTGTTTTGAAATTCATGGCAACACGATCGTGCCTCAGGCCTTTATCTTTTAGCTGCATATGTATGAAATAATTAAACATAACATGAAGGCACCAGCTGAGAAAGAAGAAAACAGAACCAAAAAACATAGCATTCCCAAAAATAAAGTATACTCTACCTTTTGTCGAATTCGTGAGTGAGCTTTCCTTCCCGTTCGAGGAGCTCCTGTTAAACGCAGTCTATTCTGTTTATTCTTTTTGCTCACCATCTATGTATATATATTATACATGGAAATGTGATCGGAAAATAACAACTTCATCACAGCAGCTTATAATTTCAAATAGACTGTAAAATATAGTGTAATAATCTTAATGAGATTGAATAAAGAAAGAAGATGGATAACTTGAAAAAAACCTTACTTGTGCAACTGGATCTCGCCACCATGCTACAAGGGCAGCCCACTGGTCTTTTTTAACTCGAGGTGGAGTAACTCGTAAACGCGCCTCGTCCGTCGAATATGGCAAGTAGTATTTTCTCTTCAGAGTTGATTTCCAATCTCTCCATTTATTGTCAAGGCTAGCCATTACGTAGGCTTTAGATTCATCAGAAAGATTAGTATTGGTCTGCAATATATAAGATGCCACAGACATTATAACAACAATTTATGTTGAATTTTTCAATATGCCCGAATAACTAATATTATAACACTACGCACTGACCTTTATTTGTCTCCATGCTTCAACCTTACCCGGAGTCAAATCAGGGTGTGACCAGTCAGTGTAATTGATAGGAAACATCTGGCCGTCCTTCGCCATCACTCCTAACTGAGACCCAAGCTTTGCTTGACGTTTACCAACAGGCTGGCCATACTCATTGACGCGCAAGACAAGTTTGGCTTTGCCGTTTCTCCACCCCTTAAGTGGTTGAGTGTCAAACCTTTTCCTTTTACGAGTTATCGCAGTAGTATTTCCATCACCTAAATCTGCAACATTGACAGAAGCATCAGACATTAACATAAAATTAGACCAAGTGATAGTTACCATAATATGAAAACAGACAAAATAGTCTACACAAATATCTATAATTTATGAGCATAAGTGCTAACATATATACCTGTTGTGACATTATCATGTGGCGGTGTTCCAAGTCCAACAGCATCTAATTCATCGTCTGATGAATCAGAGGATGAGGAACTACAATCTAATGCCCCAGACGGCAGAGGCAAACCGGCATTCGATGGTGGCTGTGGTGAAGGACCTGGAACTTGGGTAGACGGTGGAGGAGGTGGGGGAGGACCTGAAACTTGGGAACCCGGTGGATGTCGTGAAGGACCTGGAACTTGGGAACCCGGTGGATGTTGGGCATCCTGTTGAGGAGGTGGTGGAGGACCATGGGAACCTGCATGCGGATGCTGTTCAGGACCTGTATCTTGGGAACCCAGTGTAGGTAGTGGTGGAGGGCCTGATATCTGGAGTGTAGACATTCTCTCACAGGGTGCAAGCAATTTCTTAGCATGTTTGGAGGTCCGGTTTCTTCCCATTGTATCCTGCACATGCACAACAAAAGACATAAATGAACGAAAAAATATTGAAGTAAATAATGGAAATGACACATAATAGAAGCATGGATAAAACAAAATTAACATAAACAATTTCTACATATATACCAAAGGGTATTTAATGAAAATTATAAATATCACTGAAATAAAACATGTTTAAGCACTTGTTCAAAAAGTAATCTCTTCACAATGAATAAAACTGCAAAATATGAAAGATGCCAAATTAATCTCGACTATTGCCACTCGTCATCGTCCTCGTTCAAATTAGCGTCGTCAGAATCATCAGAATCAGAATCAGCCTCAGCCTCATCATCCCCATCATCATTATCATTAGTGTCGTCATCAAAATTATCTTCACCATCACTGTTATGATCTCTTTCACTGCCACCACCATCATCACTGGGTCCAACTTGTTCACCATCATTATCATCTGCGGTAACACTTTCCTCTACATCTGTTCTAACCCATTGTTGATCATCATCCTCATTTACGTCTTCTAGGGAATAAGACTCGGCTTCAGGGCATGAGAGAGGTGAGGTTATATCTGATGCATGCATATCATACACATCACGTGCTCTCATTTGCATCACTACCTGCCAATTGGGATCAACAGGGTCAGTAACATACCAGACTTGTTGTGCTTGAGAGGCGAGGATGAATGGTTCATCGGTTGCAAGATTTTGCTTGTATAAGAGATTATTAAAATTAACAAGGGTGAACTTGTATTCATCCTCTCGCAGTCCAGTTCGGTTATCAACCCAGATGCATTTGAATAAATCGAACTTCAGATCCATAGAATAAGATACTTCTATCACATCCGTCAGTCTTCCATAGTACTTCACTTCACCACAGTTGTCTACAGTTGCATCTAACATCACTCCAGTATTTTGGCTCTTCTTTCGGGCACCGTACGCCATTGTATGAAATTTTGAGACCATTCACGGTGTAACCTTTCTTGTATCTTATAGCATACACACTTGGCCCCCTGCTCAAAATTTTCACCTCATTTGATATATCTGGATCATTCATCGACCGTCGGACCTATATGTGTCCATAAATCAATAAATTATGTAATAAGTTCAAGACTAGGAAGAATGATTAAGAATATTAAATCAGTATATACATAATTTATAAGTAAATCTTACATGAAGTTCATGCCAATTAGGGAACTCTTCATTGTGCTTCTTTTGAATAGCTCGTGGTGATAGAGTGAGTCCGTATTTTTCTTCTAGCATTTTTTTGTGCATACTATAAATAAACAATGAATATAGTAAATAATAGGCAAGTAGTATTTTCTCTCCAAAGAATCACAAAAAGGTTAATGTACACTAATAACTCACTCGCGGAATGGGTCAATTGATTGAGTGTTCGCCAAAATATATCTATGGGCTTGCTCATACTCAACATGATCAAGGGTGAACATTTCTTCCTTCCCATTGCCTCCATCAGTATACATTGCAGGCCGAGTCATTTTTGTCTCCACGTCATCATCTAAATATCTACTGCAAAATATAAACATTCTTCCGCTATGTATCCTTCAGCAATGGATCCTTCAGGATAGTTCCTTTGTCTTACATACTTTTTAAGTGTAAGCAGGTACATAATGAAATATGAACTTGTTATATATAAATTAGTATGAAACTAAATCAAAGTTATATGTAAATCATTATGACTAAGATATAAGTTATTAAATAACCTCTCAATAGGATACATCCATCGATACAACACTAATCCAGCTATTCTTGCCTCCTCAGCCAAGTGAATGGGTAAATGCATCATAACATCAAATAATGAGGGAGGGAATATCTTTTCAAGACTGCATATGGTTAGCTTTATCTGCTCTTCCATATGGTCAATGTCAGAGTCGGTCAACACCTTCGAGCATAGCTTTTTAAAAAAGCTACAGAGTGCGATCAAAGTTTTTGCCACATTGCTAGGCAATACTTTCCTTATCGCTACAGGCAACAATTCTTGAATCAACACGTGACAGTCATGACTCTTCAATCCTTTAATAGTTCTCTCCTTCACTTTAATACATTTCGAAATATTTGAGGAAAAGTTGTCAGGAACTTGGATACCCTTTAACACATTACAAAATGTTACCTTCTCCTGATTGCTCATTGTAAATGATGCAGGGGGTATCTTCGATTGACCATTAGCGCAAGGCTTTGGATGGAGTGGCTTACGAATACCCATGTCTTTGAGATCCTTGCGAGCTTTAACTCCATCCTTCGATTTCTTAGGATCCCCTAACAAAGTGAATATTATACTCTCACACACATTCTTCTCTATGTGCATCACATCAAGATTGTGACGGATTAGATTATCTTTCCAATATGGCAATTCGAAAAATATACTTTTTTTCTTCCAATTATAAGGCATTTTCTGAGAAACATTAGAACTATCATCTTTATTCTTCTCTGTTGATGGTTGCTTGTATTTTCCAAATTTATTCTGAATGTGCTCTACTTGTTTGAAAATTTCTTCCCCTGACAATCTTGGTGGCCTTTTCCCGATTTATTTTTTATCATAGAAATTTCTCGCATCTCTACGGAACTTGTGGTCATCATCCAAGAAACGTCGGTGCCCTGTATAACAAAACTTATGACCAAATTTCAACCACCTTGATACAGTTTCTTTATTGCATGGTGGGCATGCAAACTCACCTCTCGTGCTCCATCCTGACAAATTAGCGTATGCTGGAAAGTCGTTGATTGTCCACATAAGAGCTGCATGAAGCTGAAACATTTCTTTGCTCTCTGCGTCATACGTACGCAGACCTTGACACCATAAGTCTCTCAAATCCTCAATCAAAGGTTGCAAATAGACATCGATGTCATTACCAGGGGCGCGAGGACCATCGATCAAAATGGACAATATAAAGGATGTCTGTTTCCTGCATAACCAAGGCGGGAAATTATAGATAATTAACAAAACTCGCCATGTACTATAAGGAATGATAATCGACCTATATGGGCTAAAATCGTCAGACGCCAAACCAAATCTAATGTTCCTGCGATCCTCAGCAAATTCGGGATGAACCTGATCAAAAGTTTTCCAAGCTAGAGAATCGGCAGGGTGCCTCTGTGCACCATCACGATCTCGTTGTTCTGCATGCCACCTCATTAAAGAAGCGGTTTTTGAAGACATAAATAATTTTCTAAGTCGTGGTTTCAAAGGAAAGTATCGCATTCTCTTCAGGGGAATCCGTTTCATCTTGGCCTTTCCAGCATCATTTTTTTCAAGAATTTCACTGTATCTTGGTGTCTCACAAAAGTCACATCTCTCTAACCCTTCCTTGTCTTTCCGATACAACATGCAATCATTGGGACATGCATCGATGTTTTTGTACGAAAAACCCAATGAACTAAAGAACTTTTTGGCCATGTAATAGGATTTGGGTAATGTCTCCCCATCAGGGAAGGCTTCCTTCAACAACTCTAACAATTTATTGAAAGATATATCACTCCATCCATATAAGACCTTCAAATGCAATAGTCGAACAAGAAATGATAATGTTGTCAACTTCTTACAACCTGGGTAAAAAGGTCTCTCTGCATCTTCTAAAAGTTTGTAAAACTCCTTACACTCTTCATCATGACTCTTGGCATCGAGTCCTTCTACCCCACCCACTGCATCATGTATCATCTCAATCATGTCTTCATCTATACCATAGTTCTGGTTTTCATCACCAAATGTTCCATTACCATCAAAGGACTCTCCGTGAGTAACCCAAACAACATAATCAGTGTCAAAACAGTTGCAAATAAGATGATCAAATACGCTGCCACGATCCATGTAGTAACGATTCAAACACTTTCTGCAAGGACATTGTATCTCCAAACTTCCCTCATTATTGGCAAAAGCAAAATCTAGGAATTTCAAACACCCTTGACAAAATGCGAGACTGACTCTATCTTCCAAATGTATCCAACTCTTATCCATACTAAGAAGAGTAGGTAATTACCAATATACTGCATTAATAAACGTAAATTAGCAAACATAATGAAATTAAAATGTGAATATTTTACGTAAAGGAACAAAAGATTAGAAATTACAAGTTAACAACCAAATCAAGAAGTAGTTACAAGACGAAGCTATGTCAATTTACGAAAGCAGATATATGCAAAGTACCATTGTTGACACTAGTTTTGATAAATATTAACATAACATATTAAACTATAGCAGTACATGCCATCACACTCAAACAGAAACCAACCAATTACTTGAAACAAAAAAGTCCCAGACATTAGTTTTAGAAAAGCAAATTTTGAGAAGCAGCTTGCAATTCTTCCTTGTGTGAAGGTATGCACGCTTCTTTAGTATGAAATGTTATTTATTGTCTGTTTATTTTTTGTGCCTCAGAGTTGGTACATGATTTGATCAGTGTTCTATTCTGTAGGAACTATCTTCAGATTCATCCCAGCGTGTACATTCTTCTTTGGCATCAGTTACAATGGGAATGGCCCCAAATTTGGGAAAGGTGAGAACTTGCTTCTAGCAGCTTTATTGTGTCAATGTCATAACTGTCAAGCTCTCTAAAGACCGGAGATTCCACTGAGCAGCTATTTTAAATATAAATTTTTAGCTGGAAGTACCTTAATTAACTCGTTTTTATCATCCCATGAGATGTTACTTTCAAACTCTGGGTGATTTCTGTAGTATACTCAATAAAAGAGGCTGGGTCTCATGACCAACACGAAACAACTAGCCTGTGCTCTGAAACCATGTAAATCCACCTCAGAAACATACAACACAACCTGCAGATTTTCAAAACTACACAGGCATGCCCAACTTCCCACATAACAGCACATGCAACCATTTGATACAACACTTGAGCCTTCTGAAGAGGGCCATCAATGGCACCAAATTAATAGAAGTGGGAGGAAGATCAAGTTTACAAATAAGAAAACATTGCCAGTAAAACACAAACCTCAATGTTAGAATACAAATCAAGCCGGTCAAGGGGATCTAATAGTCGTGGAACAAAATCTTTTGATAAATTTATCAGCAGTGATATGACAAGAAAAAACAATGCAATTTTTAAGTTAAGGATGTCAAGATGAGAGAACAAACCATTGTCTGTCTCTTCCTCTCACTATAGAGTGACACTGCAGCATTGGACTTTGGTTTAGGGTTATGCTTTGGGTACCTATTTCCTTATGCAACATGACAGAGTATATGGAGCAAGACTAAAAAATGTTGGTTGCTTGGGAGTTGAACATGATAAAGAGTTCTCGAGTTAGCCATGACAACAAATTACTAAGCACAGCTTCATGTTACATTTTCCCTGAAGGTGACTGCTTTTAGGCCCGCCTTTAGAGTGTCCACGACCTATTTCACTGAAAGGGCTCAATGCCTCAACCAACCATTTTCGAATAATCAAAGGTACTTCCCCCCTCCACATGTGCCAAAAAAGCACTTTTGCTGCTAGGTGAGATAGACAAGTCGGCTTTTCTTGGGTGCCTTGCATTAATAATTTGGATTTTGTCAAGGTCTGGGTATAGAATATGCAACTTTCTCAAACAAAACCTGCTTTTATTAACTAAGACCTGTAAAGTGACCTTTGACTGCTAGTGGAGATGTAACTTTATCTTAACTGTTATGTTCGCTATCCTGCCCCCTATAATTCTGGCAACTATGAGAATCTAACTGCTTCAAAATCTAGGAATGACACAAGCATTAAGTTTCGGTTTGCAGAATCTAATTGCTTGAAATCTAGGCAGCATTGGACTTTGCAGAATCTGCAATTTTCTTGTTTATGCAGATTCAGTCAGAAGTGACATGTTAGGGAAAATTATTCTAATAAGGGTAGACTTGACAATGCCTGGACCTGATTGACTACACGTCTAAAAATGCTTTTCATTGGTGAGTATGGATATATCAGTTTTACAAAGAAGTGGTCAGAGTTAGTTTTAGTTCTCCTATTTCATGATCATGACAATGTCATTAGGCTACCGAGTCAAGAGCCTCTGTCACATTAAAAAGGAACAGAAAACCGAAAACCTCTTTAATTTCAAGGTCCAACCACATAAAATACGCCCAAGTTTTACAAATTCAGCTGACAGATGAGTAGTGGATCATAACCATCGGATGAGTAGTGGATCATAACCATCAATGACTAAGAACTTTTAGTCTATTGACAGATTGGGAAGCTATAGAGGGTGGGAGTATGATTCTTAAAATACCCCTTAAAAGAAGGATTTTAACCCAATGAAGACTATAAATACTTTTTTCCATACAAAACTTCAATAAACAGCAGAGCAAAACATAAGTTATTCAGTTGATATTAGATATCTCATCCCAAAAACTTTGCGCCTACAACTTCATCGGAAACCCTAGGAGCATAGATCAAAGTCACACATCAAGAGGCATCACAAACTGCTAGTTTATCAACACAATAGATAATAACCCAATCAAAATCTCAAACACCCTAGGAGCATAGATCAAAGTCACACATCAAGAGGCATCACAAACTGCTAATTGATCAACACAATAGATAATAACCCAATCAAAATCTCAAACACCCTAGGAGAATAGATCAAAGTCACACATCAAGAGGCATCACAAACTGCTAATTGATCAACACAATAGATAATAACCCAATCAAAATCTCAAACTGGATTCAGAAACTTGGAGGATTAGAAAAATCGTACAAATAAACTACAATTACCAGCTACTTCGTACTAGCTCCAATTGATGAAGAATTGCAGTAGCTACCCTCGTACCCAACTACTTCGCTTACTGCCCTAGACGACGACGGAAGAGACAGTTAGTGAAGAGTTTTCCTCCAAAACAAGGAGAAGGGTTGAAACCGGTCGCCTACGCTTACCGATTAACAAGAAGATGGAGATCCCCAAGAATCTCTCCTATGCTGCAAAGTGATTGTTGGAGTCTCGTCCGTCCGTCGAGAAGAAGGAGATCCCCAAGAGTCGGTCTATTTGGAAGAAAGAGTCCACCACTAGTCCACTACCTGCAAAAGCAATAATATTAAATAATATTATTGAACCAATATTAATATAGTTTGGGGCGGGAGTCAACATTTTGGGGGCGGGAGAGTGAATATTTTATGGGTTGGTAAGTCACCGTCGTAAAAATTAATATATACGACGGTAACAAAAAAAAAAACCGTGGTTTACCTATTATAAATATGACGGTAATATAATGAACCGCTGTTAAAATGTTTTACATACGACGGTCATACTAATTACCGATGTTTAAAAACTTATACTACGGAGATATTCTGGTCGTCGTATTTTTTCTATAAAAACGACGGTCAAATTCTGTCTACCGTCGTTTTAAACGATAATTCCTGTAGTGACTATCCCCTGAGTGGCCTAGGATATTTGCTCCCGTTATGTGGGAGGGACAAATTCTATCTACATCCACTACGATCTATAAGCTTGCTTCTTATTGTATCCAGTACACGCCTTTATGACTACCCAGTTACGGTGTAGCGTTTAACGCTACCAAAATCACAATAATCCACAACAAGAATATCTAGTGACTTCAAGTCTAAGGATGACAATACCATTGCACCGCGAGAAGCGCTTTTGACTCAACATAACGTGTATGTAGCCTTCTCGGAGATGGGTCAATCCAGTGCAACATTCCCTAATGCACACCTATGTGTTGGATCATGATATCTCCATATAATTCCAACCCCATACTAGTCTATAGATGATTGTCCCATTAATCATTATACTGGACTAGGGATATTTAAGATAAACAACACAATTATAAATCTAAGGACTTCATTATATTAAATATCCAATAAATAATAAATGAATTTCTAGCCACAAATAAATTCATACTAAACTAGATTGCCTCTAGGGCATCTATTCCAACAGTCTCCCACTTGCACTAGAGCCAATCTGGCGCATCTCGTATGCCCATACTCCTAGTGTTCCCTTCATGCTTCCACTGCGTGAGCGGCTTTGTAAGCGGGTCTGACAGATTCTCATCTGTAGGAATCTTGCATATCCGAACGTCTCCTCTGTCGAAAATATCTCGAATCAGATGAAACTTCTTGAGCACGTGCTTGTACTTCTGGTGCGACCAGGGTTCCTTCGATTGCGCTATCGCCCCAGTGTTGTCACAGAACAACTCAACTGGATCCGCAGTGCTAGGGACCACACCAAGTTCAAAAACAAACTTTCTGATCCAAACAGCTTCCTTTGCTGCGCCATTTGCAGCAATGTACTCAGCCTCTGTTGTAGAATCAGCTACCGTCTCTTGCTTGGAACTCTTCCAGCTCACCGCTGCTCTATTCAGGCAAAACACATATCGAGACTGTGATCTAAAGTCATCTCTTTCGGTTTGGAAGCTTGCATCAGTGTAACCCCTTACACGCAACTCTTCCTCACCGCCAAATATCAAGAAAGCATCCTTAGTTCTTCTCAAGTACTTTAGGATGTTCTTGACTGCAATCCAGTGACTCTCACCTGGATTGGATTGGTATCTGCTTGTCATACTCAAGGCATATGCCACATCTGGTCTAGTACATAACATGGCGTGCATGATAGATCCTATGTCCGAGGCATAGGGGATTATACTCATGCGTTCCTCTCAATCTCATTGGAAGGACAACCAGTCTTCGAAAGAGTGATTCCAAGTGACATGGGCAAGAATCCCTTCTTGGAATCTTGCATGTTGAACCGTTTCAACACCTTGTCAATATATGTACTTTGACTTAGGCCTAGAAACCTTTTAGATCTATCTCTATAGATCTTTATACCGAGTATATAGGCTGCCTCCCCTAAGTCTTTCATTGAGAAACACTTCCCTAGCCTATCTTTAACAGAATGCAGTATGGGAACGTCGTTTCCAATGAGTAGTATGTCATCTACATACAAGACCAGAAAAGCTACAGAGCTCCCACTAACCTTCTTGTAGACACAAGACTCATCTTCGTTTCTGATGAAGCCAAACTCTTTGACTACTTCATCAAAAAGTCGATTCCAACTCCTAGAAGCTTGCTTCAATCCATAAATGGATCGTTGCAGCTTACAGACTTTGTAAGCTTGCTTTGGATCCTCAAAACCCTCCGGCTGTATCATATATACGTCCTCGAGGAGATTCCCATAAAGGAATGCTGTTTTGACATCCATCTGCCAAATCTCATAGTCGTGGTATGCTGCAATCGCAAGTAGGATTCGGATGGATTTGGTCATAGCGACTGGTGAAAAGGTTTCATCATAGTCAATACCATGAATCTGTCTGAATCCTTTAGCCACCAATCGGCCCTTATAAGTAATCACATTACCATCCATGTCAATCTTCTTCTTTAAGACCCACTTGCACCCTATGGGACGCGCCCCTTCGGGTGGTTCCACCAAAGTCCATACTTTGTTGGTATACATGGATTCCATCTCGGATCTCATAGCTTCTAGCCACTTCTGAGAGTCTGGGCCATTCATGGCCTCTTCATAGGTAGTAGGCTCATCATATATGAGCATTGTGTCACCGGAATCTGTCACGAGAAGTCCATACCTCTCGGGTTTCTAGAGCACTCTACTAGACCTACGAAGCTCTTGTGTTACCTGAACAGGTTGTTCCACAACTGCTTGTGGTTCCTGTTCATGTTCCATAATCGGTTCAGTGATTTGTGGTTCTTGAACATCTTCAAGTTCTACATTCCTCCCACTTGCTTCTTTAGAGACAAACTCTCTTTCTAGAATCACGCCGGTCCGACCAACAAACACTTTGTTCTCGGTTGAATTGTAGAAGTAGTATCCCTTAGTTTCCTTAGGGTACCCCACAAATTTACACTTATCCGATTTCGGCCCTAGCTTGTCTGATTGTAAATGCTTTACATAGACATCGCAGCCCCAAATTCTCATGAACGACAGTGTGGGACGCCTCCCACTCCACATCTCATATGGTGACTTCATGACTGATTTAGATGGAACGCGGTTAATGGTGAAAGCTGCACTTAATAGAGCGTATCCCCAAAATGATAATGGAAGATCGGTTTGACACATCATAGATCGAACCATATCCAATAGGGTTCGATTCCTCCTCTCGGACACGCCATTCCATTGGGGCGTTACGGGCGGAGTGAGTTGGGACACGATCCCACACTCTCTAAGATAGTCGTCAAACTCTTGGCTTAAGTATTCTCCTCCGCGATCCGATCGTAGAGCCTTGATACTTTTTCCAAGTTGCTTCTCTACTTGATTCTTGAATTCTTGGAGAAACTTCAAAGGATTCGGATTTTTCCCTCATAAGGTACACAAATCCATATCTACCGTAGTCATCAGTAAATGTAATGAAGTAGACATAACCACCCCTGGGAGGCGTGGCAAATGGCCCACACACATCGGTATGTATGAGCGCCAATTGCTCACTAGTCCTCTCACCTTTCTTACTGAAAGGGGACTTTGTCATTTTTCCCAATAAACAAGCCTCACATGTCTCATATGATTCAAAATCAAATGAGTCTAGTAATCCATCCTTATGGAGTCTAGATACACATTTCTCTTTTATATGGCTTAAACGACAGTGCCATGAATAAGCTGGATTTAAATCATTTATTTTAATCCGCTTGGTATTAATGTTGTAGACAAGATTGCTTAGATCAAGGACATAATGTCCATTAAATAATTGCGCACTAAAATAGTGAATATTATTCAAATAAAAGGAACAACAATTGTTCTTTATTGAAATAATAAAACCATCCTTGTCCAAACAAGAAATAGAAATAATGTTTCTGCTCATAGCAGGCACAAAATAGCAATTATTTAATTCTAAAACTAATTCTGAAGGCAGAGATAGCTCGCACACGCCTATGGCCAACGCAGCAATCTTTGCTCCATTCCCAACGCGCAGATCTACCTCTCCTTTAGCCAATCTTCTACTTCTCTTTAGATCCTGCATATTTCGACAAATATGAGATCCACATCCTGTATCGAATACCCATGATGTAGAGACAGTTAAATTGACATCTACAACAAAAATACCTGGTGGTGGTGGTGGAATCACTATTCCAAGCCTCTTGTCCTCCAATTATTTTGGGCAGTTCCTCCTCTAGTGTCCAGGCTGACTGCAGTAGTGACACTCACCTTTAGTCACACCTTTGGCAATGCCACCAACAGGCTTAAGGGCAGGTTCCCTGGACTTGGCAACTGACTTGCCTTTGCCCTTGGAGGATGAGGCAAACCTTTTGCTCTTTCCTTTCTGCACCATCATAATGGCTTTGCCCTTACCCTTGTTGATGCAGCTGTCCTCAACATATTGAGTAAATCTGGCAGTGGTTTCACGGTCTCATTCATGTTATATTTCATAATGAACTGTCCATAAATCTCAGGCAACGATTGCAACACGAGAGCAGTTGCCAACTCTTGGCCGACCGGGAACCCCAGTCGGGTGAGATTCTCCAAGTACCCGATCATACGGAGTACATGGGGTCCCACCGGGTTCCCTTCTGCCAGATGACACTTGAACAGTGCCATAGAGACCTCATACCTCTCTACCCTTGCCTGCTCTTGGAAGAGCTGCTTCAGATGCTCGATCATATCGACAACATTCATGTTTTCGTGTTGCTTCTGAAGCTCAGAAGTCATGGTGCATAGCATAAGGTAGGCCGCATCATTAGCGTCATCAACACGCTTTTGATACGCCGTTAGGGCAGCAGGTGTTTGGTTATCTGGACCTTCTGGAACATGCCCCTCTATTGCGTACAGTTTCTTCTCTTGCTTGAAAACAATTCTCAAGTTTCTGTACCAATCAAGAAAGTTGGTTCCAGAGAGCTTGTCCTTCTCAAGGACAGATAGTAGGGAATGTTGTGAACTCGATGAGTTGTTTGCCATTTGGAATTCTACAAACGGGAAATACGCAAGTTTTAGTATTTGTGAATTTTTGACTATATTCAATAATGGCTAGTTTATCAAATATAGCTCCACCTATTTTTCTACGGATTAATAACCCTCAAGATATTAATGCGGAAAATATCCTTATATTTTGTAGTGGGCCAAGATCCATATTTCACCTCCTTATGAGCTTGCTTTGGCAAGTCACCCATAATTTTGCTACTTTAGGTAGGAACAATTCCAATTGCATCCCTCATGCAACTCTTGGTTCAATTGGGAAAATAACTCCTTATTTATCCATCCATATGGATAATCCCAATTGATTGCCTCTAGGTTTCTTAATCATATTAATAGCCCAGTTGTGTTCAACCTCTTATTTAAACAATTGCACATTGTTACGTGCCATCGCATTCCATCATTATGAACCAAGTCGCCATGCTTTGGCACGCACGAACTTGATAAATAATGAAGATAATGAGTGTTTAAATAACGAGAAGGCAAGAACACAATATTTGAATTTTGAGGGATTTTAAATTCAATTTTAATTGTTTTGTTGATCAATATCAACTAATCTATCTATTTGAATTTGGGCACAACTCCAAATAATAGATCCGGGTTATCTAATTATCTTATTATCCTAATTGCATGCATCATCCATACACCAACCACACAATAATAAGACAATAAAGTAAACAACCACAAAACAAAAATTAAACGTGATCTGGATATGGCCTTTTCTAGACTAAGATAATTCCAAGCCAATGGAATTATCTATGAACCCTAGAACAAACACATCTCCATGCGTCTTGATCTTTTGGTCCATCCTTCATAGTCATGTGGAATGCTCCATGCTCCATGCTCCATCTTTTGTGGCTCCTTTGGCTTTGGGCTTCTTTTCTTCAATCTTGGCTAACAATCTACTTTATCTAGCACTAGCTAACTTCTGTACTAAATAAAATAAATCTCACAAGTTAAGAAAAAAAATTGGCACGCAGGCCATAAAAACCCTAATTAATTATTACAATTAATTGATCAGCTCGCAGGCCGTAAAACTAAACCATAAAATTAAACATCCACATCAAACCACATCCTAAGGTCATATCCAATCACCATGCGAATTGCACATAAACAGTTAAAATCCAATTTTAACGCGCTTGGTCAATTTTAATTGATTTTAAGATTTCTAGGTTAAAACGGTCCATGGGCCCAACAATCAAATTGCCCGGGCCCAAAAAGGTGAACCACAAGGCCCTAGGGCCGCCCCAACCCATAACCCGCACGCCTAGGCCGCGGGATTGGGCCGCCCAGCCCCTAGGGAGGCCAAGCTTGGGCGGCAAGCAAGAGGGGAGGTCCCCTAGGGGGGCCGAACCTCCTTGAGGGAGTTTTTTCTCAAACTACTCCCTTGCTTGGTGCCCAAGTTTGGTTGTTTCCTTGTTTTGGAAGAACTCTTTCTTCCCCAAGGATGCCCAACCCCTAGATCTAAGATCCTAAAATTTCTCAAACTCACTTATTCATGCATCCAATGCAAAAATTAGATCTTGTTATGATAGATTATTGACAAATTGCATCCCATGCTTGATTTGTCTTGTTTTATGCGATAAAAAATCTATTTAACGTGTAAAACAACTAAAAAGTAACACATAAACCACGTTTATGCTCTACGACCTGTGGCTCTGATACCACTGTAGGGTTTTGATTCATGGATGCGCAACGGAAACAAAATAAACCATGCAAAACCCTCCAAGGATCAAAAGTCAAGAGACATAACGACGGTAAAGGAAGAAATCAATAACACACCTTAGGGTTCTCCTTTGATGACTTCAAACGCGAATTGTGTCACGTTCTCTATGATTGATCAACGCCTAGAGTTGATCCTAGATCTCCCAAGTCCTTGGTGCTAGCCCGGAAAGAGGAAGAGGAAGAAAAATCACGCAAAACGAGACCCAAAAGGGGGCTCTCGGCCTCCTTGTGGCCGACGGGAGGGGCAGCGGCAAGTGGGGCGGTCAGGCTCCTCTAGTTGCTTGCTCTCTCTCCTTTTTGTTCTCTCCCACTCTTGTTATGTTCAATTATGAGCATAAGTTGTTGGGAGGAAGGAAGGAAGGTCTTTTATATTGTCCAACAACTCCTTGCCAACTACCTAAAGGACTTATTCTAGTCCTACTAGAATTCAATTTAGTCCCTTCCTTGCAAATTAGTCCCAACTAAGTTTGCAAGGTTTTGCAAAGTGATCCTTCTAATTAATTAATACAATTAATTAATTCACAAATCTAGTTCAACTCTATATAGCGTGTGACCCCATTGGTTCTATCTAGTTGGTAGCAACTATTTGCTAATATGGAGCGGTTTCTAGCAAAACATCCATTCTAGCCAACTAATAGAATAGTCATCTTGACAACCTTTGTACAAGTAATTGTATCATCCCTTTGTCTCTATATCCGGATTGGAAAAGACACACAAGTCACACTCGTATATCCAATCCATAGTTTCTCGATCCATGGGTATAGTCTTATTCGTGCAAATAACATCAATATCCCATATTGATTTATTTGAGTCTGGCCAGACATTCTATAAGCACTATCCCTCGAGTGGCCTAGGATATTTTCTCCCGTTATGTGGGAGGGACAAATTCTATCTACGTCCACTACGATCTCTAAGCTTGCTTCTTATTGTATCCAGTACACGCCTTTATAACTACCCAGTTACGGTGTAGCGTTTAACGATACCAAAATCACAATAATCCACAACTAGAATATCTAGTGACTTCAAGTCTAAGGATGACAATACCATTGCACCGCGAGAAGCGCTTGTGACTCAACATAACGTGTATGTAGCCTTCTCGGAGATGGGTCAATCCAGTACAACATTCCCTAATGCACACCTATGTGTTGGATCATGATATCTGTATATGAACCCAACCCCATACTAGTCTATAGATGATTGTCCCATTAATCATTATACTGGACTAGGAATATTTAAGATAAACAACATAATTGTAAATCTAAGGACTTCATTATATTAAATATCCAATAAATAATACATGAATTTCTAGCCACAAATAAGTTCATACTAAACTAGATTGCCTCGAGGGCATCTATTCCAACAGTTTTCACTTTGTCTTGGTTGCTTGGGTCGGTTTCAAAGGAGTAGAAGTGCATGTAGTGAGTTTTACGATGGTGAAAAAATATTTTTGGTGAAGTTATCGTTTTCAATTTCATGTGATTTTGACTTGTTCAACCTGGATTAAGGTTGGGGAACTCTAATTTCTATGTTTTTGCAGTTATAATCTATATTAGTATATTTTGATGGTTTGATATTTACAGCCTTTTAGCTATCAGTAGACTTTCTGGTGATTTATAAATCACTTTGTTTGTGTATGTTGTGCCGCATGCAGATGTGTAATAGCTATTGTATTAAGTATATATTAGAATTCTGCGCCAGAGGTTAAGTGGTACGTGCCGAGCATGTTGGACTCACCCATCTGTTTTACAGGTTTAGCTGGAGCACGACTGGATCGCGATAGTTTTGCTAAAAGAGTGTGTTTTTTTAGTGAACGTTTTTTTTTCAGTTGTTTTTAGTGAAATTTGTAACAATTGTTGAAACGTGATATTTTTATAAAAAAATGTCATTTTAGTCATTTTTAATGAATTCGGCCACATAAAAGTTCTTATAAAATTTGATTAAAAATGTTGTTTTACAGGACTTTGTGTCTTGCTGGTTGATTTTTGGATGTCTGGAAGTTCGAGACTAGTTGATAATAATTCGTCTGTTTATCAAATAATTTATTTTTACTGTTAAAAAGTGTGACCGGTCGTCACACTTGGGGACTGGAGGAAGGGAAGCTATGGGAAAGAGGGTGTAGCTAGTAAAAAAAAAGCTACCATCAACTCTCACGTGGACCCATCAGCAGCTTACATGTTCCTCACCTTTGTGCTCAAAAAGCACCCGCTCATGCCTTGTCACACCTCAGAGGGACCATGAGACAAGGTCCCTTGTGCCTATCACTCGTCACGGGATTCATGGGTTCTAGCGGTGTGAATGCACGAATAAGGCCCATCGCATGTGGTTGCTACCCCATGTGCGACCAGTATTTTACTCACGAAGCCGACTTGTCCATCTTTCTTCCTTATACTAGGTTTCCCGTAACCTGTGATACTCCTCCTGGGATTCAGGGTACGACGCCATCAAAAATGGTGATAACTCAATCCATTTGAATTAAGGATGTGTATAAACTCAGGGGGAGTTGTACTTTGATAATGATGAAAGACAGGTTAGTTTTAAGAGGCATGATTAAAGCTCCAAAGCTTTGAAGCTTATAGTATATATATTCTTTCTTAAAGTTCCTGTGTTGCAGGACTTATATTGGTTTGGATTGAAAGCGAATTATAGAATTTATATTGCCTCTCATAAATATTCTTGAACTTATATATTGTGCTTACATTGATAGACAAGTATGCAGATTGGTATGTCTTAAAAATTTTTGAATGTTGGCCAAAGCTTTGAAGGTGGCCAAAGCTCCAAATCTTTGGAGGTTGCCTTTGACTTATGTCCGTAATATATTGGATACCGAGTTCTTGTTGCAGGATGACATATTAAGCTTTGTGGTTGATCATTGTGTTATTCTAAGTTATATTCTTAATTTTTACTATTATTTTGATATATTTATTTAATTATTACACTCAGAAAATAGCTATGCATACTCGTTTGAAAAAGGCTTGCCAAACAGGACATTAAATTCATGCTATTTAATCTGGATTGTGTCTTAGCTTGTGTTAAAGTTTTGCAGGCCTAGACTTTGGTCAAATCTGCATGCCCAAATCAAAAGGGCCGTTTGAATATAGTTGTTGAAAGAAGTTGTTAGGTTGTTGAGATTTTGCAGGAAGTTTGTTCCAAAAATCTCTCAGGTTGTTGCTGCCAAGTTGTTATAAACTGTATTTGTTTCAAGCATAAAGAGATGGTCAACAGGGAGCGAGACGGGATGTCATACGTGGAAATCAATCATCTACTTTATAGCCACTCAAACATATTGAGAGCTCAACATTTCAAGAAGGTCAATCATCTCAATCATTCCAGACTTCTGAAGAACACTTCCAAGCTTCACTACTTAATCTATTTTACGTGTTCTTCTTCCTTGTGCATAATCTGTGTGATTCATTAGTTTTTCTATACATCACCAACTATTAGAATTTAGTTGTTCAAGTCAACAACAAGCGATTCTTATTGTTTCATCAAATTGTGTCAGGAACTAGATAAGTTTGGAACCAGAAGCTGTATACGTGTAAGGAAGTTCACTTAGGCTTGAGATTTATGGCTAAATATGTGATTAATAATAAGGTTTTTAAATCCTAGAGGGATAGATCCCCCATGAAGAGAGTAGGCCCATTGGTGGATGAACTTCATAAAAATTCAACATGTTACTTGCTTTACTTTGACCATCTTGTGAGAATGTGTAATGTAGGTGATGGTGGATTCTCACAAGGCAGGGCAGCCAACAGACATTCATTGTTCTTTGGTGAAAACTATATTCATTGGAAAAGCATTGATGAAGATTTTCATCATAGATCATGACATGGAGCTATGATAAATCACTCAGAATGGACCTTTCATATTCTATTCTACTGTAGATGGAATCAAAACTGTCAAGACAAAATAGGATCTTTCAATCACTTGAATTTGAGAAGGTATCAAACAACTATTAAGCTATGAAATTATTATATTGTGCTCTCAGTGAAGATGATTTCAAAATATCCTACTGCGAAAGTGCCAAGGAGGTTTGGGACAAACTGGTTGTGACATATGAAAGAACTATTCAGGTCAAGCAGACCAAAATCAATATTCTCCTAACGTATGAGCTATTCAAGATGAATTATGATAAATCCATCTAGGAGATGTTCAAAAGGCTCACACACATTGTGAATAAACAGGTTTAAGGCTTTAAAGACACATGTCAGGGGAGTTGTGGATCAAAATACACTTTTAACTGACAAGTTTGTTGATCACAAGTGTTGTGGATTGCTCAAGAAATGAGAGACCTTGGCTATGAATTCAGAGAAGTGCCTATCAAATGTGACAACACAGTGCCATTTCAATCACCAAGAATCCTGTGCAACACTCTAGAACTAAGCACATCGATGAAGACGTCGTTTCATAAGGGATCATGTTGAAAAAGGTGACGTGTTTCTATCTTTTGTATCTACATTTATGCAGATTGCTGATATTTTCACTAAACCAGTTCCTGATGAGAGGTTTTCAGCTCTAAGGCTTGGATTGTGTCACGCCCGAAAACCGAGGTGTTTTTTTTTAAATAAAATAAGGAAAATGATCGAACAAGAGGTGAACTAAACAACTCAAACTTTTATTACACAAGCTGAAATATGTTACAGATTAGTTAGAGCTACTAACGTTCCCAACCCACCTATATTACAAACAAACGAGTTGAGACTCGTCTCAAGAGCTACTGATAAGCTAGCACTCCAAACAGCTAAGACAACTCAGCGACGAAACTGTCACCACCACCATAAATTGTACTAGTAAAATGTTAGGGGTGAACTTACTGCAAGCTCAGTGGAGAACAACAAGGCAACTGTCCAACCACGATACAGGTAACACATCAAAATACTATCAAAAGTCAACATATGTATATGTCAAGTCATGCATGTG
Organism: Linanthus parryae; assembly: GCA_023055425.1. Classification (NCBI taxonomy): domain Eukaryota; kingdom Viridiplantae; phylum Streptophyta; class Magnoliopsida; order Ericales; family Polemoniaceae; genus Linanthus; species Linanthus parryae. Next base: position 3,993,954 of record JALGPY010000029.1, read on the forward strand.
TAAGTCGTTCATCGTTTTATTATCGTCATGGAACCTAGGGTGCTCACATACGGGCTTGCAGCTAGGAGTGAGTCAGCCTACCTCCGCATACGCGCTCTCAGCTAGGAGCGGAGTACCTACCTGCCATCAAGCCGGCAGTGCTTTCAACACTAGGCCTCCGGTGCAATCAGGGTCTTTGACCCAAGGGATGTACAATCTATAACCCCGTCCATTTATCTTCCCACTTTCATATTTAATTTCAAATGCAAATTGTGCATGAACAACATTATCGACAATATCATCATGCTAACAACATATCAACAATCAACACAGTTGATAGCATGTATCCAGCATAGTCACGAATAAGAACAGCATATTCGAATAGCAATTTCAGCAGCATCTCTGTATGATTCAAATATTCAAATAACAATTTGACAGCATCTCCACATGAATCATATATCAATTTACAAATTCACAATAATCAGGTATAACATCGACACAGTAATAGCAATTTGATAATTTCAACAAATATATATAAGCAGTACAACGAATAGCATATAAACAGGCAACACAATACGTTTAGGGCTATAACGTTGAGATTCCCTACCTCGGTCCGACGAAGCTACTAATATATATAATATAGAACCTCCAGAACCTTCGAATACAATATCGAGAATACCCTCCGCTTATCTCACTAACTCTCTCTCTAGTGTTTTGACTTGAATTTGGAATGAGAATTAACTATAACGTTATGCTCTATTTATAGGAGGGGCCGACGAGTACCGTTGCGGTGTGTAGGGGGGTTATGTGGCAGGATCCTGTACTGCTGACTCGCTCGCGAGGACGCGTGTCGCGACCATGGACCGTGGGACCCACTTGCCATTACAAAGCATGGCTTCCTCGCTGGTCTCATGAAAACAAGTCTCTCACGGAGACATGGCTACCCATGGAGCCTCAGCCACTCACAACAAGGCCACCTTACAAACACTACCTCAAACCCAACGCCACAGTACCATTTCTTACCTTTCTTCTCTAGGAAAGTATATCAAACTTCGTAAAGTTCGCAATGATCTGTACAAGGATTTATATGAAATACATACTTGGCCTTTACGTGGACGTCCCACAAATGCCATGAACTCTCATGTGGGCTCCACCAATCAAGAGGTGTAACCTTGCTTTCACATGAAGAAACTAACCAGTACCACTTCAAAGCCTACTACAACTCTTACTTCTATTCATTTCCTTGTATATGGTTTGGTTTGGTGACACATATTCCATAACCCATTTCTCAAGTTTGAAACAAATCATATGATACTCTTCTCTTTGTTTACCTCTACTAGGAGTACACAACTTAATTTCTAATGTTGTTTTGTCATAAAAGTACAATAACTCATTTACTTATTTATTTTACTTTCTTTCCTACTTCATTCTAAAATGGTTTAAAACTTTTAAAGTTTGTAAACAAGGTTGTCTAATACCTATAAAGATGAACACCAGACCCGCAAGAGGTTCCATTAGGTTAAACATAATAATCATTATTACAAAATCAACTAACGAGCATGCATTAGACATTTTATTTTCTACTATAAGAAATTTGGGCCACAGCAATATTGTTTTATTTAATAATTTATTTTTAATAAACTGAGATACTGAACATACGCCACAAAATGTAAACAAATTTGAACACAATCCCCTTATTTTTTAATTAAGGCTCTTATTACCAAATACATGAATAAGTATCTACACACGCATATAATTATTTAGACGTGAAACCATCATTTGATCGGATAAAATGACCAGAAAAACTTATCTCAACTTGGCACTTCATCGTTAACCTTAAATATTTCATTGTTACTTGCATCCTATAAAGGAAATAGTCATATAGTTAACAATGCCACATTAATTATAAAGATATAAAATTTGGCCTCATATGACTCCGAAAGCAAAGTAGTACTTTTGTACTTCAAGAAAATCGAAATATTACATCTCTACCCCGTTAAAATAAATTATGTCCTTAAAATTTAAAATATACCTGAGTCTATGAACAGAAGAGGATACTTCCCTCACATTAGTGTTTCACTTTCCCATGTCATTTCCTCAATACCACCACGGCTCCATAGTACTTTCACTAAAGGAATGGCTCGTCCTATTAGAATATTCTCTTGGTGATCTAGAACTCGAATAGGCCTTTCCTCAAGTAATACTTCATCAGAAATGTCTAAATCATCAAAATGCAAAAACGTGAGATGGATTTGGCTCTTATTTTCTCAGCAGAGAAACACGAAACACACTATGAACGCCTGAAAGCTCAGGTGGCAATGCCAGACGATAAGCCACATCTCCTACTCTCTCTAGAATCTGAAACGGGACAATGAAACGTGGAGATAACTTTCCCTTCTTTCCAAATCGGATTAGACCTCTTCTAGGCATTAATTTTAAGAAAACGTGATCCCCAACCTCAAAGTACAGTGGTGACACGATCCAACCGCAACTGCACGGCTGTCGTGTGTAGTAATATCCGATAAATTCAGGTTGTCGATCCTCAGGGACTTCTTGCAAATCACTTATAGTTGTATAACCTAATGTGGGCTAAGCACAAGTTGATTTGGTTTTTCTAATTCTACTAAAATAAAAGACGAGTATATCAATTAATCGGTTGATTGGTCGATTAACAAAGAATGATTGTTGAATTACTGATGAATGATAAAGTTCAGGATATCTTTCCGGATCACCAGGGTGTAATTACTGTTAATAGGTTATGTTCACATAACACAAACGTCTCCTACTTAACCATACGAGCAACACTACTTTGAAGATTCCTCAACCAAAGGCTACATTTAGGGGCATATATCTGATTCCTCTAGCATAAATACATCTAAACACGCATTAAGATTCCATTTTCTACTCTTAGTTCTTAGTTAACTAAACCGATTCCTCTACCTTAGATACAACTACTGCAAGATTCACGTTTCGGATAGTAAATACCGATTCCTCAAGCATTTTCTACCTGTAATCAAACCTATTGTGACGTCATATAATACGAATGATAAAAATAAGCATAAAATCAAGAATTGCTAAATAATAAGAACATCCAATTAAGCTAATACGCGTGAAATATGATCCATAAACCACCAAACCGGTTTAAACCCTAGCTACCGTCTAGATATCCAATAAAGAGCTTAGCTACGCTTACTCATGATCAAAATAACAAGTTTTAAGTTTATCATGAGCAAAAATTGAAGAAAAGAAGAGTTTAGAATCCAAACGGATAATCCAAAGCTCCACAATAGCTCCCAAAGCTCCTAAAAACGTCTTCCTAGATGAGAATACTGATAAAACAAAACCTAACACGTTCTAATACGTTCCATTAGAGTTCAATACAACTTCCAAGTAATTACAAAATAACCCCAAACGGACTGCAGATTTTGGCTTACTCTACGCACGAAGAGAAATTGTCTTCGTGCGAAGACTGTCTTCTCTTCGTGCGAACGTCTTCTTGTTTTGATACTGCATCATGCTGCACGAAGAATTTCTGAAACTCCTCTTATTTTGGCTAAGTAATTCTCTTCGTGCGAAGAGGTGTCCTCTTCGTGCGAAGAGAATGAGGCTGCAGTCTTTTATCTTTCCTTGAGATCTTTGTTTCCGGAGCTCGTCTCTTCATCCTCTTTGAAATCCGCGTCGTATTTCCTGCCAACCACAACACGAAACAAGTACCCTCGATCATATCACAATAAAAGTGTCCAAATATACAAGAAACGTCCGGGTTTAACAATTAACGTTCAAATACTCAAGTTCATCAATTTAGGCATATAATACTCAAAAGACGACAAATTCGCCAAGTACATAACACAAAATGTAGATAAACAAGTAATAAAATTACTCCCAAAACGGATTTATCAACTACCCCCACACTACATTTTTTTTGTCCCGAGAAAATATCCAAGCTAAAACCTCTTCTCTCAAACTCACTTCCTCAACTCTCAAATTTCTTCTTGCATACCTTCCCAATCATGCTGGCATACATTCCTACGCCACTTGCATACTTTCACCAACATTGCATACAATCCGAGATGACAGTCAAACCACAAACCACCTTGTACTAGCCGACACGACTCGATTATACACAATGCGACTATATGCAAATGCAATATATACAATGCAAGTATTAAAATAACAATTTTTTTTTCTTTTCTTTTTGCGAGATCGGGCAATCTCCATTAGCTTAAAAATTGTTATCATGAAGCGATGAGAACTCTAGATACAAAGCATGAGTAGAAACCAAATTCGACAACAAGAATCTCCCTTAGCTAGTATAGAGAGCCTAGTCTTACTACGTACAAGAATGCATTACCTCTTCGTGTGTGCCATCAAAATAAGAGGCTACACTAAGCTAAGCCTCGTTCAAGGTCCGAGCTCCTATTCCACTAACGGGTTAGAATGATGAGGCTTAGGGACGAAAGGATAATAATTATGTATAAGTCCTATATCGTCACATTATCACAATAAATCCACATCTCGCACACCCTCACAACGATGATAGAAACCGACCCCAAGCTCACCATCTCCGGCCCTCGATCCTCTCAAAACCCGGTAGAATTACGATCTCCACGGCCACCGTCGTGAATCGTGCACAAAATGAAACTTCCTGTCGATGAACTAGTTGCTCCTCCACTCGTTCTTCCAATAAGCTCCAATTTATTCCTTTATTTCAACTCTCCATTTTTTTCTCTCTTTTCTGTCTTTTTTTTCCGTTTTTTTTTCGCCTTTTTTTTCTCTTTTTTCATATTTTTCAAATTTATAAAAACTTCCACCACACATATCCCGAGTGGTCTTCCAAAAGTAAAGCCAAAAATAAAATGAAAGGGGGAGGAAATAATCAATCCGATGAATACGTATCACAAATAAATTCATCTCTCCCTAAATCGATGAAATCAATGGCGTCACAAACTAAGCCGCATAAAAATTAAAGCACATGTGTGGGGATGGAGTCGTCGCAAGCTCAATCTCGATGCCCACAGTCAAAATTCGACACCCCAACACTCGAATCAAATCATGTCCCCTCTCAAGTAGTTGATAAAGAAATGAGTCTCGTGCTTAGTCCAACCGAACCTCCTACACCGAAATGAACGAAATACGGTATCTAGCACGATCCACAAATTGAGTTCACCCAACCCAATTTCCGTGCAAATTAGATGTAACTCACTCACGGCTCTCCACACTTGTGTCCATGTTGTAACGACATGGAACACCGCCACAACGAAGTGCACAAGGCTACTCTGGCTCACCCTCGCATCCCCTCGTAAATAGGAAATGAAGCATAAGCGATGTATAGGACTCACAATCATATATCATGAAGTGCTCCCTCATCGAACCCCCTCAACTACAACTCCCTCGTGACGCGCTAAAGCGGTGATTCTGGCCGATCAATGATGAAGGCCAAGAATCGTCACCCTAAGTCAAGTGGTTATCAAAGAATCCAAGGTTCAATATGGGATTTCTAGTGGTCCTACAGGGTGAGATCTATAAGCAGTGAGTGCTCTAATACACGACCTCGCACAGCTGTTTTGTGTGCCACTACGAGGCGGGCTGCGACTACCTAAGACGTACACAAGAACGTTCGGCTTGTTTAGCTCATACCTAGCTCAACTCTTGTAAGAAAACTATGCACACACTTTAAATTTGAAAATTAAGTACGTGTATAAAATAGGCATGCATTCCCGTAAAGAGAGTCTCTCTATACTTACTAAGGGGGACTCACGTATTTTCAGCTTCTTTTAATTGGCCTTTATCAAATTTTTAAATTTTAATGATTTTTCAAGTTTTTTTTTTACGCTATATGCAACGGCCAACTCGATTATGACTCGATAGGGGTGGGTTGACTCAATAAAATAAACGTGCAAACCGAATCATAAATAATAAAATTAAAAATAAGGACATAACAAAAACTATCTATATGAAACGGGCGATGGAAGAATCGACTAACTAGTACAAGGTACCACCACCCCCACACAAAGATGCATAGTTGTCCTCAACGACAAAACGAGGACTCAACAATCCTAGTGCGAAGGTTCTCTCCTCTCTACTCATCATCCTCGGAGTATGGGGCATCCACATCCCTGCCTCCGGCATCACCATCATCCCCTTCTTCCTCTTCCTCATCTTCATATCCTTCCTCATCATCCGTGGGTGGGACAGCAGGGACAACTGGGACAAAGTCCTCCCTAGGTATGTTGCTCGCGTAGAAAGTCCACTCACCCACCATTTGAAACAAATTACCAAATTGGGCTTGGTTACTTTGGAGACACTGAAATTTCCTTCTCCTCTCATCTCGATCCATTTACATCTCATATCTCAGCTTTTTAAAAGCAGCCTCGCCGTCAAAACTAGCTCCTAATCTCTTACTTTTCCGTCGGCCCTTGTTCCGTTTCAATGCCCTCATAGAAGCATCAAACATGAACCACTCCATCTTAGGAAAGACGTCAACAGTCTTAACGTGATTAGGAACTACCACATCCGACGTGATGGCCAAGTGTGTGAGCAAGAACGTGTGTCCTGGGGCCGTCTTGTTGTTCCTAGAAATTCGGTCCATGATATTCCCCCAAATGAATCTAGGGATATCAATTCTCTCCCCCAACTATACTCACAAGGCCAAAACACAGAGTTTGAATGAATAAGCTGGGATAGATGTGGTCCCCAAAACCCAGTTCTCCAACAGCTCACAATCCCACTGCGCCTCAGGCCTCAGCTCACCTCTCACAACTTTCCACTTTAGAATCTCACCCTCTCTATCCCAAGGACCCTTACACGGTGGAAAACAAAATTTGTTCACACTCTCATAAATACCCTCATCAGACACAATCCAGGAAAAGGCACATGGTGCCTTAAGGGATGGAAACTTAAGCGCGAAGCGAATAGCCTCTGGCGTGAAGACTATCCACTTGTTTCTACAGTACACAACCCTCGGGTCTTGACTCTCACCACTCGTGGCATACCTGAGCTTTACGCAAAACTCTCTAGAAATGTTGAGCTAGACTTTCCCACAAGATTAAACCACTCAAGCAGCTGCTCTCTCTGATAAATGTCTTTGATATTCTGAGGCATGTCCTCATGAAACACAAAGTCTCTCTCAGCTTGACCCGATTTTTTAAAGTACGTGTCATGGTAGAAGTCATAGTGGGCCTCATAGGTCACAATTCGATATGAGTCAAAACGCCCCGGACCCAAACTCTTCATGTTCACCTTTTCAACCCGTCTACCCTTAACCACTGGTTTGTTTGGTAGCGGTCTTGCAAGAACCGCATACTTGGGAGACTCCGGCACCTCAATTACATGTACACCCGAGCCGATCGACTCCCCAAACGGTCACTCACCGGTATTTCTCTTCTTAGATGCCATTTAGGATATTGAAGCAAGTAAAGCGAGAAAATTGACACGTGCGTTGTGACATGAAGTGTGTACGGAAAGTAAACAAGTAGCAAATTCACACGCAAATCCTAGGACTCTTTTCAATCGCCCCAAGCACGCTACTAAGCGCAACAAAATAAATACGGACTTTTACACAATTGTGCCTAAGACACGAAAATGAAATTGCTTGTCAAGAACGTACTTGTGACACCCGTAGTTCCCTTCTTACGGGTGCCGTTTCCGCGAAATAATCGATCAGAAGGGGCTGATATTACACCCGTCGAAAAAAAATTGGAAAAAAAAAATTGATTTCCTTACCCTTCTTGTTGTCCTCGTCGATGTTTGTTCTAGGAATTTTGATCAATACCTACTCCTACTGCTTCACTTTTCCCATCTAGGAATGGAACCCTAGCTTTGTTCTTCTCCCAAAACCGAACTTGGAGCTTGATTGAGCAAAAAGTCCGAGCTTTAACTTTCTTCTCCTCCGTCTCGAGACCAAAACCCTCCCTTACTTGCACAATTTTTTTGGGTTTGGAAGATTCAAAGAATTGGGGATGGTTGTGGAAGAAAGAGGACCTGCGGGAAACAAGAAGTCTCTCGGTATGATATACTTATCGTGAATCGTGAAAGGACCGCTCCACCTTGATTTCAACTTTCCAGGAAACAGTTTCATACGTGCGTTGAAGATCAATAATTTTTGCCCCATCTTGAAGTCTCTCAGTATGATATGCTTATCGAGCCATTGCTTGGTCCTCTCTTTATAGATTTTTGCACTCTCATAAGCCATCAATCGAAACTCTTCAAGCTCTAGTAATGCCTGTTTTCGTTTCTCACTTAAGAGCTTTGCATCCAAGTTGATCTTTTTCAGCGCCCTAAATTCCTTATGCTCAAGCTCAACCGGGAGGTGGCATGACTTCCCAAACACAAGCTGATAGGGAGACATTCCCAAGGGGGTCTTGTATGAAGTCGGATAAGCCCATAGACTGTCATCTAGATGTAGGGACCAGTCTTTGCGTCCCAGATTTACTGTCTTCTCTAAAATTCTCTTGATCTCTCGGTTTGACACTTCAGCTTGCCAATTTGATTGCGGGTGGTAGGCCAGTGATACGTGTGCGTCTTCACCCCATATTTTCTCAACACATTGGCAAAGACTTCATTCACGAAATTTGATCTTCATCGCTAATAATGGCCATGGGCGTCCCAAACCGCTTAAAGATATTCGTTCGTACATCTCTCTACAGTAGCTCCATCATTCTTGGGGCAAGCAATTGGCTCGATCCACTTGGTCACATAATCAACAGGCAAAGGAATGGCCCCATGAAATCAATGCCCCACACGTCAAACGGCTCTACCTCTAACACGATTTTTTGAGGCATATCATTTCGGTTGGGAATATTGTCGGTCCGCTGACACAGGTCACATTGCTGCACAAAGAAATGAGCAACTTTATGAAATATAGGCCAAAAGAAACCGCTCTGAAGTAACTTTGCCAGTGTACGTAATTTGCCGACATGACCTCCACAATTCAACTCGTGGAAGTTTCTGAGAATCTCCAAAGTGTTTGGCTCTGATACACACCTATGCAATACATTATCCGCTCCCAGCTTGAACATATAAGGGTTATCCCAGAAGTACTGCCACGCATCTGCAGAGAATTTCTTCCTCTGGTGGTAAGTCATATCCTTGGGAACAAGATTGAGCGCATTGAAATTTGCTAAGTCAGCGAACCAAGGCATAGCTGCTACCACTACCATGAGCTGTTCATCTAGAAAATCTTCTCTAATTGGCACATCTTCCTGCGTTTCATGACCCAGCCGTGACAAATGGTCAGCAACAACATTCGCTACCCCCTTTTTATCTTTAATCACCAAGTCAAAGTCTTGCATCAACAAAACCCACCGGATCAATCTTGGCTCGGCGTCCTTCTTGGTGAGAAGGTACTTGAGGGCTGCATGGTCTGTGAAATTCGTCACTTGAGACCCCACAAGATACGGACGAAACTTGTCGAACGCAAACATGATAGCCAACATCTCTTTCTCCCTTGTAGCATAATTAACCTTTGCATCATAAAGAGTTAGACTAGCATAATAAATGACACGAGCTACCTTATCTTTTCGCTGCCCCAGAACTGCTCCCACCGCATTCTCACTAGCATCACACATGAGCTCAAATGGCAAAGTCCAGTCTTGAGTTTTGATGATGGGCGCGCTAATGAACTTCCCCTTGAGCACATCAAAAGATGACTTGCACTTTGCACCAAAATCAAAGACTTCATCTTTCTCACGAAAACCAGATAGAGGCTTTGTGATCTTTGAGAAATCCATGATGAATCGCTGGTAAAATCCTGCATGTCCCAAGAAACTCCTTACCTCTTTGATAGTGGTCTGGTATGGAAGCTTCTCAATCGCCTCAATTTTTTCCCGGTCCACCTCTAAACCCTTGCTTTAAATCTTGTTCCCCAACACTATACCCTCGGTCACCATGAAAATACACTTTTCTCAGTTGAGCACTAAGTTGGTGTCAATCCATCTGTTAAGAACCCGAGCTAGTTGCTATAGACAGTCTTCGAACCCATCACCATAGAGCAAAAAATCATCAATGAAGACCTCAAAGTTCTGCTCCATCTTATCAGAGAAGATCGACATCATACACATCTGAAACGTAGCAGGTACGTTGCATAAACCAAAAGGCATGCGTCTAAAAGCTAAGGTCCCATAAGGACAAGTGAATGTCGTCTTCTCCTGGTCTGCTGGCTCAATCGCTATCTGGTTATACCCGCAGTACCCATCCATAAAGCAGTAGTGAGAATGACGCGCCAGCCTATCAAGCATCTGATCAACGGACGGGAGCGGAAAATGGTCCTTCAATGTGGCATCATTGAGTTTGCGGTAATCCATGCAAACTATCCACCCAGTAACGGTTAGAGTGGCAATCTGATCACTTTTTCCCCTTCCACCACAGTAATACCTCCCTTCTTAAGGACACGCTGCAACACATGTAGGAATGAACTGAGCATAACCTAATCATGCCACCCGTGCCACGGAGGGGTATAATGTCATATCCGATCATGACATGTTGGATACCATGATTTATAGGTACACCAAGAAGACACACACTTTCCACTATCCCTCCTTCGAGGGCAGTTTGACCTTGGAGGACACCTATACACTACTTAACCTTCCTTAGGCGGGCGATGTTAGTCCTCTAGAACCATTGGGTTCGCCCGCGGAGCTGAAGTTATTGAAGGATATGGAAAATCATATATCGTAGGTGCAGAAAGTGGGCATCAAATGGCTCACGGCAACCCAGGGGAAGGATTAACAGGTTATGACCGCGTATGGAAAGAGCACTTGGCATCGGTAGAACTTTATTTCTTTCCGGACTATGCATCGAAAGATGTTGCAGCGGCAGCAAGGAGGAAGGATCCCCGCAGCTTAGACCTTCATAAAAGGGAAGGGCTAGGCATACCGACTTGTCGCATTTCTATGTATCTTAAAATCCCTATACTTGATTGATGGGCATAGCATCCTCACGTTCTTTCGCTGTCTGCCCGTATCTCTTTAAAATAAAACATGTATATGGGGTCCCTGGTCCTAGGCTCGTTGTATTATCGTCTGGACCATGCCATGGCTTCTTCCGACCAGTCTCGCGGATGTTAGGACGTCCTATCATACGCAAATATTTATCTGCTAACCATGTGGTTTTATGAAAGATGGCCCTCCTATTTTGCTTTTCCCAAAAAGGCTAAACCTTGGAATGTGCCGAACCCATATGCGACCCAGCACTTGTGCCAATGCTCTTGGTGGGGGTTTAGAATGGGTGGTCGAAAATGCGCTTTTACCATCATTTGGGATCTTGAGTTACATTTGAAATACATACCATATTCAATCCCCATGGAGGTATTCTCGCTCTCCCAAATCTTCTACCCTTTTGACGACAAATAAATCCATAGTTGCTACCTCAGAGGTCACCAAGATTTGATGGAATTCACCAGTTGGTGTGCACGGGGTGCGTTGCCTGCACTTTATGACTATGTCGAGCCTACCAAGGCCTGTCTTCCGATTACCGATAGTTATAACCCGATGCTCTGCTACAGGCAGTTGGGTTTTGACATTAGCGGTCCCACTACATGGCCTCAACATCTGAAACCAGGCAGCTGTCGCAGACTAGAAAGTGGAGCGACCGAATTTGAGAGAGCTCATCTCTTTCCTATGACTCAGCCCCCTCGTTCTCAAGTAGGGAGAGTGTTGTCAAGTTGTTCTAAATACTGGAAAATAGATGTAAACATAGGAAAGAGGCAAGCCACTGATCTCCACAAAAAATTTCCTGGACAGCGACATAACTTCTTTACTTTCCATCCAAAAGGGAAAACTGTGTTTCCATTTGACAACGAATATAATTCCATATGTGATCGGGTGAATGATTTATGCCCCTAATTCATTAAGGATGAAAACAAATCTGCAGTTTTGAAAGGCGCTCCAGAGATGTTGCGACACTTCAAGGACTTTCAATAGGTAAAATTCCCTTAATCTTATTGCCCGAGTGATTAAACATCATTCGAAGTCTTATTTATTATTTATGTAGTTGTTGCAGTGCGTGGCAAGGTGGTTTGGCCGCGGAGATCGTTCTGACGTGTTGGCATAGAAGGTTAGAGCACTGGGGTCTAATGTTAACTCCATGGATCCATACATGGGTGGCTTTGACGCTGATCTTCATGAGAAGATCATGGCTTCTTTCGCTGTTAGGTGAACTTGATTCCTACTTTATAGGAGGCCCCACCCATCGCAAAGATTACCAAGTCAAAGACTATAGCCTGTTCTTCTGCTCCTTCGAGGACCCCCAAATAGGAGGTTATCTCACAGGTCATTGAGGACTCAGTCGAAGTCGTGATTGACACCGGCGATGAAGTGTTTGTTTCCTCCTTTGCAAGGGATAGAGGAAAAGAGGTCCTGCACCAATTATTAATGGGGAAACAGAGGTGACGGCTGACGCATCTGTTTCAAGGTTGAGAGGCAAGGCTCCTGCTAACTCGGAGGGAGCCCCCAACAAGGGCCAAAAGAAAACGTCTGTTAAGGACCACTTGGATCTTTCAAAGAAAGCTTCCCCTTCATCGAGTGCGACTTTTTCTCCTGATGTGCCCAAAACTTCTGGTATTGCTTTTTTTATCTGACTCTTTGAGTACCTTTTGCATTATTCCATGCCTCATTTATGCTTTGTTATTAGCTGCAGGTGTTGATTTTCATAGACACTTATCGCTTCTTGCGGGCAACAGTGATGAATCACCCCCCTGTGATGAAAAAGAATTGGAGCAAGCTATACGTCTGAACAAACATTTTGAGTTTGAACGCACATAGAGGCCTTTAACATTCATTCCTTAGCCACGTTTTTCAAGCATCTTCCCCCCGGTATGCGTTTTGAACGCACATCTTGCGTTTGAACGCATGCATGGTCTTCTTCTTGCCTTATATCTTCTGTTTTGTGTACTTGAATGCTCAGATGTGCATTTGAATGCACAAAGAGACTTTATTCTTGGTAATTCAGCCAAATTATGCCTTCCAGTTTGTCCCATTTTTGTTCGAGTGTGTTTGCATGCACGCAGAGCTGCGTTTGAAAGCATATAGCAGGTTCACTTCTCTTTCCTTTACTCCATCCTTGGTTAATTCATTTCCGGATTAATTCCACGCTATCCCATAGACCTCCATGTCATGAGCCTTTAAAGACAACATGAAAACACCCGGGATCATATCCGAATATACACAAAATGACGTCTGATTTCCACTTACGCTGAAATTCCTTTTCTGTAAGAAACTGTTATTAGCTAAGAATAGGCACAAAATCATGGAAACTCGTTACAATCGATCCAAAAATGCTACATAATAACCTCTATATAGGAGTTATCAATCACGAATTAGTGGTTGCTTGCGCCAATTACGGATGGGGGACTGAACTTTTGATTTCATTGTTCCATTAAAGTCTAATTTCGGTGAGCAATGATGTTGGTTCGACTATTATTTGGTGCTTAGCCTGGCGTTTGTGATAAAATATGTTGGGGGAAATGTGCTAGATGGTTATATTTTTTTGATTTAATGTTGAGGTTTATGGATCCAAATGGATGCGATGGAAGATGGTTGGACAAGGCTTATGTGACACACACGCTACAGTCGTTTGATAAGGCCTATGGTTGAGCACCACTTATGGTTGAAATGTGGTACTTATGCCCGAATCAAAATTCCCTCTAGGTGGCCTTGCCTTACTCACTGATAATTTCTTTCTAACCGAGCTCTATGATTCGGAGAAGAACTGGTTACAGTTAAATTCTCTTGTGGTGGCCATGCTTTTCTCTCGGATAAGGTCTTTTGAATGAGCTCCACACTTGGGGGGAGTGGTACTGGCTATGAAAATACCCTCATAGTGGCCACGATGAATCCCACATATGGTCTTTTGACTGAGCTGCATGTTTTTGGGATGATAGCGATGGTTATGGAAATTCTCTTGTGGTATCCTCACTAAGTCCCTGATAAGGTCTTTTGACTAGCTCCATAGTTTTTGAGTAAGGTCTTGGTAATGGTTTAGCCGAGCTCCCGGATATAGTCTTTTTTTGAGCTCTAACTAGATAATTCTAACCATACCGGCTATGTAGGATTTTGATGCTAGTAACGCAGCAGAATGTAAACAAATAAATCATGATCAAATCCCGCCGCTGATTGCAGGCACGCATTCATAACATGATGAAAGTAAGCGAATTGTGTACCTTAGTTTGTGTGATCACTATGAAGAATTGTGCCTTCATCTCTATGATTATCCACACCTAGTATTGTAGGCTCGAATCCCCTTCACGTCTTAGTTCTAGCATGCGAAGGAGGAGGCAGAAGAATCACGCAAAACGGAGCACAGAGCCGCGCGCCACTAGGGATGCCGACGACACTAGGGGTGGACGGGTAGGGGGTTGAAACTCTACTTGTATCTCTCATTGATTTGTTATTTCTCAAAATAAGGACTCTTGTGTTGGAAATAGTAAACTAAGATTGCCTTTACATGGTTAACACTCGTTGTTAACTACATATTTGCCCCATACTAATCCTATCCTTACAGGGATTAGTCAACCTTGAAAATTAGTCCTACTTACTTTGCTTGTGGTTGGGTTTTGAACCTTTTAATTAATTATTCCAACTAATTAATATCCAAATCCAGTTTAATCTGTATGGTTTCTGACCCTGTAGGTTTCTACTTAGTTGGTAGTAATTACAAACAAAGAGCGGTGTCTAGCATCACATATTTGCCACCCAACTAATAGAAAAGTGAGTGATCCAACAAACCATGTGCCCAATGTTACTGTGTTGTATCTATCCCTTTGTCTCCATATCCAGATTGGACACGAGACATAATTTTCACACTCGTATATCCAATCCATAGATTCTCGATCTGGGAATAGGCTTATCTATACAGATTACATCAACATCTGCATATTGATTTATCTGAGTCTGTCCAGACATCCCATAAGCACTACCCCTCAAGTGTCCATGGATATTTACTCCCATTATGTGGGAGGGAAAAATCCTCTCTACATCACTACCATCTCTCTGCTTGCTTCCTATCATGCCAGATTACTATGTTTATAGTTATCCAGTTACGGTGTAACGTTTGATAATATCAAAAATGATATTTCACCACTAGAGTATCTAATGAATTCAAGTTTAAGGATTAGAACACCATTAGCACTACGAGAAGAACTTGTGACTTTCACATAATCTAATGTAGCCTTCTTTTTGTGGGTTAATCCAGTATGCCATTACTCCTAATGCATACCCAAGTGTTGGACTTGATATCTCCAAATCAATCAACCAACATACTAGTCTATTGTGATCATCCTATTAATCAATATAATAAACTAGGGTTATTTAAGATAAACCACACATTGCAGTCTAAGGACTTCATTATATTAAATATCTCTATAAATAATAAATGAATATTCTAGCCATAAATAATGTTCACAATAAATATAGATTGCCTCTAGGGAATCCACTCCAATAGTCTCCTACTTGGACTAGAGACAATATGGTGCATCTTGTATGCCTATAGATCTAGTGTGCCCTTCATGCTTGCGCTGAACGAGGGACTTCGTAAGTGGATCTGAAAGATAATTGTATGTTGGAATCTTGCATATCTTCACATCTCCTCTATTGATGATCTCTCGAATAAGATTGAATCTCCTATGTACGTGTTTGGATTTCTTGTGTGACTTGGGTTCCTTGGCTTGTCCAGTCACCCCAGTGTTGTCATAGTACAATGCAATAGGATCCGCAATGCTAGGAACCACACCAAACTTAGTGATGAACTTCCTAATCCAAACAACTTCCTTTGTTGCGCCTGCCGCAGCAATGTACTCATCTTCATTTGAAGAATAGCAACTGTCTCGTGTTTGGAACTCTTCCATCTCATAGCTCCTTCATTCAGGCAAAACACATAGCCTGACTGAGATTTGTAGTTATCCTTGTCGGTTTGTAAGCTCGCAACAGTGTAACCAATTACACTGAGTTCTTCCTAATCTCCAAATATCAAGAATGCATCCTTAGTTCTTCTACTTAAGGATATTCTTGACACCAATTCGGTGACTCTAACCCGGATTGTAGTGGTATCTTCTTTCCATACTCAACGCGTATGACACATATGGTCTAGTAAACAAAATGGCCTAAATGACATATCTTATAGCCGAAGCGCACATGATCTTACTCAAGCGGTCCTTCTCAATCTGATTGGAAGTGCTGTCAGCCTTCGTAAGGGTAAGTTCTTGCGACATGGGCAAGAATGACTTCAATACCTTATCTATATATGTACTTTGTCTTTGGCCAAGCGGCTTTGTATATCTATCCCTATAGATATTGATACCAAGTATATGAGCTGCATCCCCTAGCCCTTCTATGCGAAACACTTCCCTAGACAATCTTTAACATCTCGCAAGGTAGCGATATCGTTTCCAATGAGTAGTATGTCATCGACATACAAGACCAGAAACACAACAGAGCTCCCATAAACCTTCTTGTAAACATAAGGCTCATCTTCGTTCTTGATGAAGCTAAAATCTTTGGCCGCGTCATCAAAATGTCGATTCCAAGTTTTAGAAGCTTGCTTCAATCCATAAATGGATCGTTGTAGCTTACATAATTTTTGGAATGCTCTGGATCCTCAAAACCCTCTGGCGATGTCATTTATGCATCCTAAAGGAGATTTCTATACAGAAACGTTGTTTTGATATCCATCTGCCAAATCTCATAGTCATGATAAGCTGTAATAGCATGTAAGAAACGAATGAATTAGGTCATCGCGACTGGGGAAAAAGTTTCGTCAAAGTCAGTACCATGAATCAGGCTGAATCATTTTGCCACCAATCGGCCCTTGTAGGCAACTACATAGCCATCCATGTCGATTTTCTTCTTGAAGACCCACTTTCACCCAATGGTACGAGCCCCTTCATGTGGTTCCACCAAATTCCACACTTTGTTGGTTTACATGGATTTCATTTCGGATATCATGGCGTCAAGCCACTTATTAGAGTCTGGCCGTTTCATGGCCTCTCCATAGGTTGTATGCTCATCATCCATGAGCAGTACGTCACCGGGCTCAGTCACGAGAAGGCCATACCTCTCTGGCTCGTGACGTACCCTACTTGACCTACGGAGTTCTTGTGTTACTTGAACAGGTTGCTCCACAAGAACTTGTGGTTTATGTTCATGCTCCATTGTAGGATATGTGTTTTGTGGTTCTTGAACTTCTTCAAGTTCTACTGTCCTCCCACTGGCTTCATTAAATACAAATTCTCTTTCTAGAAACACGCCAGTCCGAGCAACAAACACTTTTTTTCTCGAAGGGATTGTAGAAATAATATCCATTAGTTTCCTTAGGATATCCCAGAAATTTACACTTATCCGACTTGGGTCCAAGCTTGTTTGTTTCTAAACACTTTACATAGACGTCGCAACCCCAAATTTTCATAAACGACACTATAGGACGCCTCCCATTCCATATCACATATGGTTTCTTCATGACCTATTCCGATGGATTCCGATGGAACACTGTTAATGTTAAAATATGTAGTTAATAGAGCATGTCCCCAAAACAATATCGGAAGATCTGCTTGACACATCATAGATGGCACCATGTCCAACAGGGTGCGATTCCTTCTCTCGGACACGCCATTCCATTGTGGCGTTCCGGGCGGAGTGAGTTGGGACAAGATAATACACTGTCTAAGATAGTCGTCAAACTCTTGGAATAAGTATTCTCCTCCATGATCTGATCGTAGAGACTTAATACTCTTGCCAAGTTGCTTCTCTATTTAATTCTTGAATTCTTTAAACATTTCAAAGGATTTAGATTGGCCTTCACAAGGTATAGAAATCCGTATCTACTGTAGTCATCAGTAAATGTAATGAAATAAAGATAACCACCTCTGACAGGCGTGGGAAACAGTCCACGCACATCATTATGTATGTGTGCCAATAACTAACTATTCCTCCCATATTTCTTCTTGAAAGGGGATTTGTCCTTTTTCCTAATAAACTAGACTCACATGTCTCATATGATTCATAGTCAAATGATTCTAGAAATCCATCTTTATGGAGTCTAGAAATGTGTATCTCGTTTATATGACCTAAACGACTGTGTTGTAGATAAGTAGGATTTAAATAATTAGTTTTAATCCTCTTGGTCTTTATATTATAGACGAAACTATTGAGATGAAGGATATACAATCCATTATACAAAAGCGTACCACAACAATGCATACTATCAAAATAAATGGAGCAACACTTGACATTTATTTTAATAGAAAAACATTTCTCGTCCAAACAAGAAATAGAAATAATGTTTCTTCTCAAAGCAGGCACATAGTAGCTAGAAATTATGTTTCTGCACATAGAAGGCACATTATAGCAATTGCCTTATTCTGAAATAAGTTCTGAAGGCAAAGATAACTCATAAACGCCTACGGACAATGCAGCAACTCTTTCTACATTCCCCCACGCAAGTCTATCTCCCCTTTAGCCAGTTGTCTAATTAATTCTCTTGAGATCCTGCAAATTTTGATAAATGTGAGATCCACATCTAGTACTCAATACCCAATATGAAGACATAGAAAAATTGACATCTTTAACGAAAATACCTCGTGATGGTGGAATCACTATTACGAGCCTTCTGTGCTCTAGATACTTTGGGCAGTTCCTCTTCCAGTGGCCTGTCTGACTACAATAGTGACATGCGCCCTTAGATACGCCACTAGCAGGCTTTAAGGCAAATTCCTTGGATTTTGTAACTTTCTTGCTCTTTCCTTTGGAGGTAGAAGCAACTCGATTGCTTTTCCCCCTATTGACAATTATTATGGCCTTGACTTTGCCTTTGTTAATTCTATGTTCAACGATCGTCAACATATTGAGCAGGTCTGGCGGAGGTTTTTTTGATCTCATTCATGTTATAATGATGAACTGGCTCTAACTATCCACAATTATTACATGATGAGATCATTGTCCAACTCTTGGCCGAACAATAAGCCTAACCATTCGAGATTCTCCTTGTATTCGATCATACGGAGAGCATGAGGCCCGAATGGGTTCCCCTCTGATAGACTGCACTCGAACAGTGCTTGGATACTTCATACCGCTCATGCCTCGCATGCTCTTGGAAGAGCTGCTTCAAATATATGATCATAGGGTAAAAGACATTTTCCACCCTCCAATTATGGGAAAACGACATTTTGCCCCCTGATTTATGGAAAAAGACATTTTGCACCCTTGTTAACGGATGAATGGTGGACAGATACCACCTTCTGTTACAATCTGTTAGTGGAGGGGTGAAAATTGACTTTTTGTGACCATTTCACCCTTATTGATTGTGGACAAATACCACCCTCTTTTTGTTTATTATAGTGTTCATCATGTTCTTAGTGTTCTTGAGCACCACCTCCAGTACCACCAAATCTCCACCACCCCCACCACCAACATCACCACCACCAACACCACACCAACACTAGAGCTCTAACATCCAATTGAGATGTATTAATAGACAGGTAAGTACATTGTTGGGTCTGGGATTCAAGATTGAAACTTCACAAATCTAACTAGAACTCTCCTCCGAGATTACCCATGTTCAGTACAAAAATCTGAACATTTTCTCAAAAGGCAAACCCCCAACAAAAAATGGAGCTTACCTAACTTAAGTTCCCAATCCCAAAATTTGAAGTCGATTTGGAAGACAAACAGCAGAAGTCATCTTCTCCGTCGAGCGCTGAAGTGACCTGAAAGAGAATCGCGGCCAAAATCAGCATATAACAAAGCTGGAGCTTCATCGACGTCTCTCAGTCCATTTCGGAAGCAGAGGCGAGAGAAAAGGTAGAGTTTTGATGCTTGATGAATCGGTATAGAGACTCCCCAGAGGGGTTTCGAAGTCGTTGGTGTCCGAAGATCTGAAAAATATACCTTTATCATTAATTTCCATACCAAAATCGATTCCCTCACTGCCTCAATCCTGTTCCACTAATACCGAACCCAAACAAACCCAAAACTAAAATACCCTGCTCAGCCTTCACCCTAACCTCCGTCACTCTCCTGCTCCAACACCACTGTCACCACCACCGTTCATCAAATCAACCACCATCGCCGCCGTCGAAGAAGACCCACCCTCTAAATTGAGTCAGAGAAGAACACCCATCGCTTCCTCAATTCAGTCTAGGTCCGTCACCGACCGGTTTTTGTCCAGGCCCGTCGTCGACCCGGTTAATTGCAGAGGCGTTGCTCCTGTGGCCTGGATCTTAGTTTTGTTGATTGACCCAAAATTGGGTTTGGAACGGGGAAGTGAAAGAGCGCGATTCTCCGGCGTCTTCCTCGGCAGCGTCCTTCTCTTCTTCTTCTCCAGTTGTTGTTGCTGCTGTTGTTGTGAGGGGCAGAAATGAGGAGTTGAAGAACTGGAGAAGAAAGAGAGGCGGAAGAGAGATGAAGAGATAAAGTTACTAGGGTTAGGAAGAAGGGTGGACTTGAACTTTATAGTAGGGTAATTTCATCAAGATTTAGGGGTAATTATGTCTTTTTGTCCCTCTGTTAGAGTGGTGTTAGTTTTTAACTCTGACAGGGGTGCAAAATGTCTTTTTCCATAAATCAGGGGGCAAAATGTCTTTTCCCCATATTTGGAGGGTGGAAAATGTCTTTTACCCATGATCATATCGTGTTGCTTCTGAAGCTCATATTTCATGATTCAAAGCACGAGACAAGTCACATCATTATAATAATCCACGTGTTAATGATGTACCCTTGCAGCGGCAAGAACAACATCCTCTCCTGGCGGTTCTGGAATAGGTTTGTCTAAGACGTACATTTTCTTTTTTTGCTTGAGAACAATTCTCAAATTTCTGTACCTGTTTAGAAAATTGGTTCCAGATAACTTTTCCTTCTCAAGGACAGATTGTAGGGATGAAGTCGATGATTGTTTAATGTTTTCTATTGGAAATCCAATATGAAAAATTGCAATTTTAGGATTTTGAACAATTAACTACATTTAAAAATGGCTAGTTTATTAAATATGGCTCCCACTTTTTCTCTCAGATTAATGGTCCTCACCATTAATATGAAAAATGTCGTATACTTTTTAGTGGGCCAAGATCCATATTTCACTTCCTCCTTGAGCTTTCTTTGGCAAGTCACCCAAAGATCAGTTATTTAGGTAGGAAAATCTTCCAATTTCATCCTATGCAACTCTTGGTTAAATTAGGTGAGTAACTCCTTAATCTTTATCCATCTCACAGATAACGCCTAATTGCCTTGCCTCTATGTTTTCGATGTTATTGAAACAACCTAGTTGCGTCCAACCTCTTACTCCAACAATCACACATTACTTGCTTGTGCCGCCACATCACACCATGATTAATTAAATATCCTTGCTTTGGCAAGCCCGAATTTAATAGCCCCTGATCATGATGGGTGTGTAAGTAAGAGAAGGAAAAATGCAATATTTAACGTTTGAGGCATTTCCTCGTCATTATTAATTTTTTTGTTGATCCCATCACCATGATCTACTTATTTGGATTGGGAAATACCAAATAAAAAATCAGCCTTGTTTATTATTATCTTGTTACGTTTTGCATGCATCAACCATACACCAAAAATAAATAGCAAGATAATAAATAAATAAACAAGAAAAATAAACGTGGTATGGATATGGCTCATAATACTAAGATATTCCCAAGCCAATGAGAATATCTATAATCCCTAAAGTGACAAGCTCATTGCCATGTGCCTCCAAATTTGGTCCATGCATCCTAGGCTTGTGAGTTCCCTAAGTCTTATGGTTTCTTCTGTATTGATTTTCTTCTTCATGCCTTGAAATAAAATCTATCTATCTAATTATAGCTAGCATCTAATCTTAATAAAAATTTCTCACAAGCGTGAGAGAAGACGACATGCAGACCGCAATTAATCCGCCGAACCTATTGGACCGCCCAAGCCGTGCAAGACTGGTCGGACCAGCCCTCAGGGTCAAACCAACGGCTAGCCAAACCAAGGTAGGCCACAACATTGGTATGTGCACCACAAGAAGGGGCGGTCACCTAGTGTCATAACCCTAGGGGTTGTTTCCAAAAAAATTCCTCCTTCCTTGTGTGCTTAATTCTAATTCTAGAGAAAAACCATTTTCCCCAATTTTGCCCAAACCCTAGCTTTTCAGAACCCCAAAACCCGCATCATATGTGAACTAAATTTGTCAAATTTTCTATGATATGTAAAATTGGCTGAATCTCTATCGAATCATATTCAATTTGCATCATTATGTCAAACTTCAGTTTTTGCAAAAAGTGATGATGACAGTGTAAATACTAATTAATAGAAACACATAATATCATGTTATGCGCTACGACTCGTGGCTCTCATACCACTGTAGGGTTTGTATGCACATAACGATGTGAAAAATAAATAAATAAATCCTGATCAAATCCCTCCACGGATCGCAGCCAAGCATTCATAACATGATGAAAGTAAGCGAATTGTGTACCTTAGTTCGTGTGATCACTATGAAGAATTGTGACTTCATCTCTACGAGTATCCACACCTAGGATTGTAGGCTAGAATCCCCTTTACGTCTTAGTTCTAGCTATGCGAAGGAGGAGCGGAAGAATAACAAAAAACGGAGCACATATTCGTGCGCCACAGGTAGGGGGTTGAAACTCAGTGTTAACCTAAGTAAAGATTTCAAGATTGATGGGAATTTCAGCTCTCCCTGTGGGAATGGGTATCGCTCCATCTTGCAGGGCACCCTCCGTTTTGGTTTCTATATACGGCGCAGGGTTGGTTTCAGTTGTCTTTTGTGGAAATTCATCCATAACCTCAAGTGCATTCACATCAACAGGAAAGGCCATAACTAGGGTTTTGTTGGTTATGCGAAGATGTTGAGTAGTAAAGAGAGATAAACTGGTCAGTAAAGGGGAGGATGACTATTAGGAGTAGATGCAGAGGTAGCTTTGGTGCTTGTGGCTATGTAAAATCAAGACACATGAGAAGAAACAATTCCTAATGGTGTTTGTACTGAGTCAGCAGAGGGATCTACTTGTGAGACCCCCCTTTAAAATAATTAACGCATCTTTTTGTATAAAATAAGGGTTTATTTGGAGTTGAGTTTTCGTGGACTTATTAAATACCTTCTAACTTGGACACGTCTTATGATGATATTTTTTTGTGAACTTTCATGTGACTTCATGCATATTTGTGTGAAATTATTTTATATAGTTGTAGTGTGAATTCGTTTATGTATGTGACTCTGGGGTTTTCCTGGTAGCAATTGTAATGTAGGTAGTCCTTGTGTAATTAGTATATTACTATATGTTTAGTGTATATTAACACTCCATTCATTCTCTCTCCCCCTTTCTATTTTGGTATGTTCCCTTTCCTTCTCCCCCATTCCTCATTTGGCATGTTCAATAATGGAAAATGATGAATTTTCTCTTTACAATTAATAACCCACCTTTCATCTCAAATACCCAACCCCACCCATTTCTTTCTCTAAAAAAATAACCCCACCGATTTTCTTCCTCTGTTTCAGATCACCACACATTATAGAGAGGATAGAGAGAGAGGGAGAGAAAGAGGCATAAGGTAGAGCAAGACAGAGAGAGATACGAAGAAGAACTACAGGAAAGAGACGGAAGATGAAGAGCAAAGAGATCGCAATTGATGGCGAAGAAGGAGGGAAACCGATGAGGGTTTGAGATTGAGTCCATGAACGCTATCTACGGCGGTAACACAACATCAAGAAGGACCTCAGTGACCATCAACGATGATCTTTCCCTTATTTTTCTTTTTTTGGCATCTGCTCTTTTGATCCTTCATTTTTAAATTTGGATCTTTCATTATTTTAGAGGCAGCAGTGGTTGCGAGGCTGGTGAAAGATGAGGATGCCGGTGGGGGAGGCGGATCTGTGCTCTCCGGCCAGGAGACATGGCAAGATGAGAACCCCAGTGTTCTTCTTCTTCATCTTCTTCTTCCTTTGTGATTTTTTTTCTTTCATTTGATTTGTAAGTTTATGTGACTGTTCGTGTTTGTTGTCTGGTGGTGGTAGAGGACTGGTGGTGGTGGATTCTAGTGGTAGTGGTGGTAGTTAAGGTAGAGAGAAACTGTACATAAGAGGAACATCATAAGAGAAAAGGGGCAAAATAGGAAAAGTGACATTTCTTAATTCCCGAGCTTTCTCCGAAGGGGAGAAAGAAAGGGAACAAAGTGGCATTTTAGTAGATGGATTCAAATGTCCATGATAATATTTTCAATAATTTGGTACATATATTCGATGCCATGTCTCTTCTTCAGTGATCGTTGGACCCACCAAGCCACTTCAATTCGCTTAGTCACCATTATTTCGGAAAATATAGAAGTTAATAATATTTTCTTTGATACGATGGAGAGAATTTAAGCAACATACGTTTTAGAAAGAGAAAAAAAAAAGTTTAAAATGCATCTCCCATGTGGTTCCAATGGTGTTTCATTTGAATCTTAGTGAAGAACTCAATGTTTTCTCAAACAGACGTTTTGACTATTTTGATTGAGAGGAGTTAAAACGTCCTCTTCCTCAAGAATGAATATGAGCTGATGCGCCCCCTAGACTCGTCAAACCGACCGTCGGACTGCCCCTAACCACAACCATTATTTCCACGGCCACAACCAAACCGACCACCGCCGCTGCAACCTTATTCATGGCCACGAGCGGAAATTTCCTTTCAGATTATTTCTTCAGAAAGTAGTAGAACATATAAATCATTAAATGATATTGGATCAGAATATGTTTAGGTCGAAGATCTGAAAGGATTAAACTCATGAGGGAGGCCATGCAGAGTATATAAAGGCATGTCCTCATCATCGATGATAACATCGTTTCTTATATGATTGAGTTTTTGAAATAGGCATCGATTGTATCAGATCCTTTTCGAATCGTTTGCAATCCGGACATAAGTTGCATAATATTTGATCTTGTGTGAGAAACATAGAGCCTCTCTAAGAAAGCCAAGCAGATGTGAAATAGGTGTGGCCGATTACATGGATTAATGCCTTTTTGTCAGGATGGCGTTTATGATCGTAACATTTGCCCGATCTTTTGTTTGCCAACCAGTAAAGGCAGGATTGACGGAGGGAGGACCTTGACTGTCGGTGGAAGCGATGAACTGCAACGACGCGGTGATGGTGCCATATAGATGGCCAAACAAATTCTGATTACTGGGGAGAGCCGATAACAGATGCTTAAAAATCACTAAACGGATCCATCCAATATAAATGGCATAAGATTGTTGATATTTGATAAAATATGAATATGGTTAGAAGTCAATGAAGGGACTGTAAATGATAGAGCCATGATAAAAGGCGAAGCAGAGTCCAGATCAGAGGCTTTGATACCATGAAAACTTGCTAGGGTTTGTTCATGTTGAAGAGATAAGAAGAAGATGAAAATGGGGGAGATAAATAAAACTAAAGTCTTTTTGATTGATTAACCATAACCGGAAGAGTACAGAGTTTTGATAGTAAGGCCTAACCTAGGTTGCCGTTGTAACAAGAGTTAGGCAGCTAAAAGGACCGTTACACCACGACCACATAAGTCTGTGGAATTACAATATAACCCTATGACAAACTACTTATTACACAAATGCCTATGAAATTCTACTAAATATATAAACTAACCCCATAACTTGGTCGTTGTGTAACAGTCCTTTTAGCTGTCTAACTTTGGTTAATCAGTAACCTAGGATAAGTCTTACTATTTAATCAATCAATCAGTCTTTCGTTTAATCAGGAACCTAGGATAACTTCCGGTGAGGGATAATCAATCAATTAGTCTTTCTTTGCATTTCTATCTGCCATTTTCATCTCCTTCTTCTCTCTTCAACATGAACAAACCATAGCACATTTTCACTTTGTCTTGGTTGTTTGGGTCGGTTTCAAAAGGAGTAGAAGTGCATGCAGTGAGTTTTACGATGGTGAAAAAATATTTTTGGTGAAGTTATCGTTTTGAATTTCATGTGATTTTGACTTGTCTAACCTGGGTTGAGGTAGGGGAACTCTAATTTCCATGTTTTCGCAAATATAATCTATATCAGTATATTTTGGTGGTTTGATATTTACATCTTTTTAGCTATCTGTAGACTTTCTGGTGATATATAAATCACTTTGTTTGTTTATGTTGTGCCGCATGCAGATGTGTAATAGCTGACTATTGTATTAAGTAGATCTTAGAATTCTACGCCAGTGGTTAAGTGGTACGTGCCGAGCATGTTTGACTCACCCATCTGCTTTACAGGTTGAGCTGGAGCACGACTGGATCGCGGTAGTTTTGCTAAAAGAGTGTGTTTTTTTAGTTAACGTTGTTGTTTTCAGTTGTTTTTAGTGAAATTTGTAACATTTTTTGAAACCTGAAATTTTTATTAAAACATGTCATTTTAGTCATTTTTAATGAATTCGGCCACGTTCTAGTTCTTATAAAATTTGATTAAAAATGTTGTTTTATAGGACTTTGTTTCTTGCTAATTGATTTTTGGATGTTTGGAAGTTCCAGACTAGTTGATAATATTTCGTTGGTTTATTAAATAAGTGATTTTTATTGTTAAAAAGTGTGAACTGTCGTCACACTTCTGGACTGCAAGAAGGGAAGCTATGGGAAAGAGAGGTGTAGCTAGTATAAAATGAGCTACCATCCACTCTCACGTGGACCTATCAGCAGCTTACATGTTTCCTCACCTTTGTGCTCTAGAAGCACCCCATCATTCCTTGTCACACCTCAGAGGGACCATGAGACAAGGCCCCTTGTGCCTATAATTCGTCACGGGATTCATGGGTTCTAGCGATGTGAATGCTGGAATAAGGCCCATCGCATGTGGTTGCTATCCCATGTGCGACCAGTATTTTACTCACGAAGCCGACTTGTCCAGCTGTCTTCCTTATACTAGGTTTCACGTAACCTGTGATACTCTTCCTGGGATTTAGGGTTTGACGCCATCATAAATGGTGATAACTCAATCCGTTTGAATTAAGGATTTGTATAAACTCAGGGGGAGTTATACTTTGATAATGATGAAAGACATGTTAGTTTTCAGAGGCATGATCAACGCTCCAATGCTTTGAAGCTTATAGTGTATATATTCTTGCTTACAGTTCCTGTGTTATAGGACTTATATTGATTTGGATTGAAAGCTTATTATAGAATTTATGTGGCACCCCGCTCCCGCGACCCCGATTATTAACATAATTAAACGGGAAGGAGGCGTCACACGCCATCGAGGCTAATTTGTACCGTGAGGATGAGAGTGAAATTATTTAGAAAATTTGAGGATTAACTGATAAATATTGCGGAAGCTCATGAAAAGGGGTATTATATCTAAAACCTTTTTTTTCACAAAAGGAAATAGAACTTTGAGAATTAAATAAAACGTTTCTCAATCCTCCATGGTACTCGTCGATCTCAGAGTCAAGTCCTTCAAGGTTCAGTCACGGTTACACATAATCCATTCACGAAACTCCGTAAATTAAAATCCAATAATCCATTAAACAACCACGGGATATCCCCTCATGGGTTTACACATTCCCACTAGCAAAATACGACCATACATGGCCTCTAAAGAGTTCATAATATATCTCCCAGAGTTACACACAGAAAGGTACTACGTACTACCACATAGACTTAAGAAAAGAGAGACTTGGACAAGTTTAGCACAAAAGCATGAAATATCCTACTACATGATAGATGCGGCTGGGTCACTTGCCTCGGTCCTCTCCTTAGAAACTAAAGGAGTGGTCATTTAAAAACCGGTCAGACTGCGAAGTTTGGTGAGCACGTACTTACCCCTTTGTTAGGGTTGGAATATAAAATATCCATAGAAGTTTCGAATGCCATGGTCAACGTGTTCCAAACATGCTTGCTTCACAATTCATACATAGATAAAGAATAATATAAACAACATAATTTAAGCAAGCATTCAAGTAAGTAAACATGTAAAACATTGACTTCAAAACACTTGGGTCCTGGCCCCTTCCACAACACCACTTTGAGCCCTTGGCTCCTTTCAATCAAGTATTTTGGCCATTAAAATCTCGTTCGTGACACTTATCCATCCATGTGACGAGTCCGCGTAGAATCGCTACCTCGGACAAAAATATAGTCGACAAGTCATGACAACGCACATGTTAACGGATCATCCCATATTATATCCCTGGGACAGGGCATCGACCTCCGGTCTATTGTCCCCGCACCGGGAGAGTACCGTCCGGTGTATATCCCCAAACCGTTAGGTTACTGTACCGGTGTATTGTCCCCCACCGTTAGGGTACTGTCCAACATTGTCATTTAGGCAACCATCTCGGAAAAATTTATAAAGCATACCATGGACTTTCAGTTTAACAAATATCATTTATAATACTTAAAAACATGGGCTATATCTCCAATCAAAAGATACAAAACACCAAGTAGTTATTAAGAACACATTCCACCATTTGCAAGTTTCACAATATCCACCTCATAGCCCATAAACAGTTAATACATGAAAATAGCACTACCAAAGGGTTGGGTAAGTACTCACCTCGATTTCTAACTTATAAAATCCTTACTAGCTACCGATACGAGAATCCAAGAGCAAAGCTAAGAAGGAGAGTCTACAAATGGCAATTCAACATGTAAGGACAAGGCAACATCAATTCAAGTGATTCCTAGTGTCTATATGATAATAATAAGGTTCATAATATGCCTCTTTATATGATTATGATGACCCCCTAACTTGCATGAACGAAGGAATAATATTCTCCAAAGTAGCACATGCCACTCGGCGAGAAACGTACTATTCAGATTAGACACACTTTAAGAAAACTGGAATTTCGAATGATATAGAATAGATATTGACATGAATCCAACTGGAATTGAAAGTATACACAGAGCTTTGAATCGGTATAAGATAGAGAAAAATACAAGCTGGTATGACACAGTTTACCAAAACTCACATTACGGAACATATAAAAGTCTTTTTGGCATGAAAAAAATTGGAGCTGAAATTAGAAACATAGAGCTTCAGAGCGATATAAAATGCATCAAAATACAAGCTCGTATGTGGGAGTAGTGACCTCTCAAAGTCGAGTGACACATTCTGCCCGAGCCCAATTACCAGCCCATACACACTTTACGAAAAATGACATTCCAGTATATTTGCAATGAATTTTGGCATGAGACCAATTGGAGATGAAACTAGACACACAGGGCTTTGAAATGATATAAGTTAGAGCATAAACCGAATCTTTATGAGTGAGATGTGGCCTTTTAAAATCAGGTCATAGATTCTGTCCGAAAACAGTGAATCATTACAAGACCAAATTTTCTTTTAAATCAAAAGTTCTTCGAGTAAGTATGTGGAACAATTTTTTTTCGATCTAAGAAGGAATGGAAGAGACACATGCAAGTCTATATGCAGCATATAGTCTTCAAGGATGAGCAAAAACACATGATTTGGAAGGATGAAGAGTATGGAATAGGGAAATCAAGGACAACTCTCATCTTTTGAGACATGAATTTCTTCTAAACCTTCCTCCATGTGGATGAACCCATGAATCCACAACAAGATACAAAAATAGACACATTCAAGGACATTCGTAGATGATTTACCATAGTAATAGACACTAGAAACAAGAATATACAAGGATCAAAGAATAGATCAACAATTTACCTCAAAGATTAAGAATGGTGAGCAAAAGAGTGATTTTAAGCTTCAATCCTTGGGTAGGATGAAGGAAGAACTCCCCACCAAAGTCGTATCTAGCTTGGACACAACTTTTTCATACTTTGGAAGCTATAATATGAAGTTTTGATGGTGTTTTGTGGAGGTCTTAGCCCAAAAACGGCTTGAGCTTCATTTGAGAGAGAAAAGAACTTCTTGTGACTCTTAGAGAGACAAGGGAGTGTGAGAAATGAGGGATATTGGCTGAACTACAAAGATTTAAAGATGCAAAAGAGCTATGGTGCATCTCTCATGTGTCTTGTCACACTTGCTTGCAAGAATTGTCCTAGTATGTGTTGGAATAGATGCCCTAGAGGCAATCTAGTTTAGTATGAATTTATTTGTGGCTAGAAATTCATTTATTATTTATTGGATATTTAATATAATTAAGTCCTTAGATTTACAATTGTGTTGTTTATCTTAAATATCCCTAGTCCAGTATAATGATTAATGGGAAAATCATCTATAGACTAGTATGGGGTTGGATTGATATGGAGATATCATGATCCAACACATGGGTGTGCATTAAGGGTAATGACGCACTGGATTGACCCATCTCCGATAAGGCTACATACACGTTATGTTGAGTCACAAGCGCTTCTCGCGGTTCAATGGTATTGTCATCCTAAGACTTGAAGTCACTAGATATTCTAGTTGTGGATTATTTTGATTTTGGTAGCGTTAACGCTACACCGTAACTGGGTAGTTATAAAGGCGTGTATTGGATACAATAAGAAGCAAGCTTATAGATCGTAGTGGACGTAGATATAATTTGTCCCTCCCATATAACGGGAGAAAATATCATTGGCCACTCGAGGGATAGTGCTTATAGAATGTCTGGCCAGACCCAAATAAATCAATATAGGATATTGATGTTATTTGCACGAATAAGGCTAATCCCATGGATCGAGAAACTATGGATTGGATATACGAGTGTGACTTGTATGTCTCGTGTCCAATCCAGATATAGAGACAAAAGGGATGAGACAATTACTTGTACAAAGGTTGTCAAGACGACTATTCTATTAGTTGGCTAGAATGGATGTTTTGCTAGAAATCGCTCCATATTAGCAAATAGTTACTACCAACTAGATAGAGCCTATGGGGTCACACGCTATATAGAGTTGAACTAGATTTGGGAATTAATTAATTGGATTAATTAATTAGAAGGATCACTTTGCAAAATCTTGCAAACTTAGTAGGGACTAATTTGCATGGAAGGGACTAAATTGAATTCTAGTAGGACTAGAATAAGTCCTTTAGGTAGTTGGCAAGGAGTTGTTGGACTATATAAAGGACCTTCCTTCCTTCCTTCCAACAACTTATGCTCATAATAGAACATAACAAGAGTGGGAGAGAACAAAAAGGAGAGAGAGCAAGCATTAAGAGGAGCCCGACCGTCCCTCTTGCCGCCGCCCGTCCCGTCGGCCACAAGGAGGCCGAGAGCCCCCTTTTGGGTCTCGTTTTGCGTGATTTTTCTTCCTCTTCCTCTTTCTGGGCTAGCACCAAGGACTTGGGAGATCTAGGATCAACTCTAGGCGTGGATCAACCATAGAGAACGTGACACAATTCGCGTTTGAAGTCATCAAAGGAGAACCCTAAGGTGTGTTATTGATTTCTTCCTTTTCCATCGTTATGTCTCTTGACTTGTGATCCTTGGAGGGCTTTGCATGGTTTATTTTGTTTCCGTTGTGCATCCATGAATCAAAAACCTACAGTATGCTCATAGCTAGCCACTTTGGAACAACAAAAATATGACACACTTGCTACAATCTTTTGAGTTAAATATGTAGAGTAACATTTAAAAATGACTCTAGGGTTGATAGGTATCCAACTTCCACAAGTCTTAGACTCATAGAATGGCAAAGTACAAACTTTTGGCCATGTTTTTGTGGCTTCTTTGCTCAAATCCAGGATTGCACTTAAAAAATGTGATTCATTGAGCAAGATAGCTAGGGAAGAGTGTAGAGGAGACAAGCCTATGGTGTGAAACACAAGTAGACATGATGTGTCTATACATAGATAGCTAGCTTGCCTAGTGCTTGGTAATTATGTGTCTAACCCCTACACTAGATTTACATGAAAAGTATACATACTATAGCAATACTTTACAAATACTAGAAATACATACATACATACATTACTACTTTTCTAGATTTAATATTTCAAAACAATTAAGTAAATAAACATTTCATAAGATAAAACACGCTTTCAGAAAGGCCACGGTTACCGGAGTGAAACCCCCTGTCGGGTATAGGCAGGCTACAACCCTTTTGCCGGGGCAATATAAGCAGGCAACGCGTCGCCTCATGAGTCGTCGCGATGGACATGTCCCTACGTTACGTCATGTTAAGTCACGAAGATTACATGGGCCATAAAATAAGCAACTAAGCAATCATGTTCAAGTATGTTAAGGTCTCTACGCGAGACACAACAAGGTTTCTACTTGGAACAATACGATTTCTCATGACTCAAGTTATGCTTTACGTTACGCTTTCTTTACGATACATGTTATGCTTTATGAATGTCATGCTCTTTAAAGCTTCACAAGTATATGTATGTATGACTATGCCTTATGTTCATGTCGCTCCATGGGAAAGTTGGTCCTTTTTAGTTTTCCAAACCTACGGAGGGGCGTAGATGTAACTCACTGAGCTAGTTGAGCTCACTCTTTCAATTTACCTTTTTTTCAGGTTTTAATAACATGTAAGAAGCAAGAAGTAGCATGGAGTTAAGTTCATATGTGATTACGTGCTTTATGACGCTTATGTGTTTATATGCCGAGTCTATGCTAGCCGACTTGGAGTTATTATGAAATACATGTTGTTGTTTTTTTTGTTTTAAGAATGTAATCGTTGTATATATGTATATTAGACTTTGTATGAGCCATTGTATGATACCTAGTACCTTTCCCGAGTTTTGCTCTGTTTACGTTAAGAGTCGAGAGGACTAAATGATATTGAATTTTCAACTTCCATCTTTCTTTTATTTACAAGTCAAATTGTTTATCATGACGACCCCAGTTGAATTTGTCAATTACGCTTCCGCAAATGTTTCGAAAAGAAATTTGTATTACGATTTCTTTATAAATTAACTTGTTTAGCCTCTCGACAAGTCAAGGCCGCACCGGCATGTCGCGCCCTCCTCCTGTTCACGCAAAGTTTTATTAATTGCTAAAAGGGGTCGGCGGGAGGGGGATGTGAAAATCTATACATGAATCATATATCAATTTAAAAATTCACAATAATCATGTATAACATCGACACAGTAATAGGAATTCGATAATTTCCACAAATATAATATAAACAGTACAACGAATAACATATAAACAGACAACACAATATGTTTAGGGCTATAACGTTGAGATTCTCTCTCTAGTGTTTGACTGAAATTTGGAATGAGAATTAACTATAACATTAAGCTCTATTTATAGGAGGGGCCGACGAGTACAATCGCGGTGTGTAGGGGAGTTATGTGGCAGGTTCCTATACTGCTCACTCGCTCGCGAGGACGCGTGTCGTGACCATGGACCGCGGGACCCACTTGCCATGACAAAGAATGGCTGCCCCGTTGGTCTCATGAAAACAAGTCTTTCACGGAGACATGGCTACCCATGAGGCCTCAGCCACTCACAAAAGGCCAACTTACAAACACCACTTCAAACCCAACGCCACAGTACCATTTCTTACCTTTCTTCTCGAGGAAAGTATAACAAACTTAGTAAAGTTGACAATGATCTCTACTAGGATTTGTATGAAATACATACTTGGCCTTTACGTGGACATTCCACAAGTGCCATGAACTCTCATGTGGGCTCCACCTATCAAGAGGTGTCACCTTGCTTTGACATGAAGAAACTAACCAGTACCACTTCAAAGCATTCTACAACTCTTACTTCTAATCATTTCCTTGTATATGGTTTGGTTTGGTGACACATAGTCCATAACCCATTTCTCAAGTTTGAAACAAATCATATGATACTCTTCTCTTTGTTTACCTCTACTAGGAGTACACAACTTAATTTCTAATGTTGTATTGTCATAAAAGTATAATAACTCATTTACTTATTTATTCTACTTTCATTCCTACTTCATTCTATAATGGTTTAAAAATTTTAAAGTTTATAAACAAGGTTGTCTAATACCTATAAAGATGAACACCAGACCCTCAAGAGGTTCCATTAGGTTAAACATAATAATCATTATTAAAAAATCAACTAACGAGCATGCATTAGACATTTGATTTTCTACTATTAGAAATTTGGGACCGTAGCAATATTGTTTTATTTAATAATTTATTTTTAATACACTGAGATACTGAACATACGCCACAAAATGTAAACAAATTTGCACACCATCCCCTTATTTTTTCATTGATGCTCTTATTACCAAATACATAAATAAGTATATAAACACGCATATAATTATTTAGATGTGAAACCATCATTTGATCGGATAAAATGACTAGAAAAAATTATCTGAACTTGGCACTTTACTGTCAACCTTAAATATTTCATTGTTACTTGCATCCTAAAAGGAAATAGTCATATAGTTAACAATGCCAGTTTAATTATAAAGATATCAAAGTTGGCCTCATATGACTCCTAAAGCAAAAGTAGTACTTTTGTACTTCAAGAAAATCGAAATATTACATCTCTACCCCCTTAAAACAAATTTGTCCTCAAAATTTAAAATACATCTGAGTCTGTGAACAGAAGAGGATACTTCCCTCACATTAGTGTTTCACGTTCCCATGTCATTTCCTCAATACCACCACGGCTTCATAATACTTTCACTAAAGGAATCGCTCGTCCTATTAGAATATTCTCTTGGTGATCTAGAACTCAAATAGGCCTTTCCTCAAATAATACATCATCAGAAATGTCTAAATCATCAAAATGCAAAACATGAGATGGATTTGGCTCGTATTTTCTCAGCATAGAAACGTGAAACACACTATGAACGCCTGAAAGCTGAGGTGGCAATGCCAGGCGATAAGCCACATCTCCTCTAGAATCTCAAACGGGCCATTGAAACGTGGCGATGACTTACCCTTCTTCCCAAATCGGATTAGACCTCTTCTAGGAATTAATTTTAAGAAAACGTGATCACCAACCTCAAATTACATTGGTGACACGATCCAACCGCAAGTGCACGGCTGTCGTGTGTAGTAATATCCGATAAATTTGGGTTGTCGATCCTCAGGGAGTTCTTGCAAATCAAGTATAGTTGTATAACCTTATGTGGGCTAAGCACAAGTTGATTTGGTTTTTCTAATTCTACTAAAATAAAAGACGAGTATCTCAATTAATCGGTTGATTGATCGATTAACAAAGAATGATTGTTGAATTACTGATGAATGATAAAGTTCAGGATATCTTTTCGGATCACTAGGGTGTAATTACTGTTAATAGTTTATGTTCACATAACACAGACGTCTCCTACTTAACCAAACGAGCAACACTACTTTGAAGATTCCTCAACCAAAGACTACGTTTAGGGGCATATATCTGATTCCTCTAGCATACATACATCTAAACACGCATTAAGATTCCATTTTTTACTCTTAGTTCTTAGTTAGCGAAACCGATTCCTCTAGCTTAGATACAACTAGTGCAAGATTCACATTTCGGATAGTAAGTACCGATTCCTCAAGCATTCTCTACCTATCATCAAACCTATTGTGACGTCATACAATACGAATGATAGAAATAAGTATAAAATCAAGTATGGCTAAATAATAAGAACATCCAATTAAGCTAAAACGCGTGAAATATGGTCCATAAACCACCAAACCGGTGTTTAACCCTAGCTACCGTCTAGATATCCTGAATAAAGACCTTATCTACGCTTACTCATGATCAAAATAACAAGTTTTAAGTTTATCATGAGCAAAAATTAAAGAAAAAAAGAGTTGAGAATCCAAACGGATAATCCAAAGCTCCACAATAGCTCCCAAAGCTCCCAAAAACGTCTTCCTAGATGAGAATACTGATAAAACAAACCCTAACACGTTCTAATACGTTCCCTTAGAGTTCGAGACAACTTCCAAGTAATTACAAAATAACCCCAAACGGACTGCAGATTTTGGCTTACTCTTCGCACGAAGAGAAATTGTCTTCGTGCGAGGATCTTCCTACGAAGGTCTTCTTGTTTTGATACTGCATCATGCTGGACGAAGAATTTCAGAAACTCCTCTGATTTTGGCTAAGTAATTCTATTCGTGAGAAGAGGTTTTCTCTTCGTGCGAAGAGAATGAGGCTGCAGTCTTTTCCCTTCTTTTACTTGAATCTTTCCTTGAGCTCTTTTTTTCCGGAGCTCGTCTCTTCATCCTCTTTGATCCCCGCGTCCTATTTCCTGCCAACCACAACACGAAACAAGTACCCGCGATCATATCACAATAGTAGTGTCCAAATATACAAGAAATGCCCGGATTTAACAATTAATGTTCAAATACTGAAGTTCCTCAATTTAGGCATGTGATACTCAGAAGACGACAAATTTTCCAAGTAAAGCACGCAAAATGTAGATAAACAAGTTATAAAATAACTCCCAAAACGGATTTATCAACTACCCCCACGCTACATTTTTCTCGTCCTCAGCAAATATCCAAGCTAAAACCTCTTCTCTCAAACTTACTTCCTCAACTCTCAAACTTCTTCTTGCATACCTTCCCAATTATGCTGGCATACATTCGTACGCCACTTGCATACTTTCACCAACATTGCATACAATCCGAGATGACAATCAAACAACAAACCACCTTGTACTAGCCGACACGACTCGATTATACACAATGAAACTATATGAAAATGCAATATATACAGTGCATGTATTAAAATAACAATTTTTTTTCTTTTCTTTTTGCGAGATCGGGCAATCTCCATTAGCTTAAACTGGTTATCATGAAGCGATGGGAACTCTAGATACAAAGCATGAGTAGAAACCAATGACAACAAGAATCTCCCTTAGCTAGTATAGAGAGCCTAGTCTTACTACGTACAAGAATGCATTACCTCTTCGTGTGTGCCAACAAAATAAGAGGCTACGCTAAGCTAAGCCACGTTCAATGTCCGAGCTCCTATTCCACTAATGGGTTAGAGTGATGAGGCTTAGGTACGAAAGGATAATAATAATGTATTAGTCCTATAGCATCACATTCTCACAATAAATCTACATCTCGCACACCCTCACAACGATGATAGAAACCGAACCTGAAACTCACCATCTCCGGCCCTCGATCCTCTCAAACCCCGGTACAATTACGATCTCCACGGCCACCGTCGGGAATCGTGCACAAAATGAAAATTCATGTCGATGAACTAGTTGCTCCTCCACTCCTTCTTCCAATAAGCTCCAATTTATTCCTTTATTTCAACTCTCCTTTTTTTTCTATCTTTTCTCTCTCTTTTTTTCCGTTTTTTTCCTCTCTTTTTTTCTCTTTTTTTTCATATCTCTCAAATTTCTAAAAAATTTCCACAACACATATCCCGAGTGGTCTTTCAAAAGTAAAGCCAAAAATAAAATGAAAGGGGGAGGAAATAATCGATCTGATGAATATGTATCACAAGTAAATTCATCTCCCCCTAACTCGATGAAATCAATGGTGTCACAAACTAAGCCGCATACAAATCAAAGCACATGTGTGGGGATGGAGTCGTCGAAAGCTAATTCTCGATGCCTACATTCAAAAGTCGACACCCCCACACTCGAATGAAATCATGTCCCCTCTCAAGTAGTCGATAAAGAAATGAGTCTTGTGCTTAGTCCAACCGAACCTCCTACACCGAATGAGCGAAATACGGTACCTAGCACGATCCACCAATTAAGTTCACCCAACCCAATTTCCGTGCGAATTAGATATCACGCACTCACGGCTCTCAACACTTGTTTCCATGTTGTAACGACATGGAACACCGCCACAACGAAGTGCGCAAGCATACTCTCGCTCACCCTCGCATCGCCTCGTAAATAGGAAATGAAGCATAAGCGATGTATAGGACTCACAAGCATATATCATGAAGCGCTCCCTCATCGAACCCCCTCAACTACAACTCTATCGTGACGCGCTAAAGCGGTGATTCTAACCGATCAATGATGAAGGCGAAGAATCGTCACCCTAAGTCAAGAGGTTATCAAAGAATCCAAGGTTCAATATGGGTTTTCTAGTGGTCCTATAGGGTGAGATCTATAAGCAATGAGTGCTCTAATACACGACCTCGCACAACTGTTATGTGTTCCACTACGAGGCGGGCTGGCGACTACCTAAGACGTACACAAGAACGTTCAGCTTGTTTAGCTCACACTTAGCTCAAGTCTTGTAAGAAAACTAGGCACACACTTTAGATTTGAAAATTAAGTACGTGTATAAAATAGGAATGCATTCCCGTAAAGAGAGTCTCTCTATACCTACTAAGGGGGACTCACGTTGTCACTCTCGGTCGCACACCATGCCCTATGTCTAAAAGTCTCACACTTTATCGATTGTACCAATTTTCAGCTTCTTTTAATTGCCTTTCTCAAAATTTTCAATTTTAATGATTTTTCAAGACTTTTTTTTCTTACGCTATATGCAACGGCCAACTCGATTATGACTCGATAGGGGTGGGTTGACTCAATAAAATAAACGTGCAAACCGAATCATAAATAATAAATTAAAAATAAGGACATAAAAAAAAACTATCTATATGAAACGGGCGATGCAAAACTCGACTAACTAGTACAAGGTAAGACCACCCCCACACTAAGATGCATCGTTGTCCTCAACGAGAAAACGAGGACTCAACAATCCTAGTGCGAAGATTCTCTCCTCTCTACTCATCATCCTCGAAGTATGGGGCATCCACATCCCCGCCTCCGGCATCATCATCATCCCCTTCTTCCTCTTCCTCTTCCTCATCTTCCTATCCTTCCTCATGATTCGTGGGTGGGACCGGATTCTCATACGTGGCTCCTTGATACCATTTCTCAGTAGTAGGGACAGCTGGGACAAAGTCTCCCTAGGTACGTTGCTCGCGTAGAGAGTCCACTCACCCACCATTTAAACTAAATTACCCAATTGGGCTTGGTTACTTTGGAGACACTGAAACTGCCGTCTCCTCTCATCCCGATCCATTTCCATCTCATATCTCATCTTGTTAAAAGTCGCCTCGCAGTCAAAACTAGCTCCTAATCTTGTACTTTTTCGTCGGCCCTTCTTCCGTTTCAATGCCCTCACAGAAGCATCAAACTTGGACCACTCCCTCTTAGGAAAGACGTCAACAGTCTTATCGTGCTTAGGAACTGCCACATCCGACGTGATGGCCAAGTGCGTGAGCAAGCACGTGTGTCCTGGGACCGTCTTGTTTTTCCTAGAAATTCGGTCCATGATATTCCCCCAAATGAAGCTAGGAATATCAATTCTCTCCCCCAACTAGACACACAAAGCCATAACACAGAGTTTGAATGAATAAGCCGGGTTTGATGTGGTCCCCAAAACCAAGTTCTCCAACAGCTTACAAACCCACCGCACCTCAGGCCTCAGCTCACCTCTCCCAACTTTCCACTTTAGAATCTCACCCTTTCTATCCCAAGGATCCTTTCCCGGTGGAAAACAAAATTTGTTCACACTCTCATAAATACCCTCATCAGACGCAATCCGGGCAAAGGCATATAGTGCCTTAAGGGATGGAAACTTAAGCGCGAAGCGAATAGCCTCTGGCGTGAAGACTGTCCACTTGTTTCTACAGTACACAACCCTCGGATCTTGACTCTCACCACTCGTGGCATACTTGAGGTTGACGAAAAACTCTCTAGCAATGTTAGAGCTAGACTTTCCCACAAGATTAAACCACACAAGCAGCAGCTCTCTCTGATAAATGTTACTACAAACTAAGTAGAAACTTATGGGGTCACACGCCCGATGGATTAAACCAGACTTGGGAATTAATTAGTATGAGTAATTAAATAGGAAGGATCAATACGCCACCACAAGCAAACTTAGTGGGACTAATTTGAAAGGTAGACTAATCCATGTGTGGAAATGATTAGTATTGGGGCTTATATGCAGTTACTAAACAGTTATTAATTATATAAGGGCACTCCTAGCCTTTTTTCTCACAATGCTAGACCATAATTGAGTGAGAGAACAAAGCATGGAGAGAGCAAGAGAACTAGGGCAGAAACCCTAGGTCGTCCGACGCTACCCCGTCGGCCACCATAGAGGCGCGACATCTTTGGTCCTCGTTTTGCGTTATCTTCTTCTTTCTCCTTCTTGACGTGAGCTAGCACAAGGCGTTGGGAGGATCCGTTGGAACCCTAGGCGTGGATACGCGTAGAGACGTGGACATAGTTCTACATAGAGTGATCAGTTTAGACTTGCAAGGTACACATGATCTTTTTCCCTTACCATCGTTATGATTTCTTGTCCCGTTATCCTTGAAGGGTCTTGTATGGAGTTAATTTTAATTCTTCCGCTGCGTAATCCGTATAAAAACATTACAGTGGTATTAGAGCCACATGTCTTAGTGCATAATGTGATTTATATGTTACTTTACTGTCAGCTTTACACCGTTATTATGATTTATCGCGTAAAAATAAAATTGGCATAATGATGCAAACTGAATTAGATTCAGTAAATAATGAGCTAATTTTACATATCGTGTAAAAATTAGTGAATTTCGATCACATATGATGTGAAATTTTGGATCTTAAAAACTAGGGTTTGGGCACAAATTGGGAAAAGGGATTTTCTTAAATTGGAAACAAGCAAACAAGGAATGAGAGGAAGGAAACAACTCTAGATCCAAAACCCTAGAGCCGTCCGCCCCCTCCTTGCGCGCCAAACAAGCCACGACCAAGGGGCTGGGCCGACCTAGCGAGCAGCATGGTTGCGTGGGTAAGGGCCTGCCGACCGATTGCCTTGGGGCGGTCCATTAGGGGTTCGGCCAAGATCGTTTGTGGGCCCTCTTGGACCGTTTTGACCGCAAAAATCCAAAATCAACTAAAATTGACCAAGCACGTTAAAGTTGGATTTTAACTATGTTATGTGCTAATTGCATGGTGATTGGATATGAGCTTGCTAATTTTAGGGCTTGTAGATATTCTCATTGGCTTGAGAATATCTTAGTTTTAGGAGGCCGTATCCACATCATGTTTATTTATTATTTGTGGTTGTTTATTTCTTGTCTTGTTGCATATTTTTCGTGTATGGTTGATGCATGAAAATTATAAAAAGATAATAATTAAAAGCCGGATATTTTATTTTGGATTTGCACAATATAAATTAGTAAATCAGTTGATATTGAATTTTTTCCATCTAGTTACTTAACACTTGTCAAAACTATAATGTATTTAATTCGGGCTTGCCAAACAAGGCGACTTGATTCTTTATAGGATGACGCGATGACATAAGCAAGTAATGTGAAATTGTTGAAGTAAGACGTTGGACTTAACTGGGCTATTCAATACGATTGAAAGCCTAGAGGCAAGGAAATTGGGATAAATAAGAATTTATTTGCCCAATTGAACCAAGAGTTGCATAGGATGGAATTGGAAGGTGTTCCTACCTAATAACTAATTCTTGGGTGACGTGCCAAAGCAGCCCCAAGAAAAGGTGAAATATGGATCTTGGCCCACTAGAAAATATAAATGATATTTTCCGCATAAATATAGAGGGTTATTTATCCGGAAAAATTGTGGGAGCTATGTTTAACAATCTAGTCATTATTAAATGTAGTCATTTGTTCACAAAATACTAACTTGTATATTTCTCATTTTGTAGCATTAAAATGGAAAACAATTCATTGCATTCATCACAATTCCTACGATCAGTCTTTGAGAAGGACAAGCTTTCTTGAATTAACTTTCGGGACTGGTACAGAAACTTGAGAATCTTTCTGAAGAAAGAAAAAAAAACTTTAAATTCTAGAAGAACAAGTTCCTGAAGGTCCAGAAAACAATACTGCTGCATCCATAAAGGCACATCAGAGGATCGTTGATGATGCTACTGATTTGGCATGCCTTATGCTTTGCACCATGAACTCAGAGCTTTAGAAGCAACATGAGAACATGGCTGCGTTTGATATGATCATACATTTGAAGTAGCCCTTCCACGAGCAGGCTTGGCATGAGCGGTATGAGGTGTCCAAGGCATTGTTCAAGTGTCATCTATAAGAGGGAAAGACGGTGGGGCCACATGTACTGCGCATGATCGGGCACTTGGAGAACCTCAGAATCCTGAGGTTTCTAGTGGGTCAAGACTTGTCCACTGATCTCATCTTGCAATCGGTGCATGAAAGTTATAGCCAGTTCATCGTGAACCATAACATGAATGAGATCAGTAAACCTCTGCCAGATTTACTTATATGTTGTGGACAGCTGAACAAAGCATAAACAAAGGGAAAGGAAAGGCCATAATGATGGTCAATGAAGGAAAGAGCAAGCAAGTTGCCTCTACCGGCAAAAGAAAGAGCAGGAAAGTTGCTTAATCTAATGAGCATGCCTTAAAGCCCTCTGGGGGCGTTAATAAGGGTGAGTGTCACTACTGCAGTCTGGCTGAACACTGGAAAAGGAACCGCCCAAAGTATCTGGAAGATAAGAGTCTTGGTATAGTGATTCCACCACAACCAGGTATTTTTGTTAGATATGTCAATATATCTTTCTCTTCATCTTGGGTATTGGATACTGAATGTGGATCTCACATTTATCGAAACGTGCAAGAATTAAAGAAAAGTAGAAGACTGGCTAAAGGGGAGATAGAATTGCGCGTGGGGAATGGAGCAAGAGTTGTTGCATTAATCGTAGGCGTTTATGAGCCTTCTGGACTTATCTTAGAACTAGAAAATTGTTATTTTGTGCCTGCTTTGAGCAGAAACAGAACTATTTTAACATAAGAAAAATGTTGCTCCATTTATTTTGATGGTTTGAATTATTGTAATGCTTTATTGTCTAATAGATTATATATCCTTGATCTAGATAACCCCGTCTATAACATTAATACCAAGAGTATTAAAACTAAGGATTTATATCCTACTTATTTATGGCATTGTCGTGTTGGCCATATAAACAAGAAACACATTTCTAGACTCCATGAGGATGGATTCCTAGACTCATTTGATTATGAATCATATGAGACATGTGAATCTTGTTTATTTGGAAAAATGACAAAGTACTCTTTCAATAAGAAAGGAGAGAGGACTAGCGAGCTATTGGCTCTCGTGCGTACTGATGTATTAGGGCCATTTTCCACGCCTGCCAGAGGTGTTTTTCTCCATTTCATTGCATTTACATATGATTTCAGTAGATATAGATTTGTATACCTTATGAATGCCAAATCCTAATCCTTTGAAAAGTTCAAGGAATTTAAGAATGAAGAAGAGAAGAAACTTGGAAAAAGTAGTAAGGCTCTACAATCGGATCGTAGAAGAGAATACATGAGCCAAGAGTTTGATGATTATATTAAAGAGTGTGGGATCTTGTCCCAACTCACTCCACCCGGAACGCCACAGTGGAATGGCGTGTCTGAGAGGAGGAATTGAACTCTTTTGGACATGCTTCGATCTATGATGTGTAAAACTGATCTTCTATTATCATTTTGGGGACATGCTCTATTATGTGCAGCTTTTACCCTTAATCGTGTTCCATCCAAATCTATCATGAAGATTACATATGATATGTGGAGTTGGAGGGGTCCCACATTGTCTTTTATGAGGATTTGGGGCTGCGATTTCTATGTAAAGCGTTTACATACAGAAAATCTCAGGCCCAAGTTGGATAAGTGTAAGTTTGTGGGATATCCTAACGAAAGGACGGGATATTATTTCTACAATCCAACCGATAACGAAGTGTTTGTTGCTCGGACCGGCGTGTTTCTAGAAAGGGAATTTGTCTCTACAGAAGCAAGTGGGAGGACTGTTGAACTTGAAGAAATTCAAGAACCACAAATCACTAATCCTACTATGGAACATTAACAAGAACCACAAGATGTTGTGGTGCAGCCTGTTCAAGTAACACAAGAACTTCGTAGGTCGAGCGGGGTGCATCAGGATCCCGAGAGATATGGACTTCTCGCTACTGAGCCTTGTGACGCACTACTCATAGATGCTGAGAGTACTACTTATGGAGAGGCCATGAAAGGGCTGGACTCTCAGAAGTGGCTTGAGGCGATGAGATCCGAAATGGAATCCATGTATACCAACAAAGTATGGACTTTGGTGGAACCACCCGAAGGGGCTCGAATGCAAGGGGGTCTTGAAGACTAATACCGACATGTATGGGAATGTCATTGCCTATAAAGACCAATTGGTGGAAAAAGGGTTAAGAAAAATTCATTGTATAACTATTAT
This sequence comes from Linanthus parryae, assembly GCA_023055425.1. Classification (NCBI taxonomy): domain Eukaryota; kingdom Viridiplantae; phylum Streptophyta; class Magnoliopsida; order Ericales; family Polemoniaceae; genus Linanthus; species Linanthus parryae. The sequence continues at coordinate 4,037,921 of JALGPY010000029.1, forward strand.
GAAACCTTTTCCCCAGTTGCAATGACCAAATCCATTCGAATCTTACTTGCTGTTGCATCTTATCACGATTATGAGATTTGGAAGATGGATGTCCAAACAGTGCTTCTGTATGGAAATCCTTGAAGCTTGAGAATGTGTACATGACACAACCAGAGGGTTTTGAGGATCCAGAGCATGCCCATTAAGTGTGTATGTTGTAGTGATCCATCTATGGAATGAGGCAAGCTTCAAGGATTTGAAATCTACGTTTTGATGAAACGGTCAAAGTGTTTGGCTTCATCAAGAAAGAAGATGAGCCTTGTGGTTACAAGAAGGTTAGTGGGAGCTCTGTTTTGTTTTTGGTATTGTATATGGATGACATACTACTCATTGGAAATAACATTCCCACCTTGCAATCTGTTAAAGATTTGCTAGGAAAAAGTTTATCAATGAAAGACTTAGGAGATGCCGCTTATACATTTTGGTATCGAGATCTATAGGGATAGATCGAGGAAGTTGCTAGGCCTAAGTGATGTACATATATAGACAAGGTGTTGAAATGGTTCAGCATGCAAGGCTCCAATAGAGGATTCTTGCCCATGTCGCATGGGATCACCCTTTCGAAGGATGGTTGTCCTTCCAATGAGATTGAGAAGAACCGCATAAGTAGGATTCCTTGTGCTTTGGCCATAAGATCTATCATGTACGCTGTTTTATGTACTAGAATAGATGTGTCATACGCATTGAGTATGACAAGAAGATTTCAGTCTATCTGGGTGAGAGTCACTGGATAGCAGTCAAGAACATCCTTAAGTACTTGAGAATAATTAAGGATGCGTTCTTTATTTATGGCGGGGAGGAAGAGCTACGTGTAAGGGACTACACATATGCAAACTTCCAAACCGATATAGATGATTTCATATTGCAGCCATGATTCGTGTTTTTCCTAAATGAAGGAAATGTGAGCTGGAAAAGTTCCACGCAAGAGACGGTTGCTTATTCTACAACCGAGGCTGAGTACATTACTGCATCGGCTGCAGCAAAGGAAGTTGTTTGGATTAGAAAGTTCATGAATGAGCTTGGTGTGGTTCCTAGTATTGTGTATCCAATAAATTTGTATTGTGACAACACTGGGGCGATCGCACAATCCAAGGAACCCAGATCACACCATAAATAGAAGAACATAATCAAGAAATTCCATCTTATTCGAGAGATTATCGATAAAGGACATGTGAAGATACGAAAGATTCCTACAGATGAAATTCTGTCAGATTCACTTACAAAGCCGTTGTTCAGCGCAAGCATGAAGGACACAGTAAATCTATAGGCATAAGAGATGCACCAGATTGGTTCTAGTGCAAGTGGAAGACTGTTAGAATAGATTCCCTACAGGTAATCTTATTTAGTATGAACATTATTTTGGCTAGAATGATCATTGTATTATTTATGGGGATATTTTATATAATGAAGTCCTTAGATTAAAAGTGTGTTGTTTATCTTAAATATCTCTAGTCAATTATATTAATTATCAGGATGATCAACTATAGACTAGTATGTTGGTAGATTGATATGGAGATATCAAGTCTAGTACATGGGTATGCCTTAGGGGTAATGGCATACTGGAATGTCCCACCAAGAGAAGGCTACCTACAAGTTATCTAAAGTCACAAGTTCTTCTCGTAGTGACAACGGTATTGTGGTCCTTAGACTTGAAGTCACTAGATACTCTAGTTGTGAAATATCATTCTTTGATATTACCAAACGTTGAACCTTAACCGGGTAACTATAAAGGTAGTTATCGCGCATGTTAGGAAGCAAGCTTAGATATGGTAGTGATGAAGTCTGGATTTTTCCCTCCCACATAATGTGAGAAGCTATCCGCAGCCACTCGAGGGGTGGTGCTTATAGAATTTCTTGCCAGACTCAGATAAATCAATATAGGATATTGATGTTATCTGCATGGATAAGACTATTCCGAGGATCGAGAAACTATGGATTGGATATACAAGTGTGACTTGTGTGTCTTGTGTCCAATCTGGATGGAGATAAAGGGATGATATAATATGGTAACATTGATCACAAGGTTGGTCGGATCAATGACTATTTCTATTAGTTGGGTGGCATAGATATCTCGCTAGAGACCGCTCTATGTTAGTAATTGTTACTACCAACAATGTAGAAACCTCTGGGGTCACACGCCCCATGGATTAAACCAGAATTTGGATTTACGTAGTAGTACTAATTAAATAGAAGGATCAATACGCAACCACAAGCAAATTTAGTGGGACTAATTTACAAGGTGGACTAATCCATGTAAGGACAGATTAGTATTGGGGCTTATATGAAATTAATAAACAATTATTAACGATATAAGGGCACTCCAAGCTTATTTACTCACAATGTTCGACCATTATTGAGTTAGAGAAAAAAGCAAGGAGAGAGCAAGAGACCTCGGGCCGAAACCCTAGGCCGTCTGCCCCCATCGGGCACCAAAGAGGTGCGGCCTCATTGGTCCTCATTTTGCGTGATCTTCTTCTTCGTCTGACTTGATGTAAGCTAGCACAAGGCGTTGGGAGGATCCGATGGAATCCTAGGCGTGGATACGCATAGAGACGTGAAAATAATTCTATGTACGGTGATCAATTAAGACAAGAAAGGTACACATGATCTTTATCCGTTACCATCGTTATGATGTCTTATATTGTGATCCTTAGAGGGTCTTCAACGAAGTTAATTTTTTTTATTCTGCTGCGTAATCTGTATCAAAATCTTACATGATATACATAGTACATTGTAAAATCGTATATGCGATATCCGTACTATGAATGCTATGGGTTGGGCAAAGGAAGTAAAAAAATTTATTTTTCTCTACCTAGAAGGTTCGGTCACACCAAGGAATAAAGAAAAAAAATGGGTTTTCTTCTCCAAGGGTTTTGGCCAAGGTTGTGCAGTCCCACCTAGGTGTGCCACCCCTCTCTTGACCCGGTAGCCACAGTTGGTAATTATGAATTACCCAATGAATTAAACAACGCGCGGTTAAAACTAAATTTTATTCGTATTATTTGTTTTTAAATCGCATAGTTTGTGGATGTGGTCTAGAGGTGTGATTGTTTTGTTGTGGTTCGGTTTTGATATTTTTTATGTAATCAAAATACGGCATGTGTGTCTTGCCTCTCTATTTATTCGAAATGTTTTCTCTTCAAATCTAAATCCACTCGTTTGTGAGGTTTCTACATATAAATTTTAGATTGATAGTGGAAATTTTGGATAGATAGTGGAGGCGATTAATTCCATGGAAGCAACAAAGGAGGAGGCGCACATACATGGATGCTTGGACTACAAGAAGGAAGCACTTGGAGAAGAGCCTGACGTTCATATAGTTCTACAGATATTCTCATTGGTATGAGAATATCTTAATGCTTAGGGGCCACATCCATGTCACGTTTATATTATTTATGTCTTGTTTACGTTGATGTATGTGATGCATGTTTGAACATTAAAAAAGATAATAATAAAAGTTAGATCTTTCAATCGAAGATGCCCAATTCGTTTGAGTAGATCAGTTGATGAGATCAACTATTACAAGGTGGATCTTTCTATAGGGATTGCCCAACCGTCTTGGTTAGATAAGTTAATGAGATCAACTAAAATAAGAAAACCCCTCAAACTTAAAATATTAAACTATTGTCTTCTTTGCTCTGTCTTTACTACAACCACTTGCTTGTGGGTGGAAACACTCCGGTTACCTAGTGAACTACACTAAACTGTTAATTATAAACTTGTTGCGAGCTTGTCTTCGAGGGATCCATAACCCGAGTACCAAAAATACTCACTTTTTATTACTTGACTTTACTCTTGCGTAATAAGCGCTAGTAATCTGCGTCATGTTTTTGGCGCCGTTTCCGGGGACGAAGGTCAACAAGTTCTTAGTTCATAATTAGTTTAGTTTGATTTTATTTTTCTTTTTTATTTGCTTCTTTGATTTCTAATTTGTTTTCTAATTTTATACTATTTCAGGTACTCACTGCATGCACATGTTCCCAAGAGAGCTTGTGCCCCCACTAGAAGACCTAGAGCAGTTGTTCAGAGACGAAAGGAGAAGACAGAAACAGAGAACCATGGGAGAACAATTAACCAATGCACAACTCAATCAGCGGTTGGAAGAGCAGTGTAAGCAGCTAAATGATCGCAACTCCAAGAAACCGTACAACAAGTCTGGGCAAGCTATTGTGGAGAAGTTTCAGTCGTCCACCTATGGAGACAATCCGGCAATTGTAATGCCTGAGATACAGGCCGAGAACTTCGATCTCAAGCCTGCAACAATTAAGACGGTGACCAAACAATTTCAATTCTATGGGAACAGGGATGAATAACCCAATGACATTATAGGGAAATTCAATGCATACATAAAGACTACCGAGTACAAGGATGTGACAGCAGAGGCGTTGAAGCTCATTCTATTCACTTACTATCTGAAGGGTGCAGCTGAGAATTGGCTTCAATCAAGATCTCTTGGTTCGATCACTACATGGGCTCAGTGTGTGGATAAGTTCATAGCAAAGTTTTACCCATTTCAGCGGGTAATTGAGGTACTTGGTGATATTCTAGGATTTCAACAACAGGCCGATGAAACAGTGGTGGATGCATGGGACCGTTTTATGCATTTGATCAGGAAGTGCACAAATCACGATTTTGGGGATTAAAATTTTTTGCAGGTCTTCTACCATGGTTTAGAACGTCAGAATTAGGAGCTTGTTTACAGAGAAGCTGGTGGTAATTTTATGTACTCAGTTGACAAAGAAGGAGCTTATGCGCTCATGAAGCAGCTTGCTAAGCATGACTCACAATTTTATGATTCCAGGATATTATCTTCATTGCCTGAACCTAAGGATGATGAGTGGAATTCTGGGATCATCAAGATGGTGTCTAACTTAGCCGAGCATGTGTATCAGGACAAGAAGCTAGTTTCAAGGGTAGAGGAGCAGGAATTTGATTCAGCCTTGGCCCAGATTGCAAGTGGAGATGTGAACTTTGTGGAGGCACAAGGACAGCGACCGAATTGGAACCAAGGGACCTACATACCAGGCACAAGAGATCATCCAGGTTTCAGGTATGGGGATCAGTCTGGAGCTCTATACACATCGAGGTTTCAGCACATGCCACAACCACCAGGTTCACATGCTCCACCACCAGTTGCTGAACAACCAAACCCAGAGATTTCTGAACTATTCAAGGCATTGACACAGCTGAGTAACAACATGAACTATATGACTACCAACGTGAACAATATGTCTACAAAGGTTACTGTTGTATCTTCTGATTTACAGGCTACGAAGAATTCTCTTCGTCCACTAGAGGTTCAAGTTGGGAAATTGTAGCGCAATTATCTGCTAGAGCACCTGGCTAATTAGCGTATGACACAGAGAATGTGCGCCAGGTGTGCACAAGAGATTCCGGCAGGGAGACCTCCGTGTACACCGTGCGTAGTGGATCAAGGATCGCACAGGAAGAGTAGGGGTGTGTGTAGGGAGAGAGTAAGTCAGTAGCAATGTCTGAGAGAGAGACAGAGGTTTGGCAGAGCTTCCGCGTATGGCAGTGTGTTCTTCTTTGTATGGAAAGGGTAACGGTCTATATATACTGGAGAACATGACCGTTGTAGTGTGGTTAATGCGCCCATTAATGGCGGCTTAATTAGCTTAACCATAACGGCACGTTCGTCCGAGTATATAGGAACCGTTAGAGCACGTGGTGCGCGTGTACCGGAACCGTTACGAGGTTGACCGGGTTTGACCGGATTGACCGGGTCTAGGGAGCTCGTGCCATAGATCTCTCAAAACAGTTACTAAAGGTCGCGTGCGGGCTTGGCTCGCACGCGACAGGGCTTACTCTAGCCTCCAAACCACTAAGTCCCTACAAGTCCCGTGCAGTGGTATGCGAGGGCTCTGTCTCGCAGCCCCCACATGGATCAGCTCGGCTGGTGATCCTGTGTGTGTGGAGCACAATATGGTGTGCCGGATGGTTGCCACGTGGCCAAGATCTGTCATGTCCGAAAGCAGTATCTACATTAGCCCCCTTTCTGCGCGTGAAGACTCATAGCCGTATAGACTTCCATGCGCGGAAACCAACATGCGCGTCGCCGCCACGCACCAATTCAAATACGGGTAAGTTCAGCCCCCGTGCGTGTCATTATGACCTAAAACCCCAAGAGTCGTGCCGTCTGACCTTTAGGGTTTTCGGCGTGACGTCAGCCCGTCCTGTGATTGCGCGATACGACGGTGACGGTTGCGATTCGACTACTGAAGGGACGCAACCCTTCATTCTTTTGGATAAATACCTTGTATCCCATTATTGCAAGGCATCACTTCTTTCTCTTAAAGTGAATGGTACCCGGAGATCTTCGAGAGCAGATCCAGATAATCAATCACCAGTTCAGAACTGCAAATCGTATTCTTCAATTGTGCATATCCAAGCAAGCTTCAAGGAAACAAGGTTGGCCTCGGTTACTTTTGATTTAAAATACCAGTGTTTGCCTTGAACTGCGTTGAATCTGTAAACCCATGAAATTTGTGAAGAGGCTTTGATCTTTGAACCCGCTTCGTTTTAATCTTTCAACAATCTTGCAACTCCCCGATTTCTGAAATCGGTACCGGAACTGTTTGCTTTCCTTTGCATAGATCTCGAATTCCAAAATTCAAACTGAAGTGTGGTATTTCTCCCCCATTTTTCTTTCCCTTTCGCAGGAATGGCCAAGACGAGAGTAACCAGACCCGTCAAGGAAGACGAAGAGATGCCGGAGCTTCCGCAGGCTCTGTGGCGAAAAGCCCCCTTTCTGGGTGGGAAGGATTTTTATCACGCGAGGGTAAAGGCAAAGAGGATGCCTGATCCTGTTCCAGTTGAGCGATTGTTGACACTGACCCGCCCAGTTAACTCAGCCTTGCTCGAGCTGGTTGGCTCCGAGGATGTGGTTCGATTGGGGATCGAGAATGGGCACTTCCCATACACTGCGATTTCTACTCAGGCGTTCGTCCATAAATTGGACTATATGGATGAGTGGATTGACCACGTGTTGGATCATCACGCCGAGACTCTCGATGAAGCCGGCGTTTTCTTTGCTATCCGTGCTATGAAGGGTGCCGCCGTGAAGTTGGATCAGTCCATGCTTCTAGACCTTCTGTCCCGTTACTCGCCTGCGACTCACACGTTTCATTTTGCTGAGTTCGAGGCTGCCCCCACGCTCGAGGACGTTCAAATGCTGTATGAGCTTTCCCCCATGGGCGAGGTGGACCCCTTGAGTCACTTGAGGACATCTCCGGAAATGGCCTTGTACGCGCAGATGGAGGAGTGCCTAGCAGAGGTAAAGAAAATCTCCACTCGGTGGACCACTACAAAGCCTCTTCCGAACTGGCAGCTGGTTGATATGTCTGCGAAGAATACCTGGAACAAGTGGTTGCAGTACTTCTTCCGAGACTATGCGAACAGCAGCATTACTAAGAAGCTTTTGAGCGAGAACCTGGAGGCCGAGAATTACGTAGAGGGCAAGGGTTATCATTTGACCCTTTGTGCCTTTCTCTGTGCTTGGCTGTCGAGGTATCTGATTGATGGTCACCCCCATGACGGGGTCTTCTACCATGTGCTGCCACTTGCCGTGAGGCTCGCTCTTGGCCAGAGAGTCGCACTCGGACCCTTGGTCTTGGGTACGCTATATTATAGGCTGGATCAGCTGGTTCTGGCGATGAGAGAATCGCGTGGCCGCCTCGACGTTCTGACCTTTGTCAATATCAGCTTTTTGACAATGTGGGTTTTCGAGCGCTGGCCGTCTTATTCTCCAACTCCCCTCCCACTTGATAAATGGTGTCCCCCAGGCGAGACAGAAGCGCGCAACAGCGGAAGGGCTGCGAGATGGTTTGGAGCAAGCAACACCAAGTGTACTTGGAGTTTGATATGCGACAAACGAAAGGAGTTTACTGCCAGGCCCTATGCCACACGTGTCGAGAATGTGCGGTGGTTCCCGAAGCTATACCCTTCCAAAGGTATGGTCTTGTCAGAAGACCTTCTCTTTGAAAAGGGGCCGCATTTCCACGAGCGCTATCGTGAGTTCTTTTGTTGGTGTCTGCGAGGTTCCCTTCCTGCCCTTGCAGAGCATATTCGTGAGCTCGCACCCAGGTACGAAAGGCTTACAGTGGATGTTGACCCCACTCGGGTCTCTCCTCAGTTTGGTTTTGATGCGGTGGCCCCATCGATCTGGCCCCAGTCCATTATCAGAGGGTGCTACAAGCGTTTGCTGACAAAGGAGTGCAAGACGGTCCTCATGAGCAATCTTCCCTTTGAGCAACCTGCGGGAACTCGCAAGGGTGGTTGTTCCCAGAACTGGCTCGCATACTGGGTTGCCCAGCAAACGAGGATTGAGACGGAGGCGGCGGCGCAGCCAGGAAGGGCCCCCTTGATCAAGAGAAACTCTTTTCCGTTTCGCCCCAATTGCAGTTTGAGCGAGTCTGAGTATGGTTGCTACTCGCTGTGGGACCGCGAGAACCATTTGTGCCCCGATTTCATTCTGAAGGAGCAAGTCGACGCAATCAAGAAGGGCGACACGCATGTCGTCAGATATAGTAAGGCGTTTGCTGAGGTAAGCAATTTCTTTGTGTGCTTTAAGCTTTTTGATTTCCTTGCGCTGATGCTTTTCATTCTGTACTGTTTCAGTGTCATGTGCGGAGGTTCGCAGCTGGTGATCGCTCCAAGTCGCTGGTGAACACCGTTGTTGCCACCAGAAGGAAAGGGGAGTCGTTCCGGCTGGCATGGAGGATGGATGCCGAGGTTGAAACAAGGGTTCGCGCAGTCATGAATACTTTTGCTGACTCGCTGATAGACAACCCTCCGGCTCCGTGTCCTCCTAGAGATGACCCGTCCCCTCCAGCGACTGCGGCGCCGAGAGTAAAAAGACCTAGGCAAAAGGGAATTACGATTTCTTCCCCTAGGAGTGCTCCAGCTTCTCCCCCAGTGAGGTCCCTTTCCATCAAGGACAAAGGCAAGGGTCGTATGCCCAGCAAAGTGCGAAAAGATCTCACAGTTGAGACTTTCGTTCCATTCAACCAAGAGGAGGAGGAAGAGAGGCAGGAGCCCCAGGCAAGTGATGAAGAAGAAGAAGCAACAGTTGTGATGCGCGAGGAAGAATCAGGAGGTACTTCCGTCGCATCTCCTTGCCCGTTATCATAACTTCTTGGAAATTCTTTTCTTTGAACCAATTGTGTATTCGCAGATGATGATGATGAAGCCGTTGGTGGCCTTGTGGCCAAGAGGAAAAAGAGAGATGCCCATTCTGGCATTTCAGATGATCCCATAAGCGAGGATGTTCTTGCTGAGTCCCGGAAGACAGCCGCGGAGGCTGCTGAAAGAAGAAGGCAGCGAGAGGAGGAGGAGCTCGAGCGTGTGAAACAGCGGAGCCTCGAAGAGCAGCATGTCGACGACTTAGTGCGTCCAGTTGGCGAGGAAGATGAGCTTCCCTAAGAAGTGGCTCCTCATGTGGAGGAAGATGAGGTTCCCGGAGAGGATGCAGCAGAGCTAGAGAAAGTCCAAGCGGACTTTGAAGAGATCGCAGGTGGCAATAAAGGTGAGATCTTCAATCTCGCAGTTACTTATAGAGATGTAATTGTGGGTGCGTTAAAGCACGGTGTGTCAAAGCCTGACATTCGCCGTTGGTTAGTAAGCAAATGCGGAGAACCCTCAGGTAATTATTTTGAGTGATATGCACATACTAGGCTGTAGCCACTTGAGGCAAAATCATGACCGGTTTACTCGCATCCCAGGTCATGCTTCTCTTAAAGATTTGGTTAGTGAGGACACACTGATAGGGCACGGTTCCACGTCCCTAGTGTACGATGAGGATACCTCAATCCCACCTTCGCGTGGAGGTGCTTATTCTTAGCTTTAGTAAAGATAGCGAAATAACTTATAACACAAGTTACCTCACATTATCGCATTTGGTATCGCAGGTCATGCTGAGGAACCTGAGCTGGAACAGAGAAGTCAGCCTTCTGCATCCCATGTTCCAATTCCGAGCTCCCATACCGAGAAGCACGTCGCAGCTGCTGGGTACATAAGTGAGCGTCTCGAGGATGTCATCGAACTTTCTGATGATGTCGAAGCTGATGTTGTGCCGATGGACGAAGGTGTCCGTACCGGTGGTGAGGAAGAAAGGACAAGTGATGCTAATGTTTTCGCATCTGGGAGTGTCCTCCGCCCAGCGACTTCGGCTGTCCCTTCGCCTCCGGCGATGACTGAGCCTGAAGCACCTATTCCTGCGTGGAGCATTTGGGGCTCGCAGGTTGGGAATGCAGTCGCAGCTGGTGCGGCCTACACTCTTCCTCCTGACTATGAGAGGTTGGAGCTCGCAGCTGATAGGAGAGCCATGGAGCGAGGGCAGTCTTCGAACAACCCAGTGGCCTGCATCCCTTCTCTTCATGAAATTCTTGAAGGCACTGGTAAGTAAAGATTTACCGTTCGCACGTCGCATTATTTGCTTGCGAGTTTTTACATTATAACTCTTTTTTGATGTCTCAGGTTTGAAGCAAACCGATGTGGACTGGGTGGTTCGAATGCGTCTCAGATACCCCCGATCGTTTGTGAGATCTCTGGAGATCGGACCTTTTGACAGGAGGCTATTCCTTACTGAAGCCATCTAGATACTGGAGCAGCTGTCTGCGGCTACACCTGCGACCATTTCGGCCCAGAGTGCTGAATTGCTGTGTGGCATGTGCCAAAATCTCCTGTTCAAAGTCCAAGGCAGACTTGGTTTCAAATTCCTCAAGGACAGAGTTACACTGATTCGCGCAGCTGTAACTTTGAATCTCGGCCACCAGAATCTCGCAGCTGAGATGCAGAAGGTGGAGCAGCAAAAGCAAAAGGTTGATGAAGCTTTGAAGCTGTATGACGAAATGAACGCCAAGTGCGAGCTACTGAAGCAAGAAGTGAAACAAGTGGAGAAGCTGAGCGAGCAGTTCGAGCCCCAAGATTCCTTAATCAAGAATTTGTTTTGACTTTTCGAATTTTGAAAAGAAAACAGGAAAATGGCTTAGACATTAATGTAATGTTTTGAAACATTAATGTAATGTTGCTAGGGTTTCTCCCCCCCCCCTTTTTTAACAACAAACAATGAGTTTGCCCGTTTTGCCCTTTTCGGGATTTGATTGGACATTTCTGTGCATATCCAATTATGACATCAGCAATTGATTCTCTGCTTGATTTTCGCGCTAATTTCTCGGCAGATAAGCACGCTTCCGTTGGGAAGTCCATCCGAATCATGACTATCCGTCATTTATTAGGATACGCAACTGAATCGTCGTAGCCTTTAGTAGGGTAATTGATTGTTACCGCTTTTCAAGGCGTAAGTGATTGAACTTACCCTCTTTTTGAATTTTGCTGACTCATCTTAGGCAACCGAAGAGCCTCCACAGGGTCTATATAAACCCTGTCTTTGCCATTTGGGTTCTTCATCCCAAACATGTGCTTTGCCGTGAGTCCTTACGACTGCTGGCTTCAACGCTTGTTTTTCGTTGATTCATGGCAACTTCAAGTTTTGAATCCTGAGTTTGCGCTTTGTGCTATAGAAATAGTTTCCAAGATCCACTTTATGAGGCTTATTGCTGTTTATAACCATCATAAAGAGGATGCAGATAATACCTCATGTGTGTTCGAAGAAATTTCTTCGTGTATTATGTGTGCAGGTCATGTTTCCGGCCGCCTCGTGGCGAGGTGCAGCGCCGAAGTGACCGTGCTACCGTCTCGTACGGCTTCATGTGGCTCTCTTTAGAGCAAGATCCCCCTTGCTACAGATGTTCACCCGCAGATCTGGGCATTGTGTAGCCGGCGTTTGAAGCCAGGGGGGTTCATTCTTTGCAGTCCGGGTTTCCGTACCGTGTCTCTGCTGGCTTATCAGTCGTTTTTCGAATGTATTGTAAGCCATGTTGGCTGCGTAGTTAGATTCGAGCTTTTCGCTTGTAAGCTGCTATCTAGATAGATAAATTGTAAGTCATTTGACTCATAATGATATATAGCTTTTGTTTTATCTGCTTTCTTTGCAACAAAATACAATTTCGCATGCGTTACGGCTTGTTTTGCCTTGCATAATGCCATGTAATGATTTCACATATGCGATATCAATTCGCAGATGTTTCGCTAGATCATTCGAGATCGTAATTTCGCAGCTGTGCCATCCTGACGGATGGGCTTGTGGTTGGTCGTTGTAAATCATATGAGATTATGTTCACAACTTTGCTATCGTAACAGATAGTTTTTAACAGATCTATTAAGATCGTTGAGCGGTGCGAATTGCTATCATAGAAGATAGGCTTTATTAGAGAATTGCTTGAGATCGTCTCTCACATAAACTGCTATCACAGCAGATAGACCTTTAGAAGATCCAATAAGATGATTCTGCACTTATGTTGCAGCCGTAACAGACGGACTTGGGTGATCAACCAAAATCACTTTGCGTACAAATTGCTATCGTAACAGATAGGCTTGAGAAGATCATATAAGATCGCATTTGTATAAACCGCTATCATGAGAGATAGGCTTTAGATGATCAATTGAGATCGTTTTTGTATTTCGCTGCTATCGTAAGAGATAGGCTTTGGATGATCACTTAAGATCGTATTCATGTTGACTGCTATCGTGAGAGATAGGCTTTGATGATCACTTAAGATCGCATTTGCGTTTGACTGCTATCGTAAGAGATAGGCTTTAGATGATCGATTAAGATCGCATTTGCATTTGGCTGCTATCGTAAGAGATAGGCTTTAGATGATCAATTAAGATCGCATTTGCATTTGGCTGCTATCGTAAGAGATAGGCTTTAGATGATCAATTAAGATCACGCTTGTATTTGGCTGCTATCGTAAGAGATAGGCTTTGGATGATCACTTAAGATCGCGTTTGTATTGGCTGCTATCGTAAGAGATAGGCTTTAGATGATCACTTAAGATCGCGTTTGTATTGGCTGCTATCGTAAGAGATAGGCTTTAGATGATCAATTAAGATCGCGTTTGTATTGGCTGCTATCGTAAGAGATAGGCTTTAGATGATCACTTAAGATCGCGTTTGTATTGGCTGCTATCGTAAGAGATAGGCTTTAGATGATCAATTAAGATCGCGTTTGTATCGGCTGCTATCGTAAGAGATAGGCTTTAGATGATCAATTAAGATCGCGTTTGTATTTGGTGCTATCGTAAGAGATAGGCTTTGATGATCACTTAGGATCGCAGTTGTATAAATTGCTATTGCAGCGAATAAATCATTGTTAACAGTAATAACAAATTAAATAGAGCAATATAAATGGCTAGAAATATGAACTTCTCATTTGGGAGAATTCTTTTATTATAGCGCTCTCATATGGGAGAGATAGGATTACAATCCTCTCATATGAGAGAGGAGATTGCGTCAATCATAGCCACATGAGACATTAAGCAACGTTATCATAAAACGTATGAAATAAGAGAAGTCAGGGATAGTACTTCTTGATCCAGCGCATGTTGACTGAGCTTGGAGTTGAGGTTGTGCTGTGCAACCTTCGTATGCTGCAGTAGCCACTATCGAAGACTTCTGTGACTTCGAAGGGTCCTTCCCAATTAGCTGCGAACTTTGAGTGAGTTGCTTCTCGCATGCAGTGGTCGGATGCGCGCAAGACCAGGTCGCCAACTGCGAAATCCCGCCGCTGGACTGTCTTGTTGTAGGCGCGAGCGATTCTTTCTTGGTACCGCTTGTTAGTCCTTTTGGCTTGTTCTCGCTTTTCTTCCAGCAAGACTAAGTCATGATCGCGTTGATTTTCATAGAGTGCATGGAAGGCCAGCCTTGCCGAATTGACTCTGACCTCCGCAGGTACTACGGCTTCAGCCCCATAACATAGTAGAAATGGCGAGGCCCCTGTGGGCGTCCTTGGTGAAGTTTTGTAGGCCCACAGAGCTATGTTAAGGGAGTCGGCCCACTTCTTGTGGTCATCTGCGACCATCTTGCTCAGAATTCTCAACAGCGTTTTGTTAGTCGCTTCGGCTTGTCCGTTTCCCTTTGGATAATAGGGGGTAGAGCATATCTGCCTGATATTGTACTCCGCGAGTTTCGTAGCTACCTGGAGATTAACAAAAGGAGTACCGTTATCTGAAAGAATGGTATTTGGGATTCCGAACCTGCATACGATGTTTTCCTGGATGAAGTTGACCACAGCCAGCGCGTTTGCCGTCTTCAGTGGTATTGCTTCCACCCATTTGGTGAACAGCTCGGTTGCGGTGAGAATAAAATGGTTCCCATGTGACGTTGGTCGGATGGGGCCGATGAAGTCCAAAGCCCATGTGTGAAATGGCCATGGCGTCCCTAATGCGTGTAGATCCACGGCGGGAGCGTGCACTAGGTTCCCTTTGAATTGGCATTCTTGGCAGCGTCGCACCTTGGTGCGGCAATCGACTTCCATCGTGGGCCTGAAGTATCCGATTGAGAGGAGCTGTCTGCATAATTTCGCACCTCCCTGGTGTTCCACCTGATGAGAAAGATCCATGACTTCTTGTGCTTCCCTGCCGTCTAGGCATCGCAGCAAGTTGCCCTCGTGACCTTTTCGCCAAAGCAGGTTTTCCTGAACCACATATCGGGACGCTTTCCTCTTCAATTTGTCGGCTTCTTTTCTCGATTCGGGTACGGTGCCCTGGGTGAGGAATTCGAACAATGGCTTCCTCCAGTCTGTGTCGTCATCGGTTAGAGCGACGAGTAGAGAATCTTTGATTAGTGCGCAACTTTCGCACTTCCCTTGTATCAGGGCTGCAGCTGTTGACATGCCTAGCCAATGAATGCCATATCTCTGAGCTTTCCTGTAGATTGACACCTCGCTTTCTCCGCAAGCGTGTTGGTGAATCTTTTCTAACAGTTGTTGTCCCTCTTGCTCGGAGACACATCGCATGAGTATTCCTCCAGGACCCTTGTAGTAAAGGGTGTTGTCGTGGATGCAGTATCCTTTCGTGAGTGCCCAGCTTTCGTTGCTGGTGCCTTTCGCAATAGCTTGCAGGATTGCTTTTCGCCAGTCTGCGTCATCCATGTGTTCGTCGTCGCGCGCATCTTCTGTTAATGCCGACGATGTTCGCACTTCGATGGAAATTCTTGCGGGGCATTTGTCTATGCTAACCTTAGATCCCAGAGTTGCTAAGGCGTCTGCATGCCTGTTGTCCGCTCGGGGCTTGTGCTCGTATTTCACGTCGCAGAATTGCTGCATCAGCTTTTGCACTAGGGTGCGGTATGACAGGAGGTTGATCTCCTTTAAACCATATTCGCCCGAGGCTTGCTTAACAATTAGTTTGGAATCTCCCATGACCGTTAAGTTGCCCACCTCCAAAGCTTTCGCCGCACGGAGCCCCGCGATAAGAGCCTCGTATTCCGCCTCGTTGTTCGTGACTGCGAAGTTGAGTTTTGCGGACATCTGAATGACTTCCCCGTCTGGCTTTGTCAAGACTATCCCAATGCCTCCACCTTTTCTGGTTGACGAACCGTCGAAGTGGAGGGTCCAATAGGGCACGTCGATCGCGTAGATTTCAGGGCCTTCGAGCTCTTCCTCGATCACGGGTTCGTGGCTGTTGTCGGGAAACTGTGCCAACAGATCTGCTACCGCCTGCGACTTGATCGCTCTTGGTTTTACGCATGTGATATCGTATTGAGAGATGGTCATGTACCACTTCGCCAATCTCCCGCCCGGAGTAGTGTGAGTTAGCAAGTATCTTATGGGGTCGCTTTTGGTGACCACCACTACTTTGTGCGATGCAAAATAGTGTCTCAACTTCTCTATCACAAAGAATAAAGCAAGGCAATGACGTTCGATGTCCGTGTACCTTGATTCAGCAGGCTGCACAATGCGAGAGATGTAATAGATGGGCCTCTCTTGGCCTTCATACACCTGAGCCAAGAGTGCTCCTATAGATTTCCTTGTTGATGTAAGATATAGCAGAAGCGGTGATCCCAGTTGAGGCGCAATCATTATCTTTGGGGATGTGAGTAGCTCCTTTAGCTTTTCGAATGCGGCTTCGTGGTCAGGAGCCAGTTGTACGCGGTGTCCTTCTTGAGAAGATTGCTGAAACAGCATGTGATTTCGGCGATTGCTGGGATGAATCTCCGCAGATATGACAATTTTCCCAAGAATGTTTTCAAGGTACTTTGGTTGTGAGGTGGCGTCATGCTGATGATGGCTGACACTTTCGCAGGGTCAGGCTCGATCCCTTGGCGATGGACCACGCATCCCAAAAATTTCCCCGAGGTCACGCCGAATTTCGGCGATCTGCTTCATGCTTGGATTTGACTACCAGGTCATCCACATAGAATTCCACCTCTTTGTGCATCATGTCGTGGAATAGAGCCATCATGGCCCGCTGATAGGTTGCGCCTGCGTTCTTGAGACCGAACGGCATTACCGTGTAGTTGAATACCCCCACGGGAGTGATGAATGCAGTTTTCCGTGCATCTTCGGGATCGATCTTGATTTGATTGTACCCGCTGAAACCGTCCATGAAACTGAACATGCGATGGCCTGCCGTTGAATCGATGAGCAAATCGATGTTAGGCAGTGGGAAATCGTCCTTAGGGCAGAAGCGATTGAGATCTCGGAAGTCCACGCAGATGCGGAGCTGTCCGTTCTTCTTCACTACCGGCACGATGTTGGCCAACCATGTGGGATGGTGATTCGGCTCTATGAACTTGGCGTCTAGGAATTTGACAATCTCCTGCTTGATCTTCACGTTGAGCTCTGGCCTGAAGCTTCTGGTGCTTTGCTTGACCGGTTTAGACCCTGGGATGATGTCTAAACGGTGCATGGTGATGCTCGTGTCCAGACCCGGCATCTCATCGTATTCCCATGCGAATACGTCCTTGTATTCAGTTAGGAGCTGCAGCAGTCCTTGTTCCTCTTCGCTTGTGAGGTCCGCACTCAGGAAGACTGGCCTTTTCTTTTCCTCGTTCGGGCTGAGGAACACTTCCTTTAGCTCCTGCCTTTGTGGTCTTGGCCTGTCCTCCATGCATTCGGGCGCTTCTTTGAGTTTCTCGTCTGGAGTGCCCTGTGTTGGCTCTTCTGTCAGCGCAACTTGCTCGATTTGATTGATTTGCCCAGGGACATCCCCATGCCCGTGTGAGGACATCCCTGCGCACCTTCATATGCGATAGCATTTCTTCCCGTTGGCGTAGAAGCTCTCTATCTCCTTGCCCTCGGGGTCATGCTTTGCAATCCTCTTCAGAGTGTACACGTTCTTCCGATGATATGCGATACGCGGCGCCTCTTCGCGTGTAGGCGGCTTTTCCTTGGCATCTTCCCTTGTCACCATCACGCCCGCAGGTGACTGGTCCTTGATGTCCTCCCAGAGAGGTAAAGGAGTAGGGTTGAATGGTCCGGGTGTTTGCTCGTCCGCCATCTCGGTGAACCACACCGCCTCGCTGAGATGTGCTTCGTCCAAGTTGAACGGGTTAGTTGAGGCTGGTATTTCGACAATCCTGTCGTTCCAAATAGCTTTCATCACCTGGTGAGCCGTCGAAGGGATTGCGTCGAAGCGATGAATCCAGGCTCGACCTATGATCATGTGATATGTGGTGTTCGCGTCTATGAAATAGAACTTCGCGGAGCACTTGATTTTACCAATCTGAACGCCTAGGCGGATCCATCCGATCGTCATTCTAGAATCACTTCCGAATCCCACTAGTGGAGACGGACGCTTGACCACCTTGTGCTCGGGGATCCCTGCTAGCTTCAGTGTGTGGAGTGGAACAACATTGACCGCTGCTCCTCCATCGACGAATGCTCGCTTGAATTCGACGCCGTTGATGATGGCGGTTACGTACAGGGGCCTCTGGTGGCTCGCATCTGTCTTCTTGTCGCTGACAGAAAAGGTCATAATCTTTTCTGTGGAACGGGACGCCCTGATGACTTTCCCGTTGGAGACCACGAGGTCCTCCTCATAGTCCTCCGCTATCCTTAAGATTGCTTTTGTCATATCCGTTCGGCACTTTTCGGAGAAGTTCATCTCGTTGAAGAATTTGCTGAAGCCGTGCGACTCTTTCATGCGGTCGGCACGCTCATCCTCCGTGTCCATGCTGTAGTCTTCATCTTCATGGACTTCAGCAATGATGGGTAGACCATCCTCTGCGACTTCTTCCAAGTCTACTATCGAGATCATGGCGACCTCTTTGCCCTTTGAGCCCGAATCTGTATGGGCAGGCAGCGGGTTGTTGCGCACATCCTTCCGGTGGTCGCTGACGATGAGTTCGCCGTTCTTCATCTTCTGATCGAACGCGAATCTGAGCTTCTTGCACTCGGCCGTGGGGTGCATGACCTTGACGTGGTATTCGCACCACTTAGGGTCCCTCGTCATCTCCTTGGAGGGTGCTTTCTCAAGCGGTGGCAGGACGCCGTCTTTGCGCCACTGTCTGCAGAGATCGCTCGCTTCCTCTACCGAGCATGGCAGAGGCGGTGCATCAAAGTTTGCAACTTTTGCTTGCTTCTGGGGCGAAACTATATTGACCTCAGCTTCGCGTCCCCGCTTGTAGCTAAATCTGCCGATCTTGTAGGTGGTGCCGCTCGCAGGTCGTTCTGGAGCGCTCTTCTTTCTCTGTCTCTCGACAATGGGCTCGATGTTCATCGTGCATTCGATGAGCTTTGAAAACGTAGGTGTTTGCAAATTGATTAGCATGCTTTTGTATTCATCTCGCATGCACTGCAGGCATATCTCTACGAGCCGGCTTTCGAGCATTGGATCCTTGCACTCCAAGGATTTCGCTCTGAATTTCTTGATGAAAGTGATTCCATCTTCCTCGCGTTTCTGATACATCCGCGAGAGATGGATCATCGTCACCTTTTCTTCCATCTGGAAGAACTTGGTATAGAACCTCTGGACCATGTCGTCCCAAGTCTTCACAGATCCGGCCTCCAATGTTCGGTACCATTTGTATGCTACATTCCCAAGAGATTTTGGGAATTCTCGCATCAGCAGCTTGGGATCGGCTCCGTATGGACCCATGACATCAATGAAACGAATGACATGCTCATGAGCGTTTCCATTGACGTCCTCGAACTTATCCCATTTGGGAGTCCTGTACCCCGCCGGGTTAGGCATGAGATAGATCTCTCGTGGAATGGGTGGATCGTTGTCTAGCTTCGGGATGATGGTATCCGCGAACGACTGATGAGCCAGGATGGAGTCCACGCGCTTCTGCAAAGACGTCATGCATTCTGGAATGCTCCCCTCGGTAGCTGGCGGAGGGGTTGCCGTAGGCGGTGGCGACAGATATGCCGCCGAAGGATTGGGAGCGTATTGACTACCCGCGTTTCCCCAGATTGTCGCTGGTGGAGGCAGAGTGTACTGCAGAGCTGGGTTGGACGCCAAAGCCGGGGGCTGAGAGGCGTGAGCAGCAGGGGGTAGCATTTGTGCCGTTGACCCTTGGACCGAGGGCAGCTGCGTGGCTGACGGTGGAGTCTGCAGATGAGGGTTGGGAGGCGTGGCTGACACTCCCAATCCTGGAGCGGTAGGGGTTCCTCCTCCCTGAGGGATAGCGGTGGCTGGTGGAGGATTTGGCGCAAGGGTGCCCAGAACAGCCAAGATCCGTTCTAACTGCGCAGACTGAGACTTGAGAGCTTTTGCCTGACTTTGGACAGTAGCGTCCAAAGACTCTAAAGTTGGTGCCTCGCCGGGAGTCGTCGGAGTACGGCGAGCCTCGTCTCCCGAGGGAGTTTCGGTGGAAGGCGATCGGTTGCTGACATCGTCCTCCTGAGACATGGTTGCTTTTGCTGGTAAGATTCACGTCGGGTTCACCAAAATGTGCACAAGAGATTCCGGCAGGGAGACCTCCGTGTACACCGTGCGTAGTGGATCAAGGATCATACAGGAAGAGTAGGGGTGTGTGTAGGGAGAGAGTAAGTCAGTAGCAATGTCTGAGAGAGAGACAGAGGTTTGGCAGAGCTTCCGCGTATGGCAGTGTGTTCTTCTTTGTATGGAAAGGGTAACGGTCTATATATACTGGAGAACATTACCGTTGTAGTGTGGTTAATGCGCCCATTAATGGCGGCTTAATTAGCTTAACCATAACGGCACGTTCGTCCGAGTATATAGGAACCGTTAGAGCACGTGGTGCGCGTGTACCGGAACCGTTACGAGGTTGACCGGGTTTGACCGGATTGACCGGGTCTAGGGAGCTCGTGCCATAGATCTCTCAAAACAGTTACTAAAGGTCGCGCGCGGGCTTGGCTCGCACGCGACAGGGCTTACTCTAGCCTCCAAACCACTAAGTCCCTACAAGTCCCGTGCAGTGGTATGCGAGGGCTCTGTCTCGCAGCCCCCACATGGATCAGCTCGGCTGGTGATCCTGTGTGTGTGGAGCACAATATGGTGTGCTGGATGGTTGCCACGTGGCCAAGATCTGTCATGTCAGAAAGCAGTATCTACACCAGGTAAATGACATTACCACTTGCAACTGGGTTTTGTTGACTGCTCCACCATACCCGAGCCATGCCAGAGATGAAGCATGAAAATATAAGGAGCATGAGGTCTTCGATTCTGAGAATACACCTTTCATGGTCCCCCAATCAAAGGGAACGAACCCACATGAGGAGAATAAATCCCATAAGTTATTACAACCCCCTTCTTCTAGAGATGTACCTTTTCCATTGAAAACCAGGAAGAAGAAGGATGACTCTAAGGAGTATAGGAGATTTCTCAGTATTTTCTCCAAATTGCACATTAACATTCCGTTGATTGAGGCGCTGCAGAAAATGCCAAAATATGCGCGGTTTATCAAGCATGCAATCCTTGGGAGAAAAGCTATGGATAACTTTCAGACTGTGAAATTGAATGAAAATGTGAATTCATGTGTCTTGCAGGGGCTACCCAAGAAGAAGAAAGATCCTGGTAGTTTTGTGATTGAAGCTACACTTGGCGGGGCCTATACAGACAGGGCTGTGTGTGATCTGGGGGCGAGTGTTAACTTGATGCCGCTTTCAGTATTTAAAAAACTAGGTTTGGGGGAGCCTCGTAAAGCTTGGATCATTCTTCTGTTCATGGATAAGTCTTCGAAGAAGGCCATTGGGGTGGTAGAAGACATACTTTTGAGGGTTGGTAGTTTGATCACGCCAGCCAATTTTGTGATACTGGACATGCAAGTTGGTGACGTTTCGATTATTCTCGGTAGGCCCTTTCTAGCTACTGGTCGGACATTAATTAACGTGGAGAATGCGGAGTTGATCATGAGGGTCAACTTTACGGTGGAGACCTTTCAGGTTTACAAACCGACTCCTCAGTAGGCTTATTGTAGGGTTTTGATTCAAGGATGCACAACGGAAACACAAACAAACATAATCCATGCAATACCCTCCAAGGATCACAAGTCAAGAGACATAACAATGGTAAGGGAAGAAATCAATAACACACCTTAGGGTTTCTCCTTTGACGACTTCAAACGCGAATTGTGTCACGTTCTCTATAGTTGATCCACGCCTAGATTTGAATTCTAGATCTTCCAAACCTTGGTGCTAGCCCAGAAATAGAAAGAGGAAGAAGAATCACGCAAAACGAGACGGAACAAGGAGGTCTCGGCCTCCTTGTGGGCCGACGGGGACGGGCGGCGACAAAGGGGGGCGGCGGCTTCTCTTTACTTGCTTGCTCTCTCCTTTTTGTTCTCTCCCACTCAAGTTATGATCAATAAGGTCATAAGTGTGGGAAGGAAGGAAAGAGTTTCCTTTATATAGTCCAACAAATCCTTTCCAACTACCTAAAGAACCTATTCTAGTCCTACTAGAATTCGGTTTAGTTCCTTCCTTGCAAATTAGTCCTACTAACTTTTCAAGGTGTTGCAAAGTGATCCTTCTAATTAATTCCCAAATATAGTTCAACTCTATATAGTGTGACCCCATAGGTTCTATCTAGTTGGTAGCAACAATTTGCTAATATGGAGCGGTTTCTAGCAAAACATCCATTCTAGCCAACTAATAGAATAGTCATCTTGACAAAACTTGTACAAGTAATTGTCTCATCCCTTTGTCTCTATATCCGGATTGGACACGAGACATACACGTCACACTCGTATATCCAATCCACAGTTTCTCGATCCATGGGAATAGCCTTATTCGTGCAAATAACATCAATATCCCATATTGATTTATTTGAGTCTGGCCAGACATTCTATAAGAACTATCCCTCGAGTGGCCTAGGATATTTGCTCCCGTTATGTGGGAGGGACAAACTCTATCTACGTCCACTACGATCTCTAAGCTTGTTTCTTATTGTATCCGGTACACGCCTTTATAACTACCCAGTTACGGTGTAGCGTTTAACGCTACCAAAATCACAATAATCCACAACTAGAATATCTAGTGACTTCAAGTTTAAGGATGACAATACCATTGAACCAAGAGAAGCCCTTGTGACTTAACATAACGTGTATGTAGCCTTCTCGTAGATGGGTTAATCCAGTGCTCCATGACCCTAAATGCACACGTATGTGTTGGATCATGATATCTCCATATCAATCCAACCCCGTACTAGTCTACAGATGATTGTCCTGTTAATCATTATACTAGACTAGGGATATTTAAGATAAACAACACAATTGTAAATCTAAGGACTTCATTATATTAAATATCCAATAAATGATACAATGAATTTTTCTAACCATAAATAAATTCATACTAAACTAGATTGCCTCTAGGGAATCTATTCCAACAGTCTCCCATTTGCACTAGAGCCAATCTGGCGCATCTCGTATGCCCATACTCCTAGTGTGCCCTTCATGCTTTTACTGCGCAAGCGGCTTTGTAAGTGGATCAGACAGATTCTCATCTGTAGGAATCTTGCATATCCGAACGTCTCCTCTATCGATAATATCTCGAATTAGATGAAACTTCCTGAGCACGTGCTTGGATTTCGGGTGCGACCTGGGCTCCTTTGATTGCGCGATCACCACAGTGTTGTCAAAGTACAACTCAACTGGATCCGCAATGCTAGGAAACACACCAAGTTCAGAAACAAACTTTCTGATCCAAACAGCTTCCTTTGCTGCGCCATTTGCAGCAATGTACTCAGCCTCTGTTGTAGAATCATCCACCGTTTCTTGCTTGGAAATCTTCCAGCTCACCGCTGCTCCATTTAGGAAACACACATCCCGAATGTGATCTAAAGTCATCTATGTCGTTTTGGAAGCTTGCATCAGTGTAACCCCTTACACGCAACTCTTCCTTACCGCAAAATATCAAGAAAGCATCCTTAGTTCATCTCAAGTACTTTAGGATGTTCTTGACTGCAATCCAGTGACTCTCACCCAGATTGGATTGGTATTTGCTTGTCATACTCAAGGCATATGACACATCTGCTCTAGTACATAACATGGCGTACATGATAGATCCTATGGCCGAGGCATAGGGAATTCTACTCATGCGTTCCTTCTCAATCTCATTGGAAGGACAACCACTCTTCGAAAGAGTGATTCCATGTGACATGGGCAAGAATCCCTTATTGGAATCTTCCATGTTGAACCGCTTCAACACCTTGTCAATATATTTACATAGACTTAGGCCTAGCAGTCTCTTAGATCTGTCTCTATAGATCTTTATACCGTGTATATAGGCTTCTCTTCCCCTAAGTCCTTCATTGAGAAACACTTCCCTAGCCAATCTTTAACTGATTGCAGCATGGGAACGTTGTTTCCAATGAGTAGTATGTCATCCACATACAAGACCAGAAAAGCTACAGAGCTCCCACTAACATTCTTGTAGACACAAGACTCATCTTCGTTTCTGATGAAGCCAAACTCTTTGAATACTTCAGCAAAACGTCGATTCCAACTCCTAGAAGCTTGCTTCAATCCATAAATGGATCATTGTAGTTTACAGACTTCGTTGGCTTGCTTTGGATCCTCGAAACCCTCCGCCTGTATCATATACACGTCCTCGAGGAGATTCCCATAAAGGAATGCTGTTTTGACATCCATCTGCCAAATCTCATAGTCGTAGTATGCTGCAATTTCAAGTAGGATTCGGATGGATTTGGTCATAGCGACTACTGAAAAGATTTCATCATAGTACATACCATGAATCTGTCTGAATCCTTTGGCCACCAATCGGCCCTTATAGGTAATCACATTACCATCCATGTCAATCTTCTTCTTGAAGACCCATTTTCACCCTATGGGCCGCGCCCCTTCGGGAGGTTCCACCAAAGTCCATACTTTGTTGGTATACATGGATTCCATCTCGAATATCATGGATTCTAGCCACTTCTGAGAGTCTGGGCCTTTCATGGCCTCTTCATAGGTAGTAGGCTCATCATCTATGAGTATCGTGTCACCGGAATCGGTCACGAGAAGTCCATACCTCTCGGGTTGCTGGCGCACTCTACTAGATCTACGAAGCACTTGTGTTACCTGAACAGGTTGCTCAACAACTCTTTGTGGTTCCTGTCCATGTTCCATAATCGGTTCAGTGATTTGTGGTTCTTGAATCGCTTCAAGTTCTACAGTCCTCCCACTTGCTTCTTTAGAGACAAACTCTCTTTCTAGAAACACGCCGGTCCGAGCAACAAACACTTTGTTCTCGGTTGCATTGTAGAAGTAGTAACCCTTAGTTTCCTTAGGGTACCCCACAAACTTACACTTATCCGATTTTGGCCCTAGCTTGTCTGATTGTAAACATTTTACATAGACATTGCAGCCCCAAATCCTCATGAACGACAGTGTGGGACGCCTCCCACTCCACATCTCATGTGGTGTCTTCATGACTGATTTAGATGGAACACGGTTAATGGTGAAAGCTGCACTTAATAGAGCGTTGCCCCAAAACGATAATGGAAGATCGGTTTGACACATCATAGATCGAACCATATCCCATAGGGTTCAATTCCTCCTCTCAGACACGCCATTCCATTGTGGCGTTCCGGGTGGAGTGAGTTGGGACACGATCCCACACTCTCTAAGATAGTCGTCAAACTCTTGGCTCTAGTAGTCTCCTCCACGACCCGATCGTAGAGCCTTGATACTTTTGCCAAGTTGCTTCTCTACTTCATTCTTGAATTCTTTGAACACTTCAAAGGACTCGGATTTGGCCATCATGAGGTACACAAATCCATATCTACTGTAATCATCAGTAAATGTAATGAATTAGACGTAACCACCCCTGGAAGGCGTGGCAAATGGCCCAGACACATCAGTATGCATGAGTGCCAATTGCTCACTAGTCCTCTAACCTTTATTATTGAAAGGGGACTTTTTCATTTTTCCCAATAAACAAGCCTCACATGTCTCATACGATTCAAAATCAAATGAGTCTAGTAGTCCATCCTTATGGAGTCTAGATACACGTTTCTCCTTTATGTGGCCTAAACGACAGTGCCATAAGTAAGCAGGATTTAAATCATTTATTTTAATCCTCTTGGTATTAATGTTTTAGACAGGATTGCTTAGATCAAGGGACATACAGTCCATTAAATAATTGCGCACTAAAATAGTGAATATTATTCAAATAAAAGGAACAACAATTATTCTTTATTGAAATAATAAAACCTTCCTTGTCCAAACAAGAAATAGAAATAATGTTTCCGCTCATAGCAGGCACAAAATAGCAATTATTTAATTCTAAAACAAATCCTGAAGGCAGAGATAGCTCGCACACGCCCACGGCCAACGCAGCAACTTTTGCTCCATTCCCAACGCGCAGATCTATCTCCCCTTTAGCCAATCTTCTACTTCTCTTTAGATCCTGCAAATTTCGACAAATGTGAGATCCACATCCAGTATCTAATACCCATGATGTAGAGACAGTTAAATTGACATCCACAACAAAAATACCTGGTGGTGGTGGAATCACTATTCCAAGCCTCTTGTCCTCCGGATATTTTGGGCAGTTCCTCCTCCAGTGTCCAGGCTGACTGCAGTAGTGACACTCACCTTTAGTCACACCTTTGGGAGGCAAACCTTTTGTTCTTTCCTTTCTGCACCATCATAAATGCCTTGACATTACCCTTGTCGATGCTTTGTTCAGCTGTCCTCAACATATTGAGCAAATCTAGCAGCAGTTTCACGATCTCGTTCATGTTATAGTTCATGATGAACTGTCCATAACTCTCGGGCAACGATTGCAACACGAGATCGGTTGCCAAATCTTGGCCGACCGGGAACCCTAGTCGGGCGAGATTCAACAAGTACCCGATCATACAGAGTGCATGGGGTCCCACTGGGTTCCCTTCTGCCAGATGAAACTTGAACAATGCCTTAGAGACCTCATACCTCTCAACCCTTGCCTGCTCTTGGAAGAGCTGTTTCAGATGCTCAGAAGTCATAGTGCATAGCATAAGGCATGCCGCATCATTAGCGTCATCAACACGCTTCTGATACGCCTTTAGGGCTGCAGGTGTTTGGTTCTCTGGACCTGCTGGAACATGCGCCTCTATTGCTTACAGTTTCTTTTCTTGCTTGAGAAGGATTCTCAAGTTTCTGTACCAATCAAAGAAGTTGATTCCAGAGAGCTTGTCCTTCTCAAGGACAGATCGTAGGGAATGTTGTGAGCTGGATGAGTTTTTTGCCATTTGGAATTCTACAAAAGGAAAATACGCAAGTTTTTGTATTTGTGAATTTTTGACTATGTTCAATAATGGCTAGTTTATCAAATATAGCTCCAATTATTTTTCTACGGATTAATAACCCTCAAGATATTAATGCGGAAAATATCCTTATATTTTCTAGTGAGCCAAGATCCATGTTTCATCTCCTTATGAGCTTGCTTTGGCAAGTTACCCATAATTTTACAACTTTAGGTAGGAACTATTTCCAATTGCATCCCTTATGCAACTTTTTGTTCAATTGGGCAAATAACTCCTTATTTATCCATCCATATGGATAATCCCAATTGATTGCCTCTAGTTTTTTTAATCACATTAATAGCCTAGTTGTGTTCAACCTCTTATTTAAACAATTGCACATTACTAGCTTGTGCCATCGCATTCCATCATTATGAACCAAGTCGCCATGCTTTGGCACGCACGAACTTGATAAATCACGATGATAATGAGTGTTTAAGTAACGAGAAGGCAAGAACACAATATTTGAATTTTGATGGATTTTAAATTCAATTTTAATTGTTTTGCTGATGAATATCAACTAATCTATCTATTTGAGTTTGGGCACAACTCCAAATAATAGATTCGGGTTGTCTAATTATCTTATTATCCTAATTGCATGCATCATCCATACACCAACCACATAATAATAAGTCGGTAAAATAAACAACCACAAAACAAAAATAAACGTGATGTGGATATGGCCTTTTATAGACTAAGAAAATTCCAAGCCAATGGAATTTTCTATGAACCCTAAAAGCAAACACATCTCCATGCGTCTTGATCTTTTGGTCCATCCTTCATAGTCATGTGGAATGCTCCATGCTCCATCTTTTGTGGCTCCTTTTGGCTTTGGGCTTCTTTTCTTCAATCTTGGCTAACAATCTACTCTATCTAGCACTAGCTAACAACTATACTAAATAAAATAAATCTCACAAGTTGAGAAAAAAATGGCTCGCAGGCCATAAAACCCTAATTAATTATTACAATTACTTGATCAGCACGCAGGCCGTAAACCAAACCACAAAAATTAAACATCCACAACAAACCACATCCTAAGGCCATATACAATCACCAGGCGAATTGCACATAAATAGCTAAAATCCAATTTTAACGCGCTTGGTCAATTTTAATTGATTTTAGGATATTCTAGGGCTAAAACGGTCCATGGGGACCAACAATCTAATTGCCCGGACCCAAAAAGAGAACCACAAAGGCCTTGGGCCGGCCGGCCCCTAGCCCACGCGGCTAGGCTGCGGGCTAGGGCTTCCCCAACCCCTAGGCCGAGCCTTGCTTGGGCGGCAAGCAAGGAGGGGCGGTCCCTAGGGGGGCCGAACCTCCTTTGGGAGTTCTTTCCAAAAAAAATCCCTTTCTTGGTGCCCAAGTTTGGTTGTTTCCTTGTATGGGAAGAACTCCTTCCCAAAGGATGCCCAAACCCTAGATCTAAGATCCTAAAATTTCTCAAACTCACTAATTCATGCATCCAATGCAAAAACTAGGTCTTGTTATGTTAGATTATTCACAGATTGCATCATAAACAACAATTTTAAGGTGTAAACTATCAAAACGTAACATATAAACCACGTTTATGCTCTACGACCTGTGGCTCTGATACCACTGTATGGTTTTGATTCATGGATGCGCAACGGAAACACAAACAAACATAATCCATGCAATACCCTCCAAGGATCACAAGTGAAGAGACATAACAATGGTAAGGGAAGAAATCAATAACACACCTTAGGTTTCTCCTTTGATGACTTCAAACGCGAATTGTGTCACGTGCTCTATAGTTGATCCACGCCTAGAGTTGAATTCTAGATCTTCCAATCCTTGGTGCTAGCCCGGAAAGAGGAAGAGGAAGAAGAATCACGCAAAACAAGACGGAACAAGGAGGTCTCGGCCTCCTTGTGGGCCGACGGGGACGGGCGGCGGCATAGGGAGGCGGCGGTTCCTCTTTGCTTGCTTGCTCTCTCCTTTTTGTTCTCTCCTACTCAAGTTATGATTAATAAGGTCATGAGTGTGGGAAGGAAGGAAGGAGTGTCCTTTATATAGCCCAACAAATCATTGCCAACTACCTAAAGGACCTATTCTAGTCGTACTAGAATTCGGTTTAGTCCATTTCTTGCAAATTAGCCCTACTAACTTTTTAAGGTGTTGCAAAGTGATCCTTGTAATTAATTAATCCAATTATTTAATTCCCAAATCTAGTTCAACTCTATATAGCGTGTGACCCCATAGGTTCTCTCTAGTTGGTAGCATCAATTTGATAATATGGAGCGGTTTCTAGCAAAACATCCCTTATAGCCAACTAATTGAATAGTCATCTTGACAAACCTTGTACAATTAATCGTCTCATCCCTTTGTCTCTATATTCGGATTGGACACGAGACATACAAATCACACTCGTATATCCAATCCACAGTTTCTCGATCCATGGGAATAACCTTATTCGTGCAAATAACATCAATATCCCACATTGATTAATTTGAGTCTGGCCAGACATTCTATAAGCACTATCCCTCGAGTGGCCTAGGATATTTTCTCCCGTTATGTAGGAGGGACAAATTCTATCTACGTCCACTATGATCTCTAAGCTTGCTTCATATTGTATCCGGTACACGCCTTATAACTACCCAGTTACGGTGTAGCGTTTAACGCTACCAAAATCACAATAATCTACAACTAGAATATCTAGTGACTTCAAGTCTGAGGATGACAATACCATTGAACCACGAGAAGCGCTTGTGACTTAGCATAACGTGTATGTAGACTTCTCGGAGATAGGTCAATCCAGTGCGCCATTACCCTTAATGCACACCTATGTGTTGGATCATGATATCTCCATATCAATCCAACCCCATACTAGTCTATAGATGATTGTCCTGTTAATCATTATACTGGATTAGGGATATTTAAGATAAACAACACAATTGTAAATCTAAGGACTTCATTTTATTAAATATCCAATAAATGATACAATGAATTTTTGTAGCCATAAATAAATTCATACTAAACTAGATTGCCTCTAGGGCATCTATTCCAACACTTATGAGGTGAATCCAGGATTGCAATTTCCCGTCAAATTTGGAATTGCAGAGCTAACACAAGAGGATCCGCCAGATCCTAAGGGCAAAGCATCGAGTGTGAAGGCCCATGAAGTAGTTATGAGCATCCAGTGCCATAAGTTGGATGCGGAACGACCTGCCAAACCACCTTTCGAAGTGTCATGAGGTATCATGGTCGGGCCGTCAACCTTAAATTACAAGCGCTACTTGGGAGGCAACCCAATGTAGAGTATGATGCTTTTTGTTTTTGTTTTTGTTTTTATTTATTATGAGTTCTCTATATTTGATTGTGAGGGGTGAGAGAGAGTGGAATTATTCTTCCAATCAGTGTGCACGGACACAGGTACAGAATACGCACCGGAATCCCTGTCTTGATGCATGTTCTAGAGATTGCTCGAAGTTGTGGATAGAAAAAGCCCCGCAGCAGTATTCAGAAAAGATATAGAGAATTTCTCGAGGTCGAGTAGAAATTCCAATATGTTGAGTGTCACACGCATGAGAGGGATACAGTATATATCTTAGCTCTACATCGGAATTCGGGAGCGTAGAGACTTCTCCGAAAATTGTCAACGGTCCACAAGACCCCTTCTTGTTGCAATTTAACGGAAATGGTGCCCATGTAGGTTCAGGCACCCAGGTACCTCTAACACTCTCTCTAATATACATTTTGAGAAATAAATATTGAAACCAACCACCTACACATTTAAGCGAGGAAACATCCTTTTTTATCACTAAATTCGTTTAGGACAACGAAAAGATTATGTTTGTGTGTGTGGGGGGGGGGGGTTGTATTTACTTTCACTAGCCATTTTTTGTATGCATAGCCTTGTTACATATACTTTGTGTAGTATTGTGTCGTATTTGTGGTTAGTATTGAGTGTTTTGATATATTGTCGTATTGTGTGAGGTTATTTTCTTCATTGTTGTGCAATTTACTTTATTGAGTCCCCCTACCCGAAACTTGTGTTTAGTCGTGTTGGCCCAAGCATATAGAGTTAGGAAAATGAAAACAAAAGAAAAATTCAAAAATTCAAAAATCATAAAAAATTTAAAACTTTAGAGAAAGGGAAATCGAAGAGAGTGAATGTCGAGAGGGATAAATGATAAAAGTCTTTAGGAGTATGAAAATCTGAGGTGAGGTAGACGCGAGAATCTGGAGTAGGAAGAATTATAGGGCTAATGCACATTAGAAATGCGAGTAGCTGCCTTTCAGACTAGTTATCCTACTAGCTTTACACCGCCGTCACTTAGGTAGTCGTCAACCCTCCTCGTAGTGGCAACGTAAGAGTTGTGCGAGTTTCAGAGCTCCAAGGCCTTGAGATGTGCCTTGAGCTGCTGACAATTTTTACAGAACTTAATTGATTCTTTCGTGAAGGTTATGACTCTTAGCATTGTGAATATTTACTCACTTCTAAGTGTCTTAAACTTGTTTTTCATTATTTATTTGTTCTAGAAGATATGCAGGTTATTGTTCTAAGTTTATTAAACACTTTTATCAGAAACTGTATAACCAAACAGTCTTAGTACTGTTAGCTGCCTGGATTTGTTGTTACAGTGTTTCTATGCTGTTGCAGGGTTGTTTAACGTGCAGGAGAAATCTCAACAAACTCCAACGGATATCCACTTGAAGCTGTTTGAATTTAAATTGAAAACAGAAGGAGGATTTGTAAGAACTGAGATCCTAAAATCTCTCAATCAGTTGCAGCAGTGGATAAAAGAGACTGGTTTGAATTTTGAAGAAAAGAGAGGCTTGCAGAATACTCTTAGAGGTGTGACAAAATCGTGGGAGATCATCCATTCAAACACACAATCATTCAAGCTTCATTCCAGACTTCACTTGTATCTCCATCTGTGTATCTTTAGATTATCTAAAACCTCACTTAACCTAGTGGTTGGTTGTTCATGTGAACAACAAGAGGTTCTTGTTAGCTCAACAGTTAGTAGCTGGAACTAGATAGGTTTGGAACCACAAGTTGTATAGGTGTAAGGGAAATCACTTAGGCTTGAAGATCTAGGGCTGTTTCTGTGTGAGTAATAAGAAGTGTTTGCCCAATCTTGGTGGGATTAGATCCCTCAGGCAGAGATTAGGTCCATTGGGACTGAACTCTGTAATTTGCTTTGTGTTTTTTACTTTTGTGTTTGATTATTATCTGCTGCACACAACTTAAATCAAACTAGGGTTTAAAAGCTGTTTAGAATTATTCACAGCTCAAGGCCTTGAAGCTTACAATTTTGCCTTAGTGAGTCTCAGACAGTTTACAAAATCTCAAGGCCTTGAGATTTGAGTTTCACACAAAGCTTTCCTGTTAAACTTTAAGTTTTGAAAAAAGTTTCCATACTCTATTCAACCCCCCCGCTTCTAGAGTATTTAGGTCGTGTATTTAGTCTACATTACACACTTTCAATTGCTATCAGAGCTTGTGTCAGTGTTTTTAGATCTAACAATCTGGTGACTAGTTCAGAATGGTCCTCATGAGTACTACACTACAATTGATGGAGTCAGAACTGTCAAGTCTAAGGAAAATCTTTCAGTCACTGAACTGGAAAAGGTATCCAAAAATTACAAAGCTATGAATTTGCTATACTGTGCTTTAAATGCAGATGAGTTTAGCAGAGTGTCAAACTGCAAGAGTGCCAAAGAAGTGTGGGATAAACTGGTGGTGACATATGAAGGAACCAGCAAGGGTAAGCAGACAAAAATCAACATACTTCTGAGGCAATATGAGTTGTTCAAGATGAACTCAGATGAGACCATCAAGTAAATGTTCAAAAGATTCACTGATGTGGTGAACAACCTGGAGTCATTGGGAAAGAAGTTCTCAAATGAAGAAAAGGTCAGAAAGATTCTAAGAAGTTTGCCAAAAGCCAAGTGGGAGCCAAGACAACAGCCATTGAGGAAGCTCAGGACTTGAGTCTTCTTCAGCTAGATGATCTACTAGGAAAGCTGCTCACTCATGAAATGTCCATGAAGGATGTGGAAGTTGATTTGAGTGAAAATATCAGGAACCTAGCACTTAAGGCAAAAGACAGTGAAAAATATCAAAGCCTTGAGACTGAGGAGGAACCTGATGATGAAGAGGCTTAAGCATTGATCTCGAAGGCCTTGGCCAGGATTCTCAAAAAGAAAAGAAACTCTGGTAACAGGGATTACAACAAAGAGAGATCAAGACCCTAAGGCAGCAAGGATTACAAAGGTAAATCTTCATCACAGCCACATAAAACTAAAGTAATGAATTGTTTTGAGTGTGGTGAACTCATCTGCGTTTAAAGCACAGTATAGCAAATTCATAGCTTTGTAATTTTTGGATACCTTTTCCAGTTCAGTGACTGAAAGATTTTACGAAAAAGGATGGTGACAACAAAAGGAAGAAAGCCATGATGGCTTCTTGGAGTGATTCTGATTCATCAAGTGACTCAGACACAGAAGAAGAGCAAGCAAACTTATTCTTCATGGCAAAGCATGATGAGGAAAGTTCATCAGACAAACACATTGAAGACATGGTAAAAAATTTACTTGCTTGTCCTTCTGATGTACTTCTCGAAATTCTCAAAAGTATGTTTTTGAATGAGGAAAGTTATAGAAATGAGATTTGTGCTTTAAAAATTAAGATTTATGAGCAGGTAAAAGAAAACCTGGACCTAGTATTTTCAAAACAAAACTGTTGAAGTTTCTAAGACAAAGCTGGAAAAACACTTCAAGGCCTTGGACAGCAGGTTCAAAGTCTTGAAGGCACAGATAAAAGAGGTTGTTGATCAAAACACTCTTTTAACTGAAAGATATGCTGATCTAAAGACTCATTCGGAGAATTTAGAACAACAGATCTGCTCTTTGACTGAGAAACTTCAAGAGTCAAAGAAGGTCCTAGCAAATTTTACAGGCTCAGAACATAATCTAAATCTCATTCTTGGAGGAAGTCTGAAATCAATGAATAAAAGTGGGTTGGCTATAATCCAAATTTTCCAAAGAAAGGCCAAACTACTTTTCTCAAATCTGGTAGCAGACATTCTCCAAAATGTCATTACTGTGGAAAAATTGGTCATGTCAGATTAACATTTCCCTTCAGAAGATCAGAACCTCGCATTATGAGGAATACTTATCCTTATCAGCTTAAGGGACAAGTTAGGCAGATTTGGGTTCCAAAAGGAATAAGGCCACCAAAAGCAAAATGCAATAGCATTGGTATATGTAGTATTGGTAATGGTTCTACAAATTCTATATTTGATGTTTATCTGGTAGATGGACTTAAGTATAATTTGCTTAGTATCTCTCAGTTATGTGATAAAGGTTATAAAGCTCTATTTGACAAGGGGAAATGTGTGGTGCGAGATGAGAAATCTGGTGATTGCATACTCACTGCTCCTAGATCATATAATCTATATGCTATGAATACTAACATTGTTGCAGGTGACAAGCTAAAATGCCTCAAGGCCTTGAAGGAAGATTCAAAGCTTTGGCACAGAAAGCTTGGGCATATTAGTATACATACTTTGAATAAACTCATCTCAAAGGGCTTTGTAAGAGGTTTACTATCACTGAAACATTCAGATGATGAGGTTTGCAAGGCATGTGTACAAGGTAAACAGCCCAGAAGCTCTTTCAAGCCAAATAATTTTGTAAGTACTTCTAGACCCTTAGAATTGCTGCATATGGACTTGTGTGGTCCTATGAGAGTTCAGACCCCAAAAGGTAAGAGGTATATGCTTTTTATAATTGATGATTATTCTAGATTTACTTGGGTGATGTTTATTAGAGACAAAACTGAAGCTTTATCTGAGTTTTCTAGATTGTGCAAAGAGCTTCAAACTTTGAAAAACTTACCTGTTGCATCCTTTAGAAGTGATCATGGTAGAGAGTTTGATCAACTTGACTTTGATTTGTTTTGTGCAAAGCATGGCATTTCACACAAAATTTCTGCAGCTAGGACTCCACAGCAAAATGGAGTAGTTGAAAGGAAAAATAGGACATTTGAGGATATGTCCAGAACCATGCTTCTTGAAAGTAATTTGCCAAAGTTCTTATGGGCAGAAGCTGTTAATACTGCCAATTATGTGCTGAATAGATGCTTGATCAGAACTATTTTGAAAAAGACTCCCTATGAACTGTTTAAAGGGATAAAGCCTACTGTTTCTTATTTCAAGCCATTTGGTTGTATCTGTTTTGTGAATAATAATGGTAGAGACAATCTTGGTAAGTTTGATGCTAGAAGTGATGAAGGTGTATTTCTTGGATATTGTCAAACTAGCAAAGCTTATAGAGTTTATAATAGAAAAACCAAGAATGTGGAAGAGAGCATTCATGTAATTTTTGATGAAAGTACTAAGGATTCTCTGAGTGAAAGTTTTGCAGATCTAGATTTGAACAAGCATGAACCAGATGATGATGCTGTGAAAGAAGACAAAGGCAAAACTAATGTACAGAATCAACCAGCAGAATCTCAAGGCCTTGAACCTCCTGCTGAACCAAAATCTCAAAGACTTGAGACAGAAGCTGAAACTTTCTATGATGCTCCCTCTACTGTTTGAAGGACTCAAATCCTTGAAGGAGAATACTCCTGGGTACCAAAAAAGAAGTTTAAGTACCTTGCAGACCATCCAGCTGACAACATTATATCAGATCCATCAACAGGAACACAGACAAGAGGACAGTTAAAGAACTTGTGTGCTTTAAGTGCATTTGTATCTTTGATTGAGCCTAAGAATACCAAGGAAGCTCTGGAAGATGCAGAATGGATTACTGCAATGCAGAGTGAGCTGAATGAGTTTGAAAGGAATAAGGTTTGGAATTTGGTCCCCATACCTAAAGAGAAGTCAGTTATTGGAACCAGATGGGTATTCAGAAACAAGCTTGATGAGAATGGCAAAGCTGTAAGAAATAAATCCAGACTGGTAGCTCAAGGATATAATCAGGAAGAAGGTATAGATTTGAGGATACTTTTGCTCCTGTTGCCAGGTTAGAAACTATTAGAACACTTCTTGCATTTGCATCTCACAATCACATGAAGCTTTATGAAATGGATGTTAAATGTGCTTTTCTAAATGGATATTTACAAGAAGATGTTTTTGTAGCACAACCTCCTGGTTTTGAAGATGAAAATTTTCCTAATAATGTTTATAAACTGGGTAAAGCTCTTTATGGTTTAAAACAAGCTCCAAGGGGTTGGTATGACACACTTTCAAAATTTCTACTTGAAAACAATTTCAGAAGAGGCTTAGTTGACAAAACTCTTTTCATTAAACACCAACAAAGTGATCTGTTAGTAGTTCAGATTTATGTAGATGATATATTATTTGGTGCTACTAATGATGCTCTTTAAAAAGAGTTTTCTAGTCTGTTGTGCAGGGAGTTTGAGATGAGCCTAATGGGTGAATTAAATTTCTTTCTTGGACTTCATATATTACAAATGAAGAAAGGAATTTTTGTGCATCAAGGAAAATATACCAAGGACTTATTGAATAAGTACAACATGTCATAGTCCAACGTGCTTAAGACCCCTATGAGTTCATAACTCTCTTTAGACAAAGATTCAACTGGTAAGAGTGTGAATCTGAAGGAATACATAGGTATGATTGGATCACTATTATATTTAACTGCTAGCAGACCTGACATTATGTTCAGTGTCTGTATGTGTGCTAGATTTCAAGCAGATCCTAAGGAAAGTCATCTAACTGTAGTTAAAAGAATTTTTAGATATTTGAATGGAACCAGAGACTTAGGGCTTTGTATCCAAGCAGATCTTATTTTATGTTGCGTGGCTATTCAGATGCAGATTTTGCAGGTTACAAAGTAGACAGGAAAAGTACTTATGGATGCTGTCAATTTCTTGGATCTTCATTGATCAGTTAGCATTCTAAAAAGAAAAATTATGTAGCATTATCAACTGCAGAAGCTAAATATATTGCAGTTGGTTCTTGCTGTTCACAAGTGTTATGGATTGCCAATTCATTGTGACAATACAAGTGCTATTTCAATCTCTAAGAATCCAGTTCAGCACTCAAGGACAAAGCACATAGATGTGAGACATCATTTCCTTAGAGATCATGCAGAACAAGGCGATGTTGTTTTAAATTTTATCTCTACTTCAATGCAGATTGCTGATATTTTCACTAAACCTTTGCCAGATGATAGGTTTTCATCTCTAAGGCTTGAATTGGGGATGTTAAACAAGGATGCATTGGTTTAGGGGGAGTATTAGTACCTATATGTGTATATGTGCTGGAATCTCAAAGCCTTGAGATTATACATTCTGAAGCCTTGAAAGTATAGCTCAAAGCTTTGAAGTTTCTCAAACTGCAGAAAATCTCAAGGCCTTGAGATTATTCTCCAGGTCTTGATAATATATGTATTTTAAAAAAAATGGATCATCAAATATTATATCTTATCTTTTTAAATAACTGTATAATATTTGAATTACTCGGAGAAGATTCTAAAATATCCCAAAAAGATTTTTCAAGATTCTATTTTTGCATGTAGATATTGCAGAGTCCTTTTATGACTCATCCTTTTCAACCTACTTAAGCTGAAAGTCAGGGATTTTTCTTCTCATTCTCTTCCAATTTTCTGCGACTACTCTCTCTCTCTCTCTCAATTACTCTCAATCACTTTCTCTTCTCAAAACCATAAATCCTAAAATGGAGCGCAAATCAGCTAGAATTCAGCAACTGGGGAAGCCCTCTGGCAGATCCAAGAAGAGAGCAAACAAGAAGGAGAAGATAGTGATTTCTGATTCAGATTCAAAAAATACTCAAAGCTTGCATGAGGATACCCCTCCTGCAAAGAAGTGAAGGAGATAGAAGGGAGATG
The DNA here is from genome assembly GCA_023055425.1 of Linanthus parryae. Lineage (NCBI taxonomy): Eukaryota > Viridiplantae > Streptophyta > Magnoliopsida > Ericales > Polemoniaceae > Linanthus > Linanthus parryae. The sequence goes on from JALGPY010000029.1 coordinate 4,075,363, forward strand.
AAGGCTCAAGTGTTGATCCACAACAGGAGACTCAGGGTGGTGATTAACCTAGGTGAGATAAGAAGAAAGGGGGAGGAAAGAAAAAGGCTACTGAAGAGGAAAAAGGGAAATCAACTCAGGAGAGCCAGAAGAAACCAACTGAAGGAGTGCAAGAAAAGACCAAACATTCTAAGAATAAGACAAGGGTTAAGCAAGTTTCTGCTGCAACTAAGAAAGGATATCAAGGTAAGAATGTACTCCCAACTGAGTGGTTTGTTAGTTATGAAGTTAGAACTGTTTAGAGGCAAGGATATGCATCATCTAAAGTAGCTTTCTGTAGCATGATTTTTGATGAGTTGTTGGATAAACAGGACATAGAATGCATGATAAAATTGAGGGAAACTGCTGTTTGGAAAGTTCTAAATCCTAGTTCAAAGGCTTTTCCTAGGTTAACTAGGTTATTTTATCTGAAATTGGCGTCATAAGGTGATGATAGAATGGTTTTAACTTCTAAAGTGGCTGGGGTGGATTTGAGGTTAGATCATAGGACTTTTGCCAAAGTCTTGGGCATTCCTAGGAAATACAATGTTGGAGATTATCCTGATAGGAAGGAGTGTTTGGATAAAGCAAAGGAGATTTTCTTTGTTGAAGGTGTTCCCTCTGGTCCAAAGCAGTTGACACATTCTGTGCTCAACTGTGAATCCAAGATTTTGTTTACTATTTTGATGAGGAGTGTAGTTCCCAAGGAGAACTCAAGAGAGTTGGTAACTGATAAAGTTCTGATTTTGATGTATCTGATATCTCAAGGGTTTGAGATAGATTTGCCAACAGTTGTTATGGAACATATGATTTATTGTGCAACCAGGACTAGAAACCATCCTCTTCCATATGCCAACCTGTTACCTCTTTTCTTTGAATATTTTGATGTGCCTGTGAAAGGAGAAGAAAAAATTACTGGAGGTTTTGGGTTGATAGATGAGACTTCACTTCAGAGGATTGGGGTAGTTCAGACTGGGAAAGGGCATTGGAAATTTTATTCTGATTTGTCAAAGGAAGAACTTGCTGAGAAGGAGTTTGTGAAGCCTAAGGGGACTGCATCTGGTAAAGGACAAGCAAATGAGGATTACTCTCTGCTGGTTGAGAAGTTAGAAGATCAGCAGGTTGAGATTGAAGATCTCAGACAAATTTTGATTTACCTGTCAACTGAATTTAACCATTTCAAGGGCTTGATGAATACTATGAATGGGAAGTTGGATGTTGTCATCATGGGCTTGAATCTGGAGAATATACCTTCTGCTACTAGTGTGGATTTAGAAGAGAAGCTGGGAAATTTTCTGAAGAAGAAGAAGAAGCCAATTCCAGTGGTGCTAGCTGCAAAAGACTTGTTTGAACAAACTGATGAAGAAGATGTTGGTGAAGACACAGGTGTTAATGCAGCTACAGAGGTAGATTCAATACAGGCTAAGAAGAAAGTGGATGAGATAATCCAAGAAGTGGTTGCTGAAGTTGAAGCTGAACAAGAAGGTAATCAGTCTGCAGAAGATGTTGGAAGTGACGAAGAAATTGGAGAAGGCTCAGAGAAAGGCCAAACATCAAAGAAGAAGTGAAGATCAGAGACTGCCAAAGCCTTGACCTTCTATCTCATTCTCTTCTATCTTTTTTGTCTCAAGGCCTTGAATTTTTAGCTAGTTTTTGTTTTAAGTTTATTTTCAAACTCTGAGTAATGATCCTACATTGTTTAAACCTTATTTGATGAAAGTCAAAAAGGGAGAAAGTTAATGTGGTATTTTGTGTTCTCTGTTTTATTTTGTGATCTTTGTTTTCTGTTTCGACTAGTAATAATAAGAATTATTTTGGTGAATTTTTGTTTATGTGGTAATTTGTAATATTGATTCTCACTGGTTATCTGTTTGGGTTCAGTATATATTCTGTATCTTCATATTGTGGTTATTTAAGTTTTGAATATGAGTGGCAAGAAGATCTATGCAAGACTGTAGGTTTTGTCTTTCATCAAGGGGGAGATTGTTGAGTCAAGATCCCTGAATGTGCTTTGGCTGGTAGTTGTTTTGAGTGATGAAAGACAAAAGGCTAAGACATAAGCAGCAAAGCATTCCAGCAATCTCAAGGCCTTGAGATTGACTGCACTTCAAAGCCTTGAGTTATCTTATCCTGCTATGTGTTCTAACACTTTTGTGTTGCAGAATTGAATAACTGATTATGAAAATCAGTGGTTTATGGTATATACTTTTGGTTTATACTGTTTACATATCTAACACAATTGCAGATGACCAGAACAGGAAGAATAAAAGTTATATGGGTTTAACTTTGAAATTCTGTGAAGCAGGTTCAGAGCTCCAAGGCCTTGAGATGTGCCTTGAGCTGTTGATAGTTTTTACAGAACTTAATTGATTCTTTCTTGCAGGTTATGACTCTTAGTATTGTGATTATTTACTCACTTCTAAGTGTCTTAAACTTGTTTTTCATGATTTATTTGTTCTAGAAGATATGCAGGTTATTGTTCTAAGTTTATTAAACAGTTTTATAAGAAACTGTATAACCAAACAGTCTTAGTACTGTAAGATGTCTGGATTTGGTTGTTGCAGTGTTTCTATGCTGTTGCAGGGTTGTTAAACGTGCAGCAGAAATCTCAACAAACTCCAACGGATATCCACTTGAAGCTGTTTGAATTTAAATTGAAAACAGAAGGAGGATTTGTAGGAACTGAGATCCTAAAATCTATCAATCAGTTGCAGCTGTGGATAAAAGAGACTGATTGAATTTTGAAGAAAAGAGAGGCTTGCAGAATACTCTAAGAGGTGTGAAAAAATCGTGGGAGATCATCCATTCAAACACACAATCATTCAAGCTTCATTCCAGACTTCTGAAGATCAAATCAATCCAGTTTTCCAGAAGAACACTTCCAGGCTTCAACAACTTATCTTCATACTGTGTTCTTCACTTGTATTTCCATCTGTGTATCTTTAGATTATCTAAAACCTCACTTAACCCAGTGGTTTGTTGTTCAAGTGAACAATAAGAGGTTCTTGTTAGCTCAACAGTTAGTAGCTGGAACTAGATAGGTTTGGAACCACAAGCTGTATAGGTGTAAGGGAAATCACTTAGGCTTGAAGATGTAGGGCTGTTTCTGTGTGAGTAATAATAAGTGTTTGCCCAATCCTGGTGGGATTAGATCCCTCAGGCAGAGATTAGGTCCATTGGGACTGAACTCTGTAAATTGCTTTGTGTTCTTTACTTTTTTGTTTGATTATTATCTGCTGCACACAACTAAAATCAAACTAGGGTTTAAAAGCTGTTTAGAATTATTCACAGCTCAAGGCCTTGAAGCTTACAATTTTGCCTTAGTAAGTTTCAGACAGTTTACAAAATCTCAAGGCCTTGAGATTTGAGTTTCACACGAAGATTTCCTGTTAAACTTTAAGTTTTGGAAAAAGTTTCCATACTCTATTCAACCCCCCCCCCCTTCTAGAGTATTTAGGTCCTGTATTTAGTCTACATTACACACTTTCAATTACGCTTCTAAATATCCTTTCCTGCCCGTCCTAAGCCGTCAGCAATGTGAACCCGTGGATATATAGCTCGGTGGGTAAGTGCTAGGGATCTGTTTGATGAGTGTGCAGAAGCTATGTCTTAAGTGCTCGTGCCCGTTCTGTCTAACAAAACTGGCTGCAAGTTCTACCGATAATCAAATTTATAGAACTTCCGACGGAATATGAGAGCCTTATGACTTGCCGGTTCACTTTTCAAGATTGCCCAATCTCTAACTAAAAAGAAAAAAATTGTGTTGTTTCAATTTTTTGCATTGTTTGATAATGTGGTTGCTTTGTATAGACTATAGAGCATGTAGTTTTCATATTCGTGTGTGAGAGTGGTTTGTGTCACATGGCTAGGGGAGTTGAATGCAATTCGGTGGACTGACAATCATAGTGTGGGAGATGTTTTTTTATTTTACTCGGGACGCGCAAAAAAGGTAGTGTAGGGGATTTGATAACTCTGTATTAGAGTTATATTTCTTACACGTTTTACATTGTTTTGCGTGATTTTCGGGTGAATAATATGACTTTTACATCGTGAATATGGAGGAATTGTGAAGTTGAGAATTGGAGCATTAATTGTCAAATCTGGGCGCTTCTCGCATTATTTTATGTTACTTTGTCACGTTTGATCGCACGGGTGTGTTTCGTGTTATTTTGACAGGAAACGGAGCTTGCGAGATTAAGCAGAAAGGAGAACGAACTTCGGAACACGACTAAAGCTCAAGAAAGTGGATAGAGAAGAGGGAAAAGTTTGACAAAAAGCTTAAGCTGCTATCAACAATCTTCCTACCTTCATAGTACAACACCATTACTAACCTCCATGACCACCTAAAACAACCTGCTACCACCGAACAAACTCCACGACCTCCATAACCCATTGCAAAATAAATCCAAATCAACCCCAGTTTAACACCCAACACCATATACCTAATCCAACACCACTACAATAACCATTACCTCCTTACAACCCAATACACCAACGATTCACCATAGACCTACAACCTCCATCACCAATTACCTACAGACCACAAGAACAAACCACCATAGCTACCATTACCACACTCACAACCCTCTTCTCTGAATTACTACCGACCCAATACAACAATCTCCTTCACAACTTAACCACCATAACCAACTCCTTCAATATACCATCAGACCACAAATTAGCCTTCACAATCACCAGACTATTACACCTATCCCCTCAATTAACCTTAATACCACCACTCCTATTTTACACCACCTAAACCAATCCAACACCAAAAATTTAAACACACAAGAACCACCAAGCGAAGAAAGAGAGGAGGAAGGAGGAATTAGCAGCGCAACAACAGATCAAGAAGAAAATAAGAAGAAGCAGAGAAGGAAGAAGAGATGAAAGGAAGAGCATGAGAGAAACGAAGGACAAGAAGCTGATTGCACGATCAGGTTTGCTGAGATCGTGCGATCAATAGAAGACCAGTCGAGGAATTAGCCAATGTTTGTAAAAGAATAGGTTGAAACTTACTGTTTTCCCGACTTGACCTCCTGATCGTGCGATCAGAGGCAAGAGGGGGTCTGATTGCACGATCAGAGAAGCTGATCGCGCGATCTCCTAAAGGTTAAAATTCTCACAGAAGAAAATAAAAAAGACAGAGGCGCACGTCTGTTGAAGGGAGACCTACTTTGTTTTGCTGAAAAGTACGTATATTTGGGATTAATTATTTCCTTAACCTTATCGTGGAATAATTAAGACTATAACTACAGTCTATTTAAGCAAGGATTCTACAATTCATTTATCTACCAACGGGAGAGAAGAACAAGGATGCGACAAAGACGAAGTCGAAGACAAAGCTTCACCATTGAAGCTCTAGTGTTTTCTTTTTCTTCTTCCTACCTTTCTTAGTAAATTTTAATTGATAAACTCTTGTGAAAGGGGTGCATGCAGGCAGAAATAGAGTACATATACTCTAGAAAGGGAGGGGGGTTAATAGAACATGCCAACTTTTTGCAAAACTTGTAGAAGAAAAGAGTTTCAATGAAGAACAATGAAGTTCAAGGCCTTGAAATCAGTTTCAAGCATTTGGAATGAAATAAAGTTTGAAATAAAACAGACAAGTCTTTTTCAAGGCCTTGAAAGGAGTTTCAAACCCTTGAAAACAAACTAGTTTCAATGCTGAAAATACTAAGTATACAAAAGAAACTATAAATGCAAGAGACAAGGGATTTATAGAGGTTAGTCAATTTGGAACTACGTCTCTACCTCAGGGATCTTCTCCCTGTAGGATTTTCAACAAAACTCTTATTAATCCAAAGCTAAGCCCTAGATCTCAAGCACAGAGATATGAGTTACTCTGTTTACAGCTTCTGGTTCTCTCTAACCTATCTATTACCTGCTCTAGCTAACTGATTAACTAAGAGTTCTCCATTGTTCACTTTGAACAATCCTTGATAATGAGAGAAAGAAGTAGTATAAGAATAATACACAATTAAAGTGCAAGTCAGAAGAACACTGGAAGTATGAAACTGCAGTGAAGAATGCAGTGATCTTCTGTTAGATGGATTGTGAGAATGATGTGCTTCTTTGATGCTTGTCAATCCTGAAATGTTTCTCTCTTTTTTCTTGTTGAGTGTTCTTCTTGTTGCTTCAAAAGGAGCTCTATTTATACAGATCAGAAGCTCTGAAAATCTTCCCAGATTTTCAGCAACAAACTTCTATTTTGTATGGAACAACTTTAACTCTCTTAACAGCCTTCTCTGACGGATAGTTGATCATGATCTTCAGAGATATTGTTGTGATCCTGCCTTTAAAAAAATTGAGAAGTTGTCATGAGTGTCTGATTGATCACCGATTCATTTTCTCTTAAAGTTTCCTTTCCTACAAAAGCCATATTAGGAAACTTAGTCAAATAGATGGATTATTTGGTGATAAATATATAACAACAGGTTAGAAGAGTTCAGAAGAACTCCCCCTAAGTATGTGCATACAGGTTAGACAGTTTCAAGGCTTTGAATCTAGTTTCAAGGCCTTGAAATAGCTCTGAAATCTGTTTCAAGGCTTTGAAAACGGTTTCAAGGCCTTGAAATAGCTCTTCTAAACTTACAAGATCCCCCTTGATGAAAGACAAAACCTCAATCTGTTTGAATCTTAGTTTCTGCAAAAAAAAACTGATTAGCACACAGTTCAAATAGTAGTAACACATTGGTTCCAGATAGATCCAACTTATTTAGTGATAAATAGAAAACACATAAGTCCAAATAAATCCTACTGACCAAAAAGACAGGTCATCAAAACAGAAAAACCTATGATTTTCTCCCCCTTTTTAACTTTCATCAAAAAGAATGAGAAGATGTTGGATCAGAGTCTTTGGAAAATTTTGAAAATAAACTAAGAAAATAGAAGTGGGAGAGAAAGAGTACGCAAGAGTTTATGGGGTTGGGCCATCATCTCCATTCTAATCTCCTTCTTCTTCCTCACAGTCTTCATCATTGTCCTGGTCTTTTGCAACCTCTTCATTCACACCAGCAGTCACTTCTTCAGCCTTGTCTTTAGTAGCAACCTTTGGAGATTTCTTCATCTTCTTCTTCTTCTTCTTCTTCTTCTTCTTCTTCTTCTTCTTCTTCTTCTTCTTCTTCAGGTTATCAGCAAGGCATCTGAATCAGGATTGTCTACTTCATCTCTTTCTTGAGCAGCTTCTTTATATAACACTTGCTTCCCTTTTTCCTTGTCTTGAGCAGCCTCTTACTGTTTGGAGTGGTAACCGGGCATGTTCTTGTCAGAATCACCCTTCTTGATGCCTTCTTCATCCTCAGGGACATCAAAAACAGTCATGCTCCTAAAGGTGGTCTCCAACATGTACTTCACCTGCCTGCGATCAGTCTCAAACCCGTGCTGGTTCTCTTTGAATTCACTATTCTCCATCTCTAAACCATCAAGTCTCTGAAGAATTGAAGAAAATTCAGGAGGCTGATAGGGCTGGCTTGAAGTAGGAGTCAAGGTCTTGGGCTTAACAAACTTCTTTGCATTCAGCTCTTCTTCTGTCAAATCTGAATACAACTTCCAAATTTTTGCCTTGGTCTTCACCGCTTCAATTTTCTCAAAAGCTTTCTCATTAAGCATACTAATCCCAGAGGTGATAGACTCTTCACCAGCAGTTGGAATTTCAATGTGTTGGAAAAACAGAGTGAGCATGTTTGGATAAATAAAATTGTGCTTTCTATGATCTGTTTGGCTAAACATCATGTGTTCCATTACAAGATTTTGAAGATAAATGTCTTAGCCATGCATAATCAAATATATATTGTATAACACTCTCTCAGTGATCAACACCTTTGAATGTTCCCTTGGGAAGAATCATCTCATCAAGATAGTGAATAAAACTTTGGCTTCAACATTTAACAAAGAGTGTGTTCACTGTTTGGATGAGGCAGGGACATTTCGTAGAAAGAATTCTCCTATGAACAAGTTCGAAATTTCATTTTTGGGAGGATGGTTCTTTGTGTCATACCTCTTAGGACAGCCTAGGCCAGTTGCAAACTCAGCATGATCCAATTCCATATATAGTAACACCAGCAACTCTAGTCTTGATAACTAAGTGAGGAGAGTTCTTATGTTTCTTCATGTTGAGATAGAAGAGTCTGGTAAGTATTCGGTAGGCTAGCTCAGGAGGGTTTAGCATGAACCACATAGAGCTTTTCTTTAACATGGTAATGCAATTTAGATTCATTCCAGTCAACATTGGCATACTGATCAAGCTACAAAAATCAATATTCCTAGAGGCAAAACCATCCAACCACTGACCTTTGGAAGTATTTAAGAAGAACCAAGATTCATCAGGAGCAGTGTTTTTTGAGTAGATCTGCAAGGCTCTCTCCACATTGTCTTTTGGTTCTTCCTCAATAACCTTTTCTTTTTCCCTTTTCATCTTGAAAGGCCTTCTTGTTTTCCTTCAACTTCTTGGGGCTTGAGATCTGTGTTTCTGGTTGCTTTTCTGCAGCAGCCTTCTCTTTCTTCTTCTTCTTCTTCGTCTTTTCTGAAGATGGTGTCACATCCTTCTTAGTCTTCTTATTTGGTGGAGGAAGTTCTTCAATAGCTTCTTCACTGGGAGTCCTAGAGCTTGAGTCCCCACTGGTTGTATGAACTAAATCCTCAACTGTCTTTCTCTTATTGTCTATACTGGGATTTGATCCTCCGGCCATCTCGATTCTATCAGAGGCTCTTCTAATGATCAGAAAAGATTCAAATCTTTGAAGCCGTTGGAAGTAAATAATTTAATACTATATTTGGCTGAAAAAGAATTTTGAAAAAAAGGTAGGGGCAATATTAAGCAAATATCTACAAATATAGCGCCCAATACTGAATGATCCAAAAAACATTTACTAATCAGTTATCAAACTTATTTACAAGACTTTGAAAATATTTTCAAGGTCTTGAAACGTTGTTATACTGAAACAATTAAAATCAATGCTTTGAAAATATTTTCAAGGCTTTGAAAATATTTTCAAGGCTTTGAAAATCAGTTCAAATCTTTGAAACACATAATAACTTACCTTCCTTACCTTCTACTCTCTCTAAACAATTGAATCTTTATTTATCATGCCTAATTCCCGTCTTAGAGCTGAAAATATTTCATCTGGCAATGGTTTAGTGAAGATATCTGAAAGTTGCATGTCAGTAGAAACAATTTCAAGAACAATATCACCTTTCTCAGCATGATCTCTGATGAAATGGTGTTTGGCATCAATATGCTTGGTTCTTGAATGCTGAATTGGGGTCTTTGTAATTGATATTGCACTAATGTTTTCACATTTGATAGGTATACTTTTGAAATCACATCCAAGATTTCTCAACTGTTGAGCAATCCACAACACTTGTGAACAACATGCTCCAACAGATATATATTAAGCTTCAACTTTTGATAGAGCAACTGAGTTTTGCTTCTTAGAGTTCCAACTGATCAAGGAAGATCCAATGAATTGGCAAGTTCCTGAAGTGCTTTTTCTATCAAATTTGTAAACTGCAAAATCAGCATCTGAAAATCCATGCAAAGAGTAGTTAGAATTCCTAGGATACCAAAGCCATAAGTCTTTGGTACCATTGAGATATCTGAATATTCTTTCACAGTAGTTAAGTGTGATTCAGTTGGATCAGCTTGAAATCTTGAACACATACATACAATGAACATGATATCTGGTCTACTAGTAGTAAGTTATGGTAAAGATCCAATCTTACCTCTATAATCTTTCACATTGACACACTTACCGGATTCATCCTTATTTAAGGACAGTGTAGAACTCGTAGGAGTCTTTATTTATTGGGATTGAGAAATGCTATACTTGTTTAACAAGTCCCTAGTGTATTTTCTTTGATGCAGAAAGATGCCATTCTTCAACTGATGTATCTGAAGTCCACGGAATAAGTTCAACTCTCCCATCATGCTCATTTCAAATTCCCTGCTCATAAGACTTGAGATTTCTTTTCATAATAAATCATTAGTAGCTCCAAATAAAATATCATCAATATAAATCTGAACTACAAGTAAATCTTTCTCATGAGTCTTAATGAAAAGGGTCTTGTCTACCAATCCTCTTTTGAAATAATATTCAAGTAAAAACTTTGACAATCTTTCATACCAAGCTCTTGGAGCTTGTTTCAAGCCATAAAGAGCCTTGTCAAGTTTGTAAACATGATCTGAAAACTTATCACTTTCAAAACCAGGAGGTTGTGCAACATAAACTTCCTCTTGCAAGTAACCATTCAAAAATGAACATTTCACAGGGTTATATTGCTCATAAGCAGTAAAGTGGAAAAGAGTTGTAACAAAGCACAGGGGGTATAACCCATTGCAACAAAGCACCAACATATGTAACTAACTCACTTATTGATGAAAGTACAGAAATACCCTTATGAGGTTACCCCTATTTTAACTTGAAGTACAAAAATACCCTTGGTTTAGTTACCCTTCTGTGTTGAATTGAAGAGCCCGAGAATCGACCTAGTGGAGTCGGCAGTCGACTTCCCTTGGTCGACAGCAGACCTGAACCAGTCGATAGTCGACATGCACGGTCGACATGCCTGAATTGTCTGTCAACCTACGCGCGTCGACGGTCGACTTAGGTAGATCGACGGTTGACTTCTCTTGGTCGATTGTCTACTTGTCTAGGTCAACCGTCGATATGTGTAGGTCGACTGTCGACCTATATAGGTCGACACAATTAATTCATCCTTAAAATTGATTTTGTTGACCTGGGACCCTAACTATGTTTAATTTTATATTATTTCAGACTTGTCTACAAGACTCAAGGGTTGTCCTATCATGCTATGGGGAATGGAGATGTGATGATGGCATGTATACGTACGGTGGAAAAAACACTATGGTGCCAAAGGGTTTTGCCATCTGTCTCGGTATAAGTTACGATAAGCTAATCCGGGAGATTATGGGGCGGTTTTATTCGATGCTGCAATGAAAAGATCTCAGTACGTGTGGAATGGAGATGTGATGATGATATGTATACGTACGTTGGACAAAACACTATGGTGCCAAAGAATTTCACCATCCGTCTCGGTATAAGTTACGATTGGCTAATCCGGGAGATTATGGGGAGGTTTCATTCGATGTTGCACTGAAAAGAGCTCGGTACGTGTGGAATGGAGATGTGATGATAGTATGTATACGTACGTTGGACAAAACACTATAGTGCCAAAGGGTTTTGCCATCCGTCTCGGTATAAGTTACGATAGGCTAATCCGGGAGATTATGGGGCGGTTTCATTCGATGCTGCAATGAAAAGAGCTCGGTACATGTTTCCAACTCCCCTAATGTCTCATTACATTGATATAGTCATGGAGTGGTGGAGAAAGCGTCGGAGAGTTGTATAGTGAACACGAAATTGAGAGACTGTCTGAATCTCAAACAGTAGTGTAGTTAATGGTTTGATTTGTTTGTAAGACTAATGGTGACGTTGTATGGATGTTTAATATGTTTGTAAGACTATTCGTGAAGTAGGATTGATGTTTTATTTGTTTGTTTTACCATTTTGTCACGTTTTGGTCATTCTGTCGACTTGGCATGTCTACTGTCCACTAGATCACATCGACGGTCGACATAGCTTGTCTACTGTCGACTCGTATACATCGACTGTCGACATATACGGGAGGACTGTCGACGTGTATGGGTCGACCGTAGACGTGTTTTGTCCGGATTCGACCATCGACGTGTAGAAGTCGACCGTCGACATGTATTAGTCGACAAAAACTGCAAAATTATGGCCAACCTGGCCAACCGCCTCCAACACCACGGTTTGTCCCATACGTATATGTGTGTGCATATATATATATATATATATATATATATTTATAAACCTTACCGCATGCATTAAACAATTCCGATCTATAAACCCTACTGCATGCAAATCGTGGTCTTGTCCTCCGTCTCTTCTCCAACGGCAAGCACACAAACTCGTCTCTCCTCCAACGCCAAGAACACAAACTCGATATGGCCGAGCCTTATGGCTTGCAAGGGCAGGTATGTAATATTACAATATGCATGCTTTGTGATCGATGAATGTTGATGTATGTTGATTACGTTAGCCACTGTTACTCCCTCACAACTCGCTAGAGTTGATACATGATGCAAGCTCATGAATGAGGCTCCACGGTTGACTCTCTCTGCAGTTGCTTTGGTGCCGGTGATTTCTAAATTTTTTATTCAACAACCCTCTCTCACAACTCACTGTTTCTACCGTGATTTCTGAACTTTGTGACCTAGTTAGTATATTTAGGGTTCAAACCATATCTAGGGTTTCTTAGTGACTCATTTTTTAGGGTTCAAACCATATTTAGGGTTCAAATCATATTTAGGGTTCAATGAATAAAGCGAATTCCTCATCTGCAATAAACCCTAGCTTATTAGGGAGGTTTATTCGGGAGAAGAATGAAACAATAAACCCATGACTATGAGAATAACAGTAGAGAAAATTAGGACGGTTGCAGAAGTAATTTGCAGAAATAACACGTTGAGAACATTATATACCCTTCTCTATATTTTGTTCTATGTAGGTGGTGGAATACAGGAGGCATATGCGGAAGAAAGTTGTAGAGTGGAATTCAATAAAATGAAAGCCCGCCGCGAACGAAAGAAGTGCCCTATCATAACTTGGATGCACACGGAGATCCACGAAGAACATATAGAGGATGTACATAAGGACATACATCATAAGAAGAAAAACAAGAAGAAAAAGAAAAAGGGAAAGAATAACACGGTTGCAGAAGTAGCCCAGCAGGAGACCGATGAAGTTAAATTGGTTGAAGCCCAGCATAAGACCGATGAAGTTAAATTGGTTGAAGCCCAGCAGGAGACCAATGAAGTTAAATTGGTTGACCGAAACAAGAAGATATTTTCATATAATCGGGGTTACGATTTTGATTTGGTTGAGTGGATCGCATATAAAATAGATCACGGTAGTCGGACGTACGGAAACAAGCTGTCTGCACATACTAGAGGAATGATTAGAGCAATTCTCAGTGAATACGTACACTGCAGTGCAGGCTGGGACGAACAACTCAAACGAGCACTAAAGAAACCTGAAAACATCATCTTCATGCGCCAAAAGGGCAGCTGGGACGTCCGTCATGATCCTCACGTACAAAAAGAAATTGACTTTGCATGTAAAATATTGGAATTTAACCTGGAGACTGACGATGCTTCTTCCATGCGGGGTCCGCCAGGAATTACACGGTTGATCCATACCATCTTCAAGCATATTCTGAAGGGTGAAACCTATCCGGCTGACGTACAAGATTTGCACGACACTTTGAACCACCACGATTCTGGCCGGGTTATGAAATATCTGCCAATTTGTGTTGATCATTCGTCTATGTGGTCTGGGGAGGAGAAGATGGAAAAATTGTTACGAGTGTGCAGAGAATACCAAGCACAGAAGTATAAGTCCCCTAGTAATGGACATGCTAGCTGGGAAGATTTCATGAAGAAGACTAACCCCCCTTGCAGGCACTACGGGTCATGCAACAAGGGACAGGAGAGACATAATCCCTCCAGGTAAGGCACTCCATGGCCACCCCCTCTATCACGTACTGTGCTATAAGAGTTTACGGAAGAAACGGAAATCGATATTTTCAAAGTGGACCAAGGGCTATGATGACACCTCGTGTCCTTTTACTTGTTCGTTAGGAACGCGTATGAACATCATCGGAAGCCCTGCGACAACTACCTTAATCTCCCGGATGATAATGACTAGCTCGACGGCGAGTACATTGAGAGTCAAATCATTGGTTTGTTCCCACGTTATATGGTGGATCTGATGGCCAATGCGTACGATATGAATTTACCGTTTTCTAAGGTACGTTTCCCTCACAGATACGTACATACGTGCTATATTTATAAATTCATGAAATTAATATGTACATATATCTATCTTGTTTTGTTGGTGCATGTAGGAACCGCCCGTGGAAGGAGTACGTGCAGCTAGCTAGTATATGATCGACGAAGGATGAATTCATAGTTTCTTTTTTGAGTTCATAGTTATTAATTAGTTGTTTTTATTGCTGGATTCTTAAATTTCACGAATTTTTTGGTCTTGGATTCTTTAATTTAATGAATTTATCGTTTTCTAAGGTATTAACTGGGTGCTTTAGTTTCAAAGACAGCAGGGACTGAAAGCATGATTTTCTTGCTATTTAGTCGACTTCCACATGTCGATTGTCGACAGCTAAGATAGGGGGTACACAGAGAAAATGGACAGAGGGCATATTTTTTTGCCTTTTTTGTCAACTTCCTTATGTCGATAGTCGACAATTCCTTGTCAAAAACCCAAAATTTTGAAGTTATTTCTTGAATTTCATACCAATTTTGGTGTTTGTTTTTCGATTTCATACCAATTTTGGTGTTTGTTCTTCAATTTCATAATAATTTCATAGAAATAGTTTCAAAACATGCAAAAAGTATCAATTTCAAACAAATTATTCGGACCCAGTGAGACAGTGAGAGAGAATCTGGGTTCTTCGCCGGAAACAAAGAAATCTGGGTTATTCGCCGGAGACGAAGAAGACGCGCCTGTGAAGAAGAAGAAGACACGACAATCTTGGCTATCTTGCCTGTGAAGAAGAAGAAGACAAGACGAAGGTAACGTCTGGGTTCGTCACTGTGTGGAACAGAAGGGAAGAGAGAGAGAATTTTTTTTTTGTTGTTTTTTTAATTTTTGGTAAAGAAATCAGGATTTTCAGGGAATTAATTAGTATAATTACATTTATTACCCTCAAACACCAACTCCTTAATTGTTGGTGCTTCTCGTCAGTGGAAAACATTTCCACTGCCTTTTGGCCAACTCTTTCGCATTTCACATGCATTTGAAATAGTTTCATGTTTTTGTAAGAAGTAAAAGCAAGTAAAATTCTCATTGCTTCTAACCTGGCAACTGGAGCAAAAGTTTCCTCATAATCAATACCTCCTTCTTGGTTGTAACGTTGAGCAACTAACCTTACTTTGTTTCTGATCATTTAGCCATTCTCATCTAGTTTGTTTCTAAACATTCATCTGGTACCAATGACAGACTGTTTTGTACGTGGAGGAACTAGGTTCCATACCTTATTTCTTTCAAACTCATTTAGTTCGATTTGCATAGCTATAATCTATTCTTCTTCTTGTAATGCTTCCTTCGCATTTTTGGGTTATCATCAGTTCTTGCATCAAACTTACCCAAGTTGTCCTTACCATTGTTGTGAACAAAACATGTGCAAAGAAAGGGTTTGAAGTATGAAATGTATGGTTTCCTCCCTTTGAAAATTTCATAGGGGATCTTCTTCAAGATAGGTCTGATCAAGCACCTGTTAAAAATTTAATTTGCTGTATTCACATATTTTGCCCAATAGTGTTTGGGCAGCTTGTTTTCTAGAAGCATTGTTCTTGACATATCTTCAAGAGTCATGTTCTTTCTTCCAACAACTCCATTCTGTTGAGGAGTTCTTGAGCACAGGCTTTGCGTACTTCATCATCTTTGAACTTGATAGATGGTAATCCTCTTACCAGATCTTTGGAGATCAACTTGTTCATGGTATGCAAGCTTTCTGTGTCAAAGATTTGAATTCTCTTTCAAGGCCCTGAGAAACTTCAAGAATTTTACCTGCAAGTTTGTTAGTCTGAAAAGTATAAACATTGTTTCATCTAGAGGCTGTGAGAATGGAATATCTTGATTTCTCATTTTGACCACATACTTCTCTTTATCAAAGATGACCTTATTGCCATTGTCACAAAGTTGATATACACTAAGCATGTTAAATTTCAAGCCATCAACTAAATATACATCAGAAATTGAGTTTTCAGAATTTGTACCAACTTTAACAATACCAAGAATGTTGCATTTTCCTTTTTCACCATGTGTCTTGAGCAACCACTGTCCATAAACCACTTCTGTTCTTTGACATTGGGTGACAACCTGCAAACACCAATCACTGCCTTACCCAGTTGTTAGACCAAGTGTGGAGTTTGGACTTATACTCAGGATCTACCATATTAGGTTGTCTGACCCCTTTAGGAACCCAAATCTCTCTGACATATCCTTTGAGTTGAATTGGGAATGTGTTCCTCATTATGTGAGGGTCTCTTCCTCTGAAAGAACAAGTCATCTTAACATGACCAATTTTGTTACAAAAATGACACTTAGGAGAAATTTACCGTTTCCATCTTTCACAAATTTGGTATTGTTCTTTATTGGAAATTTTGTATTGTATCCAATACTAGTATTGTGAACAGATTTTGAACTTTCTCCAAGAATAAAGTTCAACTTGTGTTCAGAGCCTGCAAGCTTGACTTTTACTAATACTGATTCTTGAATTTCTCAGTAAGAGTAGTCTTTTGTTTATCTAATTCATCAACTTCATGTCTCAGATTAACAAGGCTATCACTCACTGAAGAGTTCTCAATGACTACTTCCTTGACTTGTGTTTTCAAGGCTTTGAAATTGGTTTTCAAGGCCTTGAAATCACTATCAGTTTTCTTCTGAGAGATTTCAAGATTCTGATTCAGGCAAACAAGTTGTAAATTCTCTTTTGCTTGCTCATGAACTTTTTCTTTCAAAACTCTAATCTCTTTCCGATAGTCCTCTTAATTTAAAAGCATTGTTCTGAGAGAGCTTCTTTTGGTTTTGAAATCAAACAGTTTACCATTAACTCAATGTTCTTTTCAGAACTTCATGATGCTTGTCCATGAAGCATAGGCTGGCATGTTCTTCTTCAGATTCAGACGTCACTTGAGGTATCTGAATCACTCCATGAAGCTATCATTGCTTTCTTTCTTCTGTCAAGATCTTTCTTCTGATTTACTTTGTGAAGAAGACTTACCTTTGTAGTCCTTGCTACTGGATAATCTGTGTCTTTCTCTGTTGAAGACTTTATTTCCAAAGTTTTTCTTCATCTTGAGGATTTCGTGTAAGGCTTTGGAAATCAAAGCAAATGGATCTTCATCATCCTCTTCAGTTTCAAGGCTTTGAATTTTTCTCATTCTCTTTGGCCTTGACTGCTAAGTTCTTGACACCTTCTTGTAGCTCTCCCTCAGCTTCATTGATATAAATTTCATGTTTCAGGAGCTTCCCTGGTAAATCATCAAGTTGTAGTGATGATAGATCTTGAGCTTCCTCAATTGCAGTTGTCTTTGGTTCCCATTTTTCCTTAGGTAGACTTCTCAAAATCTTCCTCGCCTTTTCTTCATTGGAAATATGTTTTCCAAGTGAATCAAGGTTATTGACTATATCTGTAAACCTTTCGAACATTTCTCTGATTGACTCATCCGTATTCATCTTGAATAGCTCATATTGTCTAAGATAGATGTTGATCTTGGTTTGCTTGACTAGACTGGTTCCTACAAATGTCACCACAAGCTTATCCCCGATCTCTTTGGCAGTCTTGCAGCCTGAAATCCTGTTGAATTCATCTGTACTCAAAGCACAATACAAAATTTTAATAGCTTTGTAATTCTTAGAGAATTGTTCTAATTCATATGTGGACAAAGAATCTTTATATTTGAAAGTTCTAATCCAATATTTCTCTGTGTAGAAAGTGTGAGGTCCATTTAGAATAATGGTACATAGCTCTATATCTTGATCAATGATGGACATTTTCATTAGAGCTTTCCAGTGAGCAAAGTTGTCTCCACAAAATAGAGAGGGTCTGTTAGCAGCTCTTCCCTGTGAGAAACCACCATCACCTGTAGTACTCCTGATCACCAGATAGTTAAATCTTATACAGTGGTACAAGCTCTGATACCAATTGAAAGGGGAGTATGCAGTTATAAGTACATACAGATATTATATGAAGAACAGTGAAATTCAAGTCTTTGAAGTCATTTTCAAGCCTTTGGAATGAAGTACAGTTTGACATAAAACAGACAAGTCTTTTTTAAGGCCTTCAAAGGAGTTTCAAACCCTTGAAAATAGACTAGTTTGAATGCTTCAAATACTAAGTATACAAATAAACTGTAAATGCAAGAGACAAGGGATTTATAGAGTTCAGTCCACTTGGACCTACGTCTCTACCTCAGGGATCTTCTCCCTGCAGGATTTTCAACACAATTCTTATTAATCAAAAGCTATGCCCTCGATCTCAAGCACTGAGACTAGAATGGATTTCTTGATAGAGGCCGTTCCATATTAGTAAAAAGTTTCTACCAACTAAATAGAACTTATGGGGTCACATGCCATATAGGGGTGAACTAGACTTGAAAAATAATTAATTAGTATGATTAATTAATTTGAAGGATCAAATAACAACAACTTGCTAACTTAGTAGGACTAATATGCAAGTTGGACTAATCAGAACCTAAGTAGGATTAGGTTAGGGCCATTATGTAGTAACAAGGAGTTGTTGGACTATATAAAGGATGCTCCTAACTTCCTTGCCTACAACTTATGCTCATAACATACTTTGAGTAGGAGAGAAGGAAGGAGAGAGCAAGACAAACAAGATCGGCCGAACATCCTAGTCTACACAGGGGTTGAAAGTTAAACCTCCCAAACAGCAAACCGGACTAAACCGTCGCTAATCGATTTGTTTCGTTCGGTTCATATGGGAATTAGGGTCAATTTAGGTTCGTAAAATATCAAATCGAAATTAAATTATTCGGTTTAGGTTTAAATTACAAACTCAAACTGTTTATATTAACAAATTGATGCGGGTACCGTTATAGAAGATGCGGAGGATGAATTGCACAACGAGCAGTCCGAACGTACGGTGGATCGAGCCTGGCGTAATGTGGCTCCTCCGACATATTTGAAGGACTACGTTCAACCCAAGAAGAGGCGTTAGATTATTATTCATTATGTTAATTTAATTAATAATTATTGCGTAAACTTTATTTTTATGACGCATTGTAAAGTTTAGGGAGTCATAGAGTATTTAGCTATATCCTGGATTTTCTATGTGG
The DNA here is from genome assembly GCA_023055425.1 of Linanthus parryae. Lineage (NCBI taxonomy): Eukaryota > Viridiplantae > Streptophyta > Magnoliopsida > Ericales > Polemoniaceae > Linanthus > Linanthus parryae. Next base: position 4,094,303 of record JALGPY010000029.1, read on the forward strand.
TTCTTTTGCTCGGATTAGGATTAGGTCAGAACCACCATGGTCAAAAACTATATATAAGGGTGTATTTTTCTCAAAAAGTTATGCAAGAAAAATTTCAGCCCTCTCCTTCCCTTACTCTCCCTCCCTCGTTTTTTTCCCTTGTCCGAGTTTTACCAGTTATCTCCCAGTAACATTGGTGCTTTCATCGTTTCTCCGGTCGGTATACGTATCGAATCCGAGAGCTCCACCCTTCCTCCACCATGGTTGAAGCTTCCCTGCCGTCCAAGACTTCCAAGACTCCATTGTCGCCGGAAGATAATGTTGCGGCATTCAACACTTTGCAGTTTGACATGCTCGAGCGTGAAAAACATCGTGACGCAGAGCTTGCTAAACGTGATCTTCGCCGGAATGCAGCCATCACCTAGCGTGAAACGAAGCGTGACCTTCAGATCGCTGAAATCCGTGAGGCTCTGCGGCTGCTGACTCGAGGGTTTTCAGCGCAGTCTTTGACACCGCCTCTGACGCCCCTCTGGCCCTGTTGCCGAGCCCATCCCATTCCACTCTGGCCATCAGTACCAGCGCCAGATGGCAACCGCTTGATTCGCGCACTACGACCGTCGTCACTCCGGAACAGCCACCATGTATGAGGCTTGATTCTCCTCGTTTCAACGGGGACGATCCCGTTCTTTGGATTTTATGCATCCAGAAGTATTTTGATATCACCACACAAAAGAGATTGACGGTCTTGCAATTCCACGGCTGCTCGCACACAACCACCCGCAGTCCCTGTCCCTTCCGTCTCGGCCAATCCATCAACCCGTCCACCGGTTTCAATGCCGCCGAAACGCTTGACACTTGAAGAAATGACTAAGCAGGGAATCTTCTTCAATTGTTACGAAAAGTTTTCACGAGGTCATCGTTGCAAGTATAAATTTTATCTTTTGGCAGTTGATGACGGGGGAGGAGGTGAGCCAACTGATCCGGTTGACGACGACGATGCGGGTATTATTTTGGACAATTAGTCCCATCTACACACTTTATCAGGTAACCCTCACCCTCGTTCTTTAAAGTTGTCTAGTACAATTGCGGGTGTTGTTGTTCACATTCCTGTTGATGGTGGGAGTACCCATAATTTTATTCATTCTCTCATGGATGAGCACTTGTTCTTGTTGTTGCATCCTGTTTCTCCATTCCGCGTGTATGTGGGAAACGTAGTCTCTGCGTTGCGCATATTATTATCCCAAGACGCCCGTCACAATTCAGGGCATTGTTTGTTATGTCGATTTATATGTGTTGGCTATTCATGGTTTGGATGCTGTCTTGGGGGTCCAATGGCTACAAACGTTAGGAGAAATCTCTCATGATTACAGCAAGTTAACAATGATGTTCAGTTGGCAAGGGAAACAAATTGTCTTAATCGGGTCCAATCAAGGCCCTCGTCCGATTTCTTATAACTAGCTCACGTCACTGGGTCTCCCGCGATCGGATATGGAATGTTTTGAGTTATTTGCGGTTCAACCGCATCTGGAGCAGCCTACCCCAACATCGGATTTTCCCACGGATCTTCCAACTGAGATTCTGATCGTCCTTGAGAAACATCAGTCTCTTTTCGCGGTTCCTACGAGTCTGCCACCATCGCGACTTTGGGATCATCGGGTGCATCTCCAACCCGGTTCTAAACTCGTGAATGTTCCTCCTTGTCGTTATCCTTATTTTCAGAAAACACGAACGTCAAGTACATGAGATGCTCAACAAGGCATTATTCAACTACGTTGCACTGCTTTCTCGTCACTGATGTTATTGGTGCGCAAGAAGGATGGTACGTACAGATTTTGTGTTGCATACCGCGCACTCAATGCCACTACATTCCCCGATAACTTTCCGAATCCTACAACGTACGAGCTCTTTGATGAGTTAGGGGCAGCCCGATTTTTCACTAAACTGGATTTATGATCCGGCTATCACCAGATCGGCATGCACGCAGACGAAAGTCATAAAACAAATTTTTGCACCCATGACAGCCATTTCAAATTCCTAGTCATTTCGTTAGGGCTTACGAATGCCCTTTCGACGTTTCAGGAAGCTACGAATTGGGTGTTTCGGTAGTTGCTTCGGACACGTGTCAATGTTTTCTTTGATGATATTTTGGTCTACAACACTACACTAGAGCTTCATGTGCACCATCTTCATCAGGTACTTACTTTAATATCTGAGCATAATTTCTTTATCAAGCTATCCAAGTGAACTTTCGGCAAGACCAGTGTAGACTATCTGGGCCATGTTATTTCTGAAGGGAAAGTTCAGGCGGATCAACAGAAAATTCCGGCTATGATTGCATGGCCAATGCCTACTACTATTTGCGAGCTTGGGGGGTTTTCTGGGACTCACAGGGTACTATCGTCGGTTTTTTAAAAACTATGCTTCTATTGCGGCACCATTGATTTAAAAAAAATATGCGTTTGCATGGTCCTCTACGACCGATCAAATTTGTGGGGAACCTAAAACGGCCATGACTTCTGCTCTTGTGTTGCATTTTCCGGATTTTGCAGACACTTTTGGTATTGAGACAGATGCATCAGCCACGGGGACAGGGGTCATTCTCCTACAACAAGGCCATACCTTGGCATTACTTAGTAAAAAAATGGGGTCTCGTTTACGCGCTGCTTCGGCCTATCATAAAGAGCTCTACGCTATCGTTGAGGCAGTCCAAAAGTGGCGTCAGTATTTTCTTGGCCGGGAATTCATCATACGTAGTGATCAGCGCAGCTTTAAAGAACTGTTTTCTTAAGTGATCTAGACTCCTGGTCAACAGTTTTACATCCGCAAACCGATGGGCTTTCAGTTTCGTATAGAGTACAAGCCTGGTGCTGCAAATTGCATCGCCGTTGCTTTATTCTTTAGAGATGAATATGGGGATGATCATGCCACTCTATTGGCTACGGCTGTTCGGCCTCTACCCGCGGTCTTGGAGACGATTTTCCAGGAAACGACTGCTTTGGCCGGGCTCTTGTCACGGCTGTTCAATCCACGAACAAGCCGCCTAACTTCACGTTAGTGGATGGTGTCCTTTATTATAAAACTCGTATCTGTATTTGCCGTGATTCCACTGTTCATGAGTTGCTCCTACAATAAATTCCACAGTTCTCCCGCGACGGGTATCGAACGCACCTTGCGCCGATTAGATTCAGTGTTTCATTGGCCCGATATGCGGTCCGACATGCGCCGATTTGTACAAGCTTGCTTGGTCTGTCAGACAACAAAATATTCAACTTAGAAACCTGGCGGGTTGTTGCAACCATTGCCTTTTCCGGATAAGGTTTGGTCTGCTGCCACCATGGATTTCATTAAAGGGTTACCGGCTTCTCAGGGGGAGACGACAATCATGGTTGTAGTCGATCGGTTGACTAAATATGTTAACTTTGGCTCACTGCCCACAGATTTTGATGCCCCTAGGGTGGCCCGCTTATTCAGTGAGGTGGTCGTCAAGCATCATGGCTTACGAGAGAGTTTAGTTTCTGATCGCGATTCCATTTTTATGAGCACCTTGTGGTAGGATTTGTTGAATCATAGTGGTACTACACTCAATTTTAGCACTGCGTATCGTCCATAGACTCATGGCCAAACAGAAGTGATGAATCCGGGTTTGGAGCAATATCTTTGAGCTTTCACTTCGGAGCGGCCTAAAAAGTGGGTCTCGTTCTTACCCTGGACTAAATTGGCAATGAATTGCTCTCATCAAGGAGGTATTAACATGTCTCCTTTTGGGGCTCTTTATGGTCGCGACCCGCCTTCAATGTTTCGACGGTTCACGTGGCGGGCAAATCTCAAATTGTTGAAGAATTGGTGACCGAACGCATTGCCTTATTACAGGATCTGATGGCGCATCTTGCCAAAATGTAGCAGCATATGAGACGCAGGCCAACAAGCATAGGTGTGACGTCCAATTCACGGTAGGTGACTTAGTGTTGTTACGCTTGCAGCCTTATCGCCAAAAGTCATTAGCACGACCTCTATCCGCCAAGTTAGCCCGCAGATACTACATCCCTTTCACAGTCCTAGAACGAATAGGGAAGGTTGCCTATCGTCTCGAGTTACCTGAAGGTTTTCCTTTTCATGACGTTTTTCATGTTCCGTTACTACGTCCACTTGTTCAATCCGGTGTAGAGGTTTCTGTCGCATCCTTTACCGACCACTTTTTCAAAGGAAGGCCAATTCTGTCCCTTTAAAAGCCTCCATTTCCCGTAGAGTGATGATTTCGGTTTCCCCCCCCCCCCCCCCCGAACAGCAATGGCTTGTGTCTTGGTCGGACGGCGCGACACCCACTTGGGAACCTGTTTACGAGATTCAACGCAATTCACTAGAGTTACAGCTTGAGGAAAAGCTTGTTTCCGAGGATGGGGGAGTTAATATGGGTACCATTATAGAAGATGCGGAAGATGAATTGCACAAGGAGCAGTCAGAACGTACAGTGGATAGAGCTAGGTGTAATGTGGTTCCTCCGAAAAATTTGAAGGATTACGTGCAACCCAAGAAGAGGCGTTAGATTATTATTCGTTATGTTAAGTAAATTAATAATTGTTTCGTAAACTTCATTTTTATGACGCATTGTGAAGTTTAAGGATTCCTAGAGTATTTAGCTATATCCGGGACCCTTTATGTGGTTCTTTTGCTCGGATTAGGATTAGGTCAGAATAACCTTGGTCAAATACTATATAAGGGTGTAATTTTTCTCAAAATGTTATGCAAGAAAAATTTCAACCCTCTCCTTCCCTTACTCTCTCGCCTATCTCATATTTTTTCCTTTGTCCGAGTTTTGCCAGTGACCTCCGCGTAACATAAATATCCATAATAAATATAATTATATATATATATATATATATATATTCAATTATCTATTTTGAGGCACTATCTGTAATATTAAATTTGATGATTCAGACTACACAATCTAAAATCCAGGCGTTGTGAATTTGCTTGTTGAAATGTAGAAATTTAAAGGTATGTACAATAGTAATTTAAAAGTGTTCATCTTATACGGAAATTTGTTTCAAATAGTTGATCACCAAGAATCAAACTTTAACATGGTAAATAAAATATTTAACTTTTTTTTTTTCATGTGACCAACTACAATTAGGTGTGGATAGTTAATAGTTAATTGTGTAACCAATTCCCTCAATTGAATCTAGAATGACCTTAACTATCTCATTTCGCTTACGTTGATGTTTGATGCTATTCATTAAGTTAGATTGGAAGTCCTAGTTGCGTTTTTTCAGGTTAGATTGTCCGTAAAAAAAGGACGAAAAGGCAATTATAAAAAAATGTTATCAGATTAACCAAAGTTCGAACTGAAATCGAACCATTTAGAGGGGAACCGAATCGAACCAAAAATTATAAATGATTAGCTTTAGGTTATTCTCAAATCGAGAATTTATGTTTTCTTGGAATTTTGGTGCAAATCAAACCAAACAAAATCGAACCATTTATACCACTATTCTATACTTAAACATGATTAGACACTTTTGCGTATTTTTACAGTTGCATTTACCATACGCAACAAGGGATTAAGCAACATGGGTAGAGTTTTTCTACTCGTGAGGACTTCCAACAAGTGATACCCATGAACACCTTAGTTGGGCAAGCTATCGACTCTAGAAAAATACGCAAAAATAAATTTAAAAATAAAGAAAGGAATACAAATTTAGTTAATGGGTTAAGAAAATTATTTACCAACTAAGTACCTTAATCGACAAACTCGGGTGTGTGCAAGTTAGTTGACGTCTTAATTGCTTTAACAATGAAGCTAGTGCTACCAGAGTATAGATTTGATGTTCTCACAGGTAAAGATGAAACATTAAGTTTAGTTTATGTAATATGCCTTCTTCAGACTGATTGTCAATTCTGGGTCAAATATCTTAAATCGTGTACATCAACGAATAGGTATGATATAAATGATATGAGGACTCTTATTTAGAAATATTTGTGAGCAAAACCTATTCTGGTAGGTAATACAAACGTCTTGAATTCTGTGAAGCAAGTTCATAACTCTTGGGGTATTCAGGTAATTCTTTTTCTCATAGTGTTAAGCCTTATTCTTCGGTCAAGGATCATTTCGGCATTATATGTTTAGGGACTAAAGCGTAAAAAAAAGTGAGAATGGGAGATATAGGTTGTGCCTCCCTGGAAAGCCCACCCAAGTGTACCTTAGGGGTGTGCAACCACAATGTGGTGCGGTTCGTGTTGGCCGCCCACCTCTTTTGGACTTTCTCTCTTGCTTGTTTTTGAAGTTTAGTAAACATGTTATTCTTCTCTTAAGACTTCTTAAGTTTTTAAAACTTGATTTTTTCACGTGAGCAGTACCATTATAATTAGTGATATTAATCACATGTTTTTATAAAGAAGCATTTTCCTATTAAACTATGACTTCTAATAAGTTTTCTAGTTCAAGAAAATTGGAAGTTCATAAATGTAAATTATTTTTCAATATAGTAATATGAGTTTTGACTTCCAAATAATTTTTATATGACTATATATATAATATGTTATTTATATTAATTGAGAATGTTTTAATAATTTGAAATTCTTTTCTTAATTATCGATCACAGTCTCTATGCGTCTTTATTTTTGGACTAAATTTTTATATGTAGAGGAATAATATATTTTACACATTTTTAACTAGTAATGAAGAATTTTATGGTAAATTGATATATGTTATTTAATTAATAGTCTTTCATGATCATTAAGTAATTTATATTGTAGAACTATTTTAATTACAATAATTGATATAAGTATAATCTATCTGTTCTGCAAATAGTTTTTATTATAAATATAACACTTTTACTTGAATTTATTAATTCTTTAATTATAGTTTGAGTTCAAACTAATATCTTATAGTCCAGATTCATGATTTGATTTTCGCTTAAACTCTCTAACTTGGGCAAAAAGTAATCTTCCACATAAATAGAGGTCTAGGATTAAAAGAAAATCAAACTGTGAGAGTCCTGTTCCCCATTATATGTGTGTGTGAGAGAGAGAGAGAACGAGAGAGAGAGAGGGATAGAGAGAGAGATAAACTGCTCCCTACCTAGGTTTGGCTTAGAGAGAAATGCGGCCCTTCACCGTGTGCTCGGCCATCAGAGAGAGAACGCCATCATAGGGTTTCATGCCAGAGCCCGATTCAACTATGGGAGTTTGTTCTTTTTAATGTGTCGTGATTCAACATGGAACACATGATGTTATGTAAATCTGTGGCTGTCGTCTCCTCCATCAAGATTAGGAGTTCTTTTTATTGACATTCTAGAGCGAGGTACGATTTATATTCTATTTTTGAGTCAGATCTTGGTCCCTCTCTCTTCAGATCTTGAAGTTATATTATTCTTTCTATGTATGTCTACAATATCATTAATCTTAACTTCATATCTTATTGTTTAGATTTTGATTTTATTTCATATATGTTATTATGACATCGTCTTCTTATAGGAGTCTGGCTATTCTAGAACACTAGGATTATTCTCTCAATAATTTGTATCTCTTTGGTTAGCAAACCTGTACTGGTAGGAGTTTGAATCGCCATGCGTAATGTGTCAGGTTATTTTGATTTGTGAAGACACTTTTTGGTTGTTCTGTACCGTTTATTAATCTAGCTCTTCAGATCTGAGGTTTGTGTGCCCTCTCGGATAAGGGAATTTACTGAGTTACCTATTAGATGTTGTTTTAGATTTGTTAGCTCTACCTATAGGTCTAGAATCCTTAGTATTTTTCTTGAGTTCCTTACATCCTGATCCATATATTCTACTGTTTCATATACATGAATCTTGTGGTTTTTCTTCAATTTTTCGAGTTTGACTACTAATGTGATCACTGTGTGTGGAGTTTGTTTATCCTCGATGGTTCGAATTCATACTACTAGGGTCACTGATGTGTGTGGAATCTTGTTTTGTAAGTCGCCAACTGAATTCAAGAGGTTTTTGGATTACCATCATGGGGTACTACATAATTCTTGCAGAAGCTTAGGCATATAGGATATAACTGTGAGTAGCTAATCTGTGTGATAGTTCAATTTTATCTTTATTAGGAGGGTTCTTGTAATATATTGGTACTTCACTACTTGGTTCTAGTAGGTGCGGTTTTTATATTTAGTAGGCTTCTCTTGGAGATTCACCTGAAAAGGTTTCCCATGTGCCGTGTCTATCTCTATATAGTTGTTTAGTTTTACTTTATATGTTTTAATTTTTAGTTGCAGTTAGAATCTAAAAGGATCTTTACGTAACATTCTAGCTAAGAAAGTTTAGATCTTATTATCTTTTTAATTATCTCGTCCATTGAGTATCTAGACAGTTCTTTGGCTCTATGTTTTAGTAGCATCCACTCTGCAATTTTTTGGATTAGATTCATAAACACACTCGTACCCGTGTAACTTGTATCGTCTACCGGATTCTATATCTATTTTCAATTGGTATAAGATCCTCAGTTACTTTAGTTTATGTTATTATTAAATGTAACTAACGTAAAGATCTGCATGCTATCCAGAAAGGATCTCTCCGGTACAGCTGCATGCGCACATATCTTCAGTGGTGTTGATTACACGGATTGGAAGAACTAAATGGATTGATTTTCTGATGCGTTGGGGTTGGCACAATGTTAATGCTGTGGGCGGGCGGTTCATTTACCTCTTTTTTATTCTCATCATCTATGCCACATGGCATATCCTAAACCATAGGATCTAAGCTGCACCATTACTGCACAGGTCTAAGACTTTATTCTCATCATCTGTGTCACATGACTTTATTGAGAGAGTATTAGCATTTATTACTAAGATAGCAATGTGATTTTGGACGTTTTTTAATTTTTAATAATTCTAGCCATACTTAGGGTCTTTGCTCTTTGAGCAGCTTGTAATATGTGTGCGGAGATAGTTTTTTTGTTCTTAATATTATTTTGAGTTTCTTGCCATGTACCAAGACAATAATGATGAGTTGGTGGCTCTTTTGAGAGATGATGACGGGTATCAGATTAATGATATCATGGAATTTAGCTCCCTCCTCTTATGGCGGCGATGAACAAGATCCTCATTCCAACCAAGGCCCCACCAAGAGAAAACGCTACAACCGCCACATCGATGTCTAGATCCAGGAACTTGAAGAGTAAGTTGCTCAAATTCACACACACACACACACATGCATAAACCGTTTATGGGTGGGTTTGCTTTCTATTTCTGCAATTCAAATTTGTAAACTTTGATTCAGCTTATACAAGCATTGTCCTCACCGAGATGACAATCAGAGGAAAGAACTGGGTGAGAGGCTATCGTTGCAGCCGCTACAAATCAAGTTCTTGTTCCAGAACAAGCGAACGCAGGTTAAGGTAACGATTTCTAGGTATTATGTAGTTTAGATCATTGGAAGCTGTGAGTTAATTTTACTGGTTTGGAGCCTGAACTGCTTTCTCGTGATTAATATGTTAAGATTATGCTGCCCTACCACTCACATAGATTTTAAAAAAATTGATTTTCATTGTATCGTTCTACAATAACGCTACTTCCTAGCTATAGAAAATGCATGTACTTATTACCATCAATTCACTTCGCATGCTAAAAACAGGGTAATAAGAACTTTCATTTAAAGGCCGAGAACGACAAGCTTCGCGCAGAAAACATCAAGTGCCGACATGAACTTCCAAACATTACTTGTATCACATGTGTATGTGTGAATTTGAACGATTTACTCTTCAAGTTCTTGGATCTGGACATCGGCGTGGCGGTGGTAGAGTTTTCTCTTGGCGAGGCCTTGGTTGGAATAAGGATCTTGCTCATCACCGCCTGATGCGGAGGGAGCTAATTCCATGATAATATTAATCTGATACCCGTCATCATCTCTCAAAAGAGCCACCAACTCATCATCATTGGCTTGCTACATGGCTACGGACGTTTGATGAATTTTTACAAATTTTAGAAGTACTTACGGTCTTTGCTCTTTGAGCAGCTTGTAATATATGATCTCTCACATCATTTGGAGGGTGTTGTTTTACCTTTTTCTTTGCTCCTAGACAGTCGTCAAGATTTGGAAAAATTTATTAGACGCGAAAGCCTTAATCGAGAAAGAAATATTACAATGTAAATGGAATGCAATTTCTATTGATATGAAATTTTACAATACTATTAAAAGGATGTTAAGAGACATATGTTCCACACTTAGTTACAACACATCAATACAAATATACTCCTAATGTTTTCCTAGTTAGTTTAAGAAGAGTAAACTGTCGTTCTCCCGCTGATGGATACTGAACCTGTGCCGTCTTGGGAAGGCTTGAAAAATGTTAGCATCTCGGGCATGTGGTACTCGAGGAGAGTAGCCACTCATAAATGCAAGATCGGTGGAATGAGTTGTGGCATAGTGGCATAGTGCAAATGCCGGGACCTCCTAGAACTCCTCCAGGCAAATCCCACTCTTGTCCACCCCGTCCACACAGGACCGTATCAACCTTTAAGCGGTTAAGGCGACTGCTTAGGTACATCAACAATAGAGAGCCCACCGTTTTTAAAATAATGTGGGTAGTATAGCATTTTGTATACAATTTCTGAAATAATATTTCCATTTTATATGTAATATTCTAGTTACTCAAAACATACATCTCTTATGATGATTTTTCAATAAACAATCACTTCGATGATTAAGAATAAAAGTTAAAATTTCATGAAAGGAGAAAAAATAAGAATTGTATAACTAATCTAAAAACATGAAACGTGCGAGCCAACACGAAGATAGCACGTACATTGCACGTAAACTGCACAACATGTTCCCACACAAAGTCTTTCTAACAAAACAATGTTTGGAAATATTTGATGCCTCAAATTTATTGCTCGCTTTAGGTCACTAGATGCAAGAGACGGCCCTGCCTCCACGCGTAAAGACACCCACAAGAAAAGACTCCGCCACAACCTGATCAAGATGCTCCGGCTCTTGTAGAATGTTGGGCAAGTCAATTTGCTCTGCGTCTTATTCAGGTAACCAAGGAAACATTTCCATAAATACAGTATCAATGCAGAAATGATAACAAGTACCACCATCACCACAATAAGCCACACAGAAACCGGTGTTTGGTGTCCCACGTGTTGGGCGTGGCCTCAAAGGGTGTAGAAGGAAACAACCTCGTCCTCATAAACGTCGCATGGAAACTCATTTTACCAAAATATGTTAAAGAATACGTGCAATGATGGAATTTTACAGAAATATATGGGTATTGAAAGAAATATATTGCAAACATGTTCAAAGGTTTGAATTTCTTAGACATAGTACATTAGATCAACCAATAGCAGAAGACCACGTTCGGCAATGTGTGATGACGGACATGTAAGTGATGTTCTAGTATTTATTCCGTTATTCTTTTCTTAATTATCGATCTGTCTCTATGCGTTTTTATTTTTGGAATAAATTTTTATATGTAGAGGAATAATATATTTACACATTTTTAGTAGTAATGAAGAATTTTATGGTAAATTGATATATGTTATTTAATTAATAGTCTTTCATGATCATTAAGTAATTTATTTTGTAGAACGACTTTAGTTATAATAATTGATATAAGTATTAATCTATCTGTTCAGCAAATAGTTTTTATTATAAACATAACACTTTTAATTGAATTTAATTAATTATTCAATTATAGTTTTACATCAAACTAATTTCTTATAGTCCAGATTCATGATTTGATTTTCTCTTAAACTCTCTAACTTGGGCATAAAGTAATCTTCCACATAAATAGAGGTCTAGGGTTAAGAGGAAATTAAACTGTGAGAGTCCTATTCCCCATTATATGTGTGTGTGTGAGAGAGAACGAGAGAGAGTGGGAGAGAGAGAGAGAGATAGATTGCTCCTTACCTGGGTTTGGCTTAGAGAGAAACGCTTCCCTTCACCGTGTGCTCGGCCATCACAGAGAGAACACCATTATAGGGTTTCATGCCAGAGCCTAATCAACTATGGGAGTTTGTACTGGGTAATGTGTCGTGATTCAAAATGGAACACATGATGTTATGTAAATTTGTGGTTGTTCGTCTCCTCCATCAAGATTAGGAGTTCTTTTTATTGACATGCTAGAGCGAGGTACGATTTATATTCTATTGTTGAGTCAGATCTTGGTCCCTATCTCTTCTGATCTTGAAGTTATATCATTCTGTCTATGTATGTCTACATTATAATTAATCTTAACTTCATATATTATTATTTAGATTTTGATTAAATTTCATATATGTTTTTATGACATCGTCTTCTTATAGGAGTCTGGCAATTCTAGAACACTAGGATTATTCTCTCAATAAGTTATATCTCTTTGGTTATCAAACCTGTACTGGTAGGAGTTTGAATCGTCATGTGTAATGTGTTAGATTATTCTGATTTGTAAAGACAAACCCCTTTTTGGTTATTCTGTACCGTTTATAAATCTAGCTCTTCAGATCTGAGATTTGTGTGCCCTCTCGGATAAGGGAATTTACTGAGTTACCTATTAGATCTTGTTTTATATTTGTTAGCTCTACCTGTAGGTCTAGAATCCTTAGTATTTTTCTTGAGTTCTTTACATCTACTGATCCATATATTCTACTGTTTCATATACATGAATCTTGTGGTTTTTCTGCAATTTTCCGAGTTTTGACTACTAATGTGATCAATGTGTGTGGAGTTTGTTTATCCTCGATGGTTCGAATTCATACTACTAGGGTCACCGATGTGTGTGGCATCTTGTTTTGTAAGTCGTCAACTAAAATCAAGAGGTTCTTGGATTACCATCATGCGGTACTACATAATTCTTGCAGAAGCTTAGGCATATAGGATATAACTGTGAGTAGCTAATCTGTATGATAGCTGGATTTTATCTTTATTAGGCGGGTTCTTCCAATATATTGGTATTTCACTAGTTGGTTCTTGTAGGTGCGGTTTTTATATTTAGCAGGCTTCTCTTGAAAATTCACCTGAAAGGTTTCCCATGTGCCGTGTATATCTCTTTATAGTTGTTTAGTTTTACTTTATATGTTTTAATTTTTAGTTGCCGTTAGAATCTAAGGAAATCTTTACGTAACATTCTAGCTAAGAAAAATTAGATCTTATTATCTTTTTAATTATCTCGTCCATTGAGTATCTAGACAATTCTTTGGCTCTATGTTTTAGTAGCATCAACTGTTCAATTTTTTGGATTAGATTCATAAACACACTCGTACTCGTGTAACTTGTATCGTCTACCGGATTCCATATCTATTTTCAATTGGTATAAGATCCTCAGTTACTTTAGTTTGTGTTATTTATTAAATGTAACTAACGTAAAGATCTGCATGCTATCCAGAAAGGATCTCTCCGGTACAACTGCATGCGCACATATCTTCAGTGGTGTTGATTACACGGATTGGAAGAACTAGATGGATGGATTTATGATGCGTTGGGGTTGGCACAATGTTAATGCTATTTCAGCGATTTATTGAAATCGTCACGTACGATGTTAATATCTTCAGCTATTTATTTCAGCGATTCATTAAAAGACCCACGTACGAGGAGAATGGAGTTTCTATAGAAAAACCTCCCCTAATCTATGAAAATGAAGGGAGAAAAGAGAGATTGAAAATAGAGGACTGAACATATAGAAAGATAAAGGTGAGAGGGAGAGGTAGAGATGGGAGAGTATAAAGTAGGGCTGGCAATATTCGACACGACACGACAACCCGACACGAACCCGACACGAAATTAACGGGTTCGGGTCGACACGAACCCGCAACGGGTCAAAACGGGTTGACAGGAACCTGACACGAAAATAAACGGGTTGGGTTAGGGTCAACCCGCTTAACCCGAAACTTACACGGCCAACCCATTTAAAACTACCAGCATAAAAACCATCAGACTAATAAACTTGGGTTAGGTTAGGGTTTGTTACCATGGTATATAAGCTTACTTTTCTCCCCAAACCCCTCATTCAGCACCGTCTCTCTCTCCTCACCCTCTTCATTTCTCTTTTCTCTGCTCTCACCACCAAAAATGCTATACAAGTAAAAAATATCCCAGATCGGAAACATATCACTCTAAATCGGCCACTTCCGAGTTCGGATTGATTGTAAAAAGCTTCAGTTTCAGCGGTCCAAGTCGAAATTATGTACAAGATAGAGCGGTTCGAACCCAGATCTTCTGTTGATCTGTTCTCTTCTAGGTCTCTCCTTTTGGTGGATTGTATTCAGATTCAACATCATGAGTTTGAATAGTTACAAAAGTGAAAGATTTTGTAAATTGCAATACGTGAATCACATTTTTTCTTTGTTTTTCGCACTTTACCGAATCCAGATCTATTGAAATCACCGAGACAATGATGATGAGTTAGCGGCTCTTTTGAGAGATGATGACAGGTATCAGATTAATGATATCATGGAATTCGCTCCCTCCTCTTATGGCGGCAATGAACCAGATCCTCATTCCAACCAAGGCCCTACCAAGAGAAAACGCTACCTCCGCCACATCGATTTCTAGATCCAGGAACTTGAAGAGTAAGTTCCTAAAATTCACACACACACACACAAGCATACACCGTTTATGGGTGGGTTTGCTTTCTATTTCTGCAATTCAAATTTGTAAACTTTGTTTCAGCTTATACAAGCATTGTCCTCACAGAGATGACAATCCGAGGAAAGAACTGGGTGAGAGGCTGTCGTTGCAGCCGCTACAAATCAAGTTCTTGTTCCAGAACAAGAAAACGCAGGTTAAGGTAACGATTTCTAGGTATTATGTAGTTTACATCATTGGAAGGCGTGAGTTAATTTTACTGGTTTGGAGCCTGAACTGCTTTCTCGTGATTAATATGTTAAGATTATGCTGCCCTACCACTCACATAGATTTTGAAAAAACTTATTTTCATTGTATCGTTCTACAATAACGCTACTTCCTAGCTATAGAAAATGCATGTACTTATGACGATCAATTCACTTCGCAGGCTAAAAACAGAGTAATAAGAAGTTTCATTTAAAGGCCGAGAACGACAAGCTTCTCGCAGAAAACATCAAGTTCCGACAAAAAGTTCCAAACATTACTTGTCTCACATGTGTGTGTGTGTGTGAATTTGAACGACTTACTCTTCAATTTCTTGGATCTGGACATCGGCGTGGCGGTGGTAGCGTTTTCTCTTGGCCGGGCCTTGGTTGGAATGAGGATCTTGCTCATCGCCGCCAGATGCAGAAGGAGCTAATTCCATGATATTATTAATCTGATACCCGTCATCATCTTTCAAAAGAGCCTCCAACTCATCATCATTGGCTTTGTACATTGCTACGGACATTTTATTAATTTTTACCAATTTTAGCAGTACTTACGGTCTTTGCTCTTTGAGCTGCTTGTAATATATGATCTCTCACATCATTTGAAGGGTGTAGTTTTACATTTTTCTTTGCTCCTAGACAGTCGTCAAAATTTGGAGAAATTTATTGGACCCGAAAGCCTTAATCGAGAAAGAAATATTACAATGTAAATGCAACGCAATTTCTATGGATATGTAATTTTACAATACTATTAAAAGGAAGTTAAGAGACATATGTTCCACGCTTAGTTACAACACATCAACACAAATATACTCCTAATGTTGTTCCTAGTTAGTTTAAGAAGAGTAAACTGTCGTTCTCCCGCTGGTGGATGTTGAAGTTGTGCCGTCTTAAGAAGGCTTGTAAGAAAGTTAGCATCTCCGGCATGTGGTACTCGAGGAGAGTAGCCACTCATAAATGCAAGCTCGGTGGAATGAGTTGTGGCACAGTGGCATAGTGCAAATGCCTGGCCCTCCTAGAACTCCTCCTGGCAAATACCACACTCGACTTGTCCACCCCGTCCACACAGGACCGTATCAACCTTTAAGCGGTTAAGGCAACTGTTTAGGTACATCAAAAATAGAGAGCCAACATTTTTGAAAATAATAAGGGTAGTATAGCATTTTATATGCAATTTCAAAATAATATTTCCATTGTATATGTAATCTTCGAGATACTCTAAACATACATCTCTTATGATGATTTTCAATAAACAATCACTTTGATGATTAAGGATAAATGTTAAGAATTCATGAAATGAGAAAAAATAAGAATTGTATAACTAATATAAAAACATGAAGCGTGCGAGCCAACACCAAGATAGCACGTACATTGCACGTAAACTGCAAAACATGTTCCCACACAAGTTTTTCTATCAAAACAATGTTTTGAAAATATCTGATACCTCAAATGTATTGCTCGCTTTAGGTCTCCAGATGCAAGAGACGGCCCTGCCTCCAGGCGTAAAGACACCCACAAGAAAAGACTCCGCCACAACCTGATCAAGATGCTCCGGCTCTTGTAGAATGTTGGGCAAGTCAATTTGTTCTGCGTCTTATTCAGGTAACCGAGGAAACATTTCCATAAATACGGTATCAATGCAGTAATGATAACAAGTACCACAACCACCACAATTATCCACACAGAAACCGGTGTTTCGTGTCCCACGTGTTGGGCGTGGCCTCAAAGGGTGTAGAAGGAAACAACCCCGTCCTCATAAACGCCGCATGGAAACTCATTTTATCAAAATAGGTGAAAGAATTCGCGCAATGATGGAATTTTACAGAAATATATGGGTATTGAAAGAAATATGTTGCAAACATGTTCAAAGGTTTGAATTTCGTAACATAGTACATTAGATGAACCAATAGCAGAAGACCACGTTCGCCAATGTGTGATGACGGACATGTAATCGATGTTCTAGTAATTATTCCTTTATTCTTTTCTTAATTATCGAACACAGTCTCTATGCGTTTTTATTTTTGGAATAAATTTTTATATGTAGAGGAATATTATATTTAAACATTTTTTAACTAGTAATGAAGAATTTTATGGTAAATTGATATATTTTATTTAATTAATAGTCTTTCATGATCATTAAGTAATTTATTTCGTAGAACGACTTTAATTATAATAATTGATATAAGTATTAATCTATCTGTTCTGCAAATAAATTTTATTATAAATATAACACTTTTAATTGAATTTAATTAAATCTTCAATTATATTTTGACTTCAAAATAATTTCTTATAGTCCAGATTCCTTATTTGATTTACTCTTAAACTCTCTAACTTTGGCATAAAGTAATCTTCCACATAAATAGAGGTCTAGGGTTAAGAGAAAATCAAACTGTGAGAGTCATGTTCCCCATTATATGTGTGTGAGAGAGAGAGAGAACGAGTGAGAGAGAGGGAGATAGAGAGAGATAGATTGCTCCCTACCTGGGTTTGGCTTAGAGAGAACCGCTTCCCTTCATCGTGTGCTCGGCCATCACAGAGAGAACACCATCATAGGGTTTCATGCCATAGCCCGATTCAACTATGGGATTTTGTACTGGTTAATGTGTCGTGATTCAAAATGGAACACATGATGTTATGTAAATCTGTGGCTGTTCGTCTCCTCCATCAAGATTAGGAGTTCTTTTTATTGACATTCCAGAGCGAGGTACGATTTATATTCTATTTTTGAGTCAGATCTTGGTCCCTCTCTCTTCAGATCTTGAAGTTATATCATTCTTTCTATGTATGTCTACATTATAATTAATCTTAACTTCATATCTTATTCTTTAGATTTTGATTTTATTTCATATATGTTATTATGACATCGTCTTCTTATAGGAGTCTGGCAATTCTAGAACACTAGGATTATTCTCTCAATAAGTTATATCTCTTTGGTGATCAAACCTCTACTGGTAGGAGTCTGAATCGTCATGCGTAATGTGTTAGGTTATTCTAATTTGTGAAGACAAACCCCTTTTTGGTTATTCTGTACCGTTTATTAATCTAGCTCTTCAGATCTGAGATTTGTGTGCCCTCTCGGATAAGGGAATTTACTGAGTTACCTATTAGATCTTGTTTTATATTTGTTAGCTCTACCTCTAGGTCTAGAATCCTTAGTATTTTTCTTGAGTTCTTTACATCTACTGATACATATATTCTACTGTTTCATATACATGAATCTAGTGTTTTTCTGCAATTTTCCGAGTTTGACTAGTAATGTGATCACTGTGTGTGGACTTTGTTTATCCTCGATGGTTCGAATTCATACTACTAGGGTCACCGATGTGTGTGGAATCTTGTTTTGTAAGTCGCCAACTAAATTCAAGAGGTTCTTGGATTACCCTCATGGGGTACTACATAATTCTTGCAGAAGCTTAGGCATATAGGATATAACTGTGAGTAGTTAATCTGTGTGATAGCTCGATTTTATCTTTATTATGCGGGTTCTTCCAATATATTGGTATTTCACTAGTTGGTTCTTGTAGGTGCGGTTTTTATATTTAGTAGGCTTCTCTTGAAAATTCACCTGAAAGGTTTCCCATGTGCCGTGTATATCTCTTTATAGTTGTTTAGTTTTACTTTATATGTTTTAATTTTTAGTTGCCGTTAGAATCTAAGGAAATCTTTACGTAACATTCTAGCTAAGAAAAATTAGATCTTATTATCTTTTTAATTATCTCGTCCATTGAGTATCTAGACAATTCTTTGGCTCTATGTTTTAGTAGCATCAACTCTGCAATTTTTTGGATTAGATTCATAAACACACTCGTACTCGTGTAACTTGTATCGTCTACCGGATTCCATATCTATTTTCAATTGGTATAAGATCCTCAATTACTTTAGTTTATGTTATTTATTAAATGTAACTAACGTAAAGATCTGCATGCTATCCAGAAAGGATCTCTTCGGTACAAATGCATGTGCACATATCTTCAGTGGTGTTGATTACACGGATTGGAAGAACTAGATGGATGGATTTCTGATGCGTTGGGGTTGGCACAATGTTAATGCTATTTCAGCGATTTATTGAAATCATCACGTACGATGTTAATATCTTCAGCTATTTATTTCAGCGATTCATTAAAAGACCCACGTACGAGGAGAATGGAGTTTCTATAGAAAAACCTCCCCTAATCTATGAAAATGAAGGGAGAAAAGAGAGATTGAAAATAGAGGACTGAACATATAGAAAGATAAAGGTGAGAGGGAGAGGTAGAGATGGGAGAGTATAAAGTAGGGCTGGCAATATTCGACACGACACGACAACCCGACACGAACCCGACACGAAATTAACGGGTTTGGGTCGACACGAACCCGCAACGGGTCAAAACGGGTTGACACGAACCTGACACGAAAATAAACGGGTCGGGTAAGGGTCAACCCGCTTAACCCGAAACTAACAAGGCCGACCCATTTAAAACTACCAGCATAAAACCATCAGACTAATAAACTTGGGTTAGGTTAGGGTTTGTTACCTTGGTATATAAGCTTACTTTTCTCCCCAAACCCCTCATTCAGCACCGTCTCTCGCTCTCCTCACCCTCTTCATTTCTCTTTTCTCTGCTCTCACCACCAAAAATGCTATACAAGTAAAAAATATCCCAGATCGGAAACATATTACTCTAAATCGGCCACTTCCGAGTTCGGATTGATTGTAAAAAGCTTCAGTTTCAGCGGTCCAAGTCGAAATTATGTACAAGATGGAGCGGTTCGAACCCAGATCTTCGGTTGATCTGTTCTCTTCTAGGTCTCTCCTTTTGGTGGATTGAATTCAGATTCAACATCATGAGTTTGAATAGTTACAAAAGTGAAAGATTTTGTAAATTGCAATACGTGAATCACATTTTTTCTTTGTTTTTCGCACTTTACCGAATCCAGATCTATTGAAATCACCGAGACAATGATGATGAGTTAGCGGCTCTTTTGAGAGATGATGACAGGTATCAGATTAATGATATCATGGAATTCGCTCCCTCCTCTTATGGCGGCGATGAACCAGATCCTCATTCCAACCAAGGCCCTACCAAGAGAAAACGCTACCACCGCCACATCGATTTCTAGATCCAGGAACTTGAAGAGTAAGTTCCTCAAATTTCACACACACACACACATGCATACACCGTTTATGGGTGGGTTTGCTTTCTATTTCTGCAATTCAAATTTGTAAACTTTGTTTCAGCTTATACAAGCATTGTCCTCACAGAGATGACAATCCGAGGAAAGAACTGGGTTAGAGGTTGTCGTTGCAGCCGCTACAAATCAAGTTCTTGTTCCAGAACAAGAAAACGCAGGTTAAGGTAACGATTTCTAGGTATTATGTAGTTTAGATCATTGGAAGGCGTGAGTTAATTTTACTGGTTTGGAGCTTGAACTGCTTTCTCGTGATTAATATGTTAAGATTATGCTGCCCTACCACTCACATAGATTTTGAAAAAACAGATTTTCATTGTATCGTTCTACAATAACGCTACTTCCTAGCTATAGAAAATGCATGTACTTATTACCATCAATTCACTTCGCAGGCTAAAAACAGAGTAATAAGAAGTTTCATTTAAAGGCCGAGAACGACAAGCTTCTCGCAGAAAACATCAAGTGCGGACAAGAAGTTCCAAACATTACTTGTCTCACATGTGTGTGTGTGTGTGAATTTGAACGACTTACTCTTCAATTTCTTGGATCTGGACGTCGGCGTGGCGGTGGTAGCGTTTTCTCTTGGCGGGGCCTTGGTTGGAATGAGGATCTTACTCATCGCCGCCAGATGCGGAAGGAGCTAATTCCATGATATTATTAATCTGATACCCGTCATCATCTTTCAAAAGAGCCTCCAACTCATCATCATTGGCTTTGTACATTGCTACGAACATTTTATGAATTTTTACCAATTTTAGCAATACTTACGGTCTTTGCTCTTTGAGCAGCTTGTAATATATGATCTCTCACATCATTTGGAGGGTGTAGTTTTACATTTTTCTTTGCTCCTAGACAGTCGTCAAAATTTGGAAAAATTTATTGGACCCGAAAGCCTTAATCCAGAAAGAAATATTACAGTGTTAATGCAACGCAATTTCTATGGATATGTAATTTTACAAAACTATTAAAAGGAAGTTAAGAGACATATGTTCCACACTTATTTACAACACATCAATACAAATATACTCCTAATGTTGTTCCTAGTTAGTTGAAGAAGAGTAAACTATCGTTCTCCCGCTGGTGGATGCTGAAGCTGTGCCGTCTTGGGAAGGCTTGTAAGAAAGTTAGCATCTCGGGCATGTGGTACTCGAGGAGAGTAGCCACTCATAAATGCAAGCTCGGTGGAAGGAGTTGTGGCACAGTGGCATAGTGCAAATGTCTGGCCCTCCTAGAACTCCTCCAGGCAAATACCACACTCGTCTTGTCCACCCCGTCCACACAGGACCGTATCAACCTTTAAGCGGTTAAGGCAACTGTTTAGGTACATCAAAAATAGAGAGCCCACATTTTTGAAAATAATATGGGTAGTATAGCATTTTATATACGATTTCTGAAATAATATTTCCATTGTATATGTAATCTTCGAGATACTCTAAACATACATCTCTTATAATGATTTTTCAATAAACAATCACTTTGATGATTAAGGATAAATGTTAAGAATTCATGAAATGAGAAAAAATAAGAATTGTAAAACTAATATAAAAAACATGAAGCGTGCGAGCCAACACCAAGATAGCACGTACATTGCACGTAAACTGCACAACATGTTCCCACACAAGTCTTTCTATCAAAACAATGTTTTGAAAATATTTGATGCCTCAAATTTATTGCTCGCTTTAGGTCACGAGATGCAAGAGACGGCCCTGTCTCCAGGCGTAAAGACACCCACAAGAAAAGACTCCGCCACAACCTGATCAAGATGCTCCGACTCTTGTAGAATGTTGGGCAAGTCAATTTGTTCTGCGTCTTATTCAAGTAACCGAGGAAACATTTCCATAAATACTGTATCAATGCAGCAATGACAAGTACCACCACCACCACAATTATTCACACAGAAACTGGTGTTTGGTGTCCCACGTGTTGGGCGTGGCCTCAAAGGGTGTAGAAGGAAACAACCCCGTCCTCATAAACGCCGCATGGAAACTCATTTTATCAAAATATGTGAAAGAATTCGTGCAATGATGGAATTTTACAGAAATATATGGATATTGAAAGAAATATGTTGCAAACATGTTCAAAGGTTTGAATTTCGTAACATAGTACATTAGATGAACCAATAGCAGAAGACCACGTTCGCCAATGTGTGATGACGGACATGTAATCGATGTTCTAGTAATTATTCCTTTATTCTTTTCTTAATTATCGAACACAGTCTCTATGCGTTTTTATTTTTGGAATAAATTTTTATATGTAGAGGAATAATACATTTAAACATTTTTTAATTAGTAATGAAGAATTTTATGGTAAATTGATATATTTTATTTTATTAATAGTCTTTCATGATCATTAAGTAATTTATTTCGTAGAACGACTTTAATTATAATAATTGATATAAGTACTAATCTATCTGTTCTGCAAATAGATTTTATTATAAATATAACACTTTTAATTGAATTTAATTAAATCTTCAATTATAGTTTGACTTCAAAATAATTTCTTATAGTCCAGATTCATGATTTGATTTTCTCTTAAACTATCTAACTTGGGCATAGAGTAATCTTCCACATAAATAGAGGTCTAGGGTTAAGAGAAAATCAAACTGTGAGAGTCCTGTTCCCCATTATATGTGTGTGTGAGAGAGAGAGAACGAGAGAGAGAGAGGGAGAGAGAGAGATATAGATTGCTCCCTACCTGGGTTTGGCTTAGAGAGAACCGCTTCCCTTCATCGTGTGCTCGGCCATCACAGAGAGAACACCATCATAGGGTTTCATGCCAGAGCCCGATTCAACTATGGGATTTTGTACTGGTTAATGTGTCGTGATTGAAAATGGAACACATGATGTTATGTAAATCTGTGGCTGTTCGTCTCCTCCATCAAGATTAGGAGTTCTTTTTATTGACATTCTAGAGCGAGGTACGATTTATATTCTATTTTTGAGTCACATCTTGGTCCCTCTCTCTTCAGATCTTGATGTTATATCATTCTTTCTGTGTATGTCTACATTATAATTAATCTTAACTTCATATCTTATTCTTTAGATTTTGATTTTATTTCATATATGTTATTATGACATCGTCTTCTTATAGGAGTCTGGCAATTCTAGAACACTAGGATTATTCTCTCAATAAGTTATATCTCTTTGGTTATCAAACCTCTACTGGTAGGAGTCTGAATCGTCATGCGTAATGTGTTAGGTTATTCTGATTTGTGAAGACAAACCCCTTTTTGGTTATTCTTTACCGTTTATTAATCTAGCTCTTGAGATAAGGGAATTATTGAGTTACCTATTAGATCTTGTTTTATATTTGTTAGCTCTACCTGTAGGTTTTGAATCGTTAGTATTTTTCTTGAGTTCTTTACATCTACTGGTACATATATTCTACTGTTTCATATACATGAATCTTGTGGTTTTTCTGCAATTTTCCGAGGTTGACTACTAATGTGATCACTGTGTGTGGAGTTTGTTTATCCTCGATGGTTCTAATTCATACTACTAGGGTCACTGATGTGTGTGGAATCTTGTTTTGTAAGTCGCCAACTAAATTCAAGATGTTCTTGGATTGCCCTCATGGGGTACTACATAATTCTTGCAGAAGCTTAGGCATATAGGATATAACTGTGAGTAGCTAATCTGTGTGATCGCTCGATTTTATCTTTATTAGGCGGGTTCTTCCAATATATTGGTATTTCACTATGTGGTTCTTGTAGGTGCGGTTTTTATATTTAGTAGGCTTCTCTTGGAGTTCACCTGAAAGGTTTCCCATGTTTCGTGTCTATCTCTTTATAGTTTTTTAGTTTTACTTTATATGTTTTAATTTTTAGTTGCCGTTAGAATCTAAGGAAATATTTACGTAACATTCTAGCTAAGAAAAATTAGATCTTATTATCTTTTTAATTATCTCGTCCATTGAGTATCTGTACAATTCTTTGGCTCTATGTTTTAGTAGCATCAACTCTGCAATTTTTTGGATTAGATTCATAAACACACTCGTACTCGTGTAACTTGTATCGTCTACCGGATTCCATATCTATTTTCAATTGGTATAAGATCCTCAGTTACTTTAGTTTATGTTATTTATTAAATGTAACTAACGTACAGATCTGCATGCTATCCAGAAAGGATCTCTCCGGTACAACTGCATGCGCACATATCTTCAGTGGTGTTGATTACACGGATTGGAAGAACTAGATGGATGGATTTCTGATGCGTTGGGGATGGCACAATGTTAATGCTATTTCAGCCATTTATTGAAATCGTCACGTACGATGTTAATATCTTCAGCTATTTATTTCAGCGATTCATTAAAAGACCCACGTACGAGGAGAATAGAGTTTCTATAGAAAAACCTCCCCTAATCTATGTAAATGAAGGGAGAAAAGAGAGATTGAAAATAGAGGACTGAACATATAGAAAGATAAAGGTGATAGGGAGAGGTAGAGAGTGGAGAGTATAAAGTAGGGCTGGCAATATTCGACACGACACGACAACCCGACACGAACCCGACACGAAATTAACGGGTTTGGGTCGACACGAACCCGCAACGGGTCAAAACGGGTTGACACGAACCTGACACGAAAATAAACGGGTCGGGTAAGGGTCAACCCGCTTAACCCGAAACTAACAAGGCCGACCCATTTAAAACTACCAGCATAAAACCATCAGACTAATAAACTTGGGTTAGGTTAGGGTTTGTTACCATGGTATATAAGCTTACTTTTCTCCCCAAACCCCTCATTCAGCACCGTCTCTCGCTCTCCTCACCCTCTTCATTTCTCTTTTCTCTGCTCTCACCACCAAAAATGCTATACAAGTAAAAAATATCCCAGATCGGAAACATATTACTCTAAATCGGCCACTTCCGAGTTCGGATTGATTGTAAAAAGCTTCAGTTTCAGCGGTCCAAGTCGAAATTATGTACAAGATGGAGCGGTTCGAACCCAGATCTTCTGTTGATCTGTTCTCTTCTAGATCTCTCCTTTTGGTGGATTGTATTCAGATTCAATATCATGAGTTTGAATAGTTACAAAAGTGAAAGATTTTGTAAATTGCAATACGTGACTCACATTTTTTTCTTTGTTTTTCGCACTTTACCGAATCCAGATCTATTGAAATCACCGAGACAATGATGATCAGCTAGCGGCTCTTTTGAGAGATGATGACAGGTATCAGATTAATGATATCATGGAATTCGCTCCCTCCTCTTATGGCGGCGATGAACCAGATCCTCATTCCAACCAAGGCCCCTCCAAGAGAAAACGCTACCACAGCCACATCGATTTCTAGATCCAGGAACTTGAAGAGTAAGTTCGTCAAATTCACACACACACACACATGCATACATTGTTTGTGGGTGGGTTTGCTTTCTATTTCTGCAATTCAAAAGAGCCTCCAACTCATCATCATTGGCTTTGTACATTGCTACGGACATTTTATGAATTTTTACCAATTTTAGCAGTACTTACGGTCTTTGCTCTTTGAGCAGCTTGTAATATATGATCTCTCACATCATTTGGAGGGTGTAGTTTTACATTTTTCTTTGCTCCTAGACAGTCGTCAAAATTTGGAAAAAATTTATTGGACCCGAAAGCCTTAATCGAGAAAGAAATATTACAGTGTAAATGCAACGCAATTTCTATGGATATGTAATTTTACAAAACTATTAAAAGGAAGTTAAGAGACATATGTTCCACACTTAGTTACAACACATCAATACAAATATACTCCTAATGTTGTTCCTAGTTAGTTTAAGAAGAGTAAACTGTCGTTCTCCCGCTGGTGGATGCTGAAGCTGTGCCGTCTTGGGAAGGCTTGTAAGAAAGTTAGCATCTCGGGCATGTGGTACTCGAGGAGAGTAGCCACTCATAAATGCAAGCTCGGTGGAAGGAGTTGTGGCACAGTGGCATAGTGCAAATACCTGGCCCTCCTAGAACACCTCCTGGCAAATACCACACTCGTCTGGTCCACCCCGTCCACACAGGACCGTATCAACCTTTAAGCGGTTAAGGCAACTGTTTAGGTACATCAAAAATAGAGAGCCCACATTTTTGAAAATAATATGGGTAGTATAGCATTTTATATACAATTTGTGAAGTAATATTTCCATCGTATATGTAATCTTCGAGATACTCTAAACATACATCTCTTATGATGATTTTTCAATAAACAATCACTTTGATGATTAAGGATAAATGTTAAGAATTCATTAAATGAGAAAAAATAAGAATTGTAAAACTAATATAAAAAACATGAAGCGTGCGAGCCAACACCAAGATAGCACGTACATTGCACGTAAACTGCACAACATGTTCCCACACAAGTCTTTCTATCAAAACAATGTTTTGAAAATATTTGATGCCTCAAATTTATTGCTCGCTTTAGGTCACGAGATGCAAGAGACGGCCCTGTCTCCAGGCGTAAAGACACCCACAAGAAAAGACTCCGCCACAACCTGATCAAGATGCTCCGGCTCTTGTAGAATGTTGGGCAAGTCAATTTGTTCTGCGTCTTATTCAGGTAACCGAGGAAACATTTCAATAAATACGGTATCAATGCAGCAATGATAACAAGTACCACCACCACCACAATTATTCACACAGAAACCGGTGTTTGGTGTCCCACGTGTTGGGCGTGGCCTCAAAGGGTGTAGAAGGAAACAACCCCGTCCTCATAAACGCCGCATGGAAACTCATTTTATCAACATATGTAAAAGAATTCGTGCAATGATGGAATTTTATAGAAATATATGGGTATTGAAAGAAATATGTTGCAAACATGTTCAAAGGTTTGAATTTCGTAACATAGTACATTAGATGAACCAATAGCAGAAGACCACGTTTGCCAATGTGTGATGACGGACATGTAATCGATGTTCTAGTAATTATTCCTTTATTCTTTTCTTAATTATCGAACACAGTCTCTATGCGTTTTTATTTTGGAATAAATTTTTATATGTAGAGGAATAATATATTTAAACATTTTTTAACTAGTAATGAAGAACTTTATGGTAAATTGATATATTTTATTTAATTAATAGTCTTTCATGATCATTAACTAATTTATTTCGTCGAACGACTTTAATTATAATAATTGATATAAGTATTAATCTATCTGTTCTGCAAATAGATTTAATTATAAATATAACACTTTTAATTGAATTTAATTAAATCTTCAATTATAGTTTGACTTCAAAATAATTTCTTATAGTCCAGATTCATGATTTGATTTTCTCTTAAACTATCTAACTTGGGCATAAAGTAATCTTCCACATAAATAGAGGTCTAGGGTTAAGAGAAAATCAAACTGTGAGAGTCCTGTTCCCCATTATGTGTGTGTGTGAGAGAGAGAACGAGAGAGAGAGTGAGAGGGAGAGAGAGAGAGATAGATTGCTCCCTACCTGGTTTTGTCTTAGAGAGAACCGCTTCCCTTCATCGTGTGCTCGGCCATCACAGAGAGAACACCATCATAGGGTTTCATGCCAGAGCACGATTCAACTATGGGATTTTGTACTGGTTAATGTGTCGTGATTCAAAATGGAACACATGATGTTATGTAAATCTGTGGCTGTTCGTCTCCTCCATGAAGATTAGGAGTTCTTTTTATTGACATTCTAGAGCGAGGTACGATTTATATTCTATTTTTGAGTCAGATCTTGGTCCCTCTCTCTTCAGATCTTGAAGTTATATCATTCTTTCTATGTATGTCTACATTATAATTAATCTTAACTTCATATCTTATTCTTTAGATTTTGATTTTATTTCATATATGTTATTATGACATCATGTTGTTATAGGAGACTGGCAATTCTAGAACACTAGGATTATTCTCTCAATAAGTTATATCTCTTTGGTTATCAAACCTCTACTGGTAGGAGTCTGAATCGTCATGCGTAATGTGTTAGGTTATTCTGATTTGTGAAGACAAACCCCTTTTTGGTTATTCTGTACCGGTTATTAATCTAGCTCTTCAGATCTGAGATTTGTGTGCCCTCTCGGATAAGGGAATTTACTGAGTTACCTATTAGGTCTTGTTTTATATTTGTTAGCTCTACCTGTAGGTTTTGAATCGTTAGTATTTTTCTTGAGTTCTTTACATCTACTGATACATATATTCTACTGTTTCATATACATGAATCTTGTGGTTTTTCTGCAATTTTCCGAGTTTGACTACTAATGTGATCACTGTGTGTGGAGTTTGTTTATCCTTGATGGTTCGAATTCATAATACTAGGGTCACCAATGTGTGTGGAATCTTGTTTTGTAAGTCGCCAACTAAATTCAAGATGTTCTTGGATTACCCTCATGGGGTACTACATAATTCTTGCAGAAGCTTAGGCATATAGGATATAACTGTGAGTAGCTAATCTGTGTGATAGCTCGATTTTATCTTTATTAGGCGGGTTCTTCCAATATATTGGTATTTCATTAGTTGGTTCTTGTAGGTGCGGTTTTTATATTTAGTAGGCTTCTCTTGCAAATTCACCTGAAAGGTTTCCCATGTGCCGTGTCTATCTCTTTATAGTTGTTTAGTTTTACTTTATATGTTTTAATTTTTAGTTGCCGTTAGAATCTAAGGAAATCCTTACGTAACATTCTAGCTAAGAAAAATTAGATCTTATTATCTTTTTAATTATCTCGTCCATTGAGTATCTAGACAATTCTTTGGCTCTATGTTTTAGTAGCATCAACTCTGCAAATTTTTGGATTAGATTCATAAACACACTCGTACTCGTGTAACTTGTATCGTCTACCGGATTCCATATCTATTTTCAATTGGTATAAGATCCTCAGTTACTTTAGTTTATGTTATTTATTAAATGTAACTAACGTAAAGATCTGCATGCTATCCAGAAAGGATCTCTCCGGTACAACTGCATGCGCACATATCTTCAGTTGTGTTGATTACACGGATTGGAAGAACTAGATGGATGGATTTCTGACGCGTTGGGGTTGGCACAATGTTAATGCTATTTCAGCGATTTATTGAAATCGTCACGTACGATGTTAATATCTTCAGCTATTTATTTCAGCGATTCATTAAAAGACCCACGTACGAGGAGAATGGAGTTTCTATAGAAAAACCTCCCCTAATCTATGAAAATGAAAGGAGAAAAGAGAGATTGAAAATAGAGGACTGAACATATAGAAAGATAAAGGTTAGAGGGAGAGGTAGAGATGGGAGAGTATAATGTAGGGCTGGCAATATTCGACACGACACGACAACCCGACACGAACCCGACACGAAATTAACGGGTTTGGGTCGACACGAACCCGCAACGGGTCAAAACGGGTTGACACGAACCTGACACGAACATAAACGGGTCGGGTTATGGTCAACCCGCTTAACCCGAAACTAACACGGCCAACCCTATTTAAACTACCAGCATAAAACCATCAGACTAATAAACTTGGGTTAGGTTAGGGTTTGTTACCATGGTATATAAGCTTACTTTTCTCCCCAAACCCCTCATTGAGCACCGTCTCTCTCTCCTCACCCTCTTCATTTCTCTTTTCTCTGCCCCACCACCAAAAATGCTATACAAAGAAAAAATATCCCAGATCGGAAACTTAGCACTCTAAATCGGCCACTTCCGAGTTCGGATTGATTGTAAAAAGCTTCAGTTTCAGCGATCCAAGTCGAAATTATGTACAAGATGGAGCGGTTCGAACCCCGATCTTGTGTTGATCTGTTCTCTTCTAGGTTTCTCCTTTTGGTGGATTGTATTCAGATTCAACATCATGAGTTTGAATAGTTACAAAAGTGAAAGATTTTGTAAATTGCAATACGTGAATCACATTTTTTCTTTGTTTTTCGCACTTTACCGAATCCAGATCTATTGAAATCACCGAGACAATTATGATGAGTTAGCGGCTCTTTTGAGAGATGATGACAGGTATCAGATTAATGATATCATGGAATTCGCTCCCTCCTCTTATGGCGGCGATGAACCAGATCCTCATTCCAACCAAGGCCCCACCAAGAGAAAACGCTACCACCGCCACATCGATTTCTAGATCCAGGAACTTGAAGAGTATGTTCCTCAAATTCACACACACAAACACATGCATACACCGTTTATGGGTGGGTTTGCTTTCTATTTCTGCAATTCAAATTTGTAAACTTTGTTTCAGCTTATACAGGCATTGTCCTCACCGAGATGAAAATTCGAGGAAAGAACTGGGTGAGAGGCTGTCGTTGCAGCCGCTACAAATCAAGTTCTTGTTCCAGAACAAGCAAACGCAGGTTAAGGTAACAATTTCTAGGTATTATGTAGTTTAGATCATTGGAAGGCGTGAGTTAATTTTACTGGTTTGGAGCCTGAACTGCTTTCTCGTGATTAATATGTTAAGATTATGCTGCCCTACCACTCACATAGATTTTGAAAAAATTGATTTTCATTGTATCGTTCTACAATAACGCTACTTCCTACCTATAGAAAATGCATGTACTTATTACCATCAATTCACTTCGCAGGCTAAAAACAGAGTAATAAGAAATTTCATTTAAAGGCCGAGAACGACAAGCTTCTCGCATAAAACATCAAGTGCCGACAAGAAGTTCCAAACATTACTTGTCTCACATGTGTGTGTGTGTGTGAATTTGAACGACTTACTCTTCAATTTCTTGGATCTGGACATCGGCGTGGCGGTGGTAGCGTTTTCTCTTGGCGGGGCCTTGGTTGAAATGAGGATCTTGCTCATCGCCGCCAGATGCGGAAGGAGCTAATTCCATGATATTATTAATCTGATACCCGTCATCATCTTTCAAAAGAGCCTCCAACTCATCATCATTGGCTTTGTACATTGCTACGGACATTTTATGAATTTTTACCAATTTTAGCAGTACTTACGGTCTTTGCTCTTTGAGCAGGTTGTAATATATGATCTCTCACATCATTTGGAGGGTGTAGTTTTACATTTTTCTTTGCTCCTAGACAGTCGTCAAAATTTGGAAAAATTTATTGGACCCGAAAGCCTTAATCGAGAAAGAAATATTACAGTGTAAATGCAACACAATTTCTATGGATATGTAATTTTACAAAACTATTAAAAGGAAGTTAAGAGACATATGTTCCACACTTAGTTACAACACATCAATACAAATATACTCCTAATGTTGTTCCTAGTTAGTTTACGAAGAGTAAACTGTCGTTGTCCCGCTTGTGGATGCTGAAGCTGTGCCGTCTTGGGAAGGCTTGTAAGAAAGTTAGCATCTCGGGCATGTGGTACTCGAGGAGAGTAGCCACTCATAAATGCAAGCTCGGTGGAAGGAGTTGTGGCACAGTGGCATAGTGCAAATGCCTGGCCCTCCTAGAACTATTCCTGGCAAATACCACACTGGTCTTGTCCACCCCGTCCACACAGGACCGTATCAACCTTTAAGCGGTTAAGGCAACTGTTTAGGTACATCAAAAATAGAGAGCCCTCATTTTTGAAAATAATATGGGTAGTATAGAATTTTATATACAATTTGTGAAATAATATTTCCATTGTATATGTAATCTTCGAGATACTCTAAACATACATCTCTTATGATGACTTTTCAATAAACAATCACTTTGATGATTAAGGATAAATGTTAAGAATTCATGAAATGAGAAAAAATAAGAATTGTAAAACTAATATAAAAAACATGAAGCGTGCGAGCCAACACCAAGATAGCACGTACATTGCACGTAAACTGCACAACATGTTCCCACACAAGTCTTTCTATCAAAACAATGTTTTGAAAATATTTGATGCCTCAAATTTATTGCTCGCTTTAGGTCACGAGATGCAAGAGACGGCCCTGTCTCCAGGCGTAAAGACACCCACAAGAAAAGACTCCGCCACAACCTGATCAAGATGCTCCGGCTCTTGTAGAATGTTGGGCAAGTCAATTTGTTCTGCGTCTTATTCAGGTAACCGAGGAAACATTTCCATAAATACGGTATCAATGCAGCAATGATAACAAGTACCACCACCACCACAATTATTCACACAGAAACCGGTGTTTGGTGTCCCACGTGTTGGGCGTGGCCTCAAAGGGTGTAGAAGGAAACAACCCCGTCCTCATAAACGCCGCATGGAAACTCATTTTATCAACATATGTAAAAGAATTCGTGCAATGATGGAATTTTATAGAAATATATGGGTATTGAAAGAAATATGTTGCAAACATGTTCAAAGGTTTGAATTTCGTAACATAGTACATTAGATGAACCAATAGCAGAAGACCACGTTTGCCAATGTGTGATGACGGACATGTAATCGATGTTCTAGTAATTATTCCTTTATTCTTTTCTTAATTATCGAACACAGTCTCTATGCGTTTTTATTTTGGAATAAATTTTTATATGTAGAGGAATAATATATTTAAACATTTTTTAACTAGTAATGAAGAACTTTATGGTAAATTGATATATTTTATTTAATTAATAGTCTTTCATGATCATTAACTAATTTATTTCGTAGAACGACTTTAATTATAATAATTGATATAAGTATTAATCTATCTGTTCTGCAAATAGATTTTATTATAAATATAACACTTTTAATTGAATTTAATTAAATCTTCAATTATAGTTTGACTTCAAAATAATTTCTTATAGTCCAGATTCATGATTTTTCTCTTAAACTCTCTAACTTGGGCATAAAGTAATCTTCCACATAAATAGAGGTCTAGGTTTAAGAGAAAATCAAACTGTGAGAGTCCTGTTCCCCATTATATGTGTGTGTGAGAGAGAGAGAACGAGAGAAAGAGAGAGAGGGAGAGAGAGAGATAGATTGCTCCCTACCTGGGTTTGTCTTAGAGAGAACCGTTTCCCTTCATCGTGTGCTCGGCCATCACAGAAAGAACACCATCATAGGGTTTCATGCCAGAGCCCGATTCAACTATGGGATTTTGTACTGGTTAATGTGTCGTGATTCAAAATGGAACACATGATGTTATGTAAATCTGTGGCTGTTCGTCTCCTCCATGAAGATTAGGAGTTCTTTTTATTGACATTCTAGAGCGAGGTACGATTTATATTCTATTTTTGAGTCAGATCTTGGTCCCTCTCTCTTCAGATCTTGAAGTTATATCATTCTTTCTATGTATGTCTACATTATAATTAATCTTAACTTCATATCTTATTCTTTAGATTTTGATTTTATTTCATATATGTTATTATGACATCGTCTTCTTATAGGAGTCTGGCAATTCTAGAACACTAGGATTATTCTCTCAAAAAGTTATATCTCTTTGGTTATCAAACCTCTACTGGTAGGAGTCTGAATCGTCATGCGTAATGTGTTAGGTTATTCTGATTTGTGAAGACAAACCCCTTTTTGGTTATTCTGTACCGGTTATTAATCTAGCTCTTCAGATCTGAGATTTGTGTGCCCTCTCGGATAAGGGAATTTACTGAGTTACCTATTAGGTCTTGTTTTATATTTGTTAGCTCTACCTGTAGGTTTTGAATCGTTAGTATTTTTCTTGAGTTCTTTACATCTACTGATACATATATTCTACTGTTTCATATACATGAATCTTGTGGTTTTTCTGCAATTTTCCGAGTTTGACTACTAATGTGATCACTGTGTGTGGAGTTTGTTTATCCTCGATGGTTCGAATTCATACTACTAGGGTCACCGATGTGTGGCATCTTGTTTTGTAAGTCGCCAACTAAATTCAAGATGTTCTTGGATTACCCTCATGGGGTACTACATAATTCTTGCAGAAGCTTAGGCATATAGGATATAACTGTGAGTAGCTAATCTGTGTGATAGCTCGATTTTATCTTTATTAGGCGGGTTCTTCCAATATATTGGTATTTCACTAGTTGGCTCTTGTAGGTGCGGTTTTTATATTTAGTAGGCTTCTCTAGCAAATTCACCTGAAAGGTTTCCCATGTGCCGTGTCTATCTCTTTATAGTTGTTTAGTTTTACTTTATATGTTTTAATTTTTAGTTGCCGTTAGAACCTAACGAAATCTTTACGTAACATTCTAGCTAAGAAAATTTAGATCTTATTATCTTTTTAATTATCTCGTCCATTGAGTATCTAGACAATTCTTTGGCTCTATGTTTTAGTAGCATCAACTCTGCAATTTTTTGGATTAGATTCATAAACACACTCGTACTCGTGTAACTTGTATCGTCTACCGGATTCCATATCTATTTTCAATTGGTATAAGATCCTCAGTTACTTTAGTTTATGTTATTTATTAAATGTAACTAACGTAAAGATCTGCATGCTATCCAGAAAGGATCTCTCCGGTACAACTGCATGCGCACATATCTTCAGTGGTGTTGATTACACGGATTGGAAGAACTAGATGGATGGATTTCTGATGCGTTGGGGTTGGCACAATGTTAATGCTATTTCAGCGATTTATTGAAATCGTCACGTACGATGTTAATATCTTCAGCTATTTATTTCAGCGATTCATTAAAAGACCCACGTACGAGGAGAATGGAGTTTCTATAGAAAAACCTCCCCTAATCTATGAAAATGAAGGGAGAAACGAGAGATTGAAAATAGAGGACTGAACATATAGAAAGATAAAGGTGAGAGGGAGAGGTAGAGATGGGAGAGTATAATGTAGGGCTGGCAATATTCGACACGACAAGACAACCCGACACGAACCCGACACAGAATTAACGGGTTTGGGTCGACACGAACACGCAACGGGTCAAAACGGGTTGACACGAACCTGACACGAAAATAAACGGGTCGGGTTAGGGTCAACCCGCTTAACCCGAAACTAACACGGCCAACCCATTTAAAACTCCCAGCATAAAACCATCAGACTAATAAACTTGGGTTAGGTTAGGGTTTGTTACCATGGTATATAAGCTTACTTTTCTCCACAAACCCCTCATTCAGCACCGTCTCTCTCTCCTCACCCTCTTCATTTCTCTTTTCTCTGCTCTCACCACCAAAAATGCTATACAAGTAAAAAATATCCCAGATTGGAAACATAGCACTCTAAATCGGCCACTTCCGAGTTCGGATTGATTGTAAAAAGCTTCAGTTTCAGCGGTCCAAGTCGAAATTATGTACAAGATGGAGCGGTTCCAACCCCGATCTTCTGTTGATCTGTTCTCTTCCTGGTCTCTCCTTTTGGTGGATTGTATTCAGATTCAACATCATGAGTTTGAATAGTTACAAAAGTGAAAGATTTTGTAAATTGCAATACGTGAATCACATTTTTTCTTTGTTTTTCGCACTTTACCGAATCCAGATCTATTGAAATCACCGAGACAATGATGATGAGTTAGCGGCTCTTTTGAGAGATGATGACAGGTATCAGATTAATGATATCATGGAATTCGTTCCCTCCTCTTATGGCGGCGATGAACCAGATCCTCATTCAAACCAAGGCCCCACCAAGAGAAAACGCTACCACCGCCACATCGATTTCTAGATCCAGGAACTTGAAGAGTAAGTTCCTCAAATTCACACACACACA
This sequence comes from Linanthus parryae, assembly GCA_023055425.1. Taxonomy (NCBI): domain Eukaryota; kingdom Viridiplantae; phylum Streptophyta; class Magnoliopsida; order Ericales; family Polemoniaceae; genus Linanthus; species Linanthus parryae. The sequence continues at coordinate 4,129,659 of JALGPY010000029.1, forward strand.
CACATGCATACACCGTTTATGGGTGGGTTTGCTTTCTATTTCTGCAATTCAAATTTGTAAACTTTGTTTCAGCTTATACAGGCATTGTCCTCACCGAGATGAAAATCCGAGGAAAGAACTGGGTGAGAGGTTGTCGTTGCAGCCGCTACAAATCAAGTTCTTGTTCCATAACAAGCAAACGCAGGTTAAGGTAACAATTTCTAGGTATTATGTAGTTTAGATCATTGGAAGGCGTGAGTTAATTTTACTGGTTTGGAGCCTGAACTGCTTTCTGGTGATTAATATGTTAAGATTATGCTGCCCGACCACTCACATAGATTTTGAAAAAATTGATTTTCATTGTATCGTTCTACAATAACGCTACTTCCTAGCTATAGAAAATACATGTACTTATGACCATCAATTCACTTTGCAGGCTAAAAACAGAGTAATAAGAAGTTTCATTTAAAGGCCGAGAACGACAAGCTTCTCGCAGAAAACATCAAGTGCCGACAAGAAGTTCCAAACATTACTTGTCTCACATGTGTGTGTGTGTGTGAATTTGAACGACTTACTCTTCAATTTCTTGGATCTGGACATCGGCGTGGCGGTGGTAGCGTTTTCTCTTGGCGGGGCCTTGGTTGGAATGAGGATCTTGCTCATCGCCGCCAGATGCGGAAGGAGCTAATTCCATGATATTATTAATCTGATACCCGTCATCATCTTTCAAAAGAGCCTCCAACTCATCATCATTGGCTTTTTACATTGCTACGGACATTTTATTAATTTTTACCAATTTTAGCAGTACTTACGGTCTTTGCTCTTTGAGCTGCTTGTAATATATGATCTCTCACATCATTTGGAGGGTGTAGTTTTACATTTTTCTTTGCTCCTAGACAGTCGTCAAAATTTGGAAAAATTTATTGGACCCGAAAGCCTTAATCGAGAAAGAAATATTACAATGTAAATGCAACGCAATTTCTATGGATATGTAATTTTACAATACTATTAAAAGGAAGTTAAGAGACATATGTTCCACACTTAGTTACAACACATCAACACAAATATACTCCTAATGTTGTTCCTAATTAGTTTAAGAAGAGTAAACTATCGTTCTCCCGCTGGTGGATGCTGAAGCTGTGCCGTCTTGGGAAGGCTTGTAAGAAAGTTAGCATCTCGGGCATGTGGTACTCGAGGAGCGTAGCCACTCATAAATGCAAGCTCGGTGGAAAGAGTTGTGGCACAGTGGCATAGTGCAAATGCCTGGCCCTCCTAGAACTCCTCCTGGCAAATACCACACTCGTCTTGTCCACCCAGTCCACACAGGACCGTAATAACCTTTAAGCGGTTAAGGCAACTGTTTAGGTACATCAAAAATAGAGAGCCCACATTTTTGAAAATAATATGGGTAGTATAGCATTTTATATACAATTTCTGAAATAATATTTCCATTGTATATGTAATCTTCGAGATACTCTAAACATACATCTCTTATGATGATTTTTCAATAAACAATCACTTTGAGGATTAAGGATAAATGTTAAGAATTCATGAAATGAGAAAAAATAAGAATTGTATAACTAATATAAAAACATGAAGCGTGCGAGCCAACACCAAGATAGCACGTACATTGCACGTAAACTGCACAACATGTTCCCACACAAGTCTTTCTATCAAAACAATGTTTTGAAAATATTTGATGCCTCAAATTTATTGCTCGCTTTAGGTCACTACATGCAAGAGACGGCCGTGCCTCCAGGCGTAAAGACACCCACAAGAAAAGACTCCGCCACAACCTGATCAAGATGCTCCGGCTCTTGTAGAATGTTGGGCAGGTCAATTTGTTCTGCGTCTTATTCAGGTAACCGAGGAAACATTTCCATAAATACGGTATCAATGCAGCAATGATAACAAGTACCACCACCACCACAATTATCCACACATAAACCGGTGTTTGGTGTCCCACGTGTTGGGCGTGGCCTCAAAGGGTGTAGAAGGAAACAACCCCTTCCTCATAAACTCCGCATGGAAACTCATTTTATCAAAATATGTGAAAGAATTCGTGCAATGATGGAATTTTACAGAAATATACGGGTATTGAAGGAAATATGTTGCAAACATGTTCAAAGATTTGAATTTCGTAACATAGTACATTAGATGAACCAATAGCATAAGACCACGTTCGCCAATGTGTGATGACGGACATCTAATCGATGTTCTAGTAATTATTCATTTATTCTTTTCTTAATTATCGATCACAGTCTCTATGCCTTTTTATTTTTGGAATAAATTTTTATATGTAGAGGAATAATATATTTAAACATTTTTAACTAGTAATGAAGAATTTTATGGTAAATTGATATATTTTATTTAATTAATAGTCTTTCATGATCATTAAGTAATTTATTTCGTAGAACGAATTTAATTATAATAATTGATATAAGTATTAATCTATCTGTTCTGCAAATAGATTTTATTATAAATATAACACTTTTAATTGAATTTAATTAAAACTTCAATTATAGTTTGACTTCAAAATAATTTCTTATAGTCCAGATTCATGATTTGATTTTCTCTTAAACTCTCTAACTTGGGCATAAAGTAATCTTCCACATAAATAGAGGTCTAGGGTTAAGAGAAAATCAAACTGTGAGAGTCCTGTTCCCCATTATATGTGTGTGTGAGAGAGAGAGAACGAGAGAGAGAGGGAGAGAGAGAGATATATTGCTCCCTACCTGGGTTTGGCTTAGAGAGAACCGCTTCCCTTCATCGTGTGCTCGGCCATCACAGAGAGAACACCATCATAGGGTTTCATGCCAGAGCCCGATTCAACTATGGGATTTTGTACTGGTTAATGTGTCGTGATTCAAAATGGAACACATGATGTTATGTAAATCTGTGGCTGTTCGTCTCCTCCATCAAGATTAGGAGTTCTTTTTATTGACATTCTAGAGCGAGGTACGATTTATATTCTATTTTTGAGTCAGATCTTGGTCCCTCTCTCTTCAGATCTTGAAGTTATATCATTCTTTCTATGTATGTCTACATTATAATTAATCTTAACATCATATTTTATTCTTTAGATTTTGATTTTATTTCATATATGTTATTATGACATCGTCTTCTTATAGGAGTCTGGCAATTCTAGAACACTAGGATTATTCTCTCAATAAGTTATATCTCTTTGGTTATCAAACCTCTACTGGTAGGAGTCTGAATCGTCATGCGTAATGTGTTAGGTTATTCTGACTTGTGAAGACAAACCCCTTTTTGGTTATTCTGTACCGTTTATTAATCTAGCTCTTCAGATCTGAGATTTGTGTTCCCTCTCGGATAAGGGAATTTACTGAGTTACCTATTAGATCTTGTTTTATATTTGTTAGCTCTACCTGTAGGTCTAGAATCCTTATTATTTTTCTTGAGTTCTTTACATCTACTGATACATATATTCTACTGTTTCATATACATGAATCTTGTGGTTTTTCTGCAATTTTCTGAGTTTGAGTACTAATGTGATCACAGTGTGTGGAGTTTGTTTATCCTCGATGGTTCGAATTCATACTACTAGGGTCACCGATGTGTGTGGAATCTTGTTTTGTAAGTCCCCAACTAAATTCAAGAGGTTCTTGGATTACCCTCATGGGGTACTACATAATTCTTGCAGAAGCTTAGGCATTTAGGATATAACTGTGAGTAGCTAATCTGTGTGATAGCTCGATTTTATCTTTATTAGGCGGGTTCTTCCAATATATTGGTATTTCACTTGTTGGTTCTAGTAGGTGCGGTTTTTATATTTAGTAGGCTTCTCTTGGAGATTCACCTGAAAGGTTTCCCATGTGTCGTGTCTATCTCTTTATAGTTGTTTGGTTTTACTTTATATGTTTTAATTTTTAGTTGCCGTTAGAATCTAAGGAAATCTTTACGTAACATTCTAGCTAAGAAAAATTAGATCTTATTATCTTTTTAATAATCTCGTCCATTGAGTATCTAGATAGTTCTTTGGCTCTATGTTTAAGTAGCATCCACTCTGCAATTTTTTGGATTGGATTCATAAACACACTCGTACCGTGCAACTTGTATCGTCTAACGGATTCTATATCTATTTTCAATTGGTATAAGATCCTCAGTTAGTTTAGTTTATGTTATTTATTAAATGTAACTAACGTAAAGATCTGCATGCTATCCAGAAAGGATCTCTCTGGTACAACTGCATGCGCACATAACTTCAGTGGTGTTGATTACACGGATTGGAAGAACTAGATGGATGGATTTCTGATGCATTGGGGTTTAAACAATGTTAATGCTATTTCAGCGATTTATTGAGGACTGGACATATAGAAAGTTAAAGATGAGAGGGAGAGGTATAGATGGGAGAGTGTAAAGTACACATTAGTGCGCGCGCGTGCTTCATTTAGCTCTTTTTTATTCTCATCATCAGTGCCACATGGCATATCCTAAACCATAGGATCTAAGCTGCACCAATACTGCACAGGTCTAAGACTTTATTCTCATCATCTGTGCCACATGACTTTATTGAGAGAGTACTAGTATTTATTACTAAGCTAGCATTGTGATTTTGGACGTTTTTTAATTTTTAATAATTCTAGCCATTCTTAGGGTCTTTGCTCTTTGAGCAGCTTCTAATATGTGTGCGGAGATAGTTTTTTTGTTCTTAATATTATTTTGAATTTCTAGCAATGTACCAAGACAATGATGATGAGTTAGTGGCTCTTTTGAGAGATTATGACGGGTATCAGATTAATGATATCATGGAATTCGCTCCCTCCTCTTATGGCGGCGATGAACAAGATCCTCATTCCAACCAAGGCCCAACCAAGAGAAAACGTTACGACCGCCACATCGATTTCTAGATCCAGGAACTTGAAGGGTAAGTTCCTCAAATTCACACACACACACACATGCATACACCGTTTATGGGTGGGTTTGCTTTCTATTTCTGCAGTTCAAATTTGTAAACTTTGTTTTAGCTTATACAAGCATTGTCCTCACCGCATCAGAGGAAAGAACTCGGTGAGAGGCTGTTGTTGCAGCCGCTACAAATCAAGTTCTTGTTCCAGAACAAGCGAACGCAGGTTAAGGTAACAATTTCTAGGTATTATGTAGTTTAGATCATTGGAAGGCGTGAGTTAATTTTACTGGTTTGGAGCCTGAACTGCATTCTCGTGATTAATATGTTAAGATTATGCTGCCCTACCACTCACATATATTTTGAAAAAATTGATTTTCATTGTATCGTTCTACAATGACGCTACTTCCTAGCTATAGAAAATGCATGTACTTATTACCATCAATTCACTTCACTTCACAGGCTACAAACTGAGTAATAAAAACTTTCATTTAAAGGCCGAGAATGACAAGCTTCTCGCAGAAATCATTAAGTGCCGACAAGAACTTCCAAACATTACATGTCTCACATGTGTGTGTGTGAATTTTAACGACTTACTCTTCAAGTTCTTGGATCTGGACATCGACGTGGCGGTGGTAGCGTTTTCTATTGGCGGGGCCTTGGTTGGAATGAGGATCTTGCTCATCGCTGCCAGATGCGGAGGGAGCTAATTCCATGATATAATTAATCTGATACCCGTCATCATCTCTCAAAAGAGCCTCCAACTCATCATCATTGGCTTGGTACATGGATACGGACGTTTTATGAATTTTTACCAATGTTAGCAGTACTTACGGTCTTTGCTCTTTGAGCAGCTTGTAATATATGATCTCTCACATCATTTGGAGGGTGTTGTTTTACCTTTTTCTTTTCTCCTAAACAGTCGTCAAGATTTGGAAAAATTTATTGGACGTCAAAGCCTTAATCGAGAAAGAAATATTACAATTTAAATGGTGCGCAATTTCTATTGATATGTAATTTTACAATACTATTAAAAGGAAGTTAAGAGACATATTTTCCACACTTAGTTACAAGACATCAATACAGATATACTCCCATGTTGTTCCTAGTTAGTTAAAGAAGAGTAAACTGTCGTTCTCCCGCTCGTGGATGCTGAAGCTGTGCTGTCTTGGGAAGGCTTGTAAAAATGTTAGCATCTCGGGCATGTGGTAATCGAGGAGAGTAGCCGCTCATAAATGCAAGCTCCGTGGAATGAGTTGTAAAACAGTTGCATAGTGCAAATGCCTGGCCCTCCTAGAACTCCTCCAGGAAAATACCCCACTCGTCTGGTCCACCACGTCAACACAGGACCGTGTCAACCTTTAAGCGGTTAAGGCAACTGCTTAGGTACATCAAAAATAGAGATCCCACATTTTCGAAAATAATATGGGTAGTATAGCATTTTATATAAAATTTCTGAAATAATATTTCCATTTTATATGTAATCTTGGAGATACTCTAAACATACATCTCTTACGATGATTTTTCAATAAACAACCACTTTCATGATAAGGATAAAAGTTAAGATTTCATGAAATGAGAAAAAATCAGAATTGTATAACTCATATAAAAACATGAAGCGTGCTAGCCAACACGAAGATAGCACGTACATTGCACGTAAAATGCACAACAAGTTCCCCCACAAGTCTTTCTAACAAAATAATGTTTGGAAAATATTTGATGCCTCAAATTTATTGCTCGCTTTAGGTCACTAGATGCAAGAGACGGCCCTGCCTCCATGCGCACAGACACCCACAAGAAAAGAATCCGCCACAACCTGATCAAGATGCTTCGGCACTTGTAGAATGTTGGGCAAGTCAATTTGTTCTACGTCTTATTCAGGTAACCGAGGAAACATTTCCATAAATACGGTATTAATGCAGCAATGATAACAAGTACAACCACCACCACAATTATCCACACAGAAACCGGTGTTTGGTGTCCCACGTGTTGGGCGTTGCCTCAAAGGGTGTTGAAGGAAACAACCCCGTCCTCATAAACGCCGCATGGAAACTCATTTTACCAAAATTTGTGAAAGAATTCGTGCAATGATGGAATTTTACAGAAATATATGGGTATTGAAAGAAATATATTGCAAACATGTTCAAAGGTTTGAATTTCTTAGACATAATACATTAGATGAACCAATAGCAGAAGACCACGTTCACCAATGTGTGATGATGGACATGTAAGTGATGTTCTAGTAATTATTCCTTTATTCTTTTCTTAATTATCGATCACAGTCTCTATGCGTTTTTATTTTTGGAATAAATTTTTATATGTAGAGGAATAATATATTTACACATTTTGAACTAGTTATGAAGAATTTTATGGTAAATCGATATATGTTATTTAATTAATAGTCTTTCATGATCATTAAGTAATTTATTTTGTAGAACGACTTTAATTATAATAATTGATATAAGTATTAATCTATCTGTTCAGCAAATAGTTTTTATTATAAATATAACACTTAATTGAATTTAATTAATTCTTTAATTATAGTTTGACTTCAAACTATTTTCTTATAGTCCAGATTCATGATTTGATTTTCTCTTAAAAACTCTAACTTGGGCATAAAGTAATCTTCCACATAAATAGAGGTATAGGGTTAAGAGAAAATCAAACTTTGAGAGTCATGTTCCCCATTATACGTGTGTGTGAGAGAGAGAGAAGGAGAGAGAGCGAGAAGGAGAGAGAGAGATGGATTGCTCCCTACCTGGGTTTGGCTTAGAGAGGAATGTGGCCCTTCACCGTGTGCTCGGCCATCAGAGAGAGAACGCCATCATAGGGTTTCATGCCAGAGCCCGATTCAACTGTGGGAGTTTGTTCTTGTTAATGTGTCTTGATTCAACATGGAACACATGATGTTATGTAAATCTGTGGCTGTTTGTCTCCTCCATCAAGATTAGGAGTTCTTTTTATTGTCATTCTAGAGCGAGGTACGATTTATATTCTATTGTTGAGTCAGATCTTGGTCCCTCTCTCTTCAGATCTTGAAGTTATATCCTTCTGTCTATGTATGTCAACATTATAATTAATCTCAACTTCATATCTTATTCTTTAGATTTTGATTTTATTTCATATATGTTTTTATGACATCCTCTTCTTATAGGAGTCGGGCAATTCTAGAACACTAGGATTATTCTCTCAATAAGTTGTATCTCTTTGGTTATCAAACCTGTACTGGTAGGAGTTTTAATCGCCATGCGTAATGTGTCAGGTTATTATGATTTGTGAAGACAAACCTCTTTTTGGTTGTTCTGTACCGTTTATTAATCTAGCTCTTCAGATCTGAGGTTTGTGTGCCCTCTCAATTAAGGGAATTTACTAAGTTACCTATTAGATCTTTTTTTTAGATTTGTTAGCTCTACCTGTAGGTCTAGAATCCTTAGTATTTTTCTTGAGTTCCTTACATCTACTGATCCGTATAATCTACTGTTTCATATACATGAATCTTGTGGGTTTTCTGCAATTTTCCGAGTTTGACTACTAATGTGATCACTGTGTGTGGAGTTTTTTTTATCATCGATGGTTTGAATTCATACTACTAGGGTCACCGATGTGGTGGAATCTTGTTTTGTAAGTCGCCAACTGAATTCAAGAGGTTCTTGGATTACCATCATGGGGTACTACATAATTCTTGAAGAAGCTTAGGCATCTATTCTATAAATTAGAACGGTTGACTTTAATTCAACCGTAAGATTAAATCAACCCTAGCCTTAGATCTCACCTACCACCCACCACTTTTGTAACTTCTCCCAACTTTCTCCTCCACACATCTTTAACTTCCTTCATTTTTGTAATGGTTGAACAAACCAACATTCTCCTCATTTTTCTCTCTTACAAGAGTTAATATTTCGGCAAGTACATGTATGGATGTATATTTTCATCCTAAGTCATATCATTTTTTTAGATTTTTTTATTGGAATAGTGCCCTCGGCACGGGTAATCCCCTAGTCTATATTATAAATTAAGACGGTTGACTTTAAAATGTCTTCCAGACCATTAGATTAAATTGACCACAACCCTTAGATCTCACATACCACTTACATAACTACCCACTACTTAACTACCCACTCCTTTTATCATAATTATAAAAAAAGAGTTTCCTCTGTTTCCGATTATTTAATACAATTATGTATGTTGTCTTCGTTTTCTGTCCATGTTTGAAGATGTAAATACTCATTTTATTTATGAAATTACAATAGGTGAAACGTGTTTTTAGAGAAGTGCCCTTGGGCACGGGCAATCCCCTAGTATAGGATATAACGGTGAGTAGCTAATCTGTGTGATAGCTCAATTTTATCTTGATTAGGTGGGTTCTTCCAATATATTGGTATTTCACTAGTTGGTTCTAGTAGCTGCGGTTTTTATATTTAGTAGGCTTCTCTTGGAGTTCACCTGAAAGGTTTCCCATGTGCCGTGTCTATCTCTTTATAGTTGTTTAGTTTTACTTTATATGTTTTAATTTTTAGTTGCCGTTAGAATATAAGGAAATATTTACGTAACATTCTAGCTAAGGAAAATTAGATCTTATTATCTTTTTAATTATCTCGTCCATTGAGTGTCTAGACAGTTCTTTGGCTCTATGTTTTAGTAGCATCCACTCTGCAATTCTTTGGATTAGATTCATAAACACACTCGTACCGTGTAACTTTTATCGTCTACCGGATTCTATATCTATTTTCAATTGGTATAAGATCCTCAGTTACTTTAGTTTATGTTATTTATTAAATGTAACTAGCGTAAAGATCTGCATGCTATAAGAAAAGATCTCTCCGGTACAACTGCATGCGCACATATCTTCACTGGTGTTGATTACACGGATTGGAAGAACTAGATGGATGGATTTCTGATGCGGTTGGGTTGGCACAATGTTAATGCTATTTCAGCGATTTATAAAAGACCTACGTACGAGGAAAATGGAGTTTCTATAGAAAAATCTCCCCTAATTTATGAAAATGAAGGGAGAAAAGAGAGATTGAAAATAGAGGACTGAACATATAGAAAGATAAAGATGAGAGGGAGAGGTAGAGATGGGAGAGTATAAAGTACACATTAGTGCGCGTGCGTGGTTCATTTACCTCTTTTTTATTCTCATCATCAGTGCCACATGGCATATCCTAAACCATAGGATCTAAACTGCACCATTACTGCACAGGTCTAAGACTTTATTCTCATCATCTGTGCCACATGACTTTATTGAGAGAGTATTAGTATTTATTACTAAGCTAGCATTGTGATTTTGGACGTTTTTTAATTTTTAATAATTCTAGCCATACTTTGGGTCATTACTCTTTGAGCAGCTTGTAATATGTGTGCAAATATAGTTTTTTTGTTCTTAATATTATTTTGAGTTTCTAGCCATGTACCAAGACAATGATGATGAGTTGGTGGCTCTTTTGAGAGATGATGACCGGTATCAGATTAATGATATCATGGAATTAGCTCCCACCTCTTATGGCGGCAATGAACAAGATCCTGATTGCGACCAAGGCCCCACCAAGAGAAAACCCTACCACCGCCACATCGATGTGTAGATCCAGGAACTTGAAGAGTAAGTTGCTCAAATTCACACACACACACACAAACATGCATACACCGTTTATGGGTGGGTTTGCTTTCTATTTCTGCAATTCAAATTTATAAAATTTGTTTCAGCTTATACAAGCATTTTCCTCACCGAGATGACAATCAGAGGAAAGAACTGGGTGAGAGGCTGTCGTTGCAGCCGCTACAAATCAAGTTCTTGTTCCACAACAAGCGAACGCAGGTTAAGGTAACGATTTCTAGGTATTATGTAGTTTAGATCATTGGAAGCCGTGAGTTAATTATACTGGTTTGGAGCCTGAACTGCTTTCTCGTGATTAATATGTTAAGATTATATTGCACTACCTCTCACATAGATTTTAAAAAAATTGATTTTCATTGTATCGTTCTACAATAACGCTACTTCCTAGCTATAGAAAATGCTTGTACTTATTAACATCAATTCACTTCGCAGGCTAAAAACAGGGTAACAAGAACTTTCATTTAAAGGCCGAGAACGACAATCTTCACGCAGAAAACATCAAGTGCCGACAAGAACTTCCAAACATTACTTGTCTCACATGTGTATGTGTGAATTTGAGCGACTTACTCTTCAAGTTCCTGGATCTGGACATCGGTGTGGTGGTGGTACCGTTTTCTCTTGGTGGGGCCTTGGTTGGAATGAGGATCTTTCACATCGCCGCCAGAAGCGGAGGGAGCTAATTACATGATATTATTAATCTGATACCCGTCATCATCTCTCAAAATAGCCACCAACTCATCATCATTGGCTTGGTACATGGCTACGGACGTTTTAGGAATTTTTACCAATTTTAGCTGTACTTACGGTCTTTTCTCTTTGATCAGCTTGTAATATATGATCTCTCTCATCATTTGGAGGGTGTTGTTTTACCTTTTTCTTTGCTCCTAGACAGCGTCTAGATTGGGAGAAATTTATTGGACGCGAAAGCCTTAATCGAGAAAGAATTATTGCAATGTAAATGGAACGCAATTTCTATTGATATGTAATTTTACAATACTATTAAAAGGAAGTTCAGAGACATATGTTCCACACTTAGTTACAACACATCAATACAAATATACTCCTAATGTTGTTCCTACTTAGTTTAAGAAGAGTAAACTGTCGTTCTCCCGCTGGTGGATGCTGAAGCTGTGCCGTCTTGGGAAAGCTTGTAAAAATGTTAGCATCTCGGGCATGTGGTACTCAAGGAGAGTAGCCACTCATAAATGCAAGCTCGGTGGAATGAGTTGTGGCACAGTGGCATAGTGCAAATGCCTGGCCCTCCTAGAACTCCTCCAGGCAAATACCACACTCGTCTTGTCCACCCCGTCCACACAGGACCGTATCAACCTTTAAGCGGTTAAGGCAACTGCTTAGGTACATCAAAAATAGAGAACCCATATTTTTGAAAATAATATGGGTAGTATAGCATTTTATATACAATTTCTGAAATAATATTTCCATTTGATATGTAATCTTCGAGATACTCTAAACATACATCTCTTATGATGATTTTTCAATAAACAATTACTTTGATGATTAAGGATAAAAGTTAAGATTTCATGAAATGAGAAAAAATAAGAATTGTATAACTAATATAAAAACTTGAAGCGTGCGAGCCAACAGAAGGATAGCACGTACATTGCACGTAAACTGCACAATATGTTCCCACACAAGTCTTTCTAACAAAACAACGTTTGGAAAATATTTGATGCCTCAAATTTATTGCTCGTTTTAGGTCACTAGATGCAAGAGACGGCCCTGCCTCCACGCGTAAAGACACCCACAAGAGAAGACTCCGCCACAACCTGATCAAGATGCTCCGACACTTGTAGAATGGTGGGCAAGTCAATTTGTTCTGCGCCTTATTCAGGTAACCGAGGAAACATTTCCATAAATACGGTATTAATGCAGCAATGATAACAAGTACAACCACTACCACAATTATCCACACAGAAACCGGTGTTTGGTGTCCCACATGTTGGGTGTGGCGTCAAAGGATGTAGAAGTAAACAACCCCGTCCTCATAAACGCTGATTGGAAACTCATTTTACCAAAATATGTGAAAGAATTCGTGCAATGATGGAATTTTACAGAAATATATGGGTATTGAAAGAAATATATTGCAAACATGTTCAAAGGTTTGAAGTTCTTAGACATAATCTATTAGATGAACCAATAGCAGAAGACCACGTTCGCCAATAGCATAATCTATTCCTATTTTAATTATCGATCACAGTCTCTATGCGTTTTTATTTTTGGAATAAATTTTTATATGTAGAGGAATAATATATTTACACATTTTTAACTAGTAATGAAGATTTTTATGGTAAATTGACATATGTTATTTAATTAATAGTCTTTCATGATCATTAAGTAATTTATTTGTAGAACGAATTTAATTATAATAATTGACATAAGTAATAATCTATCTGTTCTGCAAATAGTTTTTATTATAAATGTAACACTTTTAATTAAATTTAATTAATTCTTTAATTATAGTTAGACTTCAAACTAATTTCTTATAGTCCAGATTCATGATTTGATTTTCTCTTAAACTCTCTAACTTGGGCATAAAGTAATCTTCCACATAAATAGAGGTCTAGGGTTAAGAGAAAATCAAACTGTGAGAGTCATGTTCCCCATTATATGTGTGTGTGTGAGAGCAAGAGAACGAGAGAGAGAGAGAGAGGGAGAGAGAGAGAGAGATAGATTGCTCCCTACCTGGGTTTCGCTTAGAGAGAAATGTGGCCCTTATATGTGTGTGTGAGAGCAAGAGAACGAGAGAGAGAGAGAGAAGGAGATAGAGAGAGATAGATTGCTCCCTACCTGGGTTTGGCTTAGAGAGAAATGTGGCCCTTCAGCGTGTGCTCGGCCATCAGAGAGAGAACGCCATCATAGGGTTTCATGCCAGAGCCCAATTCAACTATGGGAGTTTGTTCTTGTTAATGTGTCTTGATTCAACATGGAACACATGATGTTATGTAAATCTGTGGCTGTTCGTCTCCTCCATCAAGATTAGGAGTTCTTTTTATTGACATTCTAGAGCGTGGTACGATTTATATTCTATTGTTGAGTCAGATCTTGGTCCCTCTCTCTTCCGATCTTGAAGTTATATCTTTTTGTCTATGTATGTCTACATTATAATTAATCTTAACTTCATATCTTATTCTTTAGATTTTGATTTTATTTCATATATGTTTTTATGACATCCTCTTCTTATAGGAGTCTGGCAATTCTAGAACACTAGGATCACTCTCTCAATAAGTTATATCTCTTTGGTTATCAAACCTGTACTAGTAAGAGTTTTAATCGCCATGCGTAATGTGTCAGGTTATTCTTATTTGTGAAGATAAACAACTTTTTGGTTGTTCTGTATCGTTTATTAATCTAGCTCTTCAGATCTGAGGTTTGTGTGCCCTCTCAATTATGGGAATTTACTCAGTTACCTGTTAGATCTTGTTTTAGATTTGTTAGCTCTATCTGTAGGTCTAGAATTCTTAGTATTTTTCGTGAGTTCCTTACATCTACTGATCCATATATTCTACTGTTTCAGATACACGAATATTGTAGTTCTTCTATAATTTTCGATGTTTGACTACTAATGTGATCACTGTGTGTGGAGTTTGTTTATCCTCGATGGTTTGAGTTCATACTACTAGGGTCACCGATGTGTGTGGAATATTGTTTTGTAAGTCGCCAACTGAATTCAAGAGGTTCTTGGATTACCATCATGGGGTACTACATAATTCTTGAAGAAGTTTAGGCATATAGGATATAACGGTGAGTAGCTAATCTGTGTGATAGCTCAAATTTATCTTTATTAGGCGGGTTCTTCCAATATATTGGTATTTCACTAGTTGGTTCTAGTAGGTGCGTTTTTTATATTTAATAGGCTTCTCTTGGAGATTCACCTGAAAGGTTTCCCATGTGTCGTGTCTATCTCTTTAATTACTTTATATGTTTTAATTTTTAGTTGCCGTTAGAATCTAAGGAAATCTTTACGTAACATTCTAGCTAAGAAAAATTAGATCTTATTATCTTTTTAATTATCTCGTCCATTGAGTATCTAGACAGTTCTTTCGCTCTATGTTTTAGTAGCATCCACTCTGCAATTCTTTGGATTAGATTCATAAACACACTCGTACCCGTGTAACTTGTATCGTCTACCAGATTCCATATCTATTTTCAATTGGTATAAGATCCTCAGTTACTTTAGTTTATGTCATTTATTAAATGTAACTAACGTAAAGATCTGCATGCTATCCATAAAGGATCTCTCTGGTACAACTGCATGCACACATATCTTCAGTGGTGTTGATTACACGGATTGGAAGAACTAGATGGATGATTTCTGATGCGTTGGGCTTGGCACAATGTTAATGTTATTTCAGCAATTTATAAAAGACCCACGTACGAGGAGAATGGAGTTTCTATAGAAAAACCTCCCCTAATCTATGAAAATGATGGGAGAAATGAGAGATTGAAAATAGAGGACTGAACATATAGAAAGATAAAGGTGAGAGGGATAGGTAGAGACGGGAGAGTATAAAGTACTCCCTCCGTCCCAGCTGTTTGGTGACAAAATGGGAAAGTTTCTTTATTAAAAAAGCAATGAATTGTCTAAAATACCCCCACTTGCAGTGGGCAATAAGTGACTGGATGATGAGTCACTGAAATTTAACCCACACTAAACTTTCCCACCATTTCACAAACCCAAATATTACAAAGTTCCCTCCAATTCAAATGTCTAATCCATCACATTTACTAGAACACATTTACTAGTTCAGCTGGGTGCATCTCTTTAAATCAACACACCCAGCTGATGAACATCACAATTTTACAGTGAAGAAACAAAAACAGAGCATTAGGGAGGTAAAGAATAGGAGCTGAAGGAGTTTCAAAACTTTCATCATCTGGCACAAAAGTAAGTTATTCCTTGCACATCTCTCTTCCCTCCATTCTTTTTCTTCTACTCCTTCTCATTTGTTGTCAAAACCTGGACATTTCAGAAGTGGGTTAGCTTCAAAATGGTGGTGAAGCGACTAAATTGGGAACAAAAAGAGTCAATCAAGGACTTCTTACTACAACACAGTAAGAAGGTAAATGTTGGGTATAATCAACTCATGGTTGCTGGTAAGGGTAGTGTAGAAGCAGCATCCACCAAGTTTGGAGTTACGACCAAGTCAATATACAAGATCTGGGGTGACATGAGGGAACTTGACAAATCTGGGCAAGCAATGGTGGTGAAGCCCAAATTTGCAGGCAACAAAATAGCACCAATGGTAATGAACTCTTCACAAATTGGGCTCATTGAGCTCAAAAGAAGAAAGACGATAAGAGCTCTAGCAGGTACACCTTGCAGTACCTTTTTTTATAATCAATTATGCAAACTGCTTGTACATTAAAATTGAACTCTCTCAGATTTGTATAATCATCATCGAGAAGTTTAATGTTGCGATTTCAAACACTAGGAGCATCACAAATAAGTGTCACTCACCAGCATATGGTAATTCACAACAGCAACAAGAGTGTAAAATACGAAGCAAGTTTCTCAATTGTTGCAATTCAGCATTTTGCTGGTACATACGAATTGAACTCTCTCAGATTTTTATAATCATCATCGAGTAGTTTAATGTTGCGATTTCAAACACTAGGAGCATCACAAATAAGTGTCACTCACCAGCATATGGTAATTCACAACAGCAACAAGAGTGTAAAATAGGAGCAAGTTGCTCAATTGTTGCAATTCAGCATTTTGCTTGTACATACGAATTGAACTCTCTCAGATTTTTATAATCATCATCGAGTAGTTTAATGTTGCGATTTCAAACAGTAGGAGCATCACAAATAAGTGTCACTCACTAGCATTTGGTAATTCACAACAGCAACAAGAGTGTAATACTTAACAAGTTTCTCAATTGTTGCATTTCAGCATTTGCTTGTACATTGATATTGAAGTCTCTCAGATATTTATAATCGTCATTGAGAAGCTCTCAGAATATACATATTCTTCACAGAGCATGTAGAACCATTCATTCAATTCATGTAAGAACTGAATGTGGCATAAAGCTCACCATGAATAGATCATCTCATGAGCCAACTGTGAGGAAATAAAGCTTCATGGATCATGTAATAAAATCAAGTACTCCCTCCGTACCAGCCGTTTGGTGATAAAATCAAGTACTCCCTCATGTAATGTCATAAAGCTGCATGTCATATGTCAAATGGGCAAACTGTCATATGTCAAATGGGCAAATTTCTTTATTAAGCTGCATGTCATATGTGAAATGAGCAAACTGTATATGTATTTGAATAGAACAATTAGAGACATGTAATGTGCAAAAGATAAGGACATAAAGCTGCATGTCTCATGTAATAATATCAAGTAATTATATGTATTTGCCAAATAGAACAATTAGAGACATGTAATGTGCAAAAGATAAGGACATAAAGCTGCATGTCTCATGTAATAATATCAAGTAATTATATGTATTTGCGAAATAGAACAATTAGAGACATGTAATGTGCAAAAGATAAGGACATAAAGCTGCATGTATCATGTAATAATATCAAGTAATTATATGTATTTGCCAAATAGAACAATTAGAGACATGTAATGTGCAAACTGTAAGGACTTAAAGCTGCATGTATCAAGTAACTATCATGTAATACTATCAAGCAATCAAGCTTCATGTATCATGAACTAACACATTTCAACTGTAACACGTTTCAGTTAGCATAGAGAAGTCCAAATCAACCGTAGGAAAATGGAAAAAGAAAGGAGACCTCAGATCAGCTACTAGTGCAGTAAAACCATTACTCAATGAGCATCACATGTTTTCAAGATTGAAGTTCTGCCTCAAAGCAATCACAGTTGATCATACAGGTCAAACAAGATTCAAGAGTATGGATAACATAGTCCACATTGATGAAAAGTGGTTTTATTTGAAACAACTGGTCGAAAGATTTATTTTGCTACCACATGAGATAACACCTCACAGATCAACAAATTCTAAGGGTTTTATACCTAAACTGATGTTCATGTGTGCTGTAAGCAGGCCTATTTTTGGGCCTGGTGGAGAAGTAGTGTGGGATGGCAGATTAGGAATCTGGCCATTTGTCGAAGAAGTTGCAGCAAAAAGAGGAAGTGTGTATAGACCCAGGGGTACACTAGAGCTCAAGCCAATACCATCAGTTGACAAGGACTGCATAAGAGACATGGTCATCAACCACATAATACCTGCCATCAAGGCAAACTGGCCAGAAGGTCTATCTAAAGACATCAAGATTCAACAAGATAATGCACCGTGCCATGTATCAGCGAATGATCCAGAGTTCTTAGCTGCTGCCACTAGTGATGTATTCAACATCACTATGGTTAATCAACCAGCAAGGAGTCCAGATACAAATGTGAATGATTTAGGTTTTTTCAACTCAATCCAAAGTCTACAACAAGAGATGCAAACTGAGAATTTGGAAGAGTTAATAGAGGCAGTTCAGATGGCATTTGAGGTACTCAAACCAGAAACACTTGATGATGTTTTCCTAACAAGCCAACAATGCATGGTGGAGATGCTCAAAGTCAAGGGACACATCAAATATAACTTACCACACATGGGTAAGCAACACCTGAGATCAATAGGCATGTTGCCAAGGGACTTGACAGTAGACATTGGACTAGTCAGGGAATGCATTGAATATTTGTTGGAGAATAATCAGCAAATAGACAATGCATTCCTATTGGAGACACTGGGATACTATGTTTAGGGAAGTTAGACAATGTAACTTTTGGTAATTAGGCAAGCATATGATTAGGTAGACATCATGTGTCTTGCCCACTTTTGGTGTTTTGTGAAACATGTCTCAGAGTGTATCATCATCATCGACATGTGTGGATGTAGAATGCAGCTAGCCTGTAAGGACATGTAATGTGAATGTAATCAATCAGAAAGTTGTGTGTATATTAACAAATAGCATCACAAAGAAAGTGTCACTCCTCTGTACAATACACACACTGAACTGTAATGACTACACTACAAAACAGTGTCAATAAGGTAACAATACACAATACTACAACCACATGTAGCAAGAGTATAATACTGCACAAGTTTCTCAATTGCTACAATTTGCAAGACACATGATATTCTCAGACTGGATTAAACTCCAACATCATTGAACAGGTCTAACCAGATCATATTATCATCTCAGATTGGATTACAATCCATCATCATTGAAATGTCTAACCACATAATCACAATATCACAGACCATCACATAACAGAGCCTAATCACATGATAACATGTCAAGTAGATCCACAAGAGAGTAACAGTCAGAAATCAGTAGATCACGTAGAGAAGGATCACATAGACAAATCAGTAGAGCACATAATCACATGATTCACAGACGAATTGAACAACTAGGGTTTAGATTTACGAACCACACTTCCAGTTAGCATGAAGGCAGATTCTCTCGCATCATCAGAGTCGTATTCATCATTTGACTCTTCACCCCAGTCGCCGGAATCAACAAACATCCTGCCGGACGACGCTTTGGTTTCCTCAAGATCATCGGGTGGTTGGGTTTCGTCTGAATCAAGCGAAACAGACGCGTTCACGGCGCCGGAGGCCACCACCATATCACCATCGTCGTCCGGCGGTTGGGTTTCATCGCTATCGACGGATTCAGGCACAAAAGACCCACCGGAGTCCAAGGGGACTAGATCGACCGATTCTTTCCAATCTTCGTAAGAATCGGGACACCAAAGCACGTAAATCTCATCCGCCATCGTCAATCGACCTTCAATGGTCGAGGATTCGAAGTTTATCGAAGGAGATAAGCAAACCCTAGATCCGGACGATAGGGAGACAGAGGGAGAGACGAGAGAATTGGGGAAGAACACTGGAGCGGCCGAGTGTGTGAAGAGAAATTGATGTTTTAGGTTATTTTAGGGAAAATGGGTGGGTTTGTATTGCTGTGGACTGGGTGGGTAAGTGGGTTGGGTTAAATTGGGCCTAATTAAGTTTGATTAGTCTAATCCAACTTAATTAGGCCCAATTAAAATGTAACTGTGTTTTTTATTCAGAAGGGTATAATGGTATTTGTAACAAAAAAACTTGCCATTTTAGGAAAAATTAACCTATCAGGTGGGACGTCCAAAAATAGAAATATTAACCTATCTGGTGGGACGGAGGGAGTACACATTAGTGTGCACGCGTGATTCATTTACCTCTTTTTTATTCTCATCATAAATGCCACATGGCATATCCTAGACCATAGAATCTAAAGTGCACCATTACTGCACAGGTCTAAGACTTTATTCTCATCATCTGTGCCACATGACTTTATTGAGAGAGTATTAGTATTTATTACTAAGCTAGTGTTGTGATTTTGGACGTTTTTTTAATTTTTAATAATTCTAGCCATACTTAGGGTCTTTGCTCTTTGAGCAGCTTGTAATACGTGTGCGGAGATAGTTTTTTTATTCTTAATATTATTTTGAGTTTCTAGCCATGTACCAAGACAATGATGATGAGTTGGTGGCTCTTTTGAGAGATGATGACGGGTATCAGATTAATGATATCATAGAATTAGCTCCCTCCTCTTATGGCGGCGATGAACAAGATCCTCATTCCAACCAAGGCCCCACCAAGAGAAAACGCTACCACCGCCACATCGATGTGTAGATCCCGGAACTTGAAGTGTAAGTTGCTCAAATTCACACACACACACACATGCATACACCGTTTATGGGTGGGTTTGCTTTCTATTTCTGCAATTCAAATTTTTAAACTTTGTTTCAGCTTATACAAGCATTGTCCTCACGGAGAGGACAATCAGAGGAAAGAACCTGGTGAGAGGCTGTCGTTGCAGCCGCTACAAATCATGTTCTTGTTTCAGAACAAGCGAACGCAGGTTAAGGTAAAAATTTCTTGGTATTATGTAGTTTAGATCATTGGAAGCCGTGAGTTAATTTTACTGATTTGAGCCTGAACAGCTTTCTCATGATTAATATGTTAAGATTATGCTGCACTACCTCTCACATAGATTTTAAAAAAATTGATTTTCATTGTATCGTTCTGCAATAACGCTACTTCCTAGCTATAGAAAATGCATGTACTTATTACCATCAATTTACCTCGCAGGCTAAAACCAAGGTAATAAGAACTTTCGTTTAAAGGCTGAGAACGACAAGCTTCGCGCTGAAAACATCAAGTGCCGACAAGGACTTCCAAACATTACTTGTCTCACATGTGTGTGTGTGTGAATTTGAGCGACTTACTCTTCAAGTTCTTGGATCTGGACATCGGTGTGGCGGTGGTAGCGTTTTCTCTTGGCGGGGCCTTGGTTGGAATGAGGATCTTGCTCATCGCCGCCAGAAGCGGAGGGAGCTAATTACATGATATTATTAATCTGATACCCGTCATCATCTCTCAAAATGGCCACCAAATCATCATCATTGGCTCGGTACATGGCTACGGACGTTTTAAGAATTTTTACCAATTTTAGCAGTACTTACGGTCTTTGCTCTTTGAGCAGCTTGTAATATATGATCTCTCTCATCATTTGAGGGTGTTGTTTTACCTTTTTCTTTGCTCCTAGACATCCTCAAGATCGGGAAAAATTTATTGGACGCGAAAGACTTAATCAAGAAAGAAATATTACAATGTAAATGGAACGCAATTTCTATTGATATGAAATTTTACAATACTATTAAAAGGGAGTTAAGAAACATATGTTCCACACTTATTTACAACACATCAATACAAATATACCCCTAATGTTGTTCCTAGTTAGTTTAAGAAGAGTAAACTGTCGTTCTCCCGCTGGTGGATGCTGAAGCTGTGCCGTCTTGGAAAGGCTTGTAAAAATGTTAGCATCTCGGGCATGTGGTACTCGAGGAGAGTAGCCACTCATAAATGCAAGCTTGGTGGAATGAGTTGTGGCATAGTGGCATAGTGCAAATGCCTGGCCCTCCTAGAACTCCTCCAGGCAAATAACACAATCGTCCTGTCCACCCCGTCCACACAGGACCATATCAAACTTTAAGCGGTTAAGGCAACTGCTTAGGTACATAAAAAAATAGAGAGCCCACATTTTTTAAAATAATATGGTTAATATAGCATTTTATGTACAATTAGTGAAATAATATTTCCATTTTATATGTAATCTTCGAGATACTCTAAACATACATCTCTTATGATGATTTTTCAATAAACAATCACTTTGATGATTAAGGATAGAAAGTTAAGATTTCATGAAATGAGAAAAAATAAGAATTGTATAACTAATATAAAAACATGACGCGTGGGAGCCAACACGAAAATAGCACGTACATTGCACGTAAACTGCACAACATGTTCCCACACAAGTCTTTCTAACAAAACATGTTTGGAAAATATTTGATGGCCTCAAATATATTGCTCGCTTTAGGTCACTAGATGCAAGAGACGGCCCTGCCTCCACGCGTAAAGACACCCACAAGAAAAGAGTCCGCCACAACCTGATCAAGATGCTCCGACTCGTTTAGAATGTTTGGCAAGTCAATTTGTTCTGCGTCTTATTCAGGTAACCGAGGAAACATTTCCATAAATACGGTATCAATGCAGAAATGATAACAAGTACCACCACCACCACAATTATCCACACAGAAACCGGTGTTTGGTGTCCCCCGTGTTGGGCGTGGCCTCAAAGGGTGTAGAAGGAAACAACCCCGTCTCATAAACGCCGCATGGAAACTCATTTTACCAAAATATGTGAAAGAATTCGTGCAATAATGGTATTTTACAGAAATATATGGGTATTGAAATAAATATATTTCAAACATGTTCAAAGGTTTGAATTTCTTAGACATAATACATTTGATGAACCAATAGTAGAAAACCACGTTCGCCAATGTGTGATGACGTACATGTAAGTGATATTCTAGTAAATATTACTCATTTTGTTAGGGTTTACCATTTATTTATTATTTATTATCTTGAAAATACATCACATAGCCGGGTTGGATCCCCTGACCTCATGAAGCTCCAGCAGGGATTTCAAACGCTCTTCCAGTGAGATAGCACCTATTTTCTTTTCCTTTATTTCTTTTCTGACAAATCGCCACACCTCTATTAGGTTTTGATTTTGCCACAATAAAAAGAAATCAACCGCAAATTTATAATTATATTCATTGTATGTGATTGATACATTATGGAAAAGTTGTCATGTACTCTTCTAGTGTTCCTAAAGTACCTTATACTTACTCAGGAAACCCTGTTTAGATTTTTGTCTACTTAGTTGTTGCAGACAAGGGCGAGTCTGGAGCATCTCGTGTGTTTTCCTGTAAGCAAAAGAACAAGACAAACAATATCTCGTTAACCTGTCTGAGGGCCTGAGAGTTTGCGTAGGTTTGGGGTAAGAGCAAGGACACATATGTTATCCATAGTGGAGACTATGTTAGCCTGAGCGGAGCTTGCTGATATGAAGTGTCTTCGGTGTTGTGTTACTATCTTTATGGATGGGACATATCCCTCTATGTATACAGGCCATTAGATGGGCATGGGTGAGCACACACAATGGTATTGGAACCCCTCGTGGCCCTAACATCCGCCTAACTGGGAGGCTCGCGACCCGTATATGTAGGAATCGTGATTCCCAATCTCGGGGGATGTGGATAGTCCGTTCGCAGGTCTCTGGATAACATCAAGGGCTGCATGCAAGACAAGCACCTTGCACGCGACTATCCTTACTCTAGACTCCAAGACACTCGCACCCCAAGTACCGTTAGCATAAGTCTCATATGTGAAGGATCCTACCTCGCAGTCCTTTACATACGCGCATGATAAGGGTGTGTTATGGTGCTACATGGAGCACGGCGGCTGCGCACATGTCCTTTATCTGTATCGCCACAAGGCTCATCGACAGTCTTGCAGTTTAGGGTATCCACATTAGCCCCTTTTTGTGTGAACCCAAGATTTCATATGTCATCATTAGTCACTAATATTGGCTTAATCATTAGCGTATCGGAAAATTCTAGGGTGACGTGGTTGGCTCACATCCAGTTCAAATCGTCGGTTATCGAAGCGTTTTGTTCTTAAACGACACGACTAATCGATTAATGGGAGCGATATTGTTGATTGACGAGCCACAGAAGCACCTTCCCTTCTTCATAGCTATATGTCTTGGCGTAACTTGTAAGCCTTTTCTTTCTTTCTTCCTACTAATGAGGTTCTCAGACAATTCTTCTACGCAACATGGCTATGATTCGAAGGTGCGGTAAAGAATATTACCGTCATGAACTCAGATCTCTAAGTCTCTTATCAATTTTAAATTTTCCATTAAGCAGCGAAGATGTTCAAATCTTCATGTCGCTTGACCTCATAATCCTTTTCCGTCTAAATTTCTAAATTAGGATCAAATCAACAAGTCCAAAGGCATAGCAGTGCAAGACGAGATTGCTGAACTCCCTGTAGATCTGTGGAGAAAATCCCCTTTTTCGACGGCCATGATTTTTACCATGTGGTGATCAAGTTCCAGGAGCTTCACAAGCCATTCGATAATAATTTCCTTTGCTTAACTCCCAGGAGAGAGCTAAAATCATTTGAGAACATAAAACCACATCCAAACCCTTAGGCTCATGATTTGGGTCATTGACTTGGCCAAGTTGAGCCAATAGTCTCTCATCTTCATCAAAGTTAATTGCATCTTCCATGAGAAGAGATGAGTAGGAAGCTTCACTACCATACAAAAATTCTATTCCCTCCCAAGTAGGCTCATCTAATTCTTTTTAAGATGTAATAAAAGAGTCTACATGAATCGGAGTATCATCACATGAACCCCCCAACATACTTGAAGGTTCTTCCACAATTTCTAGTGGAGGGGGTTCTCCTAGAGTATCCTCTAAGTCATCACAAAATAAGTGATGCTCATGATCATTGGCACTCCGGTGACTAATAGACTCTTCATGAGCACTAGACAAGATAACATTTCTTTCATGAATGGTAGCATCCAATTCGACTTCTAACTCATCACATGAGTGATTTCCATTTTGTTAATCCTCGTCACATGTGTCCCTATGCGAGTCATCTAAAATGGCTTCACTCATGTCATGGGTTGAAGAGTTATCATAAAAAATATCAATCTCACTACCAATGTTACTATCACATGCTTCTTTAAAATGTGCAAATGAGAAATGAATACAATCACATATCCTAGTAGCAACAACTCCATCATCAAACACATCATCCAAAATTTGATCTTGAGCAAGCTCGTGATGTTTGTAAGACTCGTGTGATGGTGTGTCTTGTGAAGAGTAAGTACTATATGCAAGAGACTCATCATCTTGAGATTGTGAATTTAAGGATTCCACTTTGTCAACCAAGTGAGAAAATGATTCTACAAGTTCTCTTTGTGATTCCAAAAGTTCTTTTGTACCTTGAAAATATTTTTGCATTGTCTCCTCAAGAGAACTACTTATTGGCATCTCTTGTTCCTCATTCACATAAGCTTCCCTCTCAAAATCATTGACTCCTTTTGATTCACACATCATATCAATGTATTGATAAGTGCTAGAATCATGAGAGTTCAAAAACATGTAAGTGTTTGAGGGAGGTGATTGTGCACAAGAAGCATGAGATGTGTAATCTAGTGTCCTACTACCATGCCAAGAATAATCATTCTTAGGAAAACAATCACCATTTTTTATAGCACGTTCACATATGGAACGCATTGATTCCATAGAATGATTTTCATGTCTAGTAAATGCATGATAATAAGGATATGAAGGAAGGTTAGGCCTCTTGGCAAGTCCAAAATGTTCATGAGACATTTTTTTCCAAGCAAGTAGATGAGAGGTACTTGATGAATTTCACAAGCCCTCTTGAATCTCAAAAGCTTATCTAACCACAAGCAACTAAAGAAAATGTCAATAAAAATACGAAGAATGTAAAGCAAATCAAATCTAAAGCCTAGCATCTCCCCGGTAATGGCGCCAAAAACTTGTTCGAAAAAAATAATCCCAAGTATAGGATATCTAAAACTAGGAGAGGAGGGTTAGAAAATGACTTCCAAAACTAGCAATAGCGAGTAGAAAAACGACTAACTAAAACAAGTAACAAATTCTCAATGGCTTTAGAGCTTGCCAAGCTATCAAATCCACCACTACTGACGGAGCAAGTTTGAGAATGCAAGTAAGAACCATAAGAAACGACTACTAATACTACTACGATTCAAGAGAATGGCGTTTGGTCAATTAATTTCGCTAGAAAACTTGCAAGTGAAGTCCAACACCCAATCTTTGTATGAAACGACGAAACATGGATTCAAAAGAAAACAGAATCGTCTAGCTCACAAATTCAAGAGTGAAACCCAAAATCAAGTTATGTCAAGCATCAAGCATATGTACTCCGCCAAGTGAGTCCACATACAAGATCATGCCTCAATTCGGATTTGTCTTTCGACACAAGAATTCAATGAATTCGACATCCAAACTTGTGTAACTTTGAAGAAGAATTGAAAACTTCACAACAAGCTATCCAAAACCATCAATAAACCCAACAAAGAAACTAGCTACTCATGTTCTTGAGTTGAAGAAGAGATTTCACAGGGATACTCATATAAGATTTCATAGAATTTAAGCTCAAATTCAAGAGTTACACAAGTTTATCTCAAAATCAACCCAATACACAAGACTAAGCTATAACTTGAGGAGCACAACAAACTGAATTGAATCTAAAATACAAAAATGGAAGAGAAATTAACTAAAGCAGCTCAAATGCTACTGCTAGCTGCTACTAACTACTGCTGCCTACTGCTGCTGTTGCTGTATCAAGAACAGAGCAGAAACAGAGCATAAACAGTGCTCAACAACAGAGCATAAACAACCCCAGAATTGATTCAAAATCCCGACCCCTCTCTCCATATCTTCCTCTTTCTATGTTCTAGCTAAGAACAACCCATTTTTAGGGTGAAATCAGAGAGGGAGAGAGGAGAAAAATAAAGAGGCGTCCTTGTGCACTGTAGAACCGACAGACTGAGAGAGGTCCGAAATTTCTTCAATCTTTCGTTTATATAGGCTTCCAGACCTTGTTGCGTAGCCCCCAAGAGATCATCCAGGACCTCTAATTTGTATCCACCACTCTCG
Organism: Linanthus parryae; assembly: GCA_023055425.1. Classification (NCBI taxonomy): domain Eukaryota; kingdom Viridiplantae; phylum Streptophyta; class Magnoliopsida; order Ericales; family Polemoniaceae; genus Linanthus; species Linanthus parryae. The sequence continues at coordinate 4,156,224 of JALGPY010000029.1, forward strand.
GTCGTTGATTTGAGCTTCTTCCTCAAGAACCCTAGGAATTGGGGTTTTCTTCTCTACTAGATTTTGGGCTGAATTAAAGGGATAGGTAGCTTTGTAATGGGCCTAGGAGCGATTTGAAACTAGTTTGAGTGAATTTGATGGAGAGATGAAGTCAGTTTGAGGGTTGTTTGGAGCTTAGTCGAAGCTTCCATGGAGCTCTGCTGTGTTCTGCTGGAGGAACGACGGGGAGAGATAGAGATATGCGCTAGTGAGGAGCTGTTTAGCGAAAAATTGCAAAAAGACACCCTCTCCTCTTAAAAATTTGAGAATACTACAATTACAACCCATAACCGTTAAGAACACCACACTAAAGCCCTTAGATCTTTTAGAGAGCTCCACTATAGCCCCAATCCCGTTAGATTATCTTCAAATAAGCCCCATTGATGTAACTTTGTCCTTCTTCCTTCACTTTTCTTCTCACTTGGACCCTCAAATCTTTTAAAATCTTCCAATCAAGGGCTCCAAGTTTATTTAATTCATCGTTTGGCCCTCCTAGGCTAGTCTCTTGAATCGCCTCTTGAGTTTTTGTGGAATATTCCTTGAGTTCCAACGCGCAATATTTCCTATAAAATAAGGAAATTCAAAACAAACTAAAAGAAACAAGCATAAGTCTAGAAATAGGGTATAATACGCAATTTACACATAAAAGTGAGTTATCAAGAGTTCAATAACATACTAAAATGTGCAATTTACGATCCTTAACAATAATCCTCCTCGGATTTAGGGTACGAAGCCATCATAAATGGTGATAAATCAATCCATTTGAATTAAGGATTTGTATAAACTCAGGGGGAGTTATACTTTGATAATAATGAAAGACAGGTTAGTTTTGAGAGGCATGATCAAAGCTCCAATGCTTTGAAACTTATAGTGTATATATTCTTGATTACAGTTCTTGTGTTGTACGACTTATACTGGTTTGGATTGAAAGCTTATTATAGAATTTATATTTCCTCTCATAAATATTCTTGAACTTATATATTGTGCTTACATTGATAGACAAGTATGCAGATTGGTATGTCTTAAGAATTTTTGAATGTTGGCCAAAGCTTTGAGGGTGGCCAAAGCTCCAAATCTTTGGAGGTTGCCTTTGACTTATGTCCTTAATATATTGGATACCAAGTTCTTGTTGCAGGATGACATATCAAGATGTGTGGTTGATCATTGTGTTATTCTAAGTTGTATACTTAATGTTGACTATTTATTTTGATATATTTATTTAATGATTACACTCAGAAAATAGCTATGCATACTGGTTTGAAAATGGCTTGCCAAAAAAACATTATATTCATGCTATTTAATCTGGATTGTGTCTTAGCTTGTGTTAAAATTTTGCAAGCCTAGACTTTGGTCAAATATGCATGACCAAATAAAAAGAGCCGTTTGAATATAGTTGTTGAAAGAAGTTGTTAGGTTGCTGAGATTTTTCATAAAGTTTGTTCCAAAAATATCTCAGTTTGTTGCTGCCAAGTTGTTATAAATTGTATTTGAATTTAAAGCATAAAGAGATGGTCAAGACGGAGAGAGACGGGAGCTCATACGTGGGAAATCAATCATCTACTCTTCAACCACTCAAACAGATTGAGAGTTCAACATTTCAAGAAGGTCAATCATCGCAATCATTCCAGACTTTTGAAGAACACTTCCAAGCTTCACTACTTAATCTATTTTATGTGTTCTTCTTCCTTGTGCATAATCTGTGTAATTCATTAGTTTTTCTATACATCACCAACTATTAAAATTTAGTTGTTCAAGTCAACAACAAGAGGTTCTTATTGTTTCATCAAATTGTGTCAAGAACTAGATAGGTTTGGAACCATAAGTTGTATACGTGTAAGGGAGTTCACTAAGGCTTGAGATTTAGGGCTAAATATGTGATTAATAATAAGGTGTTTAAATCCTAGAGGGATAGATCCCCATGCAGAGAGTAGGCCCATTGGTGGCTGAAATTCATAAAAAATCAACGTGTTCTTTGCTTTACTTTGACCATCTTGTGAGAATGTGTAATGTAGGTGATGGTGGATTCTCACAAGGAAGGGAAGCCAACAGATCTTCACTGTTATGTGGTGAAAACTATGTTCATTGGAAAACATTGATGAAGATGTTCATCATAGATCAGGACATGGGGCTATGGTCAATCACTCAGAATGGACCCTTCATATTCTATTCTACTGTAGATGGAATCAAATTTGTCAAGACAGAAGAGGATCTTTCAATCACTGAATTGGAGAAGGTATCAAACAAATATTAAGCTATGAACTTATTATATTGTGCTCTTAGTGCAGATAATTTCAACAAAATATCCTACTGCAAAAGTGCCAACCAGATTTGGGACAAACATGTTGTGACATATGAAGTAACTATTCAGGTCGGGCAGACCAAAATCAATATTCTCCTAACGTATGAGCTATTCAAGATGAATTATGATGAAGCCATCAAGGACATGTTCAAAAGGTTTACACACATTGTGCATAAATCTGATTCCTTGGGGAAAGCCTTCTCAAGTTAAGAAAATGTCAAAAATATTCTAAGAATCCTTCCAAAAGCCAAGAGGGAACCAAAGACCAGTGCAGTTGAGGAAGCGCATGATTTGAGCCTTCTTGAGCTAAATGATCTGCAAGACAAGCTACTCACTCATGAGATTTCTAGGAAGGAATTGGATGGTGACAAGAGTGACAACATCAAGAACTTGGCACTGAAAGAAAAAGACAGTGACAAATCTCAAGGCCTTGAACAAGAAGATGATGATGATGAGGAGTCTTTAGCCTTGATCTCCAAAGCTTTGACTGGAATTTTGAAAATGAAGAAAAACTTTAAAAACAATGAATACAACAAAGACAAGTCCATATCCTCAAACAACAAGGATTATAGAGGTAAGTCTTCTTCACATTCACATAAATATAAAGTAATCAATTTCTTTGGGTGTGGAGATGCAGATCACCTGGTAAGGGATTGTCAACAACGGAAGAAGAACAGGCATTTCCCTAAGAAGGGAAATGACAACTAAAGGAAGAAAGTCATGGTTGCCTCATGGAGTGATTCTGAATCATCACTAAGTCATGAGCAGGCAAAGGAAAATTAGATTTGTTCTATCTCAATAATACTCTTGAAGTATCTAAGTCAAAAATTGACATGTACTTCAAAGATTTGGACAACATGTTTAAAGCTTTGAAGACACATGTCAGGGGAGTTGTAGATCAAAATAAACTTTTAACTGACAAGTTTGTTGATCACAAGTTTTGTGGATTGCTCAACAAATGAGAGACCTTGGCTATGAATTCAGAGAAGTGCCTATCAAATGTGACAACACGGTGCCATTTCAATCACCAAGAATCCTGTGCAACACTCCAGAACTAAGCACATCGATGAAGACATCATTTCATATGGGATTATGTTGAAAAAGGTGATGTGGTTCTATGTTTTGTAACTACATCTATGCATATTGCTGATATTTTCATTACACCAGTTCCAGATGAGAGGTTTTCCTCTCTAAGGCTTGGATTGTGTCACGCCCGAAAACCGGTGTGATTTTTTTTTAAATAAAACAAGGAAAATGATCAAAGAAGAGGTGAGCTAAACAACTCTAACTTTTATTACATAAGCTGAAATAAAAATTTCACCACCAATATTACAATCAAACGAGTGGTCAAAGCTACTAACGTTCCCAGCCCACCAATATTACAATCAAACGAGTTGAGACTCGTCTCAAGAGCTACAGATAAGCTAGCACTCCAAACAGCTAAGACAACTAAGCGACTGAACTGTCACCACCACCATAACTTGTACCTGTGAAATGTTAGGGGTGAGCTTACTGCAAGCTCAGTGGAGAACATCAAGGCAACAGTCCAAGCACGTATTGTTTTATGATACAGGTAACACATCAAAATACTATAACAAGTCAACATATGTATATGTCAAGTCATGCATGTGTAAGTCGTTCATCGTTTTATTATCTTCAAGGAACCTGGGGTGCTCACATACACGCTTGCAGCTAGGAGTGAGTCAGCCTATCTCCGCATACGCGCTCTCAGCTAGGAGCGGAGTACCTACGTGCCATCAAGCCAGTTGTGCTTTCAGCACCAAGCCTCGGGTCCAGTCAGGGTCTTTGAACCAAGGGGTGTACAATCCCTAACCCCGTCCATTTATCTTCCCACTTTCATATGTAATTTCACATGCCAATCGTGCGTGAACAACAATATCGACAATATCATCATGCTAACAACATATCAACAATCAACACAGTTGATAGCATGTATCCAGCATAGTCACAAATATCAACAGCATATTCGAATAGCAATTTCAACAGCATCTTTTTATGATTCAAATATTCAAATAACAATTCGACAGCATCTCCACATGAGTCATATTGCAATTTACAAATTCACAATAATCAGGTATAACATCGACATAGTAATAGCAATTCGATAATTTCAACGAATATATATAAGCAGTACAACGAATAGCATATAACCAGGCAACACAATACGATTAGGGCTATAACGTTGAGATTCCCTACCTCGGTCCGACGAAGCTACTAATATATATAATATAGAACCTCCAGAACCTTCAAATACAATATCGAGAATACCCTCCGCTTATCTCACTAACTCTCTCTTTAGTGTTTGACTTAAATTTGGAATTAGAATTAACTATAATTAAGCTCAATTTATAGGAGGAGCCGACGAGTACCGTCGCGGTGTGTAGGGGGGTTATGTGGCAGGTTCCTATACTGCTAACTCGCTCGCGAGGACGCGTGTCGCGACCATGGACCGCGGGACCCACTTGCCATGACAAAGCATGGCTGCCCCGTTGATCTCATGAAAACAAGTCTCTCACGGAGACATGGCTACCCATGAGTCCTCAGCCACTCACAAAAGGGAACCTTACAAACACCACCTCAAACCCAACGCCATAGTATCATTTCTTACCTTTCTTCTCTAGGAAAGTATAACAAACTTAGGAAAGTTAGGCAATGATCTCTACTAGGATTTGTATGAAATACATACTTGGCCTTTACGTGGACATCCCACAAATGCCATGAACTCTCATGTGGGCTCCACCTATCAAGAGGTGTCACCTTGCTTTGACATGAAGAAACTATCCAGTACCACTTCAAAGCCTACTACAACTCTTACTTCTAATCACTTCCTTGTATAAGGTTTGGTTTGGTGACACATAGTCCATAACCCATTTCTCAAATTTGAAACAAATCATATGATACTCTTCTCTTTGTTTACCTCTACTAGGAGTAAACAACTTAATTTCTAAGGTTGTTTTGTCATGAAAGTACAATAACTCATTAACTTATTTATTTTACTTTCTTTCCTACTTTATTCTAAAATGGTTTAAAACTTTTAAAATTTATACACAAGGTTGTCTAATACATATAAAGATGAACACCAGACCCTCAAGAGGTTCCATTAGGTTAAACATAATAATCATTATTACAAAATCAACTAACGAGCGTGCATTAGACATTTGATTTTCTACTATAAGAAATTTGGGACCATAGCAATATTGTTTTATTTAATTATTTATTTTTAATAAACTGAGATACTGAACATACGCCACAAAATGAAAACAAATTTGAACACCATCCCCTTATTTTTTCATTGATACTCTTATTACCAAATACATAAATAAGTATATACACACGCATATAATTATTTAGACGTGAAACCATCATTTGATCGGATAAAATGACTAAAAAAACTTATCTCAACTTGGAACTTTATCGTTAACCTTAAATATTTCATTGTTACTTGCATCCTATAAAGGAAATAGTCATATAGTTAACAATGCCAGTTTAATTATAAAGATATCAAAGTTTGGCTCATATGACTCCTAAAGGAAAATTAGTACTTTTGTACTTCAAGAAAATCGAAGTATTACATCTCTACCCCCTTAAAATAAATTTTGTCCTCAAAATTTAAAATATACCTGAGTCTGTGAACAGAAGAGGATACTTACCTCACATTAGTGTTTCACGTTCCCATGTCATTTGACCAATACCACCAAGGCTCCATAATACTTTCACTAAAGGAATCGCTCCTCCTATAAGAATATTCTCTTGGTGATCTAGAACTAGAATAGGCCTTTCCACAAATAATACTTCATCAGAAATGTCTAAATCATCAAAATGCAAAACACAAGATGGATTTGGCTCGTATTTTTCTCAGCGTAGAAACGTTAAACACACTATGAATCTCAAACGGGCCAATGAAATGTGGCGATGACTTTCCCTTCTTTCTAAATCGGATTAGACCTCTTCTAGGAATTACATTTAAGAAAATCTGAGCACCAACCTCAAAGTACAGTGGTGACACGATCCAACCGCAAGTGCACTGCTTTCGTGTGTAGTTATATATGATAAATTCGGGTTGTCGATCCTGAGGGACTTCTTGCAAATTAATTATAGTTTTATAACCTTATGTGGGCTAAGCATAAGTTGATTTTTTTTCTAATTCTACTAAAATAAAAGACGAGTATCTCAATTAATCGGTTGATTGATCGATTAACAAAGAATGATTGTTGAATTACTGATGAATGATAAAGTTCAGGATATCATTCCGGATCACTAAGGTGTAATTACTGTTAATAGTTTTTGTTCACATAACAAAGATGTCTCCTACTTAACCAAACGAGCAACACTACTTTGAAGATTCCTCAACCAAAGACTACGTTTAGGGGCATATATCTGATTCCTCTAGCATACATACATCTAAACACGCATTAAGATTCCATTTTCTACTCTAGTTCTTAGTTAACTAAACCGATTCCTCTAGCTTAGATACTACTAGTGCAAGATTCACATTTCGGATAGTAAATACCGATTCCTCAAGCATTCTGTACCTATAATCAAACCTATTGGGACGTCAGACAATACGAATGATAGAAATAAGCATAAAATCAAGCATGGCTTAATAATAAGAACATCCAATTAAGCTACAACGCGTGAAATATGATCCATAAACAACCAAACCGGTGTTTAACCCTAGCTACCGTCTAGATATCCTGAATAAAGAGCTTAGCTACGCTTACTCATGATCAAAATAAAAAGTTTTAAGTTTATCATGAGCAAAAATTGAAGAAAAGAAGAGTTGAGAATCCAAACGGATAATCCAAAGCTCCACAATAGCTCCCAAAGCTCCCAAAAACGTCTTCCTAGATGAGAATACTGATAAAACAAACCCTAACACGTTCTAATACGTTCCCTTAGAGTTCAAGACAACTTCCAAGTAATTAAAAAATAACCCCAAACGGACTCCAGTTTTGGCTTACTCTTCGCACGAAGAGAAATTGTCTTCGTGCGAAGATCTTCGTACGAAGACTGTCTTCTCTCAGCTTGATACTGCATCATGCTGCACGAAGAATTTCTGAAGCTCCTCTGATTTTGGCTAAGTAATTCTCTTCGTGCGAAGAGGTTTTCTCTTCGTTTGAAGAGGTTTTCTCTTTGTGCGAAGAGAATGAGGCTGCAGTCTTTTTCCTTTTCCTTGAATCTTTCCTTGGGCTCTTTTTTTCCGGAGCTCGTCTCTACATCCTCTTTAAACCCCGCGTCCTATTTCCTGCCAACCACAACACGAAACAAGTACCCGCGATCATATCACAATAGAAGTGTCCAAATATACAAGAAACGCCCGGATTTAACAATTAACGTTCAAATACTCAAGTTCCTCAATTTAGGCATATGATACTCAAAAGACGACAAATTCGTCAAGTAAAGCACACAAAATGTAGATAAAAAAATTAATAAAATAGCTCCCAAAACGGAGTTATCAACTATCCCATCACTACATTTTGCTCGTACCGAGCAAATATCCAAGCTAAAACCTCTTCTCTCAAACTTACTTCCTCAACTCTCAAATTTCTTTTCGTATACCTTCCCAATTATGCTGGAATACATTCCTACGCCACTTGCATACTTTCACCAACATTGTATACAATCCGAGATGACAATAAAAACACAAACCACCTTGTACTAGCCGACACGACTCGATTATAAATAATGCAACTTTATGCAAATGCAATATATACAATGCAAGTATTAAAATAACAGTTTTTTTCTTTTCTTTTTGCGAGATCGGGCAATCTCCATTAGCTTAAACCGGTTATCAAGAAGCGATGAGAACTCTAGATACAAAGCATGAGTAGAAACCAAATTTCGACAACAAGAATCTCCCTTAGCTAGTATAGAGAGCCTAGTCTTACTATGTACAAGAATGCATTACCTCTTCGTGTGTGCCAACAACATAAGAGGCTACGCTAAGCTAAGCCACGTTCAAGGTCCGAGCTCCTGTTCCACTAATGGGTTAGAATGATGAGGCTTAGGGACGAAAGGATAATAATCATGTATAAGTCCTATAGCGTCACATTCTCTCAATAAATCCACATCTCGCACACCCGCACAACGATGATATAAACCGAACCCGAAACTCACCATCTCCGGCCCTCGATCCTCTCAATCCCCGGTACAGTTACGATCTCCACGGCCACCGTCGTGAATCGTGCACAAAATGAAACTTCCTTTCGATGAACTAGTTGCTCCTCTACTCATTATTCCAATAAGCTCCAATTTATTCCTTTATTTCAACTCTCTTTTTTCTCTTTTTTCTCTCTCTTTTTTTTTTGTTTGTTTTTTTTTTCCCTTTTTTTTTCTCTTTTTTTTCATATCTCTCAAATTTCTAAAAATTTCCACAACACATATCCCGAGTGGTCTTCCAAAAGTAAAGCCAAAAATAAAATGAAAGGGGGAGGAAATAATCAATCCGATGAATACGTAGCACAAGTAAATTCATCTCCCCCTAACTCGATGAAATCAATGGTGTCACAAACTAAGCCGCATACAAATCAAAGCACATGTGTGGGGATGGAGTCGTCGCAAGCTCAATCTCGATGCCCGTAGTCAAAAGTCGACACCCCCACACTCGAATGAAATCATGTCCCCTCTCAAGTAGTCGATAAAGAAATGAGTCTCGTGCTTATTCCAACCGAACCTCCTACATCGAAATGAACGAAATACGGTACCTAGCACGATCCACCAATTAAGTTCACCCAACCCAATTTCCGTGCGAATTAGATGTCACGCACTCACGACTCTCCACACTTGTGTCCATGTTGTAACGACATGGAACACCGCCACAACAAAGTGCGCAAGCCTACTATCGCTCACCCTATCATCCCCTCGTAAATAGGAAATGAAGCATAAGCGATGTATATGACTCACCAGCATATATCATGAAGCGCTCCCTCATCGAACCCCCTCAACTACAACTCCCTCGTGACGCGCTAAAGCGGTGATTCTAACCGATCAATGATGAAGGCCAAGAATCGTCACCCTATGTCAAGAGGTTATCAAAGAATCCAAGGTTCAATATGGGTTTTCTAGTGGTCCTACAGGGTGAGATCTATAAGCAGTGAGTGCTCTAATACACGACCTCGCACAGCTAATCTGTGTGCAACTACGAGGCGGGCTGGCGACTACCTAAGACGTACACAAGAACGTTTGTCTTCTTTAGCTCACACCTAGCTCAACTCTTGTAAGAAAACTAGGCCCACACTTTAGATTTGAAAATTAAGTACGTTTATAAAATAGGCATGCATTCCCGTAAAGAGAGTCTCTCTATACTTACTAAGGGGGACTCACGTTGTCAATCTCGGTCGCACACCATGCCCTATGTCTAAGCTATATGCAACGGCCAACTCGATTATGACTCGATAGGGGTGGGATGACTCAATAAAATAAACCTACAAACCGAATCATAAATAATAAAACAAAAAATAAAGACATAACAAAAACTATCTATATGAAACGGGCGATACAAGAATTGACTAACTAGTAGAAGGTACCACCACCCCCACACTAAGATGCATCGTTCTCCTCAACGAGAAATCGAGGAATCAACAATCCTGGTACGAAGGTTCTCTCCTCTCTACTCATCATCCTCAGAGTATGGGGCATCCACATCCCCGCCTCCGGCATCATCATCATCCCCTTCTTCCTCTTCCTCATATTCCTATCCTTCCTTATGATCCGTGCGTGGGACCGGATTCTCATACGTGGCTCCTTGATACCATTTCTCAGCAGTAGGGACAGCTGGGACAAAGTCCTCCGTAGGTATGTTGCTCGCGTAGAGAGTCCACTCACCCACCATTTGAACCAAATTACCCAATTCGGCTTCGTTACTTTGGAGACACTGAAACTGCTGTCTCCTCTCATCCCGATCCATTTCCATCTCATATCTCAGCTTGTTCAAAGCTGCCTCGCCGTCGAAACTAGCTCATAATCGGGTACTTTTCCGCCGGCCCTTGTTCCGTTTCAATGCCCTCACAGAAGCATCAAACTTGGACCACTCCCTCTTAGGAAAGACGTCAACTGTCTTATCGTGCTTAGGAACTACCACATCCGACGTGATGGCCAAGTGTGTGAGCAAGCACGTGTGTCCTGGGACGTCTTGATGTGGTCCCCAAAACCCAGTTCTCCAACAGCTCACAAACCCACCGCGCCTCAGGCCTCAGCTCACCTCTCATAAATTTCCACTTTATAATCTCACCCTTTCTATCCCAAGGATCCTTGCCCGGTGGAAAACAAAATTTGTTCACACTCTCCTAAATACCCTCATCAGACGCAATCCGGGCAAAGGCACATGGTGCCTTAAGGGATGGAAACTTAAGCGCGAAGCGAATAGCCTCTCGCGTGAAGACTATCGACTTGTTTCTACAGTACACAACCCTCGGGTCTTGACTCTCCCCACTCGTGGCATACCTGAGGTTGACGCAAAACTCTCTAGCAATGTTAGAGCTAGACTTTCCCACAAGATTAAACCACTCAAGCAGCTGCTCTCTCTAATAATGTTACTACCAACTAAGTGGAAACCTATGGGGTCACACGCCCTATGGATTAAACCAGACTTGGGAATTAATTAGTACTAATTCAATAGAAGGATCAATACGCCACCACAAGCAAACTTAGTGTGACTTATTTGCAAGGTAGACTAATCCATGTGTTGACATGATTAGTATTTGGGCTTATATACAGTTAATAAACAGTTATTAACTATATAAGGGAACTCCTAGCCTATTTTTCTCACAATGCTGGACCATTATTGAGTGAGAGAACAAAGCATGGAGAGAGCAAGAGAACTAGGGCAGAAACCCTAGGTCGTCCGCCCCTACCCCGTCGACCACCATAGAGGCGCAACATCTTTGGTCCTCGTTTTGCGTTATCTTCTTCTTTTTCCTTCTTTACGTGAGCTAGCACAAGGTGTTGGGAGGATCCGGTGGAACCCTAGGCGTGGATTCGCATAGAGACGTGGACATAATTCTACATAGAGTGGTCAATTAAGACTAGCAAGGTACACATGATCTTTATCCCTTACCATTTCTTATCCCGTTATCCTTGAAGGGTCTTGAATGGAGTTAATTTTGTTTATTCCGCTGCGTAATCCGTACAAAAACCCTACAGGGGTATCAGAGCCACATGTCTTAGTGCATAATGTGATTTATGTGTTACTTTACTGTCAGCTTTACACCGTTATTATGATTTGTTGCATCAAAATAAAATTGGCATAATGATGCGAACTTAATTAGATTCATTAAATAATGAGCTAATTTTCGATCTCGTGCAAAAATTAGTAAATTTGGATCACATATGATGTGAAATTTTGGATCTAAAAAACTAGGGTTTGGGCACAAATTGGGAAAAGGGTTTTTCTTAATTTGGAAACAAGCAAACAAGGAATGAGAGGAAGGAAATCACTCTAGGGCCAAAACCCTAGAGCCGTCCGCCCCCTCCTTGCGTGCCAAGCAAGCCACGATCAAGGGGCTGGGCCGACCTAGCGAGCAGCATGGTGGCGTGGGTTAGGGCCGGCCTAAAGCCTTGTGGCGTCCATTAGGGGTTCGGCCAAGATAGTTGGTGGGCCCTCTTGGACCGTTTTGACCCTAAAAATCCAAAATCAACTAAAATTAACCAAGCACGTTAAAATTGGATTTTAACTATATTATGTTCTTTTTGCATGGTGATTGGATATGGCCTTAGATGTGGATGATTTTATTGTAATAATTAATTAATTAATTATGTTTTACGGCCTGCGTGTCGTCTTCTCATCAACTTGTGAGGTCTCTCTAATTATTATAGATCATAGCTAGTACTAGATAGAGAAGATGATAGTCAAGACATGGAGAAGAAGCCTAAAGAATTGAAGAAACCACAAGATGAAAACATTCCACAAGCTAAGGCACATGGACTAAAAGATGGAGGCACATGGAGATGAGCTTGCTAATTTAAGGGCTTATAGATATCCTCATTGGCTTGAGAGTATCTTAGTTTTCGGAGGCCATATCCAGATCATGTTTATTTATTATTTTTGGTTGTCTATTTATTTTCTTGTTGCATATTTTTCGTGTATGGTTGATGCATGGAAATTATAACATGATAATAATTAAAATCCGGATATTTTATTTTTGATTTTCCCAATATAAATTAATAAATCAGTTGATATGGATTAACAAAAATAATTACAATGAAAAGGAAAAATCCCTCAATTTAAATATTGCGTTTTTTCCTTCTCGTTACTTTACACACAAGGCGATTTGATTCTTCATAGGATGACGTGATTGCACAAGCAAGTAATGTGCATTTGTTGAAGTAAGAGGTTGGACGCAACTGGGCTAATCAATAGGATTGAAAGCCTAGAGGCAAGGAAATTTGGATTATCTATGGATAGATAAATAAGAAGTTATTTTCCCAATTGAACCAATGTTGCATAGGATGCAATTGGAAGGTGTTCCAACCTAATAACTAATTCTTGGGTGATGTGCCAAAGCAGCCCCAATAAAAGGTGAAATATGGATCTTGGCCCACTAGAAAATATAAATGATATTTTGTGGGAGCTTGTTTACTAATCTAGCCATTATAAAATGTAGTCATTTGTTCACAAAATACTAACTTGTATATTTCTCATTTTGTAGAATTACAATAGAAAACAATTCATTGAATTCATCCCAATTCCTACGATCAGTTGTTGAGAAGGACAAGCTTTCTTGAATTGACTTTCTGGACTTGTACAGAAACTTGAGAATCTTTATCAATCAAGAAAAGAAACTTTACATTCTAGAAGAACAAGTTCCTGAAGGTCCAGAAAACAATAATGCTGCATCCATAAAGGCACATCAGAGGATCGTTGATGATGCTACTGATGTGGCCTGCCTTATGCTTCACAACATGAACTCGGAGCTTTAGAAGCAGCACGAGAACATGGTTGTGCTTGATATGATCATACATTTGAATTAGCCTTTCCACGAGCAGGCTTGGCATGAGCGGTATGAGGTGTCCAAGGCCTTGTTCCAGTGTCATCTATCAGAGGGAAAGCCGGTAAGGTCACATGTACTGCGCATGATCGGGTACTTGGAGAACCTCAGAAGCCAGAGGTTTCTAGTGGGTCAAGAGTTGGCCACTAATCTCATCTTGCAATCGTTTCCTGAAAGTTATAGCCAGTTCATCATGAACTATAACATGAATGAGATCAGTAAACCTCTGCCCAATTTACTTATATGTTGAGGACATCTGAACAAAGCATCAACAAAGGGAAAGGAAAGGGCATAATGATGGTCAATGAAGGAAAGGGCAAGCAAGTTGCCTCTACCTTTAAAAGAAAGAGCAGGAAAGTTCCTTAATCTAATGAGCATGCCTTAAAGCCCTCTGGGGGGTGAATAAGGGTGAGTGTCACTAGTGAATAAGAGTCTTGGAATAGTGATTCCACCACCACCAAGTATTTTTGTTAGATATGTCAATATATCTTTCTCTTCAACTTGGGTATTGGATACTGAATGTGGATCTCCCATTTATCGAAACGTACAAGATCTAAAGAAAAGTAGAAGACTGGCTAAAGGGGAGATAGACTTGCGCGTGGGGAATGTACCAAGAGTTGTTGCATTAATCGTAGGCGTTTATGAGCCTTCTTGACTTATCTTAGAACTAGACAATTGTTATTTTGTGCCTGCAATGACTAGAAACATAACTATTATAATAAAAGAAATTGTTGCTCCTTTTATTTTGATGGTTTGAATTATTGTAATGCTTTATTGTCTAATAGATTGTATATCCTTTATTTAGATAACCCCGTCTATAACATTAATACCAAGAGGATTAAAACTAAGGATTTATATCCTACTTATTTATGGCATTCTCGTTTAGGCCATATAAACAAGAAACACATTTCTAGACTCCATGAGGATGGATTCCTAGACTCATTTGATTATGAATCATATGAGACATGTAAATCTTGTTTATTTGGAAAAATGACAAACTCCCCTTTCAAGAAGAAAGGAGAGAGGACTAGCGAGAAATTGGCTCTCTTGCATACTGATGTATGTGGGCCATTTGCCACGCCTTCCAGAGGTGATTTTCCTTATTTCATTACATTTACAAATGATTTCAGTAGATATGGATTTGTATACCTTATGAAGGCCAAATCCTAATCCTTTGAAAAGTTCAAGGAATATAAGAATGAAGAAGAGAAGCAACTTGGAAAAAGTATTAAGGCTTTACAATCGGCTCGTAGAGGAGAAGACATAAGCCAAGAGTTTGATGATTATCTTAGAGAGTGTGGGATCTTGTCCCAACTCACTCCACCTGGAATGCCACAGTGGAATGGCGTGTCCGAGAGGAGGAATCGAACTCTGTTAGACACGGTTCGATCTATGACGTGTCAAGCAAATCTTCTATTATCATTTTTGGGACATGCTCTATTATGTGCAGATTTTACCCTTAACCGTGTTCCATCCAAATCTGTCATGAAGACTACATATGAGATGTGGAGTGGGAGGCGTCCCACATTGTCTTTTATGAGGATTTCGGGCTGCGATGTCTATGTAAAGTGTTTATATAAAGAAAATCTCGGGCCTAAGTTGGATAAGTGTAAGTTTGTGGGATATCCTAACGAAAGGAAGGGATATTATTTCTACAATTTAACCGATAACAAAGTGTTTGTTGCTCGGACCGGCGTGTTTCTAGAAATGGAATTTGTCTCTAAAGAAACAAGTGGGAGGACTGTATAACTTGAAGAAATTCAAGAACCAAAAATCACTAATCCTACTATGGAAGATGAATAAGAACCACAAGATATTGTGGTGCAGCCTGTTCAAGTAACACAAGAACTTCGTAGGTAGAGTGGGGTGCATCAGGAGCTTGAGAGGTATGGACTTCTCGTTACTAATCCTTGTGACGCACTACTCATAGATGTTGAGCGTACTACCTCTGGAGAGGCCATGAAAGGGCCGGACTCTCAAAAGTGGCTTGAGGCGATGAGATCCGAAATGGAATCCATGTATACCAACAAAGTATGGACTTTGGTGGAACCACCCGAAGGGGCTCGAACCATTGGGTGAAAGTGGGTCTTCAAAAAGAAGACCGACATGGATGGGAATTTCATTGCCCATAAAGACCAATTGGAGGCAAAAGGATTCAGACAAATTCATGGTATAACTATAATGAAACCTTTACCTCAGTTGGAATGACCAAATCCATTCGAATCTTACTTGCTACTGCATCTTATCACGATTATGAGATTTGGAAGATGGATGTCCAAACAGTGCTTCTGTATGGAAACCTCCTTGAGAGTGTGTACATGACACAGCCAGAGGGTTTTGAGGATCCAGAGCATGCCATAAAGTGTGTAAGTTGCAGCGATCCATCTATGGGTTGAAGCAAGCTTCATGGAGTTGGAATCTACGTTTTGATGAAGCGGTCAAAGAGTTTAGCTTCATCAAGAACGAAGATGAGCCTTGTGGTTATAAGAAGGTTAGTGGGAGGTCTGTTGTGTTTCTGGTCTTGTATGTGGATGACATACTACTCATTGGAAATGACATTCCCACCTTGCAATCTGTTAAAGATTTGCTAGGAAAGTTTTTCTCAATGAAAGACTTAGGGGATGCCGCTTATATATTTGGTATCGAGATCTATAGGGATAGATCGAGGAAGCTGCTAGGCCTAAGTCAAAGTACACATATAGACAAGGTGTTGAACGGATCAGCATGCAAGACTCCAATAGAGGATTCTTGCCGATGTCGCATGAGATCACCCTTTCGAAGGATGGTTGTCCTTCCAATGGGATTGAGAAGAACCACATAAGTAAGGTTCCTTATGCTTTGGCCATAGGATCTATCATGTACGCTGTGTTATGTACTAGACTAGATGTGTCATACGCATTGAGTATGACAAGCAGATATCAGTCTAATATGGGTGAGAGTCACTGGAGAGCAGTTAAGAACATCCTTAAGTACTTGCGAATAATTAAGGATGTGTTCTTGATTTATGGCGGGGAGGTAGAGCTACGTGTAAGGGGTTACACATATAAAAACTTCCCAACCGACATAGATGATTTCAGATTGCAGCCAGGGTTCGAGTTTTGCCTAAATGAAGGAACTGTGAGATGGAAAAGTTCCACGCAAGAGACGGTTTATGATTCCACAATTGAGGCTGAGTACATTACAGCATCGGCTGCAGCAAAGGAAGCTGTTTGGATTAGGAAGTTCATTAATGAGCTTGGTGCGGTTCCTATTATTGTTCATCCAATAAATTTGTATTGTGACAACACTGGGGCGATCACACAATCCAAGGAACCCAGGTCACACCATAAATAGAAGCACATAATCAAGAAATTCCATCTTATTCGAGTGATTATCGATAAAGGAGATGTGAAGATATGAAAGATTCCTACAGATGAAAATCTCTCAGATCCACTTACAAAGCCGTTTTTCATCGCAAGCATGAAGGACACACTAGATCTATAGGCATACGAGATGCACCAGATTGGCTCTGGTGCAAGTGGAAGACTGTTAGAATAGATGCCCTACAGGTAATCTTATTTAGTATGAACATTATTTTGGCTAGAATAATCATTGTATTATTTATGGGGATATTTCATATAATGAAGTCCTTAGATTGAAAGTGTTTTGTTTATCTTAAATATCACTAGTCGATTATATTGATTATCAGGATGATCAACTATAAACTAGTATGTGGGTAGATTGATATGCAGATATCATGTCTAGCACATGGGTATGCCTTAGATGTAATGGCATACTGGAATGACCCACCACGAGAAGGCTACATACAAGTTATCTAAAGTCACAAGTGCTTCTCATAGTGACAACGGTATTGTGATCCTTAGACTTGAAGTCACTAGATACTCTAGTTGTGAAATATCATTCTTTGATATTACCAAACGTTGCGCCTTAACCGGGTACTATAAAGGTAGTTATCGCGCATGTTAGGAAGCAAGCTTAGATATGGTAGTGATGTAGAGAGGATTTTTCCCTCCCACATAATGTGAGAAGATATCCGCAGCCACTCGAGGGGTGGTGCTTATAGAATGCCTTGCCAGACTCAGATAAATCAATATAGGATATTGATGTTATCTGCATGGATAAGACTATTCCCTGGATCGAGAAACTATGGATTGGATATAAGAATGTGACTTGTGTGTCTCATGTCCAATCTGGATGGAGAAAAAGGGATGATATAATATGGTAACATTGATCAGAAGGTCGGTCGGATCACTGACTATTTCTATTAGTTGGGTGGCATAGATATCTCGCTAGAGACCGCTCTATGTTAGTAATTGTTACTACCGACTATGTGGAAACCTCTGGAGTCACACGCCCCATGGATTAAATCGGAATTGGGAATTACGTAGTATTACTAATTAAATAGAAGGATCAATACGCAACCACAAGCAAATTTAAGGGGACTAATTTACAAGGTGCACTAATCCATGTAAGGACAAATTAGTGTTGGGGCTTATATGAAATTAATAAAAAATTATTAACTTTATGAGGGAACTCCATGCTTATTTTCTCACAATGTTCAACCTTTATTGAGTTAGAGAAAAAATCAAGGAGAGAGCAAGAGACCTAGGGCCGAAACCCTAGGCCGTCACCAAAGAGGTGCGGCCTCATTGGTCCTCATTTTGCGTGATCTTCTTCTTCCTCTGACTTGACGTGAGCTAGCACAAGGCGTTGGAGGATCCGGTGGAATCCTAGGCGTTGATACGCATAGAGACATGGAAATAATTCTATGTAGGGTGATCAATTCAGACAAGCAAGGTACACATGATCTTTATCCCTTACCATCGTTATGATGTCTTCTATTGTGATCCTTAGAGGGTCTTGAACGAAGTTAATTTTGTTTATTTTGCTGCGTAATATGTATCAAAATCTTACATGATATACATAGTACATTGTAAAATCGTATATGCGATATCCGTACTATGAATGCTATGGGTTGGGAAAACGAAGTAAAAATTTTGATTTTTCTCTACCTAGAAGGTTCGGTCACACCAAGGAAGAAAGAAAAAAAAATGGGTTTTCTTCTCCACGGGTTTCGCCCAAGGTTGTGCAGTCCCACCTAGGTGTGCCACCCCTCTCTTGACCCGGTAGCCACAGTTGGTAATTATGAATTACCCAATTAATTAAACAACGCGCGGTTAAAACTAAATTTTATTCATATTATTTGTTGTTTGATCGCATAGTTTGTGGATGTGGCCTAGATGTGTGATTGTTGTTGTTGTTTGGTTTTGAAATTTTTTATGTAATCAAAATACAGCATGTGTGTCGTGCCTCTCTATTTATTCTAAATGTTTTCTCTTCTCATCTAAATCCACTCGTTTGTGATGATTCTACAAAGAAATTTTAGATAGATAGTGGAAATTTTAGATAGAAAGTCGAGGCGATTAATTCCATGGAAGCAACAAAGGAGGAGGCGCACGTACATGGATGCTTGGACTACAAGAAGGAGGCACTTGGAGAAGAGCTTGACGTTCATATAGTTCTAGAAATATTCTCATTGGTTTGAGAATATCTTAATGCTTAGGGGGCCACATCCATGTCACGTTTATATTATTTATATATTGTTTATGTTGATGTAAGTGATGCATGTTTGATCATTAAAAAAGATAATAATAAAAGTCAGATCTTTCAATCGGAGTTGCTCAATTCGTTTGAGTAGATCAGTTGATGAGATCAACTATTAAAAGGTGGATCTTTCAATCTGGATTGCCCAACCGTTTTTGTTAGATCAGTTGATGAGATGAACTAAATAAGAAAACCCCTCAAACATAAAATATTAAATTATTGTCTTCTTTTGCTTGGCACTCCTTAAGACCTAGATCAATTAAGTGTAGGCTTGCCAAAGCAAGGTGCCTTGATTTATCGTGGTAAGGCGCGATGTCATAAGCTATTATTATGAAACTTCTAATTGAAAGGTCCAACTTAACTAGGCTACTTCAATGGGATTGAAAGCTTAGAAGCAAGTTAATTACAAACTAGTCTATATGATAGATTATGAATAAGGAGTTATTCACCAAATTGTTCTAAGATTTACATTGGATGTAACTGGAAATTGTTTCCTACCTACGTAACTGAATTTTGGGTGCCATGCTAAAGCTGGATCAAAAGGATGTGAAACATGGATCTTGGCCTGCTAGAAAAATATATGATATTTTTCCATTCAATGGAGAGGGTTGATAAATCTGTATTAGAGTTATATTTCTTACACGCTTTACATCGTTTTGCGTGATTTCTGAGTGAAAAATATGACTTTTACACTGTGAAGATAGAGGAATTTTGAAGTTTACTTTGGAGCATTAATTGTTAAATACGGGCTTTTCTCGCATAATTTTATGATGCTTTCTCACGTTTGATCACACGGGTGTTCTTCGTGTTATTTTGAAAGGAAACGGAGATTGCAAGATTAAGCAGAAAGGAGAACGAACTTCGAAACAAGAATAAATCTCAAGAAAGTTGATGAAGAAGAGATAAAAGTTTGACAAAAAGCTGGAGCTGCTATCAACAATCTGCCTACCTTCACAATACAACACCATTACTAACCTCCATTACCACCTAAAAAATCCTGCTGCCACCAAGCAAACCCCACAGCCTCCATAACCCATCGCGAAATGAATCCAAATCAGCCCCAGTTTAACACCCAACATCATATACCTAAACCAACGCCACTACAACAACCATTACCTCCTTACAAGCCAATACACCAATGATTCACCATAGACCTACAACCTCCATCACCAATTACCTACAGCACACAAGAACAAACCACCATAGCTACCATTACCAACCTCACAACCCTATTCTCTGAATTACCACCGACCCAATACCACAATCTCCTTCACAACTTAACCACCATAACCAAATCCTTGTATATACAACCACACCGCAAATTAGCCTTCACAATCACCAGAATATTACACCAATCCCCTCAATTAACCTTAATACCACGACTTCTATTCTACACCACCTAAACCAGTCCACCACCAAAGCTTCAACCACACAAGAACCACCAAGAGAAGGAAGGAGGAATCAACAACGCAATAGCAGATCAAAAAGAATAGAAGAAGAAGAAACATATAAGAAAGAATAGATGAAAGCAAGCGCTGAAGAGAAACGAAGGACAATAAGTTGATCGCATGATCAGCTTTGCTGAGATCGTGCGACCATGAGAAGACAAGCCGAGGACTTAGCCAATTTTCAGAAAAGAAAAGATTGAAACTTACTGTTTTCACGACCTGACCTCCTGATCGTGCAATCCGAGGCAATAGGGGGTCTAATCGCATGATCAGAGAAGCTGATAGCGCAATTTACTAAGGGTAAAAATCCTCACAGAAGAATAAAAAAAGAAAGAGGCACACGTCTGTTTGAAAGAGACCTGCTTTGTAATCAAAACTACGTATTTTTGGGAATAATTATTTCCGTAACCTAATTGAGGAATAATTAAGACTATAAATACAATTTATTAAAGAAAGGATCTTACAATTCATTCATCTACCGACGGGAGAGAAGAACAAGGAGACGAAGAAGATGAAGATTAAGATTCACCATTGAAGCTCTAGTGTTTGCTTTTTCTCTTCCTACCTATCTTAGTTAATTTTAATGGAGAAACTCTTGGTTATTTCATATTTAGTTATGAGTAGAAAAGCAAATTTTTCTAGGCATATCATGTGAGAGCCTAAGGTTCATGTATACGATGTGACTTTTCTGGATTTTATCTTTTCTTCATGATTTATTGATTTCATCTTTTCAATCAATTATAGTTTCTTGTTGATGTTATTAATCCTACTTGAGTGACACGATTAGGAGATAAACTAGGTTCCAAGAACTAGGGTTTCATTCAATAGTAGATTCATGCTTAAAGTTAGATTTATTCTAATTCAATTGTTCTTGTAATGTGTTTAATACTCAGTGGTGACAGAGTAATTAACCGTAAACACTTCTTAGTTAGTGAATGCACGACAGTGATTCTAACTAACTAAAATGAGACTTAAACATCAATCCCGTATCACTAAGACTAATAAGAGACGTGTTTGGATTGTCCAAGTGTGGGTAGATTCAATAGGTGAGATTTGACTGTGTCGTGCAACGGTGGACCGACCGTTAACGTGCATGTAATTTGCCTACCAGAACGGACAGGAGGACACAAGAGACCCATAGGAGATTGTAGTCTACCGTGAAGTAGAATAACCCGACACCGATAGGAGATGGTCAGTGCTGTTACACGGCTTAGTTAGAATATAGTTAACGTGTTGCTTAGATGGTCAGTGCTGTAACCCGGCTTAGCCGTACATTGGAATCCAGGAGCGTAGAGACTTCTCCAGAAATTGTCAACGGTCCACAAGACCCCTTCTTGTTTAAATTTCATGGAAACGGTGCCCATGTAGGTCCAGGAACCCAGGTACCTCCAACACTCTCTCTAATATACATTTTTAGAAATAAATGTTGACATCCAGCACCTACACATTTAAGCGAGGAATCCTCCTTTTTGATCACTAAATTCGTTGACGACAACGAAAAGCTTATGTGTGTGTGTGTGTGGGGGGGGGGTTGTATCTACTTTCACTAGCCATTTTTTGTATATAGCCTTGTTACATATAGTTAGTGTAGTATCGTGTCGTATTTGTGGTTAATGTTGAGTGTTTTGATATATTGCCGTATTGTGTGAGGTTATTTTCTTCATTGTTGTGCATTCTTACTTTATTGAGTCCCCTTACCTGAAACTTGTGTTTAGTCATGCTGGCCCAAGCTTATAGAGTTAGGAATATGAAAACAAAAGAAAAATTCAAAAATTCATAAATCATAAAAAATTTAGAACTTTTGAGAAAGGGAAATCGAAGAGAGTGAGTGTGGAGAAGGATTAATGATAAAATTCCTCAGGAGTATGAAAATATGAGGTGAGGTAGACGCGAGAATCTGGAGTAGGAAGACTTATAGGGCTAATGCTCATTAGAAATGCGAGTAGCTGCCTCTCAGACTAGTTATCCTACTAGCTTTACACCGCCGTCACTTAGGTAGTCGTCAACCCTCCTCGTAGTGGAAACATAACAGTTGTGCGAGTGATGTTTATGGGGCCAAACATCCCGTCTCCAACTTGTAGGTCCACTAGTTACCCCCATTGATCCG
This sequence comes from Linanthus parryae, assembly GCA_023055425.1. Lineage (NCBI taxonomy): Eukaryota > Viridiplantae > Streptophyta > Magnoliopsida > Ericales > Polemoniaceae > Linanthus > Linanthus parryae. The sequence goes on from JALGPY010000029.1 coordinate 4,178,727, forward strand.
TTTACCCCTTTTATTCGCACCCTCTAGCCTAGGAAGCCTTTAATTGTGAATTTCATCACTTGTTAGAATGGTCCTTGCCTATGCATCATGATAGAGGTGGTCGATTTAGGGAGGTTCGATGAGGGTATGCTGAATTGATACATTTTACGTGGATTCTCTTACATGTCGTCTTTTGAGGGGATATGAGGGTGAGTTAGAGACGGCAGCACACTTCGGTGTCGCGGTAAGTCGTGTCCGTACACCACGATCACAGGTGGAGTGCCGTAGTGCGTGGTAATTTTTTCCGCACGATATGGGGTGGGGTTGGCTGAGCTTATAGGAGGCTGTGCGTTGATGTTCACTTATATTCTCTATATCTTAGGTGATGAGGAGGATCAGTTGGAAAAGCATGAATTACATTGACTACGGGGTTGCGAGAGTTGATTTACATTGAGTGTGGGGGTGTCGACACATATTTGATTGTATCACTGTTTTACACATTCCACCCCCACATTATTTGATCTTATATTGAATCTCCTCAGATATTACTATGTATTATTGGCTCCATGTATTAATGTTATTGTTGTGGAAATGAAAAAAAAAAGTTGTTTGGAAATTGAAAGTTAATGAAAAAAAGAATCTTGCTATAGACTTCATGAAGAGCCGAGGAGATTAGCTAAATATCTTTACCACTCTTTCACATGCGTGGCCACTAGAATGGTGTTGCACCAAGATTGAGGGAATGAGGGCCGGAGTGGTGAGATTCGGTGAGGTTTCTTTGATTTTGGTGAGGGAGTGTGAGAATCGGGTTATTGTGAGCTATATCATGACGTCTAGGAATACGCTTCTAAATATCCTTTCCTACCCTTCCTAAGCCGTCAGCAATCTGAACCCGTGGATATATAGCTCTGAGGGTAAGTGCTCGGGATATGTTTGATGAGTGTGCGGAAGCAATGTCTTAAGTGCTCGTGCCCGTTTTGTCTAACAAAAGTGGCTGCAAGTTCTATTGATCATCAAATTTATACACCCTTCGAGGGAATATGAGAGCCTTATGACTTGCCGGTTCACTTTTCAGGATTTCCCAATCTCTAACCAAACAGGAAAAAAAATTGTGTTGTTTCAATTTTTTGCATTATTTGATAATCGAGTTGCTTTGTATAGACTATAGAGCATGTAGTTTACATAGTTGTGTGTGAGAGTAGTTAGTGTTACATGGCTAGGGGAGTTGAATGCAATTCGGTGGACTGACAATCATAGTGTGGGAGATGTTTTTTTATTTTACTCGGGACGAGAAAAAAATGTAGTTTAGGGGATTTGATAACTCTGTAATGGAGTTATATTCTTACATGTATTACATCCTTTTTCGTGATTTCCGGGTGAATAATATGACTTCTACACCGTGAATATGGAGGAATTGTGAAGTTGATTTAATTGTCAAATCTGGTGTTTGTCTCATTATTTTATGTTACTTTGTCACGTTCGATCGCACGGGTGTGTTTCGTGTTATGTTGACAGGAAACAAAGCTTGCGAGATTAAGTAGAAAGGAAAACGATCTTCGGAACACGACTAAAGCTAAACAAAGTGGATAAAGAAGAATGAAAAGTTTGACAAAAAGCTTGAGCTGCTATCAACAATCTTCCTACCTTCATAGTAAAACACCATTACTAACCTCCATTACCACCGAAAACAACCTGCTTCCACCGAACAAACCCCACAGCCTCCATAACCCATTGCCAAATAAATCCAAATTAGCCCCAGTTTAACACCCAACACCATATACCTAATCCAACACCACTACAACAACCATTACCTCCTTACAACCCAATACACCAACGATTCACCATAGACCTACAACCTCCATCACCAATTACCTACAGAACACAAGAACAAACCACCATAGCTACCATTACCACACTCACAACCCTCTTCTCTGAATTACTACTGACCCAATACAACAATCTCCCTTACAACTTAACCACCATAACAAACTCCTTCAATATACCATAAGACCACAAATTAGCCTTCACAATCACCAGACTATTACACCTATCCCCTCAATTAACCTTAATACCTCCACTCGTATTTTACACCACCTAAAACAATCCAACACCAAAACTTCAACCACACAAGAACAACCAAGCGAAGAAAGAGAGGAGTAAGGAGGAATCAGCAGCGCATCAGCAGATCAAGAAGAAAATAATAATAAGCAGAGAAGGAAGAAGAGATGAAAGTAAACGAAGAAGAGAAACGAAGGAAAAGAAGCTGATTGCACGATCAGGTTTGCTGAGATCGTGCGACCAAGAGAAGACCAGCCGAGGAATTAGCTAATGTTCGTAAAAGAATAGATTGAAATATACTGTTTTGACGACCAAACCTCCTGATCGTGCGATTTGAGGCAAGAGGGGGTCTGATCGCACGATCAGAGAAGCTGATCGCGCGATCTCCTTTAGGTTAAAATTCTCACAGAAGATAAAAAATAAGAAGACCGAGGCGCACGTCTGCTGAAGGGAGACCTGCTTTGTTTTGCTCAAAAGTACATATTTTTGGGATTAATTATTTCCTTAACCTTATTGAGGAATAATGAAGACTATAACTACAGTTTATTTAAGCAAGGATTCTACAATTCATTCATCTACCAATGGGAGAGAAGAACGAGGAGGCGATGAAGACGAAGACAAAGCTTCACCATTGAAGCTCTAGTGTTTTCTTTTTTTTTTCTTCCTACCCTTCTTAGTAAATTTTTATGTAGAAATTTTTGTGAAAGGGGAGCATGCAGGTAGAAATACAGTACATATACTCTAGAAAGGGGGGGGGGGTTGAATAGAGTATGCCAACTTTTTGCAAAACTTGTAGAAGAAAAGAGCTTCTATGAAGAACAATGAAGTTCAAGGCCTTGAAATAAGTTTCAAGCCTTTAGAATAAAATAAAGTTTGAAATAAAACAGAGAAGTCTTTTTCAAGGCCTTGAAAGGAGTTTCAAACCCTTGAAAACAGACTAGTTTGATTGCTGAAAATACTAAGTTTACAAATGAAACTGTAAATGCAAGAGACAAGGGATTTATAAAGTTCATTCCACTTGGAACTACGTCTCTACCTCATTGATCTTATCCCTTAAGGATTTTCAACACAATTCTCATTAATCCAAATCTAAGCCCTAGATCTGAAGCACAGAGATATGCCTTACTCTGTTTACAGCTTGTGGTTCTCTCTAACCTATCTAGTACCTGCTCTAGCGAACTCATTAACTAAGAATTCTCTATTGTTCACTTTGAAAAATCCATGATAATGAGAGAAAGAGGTAGTATAAGAATTATAAACAAATAAAGTGCAAGTCAGAAGAACACTGGATGTATGAAACTGCAGTGAAGAATGCAGTGATCTTCTGTCAGATGGATTGTGAGAATGATGTGCTTCTTTGATGCTTGTCAATCCTGAAATGTTTCTCTCATTTTTGATCTTGAGTGTTCTTCTTGTTCCTTCAAAAGGAGCTCTATTTATGCTGATCAGAAGCTCTGGAAATCTTCCTATATTTTCAGCAACAAACTTCCTGTTTTGTAGGAAACAACTTTGACTCTGTTAACAGCCTTTTGCAACGGGTCGTTGATCATGATCTGCAGAGATATTGTTGTGATCTTGCCTTTAAACAAGTTGGAAAGATGTCATGAGTGTCTGATTGATCACAGATTCATCTTCTCTTAAAGTTTCCTTTCCTGCAAAAGCCAGATTAGAAAACATAGTCAAACAGATGGATTAGTTGGTAATTAATATATCAAAATAGTTTGCCTTTCATCATCAAATAACAACAGATCAAGAATAGGGGTGAGAGAGATAGAGTAAGATCAGAAGAGTTCAGAAGAACTCCCCCTAAGTATGTGCATACAGGTTAGATAGTTTCAAGCCTTTGAATCCAGTTTCAAGGCCTTGAAATAGCTCTGAAACATGTTTCAAGGCATTGAAAACGGGTTCAAGGCCTTGAAATAGCTCTTCTGAACTTACAATCTCCCCCTTGATGAAAGACAAAACCTCGATCTGTTTGAATATTAGTTTCTGCAAAAAAATACTGATTAGCACACAGTTCAAATTGTAGTAACACATTGGTTCGAAAAAGATCCAACTTATTTAGTGATAAACAGAAAACACATAAGTCCAAATAAATCCTACTGTCCAAAAAGACAGGTCATCAAAAACAGAAAAACCTAAGATTTTCTCCCCCTTTTTGACTTTCATCAAAAAGAATGAGAAGATGTTGGATGAGAGTCTTCGGAAAATTTTGAAAATAATCTAAAAAAATAGAAGTGGGAGAGAAAGAGTAGGCAAGATTTTATGGCGTTGGGTCATCATCTCCATTATGATCTCTTTCTTCTTCCTCACTGTCTTCATCATTCTCATGGTCTTTTGCAACATCTTCATTCAAACCAGCAGTCTTCTTCTTCAGCAAGGCATCCGAATCAGGACTGTGTACTTCATCTCCTTCTTGAGCAACTTGTTCAACTAACACTTGCTTCCCTTTGTCCTTGTCTTTAGTAGCCTCTTCCTCTTTGGAGTGTTCACTGGGAATGTTCTTGTCCGAATCACCCTTCTTGATGCCTTCTTCATCCTCAGGGACATCAAACACAGTCATGCTTCTAAAGATGGTCTCCACCATGTACTTCACCTTCCTGAGATCATTCTCAAACCCATGCTGGTTCTCTTTGAATTCACTATTGTCCATCTCTTAACCATCAAGTCTCTGAAGAATTGAAGACAAGTCAGGAGGCTGAGAGGTCTGGCTTGAAGTAGGAGTCAAGATCTTGGGCTTAACAAAATTCTTTGCATTCAGCTCTTCTTCTGTCAAATCTGAATACAACTTCCAAATTTTTTCCTTGGTCTTAACCACTCCAAAATTCTCAAGGTGTTGGAGGAACAGAGTGAGCAAGTTTGCATAAGGAAAATGATGCTTTCTCTGATCTGTTAGGCTAAACAACATGTGTTCCATTACAAGCTTCTGTAGATCAATGTCATAGCCATGCATAATCAAATGTATAACACTCTCTCAGTGATTAACTCCTTTGAATGTTCCCTTGGGAAGATACATCTCATCAAGATAGTGAAAAAAAATGTGGCTTCAACATTTAACACAGAGTGTGTTAACTGTTTGGATGAGGCAGGGACATTTCATAGAAAGAATTCTTCTATGACCACTTTCAAAATTTCATTTTTGGGAGGATTGTGATGTGTGTCATACCTCTTAGGACAGCCTAGGGCAGTTGCAAACTCAGCATGATCCAATTCCATAGTAACACCAGCAACTCTAGTCTTGATTACTAAGTGAGGAGAGTTCTTAAGTTTCTTAATGTTGAGATAGAAGAATCTGGTAAGTATTGGGTAGGCTAGCTCAGGAGGATTTAGCATGAACCACATAGAGCTTTTCTTTAACATGGTAATGCAATTTAGATTTATTCCAGTCAACATAGGCATACTGATCAAGCTACAAAAAGCAATATTCCTAGAGGAAAAACCATCCAACCAATGACCTTTTGAAGTATTTGAGATGAACCAAGATTCATCAGGAGCAGTGTTTTTTGAGTAGATCTGCAAGGCTCTCTCCACATTGTCTTCTGGTTCTTCCTCAGTCACATTTTCTTTACCCTTTTCAGCTTGAGAGGCCTTCTTCTTTTTCTTCAACTTCTTGGGGCTTCAGATCTATGTTTCTAGTTGCTTTTCTGCAGCAGCCTTCTCTTTATTCTTATTATTCTTGTCTGAAGATGGTGTCACATTCTTCTTAGTCTTCTTCTTTGGTGGAGTAAGTTCTTCAATAGCTTCTACACTGGGAGTCCTAGAGCTTGAGTACCCACTGGTTTTCTGTACTTCATCCTCAAATGTCTTTCTCTTCTTCTCTATATTGGGATTTGATCTCGATTATATCAGAGGCTCTTCTAGTGATCATTAGGGTTTGGGAGAAGAATGAGAGAGGTAGAATTGATACGGAGTGAAGGAGAAGAGAAGGAGATAAATACTGAAAGAGTTTGAGTTTAAAAAGGAAATTACAATTTCTTTCTGATCTCAAAAGATTTGTAATAATCAGAAAAGATTCAAATCTTTGAATCCGTTGGAAGTAAATAATTTAATACTATATTTGGCTGAAAAAGAATTTTGAAAAAAAGGTAGGGGCAATATTAAGAAAATATCTACAAAGATAGCACCCAATACTGAATGATCTAAGAAGTGTTTACTAATCAGTTATAAGACTTATTTACAAGCTTTGAAAATAGTTTCAAGGTCTTGAAACGCTGTTATACTGAAACAAGTAAAATCAAAGCTTTAAAAAGATTTTCAAGGCTTTGAAAATCAGTTCCAATCTTTGAAACACATAATAACTTACCTTCCTTACCTTGTACTCCCCCGAAAACAATGAATCTTTATTTAGCATGCCTAATTCCAGTCTTAGAGTTGAATATCTTTCATCTGGCAATGGTTTAGGGAAGATATTTGCAAATTTCATGTTAGTAGAAACAATTTCATGAACAATATAACCTTTCTAAGCATGATCTCTGATGAATTGGTGTCTGACATCAATATGCTTGGTTCTTGAATGCTGAACTGGGTTCTTTGTAATTGATATTGCACTACTGTTGTCACATTTGATAGGTATACTTCTGAAATCAAATCCAAGATCTCTCAACTGTTTACAAATCCACAACACTTGTGAACAACATGCTCCAGCAGATATATATTAAGCTTCAACTGTTGATTGAGCAACTGATTTTTATTTCTTGGAGTTCCAACTGATCAAGGAAGATCCAATGAATTGGCAAGTTCCTGAAGGCCTTTTTCTATGAAATTTGTAAACTGCAAAATAATCATCTGAAAATCCGTGCAAAGAGAAGTTAGAATGCCTTGGATACCAAAGCCCTAAGTCTTTGGTACCATTGAGATATCTGAATATTCTTTCACAGCAGTTATGTGTGATTCAGTTGGACCAGCTTGAAATCTCACATATACATACAATGAACATGATATCTGGTCTACTAGTAGTATGTTATAGTAATGATCTAATCATACCTCTATACTCATTCAAATTGACACTCTTACCAGATTCATCCTTATCTAAGGACAGTGTAGAACTCATAGGAGTCTTGATTTCATTGGATTGAGACATGCTGTATTTTTTTAACAAGTCCCTAGTGTATTTGCTTTGATGCAGAAAGATACACTTCTTCAACTAATGTATCTGAAGTCCAAGGAAGAAGTTCAACTCTCCCATCATGCTCATTTCGAATTCCCTGCTCATAAGACTTGAGAATTTTTTTCATAATAGATCATTAGTAGCTCCAAATAAAATATCATCAACATAAATTTGAACTACAAGTAAATCTTTCTCATGAGTCTTAATGAAAAGGGTCTTGTCTACCAATCCTCTTTTGAAATAATTTTTATGCAAAAACTTTGACAATCTTTCATACCAAGCTCTTTGAGCTTGTTTCAAGCCATAAAGAGCCTTGTGAAGTTTGTAAACATGATCTGAAAACTTATCACTTTCAAAACCAGGAGGTTGTGCAACATAAACTTCCTCTTGCAAGTAACCATTCAAAAATGCACATTTCACATCCATTTGAAGTAGTTTCATGTTTTTGTAAGACGCAAAAGCAAGTAAAATTCTAGTTGCTTCTAACCTGACAACTGGAGAAAAAGTTTCCTCATAATCAATACCTTCTTCTTGGTTGTAACCTTGAGCAACTAACCTTTCTTTGTTTATGATGACTCAGCCATTCTCATCTAGTTTGCTTCTAAACATTCATCTGGTACCAATGACAGACTGGTTTGTAGGTGGAGGAACTAGGTTCCACACCTTAATTCTTTCAAACTCATTGAGTTCACTTTGCATAGCTATAATCCAATCTGCTTCTTGTAATTCTTCCTTCATAGTTTTGGGATCTTCATCAGTTCTTGCATCAAACTTACCCAAGTTGTCCTTACCATTGTTGTGAACAAAACATGTGCAACCAAAGGGTTTGAAGTATGAAATGTATGGCTTCCTACCTTTGAAAAGTAATTTGCTATATTCACATATTTTGCCCAATAGTGTTTTGGCAGCTTGTTTTCTAGAAGCATTGTTCTTGACTTATCTTCAAGAGTCCTTTTCTTTCTTTCAACAAATCCATTCTTATGAGGAGTTCTTGAGCACAGTCTTTGCGTACTTCATCATCTTTGAACTTGATAGATGGTAATCCTCTTACCAGATCTTTGGAGATCAACTTGTTCATGGTATGCAAGCTTTCTGTGTCAAAGCTTTGAATTCTCTTTCAAGGCCTTGAGAAACTTCATTCTTTTACCTGCAACTTTGTTAGTCTGAAAAGTATAAACATTTTTTGATCTAGAGGCTCTGAGAATGCAATTTACTGATTTCTCATTTTACACCACACACATCTCTTTATCAAAGATGACCTTATTGCCATTGTCACAAAGTTGAGATACTCTAATCTCTTTCAAATAGTCCTCTTCATTTAAAAGCATTGTTCTGAGGTAATCTGAGAGAGCTTCTTTTGGTTTTGAAATCAAACAGTTTCATAACTTTCATCATGCTTGGCCATGAAGCATAGGTTGGCATGTTCTTCTTCAGATTCAGAGTCACTTGAGGTATCTGAATCACTCCATGAAGCTATCATAGATTTATTTTCTTCTGTCATGATCTTTCTTCTGGAAGTTCTTGCTTTTCTTGTGTGGGCAATCTCTTATTAAGTTTCCTGCATCACCACACTCAAAGCAGTTAATGACTTTTGATTTACTTTGTGAAAAGACTTACCTTAGTAGTCCTTGCTACTGGATAATCTGTCTCTTTCTCTGTTGAAGACTTTGGTTCCAATGTTTTTCTTCATCTAGTGGATTTTGGTCAAGGCTTTGGAAATCAAAGCAAATGGATCTTCATCATCCTCTTTAGTTTCAAAGCTTTGAATTTTTCTAATTCTCTTAGGCCTTGAGTGCTGTGTTCTTGACACCTTTTGGTAGCTCTCCCTGATCTTCATTCAGAGATATTTCATGTTTCAGGAGCTTCCCTTGTAAATCATCAAGTTGTAGTGATGATAGATCTTGAGCTTCCTCAATTGCAGTAGTCTTCGGTTCCCATTTTGCCTTAAGCAGACTTCTCAAAATCTTCCTCGCCTTTTCTTCATTGGAAATATGTTTACCAAGTGAATCAAGGTTATTGAATTTATCTTTAAACCTTTTTAACAATTCACTGATTGACTCATCTTCATTCATCTTGAATAGCTCATATTGTCTGAGATAGATGTTGATCTTGGTTTGCTTGACTAGACTGGTTCCTAAAAATGTCACCACAAGCTTATCCCTGATCTCTTCGGCAGTCTTGCAGCCGGAAATCCTGTTGAATTCATGTTTACTTAAAGCACAATACAAAATGTTAATAGCTTTGTAATTCTTAGAGAATTGTTCTAATTCAGATGAGGATAGAGAATCTTCATATTTTGGAGTTCTAATCTAATATTTCTCTGTGTAGAAAGTGTGAGGTCCACTCAGAATTATGGTCCATAGCTCTATATCTTGATTAATGATGAAAATTTTCATTAGAGCTTTCCAGTGAGCAAAATTGTCTCCACAAAATAGAGGAGGTCTGTTAGCAGCTCTTCCCTGTGAGAAACCACCATCACCTGCAGTACTCCTGATCACCAGATGGTTAAATCTTATACAGTGGTACAAGCTCAGATATCAATTGAAAGGGGAGTATGCATGTAGAAGTACAGTACAAATACTCTAGAATGGGGGGGGTTGAATAGAGTATGCCAAATTTTTGCAAAACATGTAAAAGAAAAGAGTTTCTTTGAGGAACAGTGAAGTTCAAGGCTATGAAGTCATTCTCAAGCCTTTGGAATGAAATACAGTTTGAAATAAAACAGACAAGTCTTTTTAAGGCCTTGAAAGGAGTTTCAAACCCTTGAAAAACAGACTAGTGTGAATGCTGCAAATACTAAGTATACAAATGAACTGTAAATGCAAGGCACAAGGGATTTATAGAGTTCAGTCCACTTGGACCTACGTCTCTAACTCAGGGATCTTCTCCCTTCAGGATTTTCAACACAATTCTTATTAATCAAAAGCTATGCCCTAGATCTCAAGCACGGAGACTAGAATGGATGTCTTGCTTGTGGCCGCTCCATATTAGTAAATAGTTACTACCGAATAAATAGAACCTATGCGGTCACACACCTTACAGGGTTAAAATAGACTTGGGAAATAATTAGTTAATATGATTAATTAATTAGAAGGATCAAATAGCAACAACCTGCTAACTTAGTAGGACTAATATACAAGTTGGACTAATCAGAACCTGAACAATGAGTTATTGGACTATATAAAGGATACTCCTAGCTTCCTTCAATAAAACTTATGCTCATAACATACTTTGAGTAGGAGAGAAGGAAGGAGAGAGTAAGACAAACAAGATCGGCCGAACCTCCTTGTCCGTCCGCCCTTACCCGTCGCCCAAGAGAGGAGACCGAAACCCCCTCTTGTCTCTGTTGCATGATTTCTTCGTCCTCTTCAACTCCTCCTAGATAACACAAGGCGTTTGAAAGATCTAGATCTCACCTGTAGCCGTGGATCAACCGTAGAGACGTTATAATTTTCTCGTTAGAAGTCATTAAGGAGACCTCAAAGGTACTTAACATTATTCTCTTACCATTGTTATCATTTCTCTTCCTGTGATCCTTGGAGGATTTTGATTGGATGAATATATTATCTTTCCGGGGCGCATCCATAATTAAAACCCTACAGTGGTATCAGAGCCATAGGTCGTAGAGGATAACGTGGTTTAGGTGTTATGTTTTTTTTGTTGTTCATCACCTTTAATTGTTAATTATTGAGTTAAACAAAAATTAAGCATATTAGATGCATGTTGAATATGATTCAACCAAACAAGATCTAATTCTTGCATTGGATGTATGAATTTGTGAGTTTGAATAACGTAAAATGTTTATTTTGGATCTTGACGGCTAGAGTTTGGGCACATGCTTGGAAAATATGTTTATCAAATATGGAAACAACTAAACTTGGGAAACGAGGAAAGGAGTTGTTTTGGAAACAACTCCTTAGAGAGGATCGACCCGCCCCAAGAACCGCCCCTTGCCTTGCCGCCCACGCTAGGGCACGACCAAGAATGCGGTCAGGCCTATCGTGCGGATCGGCCGCGCGTAGGGTTTGGACGACTGGACTAAGGTTTGGTCCTTTTTGGGTTGTTCGGCTATATTGATAGTGAACCCATGGACCGTTTTAACCCTAGCGTATCCAAAATCAACTAAAATTTACCAAGAGCGTTAAAAAATGGTTTTAACTGTTTATGTGCAATTTTCATGGTGATTGGATATGGCCTTAGATGTGGTTTGTTGTGGATGTTTAAATTTTTGTGCTTTGTTTACGGCCTGCGATCTGACCAAATTAATTTAATAATTAGTTAGGGTTTACGGCCTAAAAGCCGATATTTTTGTCTCAATTTGTGATATTTATTTTATTTAGTATATATGTTAGCTAGTACTAGATAAAATAGATAAATAGCCAAGATTGAAGAAAAGGATCCCTAAGAAGTGAAGGTACCACAATATGGATCATGAAGCATTCAACAAGGCTATGAAGGATGGATCAAGAGATGGAGGCACATAGAGATGCATTTTTTATTTTAGGGTTCATAGATATTCTCATTGTCTTGAGAATGTCTTAGTCTAGGAGGCCAAATCCATATCATGTTATTTTGTTTTTGTGGATCTTTATTTTATTGTCTTATTATTGTTGTTGGTGTATGGTTAATGCATGCATTTTAATAATAAGATAATCAACAACCCGGATCTTTTATTTGGAGTTGTGCCCAAACTCAAATAAGTAGATCAATTGATATAGATCAACAGAACAATTTTAAAATTGAAAGAAAAAATCCCTCAAAAAAATATTACGTTTTTGCCTTCTCGTTACTTAAACACACATCGCAAGATCGATTGATCAAGTTCGTGCGTGCCAAAGAAGGGCGACTTGATTCATCATCATGTTCTGCGATGGCACAAATAGTGTGAAATTGTTGGAGTAAGAGGTTGGACATAACTGGGTATTTTAATAAGGATTACAAAAAACCTAGAGGCAATCAATTGGGATTATCTATAGGATATATAAATAAGGGTTTATTTTCCCAATTGAACCAAAAGTTGCATATGATGCAATTGGAATTGTTCCTACCTAAACAGCTAATTTTGGGTGACTTGCCAAAGCAAGCTCAAACAAAAGTGAAATAGGGATCTTGGCACCCACTACAAAATATAATGATATTTTCTGCATTAATATCTTGAGGGTTATTAATCCGTAGAAAAAATAGTGGGAGTTGTGTTTAATAATCTAGCCATTATTAAATATAGTTAAATTTTTCACAAAATACTGAAACTTGCGTATTTTCCTTTTTGTAGTGTTCCATTGGCAAACACCTCATCGAACTCATCTCACTCCCTACGCTCTGTCCTTGAGAAGGAAAAGCTATGCGGGACCAATTTTCTAGACTTGTATAGAAACTTCAGAATCGTTCTCAAGCAAGAAATGAAACTGTACGCTCTAGAGGAGCAAGTTCCTGATGGTCCGGAAAACAACACTCCTGCAGCCCTAAAGGCGTATCAGAAGCGTGTTGATGACGCTAATGATGCGGCCTACCTAATGCTTTAACCATGACCTCTGAGCTTCAGAAGTAACATGAGAACATGAATGCTGTCGATATGATCGGACACTTGAAGCAGCTCTTCTAAGAGCAGGCAAGGATTGAGAGGTATGAAGATTCCAAGGCATTGTTCAAATGTCATCTGTCATAAGGAAATCCAGTAGGGCCGAACCTATTGCGCATGATGGGCTTCATAGAGAGCCTGTGGCGCCTAGGGTTTCCAGTAGGCCAAGAGTTAGCCACCGATCTCATCCTGCAATCTTTGCCTGAAAGTTATGGAAAGTTCATCATGAACTATAACATGAATGAGATTGTGAAATCTCTGTCAGATTTACTTAATATGTTGAGGACACCTAAACAAAGAATCAACAAGGGTAAGGGAAAATCCATAATGATGGTGCAGAAAGGTAAGGGCAAAAGGTTTGCCTCATCCTCCAAGGGCAACGGCAAGTCAGTTGCCAAGTCTAAGGAACCTGCCCTTAAGCGTGTTTCTGGCATTGCTAAAGGTGTGACTAAAGGTGAGTGTCACTACTGCAGTTAGCCTGGACACTGGAGGAGGAACTGCCCAAAATATCTGGAGGACAAGAGGCTTGGAATTGTGATTCCACCACCACCATGTATTATTTTAATAGATGTCAATATTACTTGCTCTTCATCATGGGTATTGGATACTGGATATGGATCACACATTTGTCGAAATGTGCAGGATCTAAAGAGAAGTAGAAGCTTGGCTAAAGGGGAGATAGACCTGCGCGTTGGGCATGGAGCAAGAGTTGCTACATTAGCCGTAGGCGTGTACGAGTTGTCTCTGCCTTCATGATTAGTTTTAGAATTAAATAATTGCTATTTTGTGCCTGCAATGAGCAAAAACATTATTTCTATTTCTTGTTTCGACAAGGATGGTTTTACTATTTCAATAAAGAACAATTGTTGTTCCACTTATTTTGATAGTATTCACTACTTAAGTGGGAAATTATTTAATGGATTATATATCATTGAAGCAATATTGTCTATAACATTAATACTAAGAGGATACAAATGAATAATTTAAATCCTGCTTATCTATGACATTGTCGTTTAGGCGATATAAACGAGAAACGTGTATCTAGACTCCATAAGGATGGATTTCTAGACTCATTTGATTTTGAATCATATGAGACACGTGAGGCTTGTTTATTGGAAAAAATGACAAAGTCCCCTTTCAATAAGAAAGGTGAAAGGACTAGTGAGCAATTGGCGATAGTACATAGTGATGTATGCGCGCCATTCGCCATGCCTGCCAAGGGTGGTTATGTCTACTTCATAACGTTTACTGATGATTTCATTAGAAATGTATTTGTATTCCTTTTGAAGGCCAAATCCGAATTGTTTGAAAAATATTCAGACAATTCAAAACTGAAGTAGAGAAGCATCTTAGAAAAAGTATTAAGGCTCTACGATCATATCGTGGAGGAGAACACTTGAGCCAAGAGTTTGATGACCATTTTAGAGAGTCTGGGATAGTATCCCAACTCACTCCACCCGGAACGCCACAATGGAATGGCGTGTCCGAGAGGAGAAATCGAACTCTATTGGATATGGTTCGATCTATGATGTGTCAAACTGATCTTCCATTATCATTTTGGGGCTATGCTATATTAGGTGCGACTTTCACCATTAACCGTGTTCCATCTCAATCATTTATGAAGACACCACATGAGATGTGGAGTGGGAGGCGTCCCACAGTGTCGTTCATGAAGATTTGGAATGCGATGTCTATGTAAAACGTTTCCAATAGGGCCTAAGTCGGACAAATGCAAAGTTGTGGGATACCCTAAGGAAACTAAGGGATATTATTTCTACAATCCAACTGAGAACAAAGTGTTTGTAGCTCGGACCGGAGTATTTCTAGAAAGAGAGTTTGTCTCTAGAGAAGAAAGTGGGAGGACTGTAGAACTTGAAGAAGTTCAAGAACCACAAAGCATTGATCCTACTATGGAACATGAACAGGAACCACATGAAGTAGTGGATCAGCCTGTTCAAGTAACACAAGAGCCTCATAGATCTAGTAGAGTGAGCCAGGAGCCAAAGAGGTATGGACTTCTCGTGGCTGAATTTGGGGACACGATGCTCATCGATGATGAGCCTACTACCTATGAAGAGGCCATGAAAGGGCCAGACTCTCAGAATTGGCTTGAGGCCGTGAGATCCGAGATGGAATCCATGTATACAACAAAGTATGGAATTTGGTGGAACCACCCAAAGGGGCACGCCCCATAGGGTGCAAGTGGGTGTTCAAGAAGAAGATCGACATGGATGGTAATGTGATTACCTATAAAGGCCGATTGATAGCTAAAGAATTCAGACAGATTCATGGTATTGACTATGATGAAACCTTTTCACCAGTCGCAATAACCAAATCCATCCGAATCTTACTTGCTATTGCAGCATACTACGACTATGAGATTTGGCAGATGGATGTCAAAAGAGCATTCCTGTATGCGAATCTCCTCAAGGATGTGTACATGACACAACCTGAGGGTTTTGAACATCCAAAGCAAGCCAACAAAGTTTGTAAGCTGCAACGATCCGCTTATGGATTGAAACAAGCTTCTAGAAGTTGAAATCGACGTTTTGATGAGGTAGTCAAAGAGTTTGGCTTCATCAGAAACGAAGATGAATCTTGTCTCTACAGAAGGTTAGTGGGAGCTCTATTTCTTTTCTGGTCTTGTATGTGGATGACATACTACTCATTGGAAACGACATTCCCATGCTGCATCCTGTTAAAGATTGGCTAGGAAAGTGTTTCTTAATGAAAGACTTAGGTGAAGCAGCCTATATACTCGGTAAAAAGATCTATAGAGATAGATCTAAGAGGCTGCTCGGCTTAAGTCAAAGTACATATATAGAGAAGGTGTTGAAATGGTTCAGCATGCAAGATTCCAAGAAGGGATTCTTGCCCATGTCGCATGGAGTCACTCTTTCGAAGAGTGGTTTTCCTTCCAATGAGATTGAGAAGGAACGCATGAGTAGGGTTCCCTATGCATCGGCCATATGATCCATCATGTGCGCCATGTTATGTACTAGACCAGATGTGTCATATGCATTAAGTATGACAAGCATATATCAGTCCAATCCATGTGAGAGTCACTTGATTGCGGTCAAGAACATCCTAAAGTACTTGATTAGAACTAAGGATGCATTCTTGATTTTTGGAGGTGATAAAGAGTTGCGTGTAAGGGGTTACAAGGATGAAAGATTCCAGAACGACAAAGATGATTTCAGATCACAGTCGGGGTTTTTTATTTTGCCTGGATGGAGCAGCGGTAAGCTGGAAGAGTTCCAAGAAAGAGACGGTGGCTAATTCTACAACAGAGGCTGAGTATATTGCTGAAAATGGCGCAGCAAAAGAAGCTGTTTGGATTAGGAAGTTCATTACTGAGCTTGGTATGGTTCCTAGCATTTCAGATCCTGTAGAGTTATATTGTGACAACACTGGAGCGATCGCGCAATCAAAGGAAACCCGGTCGCACCCGAAATCCAAGCACGTACTGAGGAAGTTCCAACTTATTCGAGATATTGTCGAAAGAGGAGACGTTCGGATATGAAAGATTCCTACAGATGAGAATCTGTCAGTTCCTCTCACAAAGCCGTTTGTTCAGCGCAAGCATGAACGCACACTAGCAGCATTGGCATACGAGATGAACCAGATCGGCTCTAGTGCAAGTGGGAGACTGTTGGAGTAGGTGCCCTAGAGGCAATCTAGTTTAGTATGAACAATAAATTGGCTAGAACATTCATTGTATTGTTTATTGGATATTTAATATAATGAAGTCGTTAGATTTTCAATTGTGTTGTTTATCTTAAATATCCCTAGTCCATTATAATTATTAATGGGACAATCATCATAGACTAGTATGGGGTTGGATTGATATGGAGATATAATGATCCAACACTGGCTTCATTAAAGACAAATTCTCCTTCTAGAAACACGTCAGTCCGAGCAACAAAGACTTTTTTTCTCGAATGGATTGTAGAAATAATATCCTTTTGTTTCTTTAGGATATCCAACAAACTTATACTTATTCGACTTGGGTCCAAGCTTCTCTGTTTGTAAACACTTTACATACACATCACAACCCCAAATCTTCATAAACAACACTATAGGACGCCTCCCATTCCATATCATATGGTGTCTTCATGACCTATTCGGATGGAACACTGTTAATGGTAAAATATGCAGTTAATAGAGCATTTCCCCAAAACGATATCGGAAGATCTGCCTGACACATCATAGACCGCACCATGTCCAACAGGGTGCGATTCCTCCTCTCGGACACGCCATTCCATTGTGGCGGTCCGGGCGCAGTGAGTTGGGATAAGATCCCACACTCTCTAAGATAGTCCTCAAACTATTGGCATAAGTATTCTCCTTCATGATCTGATCGTAGAGCCTTAATACTCTTGCCAAGTTGCTTCTCTATTTCATTCTTGAATTCTCTAAACATTTCAAATGATTCAGATTGGCCTTCACAAGGTTACAAATCCGTATCTCTTGTATTCATCAGTAAATGTATTGAAATAAAGATAACCACCTCTGACAGGCGTGGGAAACAGTCCACACACATCAATATGTATGTGTGCCAATAACTAACTCTTCCTCCCACCTTTCTTATTGAAAGGGGCTTTGTCATTTTTCCTAATAAACTAGATTAACATGTCTCATATGATTCATAATCAAATGATTCTAGAAATCCATGCTTATGAGGTCTAGATATGTGTTTCTCGTTTATATGGACTAAACGACAGTGTCGTAAATAAGTAGGATTTAAATAATTAGTTTTAATCCTCTTGGTATTTATATTAGAGACGGACCTATTGAGATGAGGGATATACAATCAATTAGACAAAAGCGCACCACAATAGTGCATACTATCAAAATAAATGGAGCAACATTTTTCATTTATTTTAATAGAAAAACCGTTCTCGTCCAAACAAGAAATCGAAATAATGTTTCTTCTCAAAGCAGGAACATAGTAGCTAGAAGTAATGTTTATGCACATAGCAGGCACATTATAGAGATTTCCAAATTCTGAAATAAGTCCTGAAGGCAAAGATAACTCATAAACGCCTACGGACAATGCAGCAACTCTTTCTCTATTCCCACGCGCAACTCTATCCCCCCTTTAGCCACTTGTCTAATTAATTCTCTTGAGATCCTGCACATTTCGAGAAATGTGAGATCCACATCTAGTATTCAATAACCAATGTGAAGACATAAAAAAATTGATATCTATAACGAAAATACATGGTTGTGGTGGAATCACTATTCCGAGCCTTCTGTCCTCTATATACTTTGGGCAGTTCCTCTTCCTGTGGCATGTCTGACTACAATACTGACATGCTCCCTTAGATACGCCACTAGCAGGCTTTAAGGCAACTTCCTTGGATTTTGAAATTTTCGTGCTCTTTCCTTTGGAGGTGGAAGCAACTGGATTGCTCTTCCCTCTATTGACCATCATTATGGCCTTGCCTTTTCCTTTGTTAATTCTATGTTCAGCAATCCTCAACATATTGAGCAGTTCTGGCAGAGGTTTGATCTCATTCATGTTATAATTCACGATGAATTGTCTATAACTATCCGACAATAATTACATGATGATATCAGTGGCCAACTCTTGGCCGAACGAGAAGCCTAACTACTCGAGATTCTCCATGTATCCGATCATACGGAGAACATGAGGCCCGACTGGGTTCCCCTCTGATAGACTCCACTTGAACAGTGCTTTGGATACTTCATACCGCTCATGCCTAGCATGCACTTGGAATAGTTGCTTCAAATTTATGATCATATCGTGTTTCTTCTGAAGTTCATATTTCATGATTCAAAGCACGAGACAAGTCACAACATTAGAATCATCCACGTGTTTCTGATGTACCCTTGCAGCGGCAAGAACAACATCCTCTCCTGGCAGTTATGGAAAAGAATTTTCTAAGACGTGCAGTTTCTTTTCTTGTTTGAGAACAATTCTCAAATGTCTGTACCTATCTAGAAGATTGGTTCCGTATAAATTTTCCTTCTCAAGGACATATTGTAGGGATGAAGTCGATGCTTGTTTAATGTTTTCTATTGGAATTCCAAAATGAAAAATATGCAATTTTAGGATTTTTAACAACTAACTACATTTAAAAATTGCTAGATTATTAAATATAGCTCCCACTTTTTCTCTGGGATTAATGGCCCTCACCATTAATATGGAAAATGTCGTATACTTTTTAGTGGGCCAAGATCCATATTTCACTTCCTCCTTGAGCTTTCTTTGGCAAGTCACCCAAAGATCAGTTATTTAGGTAGGAACACCTTCCAATTGCATCCTATGCAACTCTTTGTTCTATTAGGTGAGTAACTCCTTAATCTTTATCTATCTCATAGATAACGCCTAATTTCCTTGCCTCTAAGTTTTCGATCTTATTGAAACAACCTAGTTGCGCCCAACATCTTACTCCAAAAATTACACATTACTTGCTTGTTCCGCCACATAACACCATGATGAATTAAATCGCATTGCTTTGAAAAGCCTGAATCTAATAGCCCCTGATCATGATGGGTGATTAAGCCCGAATTCATCATTTGAGGCATTTCCTCGTCATTATTAATTTTTTTGTTGATCCGATCAACATGATCTACTTATTTGCATTGGGAAATACCGAATAAAATACGAGTTATGTTTATTATTATCTTGTTACGTTTTGCATGCATCAATCACACATCAAAAATATATAGCAAGACAATAAATAAATAAATAAACAAGAAAAATAAGCGTAGTATGGATATGGCCCATAATAATAAGATTTTCCCAAGCCAATGAGAATATCTATAATCCCTAAAGTGACAAGCTCAACGCCAAGTGCCTCCAAATTTGGTCCATGCATCCTAGGCTTGTGAGTTCTCCAAGTCTTGTGGTTTCTTGAGTCTTTGATCTTCTTCTTCACGCATTGAATAAAATCAGTCTATCTAATTCTAGCTAGCATCTAAGCTAAATAAAGATACCTCACAAGCGAGACAGAAGACGACACGCAGACCGCAAATTAATTATATTAAGTCAATTCAAAACCAAAACCAAAACAAAGCACAAAAGTAACCATCCACAACCTAGGCCATACCCATCCACTATGCGATAAATCACATAAAATAGTTAAAATCAAATTTTAATGCGCTTTGTAAATTTAATTGAATTTTGGATTTTAAAGGGTTAAAACGGTCCAAGGGTTCGCACCAATCAAATTGGCAGAACCTATTGGACCGTCCAAGCCGTGCAAGACTTGTCGGACCAGCACTCAGGTTCAAACCGACGGCTAGCCAAACCCAAGGAGGCCATGACATTGGTCTGTGCACAACAAGGAGGGGCGGTCACCTAGTGTCCGAAGCCTAGGGGTTGTTTCCAAAAAACCCTAGCTTTTCAGAACCCCAAAACTCGAATCATATGTGAACTAAATTTGCCAAATTTTATATGATATGTAAAATTGGCTGAATCTCAATCGAATCATATTCAATTTGCATCATTAGGTCAAACTACAGTTTTTGCAAAAAGTGATTATTATAGTGTAAATACTAATAAATAGTAACACATAATATCATGTTAGGCGCTACGACCCGTGGCTCTTATACCACGGTAGGGTTTTTATGCACATAAAGATGTGAAATATAAACAAATAAATCCTGGTCAAAGCCGTCCACAGATCGCAGGCAAGCATTCATAACATGAACAAAGTAAGCGAATTGTGTACCTTAGTTTGTGTGATCACTATGAAGAATTGTTACTTCATCTCTACAAGTATCAACACCTAGGATTGTAAGCTAGAATCCCCTTCACGTCTTAGTGCTAGCTATGCGAACAAAGAGGTAGAAGAATCACGTTAAACGCAGCACAGATTCGTGCAACACAGGGAGGCCGACGACACTAGGGGCGAACGGGTAGGGGGTTGAAACTCTACTTGTCTCTCAAATTGATTGGTTGTTTCTCACAATAATGACTCTTGTGTTGGACATAATAAGCTAAGGTTGCCTTTACATAGTTAACAACTCGTTGTTAACTACATATTTTCCCATTACTAATCCTATCCATACACGGATTAGTCCACCTAGCAAATTAGTCATACTTACTTTACTTGTGGTTGCGTTTTGATCCTTTTAATTAGTTAGTCCAAATAATTAATTTCCAAATCCAGTTTAATCCGTATGGTTTCTTACCCTGTAGGTTTCTACTTAGTTGGTAGTAATTACAAACATAGAGCGGTGTCTAGCAACACATTTGTGCCACCCAAATAATAGAAAAGTGAGTGAGCGTCTTATACAATGTTTGGCTCAATTTTGAGCTCAGTGTTAACCTAGGTAAATATTTCAAGATTAATGGGAATTTCAACTCTCCCTGTGGGAATGGGTATCGCTCCATTATGCAGGGCACCCTCCGTTTTGGTTTCTATATACGCTTCATGGTTGGTTTCAGTTGTCCTTGGTGGAAATTCATCCCTAACCTCAAGTGCATTCACATCATCAGGAAAGGCCATAAATATTATTTTGTTAGTTATGCAAAGATGTTCGTATTAGGGAGAGCTAAAGTAGTAAGTAAAGGGGAGGATGACTAGTAGGGGTAGATGCAGAGGTAGCTTTGGGGCTTGTGGATATGTAAAAATCAAAACACATGAGAAGCAACAATTATGTGCATAAAAACCCTATAGTGGTCTATTTGGAGTTCAGTTTTCGTATAAAATAAGGGTTTATTTGGACTTCAGTTTTCGTGGTCTTATTAAATACCATCTAACTTTGACACGTCTGATGTTGATATTTGTTTGCGAACTTTCATGTGAATTCATGCATATTTCTGTGAAATTATTTCATATAGGTGTGGTGTGAATTCATTTATGTATGTGACTCTGGGGTTTTGCTAGTAGCAATTGTAATGCATGGGGTCCTTGTGTAATTAGTTTATTACTATATGTTTAGTGTATATTACCACTCCATTCACTCTCTCCCCCTTTCTATTTTGGTATGTTCCTTTTCCTTCTCCCCCTTTCCTCATTTGGCATGTTCAATAATGGAAAATGATGATTTTTACCTTACAATTAATAACCCACCTTTCATTTCAAAATACCCAACCCCACCCATTTCTTTCTCTCAAAAAATAATCCCACCGATTTTCTTCCTCCGTTTCAGATCACCACACATTTTAGAGAGGATAGAGAGAGAGGGAGAGAAAGAGGCATACGGTAGTGCAAGAGAGAGAGAGAGATACGAAGAAGAACAACAGGAAAGAGACGGAAGATGAAGGGCAAAGAGACCGCAGTTGAAGGCGACGAAGCAGGGGAACCGATGAGGGTTTGAGATTGAGTCCATGAACGCTATCTACGGCAGTAACACAACATCAACAGGGACCTCGGTGACCATCAACGATGATCTTTCCCTTATTTTTTTTTTCTGGAATCTGCTCTTTTGATCCGTCATTTTTTAATTTGGATCTATCATTATTTCTGAGGCGGCAGTGGTGGCGAGGCTGGTGGAAGATGAGGATGCCGGTGGGGGAGGAGGATTTCTGCTCTCCAGCGAGGAGACATGGCAAGATGAGAGCCCCGGTGTTCTTCTTCTTCATCTTCTTCTTTTCCTCTTATCTTCTTCTTCCTTTGTGATTTTTTCTTTCTTTCCTTGGATTTCTAAGTTTATGTGACTGGTCGTGTTTGTAGACTGGTAGTGGTAGAGGACTGGTGGTTGTGGATTCTAGTGGTAGTGGTGGTAGTTAAGGTAGAGAGAAACTGCACATAAGAATATCATAAGAGAAAAGGGGCAAAATAGGAAAAGTAACATTTCTTAATTCCCGAGCTTTCTCCGAAGGGGAGAGAGAGAGGGAACAAAGTGGCATTTTAGTAGATGGATTCAAATGTCCATGTTGATGTCGAAAATCCCAAGTATAGGATATCGCTACAAGTAGTACCCGAGTAAGAACGGGGTCAATTTCCACAAGGATTGGGAAAGAGAATAAGCACTCTAGAGTCCAACAAGTAAACTACTAAGCAACTAATAAATTGAAAAAAACGAGTTTCTCAAAGGCTTTAGAGCTAGCCAAGCTTTGAATCCACCACTCAAGTGATGGAGCAAGAGTTGTTGATATTGCTAGAGCAAATAACTAAAAAAGAAAACAACTACTAACACTATTACTAATATGATTCAAACGAGTTTGTCAATAAGAGAGTAAGTTGGGTCAATCGATTCCAATAGAGGCCTTGTGTGTGAGCATCAACACCCAAAGTTTATGTCAAAGAAAAGCATGGATTATATAGCAAGAGGATTTTATAGATCTTGTATTCAAGAGTGAAATGCAAAATCGAGTTCTGTCAAGCATATTTCATATGTAAACGAGAGCGTTTCCATATGAAAGATCAAGCCACAATTCGGATTTGATGTTCAACACTTGAATACTACGAATTCGACATCCAACTTATAAGACTACAAGAACAATTGAAATTCTCACACACAAGTCATCTATCTTCATCAATCAACCCAACAAGTAGCTTAATTGTTCATATTCAAGAGCAAGACACAAGAATCAAGAGAATTCATGAAAATAGTCATTATATTTAACC
This sequence comes from Linanthus parryae, assembly GCA_023055425.1. NCBI lineage: Eukaryota > Viridiplantae > Streptophyta > Magnoliopsida > Ericales > Polemoniaceae > Linanthus > Linanthus parryae. The sequence continues at coordinate 4,201,999 of JALGPY010000029.1, forward strand.
TCAAATACTCTTCAATTCAACCAAATAACACCAACTTGCTACCAAATGATGAACAACCTACTAGTGTTGATTCAAACTACACTTTAATCAATCTAAAGCAGCGAACGACCCAACAATTCAAAACTAACAGCAGCTAAATCACAAGGACCTGCTGGTGCAGCAACTAACCAAGAACAGTGAACAAAAACACTGCTCAAAACAGAGCAAAATCGAACCCAGAATTAACCAGACCTACCCTTCTCTCCCTTGGTTGTTGCTGGCTCCGTGATAGCTCGGGACGAGCTCGGAATCACCAGAACAAACCCAGAACCCGGCAAATGCCGAGAGAGAAGAGAGAGAAGCAGAGTTTCGGTTCAGCCTTTTGCGTAGGTTGTCCTCCTCTTCTTCTTCTTCTTCTTTCTCTTTGGCTTATATAGGCAGTGAGGGAGGGTTGTCGTAGCCTCCAAGGATTGATCTTAGCCCTTGAATTGAACTGAAAGACTCTCAATCTTTGATTTGAAGTTGCTTCAAGAACCCTAGGTAATTTGGGCGTTTTTTCTAGAAGCATTCTTGGGCCGAATTGAGACTTGGGCTGGGTAGAGCACGGTTTAGGGAGAAGATTGGGACTTGTCTCTTGAGATTTGGTGAAGAAACGAGAGAGAAAGGGTCTTCGGAGAAGCTTCGTGCGTAGAACAATGGTGGCTTTGTGTTCTTGCTGCGTGTTTGACGGGGAGAGAGAATAGTCCGAGAGAGAAGACGAGCAGGGGGTGAGCTGGTTCGGTGAATTTGAACCCAGCTCCCCCCTAGCTTGCTGAAACCTTTTAAAATACCCCGTCTCTTACTTAAAACCTTCTGAAAATGGCAATCTGACCCCCAATCCGTTAAAAACTCATCTCTTTAGTCCTTAAAAACTTTATAAACTTGCCTTTAGCTCCCCATTCCGTTAAAATCTCTTCAAATGAGCCCTCTAAACATTAGAACACTTGACTTTGGCCCTTGACTTTGACTTTTAACTTGCAATTTCTTCAATCCTGACCTCTCAAATCTTCAATAATCTTCTAATTAAGCGCTCCAAGTACCTTCTCTTTGTCTCTTTGCCCTCCAAATATTTTCAATTCCTCATTCAAGCTTTCCCAACTAGCCCCTTTCGTTATAAATCACGTATTTGCCTACACAATAAGATAAAAACAACCAGAACTACAAAGACAAGCATAAGACTAGAATGAGAGATAAAATAACTAAATTACACATATTAGCATGTTATGAAGAGTTCCTTAACATACTAAAATATGCAATTTTAAGTCGTTAACAGTCAATGATAATATTTTCAATAATTTGGTACATATATTCAATGTCCTCTTTCTTCTTCAGTGATGGTTGGACCCACCAAGCCACTTTAATTAGCTTAGTCACCATTATTTCGGAAAATATAGAAGTTAATAATATTTTCTTTGCTACGATGGAGATAATTTAAGCAATATACGTTTTAGAAAGAGAAAAAATATTTTAAAATGCATCTCCCATGTGGTTCCAATGGTGTTTAGTGGAATCTTAGTGAAGAACTCAATGTTTTCTCAAATAGATGTTTTGACTATTTTGATTGAGAGGAGTTAAAACGTCCTCTTCCTCAAGAATAGGAGCTGATGCGCTCCCTAGACTGGTCAAACCGACTATCGGACCGCCCATAACCAGAACCATTATTTCCACGGCCACCACCAAACCGACCACCATCGCTGCAACCGCAGTCATGGCCACGAGCGGAAACATTTCAAGAAGTGTGACCAAAATAAGAGGAGTGAGTGTGTGGGTGAAAAGCAGTGGGGTTTTGAAGATCTAAAACATATTGTTGGGACTCAAGCCTTTTTCTTTAGAAAGTAGTAGAACATATAAATCATCAAATTATATTGGATCAGAATATGTTTAGGCCGAAGATCTAAAAGGATTAAACTCAGGAGGGAGGCCATGCAGAGTATATAAAGGCATGTCCTCATCATCGATGATAACATAGGCAACATAAAGCTCGTTTCTAATATGATTGAGTTTTTGAAATAGGCATCGATTGAGTCAGATCCTTTTCGAATCGTTTGCAATCTGGACTTAAGTTGCATAATGTTGGATCTTGTGAGAGAAACATAGAGCCTCTCTAAGCAAGCTAAGCACATCTATAATAGGTGAGGCCGATTACTTGGATTAATGCCTCTTTGGTCAGGATGGTGTTTATGATCGTAACAATCGCCCGATATTTTTTTTTCAAACGGTAAAGGCAGGATTGACGGAGGGAGGACCTTGACTGTCGCTGGAAACGATGAACTATAACGGCGCTGTGATGATGCCATCTAGATGGCCGAACAAATTCTGACTACGGAGGAGAGCCGATAACAGATGCTTCAAAATCACTAAATGGATCCATCCAATTTAAATGGCATAAGATTGTTGATATTTGATAAGATATGTAGATGGTTAGAAGGCGATGAAGGGACTGTAGATAATAGAGCCATGATAAAAGGTGAAGCAGAGTCCAGATCGGAGGCTTTGATACCATGAAAACTTTATAGGGTTTGTTCAAGTGTAAGAGATAAGAAGAAGATGAAAATGGCGGAGATAAATGAAACGAAAGTCTTTTTGATTGATTAACCATGACTGGAAGAGTACAGAGTTTTAATAGTAAGGCCTAACCTAGGTTACCGTTGTAACAAGAGTTAGGCAGCTAAAAGGACCGTTACACGACGACCACATAAGTCTGGGGAATTACAATATAACCTTATGACAAACTACTTATTACATAATTGCCTATGAAATTATACTAAATATATAAACTAACCCCATTACTTGGTCGTTATGTAACAGTCCTTTTAGTTGTCTAAATCTGGTTACATCAGTAACCTAGGTTAAGCATTACTATTTAAACTCTATACTCTTCCGGTGAGGGTTAATCAATCAAACAGTCTTTTGTTTCATTTCTCTCTGACATTTTAATCTTCTTCTTCTCTCTTCAACATGAACAAACCCTAGCACGTTTCCTCTTTGTCTTGGTTGTTTGGGTCAGTTTCATAAGGAGTAGCAGTGCATGTAGTGAGTTTTACGATTGTGAAAAAATATTTTTGGTGAAGTTATCGTTTTCAATGTCATGTGATTTTGACTTGTCTAACCTGGATTAAGGTAGGGTAACTCTAGTTTCTATGTTTTCGCAGTTATAATCTATATCAGTATATTTTGGTTGTTTGATATTTACAGCTTTTTAGCTATTTGTAGACTTTCTGGTGATATATAAATCACTTTGTTTGTGTATGTTGTGCCACATGCAGATGTGTAATAGCTGACTATTGTACTAAGAAGATTTTATAATTCTACGCCAGTGGTTAAGTGGTACGTGCCGAGCATGTTTGACTCACCCATCTGTTTTATAGGTTGAGCTGGAGCACGACTGGATCGCGGTAGTTTTGCTAAAAGAGTGTGTTTTTTTATTTAACGTTGTTGTTTTCAGTTGTTTTTAGTGAAATTTGTAACATTTTTTGAAACGTGATATTTTTATTAAAACATGTCATTTTAGTAATTTTTAATGATTCGGCCACGTACAAGTTCTTATAAAATTTGATTAAAAATGTTGTTTTACAGGACTGTGTGTCTTGCTGGTTGATTTTTGGAAGTTTGGAAGTTCCAGACTAGTTGATAGTAATTCGTCCGGTTATCAAATAATTGATTTTTATTTTTAAAAGGTGTGACCGGTCGTCACGCTTCTGGACTGGAGGAAGGGAAGCTATGGGAAAGAGTTGTGTAGCTAGTAAAAAATGAGCTACCATCCACTCTCACGTGGACCCATCAGTAGCTTAGATGTTTCTTCACCTTTGTGCTCAAGAAGAACCCGATCATGCCTTGTCACACTTCAGAGGGACCATGAGACAAGGTCCCTTGTGCCTATCATTCGTCACAGGATTCATGGGTTCTAGCGGTGTGAATGATGGAATAAGGCCCATCGCATGTGGTTGCTATCCCATGTGCGACCAGTATTTTACTCACAAAGCCCACTTGTCTAGATGTCTTCCATATATTAGGTTCACGTAACCTGTGATACGCCTCCTGGGATTTAGGGTACGACGCCATCATAAATGGTGATAACTCAATCCATTTGAATTAAGGATTTGTATAAAATAGGGGGAAGTTATACTTTGATAATGATGAAAGACATGTTAGTTTTAAGAGGCATGATCAAAGCTCCAATACTTTGAAGCTTATAGTGCATATATTCTTGCTTACAGTTCTTGTGTTGCAGGTCTTATATTGGTTTGGATTGAAAGCTTCTTATAGAATTTATATTGCTTCTCATAAATATTCTTGAACTTATATATTGTCCTTACATTGATAGACAAGTATGGAGATTGGTATGTCTTAAGAATATTTGAATGTTGGCCAAAGCTTTAAAGGTGGCCAAAGCTCCAAATCTTTGGAGGTTTCCTTTGACTTATATCCGTAATATATTGGATACCAAGTTCTTGTTGCAGGATGACATATCAAGCTGTGTGGTTGATCATTGTGTTATTCTAATTTATATTCTTAATGTTGACGATTATTTTAATATACTTATTTAATGATTACACTCAGAACATAGCTATGCATACTGGTTTGAAAATGGTTGCCAAACAGGACATTATATTCATGCTATTTAATCTGGATTGTGTCTTAGCTTGTGTTAAAGTTTTGCAGGCCTAGACTTTGGTCAAATCTGCATGACCAAATCAAAAGAGTCGTTTGAATATAGTTGTTGAAAGAAGTTGTTAGGTTGTTGAGATTTTGCAGGAAGTTTGTTCCAAAAATCTCTCAGGTTGTTGCTGCCAAGTTGTTATAAACTGTATTTGAATTTCAAGCATAAAGAGATGGTCAACAGGGAGAGAGACGGGAGATCATACGTGGGAAATCAATCATCTACTCTTCAACCACTCAAACATATTGAGAGCTCACATTTCAAGAACGTCAATCATCTCAATCATTCCAGACTTCTGAAGAACACTTCCAAGCTTCACTACTTAATCTATTTTATGTGTTCTTCTTCCTTGTGCATAATCTGCGTAATTCATTAGTTTTTCTATACATCACCAACTTTTAGAATTTAGTTGTTCAAGTCAACAACAAGAGTTTCTTATTGTTTCATCAAATTGTGTCAGGAACTAGATACGTTTGGAACCATAAGCTGTATACGTGTAAGGGAGTTCACTTAGGCTTGAGATTTATGGCTAAATATGTGATTAATTATAAGGTGCTTAAATCCTAGAGGGATAGATCCCCCATGCAGAGAGTAGGACCATTGGTGGCTGAACTTCATAAAAAATCAACGTGTTCTTCGCTTTACTTTGACCATCTTGTGAGAATGTGTAATGTAGTTGATGGTGGATTCTCACAAGGAAGGGCAGCCAACAGACCTTCACTATTCTGTGGTGAAAACTATGTTCAGTGGAATGTATTGATGAAGATGTTCATCATAGATATGGACATGTAGCTATGGTCAATCACTCAGAATGGACCCTTCATATTCTATTCTACTATAGATGGAATCAAAACTGTCAAGACAGAAGAGGATCTTTCAATCACTGAATTGGTGAAGGTATCAAACAACTATTTAGCTATGAACTTATTATATTATGCTCTTAGTGCAGATGATTTCAAAAAAATATCATACTGTAAAAGTGCGAAGGAGATTTGGGACAAACTGGTTGTGACATATGAAGGAACTATTCAGGTCAAGCAAACCAAAATCAATATTCTCCCAACGTATGAACTATTCAAGATGAATTATGATGAATCCATCAAGGACATGTTCAAAAGGTTCACACACATTGTGAATAAATCTGAGTCCTTGGGGAAAGCCTTCTCAAATTAAGAAAAGGTCAAAAAAATTATAAGAATTATTCCAAAAGCCCACAGGGAACCAAAGACCAGTGCAGTTGAGGAAGCACATGATTTGAGCCTTCTTGAGCTAAATGATATGCAAGGCAAGCTACTCACTCATGAGATTTCTATGAAGGAAGTGGATGGTGACAAGAGTGACAACATCAAGAACCTGGCACTCAAGGCAAAATACAGTGGAAAATCTCAAGGCCTTGAACATGAAGATGAGGATGAGGAGGAGTCTTTAGCCTTGATCTCCAAATCTTTGACTAGAACTATGAAAATGAAGAAAAACTGTAAAACAATGACTACATTAAAGACAAGTCCATATCCTGAAGCAGCAAGGATTATAGAGGTAAGTCTTCTTCACATTCACATAAATCTAAAGTAATCAATTGCTTTGAGTGTGGAGATGCAGATCACCTGGTAAGGGATTGTCCACAAAGGAAGAAGAACAGGAATTTTCCTAAGAAGGGAAATGACAACTAAAGGAAGAAAGTCATGGTTGCCTCATGGAGTGATTCCGAATTATCACTAAGTCATGAGCAGGCAAAGGAAAATTAGATTTGTTTTATCTCAATAATACTCTTGAAGTATATAAGTAAAAAAATTGACAGGTACTTCAAAGCGTTGGAAAACAGGTTTAAAGCTTTGAAGACACATGTCAGGGGAGTTGTGGATCAAAATACACTTTTAACTGACAAGTTTGTTGATCACAAGTGCTGTGGATTGCTCAAAAAATGAGAGACCTTGGCTATGAATTCACAGAAGTGCCTATCAAATGTGACAACACAGTGCCATTTCAGTCACCAAGAACCCTTTGCAACACTCCAGGACTAAGCACATCGATGAAGACATCATTTCATAAGGGATTATGTTGAAAAAGGTGATGTGTTTCTATGTTTTGTATCTACATCTATGCAGATTGCTGATATTTTCACTAAACCAGTTCCAGATGAGAGGTTTTCAGCTTTAAGTGTTGGATGGTGTCACGCCTTAAAACCAGGGTGATTTTTTTTAAATAAAATAAGGAAAATGATCAAGCAAGAGGTGAGCAAAACAACTCTAACTTGTATAACACAAGCTGAAATATGTTATAGAGTAGTCAGAGCTACTAACGTTCCCAACCCACCTATATTACAAACAAACGAGTTGAGACTCGTCTCAAGAGCTATAGATAAGCTAGCACTCCAAACAGCTAAGACAACTCAGCGACTGAAATGTCACCACCGCCATAACTTGTACCTGTAAAATGTTAGGGGTGAGCTTACTGCAAGCTTAGTGGAGAACATCAAGGCAACAGTGCAAGCACGTATTGTTTCATGATACAGGTAACACATCAAAATACTATCACAAGTCAACATATGTATATGTCAAGTCATGCATGTGTAAGTCGTTCATCGTTTTATTATCTTCATAGAACCTGGGGTGCTCACATACGCGCTTGCAGATAGGAGTGAGTCAGCCTACCTCTGCATACGCGCTCTCAGCTAGGAGCGAAGTACCCACCTGCCATCAAGTCGGCAGTGCTATCAGCACCAGGCCTCGGGTGCAATCAGGGTCTTTGACCCAAGGGATGTACAATCCCTAACCCCGTCCATTTATCTTCCCACTTTCATATTAAAGTTCATATGCAAATCGTGCATGAACAACATTATCGACAATATCATCATGCTAACATCATATCAACAATCAACATAGTTGATAGCATGTATCCATCATAGTCACGAATATCAACAGCGTATTCGAATAGCAATTTCCACAGCATCTCTGTATGATTCAAATATTGAAATAACAATTTGAAAGCATCTCCACATGAATCATATATCAATTTACAAATTCACAATAGTCAGGTATAACATCAACACAATAATAGCAATTCGATAATTTCAGCGAATATATATAAGCAGTACAACGAATAGCATATAAACAGGCAACACAATACGTTTAGGGCTATAACGTTGAGATTCCCTACCTCGTTCCGATGAAGCTACTAATATATATAATATAGAACCTCCAGAACCTTCGAATGCTATATCGAGCATAACCTCCGCTTATCCCACTAACTCTCTGTTTAGTGTTTGACTGAAATTTTGAATGAGAATTAACTATAACGTTAAGCTCTATTTATAGGAGGGTCCGACGAGTACCGTCGCGGTGTGTAGGGAGTTATGTGGAAGGTTCCTATACTGCTGTCTCCCTCGCGAGGAAGTGTGTCGCGACCATGGACCGCGTGACCCACTTGGCATGACAAAGCATGGCTACCCCGTTGGTCTCATGAAAACAAGTCTCTCAAGGAGACATGGGTAGCCATGAGGCCTCAGCCACTCACAAAAGGCCACCTTACAAACACCACCCCAAACCCAATGCCACAGTACCATTTCTTACCTATCTTATCTAGGAAAGTATAACAAACTTAGTAAATTTGGCAATGATCTCTACTAGGATTTGTATGAAATACATACTTGGCCTTTATGTGGACATCCCACAAATGCCATGAAATCTCATGTGGGCTCCACCTATCAAGAGGTGTCACCTTGCTTTGACATGAAGAACCTAAACAGTGCCACTTCAAAGCCTACCACAACTCTTACTTATAATCATTTCCTTCTATATGGTTTGGTTTGGTGACACATTGTCCATAACCCATTTCTCAAAGTTTGAAACAAATCATATGATACTAGGAGTACACAACTTAATTTCTAATGTTGTTTTGTCATAAAAGTACAATAACTCATTTACTTATTTATTTTACTTTCTTTCCCACTTCATTCTAAAATGGTTTAAAACTTTTAAAGTTTATAAACAAGGTTGTCTAATACCTATAAAGATGAACACCATACCCTCAAGAGGTTACATTAGGTTAAACATAATAATCATTATTACAAAATCAACTAACGAGCATGCATTAGACATTTGATTTTCTACTATAAGAAATTTGGGACCGTAGCAATATTGTTTTATTTAATTATTTATTTTTAATAAACTGAGATACAGAACATACGCCACAAAATATAAAAAAAAATTTGAAAACAATACCCTTATTTTTTCATTGATGCTCTTATTACCAAATACATAAATAAGTATATACACACGCATATAATTATTTAGACGTGAAACCATCATTTGATCGGATAAAATGACTAGAAAAACTTATCTCAACTTTGCACTTTATCGTTAACCTTAAATATTTCATTGTTACTTTCATCCTATAAAGGAAATAGTCATATAGTTAACAATGCCAGTTTTATTATAAAGATATCAAAGTTGGCCTCATATGACTCCTAAAGCAAAGGTAGTACTTTTGTACTTCAAGAAAATCGAAATATTACATCTCTACCCCCTTAAAATAAACTTTGTCCTCAAAATTTAAAATATACCTGAGTCTGTGAACAAAAGAGGATACTTCCCTAACATTAGTGTTTCACGTTCCCATGTCATTTTTTTAATACCACCACGGCTCCATAATACTTTCACTAAAGGAATCGCTCGTCCTATTAGAATATTCTCTTGGTGATCTACAATCAAATAGGCCTTTCCTCAAATAATACTTCATGGGAAATGTCTAAATTATCAAAATGCAAAACATGAGATGGATTTGGCTCTTATTTTCTCAGCGTAGAAACATGAAACACATTATGAACGCCTGAAAGCTGAGGTGGCAATGCCAGACGATAAGCCACATCTCCTACTCTCTCTAGAATCTCAAACGAGCCAATGAAACGTGGTGATGACTTTCCCTTCTTTCCAAATTGGAGTAGACCTCTTCTTAGAATTACTTTTAAGAAAACGTGATCACCAACCTCTAAGTACAGTGGTGACACGATCCAACCGCAAGTGCACGGCCATCGTGTGTAGTAGTATCCGATAAATTCGGGTAGTCGATCATCAGTGACATCTTCCAAATCAATTATAGTTGTATAACCTTATGTAGGCTAAGCACGAGTTGATTTGGTTTTTCTAATTCTACTAAAATAAAAGACGAGTAACAAAGAATGATTGTTGTATTACTGATGAATGATAAAGTTCAGGATATCTTTCCGGATCACTAGGGTGTAGTTACTGTTAATAGTTTATGTTCACATAACACAGACGTCTCCTACTTAACCAAACGAGCAACACTACTTTGAAGATTCCTCAACCAAAGACTACATTTAGGGGCATATATCTGATTCCTCTAGCATACATACATCTAAACACGCATTAAGATTCCATTTCATACTCTTAGTTCTTAGTTAACTAAACCGATTCCTCTAGCTTAGAACCAACTAGTGCAAGATTCACGTTTCAGATAGTAAATACGGATTCCTCAAGCATTCTCTACCTATAATCAAACCTATTGTGACGTCATACAATACGAATGATAGAAATAAGCATTTAATCAACATGGATAAATAATAAGAACATCCAACTAAGCTAAAATGCGTGAAATATGATCCATAAACCACCAAACCGGTGCTTAACCCTAGCTACCGTCTAGTTATCCTGAATAAAGAGGTTAGCTACGCTTACTCATGATCAAAATAACAAGTTTTAAATTTATCATGAGCAAAATTTGAAGAAAAGAAGAGTTGAGAATCCAAACGGATCATCCAAAGCTCAACAATAGCTCCCAAAGCTCCAAAAAACGTGTTCCTAGATAAGAATACTGATAAAACAAACCCTAACACATACTAATACGTTCCCTTAGAGTTCAAGACAACTTCCATGTAATTACAAAATAACCCCAAACGAACTACATATTTTGGCTTACTCTTCGCACAAAGAGAAATTGTCTTCGTGCGAAGATCTTCGTGCGAAGACTGTCTTCTCTTCGTGCGAAGGTCTTCTTGTTTTCATAATGCATCATGCTGCACGAAGAAATTCGGAATCTCCACTGATTTTGGCTAAGTAATTCTCTTCGTGCGAAGAGGTTTTCTCTTCGTGCGAAGAGAATGACGCTGCAGTCTTTTTCCTTCTTTTCCTTGAATCTTTCCTTGAGCTCATTGTTTCCGGAGCTCGTCTCTTCATCCACTTTGATCCCCGCGTCCTATTTCCTGCCAACCATAACACGAAAAAAGTACCCGCGATCATATCACAATAAAAGTGTCCAAATATACAAGAAACGTCCGGATTTAACAATTAACGTTCAAATACTCAAGTTCCTCAATTTAGGCATATGATACTCAAAAGACGAAAAATTCGCCAAGTAAAGCACACAAAATGTAGATAAACAAGTAGTAAAATAACTCCCAGAACGGAGTTATCAACTACCCCCACACTACATTTTGCTCGTCCCCAGCAAATATCCAAGCTAAAACCTCTTCTCTCAAACTTACTTCCTCAACTCTCAAATTTCTTCTTGCATACCTTCTTAATTATGCTGGCATACATTCCTACGCCACTTGCATACTTTCACCAACATTGCATACAATCCGAGATGACAATCAAATCACAAACCACCTCGTACTAGCCGACACGACTCGATTATAAACAATGCAACTATATGCAAATGCAATATATACAATGCAAGTATTAAAATAACAATTTTTTTTTCTTTTATTTTTGCGATATCGGGAAATCTCATTATCTTAAACTGGTTATCATGAAACGGTGAGAACTCTATATACAAAACATGAGTAGAAACCAAATTCGACAACAAGAATCTCCCTTACTAGATAGAGAGCCTAGTCTTACTACGTACAAGAATGCATTACCTCTTCGTGTGTGCCAACAAAATAAGAGGCTACGCTAAGCTAAGCCACGTTCAAGGTCCGAGTTCCTATTCCACTTACGGGTTAGAATGATGAGGCTTCGGGACGAAAGGATAATAATCACGTATAAGTCCTATATGTTGAGTCAAGATCCCTGAATGTGCTTTGACTAGTAATTGTTTGGAGTGATGAAATAAAAAAGTCTAAGAAATTAGCAGCAAAGGCATTTCAGTTATCCCAAGGCCTTGAGATTGACTGAACTTCAAAGCCTTGAGTTATCTTATCCTGCTATGTGTTCTAACATTTTTGTGTTGCAGAATTGGATATCTGATTACTCAAATCAGTGGTTTATGGTATATACTTATGGTTTATACTATTTATATATCTAACACAATTGCAGATGATCAGAACAGGAAGAATCAAAGTTATCTGGGTTCAACTTAGAAATTCTGTGAAGCAGGTTCAGAGCACCAAAGCCTTGAGATATGCCTTGAGCTGCTGATAGTTTTTTTACAGAACTTAATTGATTCTTTCTTGCAGGTTATGATTCTTTGTATTGTGATTATTTACTCACTTCTAAGTGTCTTAAACTTGTTTTTCATGATTTATTTGTTCTAGAGGATATGCAGATTATTGTTCTATGTTTATTAAACAGTTTTATCAGAAACTGTATAACCGAACAGTCTTAGTATTGTTAGCTGTTTGGATCTTGTTGTTGCACTGTTTCCATGCTGTTGCAGGGTTTTTATACGTGCCGGAGAAATCTCAACAAACTCCAACGGATATCCACTTGAAGCTGTTTGAATTTAAATTGAAAACAGAAGGAGGATTTGTAGGAACTGACATCCTAGAATCTCTCAATCAGTTGCAGTTGTGGATTAAAGAGACTGGTTTGAATTTTGAAGAGGAAAGAGGCTTGCAAAATACTCTGAAAGGTGTGAAAAGTTCGTGGGAGATCATCCATTCAAACACACAATCATTCAAGCTTCATTCAAGACTTCTGAAGATCAAATCAATCCAGTTTTCCAGAAGAACACTTCCAGGCTTCAACAACTTATCTTTATACTGTGTTCTTCATCTGTACTTTCATCTGTGTATTTCTATATTATCTTAAACCTCACATAACCTGGTGGTTGGTTGTTCAAGTGAACAACAAGAGGTTCTTGTTAGCTCAACAGTTAGTAGCTGGAACTAGATAGGTTTGGAACCACAAGCTGTATAGGTGTAAGGGAAATCACTTAGGCTTGAAGATCTAGGGTTGTTTCTGTGTGAGTAATAAGAAGTGTTTGCCCAATCCTGGTGGGATTAGATTCCTCAGGAAGAGATTAGGTCCATTGGGACTGAACTCTGTAAATTGCTTTATGTTCTTTACCTTTTTGTTTGACTATTATCTGCTGCACACAACTCAAATCAAACGAGGGTTTAAAAGCTGTTTAGAATTGTTCACATCTCAAGGCCTTGAAGCTTACAATTTTGCCTTAGTGAGTTTCAGACAATTTACAAAATCTCAAGGCCTTGAGATTTGAGTTTCACACAAAGCTTTCCTGTTAAACTTTAAGTTTTGCAAAAAGTTTCCATACTCTATTCAACCCCCCCCCCCCATTCTAGAGTATTTAGGTCCTGTATTTAGTCTACATTACACACATTCAATTGGTATCAGAGCTTGTGTCACTGTTTTTAGATCTAAAATCTGGTGACTATGAGTAATGTAGGAGATGGTGGATTCTCACAAGGAAGGGCAGCAAACAGTCCTCCATTGTTCTGTGGTGACAACTTCATGCATTGGAAGGTATTGATGAAGATGTTCATCATAGATCAATACATGGACATATGTTCAATAGTTCAGAATGGTCCTCATGAGTATTACACAACAATTGATGGAGTTAGAACTGTCAAGTCTGAGGAAAATCTCTCAGTTACTGAACTGGAAAAGGTATCCAAAAATTACAAAGCTATGAATTTGCTATACTGTGCTTAAAATGCAGATGAGTTCAGCAGAGTGTCAAACTGCAAGAGTGCCAAAGAAGTGTGGGATAAACTGGTGGTGACATATGAAGGCACCAGCCAGGTTAAGCAGACAAAAATCAACATACTTCTGAGGCAATATGAGTTGTTCAAGATGAATTCAGATGAGACCATCAAGGAAATGTTAAAAAGATTCACTGATGTGGTGAACAACCTGGAGTCATTGGGAAAGAGGTTCTCAAATGAAGAGAAGGTCAGAAAGATTCTGAGAAGTTTGCCAAAAGCAAAGTGGGAGCCAAAGACAACAACCATTGAGGAAGCTCAGGACTTGAGTCTTCTTTAGCTAGATGATCTACAAGGAAAGCTGCTCACTCATGAGATGTCTATGAAGGATGTGGAAGGTGATCTGAGTGAAAATATCAGGAACCTAGCTCTTAAGCCAAAAGACAGTGAAAAATCTCAAAGCCTTGGGACTGAGGAGGAACCTGATGATGAAGAGGCTTTAACATTGATCTCCAAGGCCTTGGCCAGGATTCTTAAAAAGAAAAGAAACTCTAGTAACAGGGATTACAACAGAGAGAGATCAAGACCCTCAGGCAGCAAGGATTACAAAGGTAAACTTCATCACAATCACATAAAACTAAAGTAATGAATTGTTTTGAGTGTGGTGATGCAGATCATTTAGTAAGGGACTGTCCACAAAAGAAGAAGAACATGAAAATTCAGAAAAAGGATGGTGACAACTGAAGGAAGAAGGCCATGATGACTTCTTGTAGTGATTCTGTTTCATCAAGTGATTCACACAGAGAAGAAGAGCAAGCAAACTTGTGCTTCATGGCAAAGCATAATGAGGAAAGTTCATCAGACAAACACATTGAAGACATGGTAAAAAATTTACTTGCTAGTCCTTCTGATGTACTTCCTGAAATTCTCAAAAGTATGTTTTTGAATGACGAAAGTTATAGAAATGAGATTTCTGCTTCAAAGATTAAGATTCATGAGCATGTAAAAGAAAACCTGGACCTAGTTTTCTCAAACAAAACTGTTGAAGTTTCTAAGAAAAAGCTGGAGAAAGAATTCAAGGCCTTAGACAGCAGGTTCAAAGTCTTGAAGGCACAGATAAAAGAGGTTGTTGATCAAACACTCTTTTAACTGAAAGATATGCTGATCTAAAGGCTCGTTATGAGAATTTAGAACAACAGATCTGTACTTTGACTGAGAAACTTCAAGAGTCCAAGAAGGTCCTAGCTAAGTTTACAGGCTCAGAACATAATCTAAATCTCATTCTTGGAGGAAGTCTGAAATCAATGCATAAAAGTGTGATTGGCTATAATCCAAATTTTCCAAAGAAAGGCCAAACTACTTTTGTCAAATTCGGTAGCAGACATTCTCCAAAATTTCATTACTGTGGAAAAATTGGTCATGTCAGATTAACTTGTCCCTTCAGAAGATCAGAACCTCAGATTATGAGGAACACTTATCCTTATCAGCTTAAGGGACAGGTTAGGCAGATTTGGGTTCCAAAAGGAATTATGCCACCAGATATGGCTGATTCTGAGTATGACTCAAAGTTCTGCACTTGGTCTAACAGCCTGTTGAGGCAATGATTTTTTTTTGCAGGATGTCACCAAGGCCTTGAAAGATCAGAAATGGATATTAGACAGTTGATGTTCCAGACATATGAGTGGGAAGAGGTGTCTCTTTACTGAAGTTACCGAAAAATCTGGAGGAACAATCACACTTGGTGACAAAGCAAAGTGCAATATCATTGGTATTGGCAGTATTGGTAATGGTTCTACAAATTCTATATCTGATGTTTATCTGGTAGATGGACTTAAGTATAATTTGCTTAGTATCTCTCTGATATGTGATAAAGGTTATAAAACTGTATTTGACAAGGAGAAATGTGTGATGCAAGATGAGAAATCTGGTGATTGCATACTCACTGCTCCTAGATCATATAATCTATATGCTATGAATACTAATAGTGTTGCAGGTGACAAGCTAAAATGCCTTAAGGCCTTTAAGGAAGATTCAAAGCTTTGGCACAGAAAGCTTGGGCATATTAGTATACATACTTTGAATAAACTCATCTCAATGGACTTGGTAAGAGGTTTGCCATCAAAGAAATTTTCAGATGATGATGTTTGCAAGGCATGTGTACAAGGTAAACAAACCAGAAGCTCTTTCCAGCCAAAGAACTTTTTCTAGATTTGAACAAGCATGAATCAGATCATGATGCTGTAAAAGAAGACAAGGGCAAAACTGTTGTACAGTATCAACCAGCAGAATCATAATGCCTTGAACCTCCTGCTGAACCAAAATCTCAAATCCTTGAGATAGAAGCTGAAACGTTCTATGATGCTCCCTCTACTGTTTCAAGGACTCAAAGCCTTGAAGGAGAATACTCCTGGGTACCAAGAAAGAAGTTTTAGTACCTTGCAGCCAGCACACAACATTATATCAGATCCATCAACTGGAACACAGACAAGAGGATAGTTAAAGAACTTGTGTGCTTTCAGTGCATTTGTATCTTTGATTGAGCCTATAGAATACCATGGAAGCTCTGGAAGATGCAAAATGGATTATTGCAATGCAGAGTGAGCTGAATGAGTTTGAAAGGAACAAGGTTTGGAATCTGGTCCTAGACCTAAAGAGAAGTCAGTTATTGGAACCAGATGGGTATTCAAAAACAAGCTTGATGAGAATGGCAATGTGGTAAGAAATAAAGCTAGACTGGTAGCTCAAGGATATAATAAGGAAGAAGGTATAGATTATGGGGAGACTTTTTCTCCTGTTGCCAGGTTAGAATCTATTAGAATACTTCTTGCTTTTGCATCTCACAATCACATGAAGCTTTATCAAATGGATGTTAAATGTGCTTTTCTAAATGGTTATTTACAAGAAGATGTTTTTGTAGCACAACCTCCTGGTTTTGAAGATGAAAATTTTCCTGATCATGTTTATAAACTGGATAAAGCTCTTTATGGTTTAAAACAAGCTCCAAGGGCTTGATATGACAGACTTTAAAAATTTCTACTTGAAAATAATTTCAGAAGAGGATTAGTTGACAAAACTCTTTTCATTAAACACCAACAAAGTTATTTGTTAGTAGTTCAGATTTATGTAGATGATATATTAATTGGTGCTACTAATGATGCTCTTTCAAAAGAGTTTTCTAGTCTGATGTGCAGGGACTTTGAATTTAGCCTAATGGGTGAACTAAATTTCTTTCTTGGACTTCATATATTACAAATGAAGAAAGGAATTTTTGTGCATCAAGGAAAATATACCATTAATTTACTGAATAAGTACAATATGTCACAGTCGAAGGTGCTTAAGACCCCTATGAGTTCATCACTCTCTTTAGACAAAGATTCAACTGGTAAGAGTGTGAATTAGAAGGAATACAGAGGTATGATTGGATCTCTATTATATTTAACTGCTAGCAGACCTGACATTATGTTCAGTGTCTGTATGTGTGCTAGATTTAAAGCAGATCCTAAGGAAAGTCATCTAACTGCAGTTAAAAGAATTTTTAGATATTTGAATGGAACCAGATACTTAGGGCTTTGGTATCCAAGAAGATCTAATTTTTGTTGAGTGGCTATTCAGATGCAGATTTTGCAGGTTATAAAGTAGACAGGAAAAGTACTTCTGGATGATGTCAATTTCTTGGATCTTCATTGATCAGTTGGCATTCCAAAAAGCAAAATTCTGTAGCATTATAAACTGTAGAAGCTGAATACATTGCAGTTGGTGCTTGCTGTTCACAAGTGCTTTGGATTGCTCAGCAATTTAGAGATCTTGGCTACAACTTCAGAAATGTGCCAATTCATTGTGACAATACAAGTGCTATTTCAATCTCTAAGAATCCAGTTCAGCACTCAAGGACAAAGCACATAGATGTGAGACATCATTTCCTTAGACATCATGCAGAACAAGGTGATGTTGTTTTAAATTTTATCTCTACTTCAATGCAGATTGCTGATATTTTCACTAAACCTTTTCCAGATGATAGGTTTTCATTTCTAAGGCTTGAATTGGGGATGTTAAACAAGGATGCATTGGTTTAGGGGGAGTATTAGTACCTATATGTGTATATGTGCTGGAATCTCAAAGCCTTGAGATTATACTTTCTGAAGCCTTGAAAGTGTAGCTCAAATATTTGAAGTTTCTCAAACTGCAGAAAATCTCAAGGCCTTGAGATTGTTCTCCAGGTCTTGATAATATCTGTAATTTTTTTTTAAAAAAAATTGGATCATCAAATATTATATCTTATCTTCTTAGATAACTTTATAATATTTGAATTACTCAGAGAATTTTCTAAAATATCCCAAAAAGATTTTTCAAAATTCTATTTTTGCACGTAGATATTGCGGAGTCCTTTTATGACTCATCCTTTTCAACCTACTTAAGCTGAAAGTCAGGGCTTTTTCTTCTCATTCTCTTCCAATTTTCTGCGACTACTCTCTCTCTCTCTCAATTTCTCTCAATCACATTCTCTTCTCAAAACCCTAAACCCTAAAATGGAGCGCAAATCAGCCAGAATTCAGCAACAAGAGAAGACCTCTGGCAGATCCAAGAAGAGAGCAAACAAGAAGTAGAAGATAGTGATTTCTGATTCAGATTCAGAAAACACTCAAAGCTTGCATGAGGAGACCCCTCCTTCAAAGAAGTCAAGAACAGATAAGGGAGATGAAGGCTCAAGTTTTGATCCACAACAGGAGACTCAGGGTGGTCATCAATATAGGTCAGAGAAGAAGAAAGGGGAAGAAAATAAAAAGGCTACTGAAGTGGAAAAAGGGAAGTCAAATCAGGAGAGCCAGAAGAAACCAACTGAAGGAGTACAAGAAAAGACCAAACCCTCTGAGAAAAAGACTAGGGTTAAGCAAGTTGCTGCTGCAACTAAGAAAGGATATCAAGGTAAGAATGTACTTCCAACTGAGTGGTTTATTAGTTCTGAAGTTAGAACAGTTTGGATGCAAGGGTATGCATCATCTAAAGTAGCTTTCTGTAGCATGATTTCTGATGAGTTGTTCGATAAACTTGACATAGAATGCATGAGAAAATTGAGGGAAATTTCTATTTGGAAAGTTCTGAATCCTAGTTCAAAGGCTTATCCTAGGTTAACTAGGTTATTTTATCTGAACTTGGAATCTGAAGGTGATGATAAATGTTTTAACTTCTAAAGTGGCTGGTGTGGATTTGAGGTTAGATCATAGGACTTTTGCCAAAGTCTTGGGCATTCCTAGTAAATACAATGTTGGAGATTATCCTGATAGGAAGGAGTGTTTGGATAAGGCAAAGGAGATGTTCTTTGTTGAAGGTGTTCCCTCTGGTCCAAAGCAGTTGACACACTCTGTGCTCAACTATGAAGCCAAGATTTTGTTTACTATCTTGATGAGGAGTTTAGTTCCCAGGGAAAACTCAAGAGAGTTGGTAACTGATAATGTTCTGATTTTATTGTATCTGATATCTCAAGGGTTTGAGATAGATTTGCCAACAGTTGTTATGGAGCATATGATTTATTGTGCAACCAGGACTAGAAACCATCCTCTTCCATATGCCAACCTGTTACCTCTTTTCTTTGAATATTTTGATGTGCCAGTGAAAGTAGAAGAAAAGATTACTGGAGGTTCTGGGTTGATCGATGAGACTTCACTTCAGAGGATTGGGGTAGTTCAGACTGGGAAAGGGCATTGGAAATTTTATTCTGATATGTCAATGGAGGAACTTGCTGAGAAGGAGTTTGTGAAGCCTAAGGGGACTGCATCTGGGAAAGGACAAGCCAATGAGGATTACTCTCTGCTGGTTGAGAAGTTAGAAGGTCAGCAGGTTGAGATTGAAGATCTCAGACAAAGGTTGTTTGACCTGTCAACTGAATTTAACCAGTTCAAGGGCTTGATGAATACTATGAATGGGAGGTTGGATGTTGTCATCAAGGGCTTGAATCTGGAGAAGATACCTTCTGCT